>CM057458.1:70927500-72270000 GCA_016271365.2 Neoceratodus forsteri | reverse complement strand
ACGGCCCTGGAGATTGGAGATTCCTGTGCCCGCTCCTTAGCAGCCGCAGTGGCCACTTCCCGCAGGGTCTGGCTGAGGTTATCCTCCTTTCCGGCGGATACTCAGCACAAGTTAGCTGACGTGCCCTTCCTAGGCACTGACCACTTCGGTCGGGGAGTGGCAGGTCACCTCCAGCGAATAGAGCAGTCCAATGCCACCTTCGATGCTACCTCTGCGAAGGGTTCTTCAGGCAAGAACCAGCAGAAGCGCAAGAAGAAGCCTTTTTGGCACTCTTCCCCTGCGGTCAGGCAGCCCTCCTTTCAAGGAGGTCAGCAGCAGCAGCAGGCTCAAGCTTGGCACCCTAGGACCTAGGCCTAAGCAGGGTCCCCAACAGCCCCATAAAGGAGGTCGAGGTGCTGGTCCAGGAGCCTCCTTATTCTCTAAGCCTGCTCAGTGACGGGTTGGGGGTTGCCACCCCTACACTCGTCACGCCAGCTCTGGGTCCTCCCATGGGGGGCCAGCTTCATCACTTTCTTTCCGCCTGGTCTGGTATCACTTCGGGCAGGTGGGTTCTGGAAGTGGTTGGCGAGGGACTGCCTCTGGAATTTGAGCAGTACCCTCCCAGCCTATCCCGGGCCCCTCGGGAGTAAAGGATCTCAGCTCGCACTCAGTCGGCCCTTCGGGACGACATTGCTCAGCTCCTCCGCAAGGAGGCGGTAGCTCCAGTGCCGGATCCTCCTACAGACCCAGGCTTCGTGTCCAGGTACTTCTTGGTGCCCAAGCAGATGGGGGTTGGCGCCCTATCCTAGATCTCCACGACCTGAATCAATATCTCAGGTCTCGCACCTTCTGGATGGTAACTTTGAACCAGATCATACCATCTCTGGAGCGAAACATGTGGTTCTGTTCACTGGATCTGCAGGACGCATTCTTTCAAGTCCCAATCCGTCTGTCCCACCAGCAGTTCCTCTGCTTCAGGGTCAAGGGGACCCTATACGAGTTCCAAGCCATGCCGTTCGGCCTGTCATCGGCCCCATGGGTCTTCACCAAGTGCATAGCAGTGGTGGCAGCCCATCTTCGGCATCGAGGAGTTCGGATATACCCTTATCTCGACGACTGGCTCTTGGTGGGTTCCTCCCTTCAGGAGGTGGAGCGGTCCAGGGATCTGGCCCTCGGAACCTGCTCCAAACTCGGCCTCCTTATCAACGAGGCCAAGTCGGAACTCGTGCCCTCTCAGGTGATGGGCTTTATTGGTGCAGAGCTCGACTCTCATCAAGCCAGAGCTCGGCTCCCAGTGGACAGGGCGGAGGTTGTCTCCTCCTTTGCCCAATCATTTCTGGTTGGGCACTTGCACCCTATCGGGGACTTTCTGCGCCTTATGGGCTGCATGGTGGTGTGCACCTCGGTGCTCTGTTGGGCCAGGTGGCACATGTGCCCCCTCCAATGGGAGCTGGCCACCCAGTGGACTCGACGATATGGTCACTCTGACCAGCTGATCACTGTAACCCAGAAGATGTGGGACGCTCTCCAATGGTGGACTGTCCCAGACCAGTTGCAGGAAGGAATCCCGTTTGTCCGCCCTGAGCCGACGGTCGTCCTGATGACCGATGCCTCTCTCATGGGCTGGGGAGCCCCTGTGGGGGACAGCAGGGCCCACAGGTTCTGGACACCCGAGGAGTCCCGATGCCACATCAACCTGTTGGAGCTCAGAGCAGTCAGACTGGCCCTGTCAGCTTTCACTCCTCAGCTCTGGGGTCAAGTGGTTCAAGTCCAGACGGACAATACCATGACCATGTACTACCTCAACAAACAGGGCGGCACGCACTCCCGTCTGCTATGCAAGGAGGCGCTCTGAATATGGACCCTCGTCAGCCAGTTGGAGGCGGATCTCCTTCCCATGCATGTGGCAGGAGTCTCGAACCAACTGGTGGATGCTCTCAGCCACTTAGGCCAGACATCCCACGAGTGGTCTGTCCATCCAGAGGTAGCTTACAATCTGTTCTTCCGTTGGGGCAAACCATTGGTGGACCTGTTTGCCTCCAGAGAGAACACCAAGTTGAGCCTGTACCATGCCCACCCCCCTCAGCAGAGCTCGCTGCAGGGGGATGGCTTCTCGAGGCCGTGGACCCCATGCCTCCTCTACGCCTTCCCTCCATTTCCCTTGATCCACATGGCTGGCAGTATAGCCTAGAGGTTAGAGGAACGAGCTTGATACATCCAGCAGACTAGACCTGAGTTTGAGTCTCACAACCTCCACTTGCATACTGTGTGACTCTGAGCAAGTCACTTAACTGCCCAGTGCTCCCAGGTCACCCCTGAAAACAGGCACCCATGCCTAGTGGGCCTTACCCGGTTACCAAGGACTAAAAAAAAAGGTGTTACTCAAGGTGAGGAGGGACAAGGCAAAGGTGATCCTGGTAGCCCCAGATTGGCCCCACCAGTTCTGGTATCCAGATCTCAGCCTCAGCTGCAGGGCCCCAGAGCAGCTTTGTACATGCCCGGACCTGATATTATTGAACCAGGGGAAGGTTTTCCATCTGGACCTTCAATCCCTGCACCTCACAGCCTGGTACCTGAGCAGCTAGAGCTTCAGGCTCTAGGTCTTTCCCGAGGATGTCTACACTGTGGTGGAGGCATCTCGTAAGGAATCAACCGGGAAGTGCTATGCCTTCAAATGGAAAAGGTTTTCCATTTGGTGTCAGGGTAAGAGTCTGGACCCCTTATCCTGCTCTGTGGCTAACATTCTAGACTACCTTTGGTCTCTCTCTAAAGGGGGTCTGCGGTCATCAACCCTTCGGGTTCACCTGGCGGCCATCTCTGCTTACTGGGCACAGGCTGGTCAGCCGACATTGGCACAGGAGACAGTGGTTGGGCACTTTTTCAAAGGCCTGGATCGAATATCCCCTCCGGTGCGTGAACCTCCACCTCCATGGGATCTCTTGCTGGTTGTGGCAAAGCTCATGGGCAAGCCATTTGAACCCATGCACAAGTGTGAGCTCTCACACTTGTGGAAGACGGCCTTCCTGGTGGCTATCACATCTGCCAGATGGACAGGGGAGCTCCAGGCGCTTTCGGTGGACTCCCCTTATCTGCTCTTCCACAGGGACAAAGTTATCCTGCGCCCCCACCCGAAAGTCCTTCCCGAAGGTGGTTTCAGAGTTTCACCTTAACTAGGTGTTGACTCTGCCGGTATACTACCCTAACTACACCTCGGACGCCGAGTACAGGCTCCATACGCTGGACCTCAGATGTGCTCTCTACTATTATAAGTAGAGGACGCCGGAAATTCAGGGAGAGGTTTGCCAGCTGTTTGTCACCTACGCTGAAGCCGCTTCTGGCAGACCTACAGCTCAACGGGCCATTGCGAGATGGATTACATCATGTATAGGTCTGTGTTATGAGTTGGCGGGCAACGAGCCTCCCAGAGGGATAGGAGCTCATACTACCCGCCATACAGCTGCTTAGGTGGCTGCTTCCAGGGACATCCCTATCCAGGAGATCTGTCGGACTGCTACCTGGAAGTCAGCAAACACCTTCATTACCCACTACCACATTGACCTTGAGTCACTCCAGGATGCTGGTTTTGGGACCTCGGTTCTCCAATCTTTATTTCCTAAGTAGGGGGTGTGCACCTTGCCTCCCTCTTCCCGGAGAGCTGCTTGGAGTCTGCCAGAGAGTGTGGATGAACAACATATCCACGTTCCTAGAAGAACAGGTTACTCACCTGTAACAGTAGTTCTAGGAGTGGTAAATGTTGTTCATCCACATGCACCCACCCGACCTCCCCGGCTTTAGGCGCACCACCTTGCTTCCAGCGGGCTAAGATCTGGCATCATGGGGCGGAGCCAAGGTATTTACCACCCAGGTGGGTAGGAGGAGCCAGCTTGAAGACTTTCCGGCCAGATTTAAAGGAGAAAGGGATATGCCAGAGAGTGTGAATGAACAACATATACCACTCCTAGAACTACTGTTACAGGTGAGTAACCTGTTCTTCTGCAACACCATATTCCTTCTTCAGTACATCAGTTTGCAGCAACAGACTGTGAATGTCCTTTCTCTGCACTTAACCAGCACCTACTGATACTGATCTGTGATTTAACCACTTTTCAGTGAAAACCCTTCATCCCTATGTGGGCTCCGTTTGCTTGGGTAGTGGGGGCTCAAAAAGAAAAAAAACAAAACAAGCTATAGACAAAGAACCTCAATGCAGAATCACTGAAAAAAAGGGTTACCCCAAAGGGCATTGGCAACAAATCAAGTTTCAAAAAAATACAACATCATACATTCTTCCATAATGCAAAGCATCATGGGATATATGCAAATCACCATGACATTTCAGACTTGTTCAGTTTACAGCAATTTACAAGCATTTTAAATAGCACAACTAACTTAATTTCTGTAATAGTCACGTAGTACTTTTTACCATTATCAAAAACACCTAGTGCCATGGTATTTCCAATATTTACAGGTTTCATAAACATAAGGTGTATACATCAAGGTATTTTATGACATAGTGCTATTACTTACTAAATCCAACAACGATAAACACAGCCTGTCGCAACAATAACCTCCCTGCACGAGGACCTGAGAGGGAAAAGGAAAATTAAAGAGGATACTATAGCATAGTCAAGAAAGGGAAGGGAGTGCCCATAGGTGGCCAGCCTTATGGACTAGAAATTGTAAAGGATAGATTAGGCTAAGAAATTTGTAACAGATTTAAGGAAAGGTCGGTCCTCAAGAGTGGCAGAAGCTCCCTGCCACACCGGAGCAGTTCTGTAGACGACATCAGCGTAGTCGAATATTGGTAGAACCATTTTGGAGATTCTTTTGTGACCAATAGGGAGGGGGAGGCAAGCCTTGTTTCGGTGTAGTAGTCCCAGTTCTGGATGGAGTTTGGAGCATATGGAGTTGATGTGGACTGTGAAGTCTACATAGTTGTCCAAGCAGACCCCAAGGTATTTGAATTCGGCCACGTATTCAAGCGGGTGCCTTCCAAAGTGGTAAACACCGGTGGGGACGAGGTTCTGGCTAACTTTTGAGCAATCCTGAAAAGCATAGCAACAGTCTTTTTTGTGTTTACCTTTAGGTGATTGGCTTGAAACCAAGATAGCACTTTATTTAGGTCTTGCTGGAGCACTTACTCGAGGGTCCTCCTTTTTACAACTGTGGGTGGAGCCTACAGGTGTTTTGCATGTACAAAAGGAGTGATGTCATGTTTTCTGTCCGTGGAACTGACTGAAGGTGTAAATAGTCTCCTCTGCCTTACCCTCCTCCAAGAAATGTTTTCTGCCCTCAAATAAATACGCTTTCATATTACTCAATGGTTGCTGTGTACTACTTTCTTTCTTAAATGGGTGGTACAAGAACTGGAACCTGAGTAGTGGGAGGCAGCATTGTTTTTTTGGGGGGGAAGTAAGATCCAACCCCCTTCCACCCAAGAAGCTTCTAAAGATCTAGCCCACCTTTTTTTTTATTCATGTGGGAGGGGCATGAGGTGGATGTTGAAATAAGATTCACTAGTTTGGGAGCTGGACCTAGGAACACAAGAAATCTGTGGAATCCCTGCACTTTTTAAGGAGTATGATAACAGAAGATACTTAATGCCTTCAAACTGACTTAAAAACCCTTGGAACAAATGATTATCAGAGTCACCTGGTGCCTCAAAGGGAAAGACTAAGTGTCTGAAACTACTAAGGATTCACCTTCTATGGAAAATAGACCACTTTCTGGTATTTCTTAAACATTTATATACTAAATTGGGCACAGTACTTGGTAAATACAGTCTGTGATGGTGTATTTTTCTTTTTAGGTTTGAGAAGTGGAGTTGACTTGCACATGTTAAAAATAGCAGTTGCAATTAGCAACTCATTTTAGAAACAAAATTCTGTTTTTTTCTTGTCCTATTTACTATTTTCCTAGCTCATTTTTTAGTGGAGTTGACTTTCTAACATTCCTTCCGAGTTAATTACTCCTTGGAACCTGTAATTCCAGTTTTTATGACCGTGTCCTTGGAACTTTCTACATGACAAGTTCCCATAGGCACCTCACAGCACCTCATTAAGCCATTTGACAACACCATCTTTGCTGGACACTGCATAAGAGACCCAGCCTTGCATTTTTCCAAATAATATACCAACTTCATTCTCAGGTAGGCAGTTCTGGGTGGGGAGGGGGAACAGTGGACTTCAAGTTGTTTGTTTGATATTGGTCACAACCAGGAGCCCCTCTAAAAATAATTAAATAAATTAATAAAGCCAGGGTTGAGCAGATCACACATTGAATTGGTTTATGATTAGGGGAAAGCTGTGATCACTTTCCTAGTGATTTGCTCCCAGCCACACCTAGCAGACTGCACTTTATAAATGTGAGACAAGGAAGCTGGAGTATTGTCTTTGCAAACAGAGAATGAAACAGCTGGACTCTAACTCAGATCGGCAAGGTATTTGTTACATTATTTAAAGTGCAGGACCAAACCGATTGGGGCCACTTTGACGTAGTGGTTTGGCATGTTCACATTTTGGCCAAAGTTTGATAACTAAGAGCCCCTATTTGGGACATGAAAGATGGAAAAATCCTCCATTACAGGCCAGTTTGGGCAGTTTGGGGGGGGGACGCACACTGGACTTTAGTTATTTGTTTGATATTGGTCACAACTAGGCGCACTTCTAAAAATAATTAAATAAATTTGTAAAGCCAGGATTGAGCAGATCACACACTGAATTGGTCACAGCAGCAGCAGAAGCAGGTTGGCATTAAAAGCTCATTGGCGTGGATGTAGAGGCACTAGTATTTAAGCATGACTTTGGTACAGGATTAATTGTCACTGGGGAGTGAGGGAGGGAGTGATATGGTCTTGATATTTTTAGCTAAATGGTTTTCTGAAACTTCAACCTTCAATGGCTTAGACTTTGTAGCCATCTGTACAGTATACCACTAAGCCACATGCAGTGTTGTATGGGTAAAAGCCACATCACCAGATGCTGGCCAGAGCTGTAAAATCTGGACTAGGCACAGCTTGTGCAAATATTGCTGATCCAGTGGAGCAACAATAAAAGATAAACTATGCAGTACCCTCAATAACACACCTACCCCAGTTTACATTTACCTGATGCCCATTTTTAGGCCTTATATAGTAATATCTTCCTTCAACAGGACAGCTTGTAATGAAATGTGTCGAATTTACATTGACATTTGGGCATATGCGCTTCTATATTATATGAATTTTGTGTGTAAACTGTATATCAGTTTCTAAAAAAACAAAAACGATGAAACGCATCAAATGTCTTCAAAAACTTGTCTCAACATTGTGTTTATCTTCTACCTTGTCACAACATACAGTTGTCGCAGCACTGTTTTCAGTTAGGGTACAGTACCTTCATGTATATGATGGCCTGGTTCTGTTGAGTTGATTGCTATAACACTGCATAGAATAAAATGCAAAACATATAGGTAACTGTAATACAGATGGTGGCATTATTTTTAATTATACAGTGGCAAAGAAAAATGTAAGAAGCTGGCTGCTGACCCACTGAAACAATGATGTTATTACACAATAACATCACTGTAGCTTTGGATTTGGATCATTCCTTGCATTTTCTCTTAAGAAATATTTTCCCATGCTAACATAATCATCCTTTAAAATGTATTTTCTATTCTGTATATAACAACAAGCCATTGTATAATTGCAATGAGGCACTCCAGGGTGTGTTATCTTGTAATATTGTCACTCCTGGGGTGGTGGAAGCACTCTGGTTTGCCTCATGCTTCAACCCACCCCAGGAGTGACATTAGTACATGACACGCACCATGTTGTGCTTTATTGCTTAAATATGCCCTTTTTCCCTGTACTGTACTTTGATTCAGTTAGTATATATGCAACAGCCTTCATGTGAACACTCTGGGCTTCTCTTTGACTCCTGATGTCTGTTTGCTTGAGCTATAGAATATTGTTTGAACTGCTTTGGTCTTCTTGATGTGGAGCCTGTGTGCCTAAACTATGTAATCTGTTTATCTACTGCTACCCATGCATCTCCAGTGAATGATTATTATAACAGTCTGCTCTCCGAGCCATTGTGTTTTGACTTGTTAACTGTGCTGTCTTTGTATTAGTTTCAATGAGGTGCCTTGGTAACTGAGTCTCTGACTCAAAGGTTTGTGAATCTGTTATTTTTTAAATAAATAAATGTGTATGTTTAAGCTCATGAAACACCCTTATCTAGTTAATGCATTCACAGTTGTAGTGGCTCTGCCAGAGCTTGTTTCCTTTTGTTATGCATGTGACTTTGCTAAAGTATATATGAGTAACTGCTTCATTGAAAGAGAAAATCCAAAGCTCCATGCTGGAGAGATAGTATTTAATGCACATATAGCACGGATTATCCTACCATGAGGCGGTGGCCATTTTAATACACTTTGCTCTTCTTGCATATCGACTTAGCCTCCAAATGGAGTTAGTGAAACTGGAAATTATTAATCTTTATTGCTACTCCGACTCTCCAGCATCTTCCTGCCTTCAGCTGGCAACAGGTCTAAATGCGGCCATCCTCCCCCTGTTGAAGAAGCAAATAAAAGAAATCAGTTTTAAAACATCAGAGGATAACACAGTAAGCAAATATTTTAAACAGTAAAAACTCGGCTCACAGTCACTCTTCTCTCTTCACCCTTAGTGGCCGTCTCCCGTTTTCGGTTAGCGAAGTCCAGCTTAGTCACCTTGAGCCTTTTGCCAGCCTCGGAGGAGTTAGTGTAAGAGTTAACCTTCCTGGCATATGTAATCCGCAGCCAGGCAGGGAACTGCAATGCGTGGTCCCATTACCTTTAGTCCTGCCTTCACTGTACCCGCAACACCCATCTTCACCTCTGCCAAAATGTAACAGAAACTCCTCCTTCCGTGTCTTTTTTTTTTTGTAAAATTTTAGGGAGGCCTATTTGGTTGCTGACTTCTGGTGCCAATTTCTTCCACATACGATATGCCTATATCACATTATTCCTGCTTGTGGTCCTGATCAGCCTACTGTCTTATCAGCCATGAGGAGCAGTGGTATTTCTCCCACTTCTCTGCTCCACAGCAAAGCTTAGCCCCCACCTGCAAGCCGGATTATGGTGGAAGCCAGTAGCCAAACCATGAGAGAGATGGAAGCAACACTGCACTGAAACTTTGAAATAAACCACTACAGCAACATGTCACACTCCAGCAGTACACAGTGCGCTTCAGGTGGCCCCCCAATTATAGCGAGGGGCACAAACAGCAAATGGCAAAGCAAAACCCTGCAAACACAGGCAGGAAAAGTGAGAGAACAGGGATCAGAAAAAACATTCATCACCTCATCAATCAAAGAGCCACATAGCTCCCTCTGGTGACAGTAGTACAAGTGGCACACAGCTAGACTGTCTCAGCAGGGACTTTTTGTTTTTAATTATTATTATTATTATTATACTGAATCCACTTTATCTCTGATCCCCAGCTTGCCCACCACCGGTCTCTGCTCCCCCAGCCCAGTCACCTCGCCATTCCTGGGACTTAACAGATTGGCCTTGCAGTGCCTCACAGCCCCATGGCAGAGTCATCTGGGCCTGGCTCCCCAGTTAGGCCTGGGAGATGTTTAATCCAGATGTGGCCGCCAAGCCCAGTGGGCGGGTGCAGGGGCCTATGAGGAGGTGAATTCCTCATCATTGCAATCCTAACATACAAAAAGTTGTCTTTAGTAGTTTAATTAGTAACCCATTTTATAAGTGCAATAAGGCACTTCAGGGTAATGGGTTCTTTTCCTGAACAACACATCCTGGTGTGTCTTACTGTTATTATTAAACTGAAGTGTTTCATAATTAACATTTTAAAGGTTCTGTTGTACGTGGGGGTTTGCTGCCATTAATGTAACCCTGTTCGAATAATGTCAGCCTATCAAAATGCTCCATTTCCAACCATAGACCAAATGGCCTTCTTCTGCTGGCTTGTTCTTATGTATGTTCGTAGTAAAAGCAGCCAACCATTACTTTTTATATCTGAGGTATTCTTCTTTTTCTGTTGTTTAATTAGAAGATTGTTTACATGATGCTCGTAGGTGTGATATGTGGAACAGCACTCTGTCTGGCAGCTGACATAACTAGCTCTGCTGCCCCGCATGACATCATCAGCATTGTGACCTCACTGTTGCTTAGGAACAGCAATTCAGTAACTGCCAAGTCATTCACCTGTGATGTCACCATCAGTGAGATCATAATGTTAATGATGTAGCGTGGGGCAGTAGAGCTAGATAAGTCAACTGCCAGGCTAGGGGCTATTCCACACATCCAGTGCAATATTATCTCACAGAAGACTTTCTGATGAGCAAAAGGGAAAAAATGATTCAGAAATAAAAAGTTAAAACTGACTACTTCTTAAAATGTGTGTTATTTTCATGTCTGGCTGTTTTGACTCCACTAGCTGTTTAATCACCCCACGGGCTGATGTGGCAGGAGCTGAAGCCCAATGCTGTATGCCCATAGGGGGTGATTAACTGGACATTATCATAATCCTTGTTGTACCGTATTGCTGCTGTTATAATTTGATACACACATTTTTGATCATTGACATGTTTCTGAACACAATTTCTGTCATTTTTTATGTTTTTAACAGAAACTAATTATTCTGCCCTTCATTTTTCTTTTGATTCAGAACTATTTATACATTAGTTGGGTGGTGTAAAGTGAGGGGTTACACAGGAGCACCTGAGCAGTGAATCATCCAGCCCATTGGGTATCGTCAGTGTTCCAGCTGCTGTTAAGTAGGTTAAAAGCAGAGACTGCCGCATTTGGGTGGACAGATGCTGCAGAGTGTGTGTGTGTGTGTGTGTGTGTGTGTGTGTGTGTTGAACTTGTAGAGGGGGGAAGAGAAGGACTGGAATCATGCAGCGGTCACAGTAAAGTAGCAATATTTGTTAGTCAACAAAAAATGTCATCGTATAGTGTGTTTTTTTTTTTGCAGACATTTATTTGGCATCCTTAGCTTCATCTTCGGTGTAGTTTTCGTTTTCTCAGATATTTTTAAAACAGATTTTTTTTTTGTTAATTTTGTATTTAATGACTCAGTCACTAAAGATAGCCACCACTTGCAATTTTTAAAACTCTCTCTTGATGAGGCTGTGTGTTGAATGTACATACTAGATTCATGCTGTTGATAGGAACATAGAATTTGATGGCAGATAAGGACCACTTGGCCCACCTCGTATGCCTGTTTCCCTTCCTGTTCCATATACTACAGATCGAAATGTTCTGCGACTTACCCTCTCTTTTCTGTCGCTAGAGTTCCTTTATGCCTGTCCCATGCGTTTTTGAATTTCCCTGTCGTTTTTGTCCCTAGAACCTCTGCCGGGAGGCTGTTACATGGATCCACCACCCTTTCTGTGACAAAATACTTTCTCACTTTACCCCTAAGTCTACCCCCTCTATTTTCATAGCATGGTCCCTTTTTCTAAAGCATCTTTTTTTTTTTTTTTTTAAAGATACTACCCTCTTGTACCTTATTTACACCCTTGAGGTATTTGAAAGTCTCTGTCATATTCCTCCTTCTCTCTCCTCTCCTCCAGGGAGATACATTAGGATGGTGCTACCACATGTTTCTGGTGGTAAACAGCACTGTACCAAGATATTTAATATTTTCATGGCGGGCATGGCACGTAAATGAGACAGTTTAAAAATTTCAAAATCCTGTATCTTAGTTAAGGAGTGAAAGAAAAAAATGGGTGTACAGTATTTATATTTTTTTCCAGCAAACCATTATTGTTGGAAAAAAAACTATAAGGTGAGGAAACTAACACATACGGCTGCTGTAAGTGACCATAATTAAATGTCATTTTCATAGCTTGATGTACATTGAGTCTCTCAAGTTCACCTGCAGACAGTAACAACTTTTGGCATCCACATTACATGCATTCATGAGCCTTGTGTTAAGTGGTGGGGTCCTGCACGTGTACTTCATCTAACGTTAACATAAGGTATGTGGAATGCCACTGACCAATCGTATTGCAGGATTTTACTCACCATTATAAGAGTTTAAAATGTGATGGGTGGCCACAGCCATTTAGCACTGAATTGAGAGCATAGGAATACCACATGCAATTAGCACTTTTCCTTTTCTCAACGTTCTCAAGGTGTAGTGTATTCTTATGCCTAAAATTTGGGAACTAAGCTTTTTAGGACTGCCCTCCTAGACATTTAGGGAATTCTGTTATAATTCTAAAGAATGTTTGTCCCAGAACAAATTGTCTTGCCTCTAGAATGGTTGGGGATGATGAACCTAGTTTTGAGAGGATGCTGGGGCGTGTCTGCTGCCTTTCTGGTTCTTTGACTGGGAGGCTGCCCTGTGAATTGGGAGTGTGGGTGTCCTTTACCTAAGGTTCCTGCACTTCAGAGTCGACAGACATTTAGTTTACGTTTCTCACTGCTGGTATGATCAGATGGACTGATGAGTATTCTGAAGTTTGCAAATCTGTAGCACTTTGTGCCACCTCACGGTTTTTGGTATTTATCAACTTTTATTTTGGTTTTTTTAGATTTGCCTAAGAGAGGCGGCCTTTCTGAGCAGGTAAGTCTACAACTGAAATATGCCTTTTTAGTTTCATATTTATGCAACACCAGTGAAAATAACGACAAGATAATAGGTGATATACCCAACTCGCAAGATACGTTATCTTGTGTGACGTGTCACTGATGAAGGATATCGTCACTGTTAGTAAATCACCATACATACTGAACCAGTCAGAGAACAGCTTTTACAGTGCTGATGACATCACACTAGCCATGTGCAGCACTAAAGCCAGCAGTGAAAAACAAGAAACCGTTTAATTTTAATACAAACCTCAGATTTAAAAGCTATAACTAGTACGCTAATGTTGTATAAAATGGAATATACAGTGATCTGACTCAAAATATGCAGTTTATTATCACTTGTGAAGGAGCAGGACTTTCATACCTCACTCATGGCTGTGCCACACCAGAGTTATGGTCCAGCCCCCCCCCACCATGTTAAGATACATTGCATATTTTGAGTCAGCCTCTTGTCTGTCACGTTTATCTGAAAGTTGCACCACACTATAGGATGGCCCATGAGATAAAATATCTTGGTTTTGTGGGGGTCTCTCATATATTGACCATAGGTGATTATAAAAATATGCCATAGGGGATTATGTAAATTGATAAAATGGGGTCGGTCCCATTTTGCCCTTTCACTGGTCAGGAACCCATCACATGGTACTGTATTAAACATAAACATACCCCTCCTCAGATTGAAACATAGAAATGTAGAAAGTAAGGACAGAAAAAGATTACCTGTATAAGTCTATCAAGTCTGCCCTGGTGCCGTGTGCTATATTACTTTGAATTAGTCTTCCCCGTCTCCTACCACCCTCTTGTTCTTAATGAACCTCTTACAGATGCCCCACTGTGGTTGGAACACAACTATATTCCCAGCATGTCCCCGTTACTGGGCAAGCTATTCCACCTATTCACCACCTTCTCTGTGGAAAAAATAATTCCTAATGACCTTTTTAAACCCCTGCCCCTTTAGTTTGAGATTGTGCCCCCTGGTGGATCTGGTGGATGTGCCCTCTGGTGGATGTGCCCCCTGGTGGATCTGGTGAATGAACTGTTCCTTAATCCTGCTGATGATCTCAATATCGCTCTGGAACACTTCATCAGGGTTTTCAACACAGTCTGTGATATCCAAGCCCCTCTTAGAAAAATGAAGGTCTGTGGTACGAGTAACTCTTGGATCACACCGGAACTGGCAAACAGATTGAAGCAACGAGACCATCTTTGGCAACTGGCTAAATCATCAATGAAACAGCGTGATCTTCAGGCATATAAAGAAGCTAGAAATGCCTGTACTAGGGCAATTCGACAAGCAAAAAGTAAGCACCATAGAGAGCTGCTGTCAAACACGTGGGGTGACAGCAGAATATTTTGGACAAACATTACATAACACATTACAGGCAAAGAGCAGAAGACCTCTTCAACAGTACTAAAAGTGAACGGCAATCTTATCACTGACCCACTCTCAATCGCAAATACTTTTAACACGGCTTTCACTAATCTGTCGGGTGTCCTTCCAAAAGATTTCTTTGATGCTCCTGCTACACCAACTGGGTACACTGAAACCAATAGACTGGAGCACTCACCATTCTGTTTCAAATGGGTGTCCCCTACCCAGGTTAGAAAACTTCTAACTAAAGTTCTGGGGAAATCCAGACATAATGGATACTTCCTTGACCTCAAACTCATTGCACTTACCGTAGAAGAAGTTCTCCTGCCTATAACTAAGAATCTTTATTTATTTTTTATTTATTTATTTCAATCTAGGATTACAGTACCTTTAAGCCGAGGCTCTTTTACAAAGGTTCCACGTCAGCATGTGCAACAGTCATCATTTTTAGTTACAAACATATAGTCACTGACTTACAGACATGTAATCAGTACAGAGACTTGAGCTATGAACAAAACAAGGGAAGGAGGGAGGGTAGGAGATCGGGGAAGGAGGTGCAGGGGTGAGGAGCAGGGAGGTGCTTGGGGCGGGGCAGGAGTGGAGATACGGGGGAGAGGTGGGCGAGGGCGGGAGACAGTGCAGCCAGGGGGCCTTGTCGAGGGAATATGACGGCTAAGGTGCTAGGGGTGCAAAGACTGGTTGTAAGTGCTGGGTGCTGGGGCATTTTAAATCTATCTCTCACTCTGTCACAGTTCCCCGAAGTATGGAAAACCACGCTGGTCACCCCAGTGCGTAAATCCGGTGATTATACTCAGCATTGCAACTACAGGCCAATATCAATCCTCTCTCCACTATCAAAAGTCCTTGAAAGCATAGTAACCAACCAACTTGTAGACTACCTCGAGAAGTACTCTTTACAATGTCCTTAACAACATGGCTTTAGGAAAAAGCACAGCACGACCATGGCTCTGTTAAAATTTACCAGCTTCAGCCATCAGTCCTTCAACAAAAACAGTCTTGTTGGAGCTGCTGTCATCAACCTTACGAAAGCTTTCGACACCGTTAATAACAAGCTCCTCCTTGATCAACTAGCAAAAATTGGTCTCTCACTAAATACACTGAAGTGATTGGGAAGCTACCTAAAGGATAGTACACAACGGGTGAAGATATCCAACGTCGTCTCGGAGGTACAAAACATTCAATCAGGTGTCCCACAAGGATCCATTCTTGGTCCTTTCTTCTTTAGTATCTTCCTAAACAATTTTCCACATACCTGTCAGTTAAGAATGCTCCTATACGCTGATGATGCTGTCATGTTTGCAAGCAACTCTGATCCCTCCGCGCTTGAAGACACCCTCCAACTTGGTTTCCTTGAAGTCGAAAAATGGTTCCAATCGCACAAACGTATCCTAAACTACAAAAAAAAAACTAAACTCTTGTTCTCATCCTCTCGCCTTAAGTACAGGTTGCATGCCTTGTCAGTAAAAAATAATCTTGGAGCCCCTCTCAAACAAGTTCAACAATTCAAATACCATGGCATGACCTTGGGCAGCCACCTCACCATGTACCTCACATTGAGATTATTGCCAGGACGGTGAATGCTAAATTAGGTTTGTTATTTAGGCATTGAAGGACTCTGACCCCGGAAGCACTTGAACTTGCTGTCTGCAGTTCGGTACTATCCACGATTGATTTTGGCTTGGTAATCTATGGAGCTGCCTCTTCTATATCCCTTAGGCTAAGTACAACCCTAAACAAAGTCTGTAGGCTCTCACGGATGCTGACTGCTTCACCCACACATGTGATCTCTACGCACAAACTGGGTGGCTTAATCTCCAAGGACGGATCAAGTACCAGTCATGCATAATTGCCAAAAAGGTGCTGCTTGGAGCCCTACCAGCTGGCATTACTTGTCTTCTGCCCAGATCAGTCAAGTCTCATCATACTCTGGCCTCTGTCATTGAACACTTACTCGTACCAAGGTTCCGGGCCACCCAGTGCCAGCGGTCTTTCCTCTATAGAGCCCCTAGCTGGCTAAATTCTCTGGGCCATGAACTCACCAGCTACCTCATATTACCCAGTCTAAAAGTCTCCTGCACCAGCACATTATGAATGAAAGCACCTGTGATTGCCCCTACTAATTGCAGCATGTACCCACTTTGCACCTGGCCTGACCTCTTCAGCTAGTCTGGCCCACCATCTGCCTCTCTCGCCCCCCTGATCTCTTCCCCTCCCTCCCACCTCTGTACTCTCTCCATCACTGCCCAGTCAAACTTTAGTAGCCTTTTATGCCTCTGGCCACCTCAGATCCCTCTGTACCTTTTCTTTCCCCCCTCCTCCCCTACTCCTGCCCCCTTTCATGCCCTATCCCCCTGTGCTCTCCCACTCCCCCTTTCTCATCCTACTTTACTACTCCCATGACAAGGCCTCCTGGCTGCAACTTTCCCTCCCTGTCCTCATCAACCTCAATCTCTACCTCCCCTTCCTGTTTCTCATAGTTTCGTAGTATTGCCATTTTTTTGTATTACAGAGCAATCAGAGACTGTCAATCAAATATTGTATTATGATGTTTTACTGTAAACTGTGAAAGTGTTTTGTCTCCCCTCGTTCTGACTTTGATACCCAATTACTACCTAATTATTGATGTGGAATCTTTGTAAATGAGCTGCTCCTGTGCTCAAAGGTACTTGTAATCTGAGAATGAATAAATAAAAAATAATTTGAACAGCTGATTGGTGTTCACCCCATTGACCACCCCCTATATGAAACCTAGAACTTTTCGGCAGATAGAGACTGACAGGCCCCTCCACTCTGCCCGTAGGCCCTATACATTGTATGTGGCCACTGACCATATGTGATCGATGGCTTTTCATCACTCCCTCCCCTCTCAAGGTTCCCTTGTGCCTGTCCCAGGCATGCTTAAACCCCTCCACTGTGCTTGCCACCACTGCCACCTGTGGCAGACTATTCCAAGCGTCAACTACCCTTTCTGTGTAGAAAATCTTCCTCACATTGCCTCTTAATCTACTCCCCTCCAATTTCATATTGTGCCCCCTTGTTCTACTACTTTTCCTACATTGGAAAAGGTCCCCCACCTGCACCTTTTTTATGTCCTTGAGGACTTGAAAGTTTCAGTCTTGTCCCCCCGCTCTCTCCTCTTCTCCAGTGAGTACATATTGAGGTCCCTTAGTCTCTTCTCATACGTTTTGTGGTGCAAGCCGTGCACCATCTTTGTCACCCTTCTCTGGATAGTCTTCACCTTCTTTATGTCCTTAGCAGGTGTGGCCTCCAGAACTGCACGCAGCATTCCAGTTGAGGCCTTGCCAATGTTTTATACAATGATATCACAACCTCCCGCCTCCTACTAGTGATATCCCTGCCTATGCACCCTAGCATACCAGTGGCCCTCCCCTCTGCCTTTGCACACTACTTTGATACCTAAAAGAGATGCTGACGCCTTTGAAAAACATAATAGTTGGACACATTTCAGCTTGTATTTCACATATGGTCTATAGATTTCTCCTCTTCATTATTTATTACTAAAGAAATACCCACAAAAACAGGATCTTTATCCCTTAGAGCTCATCTGCCTCTCTAACGTACTCTCAACTTGACATCATAATACTCTGTTGTGACATCACAGACTGTGAATAACTGTGATGTCACAAGCACAGTATTATGACATCTGGTTGGGAAGAAGCAAAAAGAGCTGATGAACTCTCAGGGAACAACTCTTCTGTTTTCATGCATCTGACCTCAGTGATAAATAATGGAGATAAGAAATACAGAGCTAAAGAGAAATATCAGCTGCTTTGTGTCCAAATATTATCTTGTTCAAAGTTCTTCTTGATGCATCAGTGGCTCTTTAAGGTCATCAGAGGTTTTAAACCCTAGGTCCCTTTTCTCCTTGGTGACAGTCAGCTCCCCCCCTCAACCTATAACTCTCTCAAGGGTTCCTTCTACCCAGGTACGTTATTTTACACTTTTTTGTAATGAACCTCAGTTGCCACATCTCTGACCAACTTTCAAGCTTCTCCAGGTCCCTCTTCATTTTCTGCACCCCTTCTGAAGTATCCACCCTGTTGCAGATCTTGGTGTCATCTACAAACAAGCAGACCTTTCCTTCCAGCCCCTCTGCAATCTCACTAATGAAGTCATTGAACAGGACTGGTTCCAGTACTGATCCCTCTGGTACCCCACTGGTCACCCCCTCTCCTCAGATTGTACCCCATTTACCACCTAGCCCAATTCACCACCTTATCTCCCATGCCCAGACTACCCATCTTGTTAACCAGCCTTCTATGTGGTACGGTGTGGAAGGCTGTGCTGAAATCTAGGTAGGTGTCGTCTACTGCCCCTCCCTGATTTACTTCCGTAGTCACCCAATCAAAATAAAAAAAATCTATCAGATAAGTTTGAAATTACCTTCCTGCTGTGAATCTGTGTTGCCTTAGATCCTGGGCACCCCTGGATTCCAGGTGTGCCACTATCCTTTCTTTCAGCAGTGTCTCTATGATCTTTCCCACCACTGAGACGAGGCTGACTGGCCTGTAGTTCCCCGTCTCCTCCCTACTGCTGCTTTTGTGCAGCGGCGCTACATGTGCCCTCCTCCAGTCCTCTGGAACCACACCTGTGTTGAGTGACTCCCATGAACAGGGCTGCCAGAGGTGCTGCTAGTTCCCTTCGTAGCTCCCTTAATATCCTTAGGTGGACGCTGTCTGGCCCCATGGCCTTATCCACCTTCAACTTTGTGAGTCTTTCCAGAACTCTCTCCACTGTGAATGGACTGGTGTCCAATTCTTCCTCCCAGTTAACCCCCTTCAGGCCCTGACATGCCATTGTTCTGACACCTCCTTCGGGCCTTCACATGTCCTGTAAATGTCATTCGACTTAAAAAACCAATATGCCACACTATCTCCTACCAAACTAACCAAACACCTGCCCCCTTATGAATGGATTGGCAGACAAGCCCCCCTAAGGGATCCTTTCCACTGTGGAGTCATGGGTCCTGCTTTCCACCTGTGCTTTCTTATCCCCTCCTCTCCTTGCCTTTCCTTCAACCCTTCTGATCCTAACGCATGCATACTACCCCCACCTTCTCTTCTCCCTCTCCTGCTTAATCGCAGCCTGCTATCTTTCTACTCTTGTCTCGAACTACCTGATTCGGCTTGACTATATATAATTCTGTTGTTCAAATTTTGATTACTGCAATTACCTTCTGCGTACCCTACATTCTTTTGCACTATCTGTTAATTGCCTATATTTTGGATCGTGATTGTGGTGATCAATGCATATATATATATATATTTTTTTTTTTTTGCTGGTATTTATTCCACTATTTATGCTTTATATTGTATACCTATTATTTTTTTGTATAACTTTAGCCTGATTCAGGACCTTCTTGTAAATCATTCAATCAATCACTTTATTTAAGCAGACATAAATACCATTGAGCAAGCTCATTTTCAAGATGGTCCTGGGCATTAATACAGTACAGTACACATCATAAGATTACAATTACGGTGGACAGCAGGGCAAAAAAAAAAAAAAAACATTGTGAAGGTGCCGGTCAATATGGGCCTATACGTACCAGTCAACATAATTAACATGCAAAGGTACATAATGATAAGCTTTACTGAAATGAGAAGAGACAACAATCCTATATAGCCTCCGCTAAGTAAGAGCTCATACCTAAATGAAAAAAAATAAGGAGGTATTAAGGAATAAGGTAGAAACTGGGGCGAAAGACTAGGCAGCCAAGAGGGAGGCCAGAATAGCTAAAAGGTAGAAAATAGGCAGGGCCATCTCGGATTAAGGGAACTAGGCTTGTAGGTCCTAGGTTTCTGTTGTTAGGAATGTGGGGTGGATGAGATACTTAGGCGTAGGATTTGAGAGTGGCACCCGGGGCTTAGGAGTCATGGGCATCTGAAACAATTGCATGATTCCTTCAGATAATCTGTTAATAGAATTTTGAATGTGAACATGCTTGGAAGTGAGGGTAATTTTAATGAGTCTTGCATAGTGTTCCAAAGTGATGGAAGTGAGAAGTTGATTGCTGCCGAGCCAAGGGTAGTTTTCACTCCAGGAATCTGGAAGCAGATTATGGAGAAGTGTCTCAGGCCATAGGAACCTTTAGCCCATTTGAAGAGGTTCGAGATGTATGCAGGGAGGTTATCAGATATGCTCTAAAAAACCAGAGGAGAGCATTCCTTTTTCTCCTAGTTGAAAGTGAGGTCCATCCCAAAACCTGGTATAGACGACAGTGATGTGTATCACGGGGTAGATTTAGGATAAATCTTAAAGCCCGGTGATAAAGGGTGTCCAGTTTGTTTAGCATCGTTGATGGGCAATGACTGTAAAGGAAGTCGGCATAGTCCAGTATAGGTAGGAATGTAGTTTGTACTAGTCTAATCCTGGCTTCTAACATAAGTAAGTGTTTAATGCGACAGAGTAAACCTAATCGCTGTCTTAGTTTCTTCGAGGTTTCATTTAAGTGGCACAGAAAGTTGAGCTTGTTATCCAGCCAGAACCCTAGGTATTTAAAGGTATCAACTACTTCAAGGGGTTCATCTAAGAGTGTTTGGATCTGTGTGATATGTGGACATCCGGAAGCAGACTTTGGTGAGAGAATCATTGCTTTAGTCTTTTTGGCGTTGAGGAGGAGGAGCTTATGAGTGAGCATGCTCAATGGAGTTATTTCCTGCCAATAAACTTTGACTTGACACATTTTATTTATTTATTGAAATTTGTTAACCGGGTAAGCCCACTGAGACGTAAAGTCCCTTTTTTCAGGGGCAACCTGGGATTAATTACATAAAATACAGTTAACCTCCTTCAGGCCCTGACATGCCATTATCCTGACACCCCCTTGAGGCCCACACATGCTATTGCCCTGACACTCCCTTCAGGCCCACACATGCCATCTCCCTGACACCCCCTACAGGTCCACATACACCACTGCCCTGATGCTCCCTTCAGTCCCACACATGCGATTGCCCTGACACTCACTTCAGGCCCACACATACTGTTACCCTGACTCCTCCTTTAGGCCCACACATGCCATTGCCCGAAACCTCCTTCAGGCACACACACACACACACCATTGCCCTGACGTCCTCTTCTGGTCTGCATACACCATCGCCCTGACACTCCCTTCAGGACCATACATACCAACTCCCTGACACCTGCATTAAGCTCACATGTGTCATCAACCCAAGACCCCCTTCAGGTCCACACACACACACACACCATCACCCCGACACCCCCCTTCAGGCACACACACATGCCACCAAACCAACACCACTTCAGGCCCACACATGCCATCACCCCGACACTCCTTACAGGCCCACAAGCCATTGCCCTGACTCCCCCTTCAGGCCCATACATGCCATCTCCCTGACACCTCCTTCAAGACCACACATGCTTATTGTTCTGACACCCCTTCAGGCCCACACATGCCATTGCCCCGACACCCCCTTCAGGCCCACACATACCATTGCCCCGACCCCCTTCACAGGCCCACACATACCATTGCCCGACACCCCCTTCAGGCCCACACATACCATTGCCCCGACACCCCCTTCAGGCCCACACACGCGATTGCCCCAACACCCCTTCAGGCCCACAGTGCCATTGCCCTGACACCCGCTTCAGGCCCATACACACCATTGCCTCGACACCCCCTTCAGGTCCACACAAACCATTGCCTCAACACCCCCTTCAGGTCCACACAAACCACTGCCTTGACACCGGTGCCATCGAGATGAACCAGGAGCCAGTAAAAAGATTGATTAAAAAAAAAATTATATAAACTTTTTTTTTGCTCCAGTAGCCAGTGGCAGAACAAGACCTGGGCCTTGTAATTCCAAACAGATTTATTTACAAAAACACCTTGTTAGTGGAGGAACTTGCTTAAATTTGTTTTCATTCATTAGGTGTACCTGGAGTCTACTAGTCGTTGACGAGGCCCATAGGCTAAAGAATCCGAACTCCCTACTTCATAAGACACTTTCTACGGTAAGGGCCTTTCTCTTTCAGTTCATTTTTGAGTATCTGTTCAATTGAATTTTATTCCTGTAGAATTTTCTTAAAATACAAAATGCTTTATAGTCAATATAACAACTTGCAATGTACTTTTATTGTGTGGTGTTTGTTTTTAAATGTTTTGTTTGATTATTATCTTACCTCTGTAAAGTGTTTCAGCCGAGGGGGAGGCCTGAGGGACACAGAAAATTACATTCTTCTGTAGCCCATGTCCTGTGGGCACTCTGCTAAAAGAGGCTTTCTGTAAGCAGTCTAGTTCCTGCCCTGTAAAAGGTTTTGTTTTAGGTTAAGCTTCAAAGGACTGTATTCCTTTTATAACAAAAGACGCATTTTGAGTATAAATGGAGCCTGATCCAAACAAGACACCATCACACAGAGAGGGAAGCCAGGTAAACAGAGGCCAGGTACGAATAAACAAATCCAGTTCAGTTCTGTTTTCCAAAAGGGTGGCCTCCATAGATCGAAGAGATAGTCCAGTAATTGATATCAGAGAAGCCTGTATGATGATGCGGGTAAAGTGGGCTGGCCTGCAAAATGTACTTCTGTCTCGTTTTACTCTGAGAAGAAATGGTTTTGATTTGGAATTTCAAACAAACAACACCAATGATTCAAGTCTGCCATAACTCACTAGTTGGGGTAAGCTACTTCTATGGTGCTTAGGATTTAGATAGTCAGTGTCAGTGGTTCAGTAGGTAGCACACTCGCCTCTGAGGCCGGGAGATCAGAGGGCTATGGGTTCAGTTCTTACATCTGGCACTTGGGTTAATATCCCAGTACTGACACTGTAGTGCAGCATGAGAGGGGTGCTGCACTTCTGAGGTGCCGTCTTTTGGATGAGACGTTAAACCAAGGTCCCATCTGCCTGGATTGGTGGTAGTTCAGGTGGATGTTAAAGATCCCATGGCACTTATTGAAAAGAGTTGGGGAATTTCCCCCGGTGTCCTGGCCAAATTTCCCTCATTCACTGAAAATACCACCAATAGCTTAATCTGATTGAAGGTCAGTTGGCATTCATCTGTATCCCCCTCCCCCGGGTCGTTCCTGAAAATGGGCAAGATTTATGTAGTGCACTTACCCGCTCAACAAAAACTAAATAAATAAAATAAATAAATAGACAGCTGTGAGTTAGATTTTTTTCCTGTGTGTTCAAAAAGTCTTTATTTTTATCTCTTTACAAATACTGGGCCGGATTCACAAAGGACGACGCAGGGCTTGCATCAGACCTTATCAGTGGCACAGCCGCACCAGGAACTTTGCCACACAGTGCACTGGATTCAAGAAGATTGGGCACATTTATGACAGTTGACTCGATTTACGGCAGCTTGCGCCACATATTTGGCACAAGCCCCATAAACAGGGAACCTGAGATTGCAGCAAGCTAGGCAAAAAAAAAGCTGATCTGACTTGTGACAGTCTGCGCACAGAATTGAGAATCCCGATTGCCAGCCAGGTGAATGCCGCAAGCCATATGTTCGGTGCACCTGGTGCTCGTGACATTTTCGGGCCTATGAGAATCCGGCCCATTGTATTCCCCATAGTCTTTAGTGTATTATATCTTATAACATATGTTCATATCTTGGAGTATTAAATATTATTTTTATATAAGTCATGCTTTCTGTAACCGAGTCATTTCGGGTATAAATGACTGCGGTAGACTGTCAGGTCTGCACTCCGTCTCCGAAGAGGCAGGCTTTAGTTACCATATCTAAGCAGTTGTGTTCTCAGCTGTAACAGAAGGGGTGGGTTATTTGTCCTTTGGTAAGGAGCACTGTACTATGTGGTAACAGTGACTCTGGTAGGATTCAGACCTAGAGATACCCCGAGTAAGGTTGCAGTGAGTGGTGACAGCATACCAAGGTAACCCTTTCAGGCATCTGAAGGGGTTGTGAGACTGGAAACAGTGGCAAGCTGGTGAGAGAACAAGTCTGTGACACTCGGGATAGTTAAAAGCAAAATATAAATTTTTGATTTAAAGTTGGAGGAAGACACTCAGTAACACTGTTCTGCAGGTAGACTATTCCTATTTTATGAAGCTTAGCTTTTTTAAAATAAATGTTGGCATCTACCGAATTAAGTTTCTGTCCAGGCACAAGGAACATCCTAAACTCGGTGCCTTGTATAGAAACCGCTCCTGCCTTCCACTCCTGCTTCCGGCAAGGCGCGAACTGGTCCAAAAGATTATTTTCCCGATCATGGACTACTGTAATGTCGTCTATTGCTCTGCTCCCACCACCTCTTTAGCTAGTTTGGATACCCTTTTCAACTCCTTCTGCCGTTTTGCCCTTGATGCGCCTTTCCTAACTGATCTGTCACCTTTGCCGTGCTTTGGCTTTCCCATCTCTAGCTAATAGGTGGCTGCATCACTGTGCAAAGTTTGTTTCAAACTTCTGACTTGGCACTCTCCCTCCTTATCTTACCTCCTCCTTTTCCCCTCCGCCCACTCCCTCTCGCCTTCTCAGATCCCCATGACCACAGAATCCTGTCAGTTTCCCGAAGATCCACCTCAATTAGCTAGTCTTCTTTTTCCTACTATCTCCCAAAATTGTGGAACTTGCTTCCTACACAAATCTGATTTTCTTCCTCGCCCAGCTCACTAAATAATTTCCTTTCTGTTAACTGCACCTGCCCCCAACTCCCAACCCCTCCTGGTTCTACACCTTGTCTACTGCCTGCATGTCTAAGCATGACTTACTTGTAGTTCTTATACCTATAAGCACTTAATCTTGCTCCTTGTTTTATGTTGATGCAAACTGTATTCTGTTGTCTGGCTCCACCTCGGAGCCTGTGAGTTCCGACAGGGTCTTCTAGCTGACTCTGTTCTTCTGCTATCTCCCTACATGTAATTTTTACTGTAGTCTTTAGTGTTTCTATTCTCACTGATACAGCTCTCCTACTCTTAGGCTAAAGTGCTGTGTAATTTCCTTTGTTTGTATATGTCCCTATAATTCATACAAACTGTTACCGCTAAAGTGACAAATATCCTATCTGGAAATTGCTTCCATGTATGCTTTCAGAGCATTTATACTGTTATACTCTATAGGTTATTCATAAGGTCACCGTAAATGTTGTAATCTACCTACTTTGTAAACTTTACTGTATGCATTATGCTGTGTTCTATTCTTGTACAATATCTTACTATGTAACTCCCACTACCCTCTCCCCCAGGCCACGCCGGGAGACAAGCAGATTGTTGTTCAGTGTGCCTTACCTGGTGAAACTTTTCAATAAATAAATACATCTGTTATCCCCTGCTGACTACTGAAAATGCTATAGGTCACTACTGATTCTGTAGGTGAGACGGATAACTGAGCTTTCACCGGAACACAGTCAGAAGCGCTGAGCAGACATCTGATGCTGTCCTTAGGAATGAATCATTTACCAGGTACCATCTTTTTTTTGGTGGGTTCCTGCTTCATTCTATTTTTGAAGCTGGGTGGACTGGAGTACTGAGTGGCTAAAGGAATTACCCGAGATTACAGTGTATTTGGCTCTAGCAGGGTTTGACCCTGCAGTTTTCTGGTGACTGGACTGGTGCTCTAACTGCTAGACAACACTGCTTCCACAGATGTTTGATATACAGAGCTTTCTGTACTGATAACAAGACAGTTTGGTGCAGATAAATACAATGGGCATGTCTGTAGCTGACTTTTTGTGGCAGTGTATCAGTGTGCCCACTTAACTACACTACTATAATGCTCTGCTTCTTCCTCTGATGGTGTGCTAGGAGTTCAACCTGTCTGCTAGCTGCACCACACCACGCTCAATTCCATCCTTTGATGGTGTGCTGGAAGTTCAGCCTGTCTGCTAGCTGCACCATACCACCATAACTCCCTGCTCCATTTTATTTTCAGATGGTGCGCTGGGAGCACAGCCTGTCTGCTAGCAGCTCCATAATGCCATGCTCCATTCCATCCTGAGACGGTGTGCTTGGAGCTCAGCCTGTCTGCTAGCTGCACCACACCACCATAACACCATACTCCATTCCATCCTCACATGGTGTGCTGGGAGCACAGCCTGTCTGCTAGCTGCATCACACCACCGTAACAGTGCACACCCAGGCGTCGAGGATGTCATGGAATACCAGCAATGGAGGCAAGTTGATCCGTTCCCTGAAGATGTCTTCTTGAAGATGTCCCACAGAATGAATATTTACAAGTTTATCAAAGATGGCTGTCATAGGATCAAAACGTGGAAGAGAAACAGTAAAGGTGACGTACATAGTCTCTTGAATTGAACATTGTCTAGTTTCATAACATGGGCCCTGGTTGTGGTGTCTAGTAACATACCCTGTGTTTCTGGCAGTAGATAATGGAAACTGTGTAGTTCTTTCCATACATTTAGTAGTGCAAGGTATAGGTCTACAGTGTGGACAGTATCATTTGGCCATACGGGAATCATGGATCAAATCTGGGATGCGACCCAATTCGAGATCTCGGAAGAGGTTGGTCATAGTAGTCATTATAAAAGAGTCATAGGCTGAGCAAAGTAGTTCTCTTGCTATAACATGCTGCTCTGCTTCTTGTTTTTCTGAAAAACTAGTTAATTGATCTTATTCTTTGTGTCATTAAAGTGTGTTGCAATGTCATGTATGTTGTAGACCGTGAAATGCTCTTCACGAGTAAAGGCCACCTACGCCTTGTAAAACGGGAAATAACATGTCTTACACCTGTTTTGAATTTCAGAGTCTGGCTACGTATGGCAGCCAAGTGTGCTCAATTCCATATGAACATGCCAATCCCTACTAGACCAGTAATAGTACCTGCGACTCCGGCTATGTCAGCAAAGGCCCATTTGTTGCGGGGTTTACCTTTAACTTTCTGGGGTTTGGGATGGGCTCTAAACACACCACGATGTGGGGTAGTATGGGTCCCTGCTGCAGGGTACTGAGTGTGGCTTTGATATGCTGCCAAGAGGTCAAGTAGCATAGCACTGTGAAATTTAGAAGTTTTGGTGGTGGAACACCAACCAAATTCTGCCATCTTCCAGTTAGTGAGATTTAAAATAACAGGGACATGCATAAACTGCACGTTGTTGACAAGGGTACCTGGTAGAGAAGTGGCAACAAGTCCGCTAGCCGGTCCTTGTTCCAGAAAGGGGCACTCAGTAACAATTTCTTCAGTTGGCAGTACAGCAGTTGAAAACATAGCAGTACTGGCAGTAGAATGTTGTGTGCAAAATAGCTTACTAGGTTCATTATCGTAAGTACCACAAAGGTGGTGTTGATGAGTGCAGTAAGATTATATAAACCAGTATGTTGTGGTTGAGCTTGTTATATAGACAGGGTACCATTTGGAGAAATCCGGGTATTGGGCCTGCCTTGAAATGTGCCTTTAGCTAGGTGGGCTACAGGAATTTGTTTACCCTGGCCATTAGTTTGCCATTCAATTTGTAGGGAAGATTGGTTAGGAGAAATGACTATGGCATTGAGGTAGGCATCCTTGCCTTCCTGGACTATAATACGTCTGGATGGGACAGCAATGCTGACTCCTTGTTTAAGAGTTGGGTGGTCTGATACATCGCCAGGGGGAAAGTAACGCTCATCTGAAGGATGAAGAGCATGTAGAAGTCTCTTCAAATTAGGGTTCAAATTTGGATTCATGTTTTGGAGTTTAGTAAATACATCCTGTGGTATGGCAGCAGTTAGGATTCCAAGGATAAGGAAAAGAAGCAAGATAGCTATTTTGAGGGTAATCTGTAAGGAAGAAAATTAGCATAAATATTCACTGTTTCTTACCAAATGGATAAGGAAAGAGGGTACTACTTTCCTTTAAACAGCTTAAGCTGGTTGGCGTGAAGCCATTTGTCTCCCTGCTTGTTTTCAGTATTGATTCTTATCTGATAGACTGCTGAACTGAGCCTGTTGATGATTGGGTAAAATCCCTCCCATTTATTTGCAAAGGGATGTGTGGGGTGTGCAAATCTGAGTACCATTATCTGGTCTCCAACTTGCCAGTTGACTTTCTTAACTGTCTTATCAAAATGCATTTTAGATTGCATTTGAGCTCTTCCAATGTTTTGGGCAACAAACAGGTGGATCTTAACAATATTCTCTCTGAGTTGCGAAACATAGGTGTCTGCAGCCACCCTGTCCACAGTGGGCATGTTCATGTCTATCACCAGGTGCTCAGGCAGTCTAATGGTTCTACAGTCATAACCTCAAAAGGAGTGTGTTTGGTAGAAGAAGCTACCTCTAATTGTCATTAGAAATGGGGGCAATAAGGCATCCCATGTTTTGGGATTGTCATCATTGAATTTGGTGAGCATGGATTTGATTCGTCTGTTAGTTCTCTCTACCTGTCCTGAGGACTGGGGGGTGGTAGGGGATGGGGAACTTCTGATGTACGCCAGAAGGAGAAGGAAGGAAACATAATCAATTCAGTGCTTTAGAGTAACTGGTAATTAGTATTTTCCTTTTAAACTTAGATTGTGGGCTTGTAGTGACACTATACTTTCTTTCTTTGTTGTCTTTACTTATAATTGTTTTTGGGCTGTTGAAAATTTAAAACATGGCGGTGGTGTAATTCTGTGCTGTCTTTAATTGCTGCAAATTTTATCTTGGCTCGTCTGACTGTCCTGTAGCTGGGTGAAGGGTGTTAATTGCCTGGCCTCTGACCTCAGCTACGTGATAACTGGAGGTGGGGCTTAGTCAGAGTTAAAGTAGCAAGCAGAGGTTGATTTTCTCAGAAGAAGCCAGAAGGAGAAGGAAGGAAACATATTCAATTCAGTGCTTTAGAGTAACTGGTAATTGGTATTTTTCTTTTAAACTTAGATTGTGGGCTTGTAGTGACACTATCTTTCTTTGTTGTCTTTACTTATAATTGTTTTTGGGCTGTTGAAAGTTTAAAACATAGTGGTGGTGTAATTCTGTGCTGTCTTTAATTGCTGCAAATTTTCGCCCCCTCCAACTCTTAATTATATGCCCTGATAAATCTGATTGACAGGAGCTAAACACAGGGTATAGTAAGAGGTGTGAAGTAGGAGGGGCATAAGGGGGAAGAAGCCCACCCTCAACACGACAAGTGTTTTGATTCATTTATTTATTTATTGGTTTCTTTTTCCTTTAAAAAAAAAAAAAAATATCTGAGGATCAGTTACAGGATTTTTAGTACTGTAAATTAATAAAAAGAGAACTAAGAGAGTTTCAGTAGCAGACAAATAGTGGAATTGCAGTATAATGTGGGGAGTGGTGCAATGCAGTGGCTGTGGGGCAGGCATATTCAGGCAGACCTTCTGGACACTGAGGTGCTGCCCTATCTGCATGCATCTCTCTGGACTGCGGGATGAGGTAACCAGACTCAGAGCTGAAGTAAACTGGGTCAGGAGTACCATCACCCCTATCCAGGGACCACCCAGTCCAATGCAGCTGCCTCAAAGGATGCCGAGCGAGGAGCACTTGGATGACAGTGGGCTCAGGGAGGTTAGAGCAGTCAGGCAGAGGACATCCCAGATCCTATTCCTCTCAAGAACTCATATGCCACACTTGCAAATGAGGACAACCAAATAGAGGTACCCAGAGAAGTGGAAGGAAAGGATGTGGAGGTTAGCCAAGGAGGTGACCTCAGTGGGAAAGCAGTGGACCCCAGAGGAGGAGGAGGAAGCATCCTGGTGGGGGACTCCATCGTCAAGAGGATCCAGCTAGGAACACAGGAGGGGAGCACAGGAGGTGAGGTGCCTACCAGGTGCCATGGCATGGAGGGATGGAAGGAAGATACCGGGATCACTGGGAAGGCAAGACGGGAGGGTGAGCTGGATGTCATTATCCACCTAGGTACTAATGACTTGGCAAATGGGGAGCCAAAGGAAGTTCAGGAAGAGTTTAGGAAACTGGGGAGGGGTCTCAAGCAAGTAGCTACTTCTGTCACTTTCTCAGAAGTACTACCTGTGAGAGGCAAGGGAGAGCATAGGAGTGCATGCACCAGGAACTTTAACTCATGGTTGAAGAACTGATGCTGTGAGGAAGGGTTTGGATTCATTGGTGACTGGGGACCCACCTGGAGGGATGGAGGTTTGTTCAAGCCTGACGGCCTGCATCCATCCTGGAGGGGAATCCAAGCACTCAATGATAAATTTAAATGCTACATTGACAAGCATTTAAACTAGCAAAGGGGGGTGGCAGGCCAGCAAGGAGGGTACCTACTTGCTCACCCCCCACAGCTAGCAGTGGAACCAGTGAACCAGAGGAGTGGCTATCTCTTCAAAGCAGTGTGCAAAAGATGGAGATTAGTGTCCAAAAGGTGGATAAGCAGAAAGGGCAAAATTCAGCAGAAGGGCAGACAGCAAGGAGAACCAGGATAAATGACAACCAAGGAAGAGGCTGGAGTAGAACAGTGAAGCAGTCTAGGGAGGTCAAATCATGGAAAGCCATGTGCAAATGCCAGGAGCCTTAGCAGCAAGATGGAAGATCTGGAGGCTGTCATGGTACAGTCAGACCTGGACATTGTGGCCATCACTGAAACCTGGTGTAATGATAACCATGACTGGGAGATGGCCATACCTGGCTACAACATATTCAGAAGAGACAGAGCAGGCAGGAAGGAGGAGGAGTGGCACTGTATGTGAAAAATTACATAAGGGCCACAGAGATCCAGGAGGAACAAAATGGGGAGAGATACTGTGGGTTAAGCTGGAAAGGAAAATGGGGCCAGCCATCCCGCACAGGTGTGGTCTATAGACCACCAGCCCAGGAGGAAGAAACAGATAGGAGTTGATGCTAGCCATCCAAAGGATGGCAGACAAGGGTGAGGTAGTACTGGTTGGAGACTTCAATATTCCAGACGTGGACTGGAGCATCCCAGCAGCAGCATCAACTAGGAGCAGATTTATCCTGGACTCCCTTCAGGGTGCCTTCCTCAAGCAACTGGTCATGGATCCAACTTGGCAGAAGGCAATACTGGACCTTGTGCTCACAAACAGGGACAGTGTGATGGGGTAACAGTGGGGAGCACCTGGAACAGTGACCACCAGTCATTGTGGTTTGAAATCACAGAAAGAGCAGAACCAAACCACACAAAACACATATCCTGATTTTAGGGGGTAGACTTTGGAAATGGGGAGATACTTGAAAGAGGCATTAAGAGGAATGGGACAGGAATCAGGGGTTGAGGAACAGTGGGCAGTATTTAAAATGGGGATTATAAGAACAACAGAATTATGCATTAAGCAGGTTAGCAAGAGGAAAAGGAAGAGGAGACCATTATGGCTTTCCAAAGAGGTAGCAAAAGAAAGTGAAAGCCAAAAGATTGCATTCAGGCAATACAAAAAGACACAGGCAGAAGGGATAGGAGAAGTACCAGGAGAAACAAAGGGAGGCAGGAAGTCAGTAAGGAAGCCAAAGCTCAGACAGAAGAACACATTGCAAAATCAGTGGGTAAAGGGACAAAACCTTTTACAGGTACATAAGTGAAAAGGAAAGACAAAGGAGGGATAGTGAGACTGAAGGGGAGGATGGGAGCCTTGTGGAGGATGACAACAGTAAAGCTGACATATTGAACAGGTATTTCTGCTCAGTCTTTACTGAGGAAGAGGGGTAATGGGTCTGAAGGAGTACAAGGGTGAGAATGGTGCAGAAATGGACACAAGTCCCTTTACAGAAAGGGTCCTGAAGGAACTGGAAGTAATAAGAGTTGACAAAGCAATGGGCCAGATGGGGTGCACCCTAGGGTCCTTAAAGAACTAAGAGAGGTGGTGGCTGAACTTCTGGCTATCCTGTTTAGCCAATCACTGGAAACAGGGAGGTACCCAAAGACTGGAGGACAGCAGATGTAGTCCCCTTATACAAAAGTGGAACAAAGAGGAAGCAGGGAACTACAGACCAGTCAGCCTCACCTCGGTAGTGGGAAAGATCATGGAAGCACTACTGAAGGAGAGATTGGTGGAACATCTGGTTGTCAATGGACTACAGGACCCAAGGCAGCATGGTTTCACCAGGGGAGGTCTGCAGACCAACCTCATTGAATTTTGACTGGGTGACTAGGAGGTGGATCGGGAGGCAGTGGACATGGCCTATCTGGACTTCAGTAAGCCTTGACACTGTGCCACATAGAAGACTATTACACAAACTGGGGAATATGGGTGTGGGCAGGACAGTAGTGTGGTGGGTAGGTAACTGGCTGGGTGGCAGGACAGAGGGTGGTGGTAAATGGCTGTCACTCCACAGAGGGAAGAGTGACCAGTGGGGTACCACAGGGATCAGTGCTGGGACCGGGTCCTATTCAACATTTTCTATCAGTGACATTGCGCAGGATCTAGAAGGCAGAATTTCACTGTTCGCTGATGACACAAAGCTCTGTAACAGAGTAGACACACCAGAGGGTGTAGACAGAATGAGAAGGGACCTGCAGAAACTTGAAGAATGGTCAAGGGTTTGGCAGTTGAAATTCAATGCAAAGAAGTGCAAGATAATGCATATGGGGCACAAAAAACCCTGGCACAATATATCAGTTGGGGGGTGAGGATATAGCATGCACCAAGCAGGAAAGGGATCTTGGGGTTGTCACATCTGATGACCTCAAGGTAGGAAACAGTGTGACAAGGCATCAGGTAAAGCAAATAGGATGCTGGGATGTATAGGCAGGGCATCACCAGCAGGAAAAGGGAGGTCATATCCCGCTATACATGACACTAGTGAGGCCCCACCTGGAGTACAGTGTACAGTTCTGGAGACCATACCTACGTATGACATAGACAGGGTAGAGAAGGTTCAGAGGAGGGCAACAAAGATGGTGCATGGATTGCATCACAAGTCCTATGAAGACAGGTTGAAGGAACTGAACATGTACTCCCTGGAGGAGAGAAGGGGAGAGGGATATGATAGAGACATACAAGTATTTACAGGGAGGAACAGGGTGCAGGAAAACACTATTTTTAGCGAAAAAGATGTTCCAGGACTAGAGGGCATGGGATGAAGTTGGAGGAGGATGATTCAGAGGAAACATGAGAAAGAATTTCTTCACAGAACGGGTGGTGGATAAGTGGAACACCCTGCCAGAGGAAGTGGTGGGGGCTGAAACAATCATGAGATTTAAGAATGCATGGGATAGACATAAAGGAATTCTAGAGGTCAGGGGTAAGGGGAAACAGACTTCTAGGAAAACAAACTGAACTTACAAGCTCAAATGGGCAGACTGGGTGGGCCATAGGCCCTTATCTGCCGACACTGTCTATGTATCTATGTATCTATGTAAGTTCAAGTGTCTCTTCATTAATTCACCTGTGAAACTGGTTCTTTGATCGGAATCTACCTTGAGTGGTAGGCTCCACCTGGTGAACAATTGTTCTACCAGGATTTTTGCAGTTGTCTTTGCTGTGCACACTTGGGCAGGAAAAGCCTCGACTCATTTTGAGAATAAGTCAGTGACTACAAATGCATACTTGTTATTTCTACTAGTGTTTGTGAGTGGGCCAATGAAGTCAATTTGAACTGCATGCCAGGGGCCTGATTGCTTCTGGGGGTGTAATTTAGCATTTTTCTTTATGGGGATGGGATTGTTTTGTGCACAAACAAGACAGTTGTCAGTGTAGTGTTGGATGTCAACGGTCATGCCAGGCCACCAGCCGGCGGTCCTGAGTCTCTGTAGTGTGTTTTCTGCCCTCTGGTGTCTACCAGTGGGAGTGTCGTGTACTTGGTGTATGAATTCAGTGCACAGTGATTTTGGAACTACCCATAATTTTAGTTGTGAGTCATCTTCAGGCTGATACCAGATCAAGTCTTCCATCTTGGGAAAGATGGAGTTTGTTTGCGTAATGTATGTAAGGATTATGGGCTGGCAACTCCTTCTCAGTGGCTTTGTTCAGAAAGGTGAAGACTTGTCCTAGTTCATTGTCAGATTATTGTGCAGCTTGCAAGTTAAATGGGACTGTTGGTTTCTGTTTCTGAATTGCAGCAGTTCTGGCAGGGACAGTATCCATGTAGTTCATACCCAGTTATCCCACCCAGGGCACCTTTCTTAGCAAGGAAGTCTGCTCTTTCATTGACGACATGATAAGGCTCTTTTTGGAATGGGCCTTAACCTTGTGGATGTACAGTTTGAACTCAAACTTCTGTACCAGAGCTTCAATGTAAACAGAGATTTCTGTATTTGATGGTGCCATCAGAAGAGGAGAAGGAGTGGATTTTCCAGAATGGTAGGAGCTCTGTGAGAGAGATACAGACCCAATTGGAGTCCATAAAGATGATGGTGTCAGATGATCCCTCTTTTACCAGTTCCAAGGCTACAGCAATAGCAGCAAGTTCTGCATACTGGGAGGATCTGATATGGTACCCTTTTGAGGTGTGTACAACCTCTCTGGGTTGTGGATTAGGACTCCTATCCCAGCTACTTGGATTCCCTCATGGTATGAGGCAGAGCCATGTGTAAAGATATGACACATGGTAGTGTCTTCTAAGTGTTTGTCGGTTGCTAGGAGAAATGGGCCTGGGTCAGGCAGTACAGGAGGTTGGAGGCCACACTCATGTGGTTCTCAAAGGTATAGGAGCCCGTGGGCAAGAAGAGAAGGCATTTTGGCTGTATGCACTTGGAAGTCTGTCCTGTAAAAGTTGTGACCAATGGGTTAATCTGGTGTTTGAGACTGTCCCATCCTTCACTCTGTCTGATAGCAAAAAGTTTGTAGGGGTGTGATTTGGTATGTAGCACAATGGGTGAGAACCCAATAATACACAGAAACTGTTTCACAGCCCAGTAGGTAGCCAAAAGGCTTCTCTTGCAGAGGGTGTATTTGAGTTCCACTGGGGTGAACATTTGTGATGCATAGGCAGTGGGTCGGAGTACTCTATTTACCTTTTGGGCAAGTACTCCAGACGTGGCAATGTCAGAAGTAGCTGTTTTCAGATGGAAAGGTAGATCAGAGTTTGGGATAACCAATGCTGGAGCAGAGGCCAAAGCTTGTTTCAACTCTGTGACTGCTTTAGAGTGTACTGACTCCCATATCCATCGGACATCCTTCTTTAGGCGCTCATACAGAGGCGTTGCCTTTTGTGCAAAATCACAGATAAAGTCTCTGGAGTAGTTTACCATCCCCAGAAAATGTCTGAGTGTTGCCACACTTGTGGGTAGTGACCGATCTTGTAGGTCCTGAATCCTGTTCATTGCTTGGTGCCTCCCTTGGGAGTTGACGTGGAGGCCAAGGAAAGTAACTTATTTCTGGCAAGTTGTATCTTTGATGGGTTGCACTTGAGGCCTGTCCTCTGTAAGAGGGTCAGTAATTCGTTTAGGCACTCCAGCCTAGGTCTACGGTAGCTAGCAGAAGGTTGTCCACATGCTGCAAGAGGCACTATGGGGCACTGAAGTTTTTGATAGCTTCGTGCATGTGAATATGGAAGAGTGATGGGCTGTTATAGAATCCTTGGGGAAGGCACATCCAGGTGTACTGATGTCCTTCAAATGTGAATGCAAATTTGTACTGGCTATCATGATCCAAGAGCAATGACCCGAAGCCATTGGAGATGTCCTGAGTACTGAACCATTTCTGTTCTGGCTTCAGCAGTTTGATCACATCAGGTGCTGATGCTACTGTGGGGGAGCAACTAGGAGTGACTTGATTAAGTTTCCTGCAATCAATTGTGAGTCTTCAAGAACGATTGGGCTTTTTCACGAGCCAAATAGAGGAATTGATGGTTGTCACACAGTGTCTGGTGACCCCTTGTTGTAACAGGGATCCAATGGTGGCTCTCAGGGATGGTAAGACCTCTGCAGGAAATGGATATTGCTTGAGTCTGATTGGTGCTGATCTGGGGACAACTATGCAGGTGTCCATCCATCCACAGTAATGCTTATGCTTTACAAAAGCATCCAGGTGTCTTTCTACAACAGGCAGGAGCCTATCGCGAAATGTGTGATTTTGGAGTAATGTGATGATGTCATACTCTGTGTCATTGTTGGTTATTGCAGCCACAGCATGCAAGTCAGGGATGACATGCATGGTATTGTCCTTCAGTCTGGATAATCAACAGATTAACCAGGTCCACGACACAGCCATATCGTGCTAGGAAATCAATTCCTAGGATGCTGGGGTGATGACATAAGGCCATAAGGTTGAACACAAAAGTAGTGCGCAAAGCACCAGTGATCACTGTTGGTGGATGTGATCGATAGGTGGCTAGCCTGGTTCCGTCCACTCCATGGGCAGTGGTGCGTTTGCCAGTGGGCCATGCTGAATTCATTGGGTCATCTAGATGCAACACTGACATGGCTACACCAGTATCCAAAAGCAAAACAGTTTGGTGGCCCCCAACCACGGCCTTGGTGTAAGGCCATCTGCTACCATCAAGCATAAGTTTATTGGTGATATGAACTGGGGCCTGTAATCGTCAGTTGGAAGGCACAAGCTCATCCTCTGGTGGGTACTGGTATTGGAGAGCAGCCTGTGAGGCCAAGTGTTCCTGCAGCTCCTCTTTATTTATTTATTTAGTTTTTGTTGACCGGGTAAGTGCACTAGACAGATTCTGCCTATTTTCAGGCATGATCCGGGGAAGGGGATACAGATGAATGACAACTGACCATGAACCAGATTAAGCTGTTGGTGGTATTTTTTATGAATGGGGGGAAACTTAACCAGGGTACAAGGGAAATTCCCCTACTTTTTTCAAGAAGTGCCATGGGATCTTTAACATCCATCTGAACAAGCAGATGGGACCTCGGTTTAATGTCTCATCCGAAAGACGGATGTCTCATCTGAAAGACTGATGTCTCATCCGAAAGACTGATATAGGGATGGCGTTCTAGGTCTCTGGTCCTGTGTAGCGCAGGCCACAGGCGCTTCCATCTCCTCGGGGAGTTCCAGAGCCGAGGGCTTTGGTGATGGGCCTTGGGTCTCGAGCTCCATGAGAGGCTAGATGTTGTTGGCATCGACTGCCTCAATGGTACGTTTGGGAATGGTTTCTGCCACAGACTATAACTTCCCAAGGATTAAGCTGAGCCTGTCATTTTCCTCCTTAATCCTAGCATTTTTGTGCCATATCTCCCAGTAGGGAGGGCCTTTGTTTGGGCCTTTGTATGAGGACTGCTGTTGATTTTGCTGATTTTGGGCCTTGTTCCGGTTCTTGTTATATTTCTAGTTTTGACCCCTTGGGTCTTGCGGGGATAGGCCTGGCCTGAGGCCTGGGAATCTTGTGGATAGGCCTGTGGGTTGCAGGGCAGAGGCTGGTAGTGGCCTTGGCCTTGGGGCTGGTAGGCTTCTGTTCAGCCTGGGACTTTCCTTCCACGGCATAGTGCATCGGTAGCTTGCCAGAATTTTGGACCGTGGCTACCTTACCCTTGCCGGAAGTGAGGTCTTGGAGATACAGTGTAAACACTCATTCCGCTCTCCAGAGAACATCACAAAACTTGTCTGTTCTAGGGAACACAGCGGGTTCAACCTTGTCGCGGATAGCAGGGACCAGATACTCAACTTGGTCGTCATCGGGTGCTTCCCCTGCTCGGTTTTCACCTGCTTGGTAGGCCAGCCACATACTGTTGTGAAAAGCTGTGGGACTTTCCTTGATGGACTGTTTAACTGGTTGGGCAAGTGTCACACCAACTATCCCGGGGTTGGCGGTGGCGATAAGCTCAACAGCTGTATCATCGTACTTGATGTCAGTGGAATTTCTGACTTCAGTGGGAAGCTTCCCCCATAGGGTTGGGTCAGTGGTTTGGCGCAGTACCTGTATTCGTTACTCCGTGGGGAGATTGAGCATTTTGCACTGGCTACAGACTTTTTCCAGATGACAGCTGAGGTTGTCACTGGGTGTCATGCGACCAATACTGTTGGCAATCTGTTGCACTGACTGAGCGGCCTGTAAGGGACTTGCCAGTACAGCTGGCGGAGGTGGATGGAGGCAGCGGTCTGGGCTGCTGCGCTTGCCTTGGTGTCGGCCACGGTCTTGATGACGGGTTCCCTCTTGATTTGTTCCACAAGAATTTCCTTCATGGCAGTCTCCAAGGAGGAAATCTGCACATGGTTTAGCGTGGTTTGAACCAATGCATCATTGATCCATTTCATGATTTCGTTCTTATCCTGCTTAGCAATCACAGCAACAGTACGGGGTAGGCCCGGTCAACCACAATCGTAGGAGTCGCCATCTTTGATAACTTCATCATCGGGTTTCGTCATCATCTCCTGATGACACTGTGTTGATGAGTGGGGATTGGTATCCACCCATCGCTTTGATGTGTCCGGCCAACACCTCCCTTTGATGGCGCAGTTTTGCCATCTTGGCTCTACACGAAACATGGCAAACTCTACTTTTATACTGCCCCCTTCATTCATATTCTTCTACAAAACGGTATACATGGCGCAGAGTTCGCAGTTCTCCGAAAGTTTTATTTATTAATTTATGTAATCTTCCGGGCATAACCTTTGAGCAAAATTCTCTTTTTCAGAGGTTCCATATCTTGACAAGAGGACAACACAGAAAGGTAAGTTACAGGGGATGGGTGCACAAGTACAGAGACAAAAAAATACAAGAAATATTTATTTATTTACGAGTTTTACCAGGAAAACATACTGAGCAAACATGCTCGATTCCAGATGTGACCTGGGGGCCGAGGCCCACATACAATTTGACATACATAGACTGTACAGACATGAGCATAGGTTTGTACAATTAACTTAGGAGAAGATCTGAGAGTAGGAAAAAGAGGAGGCACAGGGACAACAGGTGAGTGCAATTGATCTGACTATTTACAACTGTAGGTTAATTCTTATAAAGTTGCAGCATATTGCAATTTAGTACATCCCAAGATACATGGTGAGTGCTGTAGGTTTAATAAACAAAATTAGCAAGAGGTAAAGCAGCCAGGGGAGGCATTGTCGTTATTTTATGTCAAGGGAGGAAGGGGAAGATGACTGTAAGATAGGCTTTCTCTTCCTGCATGGTAAGGCAGCCAGGAGGAGGCTTTGTCATTAGTTCCTATCGGGGGGGGGGCGATTTTGACTGCATGACTGACCTAGTAGGAACATACTAGAGAGCGATCTGATGATGGACCGTACTCAGATTAAACTGGGGGAAACTTGAACTATGAGTCGATCACATTTGAGCAGGAACTGTAGCAGGGAAGGGACTTAATACAGAATGTTGTGTTAAGGACAGTAAACAAAAAGTCACATCAACAGGCTGTGGCTATGGAAGGCTCAAGTTCAAGGACTGGCAAGTAGCCCAGAGGGAGTAAGGAGTTTAAACTCAGGAGTTACTGGGACAGCAGAGGGCACACAGATCAGGGGAATTCAGCCCAGGAGCAGGCTTTGTCCTAGCTTCCAGGCGGGGTTCTCTGTCTAACTCCCTAGATGCTCACACTTCTCATTCTCATCACGCAATGTCTCATTCATCTTACTTAACAAATCATTCATATGTAACAACTGCGTCTTATCCTGCAACAACCTACCATTTTCCTTTCTCAAACGATTTGTTTCTCGTTCACTTTCTTGAACAGCATTTTACAAGTTTGGCTCATATTTGCAGCATAGCGTTTGGAGTTTTTGGTCCATTTGCTTACATTGCTGTGACATACCACTCGCCTGAGAACCCAACTGCTGTTTCAGAGCTTCGATTTTCAGTTCACCGGCTGTTACCAATGCTTCAGAAGCTTCTAACCCAGCAAAAAGTGCTGCAACAAACAAACCCTGCTGGTCATGTCTTTTGTTGTTTGCTTGGCATCCACTTACATGTCTTTTGTTGTTTGCTTACATCCAGGTTACAAACCCAGCAACTTATTTGGAATGGATTTCATTAACTGCAGGTACTGTGGAACAATTTTCAGAAGGACAGTCTTACAGGATTTAGGACACTGTCCTACATGCTGGGCCTTTGGAGATCTTAGGTCTCAGCTCCAGGCAGCATGGGCAGAGATTGCACGCCTCAAATTTCATATTGAAGAGGAAATACATAATAAGAACCACCCGCCATTTCCCCAGCATCCAACAGAAAAAACCTCGACCTAGAGGGTAGTTGGTCCAGGAGGTTGGCAGGTGGTTAGAGGAGCAAATCAAGTGCCCCATCACTCTCTGCTTTCCAACACATTACCTCCAAAACCATATAAACACTACAAACAGGTATCTGCCTCTATCTCTGAAATCAAATAAAGAGGCAGAAGACACTGCAGAGCAGGACACTGCAGCAGAAGCTAGCACAACAATACTCACCCAAATCAGGAACCAAAACTAAACAAGCACAAAGGAAATCCAAAAACTTCTGATCATATGGAGACTCCATGATTCGGGAGTTGATACCATCTCCAGCTAGGGTGATGGTCAGATGTCTCCCAGGTACATCAGCATGGAGAGACACTGACCGCATTGCTAAAAATTGTTCACAAAGCAGGAGAAAACATTGATGTCCTAGTACACATAGGGACTAATGATCTCGCCAGCCGGTCAGTTGTGGAGACCAAGGAACACCTGACCAGGCTGGGTGACAAACTATCATCTATTTCATCCGGCATCTCCATCTCTGAGATCCTGCCAGTCTGAGAGAGGGGAGCAGGTGGACGGAAGGTCAGAGAAGGGGAGATAGGGAGCTAAACACGTGCTCAAGGACTGGTGCCAGGAAAAAGGACACAGATTTGTAGGAACTGGCAACAGTTCTGGGAGCCAAGTTCTTTAAATTTGATGGACTGCATCTGACTAAAGAGGAGTCAGTGCATTGGGGCAGAAGTTTGACGCCTTTGCAGAATATTTAAACTAGCAATGGGGAGAGGGGCAGCACCCATACGTCGAATGGGAAGAACACCCTCTCCCTCAGCTAGTGGTCAAACAGGAATTCAGTGTGTTTGCTGCTCATTTGCATCACCAGGTAAGAAAAAGGTTTGTCTCCCCATACGATGCACAGGGTAATGCCAAACTTCACCCAACAACTAACACACCAAAATCTGGCCAATGGAAAATCATGTACACAAATGCTCACAGCCTGGGAAATAAGATCCCAGACCTGCAGGCAATAATGTCAGAGGCTAAACTGGACATAGTAGCAATTAGTGAGACGTGGTTTACCAGTAACCACACTTGGGAGACTTCAGTACCTGGCTATGTATTGTTCAGAAGAGACCGAGGAAAATGGTGAGGTGGCCCTGTATGTCATGAAAATATCAAAGCCACAGAAATCAGAATACACATAAGGAGCCAGAAGAACTGTGGGTCACCCTGAAACAGGAAATGGACAGCCATAAGAACTGGGTTGTCTACAGGCCCCAGACCAGAGGGAGGACATAGACACATTACTGTTAGAAGATATACAAAACATGACAGCTAAAGGGAGGTTCTGATAATGGGAGACTCAACATGCCAGATACAGATTGGTCACCAGCAGGAACATCTGCCAGAACTAGACTCATAGTGGATTCCTGCAGGGAGGGCCTCAAACAACTGGTACAGCAACCCACAAGAGACAGGGCTATCCTAGATCTAGTACTGACTAACAAAGAAGGGATCACAGATCTCCAGGTAGAAGGTCACCTGGGGCCAGTGACCATCACATGGTATGGTTCAATTTGGCTACTACATCTAAATCATCCCATTCCAAAGCAAAATATGGGACTTCAGAGGAGCTGACTTTGATAAGATGGCCAACAGAGTTAAGCTAGCCCTGGCAAAAGAGAACACAGGTGAGGAGGTACAGGCAAAGTGGGCAAGCATTAAGGATACAATACTTGAAGCAACATCCCATTGTGTTAGACAGAAAAGGAAGTAAAAGAAGAAGGAAACCACTCTGGTTCTCAAATACAGTAGCAGAAAAGGTCAGAGCCAAAAGGCTGGCCTTCAGAAAATATAAGGGAACACAGCGGATGAAGATAGGGAGGCATACCAAACTGCCCTAAGGAAGCAGGTAAGGCAGTAAGGCAGGAAAGTCCCAAACTGAGGAAACACTAGCACAAACAGTAAAAGAAGGTGACAAGACTTTCTATAGATACATTAGTGAAAGGAGAAAGTCCAGAGGGGTATTGCTAAGTTTAATGGAGAAAAGGGAGCATGTGGAGGAGGACCCTGTAAAGGCATCTATCCTAAATAGATACTTTGCTCAGTATTTACTGAAGAGAAGGTAGGCAGGGCCCACAGCTCAGCATCATGGACACAGGGGGAGGAGGGAGCACTACCCTTCACAAAAGAAAGGGTCCTACAAGAGCTTGCTAAGCTCAGGGTGGATAAGGCAATGGGACCTGATGGCATACATCCCAGGGTACTTAAGGAGCTAAAGGAGGAACTAGCAGAGCCGTAGCAGAATTGTTTAGTGAGTCTCTGAGCACAGGAGAGGTCCCAGAAGACTGGAGAAGGGCTCATGTGATCCCACTCCACAAGAGTGGTAGCAGGGAGGAGGCGGGAACTACAGACCAGTCAGTCTTACCTCAGTAGTGGGCAAGATTATGAGGCACTCTTAAGGAAAGGATAGTGCAACACCTGGAATCCATAGGGCACAGGATCCAAGACAGCATGGGTTTACAAAGGAAGGTCCTGTCAAACTAATCTCATAGATTTCTTTGACTGGGTAACCAGAGTGGTGGACCAAGGGGAGCAGTTGATGTCGCCTACCTTGACTTCAGCAAAGCTTTGACACTGTTCCACATAGAAGATTGATAAATAAGCTAGGTAGGCTCGGGTGGTCAGAAGTTGGTCAACTGGGTGGCAAACTGGTTGACTGGCAGAAAACAGAGAGTGGTGGTAAATGGTATACAGTCAGAAGAGATGCAAGTCACAAGTGGGTACCTCAGGGATCAGTCCTGGGGCCAGTCCTATTCAACATCTCATTAGTGACCCGCAGATGGACTAGAGGGTAAGGCTTGTCTGTTTGCAGATGACACCAAGATCTGCAACAGAGTAGATGATCCAGATGGGGTGGGCAGAATGAGAAGAGATCTGGATAAACTAGCAGAATGGTCAGAAGAGTGGCAACTGGGATTTAATGCAAAGAAGTGCAAAATCATGCACATAGGGAAGAGAAACCTGAAGCCACTTATAGGCTGGGAGGGAGTTGCTAGCAGTCACAAAGGAAGAAAGAGACTTGGGCATCATCATCACTGATGACCTAAAATCATCCAAGCAGACCTCTAAAGCAGTAGGTAAGGCTAGGGGGTGTTAGGTGTATTATTAGTAGGGTATCACAAGTCGTAAGAGGGAGGTAATAATCCCTCTGTACAAGACATTGGTTAGCCTCATCTGAGTACTGCGGCAGTATTGGAGGCCACACCTTCACAAGGACATTAACCAAATTGAGGCAGTCCAGAGAAGGGCAACCAAAATGGTGCAGGGACTGCATCAGAAGACATATGAGGACAGATTAACGGAGCTCAATATGTATACCTTGAGCAAAGGAGGAGAGAGGTGATATGATCGAGACATTTAAACACCTTAAGGGCATAAACAAGGTGAAAGAGTCTAATATGTTTAAATATAAGAAAAATAGCAGGACAAGAGGACACAGGCATGAGATTAGAGGGAGGCCATTAAGGGGAATGTGAGGAAATTTTTTCACAGAAAGGGTGGTAGATGCATGGAATGGCTTACCACAAGAAGTGGTGGCTATGAATACAGTGCAGGGCTTCAAACAGGCATGGATAGGCATAAGGAGCAAACAAATGACTATGAATAGATAGGTCACTGACAGAGCAAAGGCCGATGGCACATTTATAAGGTAGAAAAAGAAATGGGCAGACTGGATGGGCCTTGCGGTCCTTATCTGCCGTCAACTTCTATGTTTCTATGTTTCTATGTTACAGTGTGGAAACACTCTGCACTAGATTTCACTCTGATTTCGTGTCCCGAGCGAAATCGTTACACCCTGCATGGGAGGCAAGAAAATTTGAGACATCAGGTCTCAAATCTGTACGGATATTGCTGACCATTTTAGGGAACCCCTATAAAGTTTCCTGGAAACTTTGAGGCGGTGTGTATCGATCCACTATCAACAGCAACAGTACACCAGGTTGTGCACCTGCTACTCTATCTTCCAAAGCTAACAGGCAGAAGGGAACCTTGTCTCACTGGCGTCCAGCTCTGTTTAGGGAGTTTCCTTGGAGTGTACAGACTGGCAGGGTATCCCCAAACCAATTCACGAATACCCTGATACCTCTAATGTCCTTGTTTTTGCACTGGTCCTGCCGTGGTCACCACAGTATCAGGATGGTGTAAGGCCAGACCCCTGAGGAACTTGGGATCAGTGATAAAATAGACAGAAGGGATCAGATCATGATTAAAATATTAATTCTGATTACAGATATATGCCCTGCATTTCCTTACCTCGGCACTGGGAGCCAGAGTATTCCCTATTCTCCAGAGTATATGATCAGACTGCAGTCCACTAGGTGATGCTGTTGTATAAAGGTGAAAACGTTACATCTTTGGGTAAGGCAGATCCAAATACAGTCGGAATTAACTGTAACACAGTCCACTAGATGGTGGTACAGACCACACCCAGTCATACAATAGTCTTGTTGCAAGCAATAAAACATAAAACAGTGCTTGGTTCTTACAAATATGATGTGATTTTTACTGTATTTTTTTCTATCAGTAGTCATAACATCATAATAATATTACAATTAGCAGCAAACAATAATCGATAATTAGTCCCTGCAACCACACTTGTAGGGTGGTTACCGTGCCCTGCTTCGTTAGTACTGATCAGTGTCATGGTTAGTAGTTACAGAACAGTGTTGTCCAAGATGCACTAGGGGTAACCAGTATGGAGTGGGGGCCCAACCTAACACAGTACATCTGGGAGAAAAGATCAAGAAAAGAGGAAATAGTGAAGCTGAGAAGGGGGATGGAATTGGTGGAGGAAAACAGGGAGAAGTGGGGGGGCATCCTGAATGAATACTACATAGAAACATAGAATTTGACGGCAGATAAGGACCGCTTGGCCCACCCAGTCTGCCTATTTCCTTACCTAATGGATAAGTTGCAGATCCTAGTTAACCAACAGCCTACTTCTTCCTACCTCCACCCCCTAGAATTGCCTTATGACTGTCCCATGCATTCTTGAATTCCACCAGTTTGTTTTTTTCAATTCTTTTTCTCGCCTCCCGACCGGAATTGTCTAGGCTTCCTCATTCGCCGTGACGGCACTACCGCCCACTGTGTTCCCTGCCATCTTCAAGGATGTCACAATTCCCCGGGGACATGGGGGGGCTACAACCCCCGGGGAGATCGAAGGGGCAGTGGCAGAGAACCAGCGTTGGGTGTGTGGCGGCAGTGGCACTGTAGGACCCTTCACCTATCTGGCTGGAGTTTTGTTTTCTCCTTAGTCTCTTTGCTCTTCCCCTCCTCCCCCTCCCTGCGTGGTGCACGCCCGATATGACAGCAACCCTGCCCACATTGGGCCACAGTGATCACATGCTGTCTAGTGCACGGCAGCACCCCCGGTCTCCACCAGGGGCTGCTGGTGCACCGGACACCCAAGAGCCCTGCCCTTGGGATAGGAGAGCAGCCCAATGGGCGCTCGATCTGATCCCGCCCCTGCCGACCTCCTGCACCCGAGCTCACTCCTGAACCCGGGTCGCCGGCATGAGGTGTGGCGTCCAGCGCCTCAACTCTCAGCACCACCGGGCCGGCCTCCACCACTGTTTTGACTCCACAACCTCCTTAGGAAGGCTGTCCATGCATCCACAACCCTCTCCGTGAAAAAATACTTCCCCACATTACCTCTGAGCCGTCCCCCCTCTATCTTTAAATTGTGCCCCCTTGTTCTTGCACATTTCTTTTTCTAAAAGATGCTACCCTCTTGGATTTTGTTGATTCCCTTGAGGTACTACTGCTCATTTTTCACTAAGGAGAAGGATGGATAACTACCACAGGGGAAAATGGGGACGGGGTTAGTAGGGATGAGGGAGAAGTGGGGGATACTGAATGAATAATGAAATTTTTTTGTAAACTTTATTTTGCAAATAGAGCTTGTTATACTTCCCTGCTGTATGCATGGTTATTGAAATCATTACGATGTTCAGTACAGGTTATACAGTTCAGTTATAATCTCACCTCATACAGCCATCAGAAGCTGAAATACCAGACTTAAAACTGGAAGGAAACAGGTTCATTGAGCAGTAAATCGGGTTCAAAAACTAAAAAAAAAAGTTCATTGAGGAAATCAGGTTCATTGAGGAAGCAAGGTTTACCATCCACCTGTTCATTCAGGAGACTGGGAGACTTAAAAATCTATAATTTGGATAATGAACTGGCCGCCAAGCGTGGGCTAAGATCTTACTCAGAGTTAACATACAAAGATATCATTCCCTGAGGCTATCCGAAAGTTCCGGTGCTGTTACCACATAGGGCTCCCAGTCATGGATTTTGTCAGACTTCAGAATGCTGGGAACTGGGCTGACGAAATGGCCTCCTCAGCTGGGCCCCAAAGTTCCTGATACTTATCGACTTGGTTCCTGACTTTGTATTGGGTCTTCTCCAACTTCAGACACTCTAATAAGTCTTGAATCCAGGCAGCAACAAATGGGACCGCCAGCAGCCTCCATTATTTGGCCTAGTAGGCATAGGCCATCACCACTCCTAAGCGCCAGAGTTTATAGTTCCTGTGTCATCTCCCCATAGGTAAGCCCAGTAACACTTCTACCAGGTCCATTCTCAGAGCCCGCCCAGTTTAGGCGCCTCAGCAGGTCTAGAACCCTCCAAAACAACTGGATCCTTTGACATTCCCATACCTTATGCATAAATGTTCCCACATGCACTTTACACTTCGGGCAGAGGTCAGATACACTCGGGTCAATCTTGCATGCTAGGACTGGGGTGAAGTATGCTCTCGTGAAGACACTGTATTGCACAGCCCTCAGTCCATTATTTACTGAACAGTTTAAAACATTTTTCAGTATTACAGACCAGTCCCCTCCATCAAAGAATCTGGAAATATGTCTGCCTCCCAGTTATGTTTCACTTTCTCAAGTGGATCTGGGATAGCTCCCACCAAGAGCCTGTAACAGCCTTTTAAGAGCCTAAAAGTGGGATCAGAATATCTGCCTACATAAAGTTCCTTGAGTGGGAAGCAACGTAACCTCACCCCGGTTCCTCCCCCTTCCATCCTAGCTTCTATTCTTCTCTTAAGCCCCAAATAATAGAAATATTGAGAGGTCCCTTTCCCGTATGCTTTACCACTGGGAAATCCAATGTCTTTCCATCCTCCATGACCTGGTGAGTAAGGTATTGGCCCCTTCACCGGCAACCCTCCAAGATTCTCCAGGGCCCCCATACACGGTCTCATGTCCCAGTCCACAGAAAAGCTAGGGGAGTGTCCAGGGATATACTCTGCCCATGGTTCAAGATAGTGTGCGCCAGTTTCCATGCCTTCCAGAGCACCCTCGTGCATGGATGACAAAGCTTTTCCAGGGGGTTCTTCATCGATGAACTCACCAGGGTCCTATAATATATGGGGATTGGAGGTGCTGAGACTCCATCTCCACCCATGCCGGGCAATCCCTTTCCTCCCTCAGGAGGTCCTTTACATGTGCGAGCTGGGACACCAAGTAATAATACTTGACACAGGGAAGGCCCAGGCCGCCTTGATGCACAGGCTTCCGTAGGATTGTCTTTTTTATTTTTGGTCTTTTGCCCTGCCAAAGCAGCTGAGTGATAGCTCCTTCCAATGCCTTTATGCATTTATTAGAAATGTTTGTGGGAATCGTTTGAAAAAGATACATGAACTGCGGCAGGATACACATCTTGATGAGATTTACTCTGCCCTGGAGGCTCAGTGGAAGGGCTGTCCAGCTGTAGCAACTTTCCTGGACCTTTCTGATCACAAGGCGCAGGTTAATGTCTGACATCAAAGAGAGTTTTGATGGTGTAAGGACCCCCAAATATTTGATTTTGTGGGGTGGATTTATGATGAAGTGCGATATTTGAATTGGTTGTTTGTCCCCCCAATGGGCATCCATTCACATTTATCACAGTTGATTTTATGTCCAGATAAAGGGCCGTATACTTTGAAAATTTGGGACAGTGCTGGCAGGGATGTTTCTGGGTCTCTTAAAAAAATAGAAGGATGTCATCTGCAAAGAGAGAAATGTCATGATCTCTCCCCTGCTCCTCAAAACCCCTAATTGCTACATGGGATCTAATTGTCTCCACCAGTGCCTCTATGGTGAGTACATATAGGAGAGGGGACACACCTGTGCTTGGGCCTCACGAGAGGCAAAAGTGGGCAGACAGTGTGTTATTAGTTAAGATTTGGGCTTGCGGTCCTTTATGGAGTAACTGTATCCATTTTCTCACTTTGCCTTCAAAGCCATACTTCTGTAGCACTGCATGTATGAACAGCCACTTCACCCAGTCAAATGCCTTTTCAGCATCAAGGGCTAGGAGTCCTCCTCCTTGCCCATCCATGGATCACATTCACTGTTCTCCTATTATTATGTTTGCCCTGTCTCCTGTTGACAAAACCTTCCTAATCTGGGTTAATCAGATTAGGGAGAGTTCCCTCTAACCTTGATGCAAGCACCTTCGCTAATATTTTATAGTCAGAATTTAACAGGGATATGGGTCTGTACGAACCACATTCAGCTGGGTCTGTCCCAGGTTTGGGGAGGACAATGATAGTGGCCAGGTATAGAGAAGGTGGCAATGACCCAGACTCCAGGGCATTCAGTAACATGTGTAACATAAAGGGTCCCACCTCCTCCCACACCAATCTGTAAAACTCCCGATGGGATACCATCAGGGTCCAGTGCTTAACCCCTCTTCCCCTTCCAGACTGCCCGCCGCAATTCCTCCCAACAAAATGGGGGAGTCTAATTATTGCCTCTCCCTCCCTCCAGTGAAAGGAAGCTCGATGTTCCGGAGGAAATCATCTGGGTTTGCCCCTTCAGGGAACTCCGAAGTATGCAAATCAGAGTAAAATTCTTTAAATATGTTGTTAATCTCTTGCTGAGCATATGTAATTTCTCCCCTGCCCCCATCCATGCTAAGGATGGTCCTCTCAGCTTTTTTCCCTTTTACCATCCCTGCCAACCACTTTCCTGCCTTATCTCCATCAAAATAAGTGCTCGATTTAGTAAGCAGAAGGTTCCTCTCTATAGCACGAATCATGTATTGATTTAACTTGCCTGTCAAGGTTTTATATTCCCGCAGTTTCTGGGGACACACCTCTGCCATTAATTCTCCCTCTAGCTTTTGTATTTAGTCCTCCAGGGCTGCCTTCTCTCTTTCTCTCTCTCTCGTTTTTTTTCTTACTATAGACTATAGAGTAGGAGATTGTCTCTCCCCTGATGAAAGCCTTTCAGGTGTCCCAGGTATTATTAATGCTTGTGTCTTGTGGGTTGTTCTGGTCTAGGAATTCTCTAATGCTCCTTTTGATCTGTTCTGCATACTTCTCATCTAGTAAAAGGGCAAGGTCCATTCTCCAACTAGACCTCGGGGGTGGGGGGACATCTCTCGGGAGGGACTACAGAACTCTCAAGGGGGCATGGTCTGAAGTAATTATAGGACCATATCTGGCGTCTTCTATTTGCGCTACCAAAGCTGAGGGTAAAAACATAAGGTCTAACCTTGTGTAGATGTTGTGGGCATGTGAAAAAAAGGAGCACTCTCTCTTGTGTGGGGGTTATGGTGTCCCCATGCCTCCACCAAGGCTCTGCCTTCTGTCATATTCCGCAGTGCAGCAACACTTCGGGGAGGTGGCCCAGTCCTATTACCCGAATGATCCAGACGAGGATCCCAATATGTATTAAAATCGACCCCAAAAAGCAAGTTATCTGGATATGCAGCCAAAGAAACTCCCAGGTGTGTGAAGAAATCAGGGGAGTCAAAATTTGGGCTGTACACCGAGACCAAGGTGTATCTGGTTCCCCCACACTCCACCTCTGCAATTACATAGCGGCCCTGGGGGTCCGACTGGACCGAGAGGACCCTGTGAGGGAGTCCCAGTTGGATCCAGATTGCCACCCCATGAGCCTTTGAAGTAAATGGAGCCGATAAAAGGGTACCTCCCCAAGAAGCTGCCAGTTTCGAGGCCTTCTCCCCTATGAAGTGCATCTCCTGCAGGAAAACAATGTCCCCCTTCAATTTCTTAATCAAAGTCCAAACCCACTTCATCTTACTAGCAGTTCTAAGACCATTGGCATTCCATGATAAGAAAGTCAGCATATCCATGGGATTTGACAAAAAAAATTACAGTGCTTCCTCAACCTATGACATGAACCAATCCTGCACATTAATATATAAGCACCAAACATTTTTTTTGATCAATTTTAACAAACCTAAAAACCTTTAACATGAAACAGACCCATCGCACCTCCCTTCTGTCCCCCCCTTTCCCCAATCACCTCCTCGCCTAATAACCTCCATCTAAGCTTAGTGGTTTTGAACAGCTAATATACAGGAAACATACAGACAAAAGGATTTCACACATTGCATATGACCAGGCCACAGTTTATCACCTTTCAGGAATTTTAACATATTATGTGACCCTGGATCTCAACAGCTCATCATTTCCTCTGGATGTAATTTAACCATCAGCATTTTTCCTTTGCCATCTCCTCGTGGTGTGCTTGTTAGACCATCCAAGTGCCGCCACTTAAGCTCTGCCATGGATTACTCTGGCAATGTACACCCAAATCCTGGCCCAGCTGGGGTCGCATTGTCAAGCAACAGTAAGGAAGGAACAATTACACTTGCCAACATAAATATCTGCAGTCTACTCAAAAAGATAGACTGCCTGCAAGTCTGGACATTATAACATAACCCTGATGTACTCGCAGTCACTGAGACGTGGCTCACTCCAAAAACACTGGATTCCACTGTCTCGATACCTGGTTACACACTATTCAGGAATGACATGATCTCAAAAAGAGGAGGGGGCTGTGCGTTATACATTAAAGACTCAATAAAGGGGTTTGCTCTTCCTTTACGTCACCTTACCAGTACTACACAAATTCTCCCCATAAAAATTCTGTTGGGGGCCCACAATAAAGCACTGTTCATACTTAATGTATACATCCCTCCTGAAGTGAAATTTCCAGGATTCGAAGAACTCATGGAGGTTATCAGATGTCAGCACCTCAACTGAATCCATCATTCTAGGGGATTTCAGTATCTATTGGTTGGCACCACCAAGTGGCACATATAAGGTCATTATAGCTGCACTGCATCTTACACAACTCGTTGACTCACCCACCAGAACAAATTACAAAACTGGATCTAGCACACTACTTGACTGGATCCTCACAAACCGCCTGGATCGTATCTCCAACGTGACAGTCCACCCAGACTCACTGAGTGACCACTCTCCAGTAACCTGCAGCTGGACCAACAAATTCAGTGCAACCCCCCCAAATAATCTCCAATCATAAACTAAAAAGGGGTCATCTGGAGTACCTTAAGGAGCAGCTATGCAACACTGACTGGATCCCCCTTGGCACAGCGGAGGATATGGACACTGCACTAGAGTACTTCATCAAACAATTTAAGGCTGCTTGTGACTGCCATGCCCCAGTGCAGAGGACAAAGATCCGTGGAAGATACAGCCCCAGGATCACACCAGACTTAATAGGCCACATAAAAAAACAGGGACAACTGGTGGCATAGGGCACAGAAATCTGGCAAGCAATCAGACTGCCAGGAATACAGAAGATTACGGAATGACTGCACTTGGACCATCTGCTCTACCAAAAGTAAACATTTTAGGGAAGCATTACAAACATCATGGGGAAACAGCAAGTCTTTTTGGAATAACCTAAAAGATGTAACAGGGAAAGTCAAGAAAGAGGCTCCACAAATGCTCAACATCGATGGTGCCCCACCCTTGACCCCCTGACTATTGCCAACTACGTTTAACAAAGCATTCACTGACCTTAACAGTGTACTTCCGACAAATTTTTGAAGAAACCAGCGCAAGCTCAGCCAAAGCCTAGGGCCCTCAAACCCCCAATTCTATTTTCAGTTCTGTCAACTACAACCAAGCAGGAAAGTACATTTGTAAGGTACTTGGAAAATCCAGGAAAAACAGCGTCACACTCAACCTCAAATTTATTTCCCTTGCACTTGATGAAATCCTAGCTTCCATTACTAAACTGCTGAACTTATCCCTGCAGCTGGCTCAAGTCCCCCAAGCTTGGAAGTCAGCCCTGGTAACTCCGGTGCACAAGAGTGATGACCGGGCACTGCATGCCAATTACAGACCTATTTCTATCCTTCCACCACTGTCAAAAGCGCTGAAGTGCATAGTCTCAGACCAGCTGGTTGAATACCTTAATAAATACAACATTCTGTGTCCGGAACAACATGGATTTCAGAAAGGGCACAGTACCTCCACAGCTCTTCTGGAGTTCACCGGCTGCATACACAGTTCACTGGACCAGGGTAACCTTGTTGGTGCGGCCTTTATTGATCTAACAAAGGCCTTTGACACAGTCAGTCACTCCCTACTACTTCAACAACTCACCTCGATAGGCCTCTCTAACCCCACTACTAACTGGTTCAAAAGCTATCTAGCTGATCGTTACCAACAGGTAAAGATTGGAAACATCACATCTGGGCCCCTGCCAGTTCATTGTGGGTTCCCAGGGGTCAATCCTAGGACCCCTCCTTTTCAGCATCTTTTCTAAATAGCCTACCTCGATTGTGTGACCAATGGATACTTCTCTATGCAGATGCTGCTGTTATTTTTACTTCTCAACATGATCCTCACACCCTAAACTATCAGCTACAACATGCTTTTAAACAAACTGAAGATTGGTTCAGAGACCACAAGATGGTTCTGAACCATAAAAATACAAAAGTAATGCTTTTTAGCGGTGCTAGAAGCAAACACAAAGCAGCATCCCTTAACATCACTAACTGCACAGGGGTTTCACTTGAACAAGTGGAGCAATTCAAATACCTGGGGATTACACTTGACTGTTCCCTCTCCTATGCAGAACACATTGAGAATGTGGCCAAAACAGTCAACAAAAGAATTGGGCTCCTGCACAGGCACAAGAAATGCCTAACACCTGAAGCACTCCAAACCGCAATTCATAGCACAGTTGTCTCCGTCATCGACTATGGATTGGTCATATACAGCTCAGCCACTCCCACCTCACTACGTAGGATAGCAGTAGCCCTAAACAGAGCCTGCAGACTGCTCACTCAACTTCACTAATGCAGCACATGTGACCTTTATGAGCAAGCCGGGTGGCTACAACTTGAAAACAGGATACAATACCAAACCTGCCTCTTGGCTAAAAAATCACTACTCGGACTTCAGCCTCCTGGAGTCACAAGCCTATTAAGCTTATTCACAGGCCCACACTGCACCAGGAACTCTGACCATCAGGTTCTCACCATCCCTCGCTGCAGAACCACCCAAGGGGAAAGGTCATATGCCTACGGGGCACCACTTTGGCTCAGTAACCTCTGCACTGAACATAACGCCACACAGAGATTGGGGCTTTTCAAGACCAAGGTAGCGAACACCTACTGAAGAAAAGCTCCTGTGACTGTACTTTCTAATTACTCCACACACACCCACTTGTGACCCTGGTCTTATTCACCTTTCAGGTTATTACCATCTCCTCGCTACTCCTACTTTGTCCTTCTACCCTGAATTGTCCCCATTTTTGCCCTGCGATACCCTGTACTCTCCTCTCCCCTCCCCCAAATAGTCATCATGCCCCCCCCCCACACTCAGTGCCCCCTACTCTCCTTTCTGGATAGCTGCTTACTGTCTTTTACCTGACAATGCCACCTAGGCTGCTACTGTTACATGAATTATCCTAGTGTTAAAACCATCTTTGTTTCCTATTTACAATGTATTTTTGTCTATCTTTACTCACCTAGCTAGATACTCCTAATCCCACAATGTATGTATAACCACCTTTTACGACGTGGAACCTTTGTAAAGGAGTGGTCTCCTGCTCAAAGGTATTGTAATCTAAGATTGAATGAATAAATAAATAAATAAAGTTGACCTCCGCCCCACGCAAACCCTTGCTTCTCACTATGTAAGACATATTCAAAGAGTGAGCACCCTGCCCATAACAGACCCCTCCCCATAGCTCCCATTTTTGAAGAAAAAGAACAACAAGTAACAAGAAACCCAGTACCCTCCCCCCCTTGCCTTAAACCCTTAAACATAATCTTCCTCTACTTTTCGTGGATCGAGCGATCTTCCCACCTATATGACCCATTATTGCACCCAAAGAACTTCATTCTCCATCTATATGCCGTTATATATCCCTCAGGCGGAAGAGAGGGGGATCTCTCCCCCCCTCCGGGGAAGCTGAACCCACCACCACAAAATCAAGTATCAACGTGCTCTCTTCTGGTCCACCTCCCGAGACCCCCCCAGGGCCTCCTGCCCTCATACTGAACTCTTGAGGGGAGCAGCCTCTTATACTATCGTGCAACAGATTAGGCATCATTGCTCAGTCTCCACGTTATTTTTAACCAAGGGAGACCCCAGTTCTAACCGGCCTCCATGGTAGGTCCCCACCCCCCCAACTAACATCCAACAAACAAGTGCTAACAGTCAATAACCTTTTGAATAATGAAGAACATTTTGAATAGTGAACAGCCTCTCCACACAAAGTAAAAATAACTCAATACTGCAGATTGCCACACTGTGAAACTTGTAATGACCGCAAGCATGGTGAGTAAATGTTCCCTGTTCAGTTTAGACTGGGGTCTTTAAAAATGTGCGTGGCCTTGATCACCGTAAGCTCCAGGTGCAGGGAGTTTTTTTCTGGCCTCTATTCTCCATTAATACACCCGATGCCAAGTTCCCTTTCAACAGCCACAAGGTCCTTTCCCCAAAGGGGGACTCTGCGGTGATTTAGTGTAGGTGAGAGAAACATAGACTTTGACGGCAGATAAGGACCACTTGGCCCACCTAGTCTGCCCATTTCCCTACCTACTGGATAAGCTGCAGATCCTAGTTAACCAACAGCCTATTTCTTCCTACCCCCCACAAGAATTGCCTTATGTCTGTCCCATGCATTCTTGAATTCTCCCACAGTTTTAGACCCCACAACCTCCTCAGGAAGGCGGTTCCATGCAGTCACCACCCTCTCTGTGAAAAAATACTTCTTCAAATTGCCCCTGAGCCATCCCCCTCTATCTTCAAATTGTGCCCCCTTGTTCTTGCACATCTCTTTTTCTGAAGGATGCTACACTCTTGGACTTTGTTGATTCCACTGAGGTACTTAAAAGTTTCATTCATGTCCCCCCCCCCCCCATTTCCTCAAGGGTATACACAGTAAGCTCATTTAGAGTGTGGAGGTAACTCCTCCCGAACCAGCCTTATAGGCCACCCCCAGGTGTTGTGGTTCAGAGGGTACCACCCCCACCCGTTCCCACCCAACCCAGAGCCTAAGAGACAGTACCTCTAGAAAATAGGACCCCAACAGTCCGAGCCACAGGTCAGATGTTTTGCTGCTGCCTTCGATTCCTTTCCATCTCTGTCGGGAACTCCATTGCTTCCTCGAGCCTAGTGAAAGAGCTTTGGTTACCTCCCTGAGGCCTGATCACCAAGCTTGCTGGGTACACCAAGGAAATTGGCCAATCCAAGTCATCCTGCAGCTTTTTATTTTCCCTCCTCGAAAGCTCTCGCTGATTTTGCAATTGCCAAGAGTATTTCGGGAACACGCCACCCGCGATTGCTGCACCATGATTCACCCCTTTCTCCTCGCATACTCTAAGCACTCTGGTGGTCCATATACTGCAGAAATTTAACAATAATGTGCCTGGGCCTCTGTTCTGCTGGTGGCCTGGCTCCAGGCGATCTGTGTGCATGTTGGATCTCGAGGGTCACTTCCTGGCGAATCTGCAGACTCTCGCAGCGATTTCTGGATGTAAGCGGGGCCCTCCTGGCCCTCCAGCAGTCCTACTATCCTCACATTACAACGCTGCTCCCTGTTTGCATGATCGTCCATATTTTGTTTAAGGAGTTCTGTCTCTCCGAAGGCTTTCTGCAGGTCTGTATTTGAGCTCTGGGAAAGGTCCTCTTGTATTCCCACTCTGGCCCCAGTTCTCCCAGCCTAGTTTCATGAGCATCTACCATCTCAGAGACTGTATTCACAGTTTGTTGAAGGTGTTGGAGCTGGGAGGTGACGTTGTCAAAGCCGGCCTCCATTCTCATCCTGATGTCGTATTGAAGTTCTTTAATCAAGCGTTCTAGGGCTTGGTATCCCTCGGTCATTATAGGGATATTTGTTGGGTCCAAGATGGAGGCTAGTGTAGCTGGTGGATCAGCTAGAGAGAGTTGGTGACTTGGGCCCCCCTTGGCGGAAGCGCTGCCTAAGGTAAACTGCGATAGGCCCCTAGTGGTGTTCGGCTCCGAGGCACTTTGAAGGGCAGTTTGGCCAGTTTCTTTGCAAATTTGGCGGCCGATGGCAACTAGAAAGGTTAGTTGCTACAAATTGTGGGAGACTGCTCTGGTTCAACTCAGGATGGTGAAGAAATGTGACGGATAGTATCGGAGCTCGCAGGTTATGCTGCCATCTTGCTCCTCTGCTAGGCCATGCCCCCGAATGAATACTTCTGCTCAGTCTTCACTAAGGAGAAGGATGGACCACTACCATGGGAAAATACAGACGGGTGGGGGCAGTGGGGATGAGGAAGCAAACAATAACAGAGAACAGAGTCCTCAAAGGGCTTAAGGCCCTCAGAGTGGGCAAGTCATAGATACATAGATAGTGTCAGCAGATAAGGGCCTATGGCCCACCCAGTCTGCCCATTTGAGCTTGTAAGTTCAGTTTGTTTTCCTAGAAGTCTGTTGCCCCTTACCCCTGACCTCCAGAATTCCTTTATGTCTAGCCCATGCATTCTTAAATCCCGTGATTGTTTCAGCCCCCACCACTTCCTCTGGCAGGGTGTTCCACTTGTCCACCACCAGTTCTGTGAAGAAGTTCTTTCTCATGTTTCCTCTGAATCGTCCTCCCTCCAACTCATCCCATGCCCTCTAGTCCTGGAACATCTTTTCGCTAAAAATAGTGTTTTCTGCACCCTGTTCCTCCCTGTAAGATACTTGTATGTCTCTATCATATCATATCCCTCTCTCCCTCCTCTCCTCCAGGAGTACATGTTCAGTTCCTTCAACCTGTCTTCATAGGACTTGTGATGCAATCCATGCACCATCTTTGTTGCCCTCCTCGAACCTTCTCTACCTGTCTATGTCCTTACGTTGGTATAGTCTCAGAACTGTACACTGTACTCCAGGTGGGGCCTCACTAGTGTCTTGTACAGTGGAATTATGACCTCCTTTCCTGCTGGTGATGCCCCTGCCTATACATCCAGCATCCTATTTGTACCTGCTGCCTTGTCACACTGTTTCCCTACCTTGAGGTCATCAGAGATGATAACCCCAAGATCCTTTCCTGCTTGGTGCATGCTATATCCTCACTCTTAACTGATATATTGTGCCAGGGTTTTTGTGCCCCATATGCATTATCTTGCACTTCTTTGCATTGAATTTCAACTGCCAAACCCCTGACCATTCTTCAAGTTTCTGCAGGTTGCTTCTCATTCTTTCTACACCCTCTGGGTGTGTCTACTCTGTTACAGAGCTTTGTGTCATGAGCGAACAGTGAAATTCTGCCTTCTAGGTCCTACGCAATGTCACTGATGAAGATGTTGAATAGGACCGGTCCCAGCACTGATCCCTGTGGTACCCCACTGGTCACTCTTCCCTCTCTGGAGTGACAGCCATTTACCACCACCCTCTGTGTCCTGCCATCCAGCCAATTACCTACCCACCACACTACTGTCCTGCCCATATTCCCCAGTTTGTGTAATAGTCTTCTATGTGGCACAGTGTCAAGGACTTTGCTGAAGTCAGGGCCATGTCCACTGCCCTCCCGATCCACCTCCCTAGTCACCCAGTCAAAAATTCAACGAGGTTGGTCTGACATGACCTCCCCTGGTGAAACCATGCTGCCTTGGGTCCTGTAGTCCATTGACAACCAGATGTTCCACCAATCTCTCCTTCAGTAGTACTTCCATGATCTTCCCCACTACCAAGGTGAGGCTGACTGGTCTGTAGTTCCCTGCTTCCTCTTTGTTCCACCCCTTTTTGTATAAGGGACTACATCTACTGTCCTCAGTCTTTGGTACCTCCCTGTTTCCAGTGATCGGCTAAACAGGATAGCCAGAAGGTTCAGCCACCACCTCTCTCTTAGTTCTTTAGGGACCCTGGGGTGCACCCCATCTGGCCCCATTGCTTTATCAACTCTTATTACTTCCAGTTCCTTCAGGATCCTTTCTGCGTGTAAGGGACTTTGTGTCCATTTCTGCCATTTCTCACCCCTTGTACTCCCTTCAGACCCATTACCCTCCTCTTCCTCAGTAAGACTGAGCAGAAATACCTGTTCAATATGTCAGCTTTTGCTGTTTGTCATCCCTCCACTGTGACCCCATCCTCCCCCTTCAGTCTCACTATCCCTCCCTTTGTCTTTCTTTTTTCACTTGTGTACCTGTAAAAGGTTTTGTCCCCTCTACCCACTGATTTTGCAATGTGCTCTTCTGTCTGAGCTTTGGCTTCCCTTACTGACCTCCCTGCCTCCCTTTGCTTCTCCTGGTACTTCTCCCTATCCCCTTCTGCCTGTGTCTTTTTGTATTGCCTGAATGCAATCTTTTTGGCTTTGCAATGCAGTCTTCAGGGCTGTATGGCATGCACCTGAGCAGCGCCCCTGGCTAGTCTTTTCAGCTGCTGGTTGGACACAGGGCTGACTCTGCATGAGTGGAGGACAGCTGATGTGGTGCCTCTACCTAAGAATGTACATAGGGTTGATCTGGAGAATTTGTAGGCCAGTCAGCTTGACATCAGTTGCCAAAAAACAATCTAAAGGAAAGGTTGGTTGAGCTCCTTAAGGCAGACGGGTGCCAGGATAGCAGGCAGCACGGGTTCATGGCAGGAAGGTCATACCAAACAACTATGATCAGCTTCTTCGATTGGGTAACTAGGGCAATAGACAGGGGTCAGGTGGTGGACATACTCTACCTGGACTTCAGCAAGGCCTTTGACTCAGCCCCCCACAAGAGGTTGATTAAAAACAAACTGGCGGATGTGTGGACAGGGAAAAAAACTAACCAGGTAGGTGGCAAACTGGTATGGGTGTAGAACACAGCGTGTGGTGGTGGTGGAGAGCACTTTAGGATGAGACGTTGCTAGCAGGGACCCATGAGGATCAGTGCTGGGTCCAGTCCTGTTCAGTGTGTTGACTAATAACTTTGGGGACAGCATCAAAGGCAGAAGCTCTGCAGGAGGGTGGATACTGAGGAGAGTGTGGAGGAGCTAGCAAAGTTGTAAAGGTGATCTGTAATCTTACAATTTATTTATTTAGTTTGGTGACACATTAAGTGCACTGGCACCAAAGCACCTTTTTCAGGCATGACCCGGGTAACAATTGTGGTTCAGTGCTAAAAAATGCAAGGTAATGGATATGGGCTTAAGAACTCCATGGCCAGTTACAGTGTGTGTGTGTGTGTGTGTGTGTGTGTGTGTGTGTGTGATAGTCTCTGAGGAAGAGAAAGACCTGAGGATAGCAATCACAAGCGACCCGAAACATTCAGTGCAGTGCAAAAAGGTGATGGGGAAGGCGAAGAGGATGCTGGGTTGCATATCTCCAGCAGGAGGATCAACGTCATTATGCCACTGTACCGAAACATAGAATTTGATGGCAGGTAAGGATTGCTTGCACCATCCAGTCTGCCCATTTTTCCCTACCTACACTGTTAGTGCAGACCATGCCCGATTTACAGCTCTTCTCCCGGCCCCCCGTTACACTATACTAACATACTAAAATGCCAGCAGAATAGGCCTAACGGTCTTTCGCGTCTGCTTGTTTGGTCAGCCCCCACCCTGGGAGCTGACCTTGCTGCCCCCCTCGCCTTCTCTGGCTTCTCCCTTCCCAGTTCCGGATATTCTCGCTGCATTGGATTTTGCTTCAACCCTTCCCCTGTACCTGTCCCACTCCCTCTTGAACCCCTCCACCAGCCCCCTAGGCAGCACATTCCATGGCTCCACCACCCTCTCAGGGAAGTAGCACCTCCTCCTTTCTCCCTGATCTTCCCCCTCTCACTTCTACCCATGCCTTCCTAGTGGCCCCTCCTCCTTCCTTGAAGCACCCCCGACTGTTCCTCCCCTGTTTACCCCCTCATGTACCTGAAGACCTCTATCATGTCCCCCGGCCCTTCTCTCTTCCAATGTGTACATATTTAGCTCTTGAGCCTCTCCTCATAGGTCCTGTCCCCAAGCCCCAAATCATTTTGGTTTGCCCTCCTCAGGACCCTCTCCAGGAGTTTATCCCTCTCTTTAAGTGTGGCCTCCAAAACTGCATGCAGTACTCGAGGCGGCCTCACCAAGAAATATACAGGAGTACTCTCCTTCTGAGGTGATCTCCCAGCGATGCATCCCAGCATCCTGTTGGCCTTGGCTGCTGCCCTCCTACAAGTCTCTCATCTTGACATCACCACCACCACCCCCAGGTCCCTCCTCAGCCAGGACTTGTGGCATTGCCCCCCAGAGTTGTGCCTTGGCCCGGGTTTCTGGCCCCCAGGTGCAGTCCTGCATTTCCTGCATTGAACCTCAGCTTCCCACTTTCTAGACCATCTTTCCAGAGCCTCCAGGTCCCCCAGGGCCACCCTCCCTCCTCCCCATCCACCACCACCCCAGTTTTGAGTCATCCTCAAAGAGACTCATCTCACTTCTGATACCTGTCCTTATGTCAGAGACTATGATTCCCTTGTGCTTATCCCATGAATTCTTGAACCCCACCACTGTTTTCACCCCAACCACCTACGCTGGAAGGCTGGTGCAGGAATCCTCCACTCTTTCTGTGAAGAAGTACTTCCTCACATCTGTCCTGAATCTACCCCCTCCAGCTTCGTAACATGTTCCCTTGTGCACCTTTTCTTCTGAAAAATACTCCCCTGTTGTACCTTATTCACCCCCCTGAGGTATTTAAAGGTCTCTATGATATCTCCCCCCCCTCCTCTGTTTCGGGGTGTACATTTTGAGCTCCTTTAGCCTCTCCTGCTAGGGCTTTTGATGCAGACCCTGCCCTATTTTAGTTGTTCTCCTCTGGACCACCTCTGCTCTGTCTGTGTCCTTCCGGAGATGTGGTCTTCAGAACTGGACACAGTACTCTGGTGGGGTCTTACCAGCGATCTATACAGAGGCAACATCACCTCCCTCTTTTTGCTGGTGATGCCCCTCCCTGTGCACATCAGCATCCCACTTGCCCTACCTGCTGCCTTGTCGCACTGCTGGCCACCTTTTGGTCATCCGATACGATCACTCCCAGGTCTTTTTCCTGCTTGATGGTCGTTGGTGCCACTCCACCCATTTTGTACTCTGCCCCTGGGGTTTCTGTGCCCTAAGTGCATTATTTTGCACTTTTTTGCATTGAAACCCAGCAGCCATACTCTTGACCACTCCTCAAGATTTCTCAGGTCTCTGCTCTCTCCCCCAACCCCCGGAGTGACCACCCTGTTGCGGATTTTGGTGTTATTTGCTCCACAAAGAGGCAGACCTTTCTTTCCAGCTCCTCTGCAGTATCACCTGTAAAGACATTAAAGAGGACCGGCCCAGCACTGATCTCTGAGGCACCCTGGTGGTTACCCTTCCTTTCTTGGAGTGAATGCTGTTTACTGCTGCCCTCTGTCACCTGTCCCCTAACCAATTTCTTTCCCTTTTTTTTTTTTTTATGCCCCCCCCCCACCCCATCGCAGCTTGCCTGGGTGGTGGGGAGTCCCTTGACCCACCAGAACCAGATCCAGATTTCTAGGGGTACCTGAGTTGCCGGATGGTGAGGGCAGCTAGGCTAGCAGTCTGTCTGCCGTGACTCAGGATTTTGCTTTTTTCCCTGGGAGATGTGGTGTGCGCTGACGCTCATCACTGTACTCCCACTTGGGCTGCCTGTTCCCTGGTTTCTGCTAGGCACTAGTTGAGTACCGAGCTCCCCCCCCTCCCCCCGGCTGACTGTCCAGCATCTTGGGCTTGTTTCCGAACCCAGGTCGTTGGCGTCGCAAGAGGTAGTGCTACCGCTGTACTGGCAGGCCATAATCCCATAACCAATTTCTTATCCAGTTTACCTCATTTGGACCCACTCCTCAGCTATACAGCTTGCTTACTAGTCTTCTGTGTGGAATGGTGTTGAACACCTTACTGAAATCTAGGTAGGCCATGTCCACTACTCCACCCTTATCTACAGTAGTTTCTTGGTCACCCATTCAAAGAAATAATGTCAGGTTTGTCTGTTATGATGCCTCCGGTGAAACCATGCTGCCTTGGGTCTTGCAACCCACTGGATTCAAGATATTCCAAAATTCTTTCCTACAGCAGTGATTCCATTAACTTTCCCACCACAGATGTCAGGCGGACTGGCCTGCAAGTGCCAGCCTCCTCCCTGCTACCACTTTTGTGTAGTGGGACTGCATTCACCCTCCTCCAGTCCTCCGGAATCACTCCTATTTCCGGTGAGCTGTTAAATAGAACTGGTAGAGGTACAGCTAGTGTTTCTTGAGCTCCCAAGTATAATACCCCTTGGATGCAAATTCCCATCTGACCCCATTGCTTTGTCCACCTTCAGATTAGCAAGTCCCTTCAGGACTCTCTCCTCCAAAAAAAAAGACTAGCGTCCACCTCCCTCCCTCCAAAGCTTTTGTTACTTTTTTGTGGTCCCTCCCTTTCTCCTTTCTCTTTGAACTCTGAGCAAAAGTATGTGTTCAGGATGTCTGACTTCTCTTGGTCCCCTTCTGCACAGTCACCCCCTTCCCTTTTTAACCTTACAATACCATCATTGGTCTTCCTCATTTCACTTGCATACCTGAAAAATGTCTTATCCCCTTTCGTTACCTCCTGGGCTAGTCTCTCATCAGTTTGCGCCTTTGCCCTTCTTTCTGCTTTGCCTGCTTCTCCTGATCCACCTCACTGTCCTCCTCCTCCTTCTGCATCTCCTTATACCTTCTGAATTCTACCCTTTTAGCTTTTACCTTTTCAGCCACCTCTTTCCAGAACCATTGTGGTCTCTTTTTCCTCTTGCTTGTACTCATTTGTTTGATGCCGAGGTTTGTTGCTTTTACTATGCTTTCCTTTATCTTTGCCCCACTGTTCCTTCACTTCACCCAGGTCATCCACACCTGCTAGGTCATCCCTGAGGCATTCACCCATCTTTTAAAAATCTTCCCTTCTGAAGTCCAGGACCCTCGCCCATGTGTAATTCGATTCTGCAGCCATCCTTATTGAGCCACACCGTATGGTGATCACTGGTCTCTAGATGGCCCTCAACTCTGACCTCTGCAACACTGTCTCTTAGTCAGTGCCAGGTCCAGTGTTGCCCCATCACGAGTGGGTTCACTGACTAGTTGCCTGAGGAATGCCCCTTGCAGAGAGTCCAGGACGTCCTTGCTTGTAGCTGAAGCCGCTGCTGGGAGGCTCCGATCCACATCTGGCAGGTTGAAGTCCCTCAGCAGGAGCACCTCCCCCTTTTGTGTCATCTTGCCAGTGGCTTCCACCAGTACCTTATCTGATTCCTCCCTCTGTGCTGGTGGTGTGTAGATCGCTCCAGTGTGAATAGTGGCTCCATGCCCCATCTTCAGGATGGACCCATGGTACCTCTGCCTCCCCCTGTATTCCCTGTATCTCCGCAGCATTTATGCTTTCCTTCACATAAAACACCACACTCCCCTTCTTTCCTTCCCACCCAGTCCTTCCTGAGCAGAGTATAGTCCCGTACAGCTGTGTCCCAGCCATGATTCTCCGTACACCATGACTCAGTAATGACCACAGTATCCAGGTCGGCCTCTGCCATGATGGCCTCTAGGTCTAGAATCTGATTTCCTAGACTTCTAGCATTCGTACACATAGTCTTCCAGATCCACTCTGCTTGTTGCCCCCTCTTTTTTTTTTTTTTTTTACTGTTTGGCCCTCCGTTCTTCCCAGGTCCATGGTGTGTCTGCATCTGGAGTAGAATGTACAGTATTGGAACTCCTGCCTTAAAAAAGACAAAAACCAGATGGAAGCAGTACAGGGGAGGGCTACCAAGATGATTCAGAGGCAGCAGGATATCCCCTATGAACAGAGGCTGGTGAAACTGAACATATTTGCACTGAGAAGAGGAAAGAGAAAGGGGACAAGAGCGACACCTTCAGGTACCGCAAAGGCATTAAAAAAGTCAATGTAGGGGATCTTTTTTGCAAAAGTGAGTACAAAAGAGAACAGAAACACCAGAGGGCACAACTACAAATTAGTTTGGGGGGGACACATGAAGGACTCCAGAAGGCACTTCTTCACTGAAAGGGTCGTTGTAGTAAATCATAGCACAGTTGAGTTTAAAAGAGGGTGGGATACATTAAAGGGGGTTAGGGTGATGGAGAAACATGTAGTGTACATGCATGGGTTCTGCATCAGGCAGTCTCGATGGTCCTTCGGGTATTCTTTTGCTGGTCTTTCATATGTTTGTAAAAGTCTTTCTGTGCCATTGGTGAAAACATATCACATGTCTATGCATTATCCTCCAACAATCGCACACCTGCACATTTTTCATGTGTTTTTTTTCCCCATTGATATTATTTTACTCCCATTTAGAAGTGCGATAACACACTTCAGGGATGTGCTACCGTGCTCTGATATACTCACTTCTTGGCAGGGTTAAGGCTTTCAGCTTTTCCTTGTGCCTCACAACACACCCTAGGGCATGCATATATCTGAAAGTGACCACACACCCTGTTGTGTTCTGTCCCTTACTTGTAACATCCAGCAGGGCTGTCAGAAAAAAAAAAAGCTTCTGTGAGGCATTGATGTAGTATGTGCTTTGGCCTGGCTTCAAAAAAAAATGAAAAGCCATGGGTTTCTTTTCCTAAAACACAGGACTTCAGAACTTCTTGGCCAATCAGGGTGCAGGAAATTCCTACTTGTTTTTTATGGTTTATGTGCTGTGATTCTGCAGAGTGTCAGTCATTTGTGCTGTTTTAGTTTTCAGTGACCTTCTCTTTACTGCTATCTGGAACGCCGGTTCAGAACAACCTCCAGGAACTCTACTCTCTGTTGACTTTCATTGAACCAGACCTCTTCCCTTCAGACCAGGTGAAGGAGTTTGAAGATTATTACATGGGAGTGGAGAAGCAGACACAGAAAGGTGAGGGTCTGTTCCAAGGTTGTATGAGATCATTTGCTGTGAAGCATTAGAAGAGAACCTTTATGAACCGTGCCCATCCTTGTTTGAAAGCCAGTGAAAAGTGCCTTTAAATGAGGTACTGGGCTCCTCTGTAGCTGGCAGCAGTCCAGAGATATCTATGATTGTCTGCCCCATATTGATACTACATTGCCACCTTTTTTTAGAACCTTGTGATATCACTGATGATCAGGCTGTGCTCGACTACATCGCTGATTAGCCACAGCTTGATTGTCAGTGACATCACAGGGTTTAAAAAACGGTGACAATTTCGTATTGATATAATGGGACAGACATAGTTATTGATATCTCTAACCTGCTGTGAGCTACAGGTAAGTCTGGTATCTCATTTAAAACAGTTTTTCATGGGCTTTCAAACTGATGGACATGGTTCATAACTTGTGCCCCTTTAATGTGCACACATGTGCTTTAACCCTCGTCATGTACATTTGGACCACGGCAAATGAATGGATAAAAACTGCCACATGAAACATTTCCAAGCGATTACTTCATAGAGTGTCTTGATGCCTCTTGGAAAACTTTAAAAATCGTAATGCTTAAAGCGCTACTGCCCACCACACTGACGACCCAGGGCCTCCACACACACACACACACACACACACACACACACACACGCACACACTGACTTGCGTGCCCAGCAATGGAGAGGGAGAAGACATGGAGAAGGGCTTCATGAAGCCCTACCCATGCAGTCTTGCCCCATTCTGCCATCCAGCCAAGGGCACCCTGGATAGGTGTGCTCCAGGTGTTTGGGGGGGGGGGACGTGGCCCTCCTCTCCTCTGCCCCACTGCAGGGGAAATCCACGGGGGGCGGCTAGCCCCTGGCTGGTAGAAGTCAGGGATGGGTGTGACTTTCGAATACAAGGCTGATAGCTGCCCTTTTTGCATGGAGCGATAAATACCTTTATGGCAAAAAAAGTGTAATGCTTAAACATGCCAGCTTCTATTACACATGTATGTGGTAGTCATTTAAAGGTTGGTTACCATGGTGATGATGCTGGGGTAAGCTGTCAGAATCAAAAACAGCCAGTGCACATTGTAACTTGAGTACCTCTGCATTACCACAGTGGTAGTCAGCTTGGATGTTTCATTCTTTGAGTAAGGACAGTTCTTTGCAAACAGGATCCGTGCATCTTGGTGTGTGTCTGCTTCTGTAGTTTGTCTACATCCTTTGTCACATCACAGTACATTGCTGTGCAAGTGATTATGATGTGCCAGGCATAGAATTATGATGCGTTTGAGGCAGTATAACATAGTGGTTAAGAGCACTGAGCTGCAAACCTGGAGAACTGGGTTTGAATCCCATTAGCCACCACTTTTATTTATTTATTTATTGGAAACAATCGGAATTACAAACCTTTGAGTCACAGACTCTTTTGCAAAGGCTCCACATCACTTGCATTATGTATGTGACCAGGATCAAGTCACTTAACTTCTCAGTGCTCCCAGGATGCACCTAGAAACGAGCCATGGCTTAGTGTGTCTTTCCTGGTGAAAAAATTGTAAAATAAATAAATGTGTGTTAATACAGCTATTGGGACCTTCCTCATGGTTGTAAGAGTGGTCTCATGTGCATTCTTAGGGTATGAGAACCGCAAACTGAAGGAGAGCCGTTCTGATGCCCTTAGAATGTGAGACCACTTTTACAACCTTAAGAGTAGTCTAGCGGTGGTAGGTATTAACATATTATATATCGGGATTGATCAGTAATGTATTTAAAAAAAAAAAAACCTGCCCTGAACATGTGCATTTCTAGGGCAAAGTAGTAGACCAGGAAGGGGCTGTTGACATTGCCTACCTAGACTTTAACAAGGCATTTGGTGCAGTCCCACACAAAAAATTAATAATCAAATTAACCAGCCTGGGAGTGGGTCCCAGGGTGGTAGCCTGAGTAAGAAGCTGGCTGCACAACAGGACACAAAGGGTAATAGTAAATGGAGTCCACTTCGAAGAAAGGCAGGTTACTAGTGGGGTACTGCAGTGTTCAGTACTGGGACTGGTCCTCTTTAATGTCTTTATTGGAGACATTGCCAAGGGTCTGGAAGGAAAAGTATACCTCTTTGCAGATTACACAAAGATCTGCAACAGAGTTGATACACAAGGGGGGTGGAAAGGATGAGAAAGAACGTGGCAAGGTTGGAGGAATGGTCAGAAGTATGGCAGCTTAGATTTAGTGCAAAGTAATGCACCTGGCAAACAAAAACCCAGGTGAAGAGTACACAATGTGGGGGGTGGGAGGTAGTAACAACAACAAAAATGGAAAAGGAGCTGGGGGTAATCATATCAGATGACCTTAAGGTAGGCAAGCAATGTGAGAAGGCAGTAAAAAGAGCTGGGGAATACTGGGATGCATAGGGAGAGGCATCACAAGTAGAAAATGGGAAGTGGTTGTCCCTCTGTACAGACAGTTGGTGAGACCCCATCTGGAGTACTGCGTGCAGTTTTGGAGACGCCATCCCCACAAGGGCATAGACAGGATTGAGGCTGTCCATAGGAGAGCAAATAAACTGATGCAGGGTCTGCATCAGAAACTATGTGAAGAGAGACTAAGAGAGCTTAATATGTATGCCCTTGAGGAATGGGGGACAAGGGGGACATGACAAAAAACATTCCAGTACCTCAAGGGAATCGGCAAAGTCCAGGAAGGTAGCACCTTTCAGAAAAAGAGACGTGCAAGAACAAGGGGGCACAATTTGAAGATGGGGGGGGGACGGCTCAGGGCAATGTGAGGAAATATTATTTCACGGAGAGAGTGGTGGACGCATGGTCAAAAAGAGTGGGGGAATTCAAGAATGCATGGGACAGACATAAGGCAATTATAGTGGGGAGTAGGAGGAAGTAGGCTGTTGGTAAACTTGATTTGCAGCTTATCCAATAGGTAGGGAAATGGGCAGACTGGGTGGGCCAAGCGGTCCTTATCTGCTGTCAAAGTCTATGTTGCTGTTTTTTTTTTTTTTTTTAGTTGTTTAACCAGGAGTAGCACACTAAGCTGAAAGCTTGTTTACAGGAGCGACCTGGGAGCACAGGGAAGTTAAGTGACTTGCTCAGGGTCACACAGTATGCAAGTGGTAGCTGTGAGATTCAAACCCAAGTCTGGTCTGCTGGATGTCACCAGATTTGCAGCTCAGAGCCTTAAACCACTGCTTTATACTGACTCCCCTGTACGGAAGAGGTGTTTTACAGAATAAGTGTGTGTGATACGCAGGAGAAAGGAGATCTCCAATTGGTCAGGAGCGATGCCTTGATCTGTAATTTAACATGTAGTCAGACAGCCAGAGCAGATAAAGTCCAAGGTAGAGTGAACTTGTTTTCAGCCATCTGTCCTTTAGTGAAAAAGAATGGAAGGACAGTAAATACAGAAATGTATAAAACATTAGTCAAATTGTGTAAGCAATAATACACGACTGGCTGCATATTAAAGCATTTGTGATGCATGCCCCATGTGTTTTGTGAGGCAGGAGATCAAAGGCAGAGTATCCTCTCAAAGCCCGGGCACTGCATCGCAAATTCTTTAGTGCACACCCTGAAGTGTATTACTGAGCTAATAAAATGGACTTGGTATGGGGAAAAAAGTTCTTTGGCATGGAAAGCAGCTATGGTGACATGTCACAACCAATAGATTATTGTTTTGTTCTGCCATTTTATAAAAATATATATGCCCCCCACCGAGGCATCGGGAGATTTTTGGCATCACACATATTTGTGCCTTGAGACTTAAAACAAGTGCCATTTGGCAATCTTTATCTTCCAGCCTGCAGGCAGATATTCACTAACCCATTTCCAGCGCTTTGCGTAACTGTGGCAAAAAAACAAGGAAACGCTTACTCATGTAGTGTAGTGATTTCATACATATTTTGGAATGGACGCCAGTCCATTCACAGTGGAGATAATTCTGGAAGAACTCACAAGGCAGAAGGTGGATTAGGCCATGGGGCCAGACGGCATCCACGCGAGGATATTAAAGGAGCTGCCAAGGGCACTAGCAGCGCCTCTGGCGGCCTGTTCACAGAGTCACTCATAGAAACATAGAAACATAGAATGTGACGGCAGATAAGGACCGCTTGGCCCACCCAGTCTGCCCATTTCCCTACCTACTGGATAAGCTGCAGATCCTAGTTAACCAGCAGCCTACTTCTTCCTACCCCAACCCCCCAGAATTGCCTTATGACTATCCCATGCATGCTTGAATTCCACCACTGATTTTGACTCCACAACCTCCTCCGAATGCCATTCCATGCATCCACAACCTCTGTGGAAAAAAATATCTTAATTACCTCTGAGCCGCCCCCCCTCTATCTTCAAATCACTCATCACGGGTGTCGTTTTAGAGGACTGGAGGGGAGGGCACATGTAGTCCCACTGCACAAAAGCAGCAGTAGGGAGGAGGCAGAGAACTACAGGCTAGTCAGCCTCACCTCAGTGGTGGGAAAGATCATGGGGACACTGCTGAAAGAAAGGATAGTGGCACACCTGGAATCCAGAGGTGTTCAGGATCTGAGGCAATACAGATTCACAGCAGGAAGGTCATGTAAAACAAATCTAGTAGATGACTAGAGAAATAAATCAGGAAGGGGCAGTAGACGTCTCCTACTTAGATTTCAGCAAAGCCTTCAACACCATCCCACATGGAAGGCTGGTTAACAAGATGGATAGTCTGGGCATGGGAGACGAGGTGGTGAAGTGAATTAGCAACTGGTTAACAGACAGGAGACAGAGGGTGGTGGTAAATGGGGTACAATCTGGGAAGGGGGGGTGACCAGTGGGGTACCACAGGGATTAGTACTAGGACCAGTCTTCATTACTGACATTGAAGAGGGGCTGGAAGGAAAGGTCTGCCTGTTTGCAGATGACACAAATATCTGCAACAGGGTGGATACTCCAGTAGGGGTGCAGAAAATGAAGAGGGACCTGGAGAAGCTTGAAAGATGGTTGGAGATGTGGCAACTGAAGTTTAATGCAAAGAAGTGCAAAATTATGCACCTAGGTAGAGGGAACCCTGGGGACAGCTACAGGATGGGGGACGAGGAGCTGACTGTCACCAAAGAGGAAAGGGACCTAGGGATTATTGTCTCTGATGATCTTAAGGTATCAAAGCAGTGCACAGAGGCGGCAGGGAGGGCCAGTGGCATGCTGAGGTGCATAGGCAGGGGTATCACTGGCGGGAGGTGGTGATGCCATTGTATAAAACATTGGTAAGGCCTCACCTGGAGTACTGCATGCAGTTCTGGAGGCCACACCTGTGCAGGGACATAGATAAGGGGGAGACTTTCCAGAGAAGGGCAAAAAAGATGGTGCAGGGCTTGCACCACAAAACATATGAGGAGAAGAGAGTAAGGGACCTCAGTATGTACTCACTGGAGGAGAGAAGAGAGCAGAGGAACATCATTGAAAGTTTCAAGTACCTTAAGGGCATAAACAAGGTGCAGGTGGGAGACCTTTTCTAATCTAGATAAAGTACTAGAACAAGGGGGCCCAATATGAAATTGGAAGGGGGCAGATTAAGAGGTAATGTGAAGAAGTTATTCTACACAGAAAGGGTAGTTGACGCTTGGGCTAGTCTGCCACAGGAGGTAGTAGGGGCAAGCACAGTGGAGGGGTTTAAGCATGCCTGGAACAGGCACAAGGGAAGCGTGAGAGGGAAGGGGGTGATGAAAAGCCATCGATTACATATGGTCAGTGGCCACATACTATGTATAGGGCCTACGGTCAGACTGGATGGGCCTAGCAGTACTTATCTGCCGACAATTTCTATGTTGGTTTTAAACCAGGCCAGCAAGGGCCACTCGATGAGCCACGGAATGCATTTCCATGCCAGTGACCTAGGTTTGGAAGCAGGCTCATGGAGTTGGAACTCGAGTGGCCAGGCCTGCATAGTACTGCCACCCACAGCATGAGCCAGTCTTGGGGGAAGATGGTGTACAGTGATGCAGTGACCCCTGGTGTGGGGCTGGGAGTCCGCTCCCTCGTGATGGGTTGCATGTGCAGACATTGTGCTGCGCCAGACGATACCGATGGAGGCTGTAGCTGATGTCTGGGGAAGTGGGTAGAGAGAGGAAAGAAAAAGGGTGTGTGGAGCCTGCTTGCTGTCTCCATGGTGACTGTTGGCCCACTCAGGCACCATAGCACAAACTCCTCTGCCAGCCTGGATTCTTGGTACCAAGGCCGAGGGGGAGCATGGCCTTCCTCACTTAACCCCTCTGCAGGGGGCAAGCTGTGGGATGGTGGCAATGGAGCACTTCATGGCAGATGGGCAGGGGGTTGCCTGGCTAGAGAGGGGCCCCCACCCCAACCAGTCAGTCAATCAGAATCTTTATTTAGCCAGGTGAACACCATTGAGAAGGTCATTTCTGAGATGGACCTGGGCAAGATACATGAACAATACATAAAGGGGAGTACCGATTTAGAGTTATTACACAGACTAGGGATTACACACAAGAGGTTAATAACAGCACTGGTGTACATTTATAAAATTAGACAGAACGATAAATATCACGTGCTACATCAGATACAGAATAAACCTATACAACCATATATACAGAGATTTCATGGAGCAGGTTTGGATTCAAGTATTGAGTACGTAGTGAAAGGAAGGGCACGGGTGAGGAAGGGGGAGGAACTCTGGAATGAGAGCATAAGTGTAGACAGGTATATACATGTAGACAGTTGGGAGAAAAAACGATATAGGCAAAAAAACAAGGACACCCACTTTACCCAGCATTTCTTGACACAGTCCACTTTATCAAGGTGCATTTACGACACTGGTCACTTTACAGTGGAAGAATGAAGCATGCCTCTGATAGTTGCCATTGTCATTTGTGGTGCGTGACTCATGGCACTTGCAGCAGTAGGTTAGATGACATTGTCTATATAGGTTTTTATCCTCTGAGTCTACCCTGGCAGTTTCACTCTAACCGACCCCCGACCCCCTCACCAGCCCTGTCACCTGGCTTCTCTTGGGCTTGCGTTCCTCATTATCCTCTGCCACAGGACCTGTGAGGGGGTGCCTGGTTGCCAGCGTGGGGACTGCGAGGGGTTGGTCATTATCCTGACGTTGGTTTTTCCGCTATTTTCACTTCTGCACTCATGGGTGTGCAGCAGGTTCAATGCGCAAGCTCTGCCTCTGCTAGCGCATTCCCAGCTCACTCAATTTGGAGTCCCTTCCCTCTTTGTGTGGCTCGCTTGTACTGCCACCTGGACAACTCCAGGTGGCATACAAACAGCAAGCCACAGCAGCCTCTTCCACGAGGGAGGAGAGCAGTCTTTCAGATGCTCAATCCTCTCTCCCCCGGTCAGCCTCCGAGTTACCTGCCTCCATTTCCATGCCCGTGTCACCGGCACTGCAGGGGTGCGCCTTAGCGCTCCATGCCACTGGACCGGTTGTTGGACCACATTTTCTGTGGTCTTAACAGTCTTGTTACAAGTACCTCAAGTGCGGCAAAAATTGCATTGCCAAGTGTCTGAAAATCAAGGCCATGGCATTGTTGTGTTGCCTTTAATTTTTACCTGTCTCATGAATGTCATCCTGTAGGCTGAGAGCTGCTTTTGGCTTCCCCCGTTATGGAAGACTCTACTAATGACAGTACTTTGATATTCTCTTTGTGGCTGTCTGTTAATACTGTGCTTCACTATCACTGGACTACATGAGCAGTAACAACCACTCGATTTAGTGCTAATAGTTTATTTATGCGCGCCCTTTCCCAGGGGCACCGAGCTCTTTACAAAAATACAGATCAAGTGAAGCATAGAACAGCAAAACACAGCTTTAAAACAGCATAAAAAATAAGTTTAAGAAATAAATTCTGAGAACTAATAAAACAGTGGTAAACAGGTGGCATCCGTTTCCAGGAAACTACTAAATGGAACCAAAGACCTCATTAAATAAGGTCTTCAGGCACCTCTTAAAAGTCTCCAGTGAGGGTACCTCCGTCGGAGGTTGCGAAAGCGAGTTCCACAGGGCAGGGCCAGCTACCTTGAATGCACAATCACTGTATGACTTCAGCTTTGGGAAGGAGTGGAAGGGGTGGTAAAGACTCGGGGGAGCTCTTGGGTAGCTAGGGCCCAGTTCATATAGGTCAGCAAACCGACCTTGAGGGTAATATGCCACTTCACCAGCAGCCAGCACTGTTCACGTGGGACAGGGGTTATATGACAGGAAGGCCCATCAGTAACCTGTCTGCTGTGTTCTGCACCAGGTGTCGGCGTTGCAGGATACCTCCACTGACCCTGAGGTAAAGAGCATTACAGTAGTCAAAAAAAATAAAAAGGCCCTGTGTGCGCAGCCAGATAATAGGGTGCAGAGAAGGGTAGCAAGCCTCAATTATTATTACAAGATAGAAAAAAAACTCAGCACTCCACTGCAAAAAGACCACAGAAAATTCTAGATGTGCAGTTCAAAAAAACTGTTTTATTAATAGTAAAAGTTTCAGTGTATCAGTAACAGCATTTCCTAAGTCAGTAATCAAACGACCGCTCTCCCGTGTCTAAAGAAACACTCCTCTTTGTGCTTCAACCAACTACTCTGTCTTCATTAGGGGGTGGAGTGTGTTTCAACATAGCTCTCCTTAAATAGCCACATAATTAACACTATTGACACTCCTATTAAGTCAGATGCATACAACTTGATATCAGGAAGTGGCTGTGGAGGGATTCAAACTTGCTTGCATCTGTTTTACAAATTTTAACTTTTCTTGCTAAATTGACATTGCGCAGTTTATTCTTAAGTCAAATGATAACTTCATCCTTTTGATCACAATAATAGAAACAATTTTTAAGATTCTTTAACATAAGATTTCTTTATGTACTAACCGTGGAACACAGATCAAGATGTGAAAGGAAAAAAAAAGGAGGTTTTACAATTGTACCAATTCACAAAATATGGTCTGTATTATAATCTACGTCCAAATTAAAAATTAACTTAAACCGTGTCTTGCTATTTTATTTGCTTTTATTTTTGACCATAATATTTGAATTTTTAACTATTATATTTTTAACTGCAAGTGTTTCTTTAGACAAGGGAGAGCGGCCGTTTGATTATTGACTTAGGAAACACTGTTGAAATGCTATTACTGATACGCTGAAACTTGTACTATTAATAAAACAGTTTTTTGAACCGCACATCTAGTGTTTTCCGTGGTCATTTTGCAGTGGAGTGAAGAGTCTTTTTTTTCTATCTTATAATTACAGTAGTGAAGCCTGGAAGTCACAAATGCATTTACCAGTGAATCCCAGTGTCGTTCCTGAGATAAGAGGCAGTCCAGACTGCTGCTGACACATGAGCTTCAAATGTCAGCCCCTTATCCAGACTGACCCCCAGATTCTTCATCTTAGTGGAGACTAGCCGCCTGGAGGGACCAAGCACAAGGCTGGCTACCGCCTCGGTTGCCTCTGCACACCCCTCTGACCAGGCTCAATCACTAATACCTCCATCTTATCTGAGTTGAGTCTTGGCCCTCTAGATAACATTCAGTCCTAAGTATCTGCCAGACACAAAGTTAAGTACTTCAGCCACATCAAGTGTCCCTGATGCAGGTGACAGATACAGCTGAGCATCGTCTGCATAGCAGTGGAAACCCAACCTGTATTATCTATTGATCTGTCCCAGTGGTGGCATGTTCACTGCGAACAGCATGGGTGAAGGACTGACCTCTGGGTACTTCACAGAGCAGGGGCTTCAGGAGTCAGCAGAAATTCCCATAACCACACTTTGCATCTTATATCTGAGGAAGGACTTCAAGCAGCTGATGACTATGCTGGTGAGTCCACAGTATTTCCTGAGGCGGTCCAACAACAGCCTGTGGTCCACATTGTCAGAAGCTGATGAGAGATCAAAGAGGACGAGAGCTGACCGCTCTCTTCTAGCTCTCACCCTGAGAAGATCATTATGCACCCTGGCCAACACGGTCTCCATACTGTGCCTGGACATAAATCCAGATTGGAGATGCTCCATAGATGTCAAAGACTGTGAGGTGCACCTCAAGCTGCAATCTTAGCTTCTTCTCAATAATCTTCCCCAGGAAAGGGAAGTTAGAGACAGGTCTATAACGTGCCAAGAATTCCAGGTCCAAAGATGGACTCTTCAGAAGAGGCCTCACCAGCACATCTTTCAGTGCACTCAGAAGGTCCCTCCAAGAGGGAACACCATCAGTGTTCATGAACAGTGGACCCAGAAACCCCACATAGCTTACTGGAAGGTGTATCGAGGCTGGGTCCAGTTCAGAAAAGGTGGGTTGCCACTCTGAGGTCATTCCACAGACCTCTTACACTGTAACTGGCATAAACTGCTCCCAGACCAGAGTAGTGCACTCGTTTGAAACCTTCTTAACCTTGCTGGGTCACCACAACCCTGCTGGGTTGATACTGGCTCAAATAGAGGACACGCTGTAAGAGAAGAACCGAGCAAACTGTTTGCACTTAGTGGATGAATTAGCGCTCACCGGTTGTAGACAGGCAGAATGGCGTGGCATGTATACAGTTCAGAAGAGCTGCGTTGGTTGGTTCCTCCCTGCAGCAATCTCTCTGGACAGAAATTCTGCCTTCCTACGAGAGAGATTGCCCTTTGGTACTCAACATAGTTCTCAAAGCCAGTTTGTCCTCATCGGTCCTGGATCTCCTCCAACAATGTTCCAACCTTCGACTCCTGGACTTTGACTTCCTGAACTCCCCATCGAAGCACGGTGATCTCGGGTGCAGAGCCCGGTGTCGTATGTACTGGTGTGACCAAATCGAAGGATGAAGCAGTGACTCTATTATAAGCCAACGTCCCTTCCTCCAGTCCTGCCATACTCATCACCATCACACCCGAGAGATCCATTACTGCCTGGGGTCCTCTTAGGAACAACTTTTTTTTTTTGCAGCTAAACTTTTTGTTGAACTTTTAAACAATGCAACCAAACTTTGCAACGTAAGAAACAGCAATTAATCAGAATGGGGGTGTAGGTATACTCCAATTTCAGTAGTAATAAAATACAGCTAAGGAAGAATGATACAGACATTATGGTGCTACAAAATACAGTCGATGATGGTACGGAAGGTATACTAAGAGTAGGATACAAAGGGCGATAATCGACCATCTCCACAGGAGGTGGACTGCGAAGGGGGGGCCCAAACGAGAACTTTGCTGTGCAGTGATCTGTTTCAGGGTTGTTAATCTTGAGTCCCAGTGAGAAGACTGAAGTCCAAGATATGTCTGTGTTGGTGGGCAGCAGAAGTAGCTACTTGTGCTAGGCCTAGTGATTCCATCAGCTGGAGGAAAGCTTGACCAAATTGTGAGAGCTCATTGTCAAACAAGGCATTGAAATCACCCAGAACCAACCATCTGGTTGACTCCTATGCCCTCTCCATGATGAAATCCACAATTTCTTGCAGAAAAGCCCTTTCATGCTGTGGATGCTGGTACAGGAAAGGGATCCTGCAACCTGCACTTGGACCCCCCCATGCATGGGCACACGTTAAGTAAATGAAGTACAAAGAGCGCCTTAAGGCAGCTGTGATTCTGTGAGGCAAAGCTCAGGGAGTCTCAAATAAACCCATTTATTTTAAGGTGCGATTTGTGTTATTTGCATAGAGCAAGTGATTATTACTCTTCTGCTGGCCATGGGAAGCACAGTACTTGTATAGAGCCACAACAGGGAATTTCAGAGAGCATTATGCTGCAAAAACAGTCTTCATTGGCACAGACTTCAATAACAGGAAGTGACTTGGGATACTAAAGGATAATATTGTGTGTTTTCCTTTAAAACAATCTGTTAATTTTCAGGGCTCTATGCCTACTTTTACAGTAGGTAGCCACATGCTCTCAAATGGAAAAAATTGATTTTTTATTTAGTTTTTGTTTACTGAACAAGGTGTCGTAGCAACAAAATATGACTATTTTCAGACACGATCCGGGAGGTTACAATACAAAATTGACAGACAAAACAAATAACAGGTATAGTTCAAAGGTAACCAACCATACAAGGAAAAATCTACACGATGTTCTGTGACATGAACAGTATTGCTAATATGACAGAGACAATGGCAGAAAAATAGAGAATAGTACAAAACATAATAAGAGTACAATCATAGTGCAGTAGAGTTTGCCAGTCAGTTCTTTTAGGTGACAAATCAATGTGATAATACAATGAAATGTTTAGAAAACTATGCAAGTAAGAAAAATTTTAAGTAGCTTTAGCCAATAAAATGTTAGTTGTTTAGAGCACTGTGTTTTGTAGTATCCATTCTCCTGACAATGCGTTGCCTGCCTTGCTTGTTCAGGAGTTGACATTTATTACTTTTATACTGCGCTGAGCATACTTTACAGTCATCCTCTTCACTGTTTGCTGCTGAGTATTTCTGTGGGTTATAAATGTTCTGTTATGTCAGTTCCACCATTGCCACATTGCTGAATGAACGGCGCACTGAGCAGTGCCGCTGACATACGAAGAAGCCAGCAGAATTAGGCCTTTTGGTCTATCCAGTCTGCTCGTTATGCAGGGTTCTCAGCTCAGGCTGTTGTCTCTGCCCCCCCCCCATAACTTTCCTCCCCCACTTTTCTATGACTTTTATCTTCCCCCTATATCTATCCCAGCCTCTCTTGAAGCTGCCCACCATCCTCGATTGGACCACCTCTTCTGGCAGCACATTCGTTTGCTCCCACCCTTTCTGTGAAGAAGTGTCTTCTAACCTCCCTATTAAATACTCTCCCCAACTTAGGCTGTGCCCCATCATAGTTTTTCTGCATCATTGAATGTCTTGGAAATAGACAACAAGAACCAGTGGATAGGAAGAATACAAGACAACCAGTGTGGCAGCACACAATCAATATGCAAGCAAATGCCCGAAGCAGCTGCTTCTGTAAAATTAAAGACACACGAGGAGAAGTCAGTGGTCTCTGGATACATTGATAATAATCACAGTCACATAAGGATGGAACCCAACTTGGCTCAATGTCTTACTTTAATTCTTCATTATTTTAGTGTTATCATTGTCTAAGTACCCATACACTGATATTTTGTGAATCCCAGGGTCACACCTGGAAACGAGCTCTGGCTCAGTGTGCCTCTCTTGGCTAACAATGTTTAAACAAATAAAAAAATCATCCACTATTCCTACAAGTCCATCGTTTCATTATTTCTCAGCTTTGTCAGGGAAGTAGTTAACTTCTAATTCAAATAAAATATAAACACATTAATTTATAACAATAGGTTTGATATTTTTAAGACCATGAACCCATACAATAGACAAAATTAAGGTTATCTCACCGTAGTGGTATGTTCAACTGATTTAATGCATTTCAGTTCAGTCTACTGTCAAACTACATTCAATGCTCGTTTTCAGATGTATTCCATATATATATATATATATATATATATATATATATGATATATATATATATATATATATATATATATATATATATATATATATATATATATATATATATATATATACTGTGTGTGTGTGTATGTATATATATAAACCACGAGAGGTGATTTCAACATAGTTATCACCTGATCCCCAGCTATCATCTTTTATAGTGTATGGTCAAAAAAACACTGTTTGCCCCATTCACTTGTATTTCCCACCTTACTGACGAATCAGGACTGCTGGACAAGGTTCAAATGGCCAACATTTATTTTGTAATGGTACAGCGATGCGCGTACATAAAAAGAGCTGATAGTCTTTGAAAACCATGGCAAAACAAGTAGAATAAATAAATAATTTTTAGATAAATTTCCATTTCTGCGATATTTTCAAAGAATGCATTTAACTTTATAGTGTGAAACGATCTGGTTGGTCTCTGGCGATCACGTGGGCATAGTAGGAGCTGATGCGAATTGTGGGATGTGATGTCATGGGTTTCTTGTGTTTGAAACATAGACTTTGATTTGCAGATGACCGCTAGGCCCATCTAGTCTGCCCATTTCTACCTACAGGATAGGCCGCAGATCCTAGTTAACCAACAGCCTATTTCTTCCTACCCCCACAAGAATTGCCTTATGTCTGTCCCATGCATTCTTGAATTCTTCCTGATTTTAGACCCCACAACCTCCTCAGGAAGGCTGTTCATGCATCCACTACCCTCTCTGTAAAATAATACTTCCTCACATTTGCCCCTGAACCGCCTCCTATCTTTAAATTGTGTCCCCTTGTTCTTGCACGTCTCTTTTTCTGAAAGATGCTACCCTCTTGGACTTTGTTGATTCCACTGAGGTACTTAAAAGTTTCTATCATGTCCCCCCTCTCCCTTCTTTCCTCAAGGGTATACATATTAAGCTCCTTTAGTCTCTCCTCATACGGCTTCTCTTGCAGACTCTGCACCATTTTAGTTGCCCTCCTTTGGACTGCCTCTATCCTGTCTATGTCCTTGTGGAGATGGGGTCTCCAAAACTGGACACAGTACTCCAGATAGGTCTCACCAACTGTCTGTACAGAGATAACAACTTCCTGTTTTCTGCTGCTGATGCCTCTCCTATACATCCCAGTATACCCCAGCCCTCCCTACTGCCTTCTCACATTGCTTGCTAACCTTAAGGTCATCTGATATGATTACCCCCAGGTCCCTTTCCTTTTGTTGTTGTTACTGCCTCCCACCCATTGTGTATTCTTCCCTGGGTTCTTGTTTCCCAGGTGCATTATTTGCACTTCTTTGCATTGAATCCTAGCTGCCATACTTCTGACCATTCCTCAACCCCTGCCAAGTCCCTTTTCACCCTTTCACGCCTCCTTGTATATCAACCCTGTTGCAGATCTTTGTGTCATCTGCAAAAGGCACACTTCCTTCAGTCCCTCTGCAATGTCACTGATGAAGACATTAAAGGACTGGACCCAATACTGAACCCTGCGTTCCCCACTAGTAACCCCTCTTTCTTCAGAGTGGACTCCATTTACAATTACCTTCTGTGTCCTGTTGTCCAGCCAGTGTTTGCAGGCTACCCTGGGTCCCATTCCCCAGGCTGGATAATTTGACTATTAATCTTTTGTGTGGGACTGTGTCCAAATGCCTTGCTAAAGTCTAGGTAGGCCATGTCCACAGCCCCTCCCTGGTCTACTACTTTGGTCACCCAGTCAAAGAAATCTATTAGATTGGTCGACTTGACAGACCTTCCAGCTGTGAACCCATGCTGCCTTGGGTCCTGTGCTCCACTAGCCTCTAGATACTCGACTATTCTTTCCTTCAAGTGACTCCATCACTTTCCCTACCACAGAGGTCAGACTGACAGGTCTGTAGTTTCCTACCTCTGTCTTGGACCCCATTGTAGAGGAATCACATCCCTTCCTCCAGTCCTCGGTACCACACCATCCTCCTATGATTTATTAAAAAGAGTAGCCAGTGGTTTCACTAGTTCCTCCCTTAATTGTTTTAGGAATTCTGGGTGAATTCCATCAGGACCCATTGCTTTGTCCACCTTCAGTTTTAGGAGTTCTTGCAGAACCCTTTCTTCTGTGAAAGGACTGGGATCAACCCCCCTATCGAGTGCTTCTGTTAATTGGATTAGGCACTTCCTCCTCTTTTGTGAATACTGAGCAGAAATATTCGTTCAGTATTCCTGCTTTTCACTGTCCCCTCTGCCCACCCACCGCTCATTCTATTCAGCCTCACTATCCCTCCTTTGTCTTTCTCATCGCTGATGTACCATAAATGGTTTTATCCCCTTCTTAACTGAGTTGGCTATATCTTTTCCTCAGTTTGGGCCTTTGCTATTCTGACTTCCCTCCCTGCTTCTTTCTGCCTTAACTGGTACAGCTCTCTGTCCTGCTCCTTCTGTGTTTCCTTATGCTTCCGGAATGCTATCTTTTCTTCCTTGCTTTCACAGCCACCTCTTTGAGAACCATAGTGGCTTTTTCTTTCATTGATTTGTTTATTTGCTTCACACAAAGGCTTGTGCCCTCTGTGATGGCTGTTTGATAATTCCCCATTGTTGCTCCACACCTCCTTCTAGCCTGTTTGCTAGTGCTTTTCAGAGGCACTCTCCCATCTTGCCAAAGTCAGCCCTCCTAAAGTCCAGTACCCTCACTTTTGTATAGGCTTGCTCTGTAGCTGAAGTTTAACGTGAACCACACTGTTTGATGGTCACTTGCCCCAGATAGCAGCACTTCTAGATCTGAGATCCTCTCACTGCCTCCGTTTGAAATCACGAGATCTAAGATTGCTTCCTCACGAGTGGGTTCGAAACTAGCTGTCTAATGCCTGCCACCTGTAGGGCATCAAGAATGGCGCTTCTCTTGGATGTGGCTGCAGCAAATGTGCTCCATTAACATCTGGCATATTCAGGTCTCCCATCAACAGTATCTCCCTTTCTCTGCCATTCTAAGAATGCCTTCTATCAATAGACATCGTAAAAACTTGACAAGTTACACCTGGTGAAATAAAATGCATCCAGTCTGAATCATATCCTTGTCCATTCCTTCCCTGACATGGGGGTCTGTACACAACCCTGTGTGGATTGTGGTGACCTTTCCAGTCTCCAAGGTGACCCACAGTGCCTCCTCTCCTCCCTGTTTACTCTTTTGTTCAGTTGCTTTTATCCCTTCCTTTACATGAGAGCTACTTCTCCTGCCCTGCCTCTCCTATTAGGTTATGTACCCTGGTATGTTAACATCCCAGTCATGGTTCTCTGTGTACCATGTTTCTGTGACTATACGATATCCAGGCATCCCTCTTCCATAAGACCATCAGCTCAGGGGAGCTTGTTGCCCAGACTACGGGCATTAGTACTCACATTACCCTCCATTTCCCGTGGCCTTACTCCCTTTTGCCCCATCCCTGTCTTTCTTGCCTTTGTCACTTTCTCCATTTACCCCTGCTCTTTTCCCTATCGACACCTCTATGTTGGTGTTTGCTGCACTTACTACCGTGATTATTTGGGGGGGGGCTAGGATTTTCCTGCTCCTTTCCAGTGCCTCCCCCCTTGGCTAGTTTAAAATCTTGCTCTTCTGATCGGCAGTGAAGTGCCTGCAGTCGGAAAATTCACCCGCGTTATTTGTGTATTCTGCCATTGCGATCACAAGCCTTGGTAGACATAAACTGTCATGGTTGGAATACTGTTTTGAATCATTTACCGAGGCATGCGGTTGTGTTCTGTGTGTGAGAATTATGGAACTCGGGTGTATTCTTTTTTGTTATGCCACTGCTTGGCAGTTCTGAAGTGTGGTTAACAACACTCACACATCAGAGCAGTGGCATAACAATGCTGTGTATGAGCTGATTATGGGTGGTAATTAACGCTTACCATACATTATAGTAATATCAATTTTTCTTCAGATTTGTTCTTTAAATAAAAATGAGAGGGAAAGATGTGCTTTAGATTTTAAATTTCTTTAATTCGTTTATTTAGGACCCGACTGTTGCTTCACTTACTTAGGAATAAATGTTAGTGCAAGATAAGTTTTTCTTTCCTCTATCTTCTGTTACTTTTCTTGTTTTATGCTTCCTGATACAAAATTAACAAATACAATAGAGCTGTTTTTGCCTGAATTCTGTAAAGAGCTACACATAATCTTACAGTCTTAAAGCTGTACCGTGTTAATTTCTTTCTCCAGAATACTTTGCCATTATTTTATCTTTTTACCCTCTGAAATAAAAATAATTTTGAATGTCATTTAACAAATGCCAAATACCCTGATTAAAATATCATATGTAGTTTCTTTTTAAACCTTGTATTTTTACCGAAACACAATACATAGAGCCAACATTCTTCACAGAATGAGTGGTGGACAAGTGGAACACCCTGCCAGAGGAAGTGGTGGGGGCTGAAACAATCACGGGATTTAAGAATGCATGGGATAGGCATAAAGGAATTCTAGAGGTCAGGGGTAAGGGGAAACGGACTTCTAGGAAAACAAACTGAACTTACAAGCTCAAATGGGCAGACTGGGTGGGCTATAGGCCCTTATCTGCCGACACTGTCGATGTATCTATGTAACATAGTCATATGTACAAAAGGCACACGTTGACCTTGCTTAATCTAAAAGCAATACAGACTAGATGTGTGACATGACTCTTGCAAATTGTAACCTGACTGTTACATAGATACATAGATACATAGACAGTGTCGGCAGATAAGGGCCTATGGCCCACCTAGTCTGCCCATTTGAGCTTGTAAGTTCAGTTTGTTTTCCTAGAAGTCTATTCTTACCCTGACCTCTAAATTCCTTTATGTCTATATGCATTCTTAAATCCCGTGATTGTTTCAGCCCCACCACTCCTCTGGCAGGCTGTTCCTTGTCCACCACCAGTTCTGAGAAGAAATTCTTTCTCATGTTTCCTGAATCGTCCTCCTCCAACTTCATCCCATGTCCTCTAGTCCTGAAACATCTTTTTCGCTTAAAATAGTGTTTTCCTGCACCCTGTTCCTCCCTGTAAGATACTTGTATGTCTCTATCATATCCCTCTCCCTCCTCTCCTCCAGGGAGTACATGTTGTACTTTATCTCCTGTTTTTCCTTGCTGCTAATACAGCAGAAGTGACTCATATGCCATTTCAAATGCTGTTTATTTACAGTCTGGTTCACTGTCTTAGAAACAGTTAACCTATTGTTATTAATAAATGAGTTTGTTTATACTTTATTTCAGTTTAGAAGTTCACTATTTTCTGGTTGAGTCTGACATGCTGTAAAATGCTGGACTTGTAAAAAAAGTGGATAATAAAATAAAAAAAAAGAATAAAAAAAATGACACTGAGCTGGGTGTGGTTCCTTCCTCATGTGATTGTGGTTTTTAGCACAATATTATCGAAAATAATTTGTTTAGTATCACCCTTACTTCAACCTGCCTGGGAGATCTGAGCAGATGGACCCAACTGGGGGTGGGGGTGGGTGGGTGGGGCATGTCACAGAAAAAATAATTGTAGGTATAAGCCCCCAGGGCAAGTTCAAAAATCACACTTGAGGCACTTTGGAGTACAGTTGCGCTATATGGAGGAGTCACACAGTCCATGACAGTGAGATACATCCTCGACACAAGTCATTAATTTCTATAACACTGTCTGACACACACAGTCTCTGGGAATCCTTGCTATAGTCTATCCTGAGTGTCTGCAGGCATCCCCAGGGCTTAGTAGAGTGAACTTGTGCTACTGTAACCATTGCCCTTTACACATGATCCTTTCTCTCTACTTTCAGGTAGTGCAGCTCAGTGATTGTGAAGATTGTGCAGATGTGGTTCGTTGAGTCCATAGATGTTTGCTAATGAGCACTGGGGACCCCTTTAGGTTACCATGGTAACCAGAACGCAAAGTTCCATTACATTTTCAAAGATCATGTCTCACTTAAAAGGCTGCAACAGGTTCCTGTTTCACTTGGCACTTAGGAATGAGTTACATGAGCCCTCACCATTTCTCTTTCCATCACAATAGGATTTCTTTTCAGGTCCCCTTTATGTGAGCAGCCCTGCAGCGACAGCACAGGGTGAGCCCCAGGGAGCTCCTACCGCACTCACTCTTCTGCTCGCTGATGCCATCTCCCAGCTTCTCTCATGTCACCTCTGTTTTGTCTTTCACAGACCCTCTCTGAACTGCAGATCTGGGGCTCCCACAGGTACTTACTCAGGTCTGATGACCATAATAATGCTGCCCCTGAGGGACATCCTTCCACAGCCCCCACCCACCCAAGGGTTACTCTGCATGCCTCCTTCACTCCCGCTGGTGCCTTTGTCAGCCATGACTGGCCTCCTCTCTGCCCTCATCCTTGCTCACACACCAACAGCCTACTGTCCCAGAGGCTGTCCCATTCTTGCCACACAGGATCTCTTGCAAGCAACCCTTTCATATTGCACCCTGGGTTCTTCCCCTTTCTTAAAACCAGCACTAAAAGCTCTGTCAGTCTCATTCCCCCAAATGCACCAACCTTTCCTCTGCCCCACAAAACTAATTTCCATGTATGGAAAAGTAAAAGGCAGGGCTGTTTATTGGTGCCTTTTTGTACCGCACAGCTACGGGATAGCCATGACCAGCTTGTGTGCTTGGAAGAAGCTGGGCTCTGTCCCTAGGACAGAACCACCCACCTACTCCTGACTGCATTCCCTCCTACCCGAGAAATCGAGACTCCCTTCTGGACAATCCCTCAAGCAACCCTGTTATACCAGCAGCTCTCCTCTAGAAAGAACAATTTGGGAGGTTCTGTACTGTCCACCCCCAGCAAGGAATTGCTGTGAGCCTTTTCCCAGGTGCCTAGTGGGAAGAAACCAACTAAGCCCACGGTGGGCTCTAGGGTGGCCCTCAGCATGTCTCATGGTCACCTCCGCTCTGTCTTATGCAGCTTTTTTCCAGCCTGTGCCTCCGGGGCTCTCAGGAGAACCACAGTTTGATCTGACAGCTTCCCACAGGCCCGTCCCCCATCCAAGGGTTACTCTTCAAGCCCACCTCCCCCTTGCTGGTGCCCTTACCAGCCACGGCTATAGCCTCGTCTCTGCCCTTGTCCTCCTTATTCCACTTACCTTCTTGCCAGGTTACGTTTAAGCCATGTCTACCTCTTGCTTGCACCCTTGTTTATTTCTCCCTCCATGTGAGCCAGCAGGATTTGGGAAAGTGAAGGCACAAACATTATTGAAGGTGTTGGTCTGGGGTCATAGCCTGCTGAGTTAAGGCACAGTTGTCGAACTTAAATTAAAATGAGGGGCCAGGCTTTTAGACTATGGCCTGGCCGACTCACAAACCCTGGGCCCTTCCCCTTTCATAAACTGGTACCAAAAGGCTGTGCCAGTCTTTTTTCCCTTCTACACCCACCGTCAGTCATATACCAACCTCCCTCACCCTAGTGAGAGGAGTTGGTTGTTAAATAAGTAAAAAGATAAAAAAAGAACAGAGCATTTCAAGAGTACAGTGGATACAGTTGAAGGGGAAAACAAGAGGGTATGTAATGATAGATGCTGTATATTGAAAATTAATCCTACCCATTTTAGAGATTTGTTCATGCCCTTAGTGGAAAGCACAGTTCTCTAGTTTTCCATAGTTCTGCATGCCTTTACCCTTCTGTTACTAGCCAAGCAGTAACTTGTCTTGTTCACGTATCCGTTTGTTCCATATTTAGCTTCAGAGCTCCACAGCCTGCTGCAGCCATTCCTGCTGAGACGAGTGAAGGCCGATGTCACTTCAGAGTTGCCTAAGAAGGTGGAGGTGGTGGTGTACCATGGAATGTCGGCCCTACAGAAGCACTACTACAAGGCCATTTTGATGAAGGATCTAAGTAAGGTTTGCTGTTGGCATGGGAGCTGCTTTCTATTTGTCTTCTAGTTACACTTAGTCCGTCTTGTTTGTGGCAGAAAGCAAGCAGGTTGTCACCTTTGCTACTGCTGTCATACTCTCTAGCTAGCTGCAATCCTATTTGCAGTGTTCAGAATTTGGGTGGATATTTTGAAGCAGAACGATCCAATTATGTATTGCAGAGTTGTTAAGTTGGAAAAACACACAAGATTTATTTTTAACTGTAAGAATTATAGCTGCACTATAGTTAGGGTTAGTGTGAGCATGTAATGTTAAAGGCCAATTTTTGCAGAGTAACAACTTTGGCCAGGTTCAGCAGATCTGCCTGAAATTTTGCTGCTTCATTGGAAGGGATAGGTCTATTGATGTTCCAGATTTGGTTTAAATCCCTTGTGTGGTTTTGTGAGATACAGAGTGTTCAAAAATAAGAGATTTTTATGTTTTAGCTGTTTGTTTGTCAACCTGTATCTCGCAATCAGCTGTAGCTACAGGCATGAACATTTCAGAGTAGAACAATCTGGCCTCACAGATGTGCCTTTTGAAGGTTTGGTGAAAAATATTAATCTGTTCTAAAGTTATTCATTGTTGTTTTACCCATTATTTCCTGTGGGGAAAATATGTGTATAGGAATAGCTATCTTGAAACCGCACCCAGTGTGTAAAATTGAGATGTGCACTCTGATTCCAAACCTGTCCTCTGGAGTCCCCAGGGTTCAAAGCTGGACCCCTACTCTTCAGCTTGTTCCTTAACACCCTACCGGACTCCTGCACTGAACATATCACCCCGTATACCGATGATGCAGTAATCCTTGCCACACACCAGGACCCGAAGAAATTGCAAGAAAATCTCCAACTCGGCTTCTCCTCGGTTGAGAATTGGCTCACAAAGCACAAACTGATCCTTAATAAAAAAAAAAAAAAGCCCATGATCTTCAGCAGCTCCCGTAATAAACATAAGCACCTCCAACTCTCCATTATCACCAGACAAGGTGCTGCACTGGAACAGGTCAGAAACTTTAAATACCTCGGGATCACCTTGCCCTCACCTCTCCTACACCGCGTCCATATGTCGCCAAAGCCGCTAACTCCCGTCTAGGCCTGCTATTCCGTCATAAAGAAACCACCTGACACGAAGCCCTCGCTGTTGCTGTCCAGAGCTCCATCATATCCATCATTGATTATGGCATTATCATTTACGGCTCTGCTACAACCACCGCACTCAAACATGTATCCTCCACCCTCAACAAAGCCTGTTGACTTGTCACTGGCTCCCAACGCCTAATTCACACCTGTGACCTCTGTTCTCAAACTGGATGGTTGAATCTTGCCAATTGAATAAAACACCAAACTTGTATTACTACTAAGAAAATCTTGCTGGGCCTTGCCCCTCCCCGGAGTCTGTGCCCTCATACAGCCGAGAATCCACCCGACATATCCGGGGATGAAACCTCAGCTTCTGCAAATCCCGCATTGCCGCACAACACAAGGCCAAAGATCCTTTGCTTACCGGGCCACTAGTTGGTACAATGGTCTTCCCAGCGACATCTCTTCCTCACTATCACTTAGCACTTTTAAGACTCATCTCCGCCTAACACTCACTGCCTCCAACCTCTGTGTCTGTTGTGGCTAAACATGTCTTTTGGTTCCATAGCTGAAGATGCCCTTTTTGGATCCACATCTACTCCTGCACTTTGCCATCACCTCCCCTGCTGGCCCATGACAAATGCCACCCGGCTGCACTACCTCTATTCTTATCTTCCTTCTACCCTCCTCTCTGTCCCCCAACCTACCTCCCTTTTCTCCCATCCACTTAGTCTCCTGATTTCACCTCCTCCTTTTCCTTTCCCAAAGTTTCACCTTATTGTTCTTTTTCATCTACAAGACTATGTGTGTTTTTTTTATTTATTTTATAAACTGTTATCTTTGCTTATGATTGTCTCAATTGTACCAGTGACGTGGAACCTTTGTTAAAGAGCCTTGGCTCAAAGGTATCTGTAATCCTAGAACAAATAAATAAAAAATAAATAAATATCAGAGCAGCTCCTGTATAGGATTTTATGCGGAGTTTAGTAATGGGCATCTGATTCTGTGTTGGAGAAGCTGTCTGGTGTGGATTGTATGCCAGAGCCTACTGCTGAAGGGTACAGGTTGGCACCCCCACCTCCAAAATGACTGTGGGATACTGGGAGCCCACTCCGTGTCCCAAAATCTCTCTTTTTCACCAAAATAGAATCAGTCCCCCAACGTCATTTTTAAATCAATGCAGAATCCTGCATCCTGCCATTTCGATGCAGAATCCTGCAGTGAAGTGCTCACTTTCACCGGATGGGGTGCCCAGTCCCTATGTCGGCATTTATCCTCCCTCGACTACTGTTGTACACTGGGGAGCCCACCCCGCTGTGCTCAAATAATTCCATTAATATTTTCTAACACCGGGATGCGACTCCCGGTGTCTGATATCTCCCAAGCCCCTTTCATTGCTGTCGGGGTGTGCCCAATCCCTGTTGGCATTATGTATCCCCAAACTTCATGTGGCACACTGAAGTCCACCCCAGTGTGCCCACATTTACTGTTCATTGTCCTTATTTTCCTGTTAATAAAGAAAACCATCCCCAATGTCTTTTATTTTTAAAGTTGTAATAAAGAAAACAGTCCTCGTTGTCTCACCAGTTCTCCCTCCTCCATCCCCACCCTCCCACTGAGCACCCACCTCCCCACCCCTTACCCTTACCTCTGGAAGTCTGGAGCAGCGATGATCTTTCACTGGGATACATCTGCACTCTTCAAAGCCCAACCGCAAAACTGAGGAATCAAGGTAGGCTCGTATTATGGCTCTCAATGGGGTTTTCAGCGTAGGTTGCTATCTCAGCCATTTTTAAGAAATGTTACTCCAGATTTTCAACATGGGGTTCTTGGGATCCCACCTCATGAACACTTTCACTGTCATTTTGTTATTCGGTCCCGAAAGGTGATTTTATGGTCTCTATGCAGAACCACCTTTCTGGACTGAATAATTAAATGAATGTGCCAGTGTTCATGAGAGGAGGTCCCAAAAAGCCCATGTTGAAACTTTGGTGCAAAATTTCCCTAAAATGACTGCATTACAAGTGTGCCTTGTGCAGTTTCTATGCAGATTCTTAAGTTCACCAATTTTTAAGAGGTTGTGGGGTCTACAACTGTGGGAGAATTCAAGAATGCATGGGACAGACATAAGGCAATTTTTGCGGGGGTAGGAAGAAATAGGCCGTTTGTTAACTAGGATCTGCAGCTTATCCTGTAGGTAGGGAAATGGGCAGACTAGGTGGGCCAAATGGTCCTTATCTGCCGTCAAAGTCTATGTTTCTGTGTTTCACTCCAGAATTTCAACATTGAGATTTTTTCACACCACCTCACGAACAGTACAGCTGTCATTTTTTACATCCTGCCTGAAATGTGTTTTCGCAGCTCTGGCACAGTCGCTGTATGAAATAAACTTTTGGTATGTAGTAATGAAATCATAGTGCCACTGTTCATTAGGTGGGGTCCCAAACAGGCAATGTTGAAAATTTGGTGCAAAAATTCCCACAAATGACTGCGTTATGAGTGTGCGTTGCACAGTTTCTACACATATTTGAAACTTTGCCAATTTTTTATATTTTCACTCTAGATTTTTAGCATAAAGATTTTTTTTCATATCTCCTCATGAACAGTGCAGCTGTCATTTTTCACATCATGCCCAAAATGTGTTTTTGCAGCTCTGGTGCAGAATGGCACAGTTGCTCTGTGAAATCTACTTTTGGGATGTACTAACAAAATCACAGTACCACTGTTCATTAGGTGGGGTCCCAAAAAGACCATGTGGAAAATTTGGTGTAGAAATACCAAAAACGCCCGAGTTACGTGCGGTCATTGAAATTTCACGACACACGTGCGTCACTTTTACAAATTTTAATATTTTCACTCCAAATATTCAACATTGCCAGTTTTTCACACCTCCTCATGAACAATACACCTGTCATTTCTCACATCCTGCCCAAAATGTGTTTACACAGCAGTGGCGCGAAAAGGCGCAGTTGCTGCTCAAAATCACCTTTTGGGACTGAGTAACAAAATGAAAGTGTCAGTGTGTTCATGAGGTGGGGTCCCAGAATGACCATGTTGAAAATTTGCAGCAAAAATACCAAAACAAATCTCACAAAACTGGGATACTATTACACTATCTCAAAAAGTAAGGAAACTGATTAACAAAAACGTTGCTTAAAACAAAGTTAGGGTTCTAGACATAGGTCTTCAAAGTAATACAGGTCAGGAAATTGGATGTTAGAGTTTGCAACAGTTATACCCCTTCCCTACCAAACCCTGTCATTGGAACTGCACGCCCCACCCTCCACACAACAGCAACTGTCAGGGTGTGTTTTAGGGTCGTGAGTCCCACTCCACCCCCCACCCAAACCTACCATCACAACACCACCCCAACCCTCCACACACCAGCAGGCATCAGGATGTGACTTAGGGTCATGGGCCCTAACTCTCACCCCATTCCATCTGTCAGGAACCTGACATGGTACAGTATAGGAGAATGGATGTGAGCATTAGGGCCCAAGACCCTAAGGTACACCCTGTTGCTTGTTGGTGTGTGGAGGGTTGGGATGAGAGGCGATGGTAGGGGTTGGGGGTGGACCCATGACGCTAAGGCACACCCTGTTGCTTGCTGGTGTGCGGAGGGTTGGGATGGTGCTGCATGGTAGGTTGGGTGGGTGGGACCCATGACCCAAAGGCACACCCTGTTGCTTGTTGGTGTGTGGAGGGTTGGGATGGTGCTGCAATGGTAGGGTTGGGTGGGATGGGACCCATGATCCTAAGTCACACCCCGACACTTTTTGGTGTGTGGAGGGTGCAGTTCCAATGACAGGGTTTGATGGAGGAAGGGTATAACAGTTGTAAAGTCTAATATCCAATTTCCTGACCTGTATCAATTTGAAGACCTGTGTCTAGAACCCTAACTTTGTTTTAAACAAAGTTTTTGTTACTTAATTATATACACAGTATAACAAGCCATAAACATATCAATAAATGACATACTGATTATAAACACATAGCATTTAGCCACATAGAAAATGACCTATAACAGATAGTAAAACTTCATATGCTGATACCAGGCTAGTCACGGCCTGTAGGGTCCCAAGAACTATATGGCTTGACTGTTTGTAAATTGTGACCCCCACCCTGGAATCACAATACCATATTAGAAAGGATAGTAAATGACTGTATGCTAAAATGTGAAATTGGAGTGTACACTATACCTTACTCTAAGAATCTTTGTTCTTGACTAACTGTGAAATTAAATAGCTACATATACAGTAGATTGAAAGTTGTTTGGTAACTCAATGGAAACATTAAATAATGGAATATCTAACAATATATTAAGTAAGTTATTAGTATAGGAAGATCCAGAAAGCGTAGTCAGCATATTCATTATTGGCCTTGCTGCCTACTAATGTCCCAAAAGTTGGTGTAAAACGGGTGACGACGGCTCAAATCTTCTGAGGTGGCTGGAGTACAGTGGTGATTAGTCAGTGTGACTATGAGATAGCAGGATGACAGAGCTCTTGAGTGTGTGCCATGAGGTGGGCGCCATTTTAATTTTATAGCCCAAAAGGTTCATCTGCTCAGGAAACATAGGCATTTGAAGAACATCACAACATGGCCGTGCAGTAAACTGTATACCTGAGCCTTTGTCTAACTTTTTCAGAACTAATAGCTCCCTTAAGGCCCTGCATAAAGCTCCCCAGTTTAGGATTTTACTAATTACTCACAAGCTGGCCTTCAGTCTGAGTCTTTCCTCTTCCTCATTCTGGCTTGGGTCTCCGAAATCGAGTTTTATTTTTTGCAGCAGCACTCCTGCGTCTTTAGGATTGCTAAATAAAAATTGCTTCCCACTGTACACGATCTTAAGCTTTTCTGGGTACTACGGATTGTGTAAAACCCCAAATGATCTAAGCAGAATCCTGGTGCTGTCGAACACTTTGCAGCTCTCATGCGTGGCACAGCTATGATCTGGAAACAGACACCTTTTCTGTTGAATCCAAAGTTACAGGTCCTTTCCACCATGCCACATCCAGGATAAAGTCTCTTTCATGAAATCCCTGTTAAGTCACCAGCGTAGTCCTTGGAGCACTCATCTGTTCTTCTCTTTCTAGGAGTGATACGGAAGGCATGGTGGACTGTGCGGGCTGGCTTAAGGTGAAAATTCTCACACAGACGAGGTGGGGAAGGCAACAGATCATCCCCCTTATTTACCTCTGGCAAACCCAATATGTGCAGGTTTGCAGATCTTTTCCAAGTTTTCCATTGCCCCCATCCTGTAACTCACCATTTTACTTTCCTTAATAAGGCTTGTGACTGCTTTTCAAGTGGAGGCGGTAGCATCCATTGCCTCTGTCAGCGCTGAGGTGGCTTGAATTTCACAGATTCGGAAATGGGAATTAAATTCCACCACTTTCAAACTCCAGGAAATCTTACTGTATTCTGACATATGCAGTATGGTCTCACCATAGTACTGCCCCAGAGCTAAAATGGTTAATAGAACCTGTGCTAATGAAGGAATGCTAGGCTCGAGCTCGTTTTTCAAACCACTGTCCCTGGAATACATCCTGCAACCATCAGATTCTTTGCTCCGCTTGCCTAAGTAAGATGACTCTGAGAGCTCTCCTTCATCTTTCCTGAAGTTTAATTTTCTCATTTTTTTCAAGTACTTTTTACATCTGTATGTTTTTAAAGCACTGTCCTTTGTTCTCTTGGTTTTAGTCTAGATTTAGTGTTATTCCTGTAAGTTTTTCAGTTCCCTGCTGGCTCTTCAGAACTGGGAGGAAAACAAACCTTTGTTTATATTTTCTAAGGTAAATTTACTTTTAAAAGTTCTTCCCTAGCAGGTTATTTGTTTTACTTAATTTGGAACATGAATTGGGGTAACTCTCAGTTCTTTCATGGGTCGCTGAACCGACCGCAAAAAAAAAAAAGCTTTGTTTACTAGTATGGGTATCTGACTCACAGAAACCCAGTTTTAAGGGTTTTTCTTTGTCACTACCTAAGAAAAGAACTGGCCCTACAGGTTTTCAACATTGTACAGAGTGTGGTGAACCATTTACTAAAGCAGATCCTCACTTGGTTTGTGTTTTCTGCCTAGGGTTTGACTACCTGAAAGCGGACTGTGAAATTTGTAAAAACTTTCCTCAGTTGACACTTAATAGGTGATTGAATTGACTGAGAGAAAAAATGTCTGATAAGGCTGCTGAACCAGCCTAGGATAAACCGTCTCCTTCTCGTCTAAAGAGAAACCCAAGGAACTGGTGGAACAGTCCTCTGACCTGGGTGAAGGTTCCTCCTGGTAGAAAACGAACCACAGATACTGCCTCTGAACTGGCAAGTTCTGCTAAGAAGAAAAAGGAGAAACACTCAGGTAAGGAACTGCAACTTACAAGGCCATTGGTTCCTACCACTGAGGAGATAGCTAATGCAATTAGAATTATCCAGGCGCTGCAAACCTGTACCACGGTGCCGGTTCAGCAACCCAGTTCACAGCCCACGGTTCAGATTCTGTGTTCCTCCTTGGTTCCCAGTCCTTTTGAACATTACCCTGATGTTTATGTTGAGGATAAGGGTAAAGATGATGAAAACTTGGGGAGCCTTCTATGCCGAATATTTCCCTGACCTCAGTGTCCTGACTCCCTGACAAGGAGGCTGAAGATTTTTCTACACATTTTGCTTTTATGAAGCAAGTGGCACAGACTCTGGACCTCTCCACTCAGGAATCCACAGAGGAGGAGGAGGAGGAGGAGGAACCAGACTACATGGAGATGATGGATGTGCCAGCAACTAAAAGGCTGTGTTACTCATCCACAAATCCCTAAAGAGACAGGCAGCTAGAATTTTACAGACCCCCAACTTCCATTCCTCCAGTGGCTAAGAGGATGGATAGGAAGTTTTAGGTGATTAAAGCTGGAGCCGAGTTCCTTTTGGACATCCCAGCCATGAAGGGGTGGTGCAGGCTGCTGCATGTGATAAGACAGGTATTTTCTTGGCATCACACCACCTGATAAAGCCTCTAGAAAATTTGATTCTATGGCCAAGAAGTCCTACCTGGGTTCTTTCTTGGCCATTAGAGAGGCCACTTACATGGCTAACATTGAGAAGGTTCAGAGGAGGGCAACAAAGATGGTGCATGGATTGCATCACAAGTCCTATGAAGACAGGTTGAAGGAACTGAACATGTACTCCCTGGAGGAGAGGAGGGAGAGAGGGGATATGATATGATAGAGACATACAAGTATCTTACAGGGAGGAACAGGGTGCAGGAAAACACTATTTTTAAGCGAAAAAGATGTTCCAGGACTAGAGGGCATGGGATGAAGTTGGAAGGAGGACGATTCAGAAGAAACATGAGAAAGAATGTCTTCACAGAACGGGTGGTGGACAAGTGGAACACCCTGCCAGAGGAAGTGGTGGGGGCTGAAACAATCACAGGATTTAAGAATGCATGGGCTAGACATAAAGGAATTCTGGAGGTCAGGGGTAAGGGGCAACAGACTTCTAGGAAAACAAACTGAACTTACAAGCACAAATGGGCAGACTGGGTGGGCCATAGGCCCTTATCTGCCGACACTGTCTATGTATCTATGTTTCCAGATATCAAAAATGTCTCTGGAACACAGTTTTAGAGATTGCCAAGGTTTCCCTGCATGCATGGCATCAGACCTGGTTGAAGCTGCAAAAAGGGCATATGCCAGTTTTGAATGGCAGTGGATGCCAGTGACATTGCAGGCAGGCAAATGGCAACTTTAGTGTCCCTGCGGAGGTTTGCATGGCTAAGGGTATGATAGGGTTGAATACAGCCCTCTCCCAGTTGTTATGGAGAAAGAGTTTAAATGCAAGGATCTGTTCTATTATCTCATTTTCTGTCTCTTCTCTGTCTGGTTGTGAACCAGATTTTCTCATGAGACCTAGGACTTGATCACCCTGACAGTCTTGTAATTCTCTGCCTCTCACTATCTCTCTGCCCTCCCTTGCTATGTCTGTCTCCCCCCCCCCCTTGCATATCTGCTGGTATAAAAATATATGTGAATCATTTTGTGGAAATGTAATTGATACTGGGATCCTTTGTTTAAAACTGTATATAGTTATATTGTTGGCATGATTGCAAAAAGCTATTTGGAACTCAAGTGTTTAAGCTCTTGCAGAGATGTAAACAGGAGGTCAGTTCTGGGTCTCAAGGTTCTTTTGCTGCACCTGCTGAAACTGACAAGAACATTCTGTGAGAACCATGCTTTTTTTGTTAATGAGCTCCTGCAAAGACTTAAAAAAAAAAAAAAATCTGCAATGTTTTGCAAAAGTCAGATTGAGATTTGAAATTGAGAAGAAAAAGGACTCTACTTTCTGTGTTTGTACTGCAATTGTAAATAGTTATTCTGAAAAAAAAATATTTTTTATTTTACTGTTATTAATAATAAAACTCTTGTTATAAATTTTACAACTGCTCCTGGTTTTCTTGTGCTTCCTGATCTGTGCCTCAATGACAAATGGCCACTAACCTGTCCCCGGATACTCTGACAAAGGCCCTGGATTTTCCTTGTGAGCCCATATCCCTCTTCAGGGAGCAAATAGAGGCTTACATGAAGAAGATGGATGAGTACAAGGTATCCTACAAGAATGCTGCTGCCAAGGAGAAAGCAGCAACACCTTAGAAGTACCAGGGAAGAGGCAATAGGAGTAGAACCCTCTGTGACAAATAGCAATCTGCTTGTTATTGTGTGTATTATATTTGTGATATAAATATGTTTCTTTGAATTTCTGCTTGGAAAATATGGCAGTCAGCAGAAGAGCATCATGGAACCTGGGATTTGAAGTGTGGTAAGGAGAGAGTGAACTCTCCATGACCCAGTGGAAAATCTAAAAATCTAATTAAGAGCTTCCTTCAGATACCAGATTGTAAAACACCCATTTATTGTAAATCTAGGAAAACTGGCCATAAAACAGGCTGCATTTTATGACCTATTAGGAGGAAAGCAACTTCTGACAGATACCTGTTAGATTTCTCACCACTAAGAGAAGTAGCTTTAGAATTTCCTCTGAAGATCAAAGGGGTAGTTCTGACCTGCCATAAAGAAGGCTCAGTAATTAAAAATAAATATATATATATATATGTATGTATATGTATGTGTTTTTGTGGGATACTTAGCAACATGCAGATGCCTGTGACTACCATTTGGTATACAGGAAATGTGGGTGACCTCACTGTCAGCATCACAACAGAGCTGTGACCTCACAAGCTGGGTGAGACCCTTTATTTATTTATTTATTTATTTATTTATGTTTTTGGTAACCGGGTAGGCAAACTGATCCAGAGGACCATTTTCAGCTGTGACCCGGGCTGTACAGTGGCACAGATAATAGGTGCAAGTTACAGTTTGCGGTTAACACATAATACAGAAAGTGCAGTGGCGACTGACAGCCATAATACACAAGACATCAGCATCTTAAGGTAGGGTATTTAGGACATAAAAACAAGTTCATGACAAAATGTCAATGCATTGCTGCTTATAGAGATATTGAAACATACTCTTACAGCAAATCAAGACAGTATTCAGCAGTCAAAGGTTACAATATAGTGCTTAAGAGATTGCACTATAGCAAGCAACATTTTCACAAATGGAGCCAACATGTCAATTTATTACTTGGTAGCCAGTACATTGGAAGTAGGGCAAATTGGTTCACAGTATCCCTAAGGCAGATTTCTGGCAAGGGTGTTTCCTAGGAAGCAGGTACAGGTGGTGTGAGACGTGAGCCAATCTCTTAGCTTTGATTCGAAGGACTGATGTGAGGGCAACATTCAGATGGCAGGTGGAAGTCTGTTTCAAAAAGAGGGGGCAGAGACTGAGAAAGCCTTGCAGCCCATGACAGTAGATACATGGGGAACTGCTGAGGGGGGTGGGAGTAGAAAAGATCCTGAGGCATTGAGTTGCCACCCTGCCAGTGAGAAGCAAGGAGTAAGGGGACATTTGTGAGCTCCTAAGAGAGTTGTCGACTAGACAGCCCATGGCATATTCAGAATGGCCTTGCAGGGAGAGCCAGCCTAAGGACTGATATAGGGAGCAGTGATGAGTGGAGATGGGAGCCTGAAGGGCAAAGCGACACATAGAGTTGTATGTTGCATTTAGATGTGCAAGAAGTGAAGAGGACATGGAGGAGAATATTGGGGAGCAGTAATCAAGCCAGGGGAGAAAGATTATCCTGAAGCGATTGTGAAGAAGCGAGCCTCTGGGATCAGGAGGGTGGTTAACATGGTAGGCTGCCCCAGCTTCTGATATACTCTCTTTATGGTGTTAGAGATGTCATTATAGGCGAGGAGGATTAAGAGTCACTCCTAGGTATTTGAAGGAGGATACAGTGTCGAGAGGTGGACCAGCAGGGATGACTGTGTGCAACCCGTTTCCCTTTAGATTGGCAGAGCTCAGGGAAAATTGTGCTTTTTATCTCTGGATTCCTGACAAACTCTCTGGAAGAGCACTTCTACTACATTTGATAAATCAACCTCCATTATTTGCCAGTTGAAACTAGGGTAGGATTAAATATTCAGTAATAAGACTGTTTTGTTTAAATTGTCCATTTAATTTATATGACTGTACACTCAATGTTATATGTTCTGTGTTTTGGATTTCATCAACCATTTTAATGTTAGTAAACTTGTTTTTCTTGAAATCCTGCCAGAGCCTTTTCTTCATTTTGAATGTGAATGCTGGGACAGTGTTGACACCCTGTGGTACTACCTGTAATGCTTAGCTTGTTGTTAAATGTTTTTGAAATACCTGTACACTACCTGTGCTGCTTAGCCTATTGTTTAATGTTTCACAACACCTTGTTTATGTATCTCCTATGTAATCTACTGTTTTATGTCTGCAGTGTCTGCCCTGTAACCTCCTGGGTCATGCCTGAAAACAGTCATCTTTATTGCTAGTGCACCCACCTGGTAAACAAAAACTAACTAAATAAATAACTCTGACAGAACTGTTAAGCACTTAGTGTGTTACCATATGCACCAAGGTAAAATACCAAAGTCTCAATTGAGTCAGAATGGGGATTGTGAACCAGGTGGTGTGCCCACTGGGTTAAGTATTGCACTGCATTTCCCCGAAGAGGATGTGCTATTTGAACCTGTTAACTGGGCATACTAGTGAAAAAAGGTTCATATTTGACCCCAGGACTCCGAGACTGGTTGTTTTGGACCCAGAACAGACAGGAGGGGTTACCCTGTTTGTCTGCTGTTCACATATTGCACTTCAAGGTTTGGCGCTGTGGGAGCAGAGGACCTCACCCGTAGAGTGCATTTGTGACAGATCTGGGTGGCAGCGGTGCAATCTAAAAGAGTTGGTTTGCAGTGCTGCAGTCAAAAAGATTTGTTTGCATACTGTGAAATTATTTGTTGACGTGAGCATTAACAGTCCAGTGTGTCAGATTGATGAACTGTAACAGTTCACACACAAAATAAGGCAGTGATTTAAAATAAAAAAAATATATTATTGTGGTTGCAGTCAAAAGTTCCCTACCTGTTTTATTTTTTTCTGGTGTAAGCTAGTGTAGCCATAGATTAGGGAAGATGATGGCTTCCAACTACAGTGAGTACACTGCGGAATATCTGAGGCAGTTGTGCCAGGAGAGAGGAGTCCATTGCGAGGGACGAAATAAGCAGCACCTCATGGAGGCTTTTGTGGCAGCCGATGCCCAAGACCTCGAGTCACAGTCGGTGACTGAAAGGGACCAGACCTTGGGTACTGAGGTGCCATGGTTCATAGCATTGTCAAGACCCACGGAGAAGGACAGTGGTACCAGTGTGAACCGAGAGCCACAGCCGTAGGGGAAGGTCACCACCATGCTGGAGCCAGAAGCGATCAAGCTGCAGATGGAGTTGTGGAGAATGGAGCTAGAATTTGAGCAGAAAAGGTTTGAAGACCAGCAACAAAGGGAGGTTGAACAGAGGAAGCTGGAGATGGAGAGAGAGGAGAAGCGAGAGCAGCGAGAAGCCGAGCAAGAGGGCCAGAGGAAATTTGAACTGGAGAAGCTGCAACTCCAAAGACCAGCACCAAAGCAGGTAGTAGTAAATCATTTTTATTCAGACAATACTGGAGACCTTCCACTGAGCTGAGCTCATTTTCAATGAAGGTCCAGGTCCAATAAAGTGCAAAGTTCCATGTACATTAGACAACACTTGCATACACATAACATAATAAATAAACAACAAGGAAGAACATAACCAACATCTACATATACGGTCAACAGATCAAACTTTAAAATACATTACATTGATTGCAAATATAAGCAGTCTTTCTCCAAGTGTACACCATTGAACGAATTTAGGAGCATTGATTTTAACCCCTGGACATCTTAAATATTGAGGTGAATCATTCCAGAGGGAAACTCCTCTAAATGGGATAGAAGATCTTCCAATATTCAGATTACAGCTGGGAATACAAAATTGGGCACCATGTGTCGATCGCAGGTCTCTTACAGTTTTCCTAAGCTTAAACAGCCCAACAGTATAATCCGGAACCTTATGGTTCCAGACCCTAATCATTAAATGCAATAAACGTGTATTCCTTCTCACAGGTGGTCTATTCCAATGTAGTTCATTAAATAAGTAACACCTGTGAGTTCTAAACGGGACCTCCAATATGAAATGAGCCAACCAGTGAAACAGCTGGTCCACCTTGTTTAACAATACCCCAGAAGCCCCTCCATAGATTATATCTAGGAAACCTGGGACTCCAGGACTGGGTTACAAATTAAATTTTAAATTGATAGCTGAATTTAAAGAAGGGGAAGATATGGATGCCTTTTTAAATTCATTTGAAAAAGTATTAATTCAGGCATAAATTCCCAGAGTCCTGGAGCTTCCAGCTAGCCCCGCTGGTTACCAGGAAAGTTTGTGATGCATTGGGTCAAATGGATAATCAGGACAGTAATAATTATGGCAAACTTAAAGCTGCATTGTTAAAAAAGTATGACTTGACAGCTGAAGCATACAGAGTTAAGTTCCTTAAGCTCAGGAGAAGCCCTGACATGAGCTATGAGACAAAATATCAGTTTTTAAAATGTTGGTGGGAAGGGATACAAGCAGACACTGTAGAGAAAATTGAAAATGTACTTTTGGAGCAGTTCTTTTGAGCTTGCCCAGCAGAGCTGAAACCCTGGCTAGAGGACAGAGATCCAAAAACAGTGCAGGAGGCTGCCAAGCTCTCGGACTGTTATGCCAGGAGCAGACCTGCTCTGAGAGGGAGTGGGGCGGGAGTGGCAGCGCAGAAAGGGGAAAAGCATGCCTTCAGGGCAGCTAAAACTCTCACTGCCTTCGTTGAAAGTGGGCAGCCCCAGATTACAAAGAAAGGGTTTGCCTGATAAAATAAATGATTTTTGGCTTTGTAGACAACCTATGCATATTGCCAGGCAGTGTCCTAAAAAGGCAAAGAGCACACAAAGTGGTGCTAGAAAAGAAATGGGTTGTTTGTGTAGCCCTGTAAGCATGTCAGTAAACATGAGGGAGCACATACACCCAGTTACTGTGAATGGGGTGCAGACCCATGGGTTAAGGGACACTGGGACGTCCTTTACTTTGGTAAAAGGGGATCTGGTGTAGCCTGAACAGCTTATATCCAATCAGTTTGGAAGCAGTATAGCACAGTGGTTTAAGGCTCTGAGCTGCAAATCTGGAGACCTGGGTTTGAATCCCACAGCCCCCACTTGCATACTGTGTGATCCTAAGCAAGTCACTTAACTTCCCTGTTCTCCCAGGTCGCACCTGTAAACAAGCTTTCAGCTTAGTGTGCCACTTCTGGTTAAACAACTGAAGAAGAAGAAAGTTTGTTACAGTACGGGGATTCACTGGGGAGGAGAAAACACTGCCACTTGCTAGTGTTCTCCTGGACTGGGGTGAGACAGGAGAGACTGTGGAAAAAGTTGCTGTGGCAGAAAACCTTACCCTGGATGTGGTCATAGGGGCAGTCTCCAAAAGGGGTTGGTGTGTGCAGTTACCCACCGTCAGGCAGCAAAGGCAAATTGTAGTTCCCTGAACCCCATAGAAACCCCTGTGGAAAACACTGGGAGGCTGGTTCCCCAGCCTGTATCTCCTGATATGGAAAGTAGTGAAAAGGGGGATCGAAATTCCCCAGATAGTTAGCAAAACAGCTACAGAAGGTTACTCTGAGGAGGGAGGGGTAACCAGTTGTCAGAGGGTTAGGGATGGCAGTGCCCCTGGATACCCTGATGCTAGAGCTAGGGACCCTAGTTTAGAAACTGAAGGGGAGCTGTCCCATGCTTTGGGAATGTGCAAAGATTTTGCAGCTGCTCAGAAAAGTGACCCCAGTTTAGAGAGGCTGATGGCTTGAGCAGACTCTGACGGTGCACTGGGAGGTAACGGGAAACACAGACTTTACTGGGACAGTAGACTGCTGTATACATGAGATGTAAGGACAGAGGGAGGGGTGATAGGCAGGCAGCTTGTTGTTCCCCATGGGTACCTTTAGTGGTTGCTCAAGATTGCTCATGATATTCCCATGTCTTGACATCTGGGAATCTCTGCCTGATGCAGCGATTGCCCAGAATTTCTATTGGCCCAGCTTCACCCCACAGGTGAAGGAATATTGCGGTCTTGTCACTGGTGCCAAGAATGGGAAGCGGTTGGAAACCCAAGCCGCCCCTAATTCCCTTGCCCATAGTGGAGGAGCCATTCCACAGGGGAGGGATGGATATTGTGGGGCCTTTGAATACCCCAGCTCCTCCGGGAAGAGGTTTATCCTAACAGTGGTGGATAATGGCACCCGTTACCCAGAGGCAGTCGCTCTATCCTCACTGAGGACAGACAAAGTGGCAGATGCCTTGCTAGGGATTTTCTCCCATGTTGGGTTCCAGCAGGAAGTTATAACCGATTGAGGGGGTTCCTTCATGTCGGACCTGATAAAATGTTTGTGGAAGAAGTGTGGGGTGGTGCAGAGACACATGACACCTTATCACCCACAAGCCAATGGGCTTGTGGAAAGATTTAATGGTAACCTGAAATCGATGCTCCAAGTGTTTGCTGAACAGCATGGGAGGGACTAGGAGAAATACCTTCCCCACCTGTTGTTCGCATACAGGAAGGTGCCCCAAGAGTAGACAGAGTTCACCCCTTGAGCTGTTATGTGAACACGGCAGTGGCCCCTAGATTTGATCCGGAGGACTGGGAAGGCAAGCACGCCACTCAGGGAACTCCCATAATGGATTATGTCCTGAAGGTTAGGGAAAAGCTGAGGGAGCTTATGGGAACAGCCCAGAGCAAGCAAAAGGTATGGTACAATTGCAGAGCCAGAGCTCACTCGTACACTGTTGGTCAGGAGGTCATGGTCCTAATCCCAGTCCGGAAAGATAAGCTGCAGGCCGAGTGGGCAGGACCATACAAAGTAGTCAGACAGGTGAATTATGTAAATTACATTATATAACTGCCTGACGGGAGACATACCCAAAGAGTGTACCATGTCAACATGATGAAACCATATGCAAATAGGGCTGACATGGTCTTTGCAGTGTGTAGTCCTGGGGAGGGGACAGACGAAGAAGACCCCCTTCTGGACTTGCTGGAAGAAAGCAAGTGGGAGTCCTGTATGGAGACAATTAAAATGTCGCCTCAGTTGACCCTGGACCAGATCCAGGAAGTTAAGGGAGGTTTTAGCAGACTTTGCCCCATTGTTTAGCCAAGCCTGGACTAACCCCTTAGCGATGCACAATGTAGATATGGGGACACAAGTGCCTATCGGCGGACAGCAGATCGGGTGTCAGAGGCTGTCCAAAAGGACGTTAGAAGGGAGGTGGAGGAAATGCTGGATTTTAGGGGTAATCCAGAAATCCCACAGACCCTAGGCATCACCTGTAGTCCTTGTTTCCAAACCAGATGGCTCTACTCATTTTTGTGTAGACTATCGAAGACTCAGTGCAGTCGCGAAGTTGGACACCCACCCAGTGACATGGACAGACGAACTACTGGAGAAGTTGGGAGGGGCGACATACCTCACCACTGTTGACCAGATGAAAAGGTATTGGCAGGTGGAGTTAACTGCCAGAGCTAGGGAGAGGTCAGCCTTCATCACTCGGATAGGGTTATTTGACTTTAAAGTAATGCCTTTTGGAATGAAGAATGCCACTGCCACCTTCCAGCGGTTGGTGAACCAGGTGTTAAATGGTACTGAAGTGTACACCGTGGCGTACCTGGACGATATTGCCATCTTCAGTGCCAGCTGGAAGAAACACCTGTGCCACATTAGGTAAGTGTTGGGCAGGATACATATGGCTGGGCTCACTGTAAAAGCTGAAAAGTGCCAGGTGACCATGGCTGAAGTGGCATACCCCTGGCATGTAGTAGGCCAGGGATAGCTCCATCTTAATCGAGCAAAAATTGAGGCAATTGAGGCATGGCCCAGACCAGAAACACAGAAGCAGGTTTTGAGTTTTCTAGAGACCGCAGGGCACTATAGAAAATTTGTATCAAACTACAGTGCCTTGGCAGCACCCCTGTCTGACCTGTTAAGGAAAAGAATGCCTAAAAAGGTTAACTGGGAACCAGCCTGTGAACAAGCTTTTACACGGCTAAAGGAGGCACTGTACAGTGCTCCTGTATTAGCCAGTCCACACTTTAGTAAACCTTTTGTAGTCCAGACAGATGCCTCAGATGTGGGTATTGGGGCAGTACTTAGCCAGACTTCTAACCAAGGGAAACATGACCCAATAGTGTACCTCAGTAATAAATTACTTCCCAGGGAGCAGGCTTATTCTACAGTGGAGAAAGAATGCCTTGCAATGGTGTGGGCACTAAAGAACTTAGAGCCATACCTATACAGGCAACATTTCGAGGTACAAACAGATCACAACCCCCTGGTTTGCTGGTACAAATGGGTAAAACAAAAGGTAGGCTTTTAAGATGGAGCTTTGCCTTGCAGGGTTACGACATGACTGTCACTAACAGAGTAGGGGCAGCAAACGCAGATGGGCTATCGCGTCCGTTAGAGCAGTGAACTGAATTTGGGAAACATCCCATGCCTAGAAATAGATTCCCCCAAATTCAGTCTAGGAGGGAGGACTGTGACGGATACCAATCTGCTTGTTATTATGTGTATTATATTTGTGTTATAAATATGTTTCTTTGAATTTCTGTTTGGAAAATATGGCAGTCAGCAGAAGAGCATCATGGAACCTGGGATTTAAAAGTGTGGTAAGGAGAGATTGAACTCTCCATGACCCAGTGGAAAATCTAATTAAGAGCTTCTTTCAGATACCAGGTTGTAACAGATTGTAAAACACCCATTTATGGTAAATCCAGAAAAAAATGCCCGTAAAGCAGGCTGCATTTTATGACCTATTAGGAGGAAAGCAACTTCTGACAGATGCCTCTGATTCCTCACCACTAAGAGAAATAACTTTAGAATTTTCTCTGAAGAACACAGGGGTAATTCTGACCTGCCATAAAGCAGGCTCACTAATTTAAAAAAAATATATATATATGTATATTATAATTTTTTTTTTTTTTTTTTTTTTTGTGGGACGCTTAGCAACATGCAGATACCTGTGACTACCATTTGTTATACAGGAAATGTGAGTGACCTCACAGTCAGCATCTCCACTGAGCTGTGACTTATCACAAGCTGGGTGGGACCCTTTTCCCTTTAGATTGGCAAAGCTCAGTAAAGATTGTGCTTTTTATCTCTGGACTCCTGACAGTACACACTCTCTGCAAGAGCACTTCTACTACATTTGGTAAATCAATCTCCACTGTTTAAATTGTCCATTTAATTTATTTGACTGTACACTCACTGTTATATGGTCTGTGTTTTGTATTTCATCTACCATTTGAATGTTAGTAAACTTTGTTTTTCTTGAAATTCTGCCAGAACCTTTTCCTCATTTTGAATGTGAATGCTGGGACAGTGTTGATAATTCTGACAGAACTGTTAAGCGCTTACAGCGCATTACCATACACCAATGTAAAGTATCAAGGTCTCAACTGAGTAAAGTGTGATTGTGAACCAGGTGGTGTGCCCGCTGGGTTGAGTATTGCACTGCATTTCCCATAGAAGGTGTGATATTTGAACCTGTTGACTGGGTGTGCTTGTGAAAAAGGGTTCATATTTGACCCCAGGACTCAAGATTGGTAGTTGTTCGGACCCAAAACAGACAGGAGGATTACCCTGTTTGTCTGCTGTTCACATATTGTACTTCGAGGTCTGGCACTATGGAAGCAGAGGGTCTGACCCGTGGAGTGCATTTGTGACACCCACTACAGAGCTTTTGTCCAGAGTTGTGGCTCTGCCAGCCTATCGGCCTCAGAGAGGGTACTTCAGAGGCAGAAGGGCAGCCGCATATTCATTACTCAGCCAAGGGTATAAGCAAAGCAGACTGGAGGGGGTCTGCCAGGTCACCTCCCATTTCTAGTAGAAGGCAGGCTGTCTCACCATCTCCAGGCTTTGAAATCCATTACCACAGACAAGCGGATCCTGGCGGTAGTGAGCCAGGGCCTTGCCTTCAGTTTCAAGGTCTTACCCAGACTGTGGGCAAGAGTTTTCAGACCTGCCACCCCATCAGAAGCAGCTCTGTTGGAGGCAGAAGTAGCAAAACCCCTTCAGGACAAGGCAGTAGAGCTGGTTCCCTTGGCCCAAAGGGGAAGGGGTCTCTACTCAAGGTACTTCCTCACTCTAAAGAAAACAGGGGAGTAGTGACCCATACTGGATCTTAGACATTTAAACAAACATCTTTCACCAAGTCAAAGTTCAAAATGGTCACTCTGGCTACCATTCTCCCTACACTCAGGCAGCGGGATTGGTTGGCATCTCCGGATTTAAAGGATGCTTACTTCCACATTCCTGTCGGATAATCCCACAGAAGGTACCTCATTTTCAGATTGCCATCAGGCCATTACCAGTTCAGGATCATGTCTTTTGGTCTGACTTCTGCTCCAAGGGTGTTTTCCAAGTGCCTAGCAGTAGTAGTAGCACACCTAAGGAGGCGAGGAGTTACAGTCTTCCCATACTTGGACAACTGGTTATTGGTAGGCCAGCATGACAAGGAGCTCCTGCCACTCTTGAGGACCGACCTTTTCTTAAATCTGTTGTAACAGTTCTTCTATTTCTAAGTCTAATCTATCCTTTACTATTTCTAGTCCATAAGGTTGGCCACCTATGGGCACCCTCCTCCCCTTTCTTGACTATGCTATGGTGTCCTCCCCTTTTCCCTCTCAGGTCCTCGTACAGGGAGGTTACTGTGGTGACCTCCAAGCGTATGTAAAACAGGTTGAGTTTATTGTTGTTGGATTTAGTATGTATTAGCACTATGTTATAAAATACCTTGATGTATATACCTTATGTTTATAAAACCTGTAAATGTTGAAAATACCATGGCACTAGGTGTTTTGATAATGGTAAAAAGTACTAGGTGAATATTACAGAAATCAAGTCACTTGTGCTGTTTAAAATGCATATAAATTGCTGTAAACTAAATAATACTAAATGTCATGGTGATTTGCATATATCCCAGGATGCTTTGTATTGTGGAAGTAGGTATGATGTTGTATTTCTTTGAAACTTGATTTCTTACCAGTGCCGTTTGGGTAACATTTCTTTTCAGTGATTCTGCATTGAGGTTCTTTGTCTATAACTTGTTTTTTTTCTTTTGGGCCCCCACTACCCAAGCAAATGGGGCCTGCATAGGGTGGAGGTTTCATCTCAACTGGTAAAAGGAATCAGAGATCAGTAGATGCTGGTTAAGTGCAGAGCAAGGACATACATAGTCTGTTGCTGCAACGGATGTACTGAAGAAGAATATGGCATTGCAGAAGCTTATTTCTTGTATTTTGAATAAACATCACACAGAGATTGTGTGTTGAACCTGAAGGTCGGTGTCTGGTCCGTCTGTTATCCCACCACCTCCACAGCCAGAAACCACAACAAGTCAAAGATTCACTGACCACCACTCAGCATAGCCTTCGGGCATTGGGCTTCCTGGTAGACCAGAAAAAGTCAGTGCTGACACCAGTTCAGCTCCTGGAATTCACAGGGTCGGAATTGGACACTCTTGACCTTCCTCCCTTGGGGAGGGTGGATAGTCTGGTTCAGTTGGCCAGCACCTTCCAAATGCATACTCCCAGACCAGCAAGGCATTTTCTTCAGCTGTTGGGGCACATGGCCGTGTCAGCAGCAATTGTATTAGGTTTCAGGTTCCAGATGAGAGACATCCAGTTCCATCTCAGATCTCACTGGTCTCAGAAAAGAGATTCCCTGTCACAGATGGTAGCAGTCACAGGAACCCTTCCCCAAGCACTACAGTGGTGGCAGGAAAAGGACAACCTCAGGGAAGGTGTGCCTTTCCTACAGCTGCCACCGTCGGCAGTGTTAACAACGGATGCCTCCCTTCTAGGGTGTGGTGTCCACGTGGGGGAGTACACCACGCACGATACCTGGCTCCAGCAGGAATCTTTGCTTCACATAAATCTGCAGGAGCTCGGGGCAGTTTACCTGTGCATTCAGTCCATTGCCTCAATGCTGCAGGGCAAGGTGGTTCAAGTCAGAACAGACAACCACAATGTACTGCATAAACAAGCAAGGAGGCACAAGGTCGTCACCCTGTGCACAGAGGCCATGAACATTTGAGTCTGGCTTATTCCCTGGGATCTCCCTCTCAGCAGTTCATCTCCCAGGGAATAACAACGTCCTTGCAGATGCCCTCAGCAGGATCAACCAGTATCGGCATGGTGGTCACTAAACAGACAGATCCTGCAAGTTGTATTGAAGGTGGGGCAGTCCCAGAGGTGAACTTCTTAGCAGCCCCAGACAATCACCAGCTGCCACAATTAAGTTGCAGGCCTCCTGCAGTGGGCACAGTTCCTCTGGTTGCACTGCTGCTGGTTTAGACTGGGAAATCTGTACGCCTTCCCTCCATTCCCCCTGTTGCTCAGAGTAATGAACAAGCTCAGGGCTCAACCAGCAACAATAATCCTCATTGCTCCAGATTGGGTCAGGCAGCCCTGGTATTCTCTGCTTCTGACCTTGTCAATAGCCAATCCAGTTTCCCTACCTAGGAGGCACAACCTTTTCACCTCCTCTCAGGGCAGGATCTTTTACCTCAATCTCCAGTCCCTCAGACTCAGGACTTGGCTCTTGAGGACTTAGAGTATGCTGACCTGCATCTCTCTGAAGGGGTGCTAAAGGTCCTTGAGGTTTCTAGAAACCCTCTACCAGAAGGACTTACACCTCTAAGTAGAAGAGGTGCCAGCAAAAAGAAATAGGCTGCTGCCAGGCTGGTTTGTTAGTAGTTTTGGAATATCTGCACACCTTCATTCTCTTGGCCTTAGGCCTTCCACCCTCAAGGTGCATCTAGCAGCTGTCTCTGCCTACCTCTCAGCTGATAAAGGGTCATCCCTGGCTGTTAACCAGGTTTTCAGAAGGTTTTTCAAGGGTTTGTTGCACTTGCATCTCCCTCACAGGGAAACCTACTCCTGCATGGGACCTCAATATATGCATTGGCCTGCTAATGTAACCACCATTTGAGCAATGTCTTCAGTAGAGCATAAGTATGTGACATGGAAAACAGTGTTTCTGGTAGCCGTCACCTTAGCAGGGAGATCATTGAGCTCCAGGCCTTGTCCACTGAGCCAGATTATATTTCAGTCCATAGGGACAAAGTAGTCCTCAGACTATGTAACATAGTCATATGTACAAAAGGCACACGTTGACCTTGCTTAATCTAAAAGCAATACAGACTAGATGTGTGACATGACTCTTGCAAATTGTAACCTGACTGTTACATAGATACATAGATACATAGACAGTGTCGGCAGATAAGGGCCTATGGCCCACCTAGTCTGCCCATTTGAGCTTGTAAGTTCAGTTTGTTTTCCTAGAAGTCTATTTCCCCTTACCCCTGACCTCTAGAATTCCTTTATGTCTATCCCATGCATTCTTAAATCCCGTGATTGTCTGGCCCCCACCACTTCCTCTGGCAGGGTGTTCCACTTGTCCACCACTCGCTCTGTGAAGAAATTCTTTCTCATGTTTCCTGAATCGCCCTCCTCCAACTTCATCCCATGTCCTCTAGTCCTGAAACATCTTTTTCGCTTAAAAATAGTGTTTTCCTGCACCCTGTTCCTCCCTGTAAGATACTTGTATGTCTCTATCATATCCCCTCTCTCCCTCCTCTCCTCCAGGGAGTACATGTTGTACTTTATCTCCTGTTTTCCTTGCTGCTAATACAGCAGAAGTGACTCATATGCCATTTCAAATGCTGTTTATTTACAGTCTGGTTCACTGTCTTAGAAACAGTTAACCTATTGTTATTAATAAATGAGTTTGTTTATACTTTATTTCAGTTTAGAAGTTCACTATTTTCTGGTTGAGTCTGACATGCTGTAAAATGCTGGACTTGTAAAAAAAGTGGATAATAAAATAAAAAAAAAGAATAAAAAATGACACTGAGCTGGGTGTGGTTCCTTCCTCATGTGATTGTGGTTTTAGCACAATATTATCGAAAATAATTTGTTTAGTATCACCCTTACTTCAACCTGCCTGGGAGATCTGAGCAATGGACCCAACTGGGGGTGGGGGTGGGGTGGGTGGGGCATGTCACAGAAAAAAATAATAATTGTAGGTATAAGCCCCCAGGGCAAGTTCAAAAATCACACTTGAGGCACTTTGGAGTACAGTTGCGCTATATGGAGGAGTCACACAGTCCATGACAGTGAGATACATCCTCGACACAAGTCATTAATTTCTATAACACTGTCTGACACACACAGTCTCTGGGAATCCTTGCTATAGTCTATCCTGAGTGTCTGCAGGCATCCCCAGGGCTTAGTAGAGTGAACTTGTGCTACTGTAACCATTGCCCTTTACACATGATCCTTTCTCTCTACTTTCAGGTAGTGCAGCTCAGTGATTGTGAAGATTGTGCAGATGTGTTCGTTGAGTCCATAGATGTTTGCTAATGAGCACTGGGACCCTTTAGGTTACCATGGTAACCAGAACGCAAAGTTCCATTACATTTTCAAAGATCATGTCTCACTTAAAAGGCTGCAACAGGTTCCTGTTTCACTTGGCACTTAGGAATGAGTTACATGAGCCCTCACCATTTCTCTTTCCATCACAATAGGATTTCTTTTCAGGTCCCCTTTATGTGAGCAGCCCTGCAGCGACAGCACAGGGTGAGCCCCAGGGAGCTCCTACCGTACCACTCTTCTGCTCGCTGATGCCATCTCCCAGCTTCTCTCATGTCACCTCTGTTTTGTCTTTCACAGACCCTCTCTGAACTGCAGATCTGGGGCTCCCACAGGTACTTTACTCAGGTCTGATGACCATAATAATGCTGCCCCTGAGGGACATCCTTCCACAGCCCCCCACCCACCCAAGGGTTACTCTGCATGCCTCCTTCACTCCCGCTGGTGCCTTTGTCAGCCATGACTATGGCCTCCTCTCTGCCCTCATCCTTGCTCACACACCAACAGCCTACTGTCCCAGAGGCTGTCCCATTCTTGCCACACAGGATCTCTTGCAAGCAACCCTTTCATATTGCACCCCTGGGTTCTTCCCCTTTCTTAAAACCAGCACTAAAAGCTCTGTCAGTCTCATTCCCCCAAATGCACCAACCTTTCCTCTGCCCCACAGAAACTAATTTCCATGTATGGAAAAGTAAAAGGCAGGGCTGTTTATTGGTGCCTTTTTGTACCACGCAAGCATGGGATAGCCATGACCAGCTTGTGTGCTTGGAAGCAGTTGCCCTGTCCCTAGGACAGAACCACCCACCTACTCCTGACTGCATTCCCCTCCTACCCGAGAAATCGAGACTCCCCTTCTGGACAATCCCTCAAGCAACCCTGTTATACCAGCAGCTCTCCTCTAGAAAGAACAATTTGGGAGGTTCTGTACTGTCCACCCCCAGCAAGGAATTGCTGTGAGCCTTTTCCCAGGTGCCTAGTGGGAAGAAACCAACTAAGCCCACGGTGGGCTCTAGGGTGGCCTCAGCATGTCTCATGGTCACCTCCGCCTGTCTTATGCAGCTTTTTTCCAGCCTGTGCCTCCGGGCTCTCAGGAGAACCACAGTTTGATCTGACAGCTTCCCACAGGCCCGTCCCCATCCAAGGGTTACTCTTCAAGCCCACCTCCCCTTGCTGGTGCCCTTACCAGCCACGGCTATATATAAGTCTCTGCCCTTGTCCTCCTTATTCCACTTACCTTCTTAGCAGGGCCTCTGCGTTTAAGCCATGTCTACCTCTTGCTTGCACCCTTGTTTATTTCTCCCTCCATGTGAGCCAGCAGGATTTGGGAAAGTGAAGGCACAAACATTATTGAAGGTGTTGGTCTGGGGTCATAGCCTGCTGAGTTAAGGCACAGTTGTCGAACTTAAATTAAAATGAGGGGCCAGGCTTTAGACTATGGCCTGGCCGACTCACAAACCCTGGGCCCCTCCCCTTTCATAAACTGGTACCAAAAGGCTGTGCCAGTCTTTTTTCCCTTCTACACCCACCGTCAGTCATATACCAACCTCCCTCACCCTAGTGAGAGGAGTTGGTTGTTAAATAAGTAAAAAGATAAAAAAAGAACAGAGCATTTCAAGAGTACAGTGGATACAGTTGAAGGGGAAAACAAGAGGGTATGTAATGATAGATGCTGTATATTGAAAATTAATCCTACCCATTTTAGAGATTTGTTCATGCCCTTAGTGGAAAGCACAGTTCTCTAGTTTTCCATAGTTCTGCATGCCTTTACCCTTCTGTTACTAGCCAAGCAGTAACTTGTCTTGTTCACGTATCCGTTTGTTCCATATTTAGCTTCAGAGCTCCACAGCCTGCTGCAGCCATTCTCCTGCTAGGACGAGTGAAGGCCGATGTCACTTCAGAGTTGCCTAAGAAGGTGGAGGTGGTGGTGTACCATGGAATGTCGGCCCTACAGAAGCACTACTACAAGGCCATTTTGATGAAGGATCTAAGTAAGGTTTGCTGTTGGCATGGGAGCTGCTTTCTATTTGTCTTCTAGTTACACTTAGTCCGTCTTGTTTGTGGCAGAAAGCAAGCAGGTTGTCACCTTTGCTACTGCTGTCATACTCTCTAGCTAGCTGCAATCCTATTTGCAGTGTTCAGAATTTGGGTGGATATTTTGAAGCAGAACGATCCAATTATGTATTGCAGAGTTGTTAAGTTGGAAAAACACACAAGATTTATTTTTTAACTGTAAGAATTATAGCTGCACTATAGTTAGGGTTAGTGTGAGCATGTAATGTTAAAGGCCAATTTTTGCAGAGTAACAACTTTGGCCAGGTTCAGCAGATCTGCCTGAAATTTTGCTGCTTCATTGGAAGGGATAGGTCTATTGATGTTCCAGATTTGGTTTAAATCCCTTGTGTGGTTTTGTGAGATACAGAGTGTTCAAAAATAAGAGATTTTTATGTTTTAGCTGTTTGTTTGTCAACCTGTATCTCGCAATCAGCTGTAGCTACAGGCATGAACATTTCAGAGTAGAACAATCTGGCCTCACAGATGTGCCTTTTGAAGGTTTGGTGAAAAAATATTAATCTGTTCTAAAGTTATTCATTGTTGTTTTACCCATTATTTCCTGTGGGGGGAAAATATGTGTATAGGAATAGCTATCTTGAAAACCGCACCCAGTGTGTAAAAATTGGAGATGTGCACTCTGATTCCAAACCTGTCCTCTTTGGAGTCCCCCAGGGTTCAAAGCTGGACCCCCTACTCTTCAGCTTGTTCCTTAACACCCTACCGGACTCCTGCACTGAACATATCACCCCGTATACCGATGATGCAGTAATCCTTGCCACACACCAGGACCCGAAGAAATTGCAAGAAAATCTCCAACTCGGCTTCTCCTCGGTTGAGAATTGGCTCACAAAGCACAAACTGATCCTTAATAAAAAAAAAAAAAAAGCCCATGATCTTCAGCAGCTCCCGTAATAAACATAAGCACCTCCAACTCTCCATTATCACCAGACAAGGTGCTGCACTGGAACAGGTCAGAAACTTTAAATACCTCGGGATCACCCTTGACCCTCACCTCTCCTACACTGCCCACATCGACCATGTCGCCAAAGCCGCTAACTCCCGTCTAGGCCTGCTATTCCGTCATAGAAACCACCTGACACCCGAAGCCCTCGCTGTTGCTGTCCAGAGCTCCATCATATCCATCATTGATTATGGCATTATCATTTACGGCTCTGCTACAACCACCGCACTCAAACATGTATCCTCCACCCTCAACAAAGCCTGTTGACTTGTCACTGGCTCCCAACGCCTAATTCACACCTGTGACCTCTGTTCTCAAACTGGATGGTTGAATCTTGCCAATTGAATAAAACACCAAACTTGTATTACTACTAAGAAAATCTTGCTGGGCCTTGCCCCTCCCCGGAGTCTGTGCCCTCATACAACCGAGAATCCACACCCGACATATCAGGGGATCGAAACCTCAGCTTCTGCAAATCCCGTGATTCGACAACACAAGGCCAAAGATCCTTTGCTTACCGGGCTACTAGTTGGTACAATGGTCTTCCCAGCTTACATCTTCTTCCTCACTATCACTTAGCACTTTTAAGACTCATCTCCGCCTAACACTCACTGCCTCCAACCTCTGTGTCTGTTGTGGCTAAACATGTCTTTTGGTTCCATAGCTGAAGATGCCCTTTTTGGATCCACATCTACTCCTGCACTTTGCCATCACCTCCCCTGCTGGCCCATGACAAATGCCACCCGGCTGCACTACCTCTATTCTTATCTTCCTTCTACCCCTCCTCTCTCTGTCCCCCCCCCAACCTACCTCCCCTTTTCTCCCATCCACTTAGTCTCCCTGATTTCACCCTCCTCCTTTTCCTTTCCCAAAGTTTCACCTTATTGTTCTTTTTTCATCTACAAGACTATGTGTGTTTTTTTTTTTATTTTATTTTATAAACTGTTATCTTTGCTTATGATTGTCTCAATTGTACCAGTGACGTGGAACCTTTGTTAAAGAGCCTTGGCTCAAAGGTATCTGTAATCCTAGAACAAATAAATAAAAAAATAAATAAATATCCGAGCAGCGCTCCTGTATAGGATTTTATGCCGGAGTTTAGTAATGGGCATACGATTCTGTGTTGGAGAAGCTGTCTGGTGTAGGATTGTATGCCAGAGCCTACTGCTGAAGGGTACAGGTTGGCACCCCCACCTCCAAAATGACTGTGGGATACTGGGGAGCCCACTCCGTGTCCCAAAAATCTCTCTTTTTTCACCAAAAAATAGAATCAGTCCCCCAACGTCATTTTTTTAAATCAATGCAGAATCCTGCATCCTGCCATTTTCGATGCAGAATCCTGCAGTGAAGTGCTCACTTTCACCGACATGGGGGTGCCCAGTCCCTATGTCGGCATTTATCCTCCCCTCGACTACTGTTACACACTGGGGAGCCCACCCCCGCTGTGCTCAAATAATTCCATTAATATTTTTCCAACACCGGGATGCCGACTCCCGGTGTCTGATGTCTCCCCCAAGCCCACTTTCATTGCTGTCGGGGTGTGCCCAATCCCCCTGTTGGCATTATGTATCCCCCCAAACTCATGTGGCACACTGGAAGTCCACCCCAGTGTGCCCACATTTACTGTTCATTGTCCTTATTTTCCTGTTAATAAAGAAAACCATCCCCAATGTCTTTTATTTTTAAAGTTGTAATAAAGAAAACAGTCCCTCGTTGTCTCACCAGTTCTCCTCCTCCATCCCACCCTCCCACTGAGCACCCACCTCCCCACCCCCTTACCCATACTTACCTCTGGAAGTCTGGAGCAGCGATGATCTTTGCACTGGGATACATCTGCACTTCAAAGCCCAACCGCAAACTGAGGAATCAAGGTAGGCTCGTGTATGGCTCTCAATGGGGTTTTCAGCGTAGGTTGCTATCTCAGCCATTTTAAGAAATGTTACTCCAGATTTTCAACATGGGTTCTTGGGATCCCACCATGAACACTTTCACTGTCATTTTGTTATTCGTCCGAAAGGTGATTTTATGGTCTCTATGCAGAACCACCTTTCTGGACTGAATAATTAAATGAATGTGCCAGTGTTCATGAGAGGAGAGTCCTAAAAGCCCATGTTGAAACTTTAATAAATTCCCTAAAATGACTGCATTACAAGTGTGCTTTGTGCAGTTTCTATGCAGATTCTAGTTCACCTAATTTTTTAAGAGGTTGTGGGGTTCACAACTGTGGGAGAATTCAAGAATGCATGGGACAGACATAAGGCAATTTTTATGGGGTAGGAAGAAATAGGCGCTTGTTAACTAGGATCTGCAGCTTATCCTGTAGGTAGGGAAATGGGCAGACTAGGTGGGCCAAATGGTCCTTATCTGCCGTCAAAGTCTATGTTTCTGTGTTTCACTCCAGAATTTCAACATTGAGATTTTTTCACACCACCTCACGAACAGTACAGCTGTCATTTTTTACATCCTGCCTGAAATGTGTTTTCGCAGCTCTGGCACAGTCGCTGTATGAAATAAACTTTTGGTATGTAGTAATGAAATCATAGTGCCACTGTTCATTAGGTGGGGTCCCAAACAGGCAATGTTGAAAATTTGGTGCAAAAATTCCCACAAATGACTGCGTTATGAGTGTGCGTTGCACAGTTTCTACACATATTTGAAACTTTGCCAATTTTTTATATTTTCACTCTAGATTTTTAGCATAAAGATTTTTTTTCATATCTCCTCATGAACAGTGCAGCTGTCATTTTCACATCATGCCCAAAATGTGTTTTGCAGCTCCAGCAGAATGGCACAGTTGTTCTGTGAAATCTACTTTTGGGATGTACTAACAAAATCACAGTACCACTGTTCATTAGGTGGGGTCCCAAAAAGACCATGTGGAAAATTTGTGTAGAAATACCAAAAACGCTCGAAGTTACGTATGGTCATTGAAATTTCACGACACACGCATATTACTTTTACAAATTTTAATATTTTCATCTAAATATTCAACATTGCCAGTTTTTCACACCTCCTCATGAACAATACACCTGTCATTTCTCACATCCTGCCCAAAATGTGTTTACACAGCAGTGGCGCGAAAAGGCGCAGTTGCTGCTCAAAATCACCTTTTGGGACTGAGTAACAAAATGAAAGTGTCAGTGTGTTCATGAGGTGGGGTCCCAGAATGACCATGTTGAAAATTTGCAGCAAAAATACCAAAACAAATCTCACAAAACTGGGATACTATTACACTATCTCAAAAAGTAAGGAAACTGATTAACAAAAACGTTGCTTAAAACAAAGTTAGGGTTCTAGACATAGGTCTTCAAAGTAATACAGGTCAGGAAATTGGATGTTAGAGTTTGCAACAGTTATACCCCTTCCCTACCAAACCCTGTCATTGGAACTGCACGCCCACCCTCCACACAACAGCAACTGTCAGGGTGTGTTTAGGGTCGTGAGTCCTACTTCACCCCTACTTAAATCTCCACATCATTAACATCATCTTCACCCCCTCCACACACTAGCAGGCATCAGGATGTGACTTAGGTCATGGGCCCTAACTCTCACCCCATTCCATCTGTCAGGAACCTGACATGGTACAGTATAGGAGAATGGATGTGAGCATTAGGCCTAAGACCCTAAGGTACACCCTGTTGCTTGTTGGTGTGTGGAGGGTTGGGATGGTGCTAGGCGATGGTAGGGGTTGGGGGTGGACCCATGACGCTAAGGCACACCCTGTTGCTTGCTGGTGTGCGGAGGGTTGGGATGGTGCTGGCATGGTAGGTTGGGTGGGTGGGACCCATGACCCAAAGGCACACCCTGTTGCTTGTTGGTGTGTGGAGGGTTGGGATGGTGCTGCAATGGTAGGGTTGGGTGATGGGACCCATGATCCTAAGTCACACCCCGACACTTTTTGGTGTGTGGAGGGTGCAGTTCCAATGACAGGGTTTGATGGAGGAAGGGTATAACAGTTGTAAAGTCTAATATCCAATTTCCTGACCTGTATCAATTTGAAGACCTGTGTCTAGAACCCTAACTTTGTTTTAAACAAAGTTTTTGTTACTTAATTATATACACAGTATAACAAGCCATAAACATATCAATAAATGACATACTGATTATAAACACATAGCAGCATTTAGCCACATAGGAAAATGACCTATAACAGATAGTAAAAACTTCATATGCTGATACCAGGCTAGTCACGGCCTGTAGGGTCCCAAGAACTATATGGCTTGACTGTTTGTAAATTGTGACCCCCCCACCCCTGGAATCACAATACCATATTAGAAAGGATAGTAAATGACTGTATGCTAAAATGTGAAATTGGAGTGTACACTATACCTTACTCTAAGAATCTTTGTTCTTGACTAACTGTGAAATTAAATAGCTACATATACAGTAGATTGAAAGTTGTTTGGTAACTCAATGGAAACATTAAATAATGGAATATCTAACAATATATTAAGTAAGTTATTAGTATAGGAAGATCCAGAAAGCGTAGTCAGCATATTCATTATTGGCCTTGCTGCCTACTAATGTCCCAAAAGTTGGTGTAAAACGGGTGACGACGGCTCAAATCTTCTGAGGTGGCTGGAGTACAGTGGTGATTAGTCAGTGTGACTATGAGATAGCAGGATGACAGAGCTCTTGAGTGTGTGCCATGAGGTGGGCTTATTTAATTTTATAGCCCAAAGGTTCATCTGCTCAGGAAACATAGGCATTTGAAGAACATCACAACATGGCTGCGCAGTAAACTGTATACCTGAGCCTTTGTCTAACTTTTCAGAACTAATAGCTCCCTTAAGGCCCTGCATAAGCTCCCCAGTTTAGGATTTTACTAATTACTCACAAGCTGGCCTTCAGTCTGAGTCTTTCCTCTTCCTCATTCTGGCTTGGGTCTCCGAAATCGAGTTTTATTTTTTGCAGCAGCACTCCTGCGTCTTTAGGATTGCTAAATAAAAATTGCTTCCCACTGTACACGATCTTAAGCTTTTCTGGGTACTACGGATTGTGTAAAACCCCAAATGATCTAAGCAGAATCCTGGTGCTGTCGAACACTTTGCAGCTCTCATGCGTGGCACAGCTATGATCTGGAAACAGACACCTTTTCTGTTGAATCCAAAGTTACAGGTCCTTTCCACCATGCCACATCCAGGATAAGTCTCCTTCATGAAATCCCTGTTAAGTCACCAGCGTAGTCCTTGGAGCACTCATCTGTTCTTCTCTTTCTAGGAGTGATACGGAAGGCATGGTGGACTGTGCGGGCTGGCTTAAGGTGAAAATTCTCACACAGACGAGGTGGGGAAGGCAACAGATCATCCCCCTTATTTACCTCTGGCAAACCCAATATGTGCAGGTTTGCAGATCTTTCCAAGTTTTCCATTGCCCCCATCCTGTAACTCACCATTTTACTTTCCTTAATAAGGCTTGTGACTGCTTTTCAAGTGGAGGCGGTAGCATCCATTGCCCTGTCAGCGCTTGAGGTGGCTTGAATTTCACAGATTCGGAAATGGGAATTAAATTCCACCACTTTCAAACTCCAGGAAATCTTACTGTATTCTGACATATGCAGATGGTCTCACCATAGTACTGCCCCAGAGCTAAAATGGTTAATAGAACCTGTGCTAATGAAGGAATGCTAGGCTCGAGCTCGTTTTTCAAACCACTGTCCCTGGAATACATCCTGCAACCTATCAGATTCTTTTGTTCGCTTGCCTAAGTAAGATGACTCTGAGAGCTCTCCTTCATCTTTCCTGAAGTTTAATTTTCTCATTTTTTTCAAGTACTTTTTACATCTGTATGTTTTTAAAGCACTGTCCTTTGTTCTCTTGGTTTTAGTCTAGATTTAGTGTTATTCCTGTAAGTTTTTCAGTTCCCTGCTGGCTCTTCAGAACTGGGAGGAAAACAAACCTTTGTTTATATTTTCTAAGGTAAATTTACTTTTAAAAGTTCTTCCCTAGGCCGGTTATTTGTTTTTACTTAATTTGGAACATGAATTGGGGTAACTCTCAGTTCTTTCATGGGTCGCTGAACCGACCGCAAAAAAAAAAAAGCTTTGTTTACTAGTATGGGTATCTGACTCACAGAAACCCAGTTTTAAGGGTTTTTCTTTGTCACTACCTAAGAAAAGAACTGGCCCTACAGGTTTTCAACATTGTACAGAGTGTGGTGAACCATTTACTAAAGCAGATCCTCACTTGGTTTGTGTTTTCTGCCTAGGGTTTGACTACCTGAAAGCGGACTGTGAAATTTGTAAAACTTTCCTCAGTTGACACTTAATAGGTGATTGAATTGACTGAGAGAAAAATGTCTGATAAGGCTGCTGAACCAGCCTAGATAAACCGTCTCCTTCTCGTCTAAAGAGAAACCCAAGGAACTGGTGGAACAGTCCTCTGACCTGGGTGAAGGTTCCTCCTGGTAGAAAACGAACCACAGATACTGCCTCTGAACTGGCAAGTTCTGCTAAGAAGAAAAAGGAGAAACACTCAGGTAAGGAACTGCAACTTACAAGGCCATTGGTTCCTACCACTGAGGAGATAGCTAATGCAATTAGAATTATCCAGGCGCTGCAAACCTGTACCACGGTGCCGGTTCAGCAACCCAGTTCACAGCCCACGGTTCAGATTCTGTGTTCCTCCTTGGTTCCCAGTCCTTTTGAACATTACCCTGATGTTTATGTTGAGGATAAGGGTAAAGATGATGAAAACTTTGGGGAGCCTTCTATGCCGAATATTTCCCTGACCCTCAGTGTCCTGACTCCCCTGACAAGGAGGCTGAAGATTTTTCTACACATTTTGCTTTTATGAAGCAAGTGGCACAGACTCTGGACCTCTCCACTCAGGAATCCACAGAGGAGGAGGAGGAGGAGGAGGAACCAGACTACATGGAGATGATGGATGTGCCAGCAACTAAAAGGCTGTGTTACTGCTCATCCACAAATCCCTAAAGAGACAGGCCGCTAGAATTTTACAGACCCCCCCCCAACTTCCATTCCTCCAGTGGCTAAGAGGATGGATAGGAAGTTTTGGGTGATTAAAGCTGGAGCCGAGTTCCTTTTTGGACATCCCAGCCATGAAGGGGTGGTGCAGGCTGCTGCATGTGATAAGACAGGTATTTTCTTGGCATCACACCCACCTGATAAAGCCTCTAGAAAATTTGATTCTATGGCCAAGAAGTCCTACCTGGGTTCTTTCTTGGCCATTAGAGAGGCCACTTACATGGCTAACATTGAGAAGGTTCAGAGGAGGGCAACAAAGATGGTGCATGGATTGCATCACAAGTCCTATGAAGACAGGTTGAAGGAACTGAACATGTACTCCCTGGAGGAGAGGAGGGAGAGAGGGGATATGATATGATAGAGACATACAAGTATCTTACAGGGAGGAACAGGGTGCAGGAAAACACTATTTTTAGCGTAAAAAGATGTTCCAGGACTAGAGGGCATGGATGAAGTTGGAAGGAGGACGATTCAGAAGAAACATGAGAAAGAATGTCTTCACAGAACGGGTGGTGGACAAGTGGAACACCCTGCCAGAGGAAGTGGCTGAAACAATCACAGGATTTAAGAATGCATGGGCTAGACATAAAGGAATTCTGGAGGTCAGGGGTAAGGGGCAACAGACTTCTAGGAAAACAAACTGAACTTACAAGCACAAATGGGCAGACTGGGTGGGCCATAGGCCCTTATCTGCCGACACTGTCTATGTATCTATGTTTCCAGATATCAAAAATGTCTCTGGAACACAGTTTTAGAGATTGCCAAGGTTTCCCTGCATGCATGGCATCAGACCTGGTTGAAGCTGCAAAAAGGGCATATGCCAGTTTTGAATGGCAGTGGATGCCAGTGACATTGCAGGCAGGCAAATGGCAACTTTAGTGTCCCTGCGGAGGTTTGCATGGCTAAGGGTATGATAGGGTTGAATACAGCCCTCTCCCAGTTGTTATGGAGAAAGAGTTTAAATGCAAGGATCTGTTCTATTATCTCATTTTCTGTCTCTTCTCTGTCTGGTTTAGAACCAGATTTTCTCATGAGACCTAGGACTTGATCACCCTGACAGTCTTGTAATTCTCTGCCTCTCACTATCTCTGCCCTCCCTTGCTATGTCTGTCTCCCCTTGCATATCTGCTGGTATAAAAATATATGTGAATCATTTTGTGGAAATGTAATTGATACTGGGATCCCTTTGTTTAAAACTGTATATAGTTATATTGTTGGCATGATTGCAAAAAGCTATTTGGAACTCAAGTGTTTAAGCCTCTTGCAGAGATGTAAACAGGAGGTCAGTTCTGGGTCTCAAGGTTCTTTTTGCTGCACCTGCTGAAACTGACAAGAACATTCTGTGAGAACCATGCTTTTTTTGTTAATGAGCTCCTGCAAAGACTTAAAAAAAAAAAAAATCTGCAATGTTTTGCAAAAGTCAGATTGAGATTTGAAATTGAGAAGAAAAGGACTCTACTTTCTGTGTTTGTACTGCAATTGTAAATAGTTATTCTGAAAAAATATTTTTTATTTTACTGTTATTAATAATAAAACTCTTTGTTATAAATTTTACAACTGCTCCTGGTTTTCTTGTGCTTCCTGATCTGTGCCTCAATGACAAATGGCCACTAACCTGTCCCCGGATACTCTGACAAAGGCCCTGGATTTTCCTTGTGAGCCCATATCCCTCTTCAGGGAGCAAATAGAGGCTTACATGAAGAAGATGGATGAGCATAAGGTATCCTCATAAGAATGCTGCTGCCAAGGAGAAAGCAGCAACACCTTAGAAGTACCAGGAAGAGGCAATAGGAGTAGAACCTCTGTGACAAATAGCAATCTGCTTGTTATTGTGTGTATTATATTTGTGATATAAATATGTTTCTTTGAATTTCTGCTTGGAAAATATGGCAGTCAGCAGAAGAGCATCATGGAACCTGGGATTTGAAGTGTGGTAAGGAGAGTGAACTCTCCATGACCCAGTGGAAAATCTAAAATCTAATTAAGAGCTTCCTTCAGATACCAGATTGTAAAACACCCATTTATTGTAAATCTAGGAAAACTGGCCATAAAACAGGCTGCATTTTATGACCTATTAGGAGGAAAGCAACTCTGACAGATACCTGTTAGATTTCTCACCACTAAGAGAAGTAGCTTTAGAATTTCCTCTGAAGATCAAAGGGGTAGTTCTGACCTGCCATAAAGAAGGCTCAGTAATTAAAAAATAAATATATATATATATATATATGTGTGTGTATGTATATGTATGTGTTTTTGTGGGATACTTAGCAACATGCAGATGCCTGTGACTACCATTTGGTATACAGGAAATGTGGGTGACCTCACTGTCAGCATCACAACAGAGCTGTGACCTCACAAGCTGGGTGAGACCCTTTATTTATTTATTTATTTATTTATTTATGTTTTTGGTAACCGGGTAGGCAAACTGATCCAGAGGACCATTTTCAGCTGTGACCCGGGCTGTACAGTGGCACAGATAATAGGTGCAAGTTACAGTTTGCGGTTAACACATAATACAGAAAGTGCAGTGGCGACTGACAGCCATAATACACAAGACATCAGCATCTTAAGGTAGGGTATTTAGGACATAAAAACAAGTTCATGACAAAATGTCAATGCATTGCTGCTTATAGAGATATTGAAACATACTCTTACAGCAAATCAAGACAGTATTCAGCAGTCAAAGGTTACAATATAGTGCTTAAGAGATTGCACTATAGCAAGCAACATTTTCACAAATGGAGCCAACATGTCAATTTATTACTTGGTAGCCAGTACATTGGAAGTAGGCAAATTGGTTCACAGTATCCCTAAGGCAGATTTCTGGCAAGGTGTTTCCTAGGAAGCAGGTACAGGTGGTGTGGAGACGTGAGCCAATCTCTTAGCTTTGATTCAAGGACTGATGTGAGGGCAACATTCAGATGGCAGGTGGAAGTCTGTTTCAAAAGAGGGGGCAGAGACTGAGAAAGCCTTGCAGCCATGACAGTAGATACATGGGGAACTGCTGAGGGGTGGGAGTAGAAAAGATCCTGAGGCATTGAGTTGCCACCCTGCCAGTGAGAAGCAAGGAGTAAGGGGACATTTGTGAGCTCCTAAGAGAGTTGTCGACTAGACAGCCCATGGCATATTCAGAATGGCCTTGCAGGGAGAGCCAGCCTAAGGACTGATATAGGGAGCAGTGATGAGTGGAGATGGGAGCCTGAAGGGCAAAGCGACACATAGAGTTGTATGTTGCATTTAGATGTGCAAGAAGTGAAGAGGACATGGAGGAGAATATTGGGGAGCAGTAATCAAGCAGGGGGAGAAGATTATCCTGGGCGATTGTGAGGCGAGCCTCTGGGATCAGGAGGTGGTTAACATGGTAGGCTGCCCCCAGCTTCTGATATACTCTCTTTATGGTGTTAGAGATGTCATTATAGGCGAGGGAGGGATTAAGAGTCACTCCTAGGTATTTGAAGGAGGATACAGTGTCGAGAGGTGGACCAGCAGGGATGACTGTGTGCAACCCGTTTCCCTTTAGATTGGCAGAGCTCAGGGAAAATTGTGCTTTTTATCTCTGGATTCCTGACAAACTCTCTGGAAGAGCACTTCTACTACATTTGATAAATCAACCTCCATTATTTGCCAGTTGAAACTAGGGTAGGATTAAATATTCAGTAATAAGACTGTTTTGTTTAAATTGTCCATTTAATTTATATGACTGTACACTCAATGTTATATGTTCTGTGTTTTGGATTTCATCAACCATTTTAATGTTAGTAAACTTGTTTTTCTTGAAATCCTGCCAGAGCCTTTTCTTCATTTTGAATGTGAATGCTGGGACAGTGTTGACACCCTGTGGTACTACCTGTAATGCTTAGCTTGTTGTTAAATGTTTTTTGAAATACCCTGTACACTACCTGTGCTGCTTAGCCTATTGTTTAATGTTTCACAACACCTTGTTTATGTATCTCTATGTAATCTACTGTTTGTTATGTCTGCAGTGTCTGCCCTGTAACCTCCTGGGTCATGCCTGAAAACAGTCATCTTTATTGCTAGTGCACCCACCTGGTAAACAAAAACTAACTAAATAAATAACTCTGACAGAACTGTTAAGCACTTAGTGTGTTACCATATGCACCAAGGTAAAATACCAAAGTCTCAATTGAGTCAGAATGGGGATTGTGAACCAGGTGGTGTGCCCACTGGGTTAAGTATTGCACTGCATTTCCCCGAAGAGGATGTGCTATTTGAACCTGTTAACTGGGCATACTAGTGAAAAAGGGTTCATATTTGACCCCAGGACTCGAGACTGGTAGTTGTTTGGACCCAGAACAGACAGGAGGGGTTACCCTGTTTGTCTGCTGTTCACATATTGCACTTCAAGGTTTGGCGCTGTGGGAGCAGAGGACCTCACCCGTAGAGTGCATTTGTGACAGATCTGGGTGGCAGCGGTGCAATCTAAAAGAGTTGGTTTGCAGTGCTGCAGTCAAAAAGATTTGTTTGCATACTGTGAAATTATTTGTTGACGTGAGCATTAACAGTCCAGTGTGTCAGATTGATGAACTGTAACAGTTCACACACAAAATAAGGCAGTGATTTAAAATAAAAAATATATTATTGTGGTTGCAGTCAAAGTTCCCTACCTGTTTTATTTTTTCTGGTGTAAGCTAGTGTAGCCATAGATTAGGGAAGATGATGGCTTCCAACTACAGTGAGTACACTGCGGAATATCTGAGGCAGTTGTGCCAGGAGAGAGAGTCCATTGCGAGGGACTAAAATAAGCAGCACCTCATGGAGGCTTTTTGTGGCAGCCGATGCCCAAGACTCGAGTCACAGTCGGTGACTGAAAGGGACCAGACCTGGGTACTGAGGTGCCATGGTTCATAGCATTGTCAAGACCCACGGAGAAGGACAGTGGTACCAGTGTGAACCGAGAGCCACAGCCGAGGGGGAAGGTCACCACCATGCTGGAGCCAGAAGCGATCAAGCTGCAGATGGAGTTGTGGAGAATGGAGCTAGAATTTGAGCAGAAAAGGTTTGAAGACCAGCAACAAAGGGAGGTTGAACAGAGGAAGCTGGAGATGGAGAGAGAGGAGAAGCGAGAGCAGCGAGAAGCCGAGCAAGAGGGCCAGAGGAAATTTGAACTGGAGAAGCTGCAACTCCAAAGACCAGCACCAAAGCAGGTAGTAGTAAATCATTTTTATTCAGACAATACTGGAGACCTTCCACTGAGCTGAGCTCATTTTCAATGAAGGTCCAGGTCCAATAAAGTGCAAAGTTCCATGTACATTAGACAACACTTGCATACACATAACATAATAAATAAACAACAAGGAAGAACATAACCAACATCTACATATAACGGTCAACAGATCAAACTTTAAAATACATTACATTGATTGCAAATATAAGCAGTCTTTCTCCAAGTGTACACCATTGAACTAATTTAGGAGCATTGATTTTAACCCTGGACATCTTAAATATTGAGGTGAATCATTCCAGAGGGAAACTCCTCTAAATGGGATAGAAGATCTTCCAATATTCAGATTACAGCTGGGAATACAAAATTGGGCACCATGTGTCGATCGAGGTCTCTTACAGTTTTCCTAAGCTTAAACAGCCCAACAGTATAATCCGAACCTTATGGTTCCAGACCCTAATCATTAAAATGCAATAACGTAGATTCCTTCTCACAGGTGGTCTATTCCAATGTAGTTCATTAAATAAGTAACACCTGTGAGTTCTAAAGGGACCTCCAATATGAAATGAGCCAACCAGTGAAACAGCTGGTCCACCTTGTTTAACAATACCCCAGAAGCCCCTCCATAGATTATATCTAGGAAACCTGGGACTCAGGACTGGGTTACAAATTAATTTAAATTGATAGCTGAATTTAAAGAAGGAAGATATGGATGCCTTTTAAATTCATTTGAAAAAGTATTAATTCAGGCATAAATTCCCAGAGTCCTGGAGCTTCCAGCTAGCCCCGCTGGTTACCAGGAAAGTTTGTGATGCATTGGGTCAAATGGATAATCAGGACAGTAATAATTATGGCAAACTTAAAGCTGCATTGTTAAAAAAGTATGACTTGACAGCTGAAGCATACAGAGTTAAGTTCCTTAAGCTCAGGAGAAGCCCTGACATGAGCTATGAGACAAAATATCAGTTTTAAAATGTTGGTGGAAGGGATACAAGCAGACACTGTAGAGAAAATTGAAATGTACTTTTGGAGCAGTTCTTTGAGCTTGCCCAGCAGAGCTGAAACCCTGGCTAGAGGACAGAGATCCAAAACAGTGCAGGAGGCTGCCAAGCCTCGGACTGTTATGCCAGGAGCAGACCTGCTCTGAGAGGGAGTGGGGCGGGAGTGGCAGCGCAGAAAGGGGAAAGCATGCCTTCAGGGCAGCTAAACTCACTGCCTTCTTGAAAGTGGCAGCCCCAGATTACAAAGAAAGGGTTTGCCTGATAAAATAAATGATTTTTGGCTTTGTAGACAACCTATGCATATTGCCAGGCAGTGTCCTAAAGGCAAAGAGCACACAAAGTGGTGCTAGAAAAGAAATGGGTTGTTTGTGTAGCCCTGTAAGCATGTCAGTAAACATGAGGGAGCACATACACCCAGTTACTGTGAATGGGTGCAGACCCATGGGTTAAGGGACACTGGGACGCCCTTTACTTTGGTAAAGGGATCTGTGTAGCCTGAACAGCTTATATCCAATCAGTTTGGAAGCAGTATAGCACAGTGGTTTAAGGCTCTGAGCTGCAAATCTGGAGACCTGGGTTTGAATCCCACAGCCCCCACTTGCATACTGTGTGATCCTAAGCAAGTCACTTAACTTCCTGTTCTCCCAGGTCGCACCTGTAAACAAGCTTTCAGCTTAGTGTGCCACTCTGGTTAAACAACTGAAGAAGAAGAAAGTTTGTTACAGCACGGGATTCACTGGGGAGGAGAAAACACTGCCACTTGCTAGTGTTCTCCGGACTGGGTGAGACAGGAGAGACTGTGGAAAAGTTGCTGTGGCAGAAAACCTTACCCTGGATGTGGTCATAGGGGCAGTCTCCAAAAGGGGTTGGTGTGTGCAGTTACCCACCGTCAGGCAGCAAAGGCAAATTGTAGTTCCCTGAACCCCATAGAAACCCCTGTGGAAAACACTGGGAGGCTGGTTCCCCAGCCTGTATCTCCTGATATGGAAAGTAGTGAAAAGGGGGATCGAAATTCCCCAGATAGTTAGCAAAACAGCTACAGAAGGTTACCTGAGGAGGGAGGGGTAACCAGTTGTCAGAGGGTTAGGGATGGCAGTGCCCTGGATACCCTGATGCTAGAGCTAGGGACCCTAGTTTAGAAACTGAAGGGGAGCTGTCCCATGCTTGGGAATGTGCAAGATCTTGCAGCTGCTCAGAAAAGTGACCCCAGTTTAGAGAGGCTGATGGCTTGAGCAGACTCTGACGGTGCACTGGGAGGTAACGGGAAACACAGACTTTACTGGGACAGTAGACTGCTGTATACATGAGATGTAAGGACAGAGGGAGGGGTGATAGGCAGGCAGCTTGTTGTTCCCCATGGGTACCTTTAGTGGTTGCTCAAGATTGCTCATGATATTCCCATGTCTTGACATCTGGGAATCTCTCGTCTGATGCAGCGATTGGCCCAGAATTTCTATTGGCCCAGCTTCACCCCACAGGTGAAGGAATATTGCAGGTCTTGTCACTGGTGCCAAGAATTGGGGAAGGCGGGTTGGAAAACCCAAGCCGCCCTAATTCCCTTGCCCATAGTGGAGGAGCCATTCCACAGGGGAGGGATGGATATTGTGGGGCCTTTGAATACCCCAGCTCCTCCGGGAAGAGGTTTATCCTAACAGTGGTGGATAATGGCACCCGTTACCCAGAGGCAGTCGCTCTATCCTCACTGAGGACAGACAAAGTGGCAGATGCCTTGCTAGGGATTTTCTCCCATGTTGGGTTCCAGCAGGAAGTTATAACCGATTGAGGGGGTTCCTTCATGTCGGACCTGATAAAATGTTTGTGGAAGAAGTGTGGGGTGGTGCAGAGACACATGACACCTTATCACCCACAAGCCAATGGGCTTGTGGAAAGATTTAATGGTAACCTGAAATCGATGCTCCAAGTGTTTGCTGAACAGCATGGGAGGGACTAGGAGAAATACCTTCCCCACCTGTTGTTCGCATACAGGAAGGTGCCCCAAGAGTAGACAGAGTTCACCCCCTTTGAGCTGTTATGTGAACACGGTACGTGGGCCCCTAGATTTGATCCGGGAGGACTGGGAAGGCAAGCACGCCACTCAGGGAACTCCCATAATGGATTATGTCCTGAAGGTTAGGGAAAAGCTGAGGGAGCTTATGGGAACAGCCCAGAGCAAGCAAAAGGTATGGTACAATTGCAGAGCCAGAGCTCACTCGTACACTGTTGGTCAGGAGGTCATGGTCCTAATCCCAGTCCGGAAAGATAAGCTGCAGGCCGAGTGGGCAGGACCATACAAAGTAGTCAGACAGGTGAATTATGTAAATTACATTATATAACTGCCTGACGGGAGACATACCCAAAGAGTGTACCATGTCAACATGATGAAACCATATGCAAATAGGGCTGACATGGTCTTTGCAGTGTGTAGTCCTGGGGAGGGGACAGACGAAGAAGACCCCCTTCTGGACTTGCTGGAAGAAAGCAAGTGGGAGTCCTGTATGGAGACAATTAAAATGTCGCCTCAGTTGACCCTGGACCAGATCCAGGAAGTAAGGGAGGTTTTAGCAGACTTTGCCCCATTGTTTAGCGCCAAGCCTGGACTAACCCCCTTAGCGATGCACAATGTAGATATGGGGACACAAGTGCCTATACGGCGGACAGCAGATCGGGTGTCAGAGGCTGTCCAAAAGGACGTTAGAAGGGAGGTGGAGGAAATGCTGGATTTTAGGGGTAATCCAGAAATCCCACAGACCCTAGGCATCACCTGTAGTCCTTGTTTCCAAACCAGATGGCTCTACTCATTTTTGTGTAGACTATCGAAGACTCCAGTGCAGTCGCGGTTGGACACCCACCCAGTGACATGGACAGACGAACTACTGGAGAAGTTGGGAGGGCGTACATACCTCCACCACTGTTGACCAGATGAAAAGGTATTGGCAGGTGGAGTTAACTGCCAGAGCTAGGAGAGGTCAGCCTTCATCACTCGGATAGGGTTATTTGACTTTAAAGTAATGCCTTTGAATGAAGAATGCCACTGCCACCTTCCAGCGGTTGGTGAACCAGGTGTTAAATGGTACTGAAGTGTACACCGTGGCGCATCTGGACGATATTGCCATCTTCAGTGCCAGCTGGAAGAAACACCTGTGCCACATTAGGTAAGTGTTGGGCAGGATACATATGGCTGGGCTCACTGTAAAGCTGAAAAGTGCCAGGTGACCATGGCTGAAGTGGCATACCCTGGCATGTAGTAGGCCAGGGATAGCTCCATCTTAATCGAGCAAAATTGAGGCAATTGAGGCATGGCCCAGACCAGAAACACAGAAGCAGGTTTTGAGTTTTCTAGAGACCGAGGGCACTATAGAAAATTTGTATCAAACTACAGTGCCTTGGCAGCACCCCTGTCTGACCTGTTAAGGAAAAGAATGCCTAAAAGGTTAACTGAGAACCAGCCTCAGAACAAGCTTTTATCGGCTAAAGGAGGCACTGTACAGTGCTCCTGTATTAGCCAGTCCACACTTTAGTAAACCTTTTGTAGTCCAGACAGATGCCTCAGATGTGGGTATTGGGGCAGTACTTAGCCAGACTTCTAACCAAGGGAAACATGACCCAATAGTGTACCTCAGTAATAAATTACTTCCCAGGGAGCAGGCTTATTCTACAGTGGAGAAAGAATGCCTTGCAATGGTGTGGGCACTAAAGAACTTAGAGCCATACCTATACAGGCAACATTTCGAGGTACAAACAGATCACAACCCCCTGGTTTGCTGGTACAAATGGGTAAAACAAAAGGTAGGCTTTTAAGATGGAGCTTTGCCTTGCAGGGTTACGACATGACTGTCACTAACAGAGTAGGGGCAGCAAACGCAGATGGGCTATCGCGTCCGTTAGAGCAGTGAACTGAATTTGGGAAACATCCCATGCCTAGAAATAGATTCCCCCAAATTCAGTCTAGGAGGGAGGACTGTGACGGATACCAATCTGCTTGTTATTATGTGTATTATATTTGTGTTATAAATATGTTTCTTTGAATTTCTGTTTGGAAAATATGGCAGTCAGCAGAAGAGCATCATGGAACCTGGGATTTTAAAAGTGTGGTAAGGAGAGATTGAACTCTCCATGACCCAGTGGAAAATCTAATTAAGAGCTTCTTTCAGATACCAGGTTGTAACAGATTGTAAAACACCCATTTATGGTAAATCCAGAAAAAAATGCCCGTAAAGCAGGCTGCATTTTATGACCTATTAGGAGGAAAGCAACTTCTGACAGATGCCTCTGATTCCTCACCACTAAGAGAAATAACTTTAGAATTTTCTCTGAAGAACACAGGGTAATTCTGACCTGCCATAAAGCAGGCTCATTAATTTAAAAAAATATATATATATGTATATTATAATTTTTTTTTTTTGTGGGACGCTTAGCAACATGCAGATACCTGTGACTACCATTTGTTATACAGGAAATGTGAGTGACCTCACAGTCAGCATCTCCACTGAGCTGTGACTTATCACAAGCTGGGTGGACCCTTTTCCCTTTAGATTGGCAAAGCTCAGTAAAGATTGTGCTTTTTATCTCACTCCTGACAGTACACACTCTCTGCAAGAGCACTTCTACTACATTTGGTAAATCAATCTCCACTGTTTAAATTGTCCATTTAATTTATTTGACTGTACACTCACTGTTATATGGTCTGTGTTTTGTATTTCATCTACCATTTGAATGTTAGTAAACTTTGTTTTTCTTGAAATTCTGCCAGAACCTTTTCCTCATTTTGAATGTGAATGCTGGGACAGTGTTGATAATTCTGACAGAACTGTTAAGCGCTTACAGCGCATTACCATATGCACCAATGTAAAGTATCAAGGTCTCAACTGAGTAAGGAGTGTGATTGTGAACCAGGTGGTGTGCCCGCTGGGTTGAGTATTGCACTGCATTTCCCCTCAGAAGGTGTGATATTTGAACCTGTTGACTGGGTGTGCTTGTGAAAAAGGGTTCATATTTGACCCCAGGACTCAAGATTGGTAGTTGTTCGGACCCAAAACAGACAGGAGGATTACCCTGTTTGTCTGCTGTTCACATATTGTACTTCGAGGTCTGGCACTATGGAAGCAGAGGGTCTGACCCGTGGAGTGCATTTGTGACACCCACTACAGAGCTTTTGTCCAGAGTTGTGGCTCTGCCAGCCTATCGGCCTCAGAGAGGGTACTTCAGAGGCAGAAGGGGCAGCAGCAGTGCTGGCCCCATTACTCAGCCAAGTGCATAAGCAAAGCAGACTCCCGGGAGGGGGGTCTGCCAGGGTCACCTCCCCATTTCTAGTAGAAGGCAGGCTGTCTCACTATCTCCAGGCTTTGGAATCCATTACCACAGACAAGCGGATCCTGGCGGTAGTGAGCCAGGGGCTTGCCTTCAGTTTCAAGGTCTTACCCAGACTGTGGGCAAGAGTTTTCAGACCTGCCACCCCATCAGAAGCAGCTCTGTTGGAGGCAGAAGTAGCAAAACCTTCAGGACAAGGCAGTAGAGCTGGTTCCCTTGGCCCAAAGGGAAGGGGTCTCTACTCAAGGTACTTCCTCACTCTAAAGAAAACAGGGAGTAGTGACCCATACTGGATCTTAGACATTTAAACAAACATCTTTCACCAAGTCAAAGTTCAAAATGGTCACTCTGGCTACCATTCTCCCTACACTCAGGCAGCGGGATTGGTTGGCATCTCCGGATTTAAAGGATGCTTACTTCCACATTCCTGTCGGATAATCCCACAGAAGGTACCTCATTTCAGATTGCCATCAGGCCATTACCAGTTCAGGATCATGTCTTTTGGTCTGACTTCTGCTCAAGGGTGTTTTCCAAGTGCCTAGCAGTAGTAGTAGCACACCCTAAGGAGGCGAGGAGTTACAGTCTTCCCATACTTGGACAACTGGTTATTGGTAGGCCAGCATGACAAGGAGCTCCTGCCACTCTTGAGGACCGACCTTTTCTTAAATCTGTTGTAACAGTTCTTCTATTTCTAAGTCTAATCTATCCTTTACTATTTCTAGTCCATAAGGTTGGCCACCTATGGGCACCCTCCTCCCCTTTCTTGACTATGCTATGGTGTCCTCCCCTTTTCCCTCTCAGGTCCTCGTACAGGGAGGTTACTGTGGTGACCTCCAAGCGTATGTAAAACAGGTTGAGTTTATTGTTGTTGGATTTAGTATGTATTAGCACTATGTTATAAAATACCTTGATGTATATACCTTATGTTTATAAAACCTGTAAATGTTGAAAATACCATGGCACTAGGTGTTTTTGATAATGGTAAAAAGTACTAGGTGAATATTACAGAAATCAAGTCACTTGTGCTGTTTAAAATGCATATAAATTGCTGTAAACTAAATAATACTAAATGTCATGGTGATTTGCATATATCCCAGGATGCTTTGTATTGTGGAAGTAGGTATGATGTTGTATTTCTTTGAAACTTGATTTCTTACCAGTGCCGTTTGGGGTAACATTTCTTTCAGTGATTCTGCATTGAGGTTCTTTGTCTATAACTTGTTTTTTTTTCCTTTTGGGCCCCCACTACCCAAGCAAATGGGGCCCGCATAGGGGTGGAGGTTTCATCTCAACTGGTAAAAGGAATCAGAGATCAGTAGATGCTGGTTAAGTGCAGAGCAAGGACATACATAGTCTGTTGCTGCAAACGGATGTACTGAAGAAGGAATATGGCATTGCAGAAGCTTATTTCTTGTATTTTGAATAAACATCACACAGAGATTGTGTGTTGAACCTGAAGGTCGGTGTCTGGTCCGTCTGTTATCCCACAACCCCTCCACAGCCAGAAACCACAACAAGTCAAAGATTCACTGACCACCACTCAGCATAGCCTTCGGGCATTGGGCTTCCTGGTAGACCAGAAAAAGTCAGTGCTGACACCAGTTCAGCTCCTGGAATTCACAGGGTCGGAATTGGACACTCTTGACCTTCCTCCCTTGGGGAGGGTGGATAGTCTGGTTCAGTTGGCCAGCACCTTCCAAATGCATACTCCCAGACCAGCAAGGCATTTTCTTCAGCTGTTGGGGCACATGGCCGTGTCGCAGCAATTGTATTAGGTTTCAGGTTCCAGATGAGACATCCAGTTCCATCTCAGATCTCACTGGTCTCAGAAAGAGATTCCCTGTCACAGATGGTAGCAGTCACAGGAACCCTTCCCAAGCACTACAGTGGTGGCAGGAAAAGGACAACCTCAGGGAAGGTGTGCCTTTCCTACAGCTGCCACCGTCGGCAGTGTTAACAACGGATGCCTCCCTTCTAGGGTGTGGTGTCCACGTGTGGGGGAGTACACCACGCACGATACCTGGCTCCAGCAGGAATCTTTGCTTCACATAAATCTGCAGGAGCTCGGGGCAGTTTACCTGTGCATTCAGTCCATTGCCTCAATGCTGCAGGGCAAGGTGGTTCAAGTCAGAACAGACAACCACAATGTACTGCATAAACAAGCAAGGAGGCACAAGGTCGTCACCCCTGTGCACAGAGGCCATGAACATTTGGAGTCTGGCTTATTCCCTGGGGATCTCCCTCTCAGCAGTTCATCTCCCAGGGAATAACAACGTCCTTGCAGATGCCCTCAGCAGGATCAACCAGTATCGGCATGAGTGGTCACTAAACAGACAGATCCTGCAAGTTGTATTCGAAGGTGGGGCAGTCCCAGAGGTGAACTTCTTCGCAGCCCCAGACAATCACCAGCTGCCACAATTAAGTTGCAGGCCTCCTGCAGTGGGCACAGTTCCTCTGGTTGCACTGCTGCTGGTTTAGACTGGGAAATCTGTACGCCTTCCCTCCATTCCCCCTGTTGCTCAGAGTAATGAACAAGCTCAGGGCTCAACCAGCAACAATAATCCTCATTGCTCCAGATTGGGTCAGGCAGCCCTGGTATTCTCTGCTTCTGACCTTGTCAATAGCCAATCCAGTTTCCCTACCTAGGAGGCACAACCTTTTCACCTCCTCTCAGGGCAGGATCTTTTACCTCAATCTCCAGTCCCTCAGACTCAGGACTTGGCTCTTGAGGACTTAGAGTATGCTGACCTGCATCTCTCTGAAGGGGTGCTAAAGGTCCTTGAGGTTTCTAGAAAACCCTCTACCAGAAGGACTTACACCTCTAAGTAGAAGAGGTGCCAGCAAAAAGAAATAGGCTGCTGCCAGGCTGGTTTGTTAGTAGTTTTGGAATATCTGCACACTTCATTCTCTTGGCCTTAGGCCTTCCACCCTCAGTGCATCTAGCAGCTGTCTCTGCCTACCTCTCAGCTGATAAGGGTCATCCTGGCTGTTAACCAGGTTTTCAGAAGGTTTTCAAGGGTTTGTTGCACTTGCATCTCCCTCACAGGAAACCTACTCCTGCATGGGACCTCAATATATGCATTGGCCTGCTAATGTAACCACCATTTGAGCAATGTCTTCAGTAGAGCATAAGTATGTGACATGGAAAACAGTGTTTCTGGTAGCCGTCACCTTAGCAGGGAGATCATTGAGCTCCAGGCCTTGTCCACTGAGCCAGATTATATTTCAGTCCATAGGGACAAAGTAGTCCTCAGGACTAACAGAAAGTTTCTTTCCAAGGTAGTGTCAAACTTTCATGTGAATCAGTCCATCACTTTGCCAGTCTTTTTCACTGACCATTCCAATTCAGGGGAACATAGCCTGGATGTCGAGAGAGCTATAAGCTACTACTTAGATCACACAAAGGGCCACAGGCAGGATAGCACTCAGCTCATCCTGACCTGTGGAGAAGTGGGAAAAGGCAAACCTGCCTCAGAGAGGTCTGTTGCCCACTGGATTGTTACCTGTATTTAGTTCTGCTACAGTAAAGTGGGTAAAGAGCCCCCTGTAGGCCTCAGGGCCCATTCTACAAGGGGTACAGCTGCTTCGATAGCAGTTGAAAGAGAGATTCCTTTGTTGTAAATTTGTAAAGCAACTACCTGGAAAACAGTTTACACCTTTACCAAACACTACAGCCTGGATACCCAGGCCAGAAGTGATGCCAGATTTGGCACAGCAGTACTGCAGAGCCTGTTTCCTAAACAGGTTCTCTACCCTCCTCCAAAGGTACTGCTTGGGTAGTTTGCATATGTCAGAATACAGTAAGATTTCCTGGGGTTTGAAGAAAAAAATTACTTACCATAGTAATCTTGTTTCTTCTAAGGGAATCTTACTGTATTCTCAGCTCCCACCCTACCTCCCCTACTACAACCTGTGGGCACTGCAACACAGCTGTACATGTTGTCTGAAACCTGTGAGTGTTTGTTTGTTGGGCTTTAGAGACTTGAGTTATGGTGGTGCCCACATTTTTAAATAAAGGGGATTGTTTGTTTTTGGGGGTTGTTAATTAGTTAATTATTTTATTAGTATAGTTTAGATAGCTTGTTATTATGCATGCTCCATAAGAATCTGATGGTTGCAGGATGTATTCCAGGGACAGTGGTTTGAAAATCGAGCTGGATCCTAGCATTCTATCATTAGCATAGGTTCTAATAACCATTTAGGCTCCGGGTCAGTTCTATGGCGAGACCATACTGCATATGTCAGAATACAGTAAGATTCCCTTGGAAGAAACAAGATTACTATGGTAAGTAATTTTTTCTTTTGGTCTAAGGTGAGCACGCTTGTCTAGAGCTTGTGTTGCTTTAAGAAGGTCTCTGTTCATTGATTCATCCGATACTTCCTCCGGCTGTTAGGTCGGCTTCTCTCCAGCATCAGGCCCAGTTTGTTGGCCTTGTTCTCCTCTTCCATAATTTTTTGTCCCCAAGTTTCTCTTGCTCAGAAGTTCTCCAGAACCCTACAGGCCAACTACTGAATGCAGTCAGTGCAGAAAACCACTTTGTGGCTGTGAAAGTCGAGAAAACAGCCTTGATTTAAAAAAAAAAAAATGTGATTCCTGGTAGGGAGCCCAAGTAACACACATCTTTTCACTATGGCTGCTGCCCATGCCCCTCACAGTCTTTCCTCAACTCATGTGCTGGAGTGTTTGAATTTCATAAAAGTGTAGTTATTGTGTAGAAATAAGCTACTGTTGAGGCCACTGCTGCTTTCAGGTGGGTGACCGTAAAATCCCCATAAGCAAGTTGATAAGATGGTAAGGCAGAACACTTGATAGTGGTGTGGGTTGTAATTAGGTCTTGCACCTTGGATGCATTGTGAGACACAAAAAGCAGCGAGTCTCTTCAACCACCCAGGTAATTCATATACAGTATTTGAGGAGCTGTACATGGACTATTTTGGCAGGGGAAGGGCCTAGCCACTCACCCTCATCCCCAACCACCCCACACTACACTCCTTTTATAGGATAGCACAGTCATGACATTTCCTGTGGCAAAGCAGGAAGGGGCGGATCAGTGGGGTATCCACATAGTGACCTCATTTACAGGGGCACTTGTAATTTAACTTGTTATAACAAGTTATACAAAAACAAACAAAACACAGAATCAAACTTTTGCTTTCATTTTCTTCCTTCTAATTACTCTGACCAGGTTATAAACCCAGCAACTTATCTGGAATGGATATCATTAACTGCAGGTACTGCAGAACACTTTTCAGAAGGACAGTTTCACAGGATTTAGGACACTGTCCTGCATGCTGGGCTATTGGAGATCTTAGGGCTCAGCTCCAGGCAGCATGGGCAGAGATTGCACTCCTTAAATTTCATATTCAAAAGGAAATATATTATAAGAACCACCCACCATTTCCCCAACATCCAACAGAAGCACCTCGACCGCAGAGGGTAGTTGGTCCGGGAGGTTGGCAGGTGGTTAGGAGGGGCAAATCGGGTGCCCCATCACTCTGTGCTCTCCAGCATATTACCTCCACAAACCATATAAAAACTACAAACCGGTATCTGCCTCTATCTCCGAAATCAAAGGGGCAGAGGACACTGCAGAGTAGGACACTGCAGCACAGGAGCTAGCACAACAAAACTCACCCAAAACAGGAACCAAAACAAAAAAAGCAAAAAGGAAATCCCAAAAGCTTATGATCATAGGAGACTCCATAATTCGGGGAGTTGATACCTATCTCCAGCCAGGGGTAATGGTCAGATGTCTTCCAGGTACATCAGCATGGAGAGACACTGGCCGCATTGCTAAAATTGTTCAGGAAGCAGGAGAAAACATTGACATCCTGGTACACATAGGGACTCATGATCTCCCCAGCCGGTCAGTTGTGGAGACCAAGGAACACCTGACCAGGCTGGGTGACAAACAATCATCCATTTCATCCGGCATCTCCTTCTCTGAGATTCTGCCAGTCTGGGAGGGGGGGCAGATGGCTGAAGGTCAGAGAAGGGGAGATAGGAGCTAAACATGTGGCTTAAGGGTTGGTGCCAGGAAAAAGGACACAAATTTGTAGGGAACTGGCAACAGTTTTGGGAGCAAAAGTTCTTTAAATTTGATGGACTGCATCTGACTAAGCAGGGAGTCAGTGCATTGGGGCAGAAGTTTGACGTCTTTGCAGAATATTTAAACTAGCAAATGGGGAGAGGTGTAGCACCCCATACGTCGAATGGGAAGAACACCCCTCCCCCCTCAGCTAGTGGTCAAACAAGAGTTCAGCATGTTTGCAGTTCATTTGCATCACCAGGTAAGGAAAAAAGATCCAACTCCCAATACAACGCACTGGGGAAATGCCAGACCTCACCCAACAACTAACACACCGAAATCTGGCCAATGGAAAATCATGTACACAAATGCTTGCAGTCTGGGAAACAAGATCCCAGACCTGCAGGCAATAATGACAGAGGCTAAACTGGACATAGTAGCAATTAGCGAGATGTGGTTTACCAGTAACTACACTTGGGATACTTCAGTACCTGGCTATGTACTGTTCAGAAGAGACCAAGGTGCAAAGGGGGAGGAGGGCCTTGTATGTCAATGAAAATATCAAAGCTACAGAAATTCAGAATACACACAAGGAGCCAGAAGAACTGTGGGTCACCCTGGAAACAGGAAATGGGACAGCCATAAGAACTGGGGTTGTCTACAGGCCCCCAGACCAGGGGGAGGACATACACATTACTGTTAGAAGATATACAAAACATGACAGCTAGAGGGGAGGTTCTGATAATGGGAGACTTCAACATGCCAGGTACAGATTGGTCAATACCAGCAGGAACATCTGCCAGAACTATACACATGGTAGATTCCCTGCAGGAGGAGGGCCTCAAACAACTGGTACAACAACCCACAAGAGACAGGGCTATCCTAGATCTAGTACTGACTAACAGGGCAAGGATCACAGATCTCCAGGTAGAAGGTCACCTGGGAGCCAGTGACCATCACACGGTATGGTTCAATTTGGCCACTAGAACTAAATCATCCCATTCCAAGGCAAAAATATGGGACTTCAGAGGAGCTGACTTTGATAAGATGACCAACAGAGTTAAGCTAGCCCTAGCAAAAAGAAATGCAAGTGATGGGGTACATGCAAAGTGGGCACGCATTAAGGATGCAATACTTGAAGCAACATCCCATTGTGTTAGAGAGAAAAGGACGTGCAAAAGAAGAAGGAAACCACTTTGGTTCTCAAAAACAGTAGTAGAAAAGGTCAGAGCCAAAAGGTTGGCCTTCAGGAAATAGAAGGGAACGCAGTGGGATGAAGATAGGGAGGCATACCAAACTTCCCAAAGGGAAGCAGGGGAGGCAGTGAGACAGGCAAAGGCCCAAACCAAGGAAACACTAGCACAAACAGTAAAAAGAAGGTGACAAGACTTTCTATAGATACATTAGTGAAAGGAGAAAGTCCAGAGGGGGTATTGCTAAGATCAAAGGAGATAAGGGGCCGTGTGAGGAGGAGGACCATGTGAAAGCATCTATCCTAAATAGATACTTCTGCTCAGTATTTACTGAAGAGAAGGTAGGGCAGGGCCCACAGCTCAGCACCATGGACACATGGGGGAGGGAGGGAGGTGAGCACTAGTCCCTTCACAAAAGAAAGGGTCCTACAAGAGCTTGATAAGCTCAGGGTAGACAAGGCAGTGGGACCTGATGGCATACATCCCAGGGTACTAAAGGAGCTAAGGGTGGAACTAGCAGAGCCATTATCAGAACTGTTTAGTGAGTCTCTGAGAACAGGAGAGGTCCCAGAAGACTGGAGAAGGGCTCATGTGATCCCGCTCCACAAGAGTGGTAGCAGGGAGGAGGCAGGGAACTACAGACCAGTCAGTCTTACCTCAGTAGTGGGCAAGATTATGGAGGCACTCTAAGGAAAGGATAGTGCAACACCTGGAATCCATAGGAGCACAGGATCCAATACAGCATGGGTTTACAACAGGAAGGTCCTGTCAAACTAATCTCATTGATTTCTTTGACTGGGTAACCAGAGTGGTGGACCAAGGGGGAGCAATTGATGTTGCCTATCTTGACTTCAGCAAAGCTTTTGATACTGTTCCACATAGAAGATCGATTAATAAGCTGGGTAGGCTCATGGTGGGTCAGAAGTTGGTCAACTGGGTGGCAAACTGGTTGACGGGCAGAAAACAGAGAGTGGTGGTAAATGGTATACAGTCAGAAGAGATGCAAGTCACAAGTGGGGTACCTCAGGGATCAGTCCTGGGGCCAGTCCTCTTCAGTATCTTCATCAGTGATATTGCAGATGGACTGGAGGATAAGGTTTGTCTGTTTGCAGATGACACCAAGATATGCAACAGAGTAGATGATCCAGATGGGATGGGCAGAATGAGAAGAGATCTGGATAAACTAGCAAAATGGTTGGAAGAGTGGCAACTGAGGTTTAATGCAAATAAGTGCAAAATCATGCACATAGGGAAGAGAAACACTGAAGCCACCTGTAGGCTGGGAGGGGAGTTGCTGGCAGTCACAAGGAAAGAAAGAGACTTGAGCATCATCATCACTGATGACGGAAATCATCCAAGCAGACCTCTAAAGCAGTAGGTAAGGCTAGGGGGATGTTAGGGTGTATTAATAGGGGTATCATGTCGGAAGAGGGAGGTAATAATCCCTCTTTACAAGACACTGGTTAGGCCCCATCTGGAGTACTACGTGCGGTACTGGGGGCCACACCTTCACAAGGACATTAACCAAATTAAGGCAGTCCAGAGAAGGGCAACCAAAACGGTGCAGGGACTGCATCAGAAAACACAGGACAGATTAACGGAGCTCATTATGTATACTCTAGAGCAAAGGAGGGAGAGAGGTGATATGATCGAAACATTCAAACACCTTAAGGGCATTAACAAGGTGAAAGAGTCTGACATGTTCCAATATAAGAAAAATAGCAGGACTAGAGGATACAGCATGAGATTAGAGGGAGGCTGATTAAGGGGTATTGTGAGGAAGTTCTTTTTCACAGAAAGGGTTGTGGATGCATGGAACGGCCTACCTCAGGAAGTGGTGGATATGAATACAGTGCAGGGCTTCAAACAGGCATGGGATAGGCATAAGAGAGCAATACAGATGAGTATGAATAGATAGGCCATTGACAGAGCAAAGGCCGATGGCACATTTATAAAGTAGAAAAAGAAATGGGCAGACTGGATGGGCCTTGCGGTCCTTATCTGCCGTCAACTTCTATGTCTCTATATTTCCTGAATACCTCTAGTAGTAGGCTTCCTGAATATTCCGATTGACACTATCCAGTTGCTGTTCAGGAAGCAGGCATTTGGTGGGTGAGATTTCGAAGTCTCACACAGCTTCGTTGGCCAGTCGGAGACCATTTCAGGAGCTCAGTCATGCATACCATGTGATCTCCTCACTCTGAGTTGGTAGAGGGCAGGAGACGTTCCTTTCTGAGAGCTAGCTTTGCAGTAGTTTTGTGACCTTAAACTTGCAAAAAAAAGTTTTTTTTTTGTTTGCTAAACAGGCTTTGTTTTGGGCAGTATTAAAATTTGATTTGTATTAGAACAGTAAGGTATGTCTTTGCAGTTGAATTTAGCTGGGCTCGGTTACAGGGACTAGGTAGCAGTGTTCCCATTTACCCCCATCTGTACTTGATTCAAGTACAAATTATGAAATTCAAGTACATTTTTGTGTGAAGGGGGTACTCTGTACCCCCATTATTCTGTTTGAAGTATATGTTTCCCACAAAAATGTTGTACAAATGGTAGAATTAACCCGTATAATTTATTTTGTACCCCTGAAAATTTTTGGAGAGGGTGCAGTGCACCCCCAGATCTGCAGCCTTAATGGGAACACTGCTAGGTAGGGTTACCGCCTGTCCTGATTTTCGCAGGACAGTCCTGATTTGGGCAGCCGTGTCCTGCAAAAAAAACATGAAAAATACTAAATGTCCTGATTTTATAGTATACAGAATATTTTCTAACTTTCCACTAAATGTTGTAGAAAAATGCAATACCTTAACTAAAACACTTTAAGATAAGAAACAACAGATGCAACTAAGAAACTACTACACTTATCCTTAATTCTGATTATGTAGAGAAAGCACGTCTGTTGCATCGTTTGAGGTTACATACTGTCCTAAGAAAAATCATGTTTCAGTAAGAAATGTCCCACTTTGGGCTACTTAAAAGGGGGTAACCCTAGGACCAGGAGAGTGAGTGAGTAAGTGCTAATATATATGTATGTGTGTGTGTGTATATGTATGAGCTGACAGTGATCCCCCCCCCTTCACTTTCCCATAGCTCCATTGTGGATTTCTTTACTGAAGCACAGTTTCCTTTTGCACAGAGGTGTTGTTTTGTCAGGAAAGTCAGGCATGGCTTTTCTGTGTACATTTATTGGGAACCTGTTTCTGGGCTCAGTAACAGGGAGGGTCATTTGCTGACTGCCCCATTCCCACTGCTTTCACATGCACACAAAAGCAGTATGATTTTTTTGTGACACACAATTTTATTGTATTTTTTTCAGTTGTTTGGTTCCAGGCTCGGTTCCTTGTACAACTGAAGAGAGTGTCGGCTCCCCCCACCACCCCCCCCCCAAACCACCACATCTCGCCATACATGCACATCTTTCAGTGTTTTTGTGAGGTTGTGTTCTGCGTGCACACAGCTGTAGGATGCACTGTTTGTGTTTTACAACTGCCGCAGTTTCTTTCAGTGGGTCAGGCTAGACTCACTGAATTTTTCCTTTTAGTCATCTGGTTCCGGGCACAGTTCCCTGACTGAGAAGGGTGTCGTCTGACTCCTCCCTTCCACAGCTCACAGCACATATTGCGTAGCCTGTGTGTGCACAATAGAGATATATATATTTTTTAGGGTGTCAGGCTATGCCTTGCATGTGTACAGCTGTTCTTTTTTAAACTGCTGTTTTTTTTTTTTAGTGGGTCAGGCTTGACTCACAGAATTGTTGTGTGTGTTAATCTTACTTCAAGGGAGGCTCTTGCAGCAGGCTAGCTCTGGTAGGACCAAGCTGTCAGGCACCAGCTGTCAGGCACCAGAACCACACAGAAACTTTCTAGCTAGCAGTGTACCATGGGGGACTGCACACTGCTGATGTCACCCTCTGACATCGGCCTAACCTATAAAGGCAGGCGGTTCCCCACACTTTCTTCAGTTCTTTCCTCCATCGACCCGTGCGCATCAGACCACTGAAACCGCTGCAGCTACAGTCGACCGCCATTTCCCATTCTTTCTGTGCTTTTTTTTATTTTTACCTTTTCTTTAGTTTTAACGTTGAGTTTTTGGTGTTCCTGGATTCAGGTTTATGTCTTCTCAGCTTGCCTTGTCTTCTGACCATTTCACGAAGTGTGCCTGCGGCAAACAAATTCCAGAAAAGGACAGAAATTCTGCTTGCATCTTGTGCCTAGGCCCCAGCCATGACACCAAAGCCTACCAGAAATTTAACCATGCCACATGGAGATGATCAACCAGAAGCTTGTCACGATGGAACAGGAGCTGCAGGCTAGGAGGTCTTTGGCTTTGCCAGCCTGGTCCTCCGGGGCATCCTCCTCTTCTCAGTTCCGGGAAAGGTCAAGTGGAAAGCACTGGGATAAAGACCGGGACCGGTCTGCTTCCCACTCGCGGTCTCCTCACAAATATTCAACTGCATCTAGGTCGTCCTCCCACGGATTGGCCTCCGCCCCATCAGCCCTGATTCCCAGGGCTACTTGCGGCCCTGTAGCCCTACTTCCTTATCTCTGTGGTGGCAGTGGCTCTTGAGTTAGGGAACTCTGTTTCTTGCTCCCAGCCCTTGATGCTCAGGCCCCTGACTTCCGTGGGCTGTCAGCCAGGTGGCTTGGCTGATGTGGGCGCGACAGGTGCTGGCTGTTCTGCTATTGCCCCCCGACCCTGGCGCTGCCTGCATTGGTCCCCTCTATGGGGGCCGCTGCCAGTCCTTCTAGGCAGTGCCCGCTGCGGGCTACCAGGATCTCCCCAAGCCTAGTCTCTCCTCAGTCTTTGTCGGGGAGGTCTCTGTCCCCCTCTGCCAGTCTTTACTCTCCAAGAGCCAGTGGATCTTCCTCCCAGGCTTCTTCAATTAGCACCCGCTGGGCCTGCACCTATCCTGCCTCAGCTGCAACTTGCGGGCCTGGCGCTGGCCCTGCAGCCTACACCTGTCTGCTATCACCGGGATGTATGATGCCCACCCCGCCTGGCTGGCCGCTGTCTTTTTCTTACCCAGCGCCAACCTACCCTTATCTTCCGGTCTATAACTACCCTCTGCCGGTGGATTACAGTGCTCTCTTTACCTCTTGGTGGTCTTTCGTGCAGAAGCAGAATCCCCCACCCTACGGGCCTGGCCCCAGCATTCCCTTGGCGATCACCTTCCCCCAGACTCTGGCCAGGTCCAAGTGATCCATGCACTATGGAGAACAAGACCGACGCCAGTTCCGACGGTCACCAGGACCAGCACCCACCAGCCGAAAGCGAGCCAGAAGAGAAAGATGAAGAGGACTCTGATTACACAGAGTCTTCCTCCCTTCATGGGGACTCTTCTGAGGATGAGGAACCCACTAAGGTGGTCCCCAAGTCCCCTCCTGATGCCTCTTTTATGGACATCATGAAGCACATTCAGACCACTGTGGGCTGGGAGACAGAGGAACAGGACCAGGAGTGACATTGGTTGGCTGTCTATTTGTGGTAGCCCAGTGCTCTCCCCCTTGGTGGTTCTGCCTTTCATTGACTCCTACAAGGATGTCATCAGGGTGGTCTGGAATCGCCCTTCTTCGACCCCAGCAGTGCCTAAGAAGGCTGGTTGACTTTACCACTCCCTACTGGTAAGCCATTTTAAGGGGGACAACTCTTACTGTATGGCACCACAGTTTTGTGTCGCTCTTTTTGCTGGCGGTATTTTCCATGCTGTCTAATTTCCTGCGCTCTAGGAAATTCTCCCTAAAGTGGGTAGCCCATTTCAACCATGAGTTGAAGGTGTTGGTGCGGAGTTCCCTCACTTTCCCCTATCATAGACAGGCAGCATTGCCTCAAAAGCTACAGAGTGTGCTACCTGTCTAAGACTCCTTCTCAGTTCCCTAAACTCCCCCTGTACTGTTCCTGCTCCATCCCTAGCCAGGTCATTTGTCCTCAAGTGGACAATAACATCCAGCTCCCCCTCCCTTCCTACTGCCCCAGCAGTCTGTAGGATGTGCTTCCCATCCCGCCATGCTGTGGCCCCGGGTAAGCACCTGACCTCCCTCTCCACCATCTTTTCTACTTCCTTTTGTATCCCCCTGGCAATTGAGCCCCCCACCAGAAGTTGCTACCTCCTTCTCTGGAGTCCTCTGCCACTAGGGTTGTCAACAGTCCCATATTTTAAGGGACACCCCATATTTTAGGGAAAAATTGCCTGTCCCATATTAAATCAATGCGGAATGCCTTTTATCCTGTATTTCCTAATGGGTTAAATAAAGACTCAGTTTTCCTTTTTTCCCAGCAGCTGGCAGTGCTAGCCACAGCACGTCGGGGACATAAACTGAAAGCGGGAAGCTCAGGGAATCCACTCAGCGAGCATCGCTGACTCATTCTCACTGTGTGGAGCAGAGCGAGCACTGTGAGTGGTGGTGACACCATGCTGCTGATTGCTTGCTGGGCTGCTGAACTTAATGAAGACAAGTCAGAGGGAGCCAGGAGCCTCAGAGACCTGCAGTAGCAAACACCCAGTAAGTTATGGGGGTGATCTCTGCGAAATGCACCATCGGTCCTGCTAGCGTAGCGGTTAGTTTTATTTATCAGCTCAGTTCAGCAAGAGGGGATGAAGCCAGCTGGGTTGAAGAGAGTGCAAGGACAGGTTTGGGTTCCGAGCAGCTAGTAGGTCGGGGTTGGGGAGGGCAGTGTGGACTAGTCCGTCCTTCTAGTACCACTGTTTACTTGATTGAATGGGGAATTGGAAATGCAGTTCCACAAATGTAGATAGATTGGAACTAGTCTGTAACTGCTGCACCCTGTTTTTATCTGACTGCACCGCTGCAATCATGCGATCACCAGCACACTGCGCGCTTCATGGGGGGTGCAGAACAGGTGGCAGCAGAATCCAGAGTCAGGTGCTCGTGGGTCCGGTCTGGAGAGGTCCCCGGTCTACACTGGGGGGATCTATCCCTTATTTCTGAAACACAACGGTGGCAACCTTATCTGCCACCCACATTGCGGCCTCCACCCGGGAGGGCCCCCACATCCTTCCCGGCCATTACTTGGCAGTCCTGTTCAGCCAGAGCGGTGTAGGAATTTTGCAGTGGTACTGGTTGTGGCTGACGAATGTGCTTGCAGTTCACCCCCACAACCTTCCAGATCGCACCACCCACTCCCTCCTTGAGCCCACCACAGTCCAGCCACTCGTACTGTCTGGCATCTTTTGAGGTAACTATGTCAGACTTGTTGGGAGGGTCATCTGACTCCTAGTCAGTGCAGCCCTGAGTCTGGTGACTTCCTTCTGACCTGTAACCAATGCAGCCTCAAGTCTAGAAACGTTCTCCACCAACCCAGGGAGGTGCATACAGATGAGGCAGCATGGTGCGCCGCAGTCTCCAGAATGTCTCCCTGAAGACAGGCGCCCCACAACCACTGCACCACTCCCCACATTCTCTGTTCCTTCTGTCCCTGTGCTTCCTGTCCTCCTGCCCCAGACCCCAGTACAGCTAAACTGTACACAGTATCAGTTACCAAAGTACAACACACAACCCTTTTATTTACTTGCATAATGTTGGCAGATAAGGACCTACATGTCCCACCTAGGCTGCCCAGTGTTACCCTTGCTACAGAGCTCCCTCCACTCCGATTTTACCCTTGCCATCTTCCCCCAAAGATTCCCATGTGTGCTTGAAACGTGATATAGTTTCTGTCTCAACCAGCTCCTCCGGCAGATGGTTCAAAGCATCCACTACCCTCACCATGAAAAAGTATTTACTTGTGTTACCCTTAAAAGTCCACCCTCCAGTTTCATACTGTGCCTCTAGTTGCTGAACATCCTCTCATCTGAAATAAGCTCCCCCTTTGCGTCCTGTTAATAGCCTTCAGATATTTGCATGTCTCAGTCATATCCCCTCGTTTCTCCTATACTCCAGGGAATACCTGTCCAGTTCCCTCAACCTTTCCACGTATGCCTTCTCTGCATCCCCTGAACCATCTGAGCAGCCCTCCTCTGGACTGCCTCCACCCTCTCAATAGCCCTCTTCAGGTGTGGTCTCCTGGACTGAACACAGAACTCCAGATGAAGTCTGACCAGTACCATGTACAGGGGCATGATGACTCCCCCCTTCTACAAGCAATGCCTAGACTTATACATCCCCTCATTCTGCTTGCCCTCCACACCGCCACCTTCAGGTCAGATGAGATGATGATATCTAAGTCCCTCTCCTGTTCCACCACTGCTGTTTCCTCCCCGTTAATCACATAGTTCGCTCTCTGATTTCCATGCCCCATATGCATAATTTTGCATTTCCCTGCATTGAAACCTAGCTTCCAGACCTTGGACCACCTCTCTAGTCTAACCCGGTCCTCCTTCATTCTTTCAACACCCCTCCCCCCCCCGGGGTGTCCACTCTGTTACTTATCTTGGTATCATCGGCAAACAAACATACCCTCCCCTCTAGACCTACTGCTGTGCCCCCAGTGAAAATGTTAAAAAGGACTGGGCCCAGTACAGACCCCTGAGGCACCTTCCTCGTGACCCACCCCTCCTCAGAGAGCACCCCGTTTACCATCACCCTTTGGATTCTACCTGAAAGCCAGTTTCCCACCCACTTTATTATGGCCAACCCACTCCCAGACCCTCCAGTTTGTCTAATAATCTTTTCTGGGGAACAGTGTCAAAAGCCTTTCTGAAATCCAGGTAGGTCATGTCCACTGCCACCCTTCCCCTAGTCCACCACTCCCATCACCGAGTCAAAAAACCCTGTCATGTTCGTCTGACAGGATTTCCCCCTAACAAACCTGTGCTCTCTGTGATCAACCAGTCTCTTCTCTTCCAGGTAGTCCACCAGTCTTTACTTTAGGAGTGACTCTATGATCTTCCCTACCACTGACATTAGGCTCAGAGGCCTGTATTTTTCTGCCTCCTCCCTGACACCCCCCCCTTATGAAGTGGTGCCACAGTTGCCCTCTTCCAGTCCTCTGAGACCTCTCCCATTTCCAGCGACAAGGCGAACAGTTCTTCCAGTGATTCTGCTAATTCCATCCTTAGCTCTTTCAGGATCTTGGAGTGCATCCCATCTGGACCCATGGCCAGGGCCCCTTGTTTTCTGCGATTCTGCGGTTGCAGCAGTGGCCACAGAAATCGGGAAAACCAGCCACACAGCCACAGAAATGCTAGCTATGCTATGCGATCACACAAGGCAAGGGCATAGCTATTGATATGTTAAGTTTGCCATGGCATACATGCTCATTAGAAGGGGCAGCAAACTGATGCTCCAATCTAAAGCCGTAAAGCCAGTGACCGCATCGGTATCTGATGTGCTGGCTCTTGTTACATAACAAGAGCCAGCCAGTATTGTGGGGGGACTGATGCAAGAGTAGCAGAGCTTGATTAGGTCCACGGCAGTTATGATTTGCTGCTGTATAGGTGTGGGTAGCTCAGCCTTGTTAATTTTTCCTTGAGAGGCTGCTCATGTTCCAAGCTGAATCCTTGAAGGATGAATTTGGAAGGAAGAATTGGAAGGTGAGCTGTAGTCAAGAGGTGAGAAGATTCAGTGATGCCCGTGGAGGTGGAATCAATCTCGGTGTGGTGACAGGTATTGGAGGAGCTCATTGCAAAAACATAGGGCTGGCAGCAGACTGCGTAGAGGACTCTGTCCCCACTGGTGGACATCTGTCACAGTTTTGATTTGTGGGCCGCAATTCTGTACCTGCAAGTGTGAGAGTAATTTCTTGGCAGATTTGAACCTGCAACCTAAGTGGTGGCATCAAGCTCAGTTCTTAAGGAGGGTCAAGTTGCCCAGCTACAGCAGAGTTGGGGACTAGGGTATACTAGAACTGCAGCAAGCAGGTATGGAGAAAAATTGGAATGGAGAGTTTGATTGCTGCTGTACACAAGCAAAATGAGGGTCACTGCCTGAAGAACACCACAACCCCCTGAGCTGCGAGAAGAGGACATGCTAACCAAGGTTACTTCAGCTTAATAAGACTGACTTGCTTGCATTTTTAGTGTGTTCCCCAAAAGAAAAATCAGGAGTCAACAAATCCTACAGACACTGCAAGTTGCAGCCTCCTTCACTGTTATAGGAAGACAGTTCCCACCCCAACCCCCCAACACACAGATTTGCACACTGCACTCAACATGTTTGTTGCAAAGCAATGTATTCCTATTTAAAACAAGCATTTGTCAATGCCGAATGTTGCTTGCGTTGGTCTGTTGAGCTCGCTCACTGCCCTTGTGTCACTCGCTCAATCTGTTTCTCCCGGTGCTGCAGGCTGCTCTTTTGTACTGGGCTCCTGCCTGCGTTGGCACATTTTTCTGCCCACAAAGAAATCTGCAGCTGTCCCGACAGAGCTCTGTTGAGCTGGGTCACTTCTCCTCTCTCACGCGCTCATTCTATTTCTGCTGGCGCTGTAGGCTGCCCTTTTGTACTGGGCTCCCACCACTGTTGGCATTGTACTGGGCTCCCACCACTGTTGGCAGCTTCTTCTGCCCACAAAGAAATCTGCAGCAGTCCTGACACAGGTCCATTGAGCTAGCTCACTCCCCCTCTCTCATCATTCTGTGTCTGCTTGCGCTGCAGGCTGGCCTTTTATACTGGGCTCCTGCCTGCGTTGGCACGTTTTTCTGCCCACAAAGAAATCTGCAGCTGTCCTGACAGAGCTCTGTTGAGGTGGGTCACTCCCCCTCTCTCACTCGCTCATTCTATTTCTGCTGGTGCTGCAGGCTGCCCTTTTGTACTGGGCTCCCGCCACTGTTGGCAGCTTCTTCTACCCACAAAGAAATCTGCAGCAGTCCTGACACAGGTCCATTGAGCTAGCTCACTCCCCCTCTCTCGTCATTCTGTGTCTGCTTGCGCTGCAGGCTGGCCTTTTGTACTGGGCTCCTGCCTGCATTGCCACCTTTTTCTGCCCACAAAGCAATGTGCAGTAGTCACGATAGAGGTCTGTTGAGCTCACTCACTGCCCCTCTCTCACCCGCTCATTGTGTTTCTCCCGGCGCTGCGGGCTGCCCTTTTGTACTGGGCTTCTGCCTGCATTGGCACCTTTTTCTGCCCACAAAGAAATCGGCAGCTGTCCCAACAGAGCTACGTTGAGGTCGCTCTCTCCACCTCTCTCACTCGCTCATTCTGTTTCTCCGCTGCCGTTTTGTACTGGGCTTCTGCCTGCATTGGCACATTTTGCCGCCCACAAAGAAATCTACAGTAGTCACGATAGAGCTCTGTTGAGCTTGCTCACTCCCCCTTTCTCACTCGCTCATTGTGTTTTTCCCGGCGCTGCAGGCTGCCCTTCTGTACTGGGCTTCTGCCTGCATTGGCACCTTTTTTGCCCACAAAGACATCCGCAGCTGTCCCGACAGAGCTCTGGTGAGGTCGCTCACTCCGCCTGTCTCACTCGCTCATTCTGTTTTTCCTGGCGCTGCAGGCTGCTGTTTTGTAGTGGACTCCTGCCTCTGTTGGCGCCTTTTTCTGCCCACAAAGAAATCTGCAGCAGTCCCGACAGAGCTCCGTTGAGCTTGCTCACTCCCCCTCTCTCACTCGCTTATTCCATTAATGTCAGCGCTGCAGGCTGCCCTTTTGTACTGGGTTTCTGCCGGCATTGCCGCCTTCTTCTGGCCACAAAGAAATCTGCAGCAGTCATGACAGAGCTCTGTTGAGCTTGTTCACTCACTCCTCCCTCTCACTCGTTCATTCTGTTTCTTCTGCTGCTGCAAGCTGCCCTTTTGTACTGGACCCCTATGTGCATTGCTGCCTTTTTCTGCCCACAAAAGACATCTGCAGCAGTCCCAACAGAGCTCCGTTGAGCTCACTCACTACCCCTCCCTCACTCACTCGTTCTGTGTCTCCCACTGCTGCAGGCCGCCCTTTTGTACAGGGTTCCTGCTTGCGTTGCCGGCTTTGTCTGCCCACAAAGACATGTGCAGCAGTCCCAACACAGCTCCATTGAGGTCGCTTACTCTCCCTTGCTCGTTCCGTTTCTGCCGGGGCTGCAGGCTGGCCTTTTGTACTGGGCTCCTGCCTATGTTGCCACCTTTTCCTGCCCACTAAGAAATCTGCAACAGTCACGATAGACCTCTGTTGAGCTTGCTCACTCCCCCTCTCTGACTCACTCGTTTTGTTTCTCCCAGCGCTGCAGGCTGCCCTTTTGTACTGGGCTCCTGCCTGTGTTGGCACCTTTTCCTGCCCATGAAGAAATCCGCAGCTGTTCCAACAGAGCTCCGTTGAGGTCACTCACTCCCCCTGTCTCACTGGCTCATTCTGTTTCTCCTGGCGCTGCAGGATGCCCTTTTGTACTGGGCTTCTGCCTCTGTTGGCATTTTTTTTCTGCCCGCAAAGAAATCTGCAGCAGTCCTGACAGAGCTCCGTTGGCCTCACTCACTCCCCCTGTCTCACTCGCTCATTCTGTTTCTGCCGGCGATGCAGGCTGCCCTTTTGTACTGGGCTCCTGCCTGCATTGCTGCCCTTTTCTGCCCACAAAGAAATCTGCAGCAGTCACGATACAACTCCGTTGAGCTCGCTCACTCGCTCATTCTGTTTCTTCCACCGCTGCAGGCTGCCCTTTTGTACTCATCCCGCATGCATTGCTGCCTTTTCCTGTCCACAAAGAAATCCGCAGCAGTCCCAACAGAGCTTTATTGAGCTCACTCCCTCACTCCCCCTCCCTCACTCGCTCGTTCGGTGTCTCCCGGCACTACAGGCTGCCCTTTTGTACTGGGCTCCTGCCTGCAGTGTCACCTTTCCCTGCCCACAAAGAAATCCGCAGCAGTCCTGACAGAGCTCAGTCACTCCCCCCCCCCCCACAAAGTTGCTCGATGCTTATCTGTACCAAACACTGATTTCCGATAAGTGACTGCGGTATTCTGCGCCGGAAGTGCGGAAACACATTTCGGCTAGGATGTGAAAAATGACAGATGTACTGTTCATAAGGAGGTGTGCACAAATGCCAGTGTTGAAAATCTGGCATGAAAATATTACTAATTTGCAAACTTACAAGGGTGCGTGGAACTTGCACAACACACGCTCATAACACAGTCATTTTATGGAGTTTCATCACAAAATTTTCAACATAGGCATTTTAGGACCTCTGTTCATGAACAGTGTCAGTGTGATTTTCTTAATATGTCCCAGACACTGATTTCCCACAGCGACTGTGCTGTTGTGCGCCGGAAGAGCAAAAACACATTTCGGCCAGGATGTGAAAAATGACAGCTGTGCTGTTCATAAGGAGGGGTGGCAAAATGGCAATGCTGAAAATCTGGAGTGAAAATATTGCAAAGTTGCAAATGTACAAGCGTGCGTGGAAACTGCACAATGCACATTTGTAACACACTCATTTTATGGACTTTCGTCACCAAATTTTCAACATAGGCATTTTAGGACCTCTGCTAATGAACAGTGTCACTGTCATTTCCATAATGTGTCCCGAACACTGATTTCCACAGCAACCACGCTATTCTGCACCGGAATTGCGAAAACACATTTTGGCCAGGATGTGAAAAATGACAGCTGTACTTTTCATATGGAGGTGCAGAACAATGGCAATGTTGAAAATCTGGAGTGAAAATATAAATTCGTGAAGTTACGAGCATGCGTGCAATCTGCGCAACACACGCTCGTAACACAGTCATTTTATGGAGTGTCATCACCAAATTTTCACCATAGGCATTTTAGGACCCCTGGTTATGAACAGTGCCACTGTCATTTTCTTAATCTGTCCTGAACACTGATTCCCCACAGCGACTGCGCTATTCTGCGCTGGAAGTGCGAAAACACATTTCAGCCAGGATGTGGAAAATGACAGCTGTACTGATCACAAGGAGGTCTGAAAAAATGCCAGTGTTGAAAATCTGGCATGAAAATATTGCAAATTCGCAAAGTTACGAGCGTGCGTAGCAACTGCGCAACGCACACTCGTAAAACAGTAATTTTTTTAGATTTTTCCCACCAAATTTGCAGTATAGGTTTTTTGAGGGCCCACCTCATGAACACTGCAACTGTCGTTTCATTAATCGGTCCTGAAAGGGGTTTCCGCACAGTGACCCAAAATTACCTTTCGGGGCCGAATAATGCCATTACCGTGCCAGAATTCATGAGGAGGGGTCCCAAAAACCCCATGTTGAAAATTTGGTGCCAAAATTCCAAAACATGCATGAGATATGCATCAAAGTTGGAAAAAAAACTATTCCATTATATAGCTTACCGGCATTTCCTCAGTTCGCAGTTGGCTTTGAAGAGTGCAGACGTGTTCCCGGTCCACCAAAGATCATCACGCTGGACTCTGGAGGTAAGTATGGGGTGAGGGGGGTGTGTGGGGAGGCAGGGTGCACAGTGAGTGGTTGTGGGAGGGGGGCAGGGAGACTGCCGAGAGACAGTTTCCTTTTTTATGGGTTAAAAGAAAAAAATGACTTTCCGGGACTGTTTTTTAATTTTACAGGGGCTTGTGGCACACTGGGGTGGGCTCCCAGTGTGCCAACGGAATCTTCTTTTTGGAGGGGCAGCTGTAGCCGATGGGGGATCGGGCACCCTCGTCGGCACACAAGAAAAGGGAGAGGGTGTTACATTACACCGACGGGGATTGGGCACCCCCATCGGCACACAACAAAAGGGGGGACCTTATGCCGACAGGAATTGGGCACTCCGTTGGCAGACAACATAAGCGGGGGGGAGTTACATAATGCTGACGGGAAGGGGGCTCCCTCATCGGCAACATAAACCAGATGGCACTGAAGCCGACAGGGATTGGGGCCCCGATCGGCAAACACGGTGGGGGCACCCTCTTGGCGGGGAGGTTAATATTGTTTATGAACATGGCGACAAGCACCGCCATGTTACAAACAATAATAGTGTTTCAAAGTTCCGCCTACAATGATGGGTCACTCCTCATTTGCATTGAAATAGCTGTCAGCCTGCAATGGCGGGGCGGCCCTGATTGCAGCGGCTAAAACATTAGAAAGTTGTGGCACGCTGGCTGAACTAGTGTCAGCAGCAGCGTCGTCACAGCATCTGAACATACAAAATTTGCCAGCAGATAAAGGCCTAGAGGTCTATCAAGTCTGCTCGAATGTGCAGCTAGTACCCTTTATTCTGCAGCTGCCCTCCCTTCCACCCTTCCCCTTCATTAACCCTCCCCCTTGTCCTATCCCAGCCCCTTTTGAAGCAGTCCACTGTTCTGCTGGATACCACTTCTGCAGGTAACACATTCCACCCAGCCACCACCCTCTCTGTAAAAAAGTGTCTCCTTATCTCCCTCCTGAACCTTCCTCCCTCCAGTCTCATGTCATGGCCCCTGGTGTCCCTCCCCTCCCTTACTTTGAACAGTCCCTCTGTACCTGTCTTGTTTATTCCTTTCATGTACTTAAAGGTTTCAGTCATGTCCCCCGTCCCTCCCCTCCTCCAGTGAGTACATGTTCAACTCCTCAGCCTCCTCTCGTATGATAAGTCCCCAGCCCCTTGATCATCTTTTTCGCCCTGTGCTGCACCCCCTCCAGTAACTTAATGTCCCTCTTCAGATATGGGCCTATACAGTGGCAGAATCACCTCCTTGAGGTTATACCCCTTGCAATACAACCCAGCATTTTGTTGGCCTTTGCAGTTGCCTTCCTACATTGTGCCAAGTTGTTCATTGACCCTATAATGAGCACCCCCAGATCCTTCTCCTCCTCCATCTGGGCTAGCTGCACTCCCCCAGCTGGTAACTCCTCCTTGGGTCCTTCATCCCAAAATGCAGCACCTTGCACTTTTTGGCATTAAAGCCCAGTTGCCAGGTGTCTGACCAGGTTTCAAGCTTTGCCAGATCATCCTGCAACCCCTGCCATCCCCCTAGGTCATCCACCACCGCGCCTACCTTGGTATCATTAACAAACAGACTGATCTTGCTCTTGATGTCGCATGATATGTCTGCAATGAATATCCCAAACAACACTGGTCCCAACACCAAGCACTGTGGAACACCGCTCATCACTACCCTTGGGTGTGAGAGCTCCCCACCCACCACCATCTTCTGTTGCCTTCCCTGAAGCCAGTTTCCTACCCATCTCACTAGCTTTACACCTGTCCCTGTGCCTACTAACTTACTTCCCAGCCTTCCATGCGGCACCGAGTCGAATGCCTTACTGAAGTCCAGATACAGGACATCCACTGCATGGTTCCTGTCCAGTTACCTAGTTACCCAGTCATAGAACTCCACTAGGTTGGTTTGGCAGGATCTGCCCCATATGAAGCCATGCTGTCTGCTGTTCTGTAGTCCATTGGCATCTAGGAGGGCCACCAGCCTCTCCTTCAGGATAGTCTCCATTAGCTTACCCATGATGGATGTGAGGCTCACTGGTCTGTAGTTTCCCGGTTCATCTTGGGGCCACTCTTGTGGAGGGGCACCACGTGAGCCATCCTCCAGTCCTGAGGTGCACACCCCAAATGTAGTCAGGCATTAAACAGGTCTTCCAAAGGTCCTGCAAGGACCTCTGCCAGCTCCTTCAGTATCCTGGGGTGGATGCCATCTGGGCCTGGCACCTTGTCCACCCTCAGTGCCTTCAAACCCTCCCGAACTCTGCCCTCCATGATTTCCCCATCTGTCGCCCCCCCCTTCTGACATTTCTCCCCCCTTGGGTGTCATCTCCCTCTTCTCTTTAGTAAATACTGAGCAGAAGTACTCATTTAGTGCTTCTGCCTTATCGCACCTTGCTTCCACCCAACACCCTCCTTCCTAATCCTACTATGTGGTCCTTACAGCCTTTGCTCCCTGATGTACTCTAAAAGTCCTTTTAATGCCTTGTGCCAGCCTGAGTTCCATAGATGCTTTGGCTCCCCTTTACTGCCCTTGTCACCTCCTTCGATTCTGTCAAGTGCTCCTCCCCCCTCCCTGTTTTCTTGTACTTCATAAAGGCAGCTCTTTTCCTCCTTACCTTTTCCATGACCTCCTTGCTGAACCAGCTTGGTTTCTTAGCCCTAGCCTTCTTGCTCTGGGCCTTGCAGCAGGTTTTGGTTGCCTCCACTATCCCCAGTTTTATGAGCTCCCACCTCTGGTTAGTGTCCATACTAGATTGAATTCTGGCCAGGTACCCTTTTACCACTTCCCCCATCCTCCCAAAGTTGGCCCTCCTGAAGTCCAGCACTTTTGTGCCTGATTCCACTCCTTCCTTGCCCATATCCAGTGTGAGCCATACTGAGTGGTGGTCACTCCCTGACAGTGGTTCCTCCACTGTAAGTTCTCTCACAAAGTCCCCATTTGCTAGCTCAAGGTCAAGGGTATTCCCTAACCTGGTTGGTTCACTGACCATTTGCATCAGGAAGCTGTCCTGGAAGGCATCCAGCAGTACCTGCTCTCTTCTGTTCCTGGTTGTTGGGGTACGCCAGTCCACTCCTGGCATGTTGAAGTCCCCCACAATCACCACACTACCCTTCTCGCAGGTCCTCCTGATCTGTCCCACTAGTTCCCTGTCTAACTCCTCCGTCTGAGATGGTGGCCTGTACACCACTCCCATTCTAAATATCCTATTCTTGGAATCCTGTGTTTGCATCCAAAGTGACTCCATACTACCCTCCTCCTCTTCCTCCCTTACACACTTCAGTCCTTCCATCACATATAGTGCCACACCCCCTCCTTTCCCAATCACCCTGTCCCTACGAAATAACCTGTACCCTGGTACAGACAGGTCCCAGTCATTGTATTGGGTGGCCATGTTTCTGTGATGGCTGCAATGTCCACCTCCCTCTGCCATGAGCACCTGTAACTCTTCAGTTTTCCTCCCAAGGCTCCTAGCATTAGGGTAACCACCTTCCACCCTCCCCCATCCTGCCCTCCTTTACTAGCATCACCAACAGTACTTGCCATTTGTCCTTTGTCACTGTTATGGGGGGAAGCTCATATGGTTTCCCAACCTGTGATCTCTGCATATCTCTTGCCCAATTGCTATCTCCCGCTCCTAGTTTAAATTCCCAACTTCTTCTACATACTCCTCCATCCTCTGTTTCAACACTTTCTTTCCCTCCTAACTCAAGTGTAGTCTGTCCTTGGCATAGAGACTACTGTCCTCCCAGGTCCCTCCCACCCCCCACCCCAACAGCCCATACCCTTTAGCACAACACCAGGTTCAAACAACATGAAGTCTTGCTATATTATGACAAATGCAGTTTGACCCAGCCTTCGAACGCTCCGGAGGTGAAAGAGTTAACTTTCCATGCCAGGCATGGAATCTTGAGCGTGAGCTCGTTGAGAACTCTGTCTGTTGTTCTTCAAACTCAAACTGTTAGATTTCTTACTCTACCACTGAACAGTCGCCCGAGATTTCTCCTGCTGCTCGTTCATTTTCTCGGTTAAAAGTGTAATTTCTTGGTTTTAAACCGCATTTTGTCTATATTTAACCGCAACCGGTCGGTTCAAGCTCTGTCTGTGGTATCGTAAGTAATAGATAGGTTTTACATTATTTCTGTGTGGAACTTGTAAACGATATTATCGGTTCGGTTTGAACTGATCAGGTTGTTGTTAAACTTTATTGCATTTAGAGTGCGGTTCCCGGTTCTTATCGGTTCTAAAAAAACTGGATTTCATTACGTTTTTTTCCACGACCCGTGACACGGTTGGGAACCAATAAGGGTGTCTTGCTTGGCGGATTGCCGTAAACGGGCAAGTTTTTGGTTAGGCTGGCACTATGTCTGAGAAACCCAAAAGAAAAACTGGGCCCACTGGGTTTCAGCACTGTAGTGTCTGTGGGGAAGCCTTGCCAAGGTTGACCCACACACACCACATGTGTTTATTGTCTGGGGTTTGACCACCTCAGTGCAGACTGCCAGATTTGCAAGAATTTCCCTGCAGCTACCCTGGATAAGAGAGTTGGTAGGCTCAGGGAACGAGAGGCCAAAAGTCCGCTGACCGGATGGCCAGCCCGGTTCGGTGCCAACCGAACCGAGGGAGTCCCTCTGACCAGGCGAGACTTCCTCGGGCAAGCGGAGGGCTGACTCGGAGGAGTCAGTCCCAGCAAAGGACTAGAAAATCAGCAGGTGTGGAGCCAAAATTTCCTTCTCCAACCACTCGCGGAGATAGCCAAGCGATCAAAATTGTCCAGTCGTTTTCGATTCCGACCGAACCGCACCATCAGGTAAGCGGTCGGTTCGGTCGGTGCCACCGGTTCAAGAATATGATATAGAGGAATTTTAAGAACTGGAGGAGGGAAGGAAGATTATGAAGAGAGTGAATGATTTTGAAAGTCTGGATGTGCCCATTGAACGGACATCTCCCCAGACAGACCTTCAGGAGTGTCTCCCCTAGGCTTTGAGTCCCCTTCTCATTTTATGTTTTATAAGAAAGTGGCTGAAACCCTCCAGCTCCTTTGGAAGAAGCTGTGGATGAACAGGAGGAGCCTGACTATGTAGAAATGATGGATATCCCAGAGTCTCAGAGATTGTCTATTCCTTTACATAAATCTTTTAGAAACAGACAATAAAATTCTAAAAGTTCCTCACACTATACCTCCTGTGGATAAAAAAATGGACAAGAGGTACACATTGTCAGGCCCTGATATGGAGTTCCTTTCACAACAATGCAGCCATGTTGGGGTAGTGCAGGCTGCAGCCTGTGATAAGGCAAATATTCCCTTGGCCTTGGCTTCACACCCCCCTGACAAGGACTCCAGGAGGATTGATGCCATGGCAAAGAAACAGTACATGGCAGCATCCTTGGGACTCAGACAGGCAAATTATATGGCCTATGTGGCAAGATACCAGAAATCCAGATGGGATACTGTTATGGCTCTGCCGAAACAGGTCCCTGGCCAGCTTGCCAAGGAGCTGGAGCAGGTGGCTGCTGATGGTATTGAGGCATCCAAGGTGCAATTCCATGCTGCAGTGGACTCTAATGATGTATCTTCAAGAGGCATGGCTACATCTGTGGTTTTTCAGAGAATGGCTTGGCTCAGGTGTACTAGCCTGTCACAGGATACCCAGGCTAAGGCCATGGATTTTCCTGTTGTGGGTACCTCTCTGTTTGGGGAGCAGACAGAAATTACATGAAGAAAATGGATGAGTATAGGACCACTTATAGGAGTGCACAGGCCAAGGAAAGGCAGGCCACTCCTCAGAGGCAGCTTTCCAGGGCAGGGCAGGCCTTTTCACAGACCTTTACCAAGCCCAGGCCTTCTCTTCAGCCTATGCCCAGAGGGGGTTCTTCAGAGGAGAGGCAGACGGGCACGAGCAGGCCAGCTCCCACCCCTCAGCCCAAAGCCCTGCCAAACAGGCACCCTGATGGGAGGGCCAGGCCGATTCTCCATTACCTGTAGTGGCAGGCTGGCTTACTCGTCCAGGACTGGAAGTCTTTAACATCAGACAAGTGGGTCCTGGAAGTAGTAAGCCAGGGACTGGTTCTCAGCTCAAAAATTTCCAAAGATGAGAACCAGATCCTTTCCACCTGCAAATCCATCAGAGGCTCTCACTCTGGAAACAGAAGTCTCTACCTCCTGGCTCTCAGAGCTGTAGAAAGGGTACCTCCCTACACCAGGGCAAAGGACTGTACTCCAGGTACTTCCTTACCCCAAAAAAGACAGGAGAATGGCGGCCCATCCTGGATCTCAGATACCTAAACAAGCACCTTTTAAATCAAAATTCAAAATGGTGACTCTGGGAATTATTTTACCCTCTCTAAGGCCAGGGGACTGGCTAGCATCTCTGGACCTCAAGGATGCCTACTTCCATGTTCTCATCAGAAGCTCCCACCAAAAGTACCTCAGATTCGAACTGCCCTCAGGCCATTACCAGTTCAGAGCAATGCCCTTCGGCCTCACCTCTGCCCCAAGGGTATTCACAAAATGCCTGGCAGTAGCAGTTGCTCATTTAAGAAGGCAAAAGATTGCCATCTTTCCTTACCTGGACGACTGGCTCATAGTGGGCCAGTCCCCAGACCAAGTCAAATTACACCTTCAGGTTACCCAGCAGCTGCTTACATCTCTAAGTTTCCTTCTTAATCTCCCAAAGTCAGTTCTAGAGCCTGTTCAGCTACTCACTTTCATAGGCGCAGAACTGGACACAAAGCAGGCCAGAGCTTTCCTCCCTCTAGAAAGAGCAAAGACCTTGGTGGCTCTGGCCTCCTCCTTCACTCTGCGGGTCTCTCGACCAGCAAGGCATTTTCTGCAGCTCCTAGGGCACATGGCGGCCTCCACAGCAGTAGTGCAGGGAGCAAGATTTCAGATGAGGGACATTCAGTTCCATTTGAGAGCCTTCTGGTCTCAAAGGAGAGATCCTCTAATCAAATTGATCCCAGTAACTCGAATCCTGATCCAAGCCCTACAGTGGTGGCAGGATCAGAGCAATCTGAGACAAGGGGTTCCTTTCATCCCTCAATCTCACTCCTTGACCCTTACTACAGATGTGTCCCTCTTGGGGTGGGGAGCTCACATGGGCAACCTCACCACCCAGGGATTGTGGTCCCTCCGAGTCTCTGCTCCACATCAGTCTGTTGGAACTCAGAGCAGTTTTTCTAGCACTTCAGGTTTTTTCTGCATCTGTTCAGAACAAAGTGGTACAGGTCAGAACAGACAACTCCACTACAATGTGGTACATCAACAAGCAAGGGGCACTCGGTCTTCGGCCTTGTGCACCGAGGCAATGTATTGTGGTCTCTGGCTTATTCCCTGAACACCTCCTTATGGCAGTTCACCTCCCAGGCAAGGACAATGTCCTGGCAGATGCTCTCAGCAGGATTTCCCAGGGCCATCACGATGGGCTCTGGATCCCCTAGTACTGGAGGTAGTAGTTGCCAGGTGGGGCTCCCCTCAGATAGATCTTCTTGCAGCCCCAGACAATCACCAACTTCCGCTATTTTGCTGCAGGCCCCCAGTGTTGGGCTCAGTCCCTCTGGATGTCTTCCTTCTCAACTGGGAAGGGAAGTTTCTCTATGCCTTCCGCCCCCTTCCCTCTCTTGTTCAAGGTGCTAGTCAAAATCGGATCTCAACCTTCCAAGATGATTCTGATTGCTCCAGATTGTGCCAGACCGCCCTGGTATCCACTCCTTCTATCCTTAGCAGTCCACCTTCCCCTGTGTCTTCCCAGGAATCACAATCTGTTAACCTGTGCCCAGGGGAGAGTTTGGTACCCGAATCTCAAATCCCTCAACCTCAAGGCCTGGCTCTTGAAGAGTTAGAGTTTGCTGACCTACACCTTTCTCAAGGTGTACTCGATATGGTGCTCTGGAAAGCATATTTCCCCAGAATCTGCTGATTTGCCCACAGTCCTGGATTATATGGTCCACTTAAATACTTTGGGGCTGAGACCAGCTACCCTGAAAGTGCACTTGGCAGCTGTCTCTGCTTTTATATCAGCAGGAAAGCCCTCTTCTCTTTCTGCTCCAAGTTTTATAAGGGATTGCTTCACACCAACCCTCCATTCAGGGACCCTGCTCCCGCCTGGGATCTTAATGTTTGCATTGCTCAGCTTATGCAACCCCCCTTTGAGCCTTTGTCTTCAGCAGAGCTTAAGTACTTGACTTGGAAAACTGTGAATCTGGTAGCCATCACTTCTGCCAGACGCATAAGTGAGTTACAAGCTTTGTCAGTGGAGTCTGATTTTATCTCCTTTCACAGAGATAAGGTGGTCCTCAGGACTAACAGGAAAGTTCTTGCCTAAGGTGGTTTCAGATTTCCACCTTAATCAATCTATATCTCTTCCAGTGTACTTCACTGACCATTCCTCCTCTGGCAGAGGAGGCTGCACAGTTTAGATGTGAAGAGAGCCCTAGTTACTACATAGAGCACATGAGGTCACAGGTTTGACTCCTCCAACTATTCTCACTTATGGGTGAGGTTGGAAGGAAACCTGCCACTAAAAGATCCATTGCCAGGTGGATTGTCTCTTGTATCCAATTTTGTTATCAAAACTGGGTAGTCTCCTCTCAGGCCTGAGGGCTCACTCTACCAGAGGTATAGCTGCGCCCCTGGCTGCAGCCAGGGACATCCCTATCATAGAGATATGTCAAGCAGCTACCTGGAAAACAGTTCACACTTTCACCAAGCATTACCCCTGGACATCCAGGCCAGGAGTGATGCCTGCCTGGCACAGCTGTGCTTCAGAGCCTATTTCAAGTAGGTTCTGTCCATCCTCCATGGAGGTACTGTTGTAGTTCTGATGTGTCATAATATAGCAAGACTTAATGTTGTTTGAAGAAAAAATTACTCACCTTAGTAATGTTGTTTCTTCTAGTGGAGTCTTGCTATATTATGACCTCCCCTGCCTGCCCCTCACAGAACCTCTGCTTTTGGGATGTGGGTGGCAGTGCAGTGTTGGCACTAGTAGATGCCCACCTTGTTTTTTTTCACCTCTTTTGGGGGTGTTTGGGTGTTGTGTTTTTATTTTTTGGATCCCCTGACTTGAGTCTTTGTTTTGGGACCAAAAAATGGTTAATATTTTAGTAGCCAGTTGGCTAGTGTAGGTTTACAGCTTCCACACAGAGTCTTAGTGAGTTTTGCCCGTAAAGATCTGACAGTTTGAGTTTGAAGAACAACAGACAGAGTTCTCAACCGAGCTCGCGCTCAAGACTCCATGCCTGGCGTGGAAAGTTAACTCTTTCACCTCCGGAGCAGTTTGAAGGCTGGGTCAAACTGCATATGTCATAATATAGCAAGACTCCATTAGAAGAAACAACATTACTAAGGTGAGTAATTTTTTCTTCTTAGCCATCCATTAAATTCCTCTATTCCCAGCTTTCTTGTTGTGCTTGCCTTGGGCACTGGAAGTATCTCTGAAAAAGTTACTGATCTTCCTGCCCTCTCACATAACTGTGCTAGTTCCTCAAACCTCCTCTGTACTATATCCACTGTCTTGTCAACCAGGTCGTTCGTCCCAAGATGTATAATTAAATGAGGCTTGTCCCTACCTCTTCTAGCATATTTCAGAACAGATTGTCCCACTCTTTCCGTTGTCATTCCTGGCATGGCCTCCACCCAAATGCAACTGTGCCTCTCCCCCTTGCTACCCCACCTGACTCCTCTTGGTATTGAGTGCCCCAGCACTAAGATTCCACCATGCTTGCTTCCATTCATAGAAACATAGAATATGATGGCAGATAAGGACAGCTTGGCCCACCTAGACTGCCCATTTTCCTACCTAACAGATAAGCTGCAGATCCTAATTAACCAACAGCCTACTTCTTCCTACCCCCCACTAGGACTGCCTTATGTCTGTCCTATGCATTCTTGAATTCCCCTGCTGTTCTTGACTCCACGACCTCCTCAGGGAGGCTGTTCCATGCATCCACAACCCTCTCTGTGGAAAAAATACTTCCTCACATTACTTCTGAGCCGTCCCCCCTCTATCTTCAAATTGTGCCCGCTTGTTCTTGCACATCCCTTTTTCTGAAAGATGCCACCCTCTTGGACTTTGTTGATTCCCTTGAGGTACTTGAAAGTTTCTATCATGTCTTCTCTCTCCCTCCTTTCCGCAAGGGTATACATATTAAGCTCCTTTAGTCTTTCTTCATATGTCTTCTGGTGCAGACCCTGCACCATTTTGGTTGCCCTCCTCTGGACAGCCTCCACTCTGTCTGTGTCTTTGTGGAGATGGGGTCTCCAGAACTGCACACAGTACTCCAGATGGGGTCTCACCAACTGTCTGTACAGAGGGATAACAACTTCCTGTTTTCTACTATTGATGCCTCTCCCAATATCCCCCCAGCCTTCCTTACTGCCTTCTCATATTGCTTGCCCACCTTTAGGTCATCTGATATAATTACTCCCAGGTCCCTTTCCATTTTTACTGTTGTCAGTACCTCACCGCCCATTGTGTACTCTTGCCCTGGGTTTTTGTTTCCCAGGTGCATTACCTTGCACTTCTTTGCATTGAATCTGAGCTGCCATACATTTGACCATTCCTCCAACCTTGCCAAGTCCCTTCTCATCCTTTCCACTCCATCTGGTGTATCAACCCTGTTGCAGATCTTGTGTCATCTGCAAAGAGACATACTTTCCTTCCAGTTCCTCTGCAATGTCACTTATAAAGACATTAAAAGGACCGGTCCAGTACTGAACCTATGCGGTACCCGCTAGTAACCCTCCTTTCTTCACTGTGGACTCCATTTACTACTACCCTTTGCGTCCTGTTGTCTAGCCAATGTTTTATCCAGGCTACCACCTTGGGACCCACTCCAAGGCTGGCTAACTTGTGTATTAATCTTTTGTGTGGGACTGTATCAAATGCCTTGCTAAAATCTAGGTAAGCCATGTCCACAACCCCTCCCTGGTCTACTACTTTGGTCACCCAGTCAAAGAAATATATTAGATTTGTCTGACACGACCTTCCCATCGTGAATCCATGCTGCCTTGGGTCCTGTGCCCCACTGGCCTCTAGGTACTCAACAATTCTTTCCTTCAGAAGTGATTCCATCATTTTACCTACGACTGAGGTCAAACGAACTCCCTCTCTCATTTCCAGCTCCTCTTCTTCCTTCTACACATTATGTCCCCCTTTTGCCCCTGTTGCAGTTCTCCCAGCAGAACTTCCCTCTGCTTCGGTTTGGTCCAGGCATTTATCAATTACTCCTCTAATTTCATCATTTCCCTCCTCCACCTTCTTCCTCTCTAGCAGTACAAAACTATTTTCTGAAGACCCTTCACAAATGCCCGCTCCCTCTCTCTTCATAGTAACCTGTTCTCTCCTTTCCACTCCAAGACTTTTGCCACTTCTTTGCCTCTCCTCACAAGTCCCTATCTCCTCCTTCCATTTGTCTTTTGTCTCCTGACCTGGTTTCCCCGGCAATCGTTCTTCCTGGCCTGGGCCCCTTTATCTCTGCTTCCCTTCTTCTTACCCTCTCCTCACCACTGTTGGCTTAAATCGCCCTCCCTCCTCTTCCCTTCTTCCTCCCTCCAGTATTGGGCTAAACCCACCCTCAATCTGCCTTACCTGTCTTGGTTCCTCCTGTAGACCCTTGATCTCATTTCTAAGTTTCTCTACGTGGTTGTACACTAAACATCCTCCCACACTCCAGGCAATTTTTAGAAAGATTAGTGCACCGCAGTTGTTGCAGCCTACCACCCTACCCATTGCTGTGGCTGCTCACCAGAGACCCCCCACTGTTCTAGATGCAGGATACCAAACACTCCCCCAAGTCTCCTCTCTCCCCCCTCTATCAGTGCAAAACATTATTTTCTTTATTTCCCTTACCCCCTTTGTTGTACATGTTTAGATAGATTGAGCAACTGCTTTTTATATTCCTATCCACACTCAAAAAGAGACTTTAAGTAGCTATTGCACTACCTTCTTCAAACTCCTACTCCTCCTTTCCCCAATGCAATAGCAATGCAAAGAAGTAACAATGAAAGCTCCTATATTTGCAGTTACTTCCCTTCCACTGAGATAGCAGTCACCTCTTCACTTGCTGCTGTAACTTTCCTGGATGTCTGCTTCTGCTATGACAAGTGCATATCCTTTGCCCGTTTGAGGAAGTGATTTCAGAATCCCTGGTATAAAGGAAATAATGGACGGGGTGGGTGGGGTGAGGGGTTGGGACCAGCCAAGTCTTCCAGAAACAATCAGGTAGCTGAGGCCCCTGGTCAGACCATTAGCACCCTTCCCCCACTCTGCACTAAACTTTGCAGCTAGTGAAGCCAGCAAAAATGAATCACAGTTCTACTCAAAGCCCCCAAAATAGGTTTGCTACTAAAAGAAACAGGACTCCAATTCAAACAGCTTCACCAACAACACATCAAAATAGGCTTGAAATTAGAATATATAGGTCTCCGATTCAAAGAAACAGCCCTAGTTAAATCACACCTGACCAAATAGGTTTTAAATCAGAAGATATAGGCCTCTACAAATGCAGCCTGCTACACAGCGAAACATCAAACAAATGAGCCGACTTATAGCTACCAAAACAGGTTTCAAAATTCCAACAGCCCCAAAACAATACCCTGCTAGCCCCTTAGAAGTAGTAAGAAAGAAAAGAAATAACCTTCTACCAAGTAGAATCCACAAGAAACAATGTAAAAACAAGAAGAAGAAGCTACTGTTCCAAGCAGGTTTTGCCTTCTGTGTAGTTTTAGCTAAGTGTGTATGTACTCCTCTGATTATAACCTAGGAGAACAGCAAAGGCCACCAATTTCCAGAAGAAGAGATGGGCCTTCAGATTTGGGGTGGGAGGGAAAGTTCATTAAAAGAGAACACTGATGTCCATGGGTTATTACTATTTAACATTTGTGATAAGAATACTGTTAAATGGCTTGCTGTTCCACTTTCAGTGTAGCGGAGTGGTTATACAAAGGCAGTCAAAGAGCTAACTAAAACTTAATCCCTTTGAAGTTATGCTGTTTAGCCACAATTTAGCTGCTGCAGAATCAGCTGTTGTTCTGCCACAGAAAGTATGACGTCTTGCCGCAAAATGTGGGTCCACTTTGCCACAGTAAACACGGGGCCCTGCCCATGGCCTAATTAACCCAAAGACCACCTAATTCCCTAAAGACCCTGTCCGCCTTGAAGGGTGAAATATCTGTCCCCTCACGCCCATTCCCCTTCTGTCCATTTTGGGCCCCCCCCATCCGCATCCTCACCACAGACAAGGCCTGGAAGCTGCTTCCCACACCTTTCCACCCAGCCCCACTTCCATCATTTCTCCTCCCTACCCCATCTTACCGCTTTCCCTCTCCTTTCGCAGGCATACTGCACGGTCGCAGTGGCTAGGGTTCACCCTCCACCCACCCCTCTTCACATCTCCATTGACGAGCCTTGATAGCTGCTCCATCCCATCCACCCAGCACTTCCTATAAGTCTCCTCCTTCCCTTCCCTACCTTATTTTTCACTCCTTCTCTCAACATGCCCAGGTGTATCACTCTGGGAGCAGTGGTTAGTGTCTTCTGTTACTGCCATTTTATTACTGTACTTTTTACTTATGGTTTGTAACTTGTACTGTACACCATGTAATCAAGAAGTATAATTGTTTGCTGCTCACTGTATTAACTATGTTTTTCGCTTGTTGTTAAAAGACGCGGAACCTCTGTAAATGAGCTTCCAGCTCACAGGTTTTTAATCCTAGTAATCAATAAATAAAGAATAGGACTTCCAGTGGTGCCATGAACATGTGAAAAGCGTGAGGGAAGAGCTCTTTTACTACTGCACTGCAAAATATACCTTTTCAAGAGTCAAAACCTCTCAAATGTCGCAAGAAACTAAGAAATTGTCTCCTGTGACTCTGTCTGGTAAAAACAACAGGAAAAAGAAAACCCTGGTGCACTTTACCAGACCTAGATTCCAACCACTCACAGAGGAGCCGGACCTGGGCAACGTGGCAACTTTGACTACGGATCCTGCAATTATGCAGCCTGATGACCCAAAACACAATCAATCTTCCAAAAAAACACTAAGAAAGGAACAACTAACTGGCCAGCAGCCTGATAAATCTGACACAATTCTGCAAGCTATAGCAGATTCAGGATTCAATCCTGGGCCTCCGAGCAGACCTGGGAGTTCTCCAGGGCAGGAGAGACAAGGCAGACTGTTAGATCTCCTCCAATATGGCACAAATCAAATATTTGCACACATCATTGACAGATCTGGCGAACTCTCAGCTTCTAATTGCAGCCTGCCAGGAAGATTCTGAAAACGGGCAGGAGGTAAAATTTAAGACTGTATGGCATTCCTGAAAATCAATCAATCAGAATCTTTTTTTATCCAGGCGGGCACCATTGAGCAAGGCTCATTTGCAAGGTGGACCTGGTCATGAATACATCAAAGTACAGTACAGAAGCAGGTATACAAAAAGCAATAATATACAAGGAAGAAAAAGTATATACAGTACAGTACAAGGTTGAAATAAATACAAAAAAAACAGCATTATTTTACAATTGGAGAAGTCAGCAGATGTACAATCAACCATAGGCATACAGGGGTTATAAGCAGAGATCTTTTGAGTGAGGCAGCTACACATATAGGGGAAAGAGGCCATGTATGGGGTGGTAGGTTAGAGAGGTAAAGAAGAGGAGGGATATATTACCGACAACTGGGGGAAAAATTGGGCTAAAACCACAGAAAGTGATGATGGCTGTCGTGTACTTGTTTATTATGATAATGACTGAGGAGGGGTTGATAATTGGGACACTACTGTGGATGGGGTGGGACTTTAGCCAGGCTGTTGCGGACAGGGAAGGGTGGGTGCAGCAGGAAGAGTTAATAGGGAAAGAGTGAGAGCCAGGGGTAGAAACATGGCGAGCATCAGGATGGAAAGGGGGAGTTTCGGAATTAGTGGGCTAGCGGTGAGGAAAACATTTGCAAGGTGCTTTTATGTAGCGATCGTAGAGCGCCTTGAAGATATTCAGGCTAACAGGGCAGCTTAGCTTCAAGTTCCTTTGTAAACCGATCCACAATTTGGGTAAAGAGAAGCTTGAGCAACTTTGCCAAAATGAGTTTTGACCATTGGAACTTGGAGGGCAATTAGGGAATAGCTCCTTAGAGTGTAGGTGCCTAACACACTCTGGGGAATACAATCTGAGGCATATGAGGGGAGCTTGTTCACCGCTCTGAAGGCCCATAGGGCGGCGTTTTTATTCCTTCTGTAGTGAAGGGAAGTCCAGCCTAACGATGAGTACAGGGAGCAGTGGTGTGTGGAAAGTGGAAGGCCAGTAATGAACCTGATAGCTCTGTGGTAGAGGATGTCCAACTTAGCCAGTGCAGAGGCAGTGCAGTGGCTGTAGATCAGGTCCGCGTAATCTATTAAAGATAGGAAGGTAGCTTGAGCCAGTTGAATCTTGGCCTCTTTTGTGAGCAGGTGGTTAATTCTGTAGAATAGTCCTAATCTTTGCCTTAGTTTCTTCTGTAGTTCTTCGAGATGGTCGTGAAGGAAAGTTTATGATCAAGCCAAACTCCTAGATATTTGAATTTGCTACATACTCTAGTGTCTCTCAAGAGAGTGGTAATTTGTGGGATAGCTCCCCCAACAGGAATTGCCACATGCAAGGGAGGAGGAGAGAGTATGGCTTTTCTCTTTGCATTGAGCAAAAGCTTTTGTTTATGAGCTGATATTGTGAAGGTTAAATTCAGCTTGAGGTCTTCACAGCTGCTTCCGGTGTGGGACGACTCAAGTACATTACAGTGTAGTCCATAAAATAAGTGGATGTTGGCTTTTTGTTGGGGTCATTGATGTTGTTAATATAGACTGCAAAGGAGGGACCAAGGATGGGGCCCTGGGGCATGCCCCTCAGCATAGGTTTTAATGGAGAAAGATCACCTTCAGCTTTAACCTACTGTTTCCGTTCTCCGAGGTAGTCTGCAAACCAGCACATTGATTTATGGTCCAGGCCTAAGGTGCTTAGGGAGGAAAGAAGCAGGCTGTGATTGACTGTGTCGAATGCCTTACTAAGATCCAAGAAAACGGCACAGACATGCTTCTGGTTGTCAAGGTCTGGGAGCCAATCATTGGTCACCTTAGCTAGGGCTGTTACGGTGCTGTGCTTTGCTCTGAATCCAGACTGAACCTGGTTTAATGGGCTTCTGGATTCTAAGTATACCCCTAGCTGGCACACACTATTTTTTCTAGTAATTTAGACAGGATGGGGAGGAGGGAGATCGGTCTGTAATTATTTAGATTGCAGGGGTCACCTGCTTTTAATAGAGGGATGACATGGGCTATTTTCCATTGAGGGGGGAGGCTACCCTGGAAGAGTGACATGTTGAATGGGTGGGTGATTGTCACCGAAAGCACATGGTAGGCACATTTCGGATAGTATGACTCTATGAAGTCGCAGCCTGCTCCCTTTGTGGTGTCCAGTTGCAGCAGTAGGTCTTCCACCTCTTTTAGAGAGACAGGCAGGAGGGAGAAGGCCTCCTTGGTAGAGGGGGACTCGTGGGTTGGTGGACCATGAGCTGTGTGGAGGTCATTGGCAGGAGAAGTATCAAATGCTAGCCCTGCCGTTGCAAAATGGCTATTGAGGGCTTACAATATCTCCGATCAGTTAGAGATAATGCTGCCACCGGACTTAATTTTTACTGGAATGGAATTACCAGGTGCATGTCCAGACATGTCTTTTAATGTTTTCTAGAGCTTTGAAGGATTTCTTGAGGCAGAGGCTAGCTCCGAACGATAGTAGGTGGCCTTAGCTGCTCTGATCAACTTGGTGCACTTGTTAACGTGCTCTCTTAAAAAGACACCAGTCCGAATGAGGAAGGTTGTCATGGCCTTCCTAGATGGCTTTCTGTGTTTCCTCCTCGATCTGGCCCAGAATATCCCCTAGATTTCGAGTGTGCTCATAGGGTGCTGGGCCCAAAGCCAATGGCTCCAGACTCGCGACCAAGCTCCATAGTGGCGTGCTTGCTTAATTTCGCCGTTAAAGATGAACTGCTACAGAAAGTGTGGTCAGAGAAGATATTAAACTACAAAGGCAAAAGAATATTCGTGGATAATGACTACATCCCCCTAACCCAAAAAACAAAGGAGACTACATTCCCTTGTTCTACATGTTTGAGGGCCAGTAATCGTAAATTTAAAACTCCATACCCAGCTACGATGGTGGTTCAGTTTCTGGATGGCCAAAAGATTTATAATACTACTGCTGAGGCTACAAGCAAGAGGCCTGTACATGGCTTGACCTCATGGAGTGAGGGGGTAGAATCAAATCGTTCCAGGGTTGGTAGAGGATGCTCGGAGCAAAACCAAGTGGGCTGGAGCCCAGATTTATTGCTGCCTGAAATTTTGGAACAACGTCCGCAGTTCTATACACAGCAATCCATTGACCGATGACTGTCTGAAGCAGAACTTTATGTACTACATAATTGACTAATCACATTGATATGACTGTCCCCTAGATCTTGGGGGAATTGGAACCATTGTGGGCGGGGGATTGCAGTGGGAGCTGTGGGGGAGTGGGTTGGGGCGAGAGTTTTGTGCTCTCCCTTCCTGCTCTGGGGTATATCAATGGGGTGGGGTGAACTGATCTTCCAGGCTCCTTCTGATGCTTGGGCACTAAGTTCCAGGCTGGAGTGCAGCAGTATGCCTGGGGATGGGGAGGAGGTGCACATCAGGCTTCTTCTTCTTGGCTTCCTTCAGACATTCTAATTTGTCCCCTCGGCTGGGGCGTTTTGCTGTAGTTAAGTAGGGCATGGAAAATAAACAGGCCTAGCAGGAGATGTATTTGATGACTGGATCCGATTCTAGTGGCCTTGCATATAACATAACCATTTTAACAGGCCTTACTACAAACCACATTACATTATGTCAGCTGAAGATCCTAGCATAATTGGTTGCTCTCCATCAGTGTCTTTAAATGCATAGAACTGTTGCTCGATACAATTTTGTTTTGCGAAAGAGACAGAGCTGAACTGCCTGATGAAACTTTGTGACAGGGAGGGTGGGGATGGGTGAGAGTCGGGATCATGGGGTCCTGGGCCCTTGGGGCTTCTCCGGTCTCAAGTATCCGGCTCTCCTGTAGTGGGACTTGGTTTCCCGTGGGGGGGCTGCCTGGGTCTCGAGGCCTCACGCTGTGGCGCCATCCCCTAGGCCTTCCTGCCTTGTTAGTGCAGTATCTTCCCCCAGCCTAAGACAAAATGGAAATAGCTTCCTTCTTGAGACCCAGCCCAAGTTGAATGAACCCTGATGACTTATGAATGGGCCTGCTAGATGTCCATGCTGGGACATCTCGATTGTGGGCTGCTGTATACTTGATTGGTTATCTGTTGTGAGAAATTCCTCTTTTGACATGAGACCTTTGGGAGAGTTCCACTTGTGTGAAGTACTCTCTGATAGTAGAGAGGGGGTAGACTTGAGCAGTGGCCAGGAGGGAAAGTCTGGCAGTCACGGGTGTCGACTGCCCTCAGGGACGGATCGAGGGGGAACACAATCTTTCCCCGGCTCCTTCTAGTGGTGGGTCCTTGCAACCTGGCCAGGAGTGTAGCAGCGTTGGACCCCTCGGGCTGGCTCCTGCTTTGGGGACCCTCTGACCCTTGGGTGCAATATCCTCTCTGAGACATGGATTGCAGGAAGGCAACATCCTTGCTGTTCTGGGGTGGGGAAGTCATTAATTAAGCAATCATTTCCTCAGCTGCCCCCTCCTGGTGATCCAGGGAGCAAGATAAGTTGCCCTTACGGGATCAGTGAGGGATCTCTGGGTATGATAACCCAGGACAAACCGACTGGTCACCTACATACAGTATATTGGTTGCAGGAACTCATCACCTCTTTCTGGTGACTTGATGATAATATGGTAAAACAAAACACTTGCAGTCAAGGGAAATGTCGGATGGTTTGCCTTCAACAAAGGGCCTTGCATTGATTAATATGGCTTAGTAATCCTGTGCCGCACAAGGAAATAGCCCTGTGACAGGGCAGTGAAGTTGACACTAATGTGAATCCCCATAGTAAAGAGAGGGGTTGGGAGAGAAGTATAAACCCTGCCCTGGAACCCCACACTAGGTTCTAGATATAAGAGATCATAAATCCTACCAGTCATTGCTCAAAGTGGAACAGGGGCATGGGAGATCTAAAAACAGGGGATATGTGAAATTAACAGATGATGGAGGTGAGAGGAAGCATTAGTGAATCCCCGAGGGGTTACATGGAGTTTAACCCAAATTTCCTGCAGCAACCCCACACACACATACATCTGAGGGTGTAGCCTAAGACAATAAAGGTGCTTTCATGCCCCCCACCCAGCTACCCCTACATTTGAACTAAAGAGGTTTATACTTTCAATCACTCTAACTTTTATTATACTGTGTATTTTTTGCAAGACATCATCGAGCATTGATACTGCATGGGAGGAGCTCACTCATAGGAGCTGCGACCAGACATGTTACCACCGTTTCAACTCTCATGCCCTTTACTTTTTCCCTATTATGGTTAATTATTTAAATTTGGGATATTAAAGTCCAGCAGAGGGCTTCTTCCACAAATCTTGTGGGACAGGTCTTCTGCCTAAGGGTGATAAATTTATTTCCCATGGGGACCTTAGAGGTGATGACTATATCACACCTCGAACTTGGAAGTCGAATTGTGTTATAGTTCTTGTTGTTGTACAAAGTTATCCCCCTTCCTGTTGTTTGAGGGGTGACAAAATTGTTGGGGTAAAGTGGGGGGGGGAGGTTACATACAGGACCCTGGGTATATTCCCGTTTCTGAAATTTACAGTTTATAAATGTAAATTGTTTCTATTAATAGAAGAGACACACATGCTAAACAATGGTTTAGGAGAAAGCTTTATTGATGGAAAGTTGAAAGGTTGTTCCTCCTTGCTGTATGGCTTGTTCTTGGTCTACAGGGCTGGGTCTGCTGCTTTGGGTCCAACAGGACGTCCGGGGTGGGGGGGAGCCTGGTCCGGAAGCAGGATTCACTTTTGTGGGAACGGCACCCTCTGTTCAGTTGGTAATTATGTCATCTACACCTATAAAGATATTTTCACAGAATATTAATGGTCTAAAGAAATCTGATAAAAAGAGCAAGATTTATACACTACTTACAGAAGAATCCTGCAGATCTTTACTGTATACAAGAAACTGATTTATCAGAAAGTGAACATAACAAACTGAAATGGCAAGGAAGATACATGATGTACACCTCCTCCCATCCTGGTAGGAAAAAGAGAGGGGCGGTGATACTGGTCCTACAAACAACTCCATTGGAAGTCAAAACCTCCTATATAGACCCTCAGGGACGTTACGTAATCCTAGAGGGTATACTATATGTTCAGTGTGTACCTCCCACCACAATCCTTGGTCACGGTGGCCCGCTCTTTTCTTAATAAATTACTCAAACTCCTTAAAGGGAGGGTAATATTAGGAGGGGACTTTAATATGACCTGGAATGCCCAGATGGACTCCACGAACCCTTGCTCTCACAGAATCACAAACGCGTTGCGTTTTCTGAGGGGTTCTTTTGATCAGCTAGACCTCGTGGATGCCTGGAGAAAATTATACTCATCTCATAAAGCCTATACATACTATTTGCTACGATTTAAGAGCTACTGCCGCCTAGACTATTTTTTTGTTTCATGCAAAAATTTACAATACATATCACGTGGCCCACCATTGCTCTCAGATCACCATTCTATTTCATTGAAAATAAATTTAGGCAAACAGAAAAAATGCACTTTGTGGCATTTAAATGAATCCCTGCTGTGAGATCCTCAGTTTCTAAACTTAATACAAACAAGAATCCCCCAGATACTTTGGGAGAATGAGACATGTGACACTTTGAAAGTGGTCCTGAGAGGAGAAATTATAGCATATGCTTCATGGAAAATTCATCAAAATGAGGCCAGATACCGTCAGTTGATGGAAAACCTCCAGGGTTATCAGCAGTTATACAGAGAGGGCGATAGGGAACTCCAACAAAAAATTAGGGAAACAAAACAAGAAATCCAAAAAATAATGGACTATAGGATACAGCAAGCATTGATGTATCTTAAACAAAATTATGAAGGTGGGTCTAGAGGAATGCGTAACTTGGCACGCAGATTGTGAGCAAGGAAATATTCTGCCATGATTTTGAAGCTTTGTGATCCCATAATATGTAGGTTGGTACACACAGAGAAAGGCATCCAGGCAGTCCTGGAAAAATATTACCAAACCCTGTATACAAAAGACCCGGACGCGGGAACTTGTCAAAATTTCATACAACAATTAGACCTACCAAAATTGACTGAGGGACAGAGACTGAATCTAGAGGCCCCAATAACAACACCAGAAAATCTATACCAGATAAAAAATGAAAAACCTAACAAATGCCCTGGTCCTGATGGATTCATGGCTACATTGTATAGTAAATTTTCAGGATTGCTGATATCAGTCCTTGCAAAGGTGTGTGGGGAAGTCGCGGAGGGAGTGCCCCCACCCCCGTCATGCACGTATGTAGTCCTCACAGCAGTTCCAAAACCAGAAAAAGACTTAACCACCCCAGTCTCTTATTGGCCTATATCAATATTAAATAATGACTATAAATTATATATGGGATTCTGGGCCCATCGGCTAGAACAGGTTATGCAAAAAATTATCCATCCCGACCAATCTGGCTTCATAAAGTCAAGAAATACCATGGATAACATTTGCAGAACATTACTGTCATTGAAATATAAACACTCAAGGGAGACTGTGACGGCACTGTTAAATTTAGATGCTGTGAAAGCATTTGACAAAGTATCTTGGGAGTTTCTGTGGGATGCCCTGTCAGCATTTAACTTCCTGGACACTTTCAAGAAATGGCTAAAAAATATTTATATGGAAACGAAGGCATTAGAGTCAACTGAGCCTTATTCCCACCAATCACCATGCAGAGGGGAACGAGGCAGGGATGTCCACTCTCTCCCTTTGCTGTTCACTATACACATGGAGCCTCTGGCAGCGGCAGTCAGGAAAGAGACAGAGATAGAGGGGATACCTTTAGGACAAAGGTAACATAAAGTTTGCCGATATTGTTTTGATACTGGACTTGTCACCTGAAACCTTGTTCCCCAAATTGTGGGTGACCTTGGATGCCTTTCAACACCAAGCAGGATTCAAACTTAATTTAACTAAAACAGGAGTCCTCTCCTATAACTTTATGCCACCCACAACTTTAAAAACGAAAATTCTGCTGAACTGGTGGAAAACTAAGATAAAATATCCAGGAATAACAATAACACAAAATCTTAATAATATTGATCTCATTAATTATGAACCCTTCACCCTCCAATTATAGGAGGATCTTCTTGGGGGAAGACTACACCTATCCTCTTTTCAGAGAATAGAAATCATAAGAATGAATGTTTCACCCTGTTTACTGTACCTGTTTCAGAATATACCAGTTTGGCCACCCCGTTTCTATTTTAATAGCTGGAACAAAATTATATAAGCAGTCCTTTTAAGACTGCATTAAAAACCCACATCTTGTCCTCACGCCGCTACCAGTGTGACCACTAGGCTTATCCAAGGCCCTGCTCGTTCACAATTAGGACACTCATGGCTTCTGACAATGCCTCTGATGAGACTACGTGCAGCCTCCCACCTCTGAGGCCCACTGGCCTAATGCCTATCTTAATAGCCTCATAGTATATTCCCTGTGTTAGTAATTTTTTTTGGTCACTTATATTTATTGATTTTGACAAACAATAGGATATAAGTATCACCCATAGGACAGTGCATAGTATAATTACACATCAGTTGTCATAAGAACATACAGTATCTTTGGCACTCCTTACTTGATACAGCATCGGGAGGCTTTCCATTATTACACTGCTTAGACAATCTAAGAATTATAAAAGCTATTGCTGCCATGAGAGGGGAAATACAACGAATTAGGAACAAATTATTTATATGAAAACACCCCTTTTATAGGTGAAGCTTCCCCCTATCTCCAAAATCGAGTAAATAAATCAGGAGGTAATGAAGCAATCTCTCATTACTCCACATCACCCACTTCCCAGCTAAGGCCTGAGTAGGTCAAGTATACAATTTAATGAACAGTCCACTAAAAAGTGGCCACTATAATAACTTTCAGAAAAGAACAGAAGAAAAAATTTGGCACCAACTACAAAACGTTGTTCTGAATGTAGCTGTAGTCCACTGTCTTAAACCCAGCTCAACAGAATTTTACTTAGCAAGTCTGTTTCTTCACTCAGGTATTGCCCTCATCCTCCGAGTCTGAATTGGGACCCTTTGCTGCATAATCCAATTCTATCTTGGCAGTCAGTTTAGCAGCATCCGCAGGATCGGCGAAATAAGTTTTAGTCCCGTATGCTATTTTCAGAGTTGCCGGCGTCAGTAACACATAGTGAATCCCCAACTGACGCAGTTTGGAGCGGACCCGATCGAAGGCTTTGCGGCACAGCCTCGTGGTGAACCTGAGGTCGGGGAAGACATGTATAGAGTCTCCCTGCATCTCTGATGGATCCCGTCTCCTCACCTCATGAAGGACATAATCTCTTTCCTTGACCGAACCCAGCACCACAAGCACTGCCCAAATCGGTGGATGCGCTGAATCTACCTGCAGTCGCGGGCCCTTGGCATTCACTCGGTAAGCCCTTGCAGTCATAACTGGGAGATCCAATTGCAAAAATTCAGGTAGCCATTGCTCCAGAAAGGTGACCAAGTCTTCACCCTCCGAGCCCTCCGACAGTCCTAAAATTTGAATGTGGGACGCACGCGTCCTGTTCTCATGGTTTTCTAACCGGCGCCGAAGGAGGTGGTTTTCCTTCATGAGGTCTGAAGTAGCTGTTAGCGCCTTCTCTGCAATCATAGATGCTCCTTGAGCCGTTTCTTCTTCCAGCACAAGTTTAGTCTCAGTGACTTGTAAGCGTTTGGTGAAGTCATCCATTTTTCTGTCTATAGAGTGCATCGCTTTTAGTAATGCTGCATTGGAAAGCTGGTTTGAATTAGTGTCTGGAGGCTCTTTTTCCTTATCTGGGCCAATTGCCCAGCAACAAGATTTTTATATGGCTGTACTCTTTAGCTGCTACTAGATCCAGAAATCAAAGTTTTGAGCAGTTTTAAGCCATATACAATTATTTAGTGAGTCAAATATAGTCACAGTGGTGTAGAGGTGTAGAGCTCTTAGAGCGTGCTGTTTCCAGCTCAGCTGCTAGCCACGCCCCCCTGTGTTAGTAATTTGACAATGCCTCCCCATGTGATGCAACAACTGCTTAGCTACCACTTGTATACAGTAGGCAACTGTATCTGTATGTATGCTTTGCATCTGTATGATACCATACTGTATTTGATTGTCCAATCTCTTAGCATTATTGTCTTACTCTGTGCCCGACAGCAACCTGTGATGCAACATTATGCTTAGCAACTTATCTGTAATTATGTCTCACACTTGTATGATTTCTTTCTGTATTCTATCATCCTAATCTCCTGTCGTAAATGTCCTACTATGTATCTGACGTGGAGCCTTTGGAAACGAGTCTATGACTCAAAGGGTTGTAATTCCTATGTACTTAAATAAATAAATAAATATATCAAATTTCATATGGGAAGGGAAAAGGCCCAAGAGTTCAGACCTCCATATTAAACCTGCCCCTGGCAATAGGACGGGCAAATTTACCAAATTTGGAATGGTATGCCAAGGCCGCATTCCTCAAACTTATAATATTATGGGTAACCTCTGCGTATTCAGCCCCCAGAAAGATATCGAACTTGTATTAAATGATTTGCACGATATAACCAGGGTGTTGTTTTCATCCAACAGGTACTCTATCCCCCTGTGAAACTTAATAGGAGAGCTCATCAAAATATGGAATTCAATAAAGTCTAACTCAAAATTCTTTGAGGCATTTTATTATATGAGATGAGAATTTTCAGCCTTCATCCCAAGACCCTATATTTGCTAAGTGGAGACAACTGGGGATCCACTATCTTTATCAGATGTTAACTGTCAGAGGAGTGGCCCCCTTTGAGGATATAAGGGCACCATATGGGCTTTCCCACCAAGACCACTTCCTCTTTCTTCAATTGTGATCCTATATCCAGGATCACATTTCTAATGGAATGAAACTTCCCAAACCCCCAAACAGACCTGTTGATAGTCTCCAGGGAAACCTGATGGGACAAATTATTGAGCACCTATATAAAATCTTAAGAGAAATACTAGGAGATACCACAACCACAATTCTTAACAAATGGGACTCAGACCTTGATACCCAAAATAACCCCAGAAGAATGGTATAAAAATGCACTGCCAGCAGTTAAAATTACTCTCTTAACAGACATGGAGAGAATTTGCATGGAAGTGCCGCAGCAGATACTTTCGCTCACCAGTGGTGTTGATGAAATACCTTCCAGCGAATTATGGACAGTGGTGGAGGGGCTGTAATTGTTTAGTAGCTGATCTGGGCCACATCTTTTGGAACTGCCCTCTCTTAACACCCTATTGGTGCTGTTTGCAGGTTGAGCTTCAGGAATGTATGGGGAGAGGGCATAGAATTAACAGCAGAGATGGTCTTATTATCAGTAATGCCAACACAGAGTTCGAGCTGGGGACGTACCCTGCTACCAATATATTTGCTGGCAGCTAAAAAGGCAGTAAGTAGAAAGTGAATGTCTAAAATAATTCCTAAAGTAGAAGATTAGAGATCAAGAGTAATGAATATATATCAATTAGAGAAACTGACAGCTGCCTTACATGATAAAAACAACCCGGTTTGGTATATGGCCCAGATACACATTCATTTCGTCCCTTAGAAGACTGTTGTTGGGGGCGAGAGAGGAACAGATGTTAAAATTTGTCAGAAACAGAGATGATAAGAGAAACATAGTAGAATACGAAGAGTAAAACTGTGAGACTGTCTAAATGCTTATGTAAACGTATAAGATGTGTGTATATATAGACATTAAATGTACCAAAAAGGTTTTCTCTATTGACACATTGTAAGCTGGTGCTGACACCAAATCAGATTTGAAGATAAGTGTGTGCCTTATCTATATAAAACTTAATACAAGTATATTTTAAAAAAAAAAAATCCTCTCTGGTGAACACTGTTCAATATATTCGCCTTAAGGCCAGCCTCCATACCCTAGCCCCCCCCCCATCTTAATCTGCAAATCTGGTGACAGTCAGCAGACCAGACCTGGGGTTTGAATCCCACAGCTTCCACTTGCATACTGTGTGACCCTGAGCAAGTCACTTAACCTCCTTGTGCTCCCAGGTCGCTCCTGTAAAAAAGCTTTCAGCTTAGTGTGCTATACCTGGTTAAACAACTAAATAAAAAAATAATAAAAAATAATCTCGTTACACCCGCCTTATTTTTCTCTCACTCCCCAGTGTAACTAAAGAACGCCTTGTCCCCTTCCCAGATCTTACTAGCAATATTTAATTCCATCTGCGCTTTAGCCCTTCTAGCAATCTTCCCTGCTTCCCTCTGCAGTTCCAGATATCGTTCCCTGTCCCTCCCGCTCTGTGTTTTCTTGTAGACCAAGAACACCTTCTTTTTGGCCCTCACTCTTTCCGCTACCTCCCTCATGAACCATATAGGTTTCTTCCTTTTTCTTCTTTTGCTAACCTTCTTTATTCTTATTTTGGTTGCCCTTCCAGTAGCTTCCCTGATCCCATTCCATTTCTCTTCCATCCCCCTAGTCTTGTCAGGGCTTCCCTCAGGTGTGTCCTCATCCTTGCAAAGTCAGCCCCTCTAAAATCCAGAACCCTAGTTTTTGTGTGGCCTTACTCCAGTCTGGCTTTGACATCAAAGATCACTGCCTTGTGGTCACTGGTCCCCAGGGGTTTGGACACTTCCACCCCTTCAACACTGTCCCTGTTTGTAAAAACAAGGTTCAGTATTGCCTACCCCCTGGTTGGCTGATCCACAAGTTGCCGCATATAGGCTTCCTGGATTGCGTCCAAGAAGTCTCTGCCCCTCGGGGTTGCTGCTGCTGGGAGTTCCCAGCGTACATTTGGGAGACTGCAGTTTCATCAGCAGCAACTCTGCCTTGCTTGTCATCCTGAGGATATCCTGAAGTAAGTCCTTGTCCAACTCCTCGCTCTGCATAGGGGGTCTGAATACAACCCCCCATCAGCCATATAAGGAGAGACTAAATGAGCTCAATATGTACACCCTAAAAGAGAGAAGAGTGAGGGTGGATATGATAGATACCTATAAATAATTCACGGGGGTAAATAAGATACAGGAGGGGAGTATTTTTCAGAGGAAAAAGATGCATGAGAACAAGGGGACATGCAATGAAGCTGGAAGGGGTAAATTCAAGACAGATGTGAAGAAGTACTTCTTCACTGAAAGAGTGGTGGATGCCAGGAACAGTCTTCCAGTGAAGGTGGTGGGGGTGAAAACAGTGGTGGGCTTCAAACATGCATGGGATAGGCACAAGGGAATCTTAGTGGGAAGTGGTGGGGGTGGGGGGAGCCAGAGATCAAGAAGGGTCTCCGGTGACAATATTGGCAGGGGAAGAAAATGGGCAAACTAGGTGGGATGAGCAGTCTTCATTTGCTGTCAGATGCTTTGTTTCATTTGTCCACCACTGCTGAAGAATGCTGTTCAGCCTTGCAAGTATTGTTAACGCTGCTACTTTATTTTAAACTACTTTACCTATTATGCCGCTGTTGAAAGGAAAGGAACCATTGTTCCATTATTGTGGCCCGGTAAAGTAAAGATCTAAAAAGATGATGACCATTCCATTTGCTGCTTGGGCCTAGTCCACAGCGTGATTACCTGTAGAATTTGCCAGGGCATTAACCAGGCCACTTGGAGACACCGTAAGAACGCCTTGCATTTTTATTTAAAAGTTAAGGCCATGGAGGAGAACTAGTGCGCACTGAAGATGGCTTCATTGTTGTCTCCCATTCCCTCTCTCCCGGGTTTGCCGTTGACCCATCTGTCTTTGCTGTCAATGGTGTTCACTGCTGATTCCGCTGTGAAACACAGAAACAGAGTTGGACGGCAGATAAGGACCGCTTGGCCCACCTAGTCTGTCCATTTTCCCCTACCTACTGTAACACCACAAACCCTACTTGATTTCTGACTTTACCTCCCCCTTTCCCTATCACTAAGGTTCCCTTTTGCCTATCTCATTCCTTTTTGAATCCCATTACAGTTTTGGCCCCCACCACTGCTGCTGGGAGGCTGTTCCAGGCAGCCACCACTCTTTCTGTGAAGAAGTACTTCTTTACATCTCCCCTGAGTCTACCCCCTCCAGCTTCATAGCATGACCCCTTGTACTTGAGCATCTTTTACTCTGAAAAAGGCTTCCTTCTTAAATCTTATTTATACCATTGAGTTATTTGAAAGGCTCTATCATATCTCTCTACCCCCCTTTTCTCTCTCCCCTTTCCTTCAGGGTATACATATTGAGGCCTTTCGGTCTTTCTTCATAGGGCTTTTGATGCAGACCCTGCAACAGTTTAGTCCTCCTCTGGGCCACCTCAACTCTGTGTCCTTCCTGAGATGTGGTCTTCAAGACTGGACACAGTAATCTAGGTGAGGCCTTACCAGTGATTTATACAGTGGTATTACCATCTTCTTCTTTCTGCTGGTGACACCCCTTCCTATGCACCCTAGCATCCCACTGGCTCTCCCAATTGCCTTGTCACATTGTTTGGCCACTTTCAGGTAATCAGATATGATTACTCCTAGGTCTCTTTCTGGTTTGGTGGTCACCAGTACCACTCCCCCCATTTTATACTGTGCCTCTTGTTTCTGCACCCCCAGTGCATAATTTTGCACTTTCTCATATTGAAATTTAGTTGCCATACTCTTCTTTCTTAGATCTCTCTTCATTTTTTCCATCCCCCAGAGTGTCAACCATATTGCTGATCTTACTGTCATCAGTAAAAAGGCACACCACCTCTTCTAGTCCTTTTGCAATGTTGTTAAAGACATTAAAGAGGACTGGTCCCAGTACTGATCCTAGTGGCATGCCACTGGTCACCCTCCCTTCCTCGGAGTGAACTCTGTTTACCACCACCCTCTGTCTCTAATCCCCCAACCAATTTCTTATCCGGTTTACCATCTTTGGACCCACTCCTAGGCTTACCCAGCTTATTTACGAGTCTCCTATGTGGAATGGTGTCGAAGGCTTTACTGAAATCTAGGTAGGCCACATGCGATGCTCCACCCTGATCCACTTCCCTGGTCATGAAACCATGCTGCTTCAGATTTTTTAAGCAACTGGATTCAAAGTATTCCGCAGTCCTTCCCTTCAGTAGTGATTCCATTGATTTCCCCACCACCGAAGTAAAGAAGGAGGAGGACAAGTCTTCTAAGATGGCGGACAAGCACCACCACACGACAAAGGGAAGAAGAACAAGGAAAAAGATGCCTTTCCTGACCAGTCTCACCCTCCTCTTAAGAGAGAGGTAAACCTACAGATAAAGGCAGGACCCAGGTCAAGGCCTCTGGTTTTGCTGCCCCCCGACTCTCTCTCACACACCAAGGCCAGGGTGTATCACAGGCTCTAATCCTTTGTTGGGGTTTCTCAGCCAGTTCCGCCATCAGGCACTGTCCCTTTGACGGGTCAGTTGTCGATGACCCCATCAGGGCCTTTCGATGCGCAGATGCTTTACTAGATGATGTCTTAGTTATTTAAAGTTCTTCAGCCTATGACTCAGTCACTGGCGCTGATCCTGTTGATGCCATCTGAGTTACCGTTGACCTCCTCGACAGTGCAGGGGTTCCCTTTGCCTGCTGTTATGCTATGCATGGATCATCCTTCATCGACTGTACCTCCTTCACAGCTTCCTGTGCCCTTTGACCCACTGCCAATGACAGTCGATGTTGAGAACGAACTGGAATAGAATCCAGAGTACGTGGAGGAGGAGTATGAAGACATGGAAGAAGGTCTGGACCCCCTTGATGTGGTAGGCTTCACTTCTTTATCCTTCTGTAGTGAGGAGGGTGTCAAGAGTACTCCACAGTCCCCTCTTGAAGATGCCTTTTTTTCAGGCATTCCTAATTCAGGTTGAGTTAAAATTGGGATTTGTGGCAGAAGAGGATTCCTCTAAGAGAAATCTTTTTTCTGGGGAAATGGATGTTATTCACTAGCCACAATCTGGCAGTTCCACTGGAACAGTCTGATTTGTTGGACGTCTTTAAGCTAAACTCCTCCCACCACCCCGGGCTGTATATCCCCCAACTCTGCCCCCATGACGTCAGATCTTTCCTTCTGCTGGAAGAACAGGTCACCTCCTTCACAGCTTCTACTTAGGATTTAGTGCACCATAGACAAACTTTGTCTTTGGAAGTTTTCAAGCTGTTTGGACTTCTTTCCTCTGTTCTTTGAACTCACCTGTTAGACCTTCGATGAAACAATGGAAACTGGGGTTCAGGTTCTGCATTCGGTATGGGCTGATGTCAGTCACCGACCTGCATGACATGTTTGTATTGCCTGGGCAGGCAGCATGATGTGGCGGGGTGCGGCCTTTGTCTCAGCATGCTTCCTGAGTCTGATGAGGACAGAAAGCTTCAGCTCTTGCTGTGTCTACCTTTGAAATGGGATCTGAAGGACCGGCCTATGGGCTGCAGGAAGGCCTCGACTGCGGCCGGGTCTGCTCAGAAATTTAAGGGGGAAGCGACACCTCCTTGGTGTTAGCTCTGTTCCTGGCTGATGCCAGCATCAGAGATCATTCACTGGAGCCTTCTGGGACATGTGTTTGGCCCTCCAGATCAAGGGGGAGAGTCCTGCCCACTGTGGTCTCAAGTACAGGTGCACTGGTGCATGTCATGGGCCCAGAAGAGATTGAGGTCCTCCCAGTCTCTAGACTCACCTGACCGCTTCACGATGGTCGAGTGTCTTTTGGTTGAGGGGCAGGCTGTGCAGATCAAAGGTTATTTGACCCCCCCCCACACTGAGCCAGTTGACTTTGACTCCGGTCACCCAGGCCACCGAAATGTTCCTCAAGCCTGTTGACCAGTTGTTGGATGAGGTCAAGGAATCTGTCGCTGACCGCAGTGCCCCTGTTCCTTACTCAGGAGGACTTGGTTGATTTGGTGTCCCCATCTGATCTAGCCGACGGTCAAGGTTGCAGTCAAGGTGTAGGTTGAGACATTCCTGCTCTCAATCCTGCTTGACCAGGAGGCAATGCTCCTCAACCTCCTCATCTTCAGGTGAGGAGAGGCACTGTCGTAAGCTGCGCTGGTGCTACAAGAAGCTCTTTTGAAAACAGTGTGCCATTGCAAGATAAGGTAGGGCTTTACTCCTTGGACCTCTGGTCACCAGGCAGCTGCAAGTGGTGCCCCCGCCAGTTCACGCCATGCAGGTGCTCCCTGCAGCTGCTTCTCTGCGCTTCACCGCAGCCAGAGGTGGGCGCCCCGACCAAGGAAGCCAGTTCGGCCACTGGCTTGCCAGACCAGTTGTAGATGGGTTGCATCTGAGGATACTTAAGGAATTAGCAACTGAACTTGCTGAACTACTGGCTGGGCTGTTCAACAGCTTACTTAGGACTGGGGAAGTTCCTAGGGATTGGAGGATGGCAGACATTGTACCGCTTCATGGGGGGGGGAACGGAGCAAACAGAGAACTACAAGCTGTCATTCTGACTTTCATCATGGGGAAGGTGATGGAATTACTAATTAAAGATGACTTTGTGGACTACCTAGAGAGCAACGTTATTACTACAAATATGTATTTTTTTTGTGTGTATTTTACAGGTAATGTGGCCAGTTAGGAGTGTGTTAGCATTTACTGCATGGCTGTCATTCTGTGGTGTTTCATTCCCGTTGCTGTCGGTATATTGCTGGAGCGCTCCTTCACTGTCTGTGTTTTTCTGGCACTCTAATTGCGGTCATCTATTTTACTGTCACAACGCAGTGGGTGAACCATTTTTGAGTTCATCCTCCATCGGCTCACGGCTGATCAACAGTCTGCAGTGACAGTCATCAGAGCCCAAGGTCAGTTGCTGGCTGCTCACCAATTCTAGGTGGCTTTGGACATGGGTGATTCATGCTCCCATGCAATAGCAGGGACGTCTACATGCAGCACAGGGTCTAGCTGCGTCTGTCTACCTTCATGGCAGACAGCCAGCACAAGCTGGCTGATGTCCCCTTCTTGGGCACTGACCTATTTGGCCCTGGTGTGGAAGGACATCTCACTCGTATTGAGAAGTTCATTGCCACCCTGGATTCTGTGGCATCATTCCAGAAGGACACGAAAAGGAAGCCCAAGAAACAGGCTTTCCAGTATCAGTCCTTTCAGCCACAGCCTCCTTGGCAGAAGCCCCAGCAGCGGCAGTACCAAGCCTGGCGCCCCAAGTCCAGGGTCCTAAGGGGGGGGGGCAGTGGTGGTGGTGCCCGTCCAGATGCAGCTGCCAGTGCCCCCACAAAAGCTGCCCATTGACAGGTCAGGGGTGTATCATTACCTCCACCCATCCTGTCCCTCTATGCATTCCCTGTAGGAGGTCGGCTACAGCACTTCCTGCCACATTGGTCCATTATCACAATGGACAAGTGGGTGTTGGATATAGTGGGCAGAGGGTTGCCTCTGGATTTTGAAACTCTCCTGCCTTACAACCTCCATGCCCCTCAAGAGTCCAAGGTGTCGCAGGACACACTTTCCACCCTTTAGGAGGTCATTGCTCAGCTCTTTGCAAAAGGGGCAATAGCCTGTGTCCCGAACACCTTTGCTAGTCATGGTTACATTTCCAGGTGCTTTCTGTTCCTGAAACAGACAGGGGCTGGTGCTCCATATTGGATCTGCACACTCTGAACCAGTTCATATGGAAACTCAAGTTACGGATGTTCACTCTGACTCTGATCATTTCTTCGCTGGAGCAGAAGATTTGGTTTTTCTCTCCAGACCTCATAGATGCGTTTTTCCACATCCCAGTCTCTCTGTCCCACCACTGGTACCTCTGGTTCTGAGCAGAAGGGGTCCTGTACCAGTTCCAGGTTATGCAGTTTGGCCTCTCCTTGGCACCCAGAGTCTTCAGCAAGTGCATAGTAGTGGTGGCAGCATACCTGTGGCACCTAGGTGTCAGGGTGCACCCCCTTTATGGACAACTGACTGTTAGTTGGTTCGTCCAAAGAGGCCATGGAGAGGTCCAGAGATCTGGCTCTCCAGACTTGCTGAGACTTGGTCCTGTTGTTCAACACGGACAAGTCCGAGCAGGTTCCCATGCACGTGATCAAGTTCATTGGGGCAGAACTAGATTCCCTGAGGGCCAAGGCCCATCTCCCTGTAGACCTGACCGGGCACTGGATCTTACCTCCTTTGCCTGATCATTTCAGGTTGGGCTCTCATGCCCTGCCTGGGATTTCTTGAGGCTGCTGGGGTACATGGCATCCTGCACCAGTGTAGTCCATTGGACAAGCTGGCAGATACGCCACCTACATTGGGAGTTGAACTGTCAGTGGTCCCAGCGCCTAGGCCACTTGGACCAGTTGGTCACAGTGACCCAGACGATGTGGAATGCCATCCAGTGGGGGCCGATCCCAGAACACCTGGAAGAAGGAATCCTGTTTGCTCGCCCAGAACAAACTATCAGGCTTATGACTGATGTGCCTCTGGCAGGAAGGGGAGTGCACCTGGGAGACCTCAGAGCCCAAGGGTTCTGGTCCCCCCGGAAGTCCTGTCATCACATAAACCTGTTAGAGCTCCATGCGGTGCAGGTGGCACTGACGGCATTCACTTCTCTGATCAGGGGTCAGGTCGTGCAGGTCCAGATGGACAAAACCACAACCATGTTCTACCTGAATAGGCAGGGCAGAACTTATTCTGTTCCCTTGTGCCAGTAGGCTATCCGCATCTAGACCCCCGTGCACAGCCTGGGTGCAGATCTCCTTGCAATTCATGGAGAACAGTCAACTGGCGGATGCTGTCATCTGGGTAAGAGAGATGTTGCAAGAGTGGTCCCTGAATCAGGAGATGGTGAACCACCTGTTCTCTCAGTGGGGCACTCCTCTGGTGGATATGTTTGACTTCAGGGAGAATGCCAAACTGAGGCTGTTTTGTGCCTGCCCCCCACAGTCAGGGATCTGTTGGGGGATGCCTTCGTGCGGCCATGTACCCCAGGTCTTGTGTATACCTTCCCTACCTTCTGCTTGATCCACAGTGTAGTGGTCAAGGCCCAGAAAGATGAGGTACAGATGATCTTGATAGCTCCAGACTGGCTAAGGCAGTACTGGTACCTGCTTCTACTAAGCCTTAGCAGCATAACTCTGTGGTGATTGCTTCTCCACCTGGATCTACTGACCAGACATTAGGGGATGGTCCTGCACCTAGTCCTGCAGTCCCCTGCACCTCACGGCCTGGTTCCTGAGTGTCTGGAGTTCCAGGCCTTGGGTCTCATGGATGATGTGCTTCACATTGTGGAGGCCTCCCTGAAAGAGTTGACTGGCAGATGCTGCCGTTAAATGGATGAGATTTTACATTTGGTGTCTGGGCAAGGAGTTTGATCCCTTTGCCTGCCCTGTGGCTAGCATCCTGGACTACCTCTGGTCCCTCTCTCTGTTGGGACTTAAGGCAGTGGCCCTTGAGGTGCACCTGACAAACATCTCTGCTTACCAGGGACTAGCTGGTAACTTGACATTGGTCAATGAGAAGGTCTCCGGGCACTTTTTCAAGGGCCTGGACCACCTGCCCCCTCTGGTGTGTGAACCACCTCCACCGTGGGACCTACTGCTAGTATTGACTGCGTTCATGGGCAAGCCTTTTGAGCCAATACACAGGTGGAAGATGTCGCATCTGTCTTGGAAGACAACCTTCATGGTGACCATTACATCAGCCAGAATGACTGAGGAGCTCTCGGTGAAGTCTCCCTGTCTGGTTTTCCATAGGGACAGAATCATCCTTCACCCCAACCTGAAGTTCCTCGCAAAGGCTGTATTGGAGTTTCAGCTTAAGCGGTGATTAATTTACCAATTTACTTTACCAACACATTTATCAGAAGTTTCAAAAATACTGGAGAGACTGGTGCAGGGCCAACTGAGCGAGTACCTGGAGAAGTGCTTGCTGCTCTCCAGGTACCAGTCTGGCTTCCCGAAGGGGGTATTCCACGGACACCTCACTCACTGATCTGGTTGATATAATAGCTTCCCCTTTGGAAAAGGGACTGGTGGTGGGTGCGGTGTTCATGGATCTGTCCAAAGCATTTGATGCTGTGGACCACCAGTATCTGATTGACAGGCTAATGGATACTGGTATATTGGAGGAAGCCTGTAATTAGTCTAGTTCTTATTTAACAGGCAGATCTCAACAAGTATTAGTTGAGAGGGATTTATCTGACACTACTGTAGTCCAAAGGGGTGTCCCCCAGGGATCCAGCTTGGGTCTCATGCTGATTTTAATTTATGTGAATCACCTTACCGAACTAGCTGTGAAAACAAAAATTAGGTTATACGCTAACAACACAGTAATAGTAGCAACTGGTACTCGTAATGGAAAATAACCTCCAAAGTGATTTTTCGAGAGTCCAAACTGGTGCTAAACAGTAAAAAAGCTAAAACTATGGTGTTTATTTATTTATTTATTTGAATTTTGTTGACCGGGTAAGACCACTGAGACAGATACAGTCCCTTTTTCAGTGTCGACCTGGGGTCACATGATACACCACAGTACAACAAATGTTCAAAAATGGCCACACTAAACAAGGAAGCAAAGGATATGAAATTGAAACAAACAGTAAGGAAGTTCTAGCCTAGGTGTCAGTATAAATACCTGAGTGTATGGATTGATCAAAACTTAAAATTTGATTACAACATTAATGTAATGACAAATAGTATTAACAGCAAAATTGGAGCTTTCAGATGTTCTGGCTACTGTATTAATAACCAAATGAGAACATCCATTGTAAACCAACTGATGGTCCCTGTATTGGACTATGGTAGCCACGTATTGGATTCGCTAATAAAACCTTGCTGGGGAAGATGGATCTGCTATACAGTCACTTGGCCAGATTTATATTTAAATGTGATGTTAGGACTCACCACTGCAATATGGAATTATAGAATCTTGCCAGCAGAAAAGGGCCTTAGGGCCCATCGAGTCTGCCTGATAGCCCACCTCCCACCCCCCTCCCCACCTCCCTTTCCTAGTCCCATATAGCTCTCCCATGATCTTTTGAATTTCTCCACCATATCTAACTCTACCGCCCACTCTGGCGGTCTGTTCCATGGTTGTACAACCCTCTCTGAGAAGTATCATCCTCTCACGTTCCCCGTAAATCTGCACCCCTCTAATTTAAATGCATGACCTCTTGTGGTTTTGTTTTTGCTCAATTTGAAGATGCTAGCTCCCTTAACCTTATTTGTTCCTTTCACATATTTGAAGGTTTCCACCATGTCTCTCCTCATCTCCAGCGTATAAAGCCCGAGCTCCTCTAGCCTCTCCCCACATCGTTTCCCCTGCATCCCATGGATCATCTTGGTCGCACTTCTCTGCACCCTCTCCAGCCTATCATTGTCTCCCTGAAGATGGGGCCTCCAGAATTGAACCCCATACTCCAGCTGTGGTCTGACCAGTGTTTTGTATAGTGGCATGGTTCCCTCCCTCCTCCTCCTGCTAGTGAAGCCCCTCCCAATGCATGCCAACACCCTTGTTGCCTTCCCAGCTGCTTGTTCACACTGATTCCTAACCTTTAATGTGTCTGTGATGCAGATCCCCAGGCCGTACAATGACCTTGGATGGTTATCCTTAGAGAATAAACAGAGGATCATTTGGACAAACCAAATTTACAAATCAATGCATTTTGAGAGACCAGCCTATCTGTTTGAAAAATTAGAAAAAATAGAGCATAATAGTCCCTAAGAAATAATATGATAGAATTTAAAATGCCAAGGTCCTTGAACAAATATGGAGAAATGACTTTTCCCTTTATGGCTACATCTGTATGGAATTCACTAAATAATCGTATAAAACATGTGGCCAGAAAATCCAGCTTGTTTGTAAAAGCTTTAAAAGAAGTACTCTCAGTTCACTGTATTTGCAATGGGTGATTTAAATTAATAAATCTAGGCATGGTATGTATATATAATTTTGGTACAGTAAGTTTTCTTTTACAACAGTAATCTCTTGTGTATATGGGATATGTGATGGGCCACTGTGACATATGATTTTTATCTTCATGAGTGGTCTGTGGCCCTGATCGAGAGGTCACAGACCACGAGTGAAGATAAAAATCATATGTCTCAGTGGCCCATCACATATACGTTATACAGCTAGTGTGATGGGTAAAAATATTACTGCTCTACTGACTGTTTTAGTCAGCTTACCAGAATTTTTGTTTTGTTTCTGGTCTCCTTTCTAGAACCACCTTCCCACGCCATTAATGTCACACACAGAAGATTTTACTTGCTACGTCGTCAGTGATGCGTAACCTAGCAATCAAGTTGCTAGGTAATTTGAATGACAGCTTTACGTCATGTTATGTTAATCAGCCTGGTTACCTGGTGTTTGTGTTGCTATGATGGTTGCCAGCCAGCCGGGGTTTTCCTACTGGCCCATGTACTGTGGAAACATTTCAGCTATTGGCTGAGTTTATCTATGGTGCTATGCTCATTGACAAAGAAATTTGCGATAGATTACTTCCTTTCAAACGAATTGAGAAGTTACAGATTATTTTAAAACTGACAGGATCGTTTTGCTGTTCTACACTAGACACATTACTATTGCTATGTTTTTTTACATGGGGGGACGACAGTGTAGGGTAGCGTATGTGCTGACAGGAATGGCTTTTTTTTCACATTTACAGTTGGCAAAGCAGTGCCATGTGGGTTCTGAGGCGCGAGTCACAAACAACATGGTCTGACTATGTTTGCAACTGCCAGACTCAAATTCCTTTGCTAACAAAAAAGATCCGTCTCGTCACACAGACAAACTGATATTGTGACGTACCCAAGAGTGGAGATAAGAGTCGTGACATACCTGATTCATAAGATAACTTTTTTATCTATGAATCGGGTATGTCAGGAGGCAGGATATGATTTTTATTTAGCGTGAAAACCCATCACGCTCATTGTATAATGAATTTTCTGTGTATGTACGTAACTTATATTTTAGTTTTTAAGTTTATGTTTTATAATTGTTCTTAACAGGACCATTTGTAAATAGGACCTTCAGTCTTAGTGGTGTGATTTTCCACCAATCCTGTACAAAAATAAAGATTTTACTATTACATAAGTCTTTGAAGGCCAGTAGTAGGCTCTATACCCTTGAGCTGTGGAGAGCGTTCTCTTACTATGTAGAGCACACAGCTGGAGTTCGGGGAGAGGCTCGCCAGCTGTGTGTCACACTGAACCTGTGCCTGGCAGGCCAGCAGCAAAGCAGATGATTAGCAGCTGGATAACATAATGCATCAGCCTCTGCTGTAGGTTGGCTGATAGGGATCCTGTAGGGTATAGAGCCCATTCCACCAGACATACCACTGTCTCACTGGCTACTTCCAGAGATATGTCTATTCAGGAAATCTGCAGGGCTGCTACTTGGAAGTCAAGCACACACCTTTGTTACCCACTGCCATATTGATCTTGAGTCTTGTCGAGATACTGGTTTAACCTGTGTGCACCAAATAAGGGTGTTCCCCTTGCCCCCTCACCCCCCACCCTGAGATCTGCAGGTAGTTTGCCATGGTGTGGATAGTGAAGTATATCCATGCCTCTTGAAAAAGAGGCTACTCAACCTGGTCTCCAGTAAGTGACACGTAGATCCCTGCTTCCAGCTTGCAAGATCTGATGTCACAGGGCAGAGTTTGGGTTTATACTACCCAGATGGTGGGAGGAGCTTAGCTTAAAGACATTCATCCGGAGTGTGGATATGAAGTATATACTACTCCTAGAACTACAGGTGAGTAACCTTTTTTTTACCATAAGGGTGTTTCTTTTTGAGTTGCAGATGGGTGGCTATCAAGCATGTCCCTGCTTCCCTAAACCAGCACTCACCCTTCCCCAGCCACTGAAGAGTCCCCTGCGGCTTGCCCACTGTGGTAGGGCAAGAAATGGGAGGGCTGTCCCCCCACCCAGTGTACACAACTTCAGATGCTGGTGGCCAGGTGCTTGATAAAGCCTGTGTAACTCCTTTTTCCATTTTCTGGTCCCCCTTGTAACTGGGACATGCACGATGATGCATGCACGTGGAGGTATGTATTCACCGCAGAAATTCCACAACTCCATCCCTTCTGCTTAAGAAATCCCATAGCTCCCTCCCTACTGAAACACAGAAACATAGACTTTGATGGCAGATAAAGGCTGCTTAGCCCACCCAGTCTGCAGATTTCCTTACCTTTCGGATCCTAGTTAACCAACAGCCTACTTCCTCCTACCCCCAACTAGAATTGCGTTATGTCTGTCCCATGCATTCTAGAATTCCCCCACTGTTTTTGACCCTATGACTTCCTCTGGAAGGCTGTTCCATGTGTCCACCACCCTCTCTGTGAAAAGATCCTTCCTCACGTTGCTCCTGAGCCGTCCCCCTCTATCTTCAGATTGTGCCCCCTTGTTCTTGCACATCTCTTTTTCTGAAAGATGCTACCCTCTTGGAATTTGTTGATTCCCTTGAGGTACATGAATGTTTCTATCATGCCCCCCCTCCCTCCTTTCCTCAAGGGTATACATATTAAGCTCCTTTAGTCTCTCTTCATGTGGCTTCTGGTGTAGACCCTGCACCATTTTAGTTGCTGTCCTCTGGACAGCCTCCATCCTGTCTATGTCCTTGCGGAGATGGGGTCTCCAGAACTGCATGCAGTGCTCCAGATAGGGTCTCACCAACTGTCTGTACAGAGGGATAACAACTTCCTGTTTTCTACTGGTGATGCCTCTCCCTGTGCATCCCAGTATCCCCCCAACCCTCCTTACTGCCTTTTCACATTGCTTGGCTACCTGTAGGTCGTCTGATATGACTACCCCCAGGTCCTGTTCCATTTTAGTTGTTGTTAGTACCTACCCTCACTGTGTACTCTTCCTCTGGATTTTTGTTTCCAAGGGGCATTACTTTGCACTTCTTTGTATTGAATGTCAGCTGCCATCTTTGAACCATTCCTCCAACCTTGCCAAATCCCTTCTCATCCTTTCCATCCCCCCGTGTATCAACCCTGTTGCAGATCTTTGTGTCATCTGCAAAGAGGCATACATTTCCTTCTAGCCCTTCCACAATGTCACCTTTAAAGACATTAAAGAGGACTGGTCCCAGTACTGAACCCTGCGTTACCCCACTAGTAACCCCCCTTTTCTCAGAGTGGACTCCATTTACTATTACCCTTTGTGTCCTGTTCTCCAGCCAGTTTTTTCCCAGGCTACCACCCTGGGACCCACTTCCTGGCTAACTTGTTTATTAATCTTTTATGTGGGACTGTGCCAAATGCCTTGCTAAAGTCTAGGTAGGCCACATCCACAGCTCCTCCTGGCCTACTACTTTGGTCACCCAGTCAAAGAAATCTATTAGATTCATCTGACATGACATTCCTGCTGTGAATCCATGCTGGCTTGGGTCCTGTGCCCCGCTGACCTCTAGGTACTCATCAATTCTTTCTTTCAGAAGTGATTCCATGGCCGGCCCAGTGGCACTGAGGGTTGAGGTGCTGGACGCCACACCTCGCGCCATGCCAGTGACCCAGGGTTGGGAGTGACCTCGGCTGCTGGGGGTCGACTGGGGTGAGAAGAGGACTGAGCATCCCAGGGACTGCTTTCCACCTCCGGAGAGGGTGGGAAGGGATGACTGTGGATGTGCTGACTCCTGGCAGCGGCTGGGGGTAAGTACAAATTGCGATCCGCTGTGGGGTCGATGTGGCTGATGCCGGATGTGCGGGAACAGCTGCATGCACACAACATCCTTGGCATCATTGCATGCCAACGCCATTGGGGGAGAAGCATAAGAAGAAAGCCTCTCTGTGCATGTGATGGTGGTCCACTGGCATCACGGCAGACTCACCAAAGTTAGCTCCCCTGGTGCTCATCTGGCCTTCCGTGGTGAGCAGAGTAAGTCCCCATCGTGATGTGGCTGGGGAGGGCATGGGGGTTCAGCTCAGGCAGTGGCTGAGGTGGAGCCAAAGTGACTACCGGATGGAGGGGAACCATAGGTACAACCCCCCCAAGCCGAGGAGAAATAAATAAAATAAAAAAAAAAAAAAAAGAAGTGATTCCATAATTTTCCCTACCACTGAGGTCAAACTAACAGGTCTGTAGTTTCCTGCCTCTGCCTTGCTCCCACTTTTGTGGAGGGGAATAAGATCCACCTTCCTCCAATCCTCAGGTACCCCACCATCCTCCCATGATTTGTTAAAAAGGGTAGTCAGTGGTGTCACTAGTTCTCTCCTTAGTTCTTTTAGAATTCTGGGGTGAATCCCATCAGGCCTCATTGCTTTGTCCACCTTCAGTTTAGGGTTTCTTTCAAGACCCTTTCTTTTGTGAATGGACTGGTATCCACCCCCCATCCAGAGTGTTTCTATTGTTTGGTTTAGATACCTCCCTCTCCTCTTCTATTGTGAATACTGAGCAAAAGTATTCATTCAGGATCTCTGCCTTTTCACTGTCACCTTTTGCCCACCTCCTCTCCCCTTTATTAAGTCTTACTGTCCTGCCCTTGGTCTTATTTTTTGCTCCCTAATGTACCTATAAAAGGTTTTATCCCCCTTCTTAACTGAGTGCTGTAGTGTTCCCGTGCCATCCTACCACCATGCGTCCACCTTGTGATGGAGCCAGCAACCCTCCCTCCGCAGGAGAGGAAAGCAGTCCCACGGACACTCGATCTGCTGCCCTCTGGCCAGCCCGCAGCAACCTAAGACTGCCTCAGTCTCAGGTCACCAGCGTGGTGGGCGGGTAGCTCTACCATTGTGCTGCTGGGCTGACTCAAGAGAAATCTTGGAGTTCTTGGAAGTGTCTGCCTCCAGTACAGTACTTATCCCTCTGATCTAGTCCGCTGTGGAGGATGCCATCTTAGTCACTTGGCATAAGCCTTGTGCTTTGCCTGCAGTATCACAGAAGGTGTATTAACAGTACCTAGTGCCTTCTGGGAAGCCATATTATTCCTGTCAACCAGAAGTGGATTCAGTCATGATTATGACTGCCCACGACGGGACTAAAGTTCTAAAACATATGGTGGAAGGGGGAAATTGTTTAACTAGGAAAGGTACACTAAGCCGAAGCTTGTTTTTAGCTGCGACCTGGGAGCACAAGAAAGTTAAGTGACTTGCTCAGGGTAACACAGTATGCAAGTGGGGGCCATGGGATTAAAATCCAGGTCTCCAGGTTTGCAGCTTAGAGCCTTCAACCACTGTGCTATACTGCCTCCTGAGCAGTCTGCCTCCTGATAAGGAATCAAGGAAGCTTGATGTAATGGGAAAAAGGACATATACTTCAGGATTGCTTGGGCTTCATATTGCCAGTTACCAGCCTTATATGTTTAAATATCAGAAATGCTTGTGGAAATCTGTGGCTACAATGGCTGACAAGTTGCCGGATGGCCCTGGCAAACTAATGGTCCAGTAGACTGTTGCTAAAGGCCTGGAGGCTGGTAAGCACCTTTTAAGATTTACTTATGATGCCTCAGATGTGGCTGCTCATGCAGCTACTTCCAGCATTTGCCTTTGCCGCCATTCTTGGTTCCATGTTGCTGACTTTACCTCTCGTGTCCAATAGTTGGTCCTTAGTGCTCCCTTTAGAGGAAAGCAGCATTTTGAAACCAGTGTTGAGTCTGCCTTGTGGGACTTTCAGACATCCAAAATTATTCTGTGGTCTATACACCCTGAATCCTAAATCCTAGGGGTGGGGCAGGGGGTTCCTTTTGAAGGCACTATGCCCGCCTAGGTAGAAGTTACTCAAGCGGTCCCGACTACAGCTCCCAATGTCTCGGGGCCTCTCCCTAGGCAGGTATCTGCGGTACTCCTGCCACACCGGTGCCTTCTGACCCCCCTCCCCTTTATCCCTGGTTATTCAGGGAGTCCTGATAGGGGCCCAATCGCTCTCTTCCTACCAAAGTAGAGGGAGATCACTACATATAGAGAAGGAAGGGAAGGGGAAATTGTTTAATCAGGAAAGGTACACTAACCCAAAGCTTGTTTCCAGGTGCGACCTGGGAGCACATGAAAGTGAAGTGACTTGCTCAGGGTCACACAGTATGCAGCTGGTGGCTGTGGGATTCAAACCCAGGTCTCCAGGTTTGCCGCTCGATGCCCTAAATCACAGTGCTATACTGCCTCCTGCAGATGCTTGGGTGCTGGAGGTGGTTCAGCAAAGACATGCCCTAGAGCTCCTCTCTGTCCCTCCAGTGCACCTTACCTTATCTATTACCCTTTGGGACTTCTTTTCTTCCTGATAGAGGAAGTCCAGACCCTCAGCAGGAGGGCGTAGTGCCTATCCTGGGCTATTATTCCCAGTACTTTGTGGTATCAAAATGGACTGGACTGGGGATTCAAGGTCCTTCCTAGACCTCTGGTGCCTCAGTCTGCTTGTCGAATACAAGCATGGGCTTGCTGCAGTCCCAAAAAAAAGAGGATTGGATGGTTGCTGTGAATATGAAGGATGCTTACCTCCTGTGGCAGGGTAGGATAGGGCCTTGTCCCAGTTGTTATGGAGAGTTTGAATGCAGGGATCTGTACTGTCCTTTCCTGTCTCTTGTGTATCTGGTTGTGCAGCCAAAATTTCCTAGGATTTGATCACCCCAACGGTCTCGCAGTTCTTTGCCTCTCACTGTCTCTCAGTCTTCCCTTGCTGTTCTGTCTTTTCCTCCCTTGCATATCTGCTGGTATAAAAATATATGCAAATCAATATGTGGAAATGTAACTGATATTGGGATCCCTTTGTTTAGACATTATATAGTGTTAATTTTTGAAACGTATATAATTATAGTTTGAGATGATTGCAAGAAAGCTATTGGAAACTCAAGAGGTTACCTGAGTGCAGTGTTTAAGCCTCTTGCAAAAGCTGTGGAGATGGGGTCTTAGTTCTGGGACATTGTGTTCCTGCCAGCACCTGCCTGAAATATACTAGAACATTTTAGAAAAAACAGGATGCTTGTTAAGAATGAGGGTTGCAAGGACTTATAAGACAGAGCTGCAATTGCTTGCAAGAGGAAGACAGAGATTGAAGGAAAACTCAGATGTATTTTCTGTTTATTCTGCCTCTGTAAATAGTTATACTGAACAATTTTATTTTTTTATTTTGTTGTTAATCATAATAAAACTCTTGTTGCAAATTTTACATCTACTCCTGTTTTTTTCTATGCTTCCTGACCTGTACCTCGATGACAGATGGTTTTAGAAGTGGGATTTACACTGTACATACTGTAAGCCAGGAGTTTTGTGCGTGGGTACTGGACGTAGTACCAGGGAAGCACAGAGAAAGGTATGGATTTTGCAGCAGCAAGTCCAGGAGTGGTTACCAGGAGAATGGCAGCCAAACTAGCAGAAACAGAAGTCCAGGTAGAGACTACAGCCAGCACCAGTTATGGAAGAAGAACAGGCAGTGACAGAACCTGAGGGCCTGACTGCCTTCTTCAAGTGGTGGGTTATACAACAAAAAGAGACGGAGAAGCAGAGAGAAAAAGAGCTTCAGTGTTTAGAAGCACAGAGAAAAGAAGAGATGCAGTGACAGGAGAAGCAGATTAGAGCAGAGATGCAGTGACAGGAGCAACGATGGCTGGATGCCTTGCAAGCTAACAAAGGCAGAGGATCTGGCACTGATCCAGACGAGCAACAAAACAAAAGCAACTTAAAAGCCATTAAACTTACAAAGTTGTGTCCCACAGATGATACTGAGGCATACCTGACAACTTTTGAAAGATTTGCCGCAGCCTGCCAATGGCCAGAGCAGCAGTGGACAATCAGACTGGTACCTTACCTGACAGGAAAAGTCCAACTTGCCTACAGCAATATGGACACTGCACAGTCAGAAAACAATGACCTGGTGAAATGCAAAATCCTGAAAAGGTATGACATCTCAGGGGAGACCTACAGGCAGAGATTTTGATCTCTGAAGTACAACTCAGTCTACAATCCTCGAGAAGCCTTCACCCAACTCGGAGAACTTCTGATAAAATGGCTCCAACCAGAGGGCAGAACAGTCCCACAGATCATCAACACATTTGCAATGGAGCAATTCTTCAACATCCAGACTACAAATGTGCAGCTTTAGGTAAAGAAAGACTGACCAGAAAGTGGGGAAAAGGCTGTTTCTTTGGTCGAGGACTACCTAATGGCCAGACAGACGTCACAGAAGTGAGGTAACAGCCAAGACATTCTTTTTCCCATTTAAACGCCAAGTTTGATAAGAAGTCTGATGGGGGTAACACATCTGTGCCCAAAGACGTTATTTGCTATAACTATAATAAGCCAGGCCATATTGCAAGAAACTGCCGTAGTAAGGAGAGTAGCACTGGAGTAGATTTGTCCTTGGCAAATTGGGGCAAGTACTTAACAGATGTGAAGGTGGGGGATAAGACTGTAAAGGGACTCATTGATTTGGGAAGCAGACAGACCCTAGTGTATGTTGAAGTGGTGGGAAAACACTGTGCAAAAGGACCAGGTACTGGTGTCATCTGCATCCACGGGGACATGCGACACTATCCTACCACCCAAGTGACTCTGAACATTAAGGGTGTATTGCACCAAATGAAAATGAGGGTAGTACCTAAGTTACCTATACCTGTGATTATTGGAAATGACTTTCCAGGATTTACTGAGTTAATCAAAGAAGGAGTAAATCCTGATGTTTCAGCAGCAGTGTGACGAGCTCAGGCAAAGAAAATTTCAGATGGTGGGGACTCTTCCTTTCTCCGACTTTGATTCGGACTTGTTTGAGCACAGCCAAAGATCCAGAAATCCATAAAATAAAAAAGACGATGCCTGAAAAAACTGTGGCAATAAATGACGTACATAAGGGGTTAACATATGAAAAGGCTGAAACTAAGCTGATACCTGATTGTGATTTTGTTTTAGAGCAAGCTAATGATGTTTCTCTCCAGGGTTATTTTAAGCAGTTGGGGGTGAAACAAAAACAGGTGGACCAATGTTTAAAAAATGTAATGGGTTACTATACAGAGTTTGGGTTAAACCGCAGACACAGGAAAAGACAGAACAGTTGGCTATACCACATAAGTATAGAACAGAGTTGTTACAGATAGCACATGATAGTCCTATAGCTGGTCACTCAGGGAGGGCTCGCACCCTTGCCAGATTGCCGTATAGATTTCACTGACCTGGAATTCATAAAGATGTTACTACCTATTGTATTTCCTGTGCTGAGTATCAGAAAGTAGCCCTAGTCACTAGAAAAGACAAGGGGCCCCTGGTGCCTCTACCCTTGATAGATGTGCCTTTCAACAGAATTGCAATGGATGTGTTTGGTCCTTTAGACAAAAGTAAAAAGGGTAATAGATTTATCCTGGTAGTATGCAACTATGCTACTCGATACCTAGAAGCAGTTCCAGTGCATACTGTCACAGCTTCAAAAGTGGCAGCAGAGCTTGCAAAATTGTTCAGCAGAGTGGGCATACCTAAAGAAATTATTACTGCTCAGGGTAGTAATTTTGGTGCTGCATTACTTAAGGAGCTGTACAGACTACTAGGTATCACTGCCATACGAACCTCTCCCTATCACCCTCAGACAGACGGTGTTGAGCGTTTTAACCAAACCCTAAAACGTATGTTAAAAAGGTTTGTGAAAGCGAAAGATTGGGAACAGTACTTGCCTTACTTACTTTTTGCATACAGAAAAGTGCCACAAGCATCAACAGGGTTTTCACCATTTGAAATGCTGTATGGTAGGCAGCCAAGAGGGTCACTGAATGTGATAAAAGAAATGTGGGAAGATGACCCAACTCGGAAACTCTTAACGTCTTATATGTGTGCCCTAAGAAAGAAACTGGCAAAATATGTTGAAATTGCCCATAGTAATCAGTAAGAGGTCCAAAACCAGCAGAAGATATATTATGACCATGGGGTAAAATAAAGTTTTCGAGCCAGGTGAAAAGGTTTTGCTACTGTTACCCACAACAGAAAATAAACTGTTAATGAAGTGGCAAGGGCCTTATAAAGTGCTTAGACATACTGGCACCATTAACTATGAGATTGAGACCCCTGACAGGAAAAATCCTACTAAGATATACCATGCTAACCTCCTCAAGAAGTGGATTGAAAAAATGCCAAAAGCTGCTTTGCTCATTTTACTAGAAACTGATAAATAAAATATCGATGCAACTTATGATAGACTGGAACAAACTGTAAATGCTGATGCTGTAAAGGTGAATGTTTCCTTAACCTCAGAACAAACTGCAGACATTTGTAATGTGCTAAAGACATTTAACAGTACTTCTACTACAGTACTAGGCCGAGCAAAAGGGGACGAGCATGTAACAGTGACAAGGAATGCTCATCCTATTAGGCAAAAGACATACAGGTTACCAGAGCGGTTAAGAGCTGACATGGTTAGGGAAATACAAAACATGAAAGAATTGGGTATCCTAGAAAAGTTGAGGCATGCCTGGTCATCTCCAATGATAACTGTAAACAAAAAAGAAGAGGGTGTTAGACTCTGTCTTGATTTTAGGAAACTTAATCAAGTGTCAGAATTTAACAGTTATCCTATGCCCAGAATAGATGATTTGGTAGACAGACTGTGGAGTGCAAAGTATATCAGTACCCTCAATCTCACCAAGGGATACTGGCAAATCCCTTTAGCTAAAGAATCCAGAGACAAAACTGCATTTGCCACTCCTGTTGGATTCTGTCAGTTCACCACCATGCCATTTGGTTTACATGGTACACCAGCTACATTCCTGCAGTACATGGATGTAATTTTATCCCCTCACACTGGTTATTGTGCTGCGTACCTGGATGATGTCAGGGTGTGCAGTCCAGACTGGAAAAGCCACCTGGAACACCTACGAGCATTCATCCAATCAGTCACAATAGCGGATCTGACAATTAATCCTACCAAGTGTGCATTGGGCATGCAGGAAACAAGATATTTGGGCTATGTTTTGGGAAATGGAGGCGTCAAACCAGAGGTTTCTAAGATAGAAGCTGTAGCTAACAGCTCTGTCCCTAAAACCAAGACACATGTCAGGTAATTTATAGGACTGGCTGGTTATTATCAGACATTTGTTCCCAACTTTTCTGAGTTAGCTACTCCCCTCATTGAACTCACAAAAAAATGGTACCCAAATAATGTGAAATGGACCCCACAGTGTGATGAAGCTTTTCAAGCCATTAAGGCTGCATTATGTTCGGCCCCAGTTTTAAGAAGCCCAGACTTTGAGAAGCCATTTTCTTTTTACAAGCAGATGGATCAGAGGTAAGCCGAGGTGCAGTCCTGAGTTAAAATATAGATGGGACGGAACATCCTATTCTGTACATAAGTAGGAAGTTGCATGACAGAGAGAAAAGGTACTCTACCATTGAAAAGGAATGTTTAGCAGCGAAATGGGCCATGGAGTCCCTTAAGTTTTATTTACTAGGAACTGACTTTGTACTTATAACAGATCACAGTCCTCGCTGTCGGCTTACCCAAATGAAAGATAAAAATTCCAGAATCACAAGGTGGTACCTGGCACTCCAGTCATTTGAATTCAATGAGATACGCAAATCTGGTAAAGAGAATAGCAATGCTGATTATCTGTCAAGATATGGATCAGGAATTGAGGGTTCTGAAGGTTGAAGATCAAATGTATGAGTTGAAACTTTACTGTTTGCTGTACTGGTATAGAAAAAATGGATAATATACGTGCTTAATTTCTGAACAGTAGAAGCTAATGTTAGTACAGAATTAATACACGTTTTGGAAACCTGTTTGATAAATCAGGTTCCCTCTTAAGGAGGTGGGTGTATGTGACAGAGTTGAATAGGACCCTGTCCCAGTTGTTATGGAGAGTTTGAATGCAGGAATCTGTTCTGTCCTTTTCTGTCTCTTGTCTGTCTGGTTGCGCAACCAGATTTCCCTGTGAGACCTAGGATTTGATCATCCCGACAGTCTCACAATTTTTTGCCTCTCACTGTCTCTGTATTCCTTGCTGTTTTGTCTTTTGCTCTGTTGCATATTTGCTGGTATAAAAATATATGCAAATCAATATGTGGAAATGTAACTGATATTGGGATCCCTTTGTTTAGACATTATATAGTGTAATTTTTGAAATGTATATAATTACAGTTTGAGATGATTGCAAAAAAGCTATTGGAAACTCAAGTGATTACCTGAGTGCAATTTTTAAGCCTTTTGCAAAAACTGTGGAGATGGAGCCTCAGTTCTGGGACATTGCATTCCTGCCTGCACCTGCCTGAAATATACTAGCACATGTTAGAAAAAACAGGATGCTTGTTAAGAAGGGGGGGTTGCAAGGACTTATAAGACAGAGCTGCATTTGCTTTCAAGAGGGACACAGAGATTGAAGGAAAACTCAGATGCATCTTCTGTTTATTCTGCTTTTGTAAATAGTTATACTGAAAATTTTATTTTTATTTTATTGTTAATCATAATAAAACTCTTGTGAATTTTATAACTGCTCCTGGTTTTTCCTGTGCTTCCTGACCTGTGCCTTGACAACACCTCCATATCATAGAAACATACATAGAAGTGGTGGGCAGAGAAGGACCTCTTGGCCCACCAAGTCTGCCCTATTTTCCCTACCTACTGTGCCACATAAATCCACAATCTCACAGACACTACCTGCGGTTTATGTTGCAGGGTTCTCACCGTAAGTTTCATGCCTTGCCCTTTTGATTATTGTCTGCAATGTGTCTTTCCCCAGTGATTGCAGCTACCCTCCAACGAGAGAGCATGTATGTCTTATACATCGATGACTAGCTTCTAAAGGCCTCATCGAGGGAAGCTATTGTTTACATACTTTTCCGAACCAGACAACTATTTGAACACTTGGGAGTTCTGATGAATGAGCTGAAGTCGGTTCTCACTCCTTGCCTCCGCCCCCAGTATATCAGAGCTGTTCTGGACACGGTGCTGGGGCAGGCTTTCCTTCCTGCACACTGTGCTACATGCTGGTTGCCCAGGCTCAACTGGTCTCTTCCAGTGACTGTGTTAAGGCTAGGTGTCTCTTATGACCAATAGACTTCATGGCTTCTGCCATTCTGACTGTCCACTTGCATGTCTGCACATGAGAATCCCACAGTAGTTCCTTCATGCCCAGGGGGGCTAAACATTCCAGTGAGTAGAAGTGTCTCATAGAAGTGACCCCTCCACTCCATTGCTCTGTGCTCTGGTGGTTGGGCCACTCCAACCTCGAGACTGGATCCCCCTTTCTCCGTCTGTCCCCTCTGCTGGTGATGATGACAGATGCATCTGGTTTTGTTGCAGGTGCCTTTCTGGGCCCCTTCCAGACTTTGGGTCAGTGGTCCTCCTTGGATATGGTTCTGCACAGCAACACTGGAGATGAGGACAGATCTGCTTGGCTTCCAGGCCTTGGCCACCCTCCTTCCAGGTCAGCTGTTGATCGATATGGACAACATCTCAATAATGCACTTTATAAACCATCAAGGTGGTGTCCACTCATATCCTCTCTGCAGAGAGGCAGTGAGAGTCTGACACTGGGCTGTGGAACACAATACATTACTGACAACTGTCTCCCTGCCCAGTGCCTTCAGCACCCTTGTGGATCATCTCAGCTGGTCCCAGGTGGTCTGCCATGAATGGGAGTTACTAAATGCCTTCGTGGATGCCATCTTTGTAAAGTGGGGTTACTGAGTCATAGACTTTTTTTGTGTCACCATACAGTACAAAACTGCCATGTTTCTTTAAATTTAGCTTTCTTTCCCTGTGTCGCCACTGGTCCCCTTTGATCCAACCAATCGACCAGCCCTGTCATTCGCCATCCTTGGGACTTGCGTGTACCCCGCGTGTTCCCTCACGGATGACCCCCCCGTGGGAAGTGCCACTGGGGGCCTCTCCCCACAACCTCTCGCAGAGTTTGGGTACTTGATTGGTGAAGCAGAGAAGCCACTTAGTGGCACGTAGCCTGGGACGAGCAGTCTGCATCCTGCGTGGTGTTTTTTCCTGTTTTTCTAACCTGGGAGGGAGGATGTGCAGTGACATCAGAGGCGTGAATGCTGACATCTACCCCACCTCTTGTAAGTGCTAATGACAGCTGCCTGACCCCCGGGCTTCCCCAGGGGTTGGGCTGGCACCGGGAGCTTCCTTCCCCCCCCCCGAGGAGGAGGAGGAGGAGAACAGTCCATGGGACACTCAATCCTCCTTCCCTGCCATCCTCAGTGCCCGTCTCTCTTCCAAACCCAGGTCATCAGCGTCTTGAGCGGTAATGCTACTGCTGCGCCAGCAGGCCAGCATAACTTCCATGTTTCTGCTTGCTTGCTTGCTCCATGGCCTGGAATTTTTTTCCCAAGACATGTCCCTCTCCTGAAATGGGAGGTCCATGTACGCGTTTCCCTGATTCTGTCTAATACAGAGGGTTCTGGTCTAGCTGAGGGATGAGTCTGCCACCCTGATTCTGGTGACTCCGTACTGGCCCAGACAAACGTAGTTCTCTCTGCTTCAGCAGTTGGCACCCCCTGTCTCACTCCCTCTGTGAGCGGGACTTCTGTCATAGGAGCAGTGTGCTCTGGTTCATCCGGACCTTCGATCTCTGCTTCTCCACATTTGGCTCCTGAGGACATAGTGCTCTCCTGCTTTGGTGTTTCTTCGGTGGATGCAGCGGTTCCTATGGCAGCTCAGAAGCCATCTTTTCAGTACACCTACTTGTAAATATGTAAATGTTGTATGGTATGGTGTGCTGCACGTCAGCTGGACTTGTTAATGTGTCCAGTCAATCTGGTGATGGACTACCTCCTATCCCTTATGGACTCTGGCATTTCTCCATTAAGGTCCACTTGGCCACGGTGTTGGCTTTTCATGCCATCACTGATGGCAAGACAGTGGCCAGCTTGAGGTTTCTTGCTGGTTATTCAGAGGTATTCTACTTCTGCTACCCCCAGTCCATGATCTGGTTATGATGTTGGACTTTACTTAGGAGACCCTTTCTGCACCTCCCTTCGAGCTTGCTGCTACTTGTGAGCTGTTTCCTTTCTTAGAAGACACTGTTCCTAGTGACTATATCATCTGCTGAACACATATCTGAATTGCAGGCTCTGGTTGCAGATCCTTTTTTTTCTTCTTTTCCGCAAGGAGAAGGTTACTTTGCGTACCAGTCCTCTTTTTCTGCCAAAGGTCACCTCTGAGCAAACACTAAATCAGACTATTGATCCTCCAGTTTATTTCTCTGCTCCTCAGTTAGGGGGGAATGTTGCCTGGATATGCTGAACTTCCATCGGACGTTGCTTTGGTACCTGGATCATACTAAGGATTGTAGAAAATGTTCTCAGCTGTTTGTGGCATTCACTGCCATGATGGTGGGCTCCCTTGTTCTAAGCGGGGCCTTTACAAATGGTTGATGTGCTGCATTTCTTTCTGTCACCAGAAGTGTGGTAAGCAGCTTACTGGTCCTGAACATGCTCACTCCAACTGTGGGGTGACTACCTCCTGTGACTTGTTTCCACAGAATAGTAGTCCAATGGCATCTGTGCTGCTACCACTTGGACTACTATTCATACATTTACTAAACATTACAGTCTGGACATCATCTTTCGTAGACATGCCAGATTTAGCCTTACTGTGGGACGATGTAAGTCATTTGGTAAATAAATGTGATTTTTTTTTTAAGTTTTGTTTGGCGTCCCTTTTATGAATTAGTGTGTGCCAAGGCCTCTTTGTGTTATATATTTTGTGCGGTCTTTTAGCACCACTGTCCTTGTGCATACTCTGCAAGTCTTTATGCTTGTCCTTCCTCTGCACTTAGTCAGTACCTACTAACCCACTGATCTACTGATCTATCTCTTTAGTGAAAATTAATTAATTTCCTATGTTGGTCTTGTGTGTTTGGGTGATGGGGAGCTCAAATAAGAAAAAACCCAAAACAGTCTAAAGACAAAGAACCTCAGTGCAGAAGCACTGAAGCAGGGGTTACCTCAAAGGGCATTGGCAGTAAAGCCAAGGTTCAGAGAAACACAACACCACACATACCCCCAGAGTGCAAAAGCATCATGGGATGTATATGCAAATCACCATGACATTTTAGGCTGGTTCAGCTTAAAGCAGAAATGCATGGTGCCAAAGGGCCTCTCAAACAATCTGTAATTTACTTGCATTTTAAATAACACAACGGCGGTTTTCTGATATCACTACCCTGGTAACTTCATTTTTATAATATAGTCTCCTAGTGACTTTTTACCTTTATCAAAAACACCTAGTACTGTGGTATTTTCAACATTTACAGATTTCATACACATAAGGTACATACATTAGGGTATTTTATGACATGGTGCTACAGCATACTAAATCCAACAGCGAGGAACACAGCCTGCTGTTTTACATTAGCTTGGAGGTCACCACAGTAACTTCCCTGTACGAGGACATGAGACTGAAAAGGAAAATTAAAGAGGACACTATAGCATAGTCAAGTAAGGGGAGGGGGCACCCATAGGTGGCCAGCCTTATGGACTAGAAATTGTAAAGGATATATTAGGCTAAGAAATAGAAGAACTGTTGCAACAGATTTATGAAAAGGTCGGTCCTCAAGAGTGGCAGGGGCTTCCTGTCACAGATCCTTAGATCATTCCTTCCTCCCTTGCTGCTTTGGTACTGCTTTGGAATCATTCTGTGATGTTGCTCAGTGGAGGGCGATATCCTTGATGAAGATAGAATACAGTACAGTCTCGATTATCCAGACTGCTTGGGAGATGTGATATTAGTTCGGATAATATGGAGTCCGTAAAACTGGGATTAAAATGTTCAGAGAGTATTCACTTGGGAGACATGCTACCAGTCTATTAGATACGGATGTCCGGATAATGGGGATTCATTAGATTGAGGTTGCACTGTAGTTACGTGCTATAACAGTACATCTTCGATAGTATCTTCTCCATTGAACCACAGCTCTCCCTTCCTCCTTCCCTCCTTTTCAGGTGACTGGTGGTTATCCTGCCTGCCCTCACGTGCTGGTTCTCCTTTTTTGCCTGAATTTGTGATATTTACTCAGGTTTCCATATGCCCTCCTGTGTGCCTGGTTTGGTCTGGTTGCTTCGGTCCCTGCTGGTCCGATGACCCTCTGAGCTTGTCTCCAGCTGGGAACTGAAGCATGATGGGGGCCACCTACATTATAAAGGTGGCGTCGATGCACATCAACGTGGTCGGCCCCAGCTAGAAGAGTTTTCTGAGTGGTCCTGATACCGACGGCTTACAGATCCACGATGTGGCTCAGTGGAGGCGAGTCTCTCGAAGGGATATTGTTACAGTAACTATTTTTTCTGTGCAGTTAGGTCAGACTAGAAAACAAATTCCAAGAGTTGTAATGCATTTTCAAGACCCATACGGTTATTCTTCAGTTAACGCACAGGTCTGGAAAGCTACTGATCATCACTGGATTTTTTTTGCCCACTTTATAATAGTATTTGAGGAACAGTGTCTTCGTGAAAAAATGACTTGCAGGTTCAACTCAGTTCTTTGAATTTTTTTACCAGCGATTTAAAGGGCTGGTGGCTACATTCTTCCATTTTGTTTATTTAAAATTGTATTACCTTGAAAGAAACGCTGAACTAGTGCCCTTATCCAGGTGCCACCCTTGGGGGAAAGGGTTACAAGTAGCACTGTGCAAAGTAAAAAAAAAATAAATAAACTGTCATTCATGTAGTGTAGTGTGAATCGCATCAATCTGGCAATTTTACTACACAAACTGCTGCCATTCACCACTTTGCAGTGAAGTTTTACACAATTCATGTAAAATAAATAAATAAAAACAATACAGAATAAAAAAATCACTGCAAAGTGCAAATTGTGGTGAATTTGTGTAGTAAAATTTGCCACTAGGTGTGAATTATGGCAGATTTGCATATTTCTCACTACACATATACTCGGAGTAATGCATAGCGCGCAACCAATTGTGGAGTTGCAACACACCTGGTTACAGCTCGGTAAGAAATACAATACATAAAAAAATGACAAGCACAAAATACAGTATCGAATAAAGTGACACATTACAAACACTAAGTTCACTGCCGAACAAAGTGACAGGTGCAGTGTACAAGACACAGTATCAGACTGCCGGCAGAGGTGGCGAGTGCCAAACCATAAATAGCTTCAAACAGAGGTGGGATAGAGTCAGGGTTATATTAGCTACCCAGCAGGAAGTAGGGGACAGAAACACAGATAACAAAAGAGGAAATGTGTACGTGAAGACCCACAGAGAAAATAGATCTGGGGTATGATAGGGTAATATGGGCAGACTGGATGGGCCATTTGTCTTTTTCTGCTGTCATTATCTGTTCCTGTTTTACAGCATTTACAAATTTACAAAAACTTTTACTGACTAAAAGAGAGAAATGTAGTGTACAAACATGGAATATCAGATGATAAGGTACAAAAATGTATTGTTAATGATAATTATGAAATGAGTAGAAAGAATTCTGTCTTCTGATTAACCCAGAGGTACTTTCAGCAGGGCCGTTATCCCAGCACAACAGCCAGGCTGAAAATTGCTCAAGAAAAATATATTTAAAAAAAGGATCCAATTTACTGAAAAGGATCCATTTCTTAATAGCATTAAGGCACTCAAGGGGGGTCCATTATGGTGGGCTAATGGCCCCTCTGGGGTGGTGGAAACCCTCAGTTTCACCTTATGCTTCAGCTCACCCAAGGCGTACCGTTATCCCACAATAACGCACCTTCTGTCATGACTTATTGCTTAAATAACTCATTACCATCATCCTTGATGCCAAGGAGGAATGCCAGTTGGCTTATTGGACCCGGGTCCTTATAAAGGCCTCTTAAGAGAGTGCAGAGAGACAGGGCTACAGAAAAAAGAGCCCACCTGCTATGCTTTTGTTTCTTTGTGGTTTACTTGTACTAAACTGTAAGAGCTGTAATGTTTTTCCTTTAGTTATACATACAGATGAACTAGGGAAGGTGTTTGGAGCTGCCTAGCCCACCTCTCACAGAGGGGATATACAGAAGGCTGGAGTTAGATGAACGGAGGGGGCACGAATGGTATGAAGTTGAAGGAAATGGTGTCATTCTCCAACACCCCCTTTGACTGACTGAGCCAGACCTGGCAGTAATCGAGATTTCCAATGCATAACAGTAAAGCTGTGTCCCAAAACCTGTTATAGTGTATAATAGAGCATTATTTTAGATAGAAATTCATGCTTTTCAAAATACTGTTGGGCCACAGTTCAGAGGTCATGGAATATGATTGTACCCTTCTGTGGTAGAACAGCATTCTAAAATCTCTTAAGACTGCACAAGCCAGTTTCATTGTGAAAGAGAAAAAACAAAATGCGTGCATTTCACCATATATTGTGCACTATAAAAAATACAGGATGAACAACTTTATGCATAATCAGTGTGTTCTGCCACCTTGGGGTTTTGATTTCCACAGACCTCTCAAGCTTCGCTCTCTAGGTCAGAGGGAATCCGGACCCCTCTGTGGCAGAACACATTGGTTGTGCATAGCTGCCCATCCAGTGTTCTCTAAAAACCATTGCAGTTAGTGATTTCATATTATTTTTTCCACTGCAGGTGCATTCGAAATAGTTGAAACGGGAAAGAAAGCCAGACTCTTGAATATTTTGGTTCAGCTCCGAAAATGTGTGAACCATCCTTATCTCTTTGATGGTGGGCTGTTTCATTTTTTCTTCCTTAAAAAATCTATAGATTTTTTTTTGTATTTGTTTGTTTGTTTGTTTGTTTGTTGACTGAAGGTTGACTGATGATGTATTTTTCCTGTTAGGTGTGGAACCTGAACCCTTTGAGATTGGAGAGCACCTTGTAGACGCCAGTGGGAAACTTCACCTCTTGGATAAATTGTTAGCCTTTCTGCATGCCAGGTATGTAAGGGTGTGATTTCTGGCAGTTGACCAAGGCAGCAGTACCCACCAAATTTTCATGAGTGACATAAAAAGACAGAATTTGTCTCAGAAAAGGACCGCTTGGCCTACCCCTTCTGCCCAGATAATCCCTACCTAATCCATCTTTACATACCCAATCTGGTTTGCGGCGACCCTCCCACCTCCCTGCCTCTTTTCCAATATGCCCCTATGTTTATCCCACACATGCTTGAAGCCCCCCACTGTTTTAGCCTCCACCACAACCACTTAGTCTGTTTCAGACATCTACCACCCTTTCCATGGAAAAATATTTACTCATCTCTCTTGCCCCCCGCCCCCCACTGCATGACCCCTGGTCCTGGTGCTTTTTACCATTTGAAAGAGACTTCCCCTCTCCCTCTGTTCATCCCTGTGGGGTACTTGTAGGTCTCTACAAATTCCAAAATTCAAGGGTGACACTAACTATATCTGTGAAATATAAGCTGACATGTCTTAAGTATTGCAGTTTTTAAAGTTTTCTCTGAGGGAACAGAAACTCTGTAAAGAAATCTCTTGAAAATCTTATGTGTGTCAGTTTTATCTATTAATTTTCCATGATCCAGATGTACATGACGAGAGTAATAAATGTATCATAAACTACATGTGTGTGCATTAAAGGGGGACAGCTATGAACTGCACCCATCATAGTTTGAAAGCCTAATAAAGCTGTGTTAAAGAACACCTGTTTCAGTGCACTCTCACAGCCCCCCACTGATAGCTGACCTAGTAAGGACTTATTTATTTAAAGAGATTTACCAGGAAAAACATACTGAGCCATACAGCTCGTTTCCAGATGTGTCCTGGGAAATGGCGAAGGGGATAATTACATATTATGAAGTAAAAAAAGGATTGTAATTCCGATTATATTCAATAAATAAATAAATAAAATAAGATAAAGCAATAGGAGACAGCAATGTACAGCAACACACATAACATAAATGGCATAATTAATAACCAAATAAATTGAATTACAACAGGAGTGGAGGTACAAGGCACTCCCAACTGTTGAGGGAATAAGATACGGGAAGGGGGAGGAGAGCAGAGATGGTAAAGGGGGGAGGAGGAAGAGGATGCAGTATAAAATGGGAATGGGTAGAGGTAATTTGTGGAAGGAGGGAGAGGTAGAAGGGAGGGAAAGGGGATGGGAGGGTTTAGACGGGGAGAGGATGAGTGTAGAGGTTGGAATACGTTAGGATTAGAAACATAGAACATAGAAACATAGAAGTTGATGGCAGATAAGGACCGCAAGGCCCATCCAGTCTGCACATTTTTTCTACCTTATGAATGTGCCATAGGCCTGTACTCTGTCAATGGCCTATCTAGTCATAGTCCTCTGTGTTGCTCCCTTATGCCTATCCCATACTTGTTTGAAGCCCTGCACTGTATTCATATCCACCACTTTCTGAGTTAGGCCGTTCCATGCATCCACCACCCTTTCTGTGAAAAAGAACTTCCTCAAATTACCCCTTAATCAGCCTCCCTCTAATCTCATGCTGTGTGCTCTTGTCCTGCTATTTTTCTTATATTGAAACATGTTAGACTCATTCACCTTGTTAATGCCCTTAAGATGTTTGAATGTTTCGATCATATCACCTCTCTTCCTCCTTTGCTCTAGGGCAGGGGTTCTCAAATGGTGAGGCCAGCCTCCTTGGGGAGGCCCCAACCTGTTCCAGGGGAGGCTCAAGCAAGTCTTGAAAAACTATTATATATCAATTTTGACCTTTATAGAATTTGTGTGAAGGGATAAGGCAAACTGAAAGAAAATAATAGTAGGTGAATTTATGTATTTATTCACAAGTCTGTGACCAGGGAAGGTACTGTACACTGAGCCGTGGCTTATATCAGGTGTACCCAGGGAAGGGTAGTGAGAGAATACAGTTGAGAATGTAACTGCAAAACACTCAAGCAATACAAAATGAATAAAAGTGCAAACAAATTAAGAACAATAAACTAACAATGCGAGGAACAATTGATCATTTAGACTGGCAGCAGAACTGTCCAAATACAAGAGTTAACCACACAGGTACTTGGAAAAAAGAGAAGGAGGGAGCAAAATGATCCCTGAGAAGTTGCTTAAGAGCAGGGGGAGAAGCAGAGGTCATCAGGAAGGTTATTCCAGTTAGAGGGCAAACAGAAAGCAATCTGATCCATGAAGGTATGGCAGTAAGGGGTAACAGTGGTTCGAGAGTCAAAATATTGGAGCAAGTAGGTTATCCTGTTAGGAGGGGGGGTTACAATAAGCTTAACATGAGAGCCAGCTATGCAAAAAAGGTTTCAATTTATTCCTGATGTACCTGTGAAAAGTAGGCTATTTTCTATGGGGAGGCCCAAAAATATTTCAGTATTTTTGGGGAGGCTCAATATCTTTTCCATGGCTTAGGGGAGGCTCACTATGACAAAGTTTGAGAACTGTTGCTCTAGGGTATACATATTGAGGTCCATTAATCTGTCCTCGTATGTTTTCTGATGCAGTCCCGGCACCATTTTGGTTGCCCTTCTCTAGACTGCCTCCATTTTGTTAATGTACTTGTGCACACAGTACTCCAGATGGGGCCTAGCCAGTGTCTTGTAAAGAGGGATTATTACCTCCCTCTTACGACTTGTAAGACCCCTACTAATACACCCCAACATCCCTCTAGTCTTACCTACTGCTTTAGTGGTCTGCTTGGATGATTTCAGGTCATCTGTGATGATGGTGCCCAAGTCTCTTTCTTCCCTTGTGATTGCCAGCAACTCCCCTCCCAACCTATAGGTGGCTTCAGGGTTTCTCTTCCCTATGTGCATGATCTTGCACTTCTTCGTGTTAAACCCCAGTTGCCACTGTTCCGACCATTTTGCCAGTTTATCCAGATCTCTTCTCATTCTGCCTACCCTATCTGGATCATATACTCTGTTGCAGATCTTGGTGTCATCTGCAAACAGACAAACCTTACCCTCCAGTCCATCTGCAATGTCACTGATGAAGATATTGAAGAGGACTGGCCCCAGGGCTGATCCCTGAGGTACCTCACTTGTGACTTGCATCTCTTCTGACTGCATACTGTTTACCACCACTCTCAGTTTTCTGCTTGCCAACTAGTTTTCCACCTAGTTGACCAACGTCTGACCCACCCCGAGCCTACCCAGCTAATTAATCAATCTTCTATGTGGAACAGTATTGAAAGCTTTGCTGAAGTCAAGGTAGGCAACATCAACTGCTCCCACTTGGTCCACCACTCTGGTTACTCAGTCAAAGAAGTCTATGAGATTAGTTTGACAGGACCTTCCTTTTGTAAACCCATGCTGTATTGGATCCTGTGCTCCTATGGATTCCAGGTGTTGCACTATCCTTTCCTTAAGGAGTGCTTCCATAATCTTGCCCACTACTGAAGTAATACTGACTGGTCTGTAGTTCCTTGCCTCTTCCCTGCTACCACTCTTGTGGAGCGGGATCACATGAGCTCTTCTCCAGTCTTCTGGGCCCTCTTCTGTGCTCAGAGACTCACTAAACAGTTCTGATAATGGCACTGCTAGTTCCACCCTTAGCTCCTTTAGTACCCTGGGATGTATGCCATCAGGTCCCATTGCCTTGTCCACCCTGAGCTTAGCGAGCTCTTGTTAGGACCCTTTCTTTTGTGAAGGGACTAGTGCACACTCCCCTCCTCCCTGTGTCCCTGGTGCTGAGCTGTGGGCCCTGCCCTACCTTCTCCTCAGTAAACACTGAGCAGAAGTATCTATTTAGGATAGATGCTTTTCATTGGTCCTCCTTCACACACTCCCCCTTATCCCCTTTGATCTTAGCAATACCCCCTCTGGACTTTCTCCTTTCACTAATGTATCTATAGAAATTATTGTCCCCTTCTTTTACTGTTTGTGCTAGTGTTTCCTCGGTTTGGGCCTTTGTCTGCCTTACTGCCTTCCCTGCTTCCCTTAGGGAAGTTTAGTATGCCTCCCTATCTTCGTCCTGCTGCATTCCATTATATTACCTGAAGGCCAGCCTTTTGGCTCTGACCTTTTCTGCTACTGTTTTTGAGAACCAAAGTGGTTTCCTCCTTCTTTTGCTCTTGCTTCTCTCTCTAACACAGTGGGATGTTGCTTCAAGTATTGCATCCTTAATGCTTGCCCACTTTGCCTGTACCCCCTCACCTGTATTTCTTCTTGCCAGGGCTAGCTTAACTCTGCTATCTTATCAAAGTCAGCTCCTCTGAAGTCCCATATTTTTGCCTTGGAATGGGATGATTTAGTTGTAGTGGCCAAATTGAACCATACCAAGTGATGGTCACTGGCCCCCTGGTGACCTTCTACCTGGAGATCTGTGATCCTTTCCCCATTAGTACAAGTTCTAGGATAGCCCTGTCTCTTGTGGGTTGTTGTACCAGTTGTTTGAGGCCCTCACCCAGCAGGGAATCCACCACGTGTCTAGTTCTGGTGGATGTTCCTGCTGTTATTGACCAATCTGTATCTGGCATGTTTTTTTTTTTTTTTTTAACTCTATTTTGTACACCCATCTTGATCAGGGCATCCTTCCAAGGTGCCCTCTCAGCGGTGGCCTCTCAATCCCTGCCTGAACCCCCCGCTGCCAGTTCGCTCCCCACCCAGCAAGCCCGGCCAGGCCCGGTCCCCCGGCTACTGGGTATCCCCGGGGGAGGACTTGCCAACCCTCAGCAACCTTACAGACTCAAGGGGCCTATCTGGCTGCTGGGTTGGCACCTGGGGAGTTTCCTTGTGCTCTTGGGCCGGTGTTGGGATGTGGGCCAAGCTCCTGGAGCCCTCTTCATCTCCGCTGGTCCGTGGGGGATTTTTCTTAGAAGTGCTTCCCCATTCCCCCTTAGAGCGTGGCGTGCAATGACACCATGGCACACGGCTACCCTGCCCGCGTCTGCCATACTCACCCCTCCTCTTTAGTCTGCTTTCCAGTAATACCCCCGATCCCGATAACCAGCCTGGGAGTGGGTCCCAGGGTGGTAGCCTGGGTAAAACATTGGCTGGACAACAGGACACAGAAGGTAATTGTAAATGGAGTCCACTCTGAAGAAAGGGCGGTTACTAGTGGGGTACCGCAGGGCTCAGTATTGGGTCCAGTCCTTTTTAATGTCTTCATCAGTGACATTGCAGAGGGACTGGAAGGAAAAGTATGCCTTTTTGCAGATGACACAAAGATCTGCAACAGGGTTGATACACAAGGAGGCGTGGAAAGGATGAAAAGGGACTTGGAAAGGTTGGAGGAATGGTCAGGCGTATTGCAGCTAGGATTCAATGCAAAAAAGTGCAAAATAATGCACCTGGGAAACAAGAACCCAGGGAAGAATACACAATGGGTGGGGAGGTAGTAACAACAAAACAGGAAAGGGACCTGGGGTAATCATATCAGATGACCTTAAGGTTAGCAAGCAATGTGAGAAGGCAGTAGGGAGGGCCGGGGTATACTGGGATGTATAGGAGAGGCATCAGCAGCAGAAAACAGGAAGTTGTTATCCCTCTGTACAGACAGTTGGTGAGACCCCATCTGGAATACTGTGTCCAGTTCTGGAGACCCCATCTCCGCAAGGACATAGACAGGATAGAGGCAGTCCAGAGGAGGGCAACTAAAATGGTGCAGGGTCTGCAAGAGAAGCCAGATGAGGAGAGACTAAAGGAGCTTAATATGTATACCCTTGAGGAAAGAAGGAGAGGGGGACATGATAGAAACTTTCAAGTACCTCAAGGAATCAACAAAGTCCAAGAGGGTAGCATCTTTCAGAAAAAGAGACTTGCAAGAAAAAGGGACACAATTTAAAGATAGAAGGAGGCTGTCAGGGGCAATGTGAGGAAGTATTATTTCACAGAGAGGGTAGTGGATGCATGGAACAGCCTTCCTGAGGAGGTTGTGGGGTCTAAAACTGTGGGAGAATTCAAGAATGCATGGGACAGACATAAGGCAGTTATTGTGGGGGGCAGGAAGATATAGGCTGTTGGTTAACTAGGATCTGCGGCCTATCCTATAGGTAGGGAAATGGGCAGACTAGATGGGCCTAGCGGTCCTTATCTGCCGTCAAAGTCTATGTTTCTATGTTTCTCCATCGGGGGCTGCCAGGACGCCAGCCAACCCAAAGCCCTCCCCCCAGGAGATGAGAGCAGTCCTATGGACGCTCAGTCCACTCCTTCCCCCAGTGCCCAAGCTCGCTCCCGAACCCGGGTCGCTGGTGTGGCATGAGGTGTGGCGTCCAGCGCCTCAACCCTCAGCGCCACTGGGCCGGCCGGTATCTGGCATGTTGAAGTCTCCCATTATCAGAACCTCCCCTTTAGCTGTCATGTTTTCTTCATCTTCTAACAGTAATGTGTCTGTATCCCCCCCCCACCCGGTCTGGAGGCCTGTAGACAACCTCAGCTCATATGGCTGTCCCATTTCCTATTTCCAGGGTGACCCACAGTTCTTCTGGCTCCTTATGTGTATTCTGAATTTCTGTAGCTTTGATATTTTCATTGACATAAAGAGCCACTCCCCCCCCACCCCTTTGTGCACCTCGGTCTCTTTTGAACAGTACATAGCCGGGTACTGAAGTCTCCCACATGTGGTTACTGGTGAGCCATGTCTCGCTAATGGCTACTATGTCCAGTTTAGCCTCTGTCATTGTTGTCTGCAGGTCTGGGATCTTGTTTCCCAGACTGTGGGCATTTCTGTACATGATTTTCCATTGGCCAGATTTCGGTGTGTTAGTTGTTGGGCGAGGTCCGATGTTTCCCCGCGCGTCGTATGGGGAGACTGACCTTTTTCCTTACCTGGTGATGCAAATGAACCACAAACATGCTGAATTCCTGTTTGATCACTAGCTGAGGGGGAGGTGTTCTTCCCGTTTGATGTATCCGGTGCTGCACCCCTCTCCCCATTTGCTAGTTTAAATATTCTGCAAAGATGTCAGACTTCTGCCGCAATGCACAGACTCCCTACTTAGTCAGATGCAGTCCATCAAATTTAAAGAACTTTCGCTCCCAAAACTGTTGCCAGTTACCTATGAATTTGTGTAGTTTTTCCTGGCACCAGCCCTTAAGCCACATGTTTAGCTCCCCCATCTCCCCTCCTCTGACTTTCCATCTCTGTGCCCCCCTCTCTCAGACCGGCAGGGTCTCAGGGAAGGAGATACCGAACGAAATGGATGACAGTTTGTCTCCCAGCCTGGTCAGGTGTTCCTTGATCTCCACAACTGACCACCTGGTGAGAGCATTAGTCCCTGTGTGTACCAGGACGTCGATGTTTTCTCCTGCTTCCTGAACAATTTTAGCACTGCGGTCAGTGTCTCTCCATGCTGATGTACCTGGGAGACATCTGACCAGTACCCCTGGCTGGAGGTAGGTATCAACTCCCCGAATCATGGAGTCTCCGGTGATCAGAAGTGTTTTGGATTTCAATTTTTGCTTTTTTTGTTTTGGTCCCTGTTTTGGGCAAGTTTTATTGTGTGCTAGCTCCTGTGCTGCAGTGTCCTGCTCTGCAGTGTCCTCTGTCCCTTTGTTTGATTTTGGAGATAGAGGCAGATACCCGTTTGTAGTTTTTATATGGTTTATGGAGGTGATATGTTGGAGAGCATTGAGTGATGGGGCACCTGATTTGCCTCTCTTAACCACCTGCCAGCCTCCCGGACCAACTGCCCTCTGCGGTCGAGATGCTTCAGTTGGATGTTGGGGAAATGGCAGGTGGTTCTTATAATACATTTCCTCCTGAATATGCGATTTGAGGCGTGCAGTCTCTACCCATGCTGCCTGGAGCTGAGCCCTTAGCTCTCCAATGGTCCAGCATGTAGGACAGCATCCTAAATCCTGTATAACAACTGCCCTTTTGAAAAGTGTCCTGCAGTACTTGCAGTTAATAATATCCATTCCAGATGAGTTACTGGGTTTTAACTTGGTCCGAGTAATTAGAAGGAGGAAAATGAAAGCAAAAGTTTGATTTTTTGTTTTGTTTGTTTATTTTTGTTTAACTTGTGAGATCACTGTGTGGATATCCCTCTGATCCTCCTCTTCCTGCTTTGCTACAGGAAATATCACGACTGTGCTACCCTCTAAAAGGAGTGTAGCATGGGGTGGTTGGGGATGGGGGTGGGTGGCTGGGCCCTTCCCCTGCCGAAAAAAAAGAACCACGGACGAAAGAAACATGGAGGTAAGAGCAGAAACAATCAACCAACAACAAATGCAGTAGCCCTGAAAGCTTAGCCTAATGATAGATAAAACTGTAAAACACCACCTGTAATAATTTCACAGAAGATATACCCTTCAAAAAACACTTTGCTACAGGGAAAAATAAAGCAGTAACAGAAGATATACCCTGCAAAAAGCTATTTGAATCAGAGAAGATTACAGCAGTAATCTGTGAGCACAAAACAGTAACAAACCTGTAGGCACACCCTGTAATAATGCAGGAGAAAGTATACCCTGCAACAACAGTCTGATTCAGAGAACAATAAAGCAGTAAAATGTTAGCAAGAGACAGTAACAAACCCTGTGAGTACAAAAGAAAATAATATAACACAGTAATTCTGCCTAGCCTTGCTCTGATAATGTTCCTTTCTCTGTCCTTACAAGCAAGCCTAGAAGAAAAGAGCTCGCCAGCAAACCTAGTCTTCCACCTCAAAAACACCAACTAACCTGATCTTTTAACTTTTCCTTCTGTTGGAAGTCACTAAGAATTTGTCAGATCCCCCAGTGACACACCCAATCCCCTGGAAGAGCTGTGGGAGGAAAGCAATTAGCTCCTTCAGTGCGAGAAGGGGACTGCAACACCTTTGAGACCAAACCAAAAACCTTTCAGCAATAAAACAAAATAGTATCAAACAGTAATTTTGCTTAGCCCAATGATAGGTAAAAAAAAGTCACAAAAATGTAAGCACCACCTGTAACTATTTCACAGAAGATATACCCTACAGAAAACACTTTGCTACAGAGAAAAATAAAGCTGTAACAGAAGATATACCTTGCAAAAAACAATTTGAATCAGAGAAGGTTACAGCAGTAATCTGTAAGCACAAAACAGTAACAGGCCTGTAGGCACACCCTGTAATAATGCAGCAGAAACTATACCCTTCAACAGCAATTTGAATAAGAGAACGATAAAGCAGTAACATGTTAGCAAAAAACAGTAACAAACCCTGTGAGTATAAAATAAAATATCACATGGTAAATCTGCCTAGCCAAAAGAAGCCTTAATCTTTTTCCTTGCTCTGAGAATGTTCCTTGCTCTGTCCTTACAATCAATCCTAGAAGAAAAGAGCTCAGTTGAAGCTAGGTGCCTTTGCCAGCAAACCTAGTCTTCCAGAATTGGGACAAGGGAGGTGCAGAGAGGTGTAGATGCTTGGGGGACAGGAAGAGCATAGGGAGGAGAAATGAAGGGGGGTATAACATTTGGCTGTAGGCATTTTCAGGAGGGAGTGGCATGGCTTGTAGTAGAGAGGAAGGACAGCGTTTGGAGGGGGCAAAGCAAATTGTTAGGGGGCGAGAGTTCCAGATACTAGGAAAGCGGAAGGAAAAAGCATTCTGCCCAGCAAGGGATTTACGTGAAGGGAACAGCAGGGAGCGATAACCATAATTATGGAGAGAGTAAGAGGAAGGAGGCATAGGGGAGAGACGCGAGCTGAGATAAGGGAGAGAAGCCAACCAGAATTTAGAAATGAAGGATGCGCAGTGAGTTAGGCGGCAATCTGCTATGGGGGTTGGGAAAGAGCGGAGCATAGAGAACAGTCATGAGTAAATTTCCTTGTTTCCCAATTTTCCTTGACCGTTTTTAGGGACGAGATCGTAAATCCTCATGTTGTGGAGCTAGCAGCCACATCCTTCTCTTTCCTGTATTGAATTGGAAGTAGGTTTTGATATTTGAATAGAGTACCACTGCGTTTTAAATCAATGCCTCCTAACATTCTGTACTCTTGTTAGTTGTGTGGTGGCATTGATGTAAACCCAGTGGCACTCAAAAATATACAAATGTGCCATTCAAAATCAGCACCCATTGAATTCAATACAGAACACCCCCATGCTCTTCAAACTTATACATCACAAAATGTAATTAGTGTGGGGTCGGCGAAGGGGCGGAGCTTTACTTTCAGTGTGCCAGGAAGGGAAGGGGATCTGGCTGCCAGCTCCTCGACACAAGGATTTACAATCCTTTTCCCTAAAAAAACTGTTACGGTAAAAATTGGGTAACAAGGATTGTTAAAATTCTTACTAGGTAGCTACCAGTGGTGGATTTTGGGACTGAAATTAATTTTGGGTCAGTTGTTCCTCCTTAAATGAAGTACAGTATTGGATTTAACTGTAGCTGTGTAGCTGGCAGTAGTTCAGAGATATCGATAACTATAGCAGTCCCATATTGATACTACACTGCCACCATTTTTTAAACCTTGTGATGTCATGGACAATGAAGCTTGCGGCTAATTACACTGTAATTGAGCACAACTTGATCATCAGTGACATCACAAGGATGTCTCGCATTTTTCTATGTTGCAGGTTTGTAGTGCCGTGTTAGTCTCAGGAAAATGTAGTACGCGTTTTTGTGGTAATGCCTTTTATTAGACTAACTGAAGAATTTTTAAACAAACCTTCAAGACTTCTCTGGTCCCCTCATCAGGTGCAGAGAAAACTAACCAGCTTTTCAGAATGTAATGTATACAAAAGTTTGTGGAGCCCAGATTGTTTAACAAAGGAGAGGGTGTAGAGGAAGCAGTTTAATACAGTACAGGTGACTACCAGGAGATAGGCCTATTATTATTAAAAGATGAGAGATCAGACATGCAAAGCTACATCAAGGTGGTAGTAAAACAAAAGGCTGGGTTGCTGAAAAAAGGTTCATTAAGTATGCAGGATGTCTGTCAGTTCAGAAAGTTAATTAAGCTGCATCTGAATATTATCTCCCAACAACAAGAAAACGTTTTTAAATAAACAAATTAATAAATTAACGAACACATTATAAATGGTAGGGCCCAGAGTGCAAACTATCAAAACCGACTTGGGAATCTGGTAATGTGGAAGAAAGCTTACATTTTTTTGTTAAGACCATGTATATCTGTTCCAAAACCTCATGAATTTTGCTTCCAGAGACGCCTTGTATGCATGTCTCTGAGGTTTCCTCTCATAACCACCTCTTTAAGATCATTCAGAGAATTACTGTTCTGGAAGAGGTGCTTGGCCACTGGTGTCTTGTTGTCTGAGTGTTTGATAGTGGATCTGTGTTCATTCATGTGTTTGTGGAGTGTTTGTCCTGTTTCATCCACATACCATCCATGTAGACATGTTTGGCATCGTATTAGATAAATCAAATTGTTGGCTAGTTAGCTGGTACAATTCTGACCCCATGCAACCAAGCAGGAAAGATGCCATTTAGGGTAACTCCGGAAAGAGCCTGCAAATTACTTGTATTCACTTTTTGTCCTGTTTATTGCTTGCTTTGGTTGTACTAGTGCAGGAGTGGACACCGGTGGCACTGCTGCACTTAGGCCTGTATCCTGTGTGACGTGGACAGCCAGTTCTGAGTGCTGTATCATTTTTTTTATATAAAATGTATTACTGACTGTCTCTGCTGAAATCTGATGCTCTAGGAGTGACCTCGCCCCCTTCCCCCAGGTTGCAGCTGAAAGATGAAAGCCATGAGAAAATGCTGAACCAGCATGTGAGATCACACACACACATACAGGTTTTAGAGAGAAGGTGTTACGTGGAAGGCCAGAAGCTTATTACAGACTTTTCTAAGTTAATTATAGCTTTGGCTGCTGAAGGGGAGATCAGCATACGTTTTATGATGTTCCAGAGGAAGAAACCAGGTTTGGTAGTCTGGTATGAGAATCATAAATGCTGATGGCCTGTGTAAAAGAGGAAACTGATCAATAGATCAAAGAAGTATAATTTGAAGGACATGACTCATGCTGAGGGTTGCAAAATTAAACTGTTGAAAAGACATCCTGTTTTTGTTTAAATATATATTTTTTTATATATTCTGTCAGAGGAGGAGCTAGCTGACCTCACACAAAAAGGGGTTGGCCAATACAGTCTGCTAAAGGAATATTCTGTTTTACTTCAGACACAATTTTAGATAGACTCTGACAAGGAAAGATCTGTGAGCACTTTTAAACAGGTATTTAGAAAGAGAGTCAAATCTAAGTACTGTAAGTAGAAATTGCACTGTTTAAACCTTGTTCTTTTAAAAGATTTGTATGTCTTGTGATGTAAGAGTTCTGTATTTTGTGTTTTACATATTTTTACCTATTTTAGTAAAATTATTTTTAGAACATATTTGGTCTGTCTTTGAATTTTCTTCCATTTGTAAGAAAAGTATATATGGTTATAGCAGACACGAGGCATAAGCCTCAATGTTGGAACCAAACTGGAAAGAAAAGCATTTTAAATCTGAGGTCTTTATTAAAGTTTTTAAGGGTTCATCTCTGTATACCTGGTTAGGTGCGCTTAGGCAAAGATATCTGGCCCCTGAAGACAGAAATATCTGAGCCTGTGCATTGGGTATGCTAGCAAGAGATTCATAGTTTGAATCCCTCCAAGACTTGAGACCAAAGGTTGATCCGAACTCACAAAACAGACAAGAGGGTTACCTTGTACTGTTAAACTGTTCACAAGACTGTGCTCGGAGGTTGGCACTTTGGGAGTAGAGGATCTGACCTGCTGAGTGGGTCTGTGACAGATTGGTTGGCAGCGGTGCAGATAATTTTGGTATCACACACTTTATTGTTCTGTGTCAGCTGAGACCGTAACTGTCTTGCAAAGAAAGAAAAAGACAGAGTTTTATTTTAAAAAGGAAACAGAACTATATATCACTTGGCGAACAGTCAAGTTCCTACCCGTTTAATTTTTTTTTCCTAAAGTGCAAGTCAGAGTAGCCATAGTCAGGGAAGAAGATGGCTTCCAACTACAGCAGGCACAGTGTAGATTACTTGAAGCAGTTGTGCGGGGACAGAGGAGTCCCGTTTGAGGTGACAGCCAAAAAGCAAAACCTCATAGAGGCCCTGATGGTAGCAGATACCCAGAGCAGCAAGTCACAGACCGTGGCTGAAAGGGACCAGACCTCGAGTGTGGCAGGACTAGCGGCCAGTGCGGTGTCAAGATCCAGTGAGTAGGACAGCAGGGCCACTGTCAGTGAAGGGCCACAGCAGCAGGGGAAGGTCACCAGTATCCTGAATCCAGAGGTACTCAGGCTGCAAATTGAGTTGTGCAGGATGAGCTGGAGTTCCAGGAGAAGAGAGATCAAGAACGCAGAGAGGCAGAGAGGGAACAGCGAGAGAAAAAGCGACAACAGAGGGAGGCAGACCGTGAGGAATGTGAGCGCCAGCGAGCTGCAGAGGAGAAGAGGGAACGAGAACACTGAGACGCAGACCGTGAGGAGTGGGAGCATCAGAGGCAGCATGAACTGGAGAAGATATGACTCTGAACAGCGGTACCAGAGCAGGTAAGTGGCTTGGGTTTAACTGGGACTGCAGGACTGGGTTACAAATTGAACTCCAAATTAATATCTGAATTTAAGGAGGGGGAGGATATGGACGCCTTTTTAAATTCTTTTGAAAAGGTTTGTATTCAGGCTAAAATTTCTGGAGAGTCCTGGAGCTTCCAGCAATCCCCGCTACTTACCAGGAAAGCTTGGGATGCATTGGGTCAAATGGACAATGAGGACAGTAATAATTACAGCAAACTAAAAGCTGCACTGTTAAAAAAGTTTGAATTAACTGCTGAATCATGCAGAGCTAAATTCCGTAAGCTCAGGAGAAGCCCTCATATGAGCTACGAGGAGCTAGCCATGAAACAACGTCAGTTTTTAAAACGTTGGTGGGAAGGAACTGAGGCAAACTCTGTTGATAAAATTGAAAATGTGATTTTATTAGAACAGTTTTATTGGGCATGCCCAGCAGAGCTAAAAACCTGGCTAGAGGACCGAGATCCAAAAACAGTGCAAGAGGCTGCTGAACTCTCGGACCGCTATGCCAAGAGCAGACCTGCTCTGAGAGCGAATGAGGTGGGCGTGGCTGCACAGAAAGGGAAAAGCGTGCCTTCAGGGCAGCTAAAACCCTCACTGCCTCCACCAAAACCAGTTAGCCCCAGGTTTCAGAGAAAAGATTTCTCTGAGAGAAGAAATGAATGTTGGTTGTGTAAGGAAACTGGGCATATTGCCAGACAGTGTCCCAAAAAGGTGAGCCATAATACACAACCAGGTGCTAGAAAAGAAGCGGGTTGTTTGTGTGTCCTTGGAAGCATGCCAGTGAACATGAGGGAACACATGCACCCAGTCATGGTAAATGGTGTACAGACGCAGGGGTTAAGGGACACAGGTGCATCCCTGACATTGGTGAAAGGGGATCTGGTACAGCCTGGTCAGCTTATACCCAATAAATACGTCACTGTACAGGACTTTGCGGGTGAAGAGAAAATATTACCACTCGCTAGTGTTCTCCTAGACTGGGGTGAAACGGGGAACTGTGCAACAGGTGGCTGCAGCCAAAACATTAGCAGTGGATGTGATCCTGGGTAACAATCTCCAGCAGGGGATGGTATGTGCAATTATCCCTAGCCAAGCGGCAAGGGAAAATTGTAGTTCCCTGAACCCCACAGATGTCATTGTGGAAACCACTGGGAGGCTGGTTCCCCAGCCTGTGTCTCTTGATATAGAGACTGATAAAGGGGGGGGTAGAAATTTCCCAGGTAGCAAGTGCCCACACAGCTACGGAAGGTTACTCTGAAGAGGGAGGGGTGACCCATTGTCAGAGGGTTGGGATTGACAGTGATCCTGAGGGCCCTGACGCTAGTGCTAGGGGACCCTAGTTTAGCGACTGAAAGGGACCTGTCCTATCTCTTGGGACTGTGTGAGAGGTTTGCAGCTGCTCAGAGGGGTGACCCTAGTTTAGAGAAGCTGAGGGCTTGGGCAGACTCAGACGGCACACAGGGAGGTGACGGCAGACATAAGGTTTTTTGGGAAAATGGACTTATGTATATTCAGGCAGTACAGACAGACGGAGGGATGCTAGGCAGGCAGCTTGTTGTTCCCAAGGGGGTATCGTGAGCAGTTGCTCAAAATTGCACATGATATTACCTTGTCTGGTCATCTGGGAATCGCGCGCACTATGCAGTGGTTAGCCCAGAATTTCTACTGGCCTAACTTCACCAAGCAAGTGAAGGAGTATTGCAGGTCTTGTCACCGGTGCCAAGAAATAGGGAAGGTGAGCAAGAAAACCCAAACCGCCCTGATTCCATTGTCCATAGTGGAGGAGCCATTCCAGAGGGTGGGAATGGATATTGTGGGCCCTTTAAATGCTCCCAGCTCCTCAGGGAAGACATTCATCCTGACTGTGGTGGAGTATGCCACCCGGTACCCAGAGGCAGTCGCCTTATCCTCACTGAGGATGGACAAAGTGGCAGATGCCTTACTTGGGATTTTCTCCCGTGTTGGGTTTCCACAGGAGGTAATCACCGATCGAGGGGGTTCCTTCATGTTGTACCTGATGAAATGTTTATGGGAGAAGTATGGGGTGGTGCAGAGATGCATGACACTGTATCATCCACAAGCCAGTGGACTTGTGGAACGATTCAGTGGTACCCTAAAGTCAATGCTCCGAGCGTTTGCTGAACAGCATGGGAGGGACTGGGAGAAATACCTTCCCCACCTGTTGTTTGCATACAGGGAGGTGCCCCAAGAGTCAATAGGATTTTCCCCCTTTGAACTCTTATATGGACGCTGGGTACGTGGGCCCCTAGACTTGATCCGGGAGGACTGGGAAGGCAAGCATGCCACCCAGGGAACTCCCATTGTGGATTATGTCCTTAGGTTTAAGGAAAGGCTGAAGGAGCTTATGGGGACAGCCCAGAGCAACCTGGCAGCTGCCCAACAGAAACAAAAAGTGAGGTACGACCGCAGAGCCAGAGCTCGCTCCTACATTGTGGGTCAGAAAGTCATGGTCCTTATTCCGCTACGGAAAGACAAGCTGCAAGCTGAGTGAGCAGGACCGTACAAAGTGGTTAGGGAGATAAATGACATGAACTACATTGTGGAGTTACCTGACAGAAGACAGACAGAAAGGATGTACCATGTCAACATGATGAAGCCATATGCAAATAGGGCTGACATGGTGTTTGCAGTGTGTAGTCATGGGGAGAGGACAGATGAAGGAGACCCCCTTCTGGACTTGCTGGAGGAAAGTAAGCTGGAGTCCTCTGTGGAGGCAGTAAAATTGTCTTCCTAGCTGACCCCGGACCAGGTCCAGAAAGTAAGGGAGTTTTTAGCAGGCTTTGGCCCCCTTGTTTAGCGCCAAGCCTGGACTAACCCCCTTAGCGATACACGATGTGGAGAAAAGGGACACGGACGCCCATACGGCGGACAGCATATCAGGTGTCAGAGGCTGTCCAAAAGGACATTAGGAGGGAAGTGGAGGAGATGCTGGATTTAGGGGTAATCCAAAGATCCCACAGCCCCTGGGCCTCACCCGTAGTCCTTGTGCCCAAGCCAGATGGTTCAACTCATTTCTATGTGGACTATCATGGACTGATTGCAGTCACGAAGTCAGATGCCTACCTGATGCCCCGGATGGACGAACTCCTGGACAAGTTGGGAGGGGTGACCTAACCTTACGACTATTGACCTGACCAAGGAGTATTGGCAGGTAGAATTGGCAGACAGAGCTAGGGAGAGGTCAGCCTTCATCACTCCAATAGGTTTATTTGAGTTTAAAATAATGCCTTTTGGAATGAAGAATGCCCTGGCCACTTTCCAAAGGTTGGTGAACCAGGTGTTAAATGGTGCTGAGGAGTACGCCCTGGCGTACCTGGATGACACTGCCATCTTTAGTACCAGCTGGGAGGAACACCTATCCCACCTTAGGGAAGTGCTGGGCAGGATACAGAGGGCCGGGCTCATTGTCAAAGCCAAGAAGTGCCAGGTGGCCATGGGAGAAGTGGCATACCTTGGGCATGTGGTAGGCCTGGGACAGCTCCGTCCTAACCAAATAAAGATAGAGGTGATCAAGGCGTAGCCCAGACCAGAAACCCAGAAGCAGGTCAGGAGCTTTCTAGGGACAGCAGGGTACTACAGGAAATTTGTACCCAATTACAGTGCCCTGGCTGCTTCCCTATCTGACCTGACAAAAAGATGCCAAAGAAAATTACGTGGGGCTCAGCCTGTGAGGAGGCCTTTACCAGACTGAAGGAGACACTGTGCAGTGCTCCTGTTTTGACAAGTCCTGACTATAGCAAAACCTTTATAGTTCAGACAAATGTCTCAGACGTGGGTATTGGGGCAGTACTGAGTCAGACGTCCAGCCAAGGGACAGATCACCCAGTAGTGTACCTGAGTAGGAAGTTACTTCCCAGGGAGCAAGCTTACTCCATGGTGGAAAAAGAATGTCTTGCCATAGTGTGGGCCCTAAAGAAATTAGAGCCATACTTGTATGGGCAGCATTTTGTGGTGCGGACTGACCACAACCCCCTGGTTTGGCTGATGCAGATGGGGAAGAACAATGGGAGATTGCTACAATGGAGTCTTGCTTTGCAAGGTTATGATTTGACAATCATACATAGGGCTGGAGTGAAAAATCAGAACTCAGATGAGCTGGCTAGGGTCTGTGAGGAGTGATCTAGCGGACCAGTGGCACCATTGGAACCCGTGGAACCCGCCTTCTTCCAACAATCATTTGTTCAAGCAGGCATCTTGAGAGTGCCTGGTTCAGCGATAGCACAGTAGGCACCCTCCTCTTCCCAGCATTTGCAAATTTGTGCAGAAGACCTTGCAAATGTTCACTGTTCTGTTCTGGCAGCAGAGCCTGAGGTGCCCACACCCCTGACATTTATTTATTTATTTATTTAAAAGTTTAACCAGGAAGTACATACTGAGCTGAAAATAGTTTGTTTCCAGATATGTCCTGGGGGAGAGGGAAGTAGGAGATACTGTAGAACTCTTAAATCATACGCTTACAAAGGCTTGCGGTTTCTCTAGACTGAAACCAAACATGCAAATATAACTTCAAACAACATGAAGTCTTGCTGTATTCTGATTAAAGCAGTATGACCGACTGGTTCAGCTGCCCCAGAGAACAAAGAGTTTACCTCTATGCAAATGCATAGAACGTTGAACTCGTGCTCCGTTTTCAAACCACCATTCTCTGTACGCTCTAGTAACTGAAGCCTGGAAACATCTGAGGAAGTCAGCAGTTTTTACCTAAATATTAAACAAACCAAATTGCTTAGAATTTATTGCATAGCACCATTAGAAAGGTAATTTTGTGCTGAACAACTTTGCCACTGATACTATGTGTCTATCACGTATACTTTAGGAGTTATTCGCATTTGTTTATCGTATGGTGTGCATTGCTGACATTTGTCTCTCAAGCTTCAACTAAGCACCTTGAATAAATCTGAAAAAACCCACAGTTGTCTGGTATTTCAGCTGGTATAAAATACAAACTGAATTGATTACCATTGATTGCATAGCACCATTGGAAAGGTAATGTTGTGCTGAACAACTTTGCCACTGATACTTTGTGTGCAGCACTTATGGTTCAAGAGATATTCACATTTGTTTGTGGAATGCTGATTATGGCTTGATTTTGCTTAGCAATGCCCAGGATGCAGTGTTGAGAGAATACTGGACACAAGTGGTGGAAGTCTCAAAGAGCTCTTGTGGTGTGAATGAGTTAAATAGAGTAAAAATTGTCGGTTTTACTGTCCGTTAGTATTTATTTTCAGTGTTCTTCAAACCCTTGTCCTCGGTATAGCGATAGTGTTATTGGTTGGGTAAGTGGTTTGGTTTCTGATCGGTTCCATGACCGTGAGGAGGCAGTATAGCGCAGTGGTCTAAGGCTCTGCGCTGCAAATTTGGTGACATCCAGCAGACCAGACCTGGGTTTTAATCCCACAGCTTCCACTTGCATACTGTGTGACCCTGAGCAAGTCACTTAAACTTCTTGTGCTCCCTGTAAAAAAGCTGTCAGCTTAGTGTGCTATACCTGGTTAAACAACAACTAAAAAAAAAAAAAAGAACAACATTTTTTCTTTTAAAAGTTCATTTTTTTCTCCTGCTAAGGGTACCGATGCGGGTTCCTGACTAAACAGAGTTTTTTTCTTGGTTTCTTCTACTGGTGCTAAACCGCTGGTTGTCAGGTCTTGTTCTTCTCTTTACCCGGCCTGACTAAGCCACCAGGGGTAAATAAATTCTTGTTTTATCTGGGCCTGACTAAGCCACTTTGGATAATTAAATTGCGTTTGGGCATAGCTTAACTGGCTTAACTAAACCTCTGGGTTAAGCGTTAAATTAAAGGGCATGTCACTGAAACCCAAGAGAAAAACTGGTCCCACTGGGTTTCAGCGTTGCGTCAAATGTGGTGAACAATTTGCTAAGGCCGACCCACACTTAATTTGTCTCTACTGCTTGGGCTTTGATCACCTGCAAGCAGACTGTGACATTTGCAAAACTTTCCTCAATCTACCTTCGACAGGAGACTGGGTAAGTTAAAGGAAAAGATGGAAACATCGGCCCTGGATGTTGGGTCTGGTTCAAGCGAACTGGCCAATCTGGTCTCGGATCCCTTGGATCAGGGCGAACCTTCGTCCTCCAGAAGACGGTCGGATTCAGCCCCGGATACTGCTTCATCTAAGAAATCCAAAAAATCCGGTCCTGTACCATGCAGACAGCCGGTTTAGGTTCCAACCGCGGATGAGATTGCCAAGGCTATAAGAATTGTTCAGTCCCTGCAGCCCGATTTCAGTGAACCAGCTCGGAGAACGATTGGGCAGTCACTGGTTCAGGTCACTGCTGGTTCAGCGCCTTCTGGTCCCTTAGACCCTGAGAGTATGAGTATGAGGAAGATGAGGATGAAGGGGAACCGATTGAACCTGGGGTTTCCCCTGAGCATCCCCAGTATAAGTCTCCTCTTAGGGACCCCTCTGAAGCCAACTTCCATTTTGCCTTAATGAGGCAGGTGGCAGAGACCCTACAACTCCCTGTCCAGGAAACTAGACAGGATGAGGATGAGGAGGATGACTATAGAGAGATGATGGACCTCTCTGCTGCTTCTCAGGGTCTCTCCATCACCATACACAAGTCTTTAAAAAGACAAACCCTTAAGGTCCTGCTGACCCCCTTCTCTGTCCCTCCCTTGAACAAAAAGATGGACAGAAAGTATGCTGTGGCTAGCAATGGCACCAAGTTTTTATCTTCCCATTGCAGCCATGTGGGGGTTGTACGGACTGCAGCCTCTGAGAAGGCTGGTGTTTCCCTGGCTTCCTATCTTCCGGACAAGAACTCTAGGAGAATTGACTCACTAGCCAAAAAGACATATTTGGCTTCCTCCCTGGGTATAGGGCAGGCCTCTCACATGGCCTATGCCTCCAGATACTAGAAGACACTCTGGGAATCTGGGCAGCAGTTAGCCCAGAAAGCTTCTCCTGAGTTGGCAGCTGACCTTCAGGAGATTGTTAACAAAGGAATTCAGGCATCTAAGGCACAGTTCTACATGACTGTGGACTTGAATGATGCATCCTCCAGGGCTATGGCTTCTGCCATTTCCCGCAGGCGGTTCTCCTGGCTGAGATGTACCAGCCTCTCCCAGGATACCCAGAACAATGCTGGACTTTCCTCTGACACAGAAGCCACTGTTTGGGGAACAGACAAGCATATATGAAAAAAGATGAACGATTATAGGATGGCATACAAGAGTGCTTTCGCTAAAGAGAGAGCAGCCACCCCACAGAAACAACAAGCCAGAGGGGGCAGGGGCAGACCTTACCCAAGGCCCTTCCATCAGGCTATAGCTTTCCCTTCACCTCAGCAACTCAGGGTTCTTCAGGGGTTGAGGAAGGAGGGGTGCAGGCCGTGCAGCTCCCATCCCACTTCCCCCCACTCCTGCCAAGCAGACACCCTGAGAAGTCTGCTCGGGCTGCCTCCCCTACCCCTGTAGGGGGAAGGCTGACCCACTGTCTTCAGGCTTGGCAAGCCATCAGTTCAGACAGGTGGGTCCTGAAGATAGCGGTTCAGGGTCTTGCCCTCAATTTTAAATCCTTCACCAGATTGGGGGCAAGACCCCCCCCCCAAGGCCTTGCCCTCTCTCAGAAACAGCTCTGCTAGAGGCAGAGGTATCCACTCTTCTGCTCTCAAGGGCAGTGGAACCAGTGCCACTACTACACAGGGGGAAAGGGGTTGTACTCAAGGTATTTCCTTGCCTTACCAAAAGCAAATTAAATAAAGAAAGAAAAATGTGGAGTGGTGGCCCATTCTGGATCTCAGATAATTAAACAGGCATCTAGCAAAGCCAAAGTTCAGAATGACAATTCTGGCTACAATTTTACCCATTCTGTGAAAAAGAGACTGGTTGGCATCCCTGGATCTCAGGGATGCCTACTTCCACATGCCTATCAGAAAATCTCACAGAAGGTACCTCGGGTTCAGATTATCTTCAGGCCACTACCAGTTCAGGGCCATGCCTTTCAGGTTGACCTCTGCCCCAAGGGTGTTTACAGAATGCCTAGCAGTGGTGGTGGCATTGCTCAGAAGGCAAGGGGTTTTGGTTTACCCCTATCTGGACGACTGGCTCCTAGTAGGCCAGTCCTGTCTGCGGGTTCAACAGTCATTGGAACTCACTCAAGGAACCCTTCAATCTCTGGAGTTCCTAATAAACCTGAAAAAGTCAGTGCTGATCCCTGTTCAAGTCTTGGACTTCATAGGAGCAGAGTTGGACACAGGGCAAGGGCCTTCCTGCCCCTAGGAAGGGCGACGGCACTCATACATTTGGCAGATTCCTTTCAGCTCTGAGTTCCTCACTCAGAAAGGCGTTTTCTGCAATTCCTGGGCCACATGGCATCCACTACTGCTGTGGTCCCAGGGGCAAGGTTTCAGATGAGGGACATCCAGTTCCACTTCAGGTTCTTCTGGTCCCAGAGAAGGGACTCACTGTCCAAACTCATTCCAGTATCATCCACTGTCCTGCAAGCCCTCCAGTGTTGGCAGGAGCTGGACAATTTCAGGGTGGGAGTTCCCTTCCTTCCAGAGGTACCCTCCTTAATACTGACCACAGATGCCTCCCTCTTGGGGTAAGGGGCACATCTGGGGGAGCGCACAACTCATGGAACGTGGCTGCCTCTGGAGTCACTATTACATATCAACCTCCTGGAGCTCAGAGCAGTGTTCGTAGGTATTCAGGTATTTGCCATTCATCTCAAGGGACAGGTGGTTCAGGTCAGGACCGACAGCATTACCACAATGTACTATATCAACCAAGCAGGGGGGAACAAGGTCCTCACTCCTCTGCACAGAGTCAATGAAAATTTGCTCTTTGGCCTACTCCCTAGGGATTTCCCTGTCAGCAGTTCACCTACCAGGGTAGGACAATGTCCTTGCAGATGCTCTCAGCAGAATAAGTCGGGGCCATCATGAATGGACCCTCAACAAACAGGTCCTCCTGACAGTGTTCAGTAGGTGGGGGGTTCCAGAGATAGATCTCTTTGTAGCCCCATACAACCATCAGTTGCCTCTGCATTGCTGCAGGCCTCCTGTTCAAGGATCAGTGCCCCTGGAGGCCCTGCTGTTGGACTGGACAAACAGGTTTCTGTATGCCTTTCCTCCCTTTCCCCTGATTCTCAAGGTACTAGTCAAGTTCAGGTCCCTCAGCCTGCAACCATGATTCTTATAGCCCCAGATTGGGCCAGACAGCCATGGTATGCAGTGCTTCTGTCTCTGTCAGTGGCCAGCCCCATTCCTCTTCCCAGGAGGCACAACCTGCTGACATCATCTCGGGAGAATCCTCTACCCCAATCTACAGTCCCTTCGCCTCAAGGCTTGGCTGTTGAAGAATTACAATATGCAGGCCTGCATCTCTCTGAGAGTGTCCTGGACATCTTGAGGATGCCTAGGAAGCCTTCCACTAGGAAGATTTATTCTTCTAAGTGGAGGAGGTTCTCCATTTGGTGGGATTACCTGGTGCATTTGCAATCCCTCCATTTGCAGCCTTCTACCCTAAAGGTGCATTTGGCAGCGGTCTCTGCATACTTGTCAGCAGGGAAGGGCCCTTACCTTGCTGCTAACCCTATATTCAAGAAATTCTTTAAGGGGCTCTCTCATCTTCACCCTCCTCACAGGGAGCCCACCCCAGCTTGGGACCTCAATATCTGCATAGGCCAACTTATGCAGCCCCCCTTTGAACCCATGTCTTCAGCAGAGCTTAAATTCCTGACTTGGAAGACAGTGTTTTTAGTAGCTATCACTTCTGCCAGAAGGATTAGTGAACTCCAAGCTTTGTCTGTGGAGCCCAATTACATTACCCCGATAGGGATAAGATTGTCCTTCAGACTAACAGGAAGTTTCTCCCTAAGGTAGTCTCTGACTTCTGTCTCAATCAGTTCATTACCCTTCCTGTTTTCTTCACAGACCATTCCAGTTCAGGTGAATGCAGGTTACATAGCCTGGATGTAAAAAGGGCTATTAGCTACTATATGGATAGGTCAAAGGAACACAGGCAGGGCTCCAACCAGTTGTCCCTTACCTGTGAGGAAATGGGTAAAGGTAAGCCAGCCACAAAAAGGACCGTAGCCAGATGGATTTTGGCTTGCATACAGTTCTGCTATGGCAAGTTGGGAAAGGACGCCCTTCCAGGTTTGAAGACCCGTTCCACTAGGGGGTACTGCAGCCTCAGTGGCAGCAGCCAGGGATAGTCCCCTGCTAAAAATCTGTAAAGCAGCCACCTGGAAAACTGTTCACACATTCACTAAGCACTACTGCCTCAATACTTGGGCAAGGAGTGATGCCAGGTTTGGCACAGCAGTGTTGCAGAGCTTGTTTCCTAAGTAGGTTCTGTGGCCACCTCCCAAGGGGCATTGCTTGGTAGTCTCCATTAGTCAGAATACAGCAAGACTTCATGTTGTTTGAAGAAAAAATTACTTACCATAGTAATGTTTCTTCTAATGGGAGTCTTGCTGTATTCTGACACCCCTCCCAGCCTCCCCTACAGAACCTAGGGGATCTTTAGGCTGGCTCTGACTTCAGACTTAGTTTACCCACCTGTGGGTAAGGTATTGTTCTTGGGCATCAGTGGCTTGAGCCTTCCTTTTTTTGCCCTTTTTGTATTGTGTTACCCCTGGTGGCTTTGTAAGGTTAGAAAATAGTTTTTTCCTATTGCTATTTGTTAGCTTCGTAAGAATCTGATCAGTTACTAGAACGTACCGAGGATGGTGGTTTGAAAACTGAGCTTGAGCTCAACGTTCTATGCATTTACATAGAGGTTAACTCTTTGTTCTCCAGGGCAGCTGAACCAGTCGGTCATACTGCATTAGTCAGAATATAGCAAGACTCCATTCGAAGAAACAACATTACTATGGTAAGTAAATTTTTCTTCGCGCTAGTGCTATGGCAGCTGACAGCTGTCAGTTTAGCAACACATTGCCTTAAGAACAGCTAGCTGGGACTTTTAGTTGATATCACTGAAGTTCACTGACAGTGTTGAGTCAGGACAGCGAACTGTCAGTTTTCAATTAGGTCCAGTTAAGTAAACTGGTTCTGTCCATAAAATACCCTGCTTCCCCAGTGTAAGCATCATCATTTTGTTCTACGGTACTGTATTCTGTTCAACTCTTGCAGTTATGTCTCTAATTCAGTGGCTCCAGCATGGAAGACCTGCAAAAAGGGACTGCCCTGTTCTCGTGGAGATGACTGCCAACTCTCTTAGTGAGTGTGCCGGCATCTCTATAAAAACTTCTTATAGTGTTGTGAGGGAGTTAAAAAATGCCAGCCCACAAGCCAAACACCGGAAAACCGAATACGTCTTGTACTCACTAGAAGTCCGCTTCCAGTGTGGTAAATATGCTGCTACAAACAGCGTTATGAATGCCATTAGACATTATGAAGCAAAGCATGGTACAGCAATTAATGAGAGCACAATAAGAAAATTTAAAACAGATTGCCTCGCAAAGTTAAAAACTGTGCCAGACCCTGCGATGGTAACTGTGCTGCCCACTAAGCCCAGAGGGCGACCAACACTGTTAGTGCAGGATGTTGAGGGTGAGCTATGCCAGATAAAAAAAAGTTTGCGTTCAGAAGGGGCTATGGTAAATGCACACATTGTTGCAGCAGTAGCTGTTAGCATAGTGAAAGCTCAAAACCCTAAATTGTTGCTTGAAAATGGTGGCACCTTGAGCTTTTCTAGGCAGTGGGCATGGCAATTTTTGATTCGGCTTGGGTTCTGTAAACATGAGGGGACAAAAGCAGCAAGAAAACCCCCCACTGACTTTATTGAGCTAAAGTCAAACTTCCTGAAACGTGTCAGTAATGCCTGTATGCAGGACCTCATACCTGCTGGACTAGTTATTAATCTAGATGGAACAGCCATCCAGCTTGTCACCTACTCACAGTGGACCATGGAGGAGGTTGGTGCCAAGCAAGTCGAAGTGACAGGGCTTGGAGATAAACACCAGGCCTCCATGGTTATGGCATGTATGCTTGCTGGACATTTCTTGCCCCCCTCCCCGGTCATATATCAGGGCAAAACAAACTGCCACCCACACTACAGGCTTCCCCATGACTAGCACTGGCATATCACTCATTTCTGAGAACCATTGGGCCAACGAATAAACAACAATCGATTACATGGAAAATGTTCTGGTGCCCTAAAAAAATACAATCATCAAAAATCATGACCTGCCAGAAGTGCAATGCACCCTGCTCATTTTTGATTTATACAGAGCCCATTCTACTCACCCTGTTCTTGAAAAGCGGGACAGTCTGGGAATAATTCTAATTTACATCCCTCCCTCCTGCACAGATCTGCTGCAGCCGCTGGATATTGCCTTCAACAAAATTTTTAAGGACTACCTTAAATCGTACTTTACACAATGGTATGCTGCGCTTATTAGAGAGAAGCTCAACAGTGGTACAGCTGCTGTTAAAATAAAGGTTAATCTGCGTCTGACCACTCTGAAGGAGCAGCATGCAGAGTGGCTTCTGAAAGCATTTCTAGATTTGAGTGTCAGAAACGAAGATTGCCCGCGTGAGTTCAGGGAGGCTGGCATACAAGCAGCCCACGACAGCTGTTTAGATAATATTGTGAGTACAAATATCATATAGAAATATAAACACACTCTCTGAAATAGCCAGTAGTAAACTTCCCCCCTTTCATTTCAAGTATCACAGGTGTCTGGCATGCTAGAAGAAATGGGGATAACCGATAGTGATCTGGAGTGATGGACTGAGTAAGTTCTGCATTTCTGGGCTAAAATAAAAGTTACTGCTCTCCGTAGTCATCTCGCTGATTTTCCCGTCTCCTTATTATGCAGGTACCTTCTGACTGAATGAATGTCAGTGCCGAACGCCGAAAAAGGAGTGCATTTTATCCCTTTTTTTTTTTTTACTGAATATTTTGTTTTCTGAATAAATAAAGAACACGAGTGTTAAATGTTGTGCTGTATTTATTTAATGCGGAAAGAAAAGATTGCACAGATAGTGTTACCGTGAACATAGTGAATATATTTTTTGCAGTATAATATAACATTTCTACAGTAGCTAACAATAAAAATAGGGTAAAATGCAATAATATAGCTTTACAAGCAGACAATAAGCATTATAGGCAGAACAGTAAATTAAGGCATCTAGAAAATAATGCACACTCCAATATATACAGAAAGGGAAGCAGCAGAACAGTAAGAAAAGGGCAAGACTAGAGAATGGAGAAAAAGAGGAAGGGTCACAAGCAGTTTCAGGTAGGATGACAAAAGTCAGAATGAAGAGACTTTAGGGAGGAAGGAGAGGAGGCAGAATGAATAGGAAGGGGAAGGGATGACCAAAGTTTTGAAAAGTGGTAAGAAAAAGCACATTGGCCAACAATAGATTTTCTAGAAAGAAAGGAGAGAGTTTGGAAAGTGTTGTTGTGGAGAAGGTAGGAGGAAGAAGGAAGAGGGGAAAGAAGGGATTTGAGATAAGAGGGAAGAATGCCGAACCAGAATTTGGATAGAAAAGAGACACAATGGGAAAGGTGCCTAGCAACAAGAGAGAAGAGAGGGGAAGGAAAGAACTGAGAAGAGAGAGCACTGGTGAGTATGAGAGGGGTAATCTAAAGCAGAGCAGCAGAAAGAATGAAAAAGGGGGTCCAGTTTGGCAAGGGAGCATTTAGGGGCACTACTGTAGACAAAATCATCATAGTCAAAAATAGGAAGGCTCATATTTAGGACAATTTCTCGGTAGGCAGGGAGTGGCATACTTGCTTTATTCCTGTATAAAGCACCAAGCTTAGGGTGCAGCTTTTGGTGACTTGCATCAATATGCACAGAGAACTCAAGATGCCAGCTTAGTGGTCATTATGGCAGACCTGAGGTACTTAAAGGAGGAGACATCTTCAGTATTAGCACCATGAAGGGCATTAAACAGTAGGGGAGAAGTAAGTTTGGCAAGCCTCTGTTGGGAACCCTTGTCGTTGAGACTGTTTTTTTGGCATTAAGAGAGAGTTGATTATCCTTGAACCAGTGCCGAATGTTGTCAAAATCCAACTGAAGTCAAGAAGTAAAGTCACAGGCAGAAGAGCCAGATGCAAAAAGAACTGTAGCATCAGCATACATATAAACGGGTATAGATGAACAGACAGAGGATTAAAGAGACATAGAAGAGACATTCAAACATTTATGCGGGCAGCCATATGGGGACCACTGCTCAAAGTATGAGCATCAAGTTGGATCAGCAGGGCTGGAGTCGCTGACTGAACTCGCCCACAGGTTGCTGGTGGACATGAGCAGAAATGGTGTGATAATACTTAGGAGCTGCTATTGTAAATTTTGTGACCCAGCATGTTTTTCATAACACAAATGATTTTAATCAGCAGAGTTCAGGTGTCCTGGTCTATCTGCCCCTTGCCCCCACCATCACTGCCTGCAGCACCAGGTGTCTGTGGCACCACGGCTTATCCGGTGTAGTGAACATGAGGATATAAAAATGTCTGGTGAACATGAGGATATAAAAGGTGACAGAGCTGTGGGCCAGAGAGGATGGTCTCCTTGACCTGTTTCTTGTTCACCCTATCAGTATTCAGCCTGTCATTCAGTATGGCTGTTCTGTCTTCCCACCAGACCTGCAGCTGAAAAGGCACCAAATGTGGTATATTCTGATTTTATCTTATCGTCCCACCCCATGCCATTGGATAACCAGTACTGTAGCTCATTCTCAACTTCACCAACCCCCCACCACCCTCCCCAACCGTCAACTGTCTGGTCGGTGCGACTACAGACAGCTGAATGGCAGTACATAACATTATGAATCACAGCTTTCACTTTACCCTCCATTACACAAAGAGTTAACTGCTCACTATGGAGCTTTCTGGACAGATAGTGGTATAGGATAGTGTGCCCAAAAGAGTCCAGTATCTCAGACCAGTCTGTGTGGGGCTGGAGCAGACTGAAGGGGAGGTGGATTCCACATCCGTGCCAGAGAACGTCTGGCTGAGCTGCAGGTCTGTTTTCCAGTCAAGAGATCCAGTGCCTCCATTTCCTCATCAGCATCTGCACTACCAGTGTCTGTATTCCAGCGCGGTTGGGGGATGTGAGACTGCGCATTAGTTTTAAAGATGTGAAGACAGTTGAGAGTGGGATCACCACATAGAGCAGTAGGGCATCAGGTCATCCAGCGATTTGATCGGGTAAACATAAAATTCCTTGGTCCCAGTTCTGGCTGCTGGTTATGCCACGTTCCCTGCTTAGATGACAAGTAAAAAGAAATAACAGTTAGGCTGAGTGACCTGTTGGGCTCGCTGGGCTCCGGTCATCTGAGGGGCTGAACATCTGAAAAAGCACCTCGTTTTTATAGTGCTGGTGGCAGAGTCGAGTGTAGCACTCTTGCTTCAGTGAAGCAACTAGGGGGTACCAAGCATTCAGTCACAGTTGTGGGAGCGATCTGAACAAGGAAGAGGGAGTGCTTAAAGGCAGTAGACGGTCCCCAGAATCCATGGACGATGGCTTCTGTCTGCCTTCCGCGTCACATAGGGAAACATCACGACAATGGTGGGGCTAGACAAGGGACAGCAGTGGTTAGTAGGGGTACGCAGGAGACAGCAGTTCACAAGTTAAGCATATCAGAGCACAGTACCTTTCAGATGACTGGGGCTGTGTGTCGAGCCCCTGAGCATCCTTCTGCAGCAGCATCCTCTAGATTTACATATTGTTCTACGTCCTGTGCTTTAGTGAATATGCGAGGTGGCTGACCGGGTCAGGTAATCCGCAGCTTTGACTGATAAAATATGGACAAATTCCTATCCCCAGAGGTGAAGCTTCAGTTTCACAGCGGTGTACTACTGGCGTTTTAGCTGGAATTCTCTGCTGATGTCTTGAAAAACCATGACTGTTCCGTCTGGTGTCTTTGTGGGAACATGAGATTTCGCAGCTCTAAGCATGCACTCTTTATCCTGATATTGGAGGTATTTAATGAGAAAGTGACATGGGTGATCCCCGGGTTTTGGTTTAGGGCAAGTCCGATGAGCTTTTTCAGTCTCTACCCCTGTGCTTCTGCTGCCTTGCCCAGGTGTCCGACCAGCGACTTTTGCACAGATGCTGCAGGGTTCTTCCCCTCGCTCCCCTCAGGTAGCCCCACCATGATCTCCTAGCTTGATTCTCCTGGTTTTTAGCCTTTTTGAGCAGAGCAGTCACACTAACCTTTAATTTACTTTTTTCTCATGCCAAGTCAACCACCGTGTCATCAAGCTCATTGATTTTTATGTTCCGCTTCATTGAACCACATGGCATGGGCGGCCGAGGTATCATAGAGTCCAGTAACTATGTTCTGCATGTTTTTATTTATCTATTTATATAGGTATGTATTTATTTAAATTTTTCATAACCGGGAGAGGCACACTTCGCTGAAGCCCGTTTCCAGGTGCAACCCGGGGAAGGGGTAGGAGGGCAGTGCAAATATATACAGACAGATTACATTTTAATATAAACATTCAAGTAAAAAATCATTAGGTGCTTGGAGGTACAATTATGAGAGTAATAAGGATTGGAATAATGCATGGGCATATACACAAAAATAGGTATAGGCATAAACTATGAGAAGTGGCAAAAATTAACAGGGAAGATGGGTAAAAAATACTGTGAAAAAGAGAGTAGGGAAATAGTAGTGTGCCACAGGATCCAGACATATGGGGAAAAGTATAGGGCGTAAAGAGACTAGGTAAGTAGGGGGTAGAGAGAGCCTTACCCCAAGCTGTCAAGAGGGTTAAGGACAGGAGCAAGGGGGAGGGGTGGATTGGGATAGCATATGTTTTAAGCAATGAAAAGATGAAGCTAGATGAATGGGGATTGGTAGTGAATTCCAGAGGAGGGGAGATGATAGGAGAAATCTGCCTGCCCTGAACTGGATAGAGGGCAGGGGAGAGAAAAGGTATGGGAGTCTGTGGAGCATAGCAGATAGGAAGAGCAGGTTGATGGGGAGAGGAGAGGTAGTAGGGGAGGGATCTATACCAGAATTTGGAGTTAAGGGTGGTACTGTGATGCTGCCGACGTAAGTGAAGAAAAGGAAGAGTAGAGGTAGCAGTGGTCTGTGTAGGGAGCATTGGTGACTAAATGGCGAAAGGCATTATACAGGGAGTCCAGTCTAGAGAGAGATGAGGCAGGGGTGGACCCAAAGACCACATCAGCATAAAGACTGGGAAAATCATTTTAATAAGCAGCTCATGGCGGATAACAGGAGAGAGGGAGTCTTTGTTACGATACAGGTCTCCAAGTTTGTGACAGAGTTTGGAGTGGATATAGTCAATATGGGAGAAGAAATCAAATCAACTGTCCAACCAGATGCCAAGATATTTGAAGGCAGGGACAGCGTCAAAATTGGTGCCATCAGCGATGGAAAAGGAGGTGTTTGAGCCAGGATGTTTGTTAAACCAGCCTTCATTTTGTTCTGCAGGTTTTTAATCACGCCAGGTAGCACTAACAAGGAGTCATCTGGTGAGGAGTTTGTGGCACTGCTGTTTCCCACGGCTGCCATGCTCTGAGCCCTCGTTCTTCCCTCTGTGGGTGTGTGGCTTTAGACGCTACTGCTGACTGCTCAAACTGCAGGTTGGTCAGTTTCTTTTGCAGTTGCTGGGTAGCCATAGATATAAACTTCGTATCCTGCTATTAATTCAGGAGATTAGTTGCAGTTTCCTATTAATTTGCCGATTTAAGACAGTGCTAGTGGAAGCTCAGCTAAAACCTGTCTGCCATCTTGCCTGATCAACCCAGTGCCCTCATGCCATGTTTTCTATGGGCATTAGTGACAGGTGGGTAATGTGCACTCCCTACCTGGGGCTCACTGGTACAGTTATAGCTGGTAGAGCCGGCCCTGGCAGCATAGAATACTGGTGTCATGAGTGTTCCAATGCCTCATCTCAGGCAGTCTTTTGTAGCAGTGTGCTAGGGGCAGCAACATATCTGAGGAGCTTCTCATCTCAATGGTAAACTTGGCAATTTACTATACCATAATTTAATATAGTGTGCCAGCATATTGTACCTACTCTGTCATACTCTGTAATGTACTCTCTTCCTAACCAACGAATGTAATCAGCTATTTACTTCTGCCTAGCCTCATTTGTAACTAATCCCAGGTCGCTCCGGAAAAAGGGGCCTCTGGTTTCATTGAGTTTACCCGGTTATCAGAATCTAAATAAATAAATACATTTTTATTTTTCCCCCTCTCTAAGTAACTCCAGCTGGTAGATGTTGTTTGTTTATACAGGCAGTACTTTCTAAATTCATTGTGCTGGTTTAAAAATTTAAATTGGCAAGCCCGCTTTGTTCCTCATTATAAAATGGGTAGGGAAATACAGAAACTTGATTGACAAAGGAACTGGGAACCACGTGCAGCGATGATATCCCAGCACAACATCACTGGATGAAGATCCATGACCTGGTTACACTGTCCTGCCATTTTTGTGTCACTACTCTTCACTCCTGGGCTCAAATGCCCACATTAAATATGGATGCCCTGGTACCAGTTCACTTACTCCCTCCCAGCCTAACAGGAAAAAGCAAAACAGCTCCAAGCTATCCTTCCCTACCTCAGCTGTGTTCTGTCCTGTCTGTACCAACACTTAGCCATGCTTCTTAAAGTACAACCTTGAAATGGCTCACTAACTTGCCACCGATCTCGGCTCTTTCCAATTCAGCAATGTCCTCGACTACTCATTTAAATGATGCTGATCATTGAAAGTATTCCCACCCATGACATGCTGAGTGCACTTACACTTTTTTTTTTTTTTTTACCAGGAGAGAGACACTAAGCTGAAAGCTCATTTACAGGTGCGACCTGGGAGCACAAGGAAGTTAAGTGACTTGCTTAGGGTCACACAGTATACAAGTGGGGGCTGTGGGATTCAAACTCCAGGTCTGCAGCTCAGGGCCTTAAGCCACTGCGCTATACTGCCTCCTAAAGGGTTTTTGCTGTCAACATCGGAATAGTTCCCACTGTGCTCCTTCAGTGCTCTCTGTTTTTGGATTCGCTACCTGCCACACTCCAAAAAACAGTTTAATTCCAGATGCAGCTAACCCCCCAAATAAAACCCTATGGCTGTATCTTTTAACAGTAACAGGTATTAGCTTGTTCCAACATCAGACATCCTGGTGGCCACCAAAACTGCCCTGACACCGGAGCCTACTGAAAAATGTTGCCTACTTTCCCTCTCGCACTTCTTGAAACAAACGCAACAAGAGTTTTGCCTATACGTTCAAACAACATGAAGTCTTGCTATATTATGACATATGCAGTTAGACCCAGCCTTCGAACTGCTCCGGAGGTGAAAGAGTTAACTTTTCATGCCAGGCATGGAATCTTGAGCGCAAGCTCGGTTGAGAACTCTGTCTGTTGTTCTTCAAACTCAAACTGTCAGATTCTTTACTCCGCCTCACTGAACAGTCGCTCCGGAGATTTCTCCTGCTGCTCAGTTCATTTTGTCGGTTAAAAAGTATAATTTCTCGGTTTTTAAACCTCATTTTGTCTATATTTTAACTGCAATGGGTTGGTTCATGCTCTGTCTGTGGTATCGTAAGTAATAGATAGATTTTACATTATTCTGTGTGGAACTTGCAAACGATATTATCGGTTCGGTTTGAACCGATCAGGTTGTTGTTAAACTTTATTAAATTGCATTTAGAGTGCGGTTCCCGGTTCTTATCGGTTCTAAAAAAACCGGATTTCATTACGTTTTTTTCCACGACTGCGACACGGTTGGGGAACCGATAAGGGTGTCTTGCTTAGCGGATTGCCGTAAACGGGCAAGTTTTTGGTTAGGCTGGCACTATGTCTGAGAAACCCAAAAGAAAAACCGGGACCACTGGGTTTCAGCACTGTAGTGTCTGTGGGGAAGCCTTTGCCAAGGCTGACCCACACACCACATGTGTTTATTGTCTGGGGTTTGACCACCTCAATGCAGACTGCCAGATTTGCAAGAATTTACCTGCAGCTACCCTGGATAAGAGAGTTGGTAGGCTCAGGGAACAAGAGGCCAAAAAGTCTGCTGACCTGGATGGCCAGCCCGGTTCGGTGCCAACCGAACCGGAGGGAGTGCCCTCTGACCAGGGCGAGACTTCCTCGGGCAAACGGAGAGCTGACTCGGAGGAGTCAGTCCCAGCAAAAAGGACTAGAAAATCCGCAGGTGTGGAGCCAAAATTTCCTTCTCCAACCGCTGCAGAGATAGCCAAAGCGTTCAAAATTGTTTAGTCGCTTTCCCCGGTTGCGACCGAACCGGCACCATCAGGTGAGCGGTCGGTTTGGTCGGTGCCACTGGTTCAAGAATATGATATAGAGGAATTTAATGAACTGGAGGAGGGGGAGGAAGATTATGAAGAGAGTGAATATGATTTTGAAAGTCTGGATGTGCCCATTGAACCGACATCTCCCAGACAGACCTTCAGGAGTGTCTCCCCCTAGGCTTTCTGAGTCCCCTTCTCATTTTATGTTTTATAAGAAAGTGGCTGAAACCCTCCAGCTCCCTTTGGAAGAAGCTGTGGATGAACAGGAGGAGCCTGACTATGTAGAAATGATGGATATCCCAGAGTCTAGGAGATTGTCTATTCCTTTACATAAATCTTTTAGGAAACAGACACAAATTTTAAAAGTTCCTCACACTATACCTCCAGTGGATAAAAAAATGGACAAGAGGTGCACATTGTCAGGCCCTGATACAGAGTTCCTTTCACAACAATGCAGCTATGTTGGGGTAGTGCAGGCTGCAACCTGTGATAAGGCAAATATTCCCTTGGCTTCACACACCCCTGACAAGGACTCCAGGAGGATTGATGCCATGGCAAAGAAACAGTACATGGCAGCATCCTTGGGACTCAGACAGGCACATTATATGGCCTATGTTGCAAGATACCAGAAATCCAGATGGGATACTGTTATGGCTCTAGCGAAACAGGTCCCTGGCCAGCTTGCCAAGGAGCTGGAGCAGGTGGCTGCTGATGGTATTGAGGCATCCAAGGTGCAATTCCATGCTGCAGTGGACTCTAATGATGTATCTTCAAGAGTCGTGGCTACATCTGTGGCTTTTCGAGAATGGCTTGGCTCAGGTGTACTAGCCTGTCACAGGATACCCAGGCTAAGGCCATGGATTTTCCTGTTATGGGTAACTTTCTGTTTGGGGAGCAGACAGAGAATTACATGAAGAAAATGGATGAGTATAGGACCACTTATAGGAGTGCACAGGCCAAGGAAAGCAGGCCACCCTCAGAGGCAGCTTTCCAGGGCAGGGCAAGCTTTCACAGACCTTTACTAAGCCCAGGCCTCCTCTTCAGCCTATGCCCAGAGGGGATTCTTCAGAGGGAGAGGCAGACGGGTACGAGCAGGCCTGCTCCCACCCTTCAGCCTAAAGCCCTGCCAAACAGGCACCCTGATGGGAGGGCCAGGCCGATCTCCATTACTAGGGGGCAGGCTGGCTTACTTCATCCAGGACTGGAGTCTTTAACATCAGACAAGTGGGTCCTGGAAGTAGGCTAGGGACTGGTTCTCAGCTTCAAAAATTTCCAAAGATGAGAACCAGATCCTTTCCACCTGCAAATCCATCAGAGACTCTCGCTGGAAACAGAAGTCTCAACCTCCTGGCTCTCAGAACTGTAGAAAGGGTACCTCCCACACCAGGGCAAAGGACTGTACTCCAGGTACTTCCTTACCCCAAAAGACAGGAGAATGGCGGCCCATCCTGGATCTCAGATACCTAAACAAGCACCTTTTAAAACCAAAATTCAAAATGGTGACTCTGGGAATTATTTTACCCTCTCTAAGGCCAGGGACTGGCTAAGCCTCTGGACCTCAAGGATGCCTACTTCCATGTTCTCATCAGAAGCCCCACCGAAGTACCTCAGATTCAACTGCCTCAGGCCATTACCAGTTCAGAGCAATGCCCTTCGGACTCACCTCTGCCCCAAGGGTATTCACAAATGCCTGGCAGTAGCAGTTGCTCATTTAAGAAGGCAAAGATTGCCATCTTTTCCTTACCTGGACGACTGGCTCATAGTGGGCCAGTCTCCAGACCAAGTCAAATTACACCTTCAGGTTACCCAGCAGCTGCTTACATCTCTAGGTTTCCTTCTCAATCTCCCAAAGTCAGTTCTAGAGCCTGTTCAGCTACTCATCTTCATAGGTGCAGAACTGGACACAAAGCAGGCCAGAACTTTCCTCCCTTTAGAAAGAGCAAAGACCGTGGTGGCTCTGGCCTCCTCCTTCACTCTGCAGGTCTCTCGACCAGCAAGGCATTTTCTGCAGCTCCTAGGGCACATGGCTGCCTCCACAGCAGTAGTGCAGGGAGCAAGATTTCAGATGAGGGACATTCAGTTCCATTTGAGAGCCTTCTGGTCTCAAAGGAGAGATCCTCTAACCAAATTGATCCCAGTAACTCAAACCCTGATCCAGGCCCTACAGTGGTGGCAGGATCAGAGCAATCTGAGACAAGGGGTTCCTTTCATTCCTCAATCTCACTCCTTGACCCTTACTACAGATGCGTCCCTCTTGGGGTGGAGAGCTCACATGGGCAACCTCACCACCCAGGGATTGTGGTCCCCTCAGGAATCTCTGCTCCACATCAATCTGTTGGAACTCAGAGCAGTTTTTCTAGCACTTCAGGTTTTTTCTGCATCCTGTTCAGAACAAAGTGGTACAGGTCAGAACAGACAACACCACTACAATGTGGTACACCAACAAGCAAGGGGGCACTCTGTCTTCAGCCTTGTGCACCGAGGCAATGAAGTTGTGGTCTCTGGCTTATTCTCTGAACACATCCCTCATGGCAGTTCACCTCCCAGGCAAGGACAATGTCCTGGCAGATGCTCTCAGCAGGATTTCCCAGGGCCATCACGAATGGTCTCTGGATCCCCTAGTACTGGAAGTAGTATTTGTCACGTGGGGCACCCCTCAGATAGATCTTTTTGCAGCCCCAGACAATCACCAACTTCCGCTATTTTGCTGCAGGCCCCCAGTGTTGGGCTCAGTCCTCTGGATGCCTTCCTTCTCAACTGGGAAGGAAGTTTCTCATGCCTCCCTTCCCTCTTGTTCAAGGTGCTAGTCAAAATCAGATCTCAACCTTGCAAGATGATTCTGATTGCTCCAGATTGGGCCAGACAGCCCTGGTATCCACTCCTTCTGTCCTTAGTAGTCCACCTTCCCTGTGTCTTCCCAGGAATCACAATCTGTTAACCTGTGCCCAGGGAGAGTTTGGTACCGAATCTCAAATCCCTCAATCTCAAGGCCTGGCTCTTGAAGAGTTAGAGTTTGCTGACCTCGCCTTTCTCAGGTATACTCGATATCTTGAAAGCTTCTAGGAAGCCTTCCACCAGGGCTACTTATAATTCTAAATGGAAAAGGTTTTCCATATGGTGCTCTGAAAGCATATTTCCCAGAATCTGCTGATTTGCCCACAGTCCTGGATTATATGGTCCACTTAAATTCTTTGGGGCTGAGGCCAGCTACCCTGAAAGTGCACTTGGCAGCTGTCTCTGCTTTTATATCAGCAGGAAAGCCTCATCTCTTCTCTGCTCACCCTGTATTCTCCAAGTTTTTCAAGGATTGCTTCACACCAACCCTCCATTCAGGGACCCTTGCTCCCGCCTGGGATCTTAATGTTTGCATTGCTCAGCTTATGCAACCCCCTTTGAGCCTTTGTCTTCAGCAGAGCTTAAGTACTTGACTTGAAAACTGTGTTTTAGCCATCACTTCTGCCAGACGCATAAGTGAATTACAAGCTTTGTCAGTGGAGTCCGATTTTATCTCCTTTCACAGAGACAAGGTGGTCCTCAGGACTAACAGGAAGTTCTTGACTAAGATGGTTTCAGATTTCCACCTTAATCAATCTATATCTCTTCCAGTGTACTTCACTGACCATTCCTCCCCTGGCGAGAGGAGGCTGCACAGCTTAGATGTGAAGAGAGCCCTTAGTTACTACATAGAGCGTACCAAGGGTCACAGGTTTGACTCCCTCCAACTGTTCCTCACTTATGGTGAGGTTGGTAAAGGGAAACCTGCCACTAAAAGATCCATTGCCAGGTGGATTGTCTCTTGTATCCAGTTTTATCAAAAACTGGGCAAGGTTCCCCCTTCAGGCCTGAGGGCTCACTCTACCAGAGGTACAGCTGCGTCCCTGTCTGCTGCCAGGGACATTCCTATCATAGAGATATGTCAAGCAGCTACCTGGAAAACAGTTCACACTTTCACCAAGCATTACTCCCTGGACATCCAGGCTAGGAGTGATGCTCGGTTTGGCACAGCTGTGCTTCAGAGCCTATTTCCTAAGTAGGTTCTGTCCCTCCATGGAGGTAATGCTGTATAGTTCAGATATAAATATAATATAGCAAGATTTCATGTTGTTCAAAGAAAAATTACTCACCTTAGTAATGTTGTTTCTTCTAATGGAGTCTTGCTATATTATGACCTCCCCCCCTGCCTGCCCCTCTCAGAACCTCTGCTTTTGGGATGTGGGTGGGCAGTGCAGTGTTGGCACTTAGTAGATGCCCACCTTGTTTTTTCACCCCTTTTTGGGGTGTTTGGGTGTTGTGTTTTAATTTTTTGGATCCTCTGACTTGAGTCTTTGTTTTGGGACCAAAAATGTGTTAGTATTTTAGTAGCCAGTTGGCTAGTGTAGGTTTACAGCTTCCACACAGAATCTTCGTGAGTTTTGCTCGTAAAGATCTGACAGTTTGAGTTTGAAGAACAACAGACAGAGTTCTCAACCGAGCTCGCGCTCAAGATTCCATGCCTGGCATGGAAAGTTAACTCTTTCACCTCCGGAGCAGTTCGAAGGCTGGGTCTAACTGCATATGTCATAATATAGCAAGACCCCATTAGAAGAAACAACATTACTAAGGTGAGTAATTTTTTCTTCCAGTGCATGATAGCAGTAACAATTCTGATTTTATCCTTTTTTTGATTCTATTTTTGATTACCCCTTATCTCCTGACTCATATGATACCCCTCTTTTCACATTTTTGAAGCTGGACAAAGTACAGGATGTTACGTGTACCATTGGTATCACTTAGCGGCCAAATACCTACACTACAGACACTGAACAACACACCTTGTTTTCTTTTTTCACTTTTTTCATCCTTTTTAAATATTTTTAATTTCAATAAAAACCTTTTTAAAACAATATATAATTTATCTACTGATACATTATTAGATGCATTTCATTATCACTGGCACTCTAGGGTATGCTTTGTGTTGCGCAACGGGACTTCTTGTGTCCTCATTTCCAATTGCTAGGGCTCGTGCTGCAGGCATGCGCTTACTCCTATATATGTGTGGCGCACCTGTGTCTTTTTTTTCTTTTGCAATCCCAGTTGCGTCCTTTTATCTCCGCAACTGTGCATGTGATTTGAAGGGACAATGTAAAAAGTATAGGTCAGAATTGTCACTGCTGCTTTAAAGAGACACTGTCAGCTTTAGCTGATTTTTTAGCCCCCTTTAAAATTGCTACCTGCACAGTTAGAGACTTTGTGTTTATTGCTTTTGACAAATATAGCTCAAAAATGATGCTGGTTACAAAGTACAAGATTCAGTTCCTGATAACATTTATTGTAGGAGATCAGCACTTTGCCCCCATTGGTACAGCATATGAGGGAAACAAATAATAAGAAAATGGTTTACTAAAGTATTCCATAATTGGTTATATGCAGCAAAGCCATGGACTAGTATGCAAATTAAAGTCCAGAGTGTCTTCGGGTGCACCCTGCACTATAAACGCCATGCTCAGTGACATCAGAGTCCATGCATAGAAACACAGAAACATTGAACTTGACGGCAGATATAGACCACCTGCCCCATCCAGTCTGACCATTTCTCCCCACCAGCACTATCACCGCAGACTGTGCCCAATCTATAGCTCTTTCTCCCTCCCCACTTCCTTTCCACTATGATTTCTTTGTACTTATCCCATGCTTTCTTGAACCCCACCACTGTTTTTGCCCCCACCACCACCGCTGGAAGGCTGTTCCAGGAATCCATCACTCTTCTGTGAAGACATTCTTCCTCACGTCTCTCCTGAATTTACCCCTCCAGCTTCATAGCATGTTCCCTTGTTCTTGAGCCCTTTTCTTCTGAAAATAACTCCCTCCCCCGTACATTATTTACCCCTGTGAGGTATTTAAAGGGCTCTATCATATCCTCCTCCTCTGTACCATGGTGTACATTGTTGAGGTCCTTTAGTCTCTTCTCATAGTGCTTTTGGTGCAGACCCTGCACCATTTTAGTTGCCCTCCTCTGGACTGCCTCCACTCAATGTCCTTCCAGAGATGTGGTCTCCTGAACTGGGCACAATACTGTAGGTGGAGTCTTACCAGCAATCTATACGGAAGCAACAGCACCTCCATCTTTCTGCTGGTGATACCCTCCCTATGCACCCCAGCATCCCACTTTCCCTCCCTACTGCCTTGTCGCACTGCTTGGCCACATTTAGGTCATCCAGTCTCCAGGACTCTCTCCTGCTTAGTGGTCATCAATACCGTTTTACCCATTTTGTATTCTGTCTCTGGATTTCTGTGCCCTAAGTGCAATATATTGCACTTTTTCACATTGAAACCCAGCTGCCATACCCTTGACCACTCCTCTAGTTTTCTCAGGTCTCTGCTCATTGTTTCCACCTCTCTGTAGCGTCCATCCCTATTGCAGATTATGGTGTCATCCACAAAGAGGCAGACCTTCCCTTCCAGCTCCTTTGCAAAGTCACTCATAAAGACTTTAAAGAGGCCCGGTCCCAGCACTGATCCCTGAGGCACCCCACTGGTCACCCTCCCTTTATTGGAGTGAACTCCGTTTACCACCACCCTCTGTCGCCTATCCACTACAAAAGTATTTTCAAACCCCAGGAAATCTTACTGTATTCTGACATATGCAGTATTTTATTTAGTTAGTTTTTGTTGACCGGGAAGGGAGGACTAGAAAATTCTGCCTGTTTTCAGCCTCGTCCCAGGGGAGGGGGATACAGATGGATGCCAGCTGACATCGAACCAGATTAAGCTGCTGGTGGTATTTTTAGTGAATGATGGAAATTTGACCAGGACACCAAGGAAAGTCCCCTACTCTTTCAAGGGGAAGGGAGAGGGGGTTGTGCATAAATGTGAATTAATTAGGCTTAATGTTCAGGTATGTTGTAATACCTTTTATGCGTTGACTTTCTTTCTTTGTGATTTTGTATGAAGTAATACTATTCTATATATACAGTATTTTGCTTTTGAGCTTTAAATAAAAATTCCCCTACTCTTTTAGTAGGGAGGGGGATGGGATATGCTTACAGTAATTTTAGTTATGTTTTGAGTTTAAAGTATGATGTAATACTCTTTTGTATTTATGTTTTATCCATTCTTATGATTTAGTATGAAGTAATACTGATTTGTTTGTATGTTCTTTAAGTTATGAATAAAAATTTCCCCTACTCTTTTCGAGAAGTGCCACAGGATCTTTAACATCCACCTGAACTACCACCAGAACAGGCAGATGGGACCTCGGTTTAACGTCTCATGTATGGTCTTACCATAGGACTGCCCCGGAGCCGAAATGGATAATAGAAGCTATGGTAATGATGGAATGCTAGGCTTGAGCTCGGTTTTCAAACCACTGTCCCTGGAATACATCCTGCAACCGTCAGATTCTTTACTCCGTTTGCCTAAGTGAGACGTCTTGGAGGGCTGTCCTTCACCTTTCCTGAAGATTTTATTTTCTTGTTTTTTTCAAATACTTTTTATTTCTGTTCATTTTAAAGCACTATCCTTGGTTTTACAGGTAGATTGGTCTAGATTTAGTGTTATTCTGAAAAGTTTTTTGGTTCCCTGCCGGTTCTTCACAACCGGGAGGAAATCGAACCTTTGTTTATATTTTTTAAGGTTATTTTTATTTAAAATACTTCCCTGGGCTAGTCATATGATTTTATTTAAGTTGTGAAAGAAACTGGGGCAACTCTTGATTCTTTCTTTGGTTACTGAACCAGCCAAGGGAAAAAAAGCCTTATTCATTAGTGTGGGTATCTGACTCACAGGAGCCCTTACTTTTTTTTTTTTTTATTTGTAGTTTTTCTTCCTGAGCCCTGGTAGGCGGCTACAGTCCTCCAATTGAAGGGACTTGCTCTCTGGTCCCCGCCACTCCTGTGCTAGGCTGCCCCTGGTAATTGCTCTGTGGATTGCCTCCCCCCACGCGGCGGGGCCAGGAGGAGGTTGCCGGCTTCTCCCCCCTCCCATAGACCTAATCTGGGGGACCACTCCTGAGAGTGGAGGACCATTATTGAGCCTGCCACACTCGAGTTTCCTGTTTTTGCCTTGCCCCCCTCCCTGCCAACGCAAGGACGTCGGCTTCGAGCCTCTCGACCCATACTGTCCTCCAGCCACCACCAGAGGGTAGTCAGCAAGCATGATGACTAGTCCCCCTCCCTCCAAGAGAGAAGAGCAGTCCTCCGGATTTTCAATCCTCTTTCCCCTTGCTGACCTCTGGTGGCCCAGGCTTATTCCTGAACCCAGGTCACTGGCATGGTGTGAGGTGTGGCGTCCAGTGTGTTAGATTGATGGAACATTATCAAGTCTGTCAATCAGCAATCTCCCATAAGAAGGCAGAGTTCCTGTCCGGGGAGATTGCTGCTGCTAGGAATCGACTGTCTCAACTCTTTCGAACTGTGGACAGGTTGTGCAGCCCAACCTGTCTTCAGGTTCAAAGAGCTTTTTCACAGATTGAGTGTGATGAGCTCGCTTGGTTCTTTGTGGATAACGTGGCCAGCATCAGGGCGGAGATCCTACCAGCACACTCTGTGGGAGCTGATAGTAGTCAGTGTTTGGTCACTTCTCCTCGGTTTGCCTGGAGTGCCTTCAACTGGCTGGAAATCATGGATGTTTTGCGGATTGCCCAGGGTATGCACCCAATGTGCTGTAGTTTGGACCCTGGTACAACTTCCCTGATTATGGGTTGTTGTGATATCGTTGGCTGGTCCTTGCAAGGAAAGTTTGATGCTTCTTAGAGTCTGTTGAGTTTCCTAGCTGTCTGAAGGAGGCAGTGGTGACACCTCTCCTGAAGAAAGCTGCTTTGGACCCAAGCTGCCTTGCAAACTACAGACCGATCTCTAACCTTCCCTTTGTTGGCAAGGTGATTGAAAAGGTTGTGGCGCTGCAACTGGAGAACCACGTGACCATCCATGACATCCACGAACCTTTCCAGTCCGGTTTTCATAAGAGGCATAGTACCGAAACCACTCTGGTTCGGGTGCTCAGTGATCTCTTGATGGCAAGAGATCAGAAGCGCCATTCCATCTTGGTACATCTTGATCTCTCATCAGCTTTCGACACCATGGACCATGGGGTACTTCTCAAGTGCTTGTGATTCATCTGTGGCCTGTCTGTTACAGTTCTCGGGTGGGGGTTTAAGTCCTACCTCACTGGCAGAACTCAGAGGGTGGTTTGGGGGCATTTTTTCTTCTGAGCCATTCTCTCTGCCATGTGGGGTCTCACAGGGCTTGGTGTTGTCCCCCATGTTGTTTGCTGTGTATATGCTGCCCCTAGGAGACATTGCAGATGGTATAGGGTGAAGTTTCACTGCTAGGCTGATGATACCCAGCTCTACCTGTCTTTCGCACCTGACCAGGATAGTGCATGTTCGGTATTCAATAGCTGTCTTGCTGAAATCCAGGACTGGATAAGCTCCAGCTGGCTGAAGTTGAAGTCTGGTAAGACTGAGGTGATGGTGGTGGATCCTGGTCGCCGGACAGAGGGGATAGGACCTGGTCAACCCACCAGATTTTCTCAGGGGGGTATCCAACTTCTTACCTCTGAACAGGTGTGAAGCCTGGGGGTGATTCTTGACGATGGGCTGACTCTGCGTTCGCAGGTGTCTGCAGTCGTCAAGTCCTCTTTTTACCATCTGAGGAACATCGCCAGGGTTAAGCACCTTGTTCCATCTGGTGACCTCCCAACGCTGGTCCACGCCTTCGTGACGTCGCGCCTTGACTACTGCAACTCCCTTTATCTAGGGCTCCCGGGGGTTGATATCCGCCGCTTGCAGCTAGTGCAGAACGCTGCAGCCCAGTTATTGATGGAGACCCCACGTGTGAGTCACATCACATCACACCAGTGCTGCACGAAATGCACTGGCTGCCTATTCAGTGGCTTATCACCTTCAAGGTCAGGCTTCTGACCTACAAGGCCCTACACGGATTGGGCCTAGACTATCTGAAAGAGCTCCTGATTCCTTACTCCCCCAGACGACCACTCTGCTCAGCTGATGAGGGATTGCTAGAGATTCCCAGGGTGAGCCTCAAGTCATCTGGGGCCCGTGTGTTTATGTACGCGGCCCCAGCCCCGTGGAATTCTCTACCCCGTCAGATACGTGAGTGCACAACCATGTAGGGCTTTAAGAAGGCGCTTAAAACACACATCTGGCATAACGCATACCCTGATTAACTTTATCTATGAAGCTGTTCTGATTATTGGGCATTTTATTGATCTATTTATTTTGTTGTTTTACCTGTTTTTGTTGTTCAGTGCCTTGACATTTGAAAGGCACTTTATAAATAAAGATTATTATTATTATTAACCCTCAGTGCCACCAGGCTGGCCTCAGAAACCCAGTTTTAAGATTTTTTTTCTTTATGTCATTACCCAAGAAAAGAACCAGCCCTACGAGTTTCAGCATTGTACAGAGTGTGGTCAACCATTTGCTAAAGCAGATCCTCACTTGATTTGTGTTTTTTGCCTATGGTTTGACCACCTGAAGACAGATTGTGAAATTTGTAAGAATTTTCCTCAGGCGACGCTTGTTAGGCGATTGAACCGACTGAGAGTAAAAATGTCCAATAAGGCTGCTGATCTGGCCTCGGATAAACTGTCTCCTTCGCATGCAAAAGAAAAACCCAAGGAACCAGTTGAACAGCCCTCTGACCAAGATGATGGTTCCGCGGATAGAAAGTGAACCGCAGACACTGCCTCTGAACCGGCAAGTTCCACTAAATGAAAAAAAGAAGGAGAAACACTTGGGTAAGGAACCGCAACAGGACTAGCCCGTCCATTTCTACCGCTGAGGAAATGGCTAACGCTATTAGAATTATCCAGGCGCAGCAAACTGGTACCATGGTTCCGGTTCAGCGACCAGTTTCAGTTACCTCGGTTAAGGATCTGGATTCTTCCTTGGTTCCCAGTTCTTTTGAACACTTTGCTGAGGGTGAAGATGACGATGAAGTAGATGATGATGAGGACTTTGGGGAGCCTCCTGAGCCGGATGTATCTCCTGATCCCCACCGTCCTGACTCCCCTGATAAGGAAGCTGAGGATTTTTCTACTCAGTTTGCTTCTATGAGCAAATGGCACAAACTCTAGACCTCTCCACCCAGGAATCTACCGAAGAGGAGGAGGAGCCATATTACATGGATATGATGGATGTGCCAGCAACTAAAAGGCTGTTATTGCCCATCCACAAATCCCTAGAGAAACAGGCCACTAGAATCTTGCAGACCCCCACTTCTATCCCCTCAGTGGACAAGAGGAAGGACAGGAACTACTGGGTTGCCAAGTCTGAAGCCGAGTTCCTCCTTGGATACTCCAGCCATGAAGGGGTGGTGCAGGCTGCTGCATGTGATAAAGCAGGTATTCTCCTAGCACCACACCTACCTGATAAAGATTCCAGAAAGATGGATTCTATGGTGAAGAAATTTTACTGGGGCTCTTCTTTGGCCATTAGGCAGGCCACTTATATGGCTTATGTTTCCAGAAATCAAAAAAGCTGCTGAAACACAGTTTTTGAGATTGCCAAGGCTTGCCCTGCGTCCGTGGCATCGGATCTGGCTTAAGCTGTGAAAAGGAGCATAGAGGCCTCAAAATGCCAATTTAGGATGGCAGTGGATGCCAGTGACATTGCAGGCAGGCAAATGGCAACTTCAGTGTCCTTGAGGAGGTCTGCTTGGCTAAGGGCCACTAATCTGTCCCAGGACACCCAGACGAAGGCCTTGGATTTCCCCTATGAGCCCACATCCCTTTTGGGGAGCAAACAGAGGCTTACATGAAGAAGATGGATGAGTACAAGATAGCCTACAAGAGTGCTGCTGCTGAGGAGAAAGCAACAACACCACAGAAGTATCAGGACAGAGGGGGTAGGGGTAGGGGTAGAACCCACTGCAGACCTTTCTTCCAGGCTCTGGCCCTGCCAGCCTGTCAACCTCAGAGAGGGTATTTTAAAGGCAGGGGCAGCAACTGTACTGGCCCCAGCATCCAGCCAGGTGCACAAGCAAAGCAACCCCATGAGGGGTTTGCCAGGGTCGTCTCTCCATTTCCAGTAGGAAGCAGGCTAGCTCACTTATCTCCAGGCTTGGGAATCCATTACCACAAACAAGTGGGTACTGGAGATAGTGAGCCAGGGGCTTGCTCTCAGTTTCAAGGTCTCACCCAGACTGAGGGCAAGAGTTTTCAGACCTGCCACCCTATCAGAAGCAGCTCTGTTGGAGGCGGAAGTAGCAGAACTCCTTCAGGACAAGGCAGTAGAGCCTGTTCCCTTGGCCCAAAGGGGAAGGGGTTTTTACTCAAGGTACTTTCTCACTCTAAAGAAAACAGGGGAGTGGCGACCCATACTGGATCTCAGACACTTAAACATTTGACAAAACCAAAATTCAAAATGGTCACTCTGGCTACCATTCTCCCTACACTCAGGCAGGGAAATTGGCTGGCATCTCTGGATTTAAAGGATGCTTACTTCCACATTCCCAGCAGGCAATCCCACAGAAAGTATCTTGGGTTCAGGTTGCCATCAGGCCATTACCAGTTCAGAGCCATGCCTTACTTCTGCTCCAAGAGTGTTTACCAAGTGCCTAGCAGTAGTGGTAGCACACCTAAGAAGGCAAGGAGTTACAGTGTTCCCATACTTGGATGACTGGTTAGTGGTAGGCCAGGCTCAGCAAGTCAAAGATGCATTGACCACCACTCAGGATACCCTGCGGGCACTAGGCTTCCTGGTAAACCAGAAAAAGTCAGTGCTGACGTCAGTTTAGCTCCTGGAGTTCATAGGGGTGGAATTGGACACTAAGAGGAAAAGCCTTCCTCCCTCAGGGGAGGGTGGACAGCCTGGTACAGTTGGCCAGCTCTTTCCAACTGCATACCCCCAGACCAGCAAGGCATTTTCTTCAGCTGTTGGGGCACATGGCTGCATCAGCAGCAACAGTGCCAGGTTTCAGGTTCCAGATGAGAGACATCCAGTTCATCTCAGATCTCACCGGTCTCAGAAAAGAGATTCCCTGTCACAAATGGTACCAGTCACAGGAACCCTTCTCCAAGCACTACAGTGGTGGCAGGAAAAGGACAACCTCAGGGAAGGTGTGCCTTTCCTCCAGCTGCCACCATCAGCAGTGTTAACCATGGATGCCTCTATCCTAGGATGGGGTGCCCACCTGGGGGAGCACACTGCACATGGTACCTGGCTCCAGCAGGAGTCTCTGCTTCATATAAATCTGCAGGAGCTCAGGGCAGTTTACCTGTGCATTCAGTCCTTTGCCTCAATGCTGCAGGGCAAGGTGGTTCAAGTCAGAACAGACAATACAACCACAGTGTACCGCGTAAACAAGCAAGGGGGCACAAAGTCGTCCCCCCTGTGCACAGAATCCATGAAAATTTGGAATCTGGCCTGCTCCCTGGGGATCTCCCTCTCAGCAGTCCATCTCCCAGGGAAGGACAATGTCCTCGCAGATGCCCTCAGGATCAAACAGAGTCACCACAAGTGGTCACTAAACAAGCAGATCCTGCAAGCTGTATTCTGAAGGTGGGGCACCCCAGAGATGGAGCTCTTCGCAGCCCCAGACAATCACCAGCTGCTACAATTCTGTTGCAGGCCTCCTGCAGTGGTCACAGTCCCTCTGGATGCACTGCTGTTGGACTGGACAGGGAAGTTTCTGTATGCCTTCCCTCCATTCCCCCTGTTGCCAAGAGTACTGAACAAGCTCAAGGTTCAACCAGTAACAATGATCCTCATTACTACAGACTGGGCCAGGAAGCTCTGGTATTCTCTGCTCCTGACCCTGTCCATAGCCATTCCAATCTCCCTACCCAGGAAGCACAACCTATTGACCTCTTCTCAGGGCAGGATCCTTTACTCTTGAGGACTTAGAGTACGCTGACCTGCACCTCTCTGAATGGGTGCTGGAGGACCTTAGGATTTCTAGAAAACCACCTGCCAGAAAGACTTGCACCACTATGTGGAAGAGGTTTTCCATTTGGTGCTAGCAAAAACAGATAGACTGCTGCCAGGCTGGTTTGTCCATCATCCTGGAGTATCTGGCACACCATCATTCTCTCGGCCTTAGGTCTTCCACCCTCAAGATGCATCTAGCAGCTGTCTTTGCCTATCTCTGAGCTGGTAAAGGGTCATCCCTGGCTGCTAACCAGGTATTCAGAAAGTATTTCAAGGGCCTGCTGCATTTGCATCCCCCTCACGGGGAACCCACTCCTGCATGGAACCTCAGTATATGCATTGGCCAACTAATGCAACCACCATTTGAGCCCACGTCTTCAGCAGAGCTTAAGTATGTAACATGGAAAACAGTGTTCCTGGTAGCCATCACCTCAACCAGAAGTATCAATGAGCTCCAGGCCTTGTCCACTGAGCCAGATTACATATCAGTCCATAGGGACAAGGCAGTCCTCGGGACTAACAGAAAGTTCCTCCCCAAGGTAGTGTCGGACTTTCACCTGAATCAGTCCATCACTTTGCCAGTCTTTTTCACCGACCACTCCAGTTCAGGGGAACACAGACTGCATAGCCTAGATGTCAAAGAGAGCTATAAGCTACTACTTGGATCATACAAAGGGCCACAGGAAGGATAGCACTCAGCTCTTCCTGACCTATGGAGAAGTGGGAAAAGGCAAACCTGCCTCAAAGAAGTCTGTTGCCTGCTGGATTGTTGTCTGTATTCAGTTCTGCTACAGCAAAGTGTGAAAAGAGCACACTGTAGGCCTTAGGGGCCCACTCTACAAGGGGTACAGCTGCTAGCTGCAAGAGACATCCCTTTGTTGGAAATTTGTAAAGCAGCTACCTGGAAAACAGTTCACACCTTTACCAAACACTACAGCCTGGATACCCAGGCCAGAAGTGATGCCAGATTTGGCACAGCAATACTGCAGAACCTGTTTCCTAAATAAGTTCTGTACCCACCACCAAAGGTACTGCTTGGGTAGTCTGCATATGTCAGAATACAGTAAGATTTACTGGGGTTTGAAGAAAAAGTTACTTACCATAGTAATCTTGTTTCTTCCAAGGGAATCTTACTGTATTCTGAGCTCCCACCCTACCTCCCCTACTAGAAACATAGAAAGATAGAAATTGGCAGATAAGGACTGCTAGGCCCATCCAGTCTGCCCGTAAGTCCTGTACTTGATTACAGCTTTTGACCCTCCCCCCGCTTAACCTCCGTGGTTCCCCTATGCCTGTCCCATGCATGCTTAAATCCAACCACAGTGCTTGCTCCCATCTCCTGTTGCAGACCGTTCCATGTGTCCACACCCCTCTCTGTGAATAAAAACCTCACATTCCCTCTTAATTTGCCACCTTCCAATTTCATGTCATGCCCCCTAGTTCTTGTACTCCTCCTGCATTGGAAGATTTCCCCCCTGCACCCTGTTTAAGCCCCTGAGGTATTTGAATGTTTTTATCATGTCCCCTCTCTCCCTCCTCTCCTCCAGTGAGTACATACTGAGGTTCTTTAATCTCTCCTTGTAAGTCTTGTGGTGCAAGCCCTGTACCATCTTAGTTGCCCTTCTCTGGACTGCATCCAGCCTGTTAATGTCCTTTTGAAGTTGCGGCCTCTAGAACTGCACACAGTACTTCATGTGAGGCCTGACAAGGGTTTTATATAATGGCATCACTACCTCACGCCTTCTGCTGGTGATACTCCTTGCTGTGCACCCCAACATGCCACTGGCCCTCCCTGCTGCCTTTGTACTCTGCTTTGACATTTTCAGGTCATCTGAAATAGTAACCCCCAGGTCTCTTTCTTCTTTGGTGACTGTCAGCAACTCCCTCCTATCCTGTGGCTCTTCCCAGGGTTACTGTGTCCCAGGTGCATAATTTTGCAATTTTTGAATTAAACCTCAGTTGCCGCTCTGCAGACTATTTCTCAGTCTTCCCCATGACCCTCCTCATTTTCTCCACCCCGTCAGGAATATCCACCCTGTTACAGATCTTTGTCATATCTGCAAACAGGCAGACCTTTCCATCCAGCCCTTCAGCAGTGTCACTGATGAAGACAATGAACAGAACTGATTCAAGGACTGATCATTGAGGTACTTCGCTGGTCATCCTCCTCTCCTCAGATTGTACTACATTTACCACCACCCTCTGTCTCCTGTCTGTTAGCCAGTTCTTAACCCAGTTTACCACCTTGTCTCCCATGCAAAGACTACCCATCTTGTTAACCAGCCTCCTATGTGTGGAGGGGTTGAAGACTTTGCTAAAATCAAGGTAGGCGATGTCCACCGCCCGCTCCCCCGATTTACTTCCTTTGTCACCCAGTCGAAGAAGTCTATGAGATTTGTCTGACATGACCTGCCCACTGTGCGCCCATGTTGCCTAGGGTCCTGGGCACCGATAGCTACTAGATGTCCCACTGTCCTTTCCTTGGGCAGTGCCTCCATGATCTTCCCCACTGCCAAGGTGAGGTTGACCAGCCTATAGTTACCCACCTCCTCCCTACTGCCTGATCTGTGTAGAGGGATGACATGTGCCCTCTTCCAATCCTCTCGCATCACTCCTATGTTAAGTGAATTGGTGAACAATGCTGCCAGAGGTTCTGCTAGCTCTCTTTGCAGCTCCTATAGTATCTTTGGGTGTATGCCGTTTGGTCCCGTTGCTTTATCCACCTTCAATTTAGTGAATTCCTGCAGGACTCTGCCTCGTGAATAGACTGTTGTCCACCTCTTTCCCCCTTTTGCATCTGATACTTGGCTGTGGTCCCTGTCCTTCCCCCTTGTCTGTGAATACTGAACAGAAGTATTTATTCAGTATTTCTGCCTTATCCATGTCTCCCTCCTTACACTCCCATTGCTCCCCTTTAAGTCTTACAATTCCCCCCCCCCCGTTTTCCTCCATTTGCTGATGTACCTGTAGAGTGTCTTGTCCCCTTTCTTTACTGTATGCGCTAAACTTTCCTCAGTCTGTGCCTTTGCTCTCCTCACTGCCCTCCCTGCTTCCTTTAGACACTCTTGGTATACCTCTCTGTCCTCCTCTCGTTGGGTCTCCTTATATTTCTGTAACCATAACCTTTTAGCCCTTACCTTTTCTGTTACCTCTTTTGAGAACCATAGTGGCCTTTTCCTTCTCTTGCCTTTTGATACCAATCTGATGCATTTGTTTGTTACTTTCAGTATGGCTCCTTTTAGGTTCTCCCACTGCTCTTCCACCCCCTCCTGCCCCCCTATTCTCCAGGGCACTTCTGATAACTCTCCCCATTTCAGTGAAGTCTGCCTTTTTGAAATCAAAAACCTTCACTCTAGTGTGACTTGACTGAATCCCTGTCTATATGTTGAACCACACTATGTGGTGATCACTGGGTCCTGTTTGCCTCTCCCCCCGGATATCAGTGATTCTTTCCCCATTGGTCATTACTAGATCAAGAATTGCCCCGTCTCTGGTGGGATCAAGCACCAGCTGCCTGAGTCCTGCCCCCTGTAGGGAATCCAGGATGCCTTTGCTTCTGGCTGAAGCAGCTGCCTGGGTGGTCCAGTCCATGACTGGCATATTGAAATCCCCCATCAGCCGAATCTCATCTTTCATTGCTATTTCGTGTATTTCATCCTCAAGGTCCCTGTCCATGTCTTCACTCCGAGCTGGAGGCCTGTATATCACCCCAATGCATATTGCTGTACCATTTCCTAGTTCAAGGGTGACCCACAGTGCTTCAGCATCCCCCTGCCTACCTTGTATATGTGTTGCCTTTCTACCCTCCTTGACATACAGGGCAACTCCTCCACCTTTTTAGAAACTTTAGAACTTATGGGCACTGCAACACAGCTGTCCATGCTGTTTGAAACCTGTGAGTGTTTCTTTAGTGAGCTTGTGTGACTTGAGTCTTAGTGTTGCCCACATTTTTATGTAAAGAGGATTATTTGTTTTTGGGGGTTGTTAATTAGTAAAGTATTTATTAAGTATAGTTTAGATAGCTTGTTATTATGCATGGTCCGTAAAAATCTGATGGTTGAAGGATGTATTCCAGGCCAGTGGTTTGAAAACCTAGCTTGAGCCTAGCATTCCATTATTAGCATAGGTTCTATTAAGCATTTTGGCTCTGGGGCCATCCTATGGTGAGACCATATTGCATATGTCAGAATACAGTAAGATTCCCTTGGAAGGCACAGTATTACTATGGTAATTTTTTCTTCTCACCCCAGGTGTCCTTTAGCATTAGTAACAATGTGCAGTTAGCTGACTAAGTTGAACTGCCCCAGAGGTGGAGATAATGGTAATGAGTTTGTAAATTAGCTGGTCAGGAAAGAGCTTGAGGCTATGCTGAGCAGAGCCTGCCTAGAACGCACCAGAATTTTTTCTCCACCTGACTGAGCAACACTGCCTCTGGGGTGCTCTCTCTCTTAGCCAAGGAAAAAGATGTATTCCCTTGGTAGCTATAAATTTAGGTTTTTTTGCATTTTTATAGTGTGCTAAGTAGTTTTCTTGTGTTTTAGCGGTTCCCTTCGGTTCCCGGGAACCACTTTTTTTGTCTGGTTCCACAGTTCCCTCCTTTTATTTTCTGACTAAAAAAGTAACTGCATTGGGTTATTGTGATGGTTCCTTTCTTTATTTTTACCTCAATTCCCTTTTTTAAGCGGGAACCAAATTTTTCTTTTATTTCTTACAGTTTTTTCCTCAGTAAATCACGGTTCTTTACCGCGAGGGAACCGACCACATTTCTTTACTTGACCCTATTTGTACTTTGTATTACTAGGGTTTTCTGTGAATTGGCTTGTCAGAAATGTATAAATAGAGGACTGGACCCACAGGATTTAAAACTTGTTTAAAGTGCCACAGAATAGTGGCTAAAGCTGATACCCACGACCTGTGTTTAAGGTGCTCAGGTCCATATCACTACTGTTACTTTAAGAAGTACAGCATAGCCGGCCCGATGGCATAGAGGGTTGACGCGTGGGTGACTTACCTGGACTCACGCCAGCAACCCGGGTTCGGGAACGGACTTGGGACACTGGGGCTGGCTGGGGCGGGAGAGGATTGAGCATCCATGGGACTGCTCTCCTCTCCTCTCCTCTCTCAGGGGTGGGCTAGGGAAAGGCGTCGGTCAGCAACGGCCTCTGGTGGAGACCAGGAGCACTGCACGACGGCGCAAGAAGGGACGTCAACCAGAAAACTTGAAAATGCTCCACGTCATGCCGGATGACGGCTGCCTGGCTCTCCGAGCCCGTCATTTCCTCTGAAGCCTTCCGCCTCAGCAGCACCCTTGGGGGCAAGATGTTGTGCTGGTCTGCCAGCCCTCTGGCCGTTGCCTTCCCTCTCAAAGGAGGGGGACTCATCTGGCGATGGGTTACCCCGGATTACCCCGGGGGGGGGATCAGCTGTCATGTGAGAGCGGAGGACTCGGGGACCAGTCAGAGTAGTATTGGCTGCTAAAGGAGATGCTGGCATGGATGCACGTCGATGAAAAAGAGATAACACACACAAAAAAAAAAAAAGAAATAGAGCAAAAAGGCTTAGAATTATGCTGTTCCCAAACAAATACCTAAGGCTACCGATGAGGGGCCTTCAAAAAATAAGAATACAAATCAAGGTGCTGGTGAGGCATTTTCCAAATCTAAGCCTTATAAAGGTGCTGATGAAGTACCTTCTAAAGGAAAAAATGGCAATTCAGGTGCTGATGAAGTGCCTGTTAAATCTAAGGCTTCTAAAGGGACTGATGAAGTTCCTTATAAATTAAAAAAAACATTTTTTTAAAGGTGCTGATGAGGTGCCTGTTCAAAAAGAAAGCCTGACCAAGTCTGTCTGAGGTGTCTGCTAAAGAAGCCTTGCAAAGAAAAGCATACTAGTGCCCCTCCCAGCTATGTTATAGGTGAGACAGTAGTGAGTAAAAAACATAAAGATAAATCTAAAAATACAGGACCTCAAGGTGGTAATCTCTCAGACATTCGAAAGGAGTTACCATCTGTGGAGGATATGACTAAAGCCTGGCATGTTTTCAGACCCTGCAGAGCATGGGGTCCCTTTTTCTACTACCGCTGCCTTTCCTGGGGAAACCCCCACTGCAGCCTGTTCGGATGCAGGAGACTGGGGGTGGGGTGGGGTGAAGAGGAGGAATACTATGGTGTTTCAGATAATGCATCAGAAGACAGCACTCTAGAGCCTGATGTGTCCCCTGACCTTCATTTTGGAACATCCCCAACAGACCGCGAGGATACTTCCTCCATGCTGACTTTTCTGCAACACATAGTGGATACCCTTGGAAGAGAAGGAAGACCAGGACAGGACTATAGGGAAATGAAAGGTCTTCCTCCTCCAAAAAAAAAGTGGTACTTCCTATATTAAGACATTCAGGAAGAACACCATGAAGCTTTTCCAGACTCCTACATCCTTGTCCGGAGCTGACAAAAGAATTGAAGGAAAAAAAATACTAAATGTCCAAAACAGATACAACATTCCTGTCTGTACACCTCAGCCAGGAGGGAGTGGTACAACAGACTGCATGCAACAAGGCAGGAGTCCTTCCCTCTTCTCAGCCTCCTGACAAGGACTTGAGAAAACTGGAGTTTATGGCAAAAAAATAAAACAAACTTATACCTCAGCCTTTCTTCTCCTACCTCTGTCTTCTTACTTGGCATACATAGTCAAGTATCAGAACGCCCTCTGGAATTCAGTTCCTCGCTATAGCTCAGCAGGGTTCTGACACTATGGTACAGGACTTGGTGGAGACAGCTAAAACTGCCCTGGAAGCCACTAAGTACCAGTTACATATGGCAGATGACAGCAGTGATGCAGCCCCCAGGATTATGGTGGCCCAGGTTATCTCCTTCAGGTGGTCTGCATGGCTGAAGACAACTAATCTGATGCAGTAAAAGGGAATAATCCTGCTACTCAGAAACCTCAAAGTAAGGGAAACGGGCAGGGGGTACTGCCCTAGATCCTATTTTCCCTTTCCTGCACAAGTTGACAACTTTCAAATGGGAAGAGGCAGGAGAGGGCAAAGAAAGTCTACCTCTACCCCTGCTCCAGCCTCTAAGTCAAAGCCCTGACTCCAAGGTTCAGGTTGCCTTCCTTCTACCAGTAGGGGGTAGGCTGTCCCACCACCTCCAGTCCAGGACCGTCATTACTTTGGAGAAATGGGTCCTGGAGGTTTTGGAATAGGGCCTGCCACTTCATCTCAAAAAGGTGCCATCCGTCAGGGGCACCTAGCTATCCAAATCACCCCAACAGAAATACCTCTTGGCAGCAAGGGTAATAGAGAGAGTACCTGCCCATCAATGAGGCAAAGGTGTCTACTCCAGGTGTTTTCTGACAAAAAAGAAAAATGGGGACTGGTGACCTGTTTTAGAACTCAGATGCTTAAACAAGCATCTTCTCAAACCCAAATTCAAAATGGTCACCTTAAAAATGGTGATGCAGTCCCTTCAGCATGGAGACTGACTAGCCTCCCTAGACCTCAAGGATGCTTAGTTCCAATATGGCAGTTCCTCAGAAAGTTTTTGAGGTTCAAACTTCCATCAGGGAACTACCAGTTTCTGGCCATGCCCTTCAGCCTGACATCTGCACCAAGGGTCTTCACCAAATGTTTGGCTGTTATGGCAGCACATCTAAGAAAACAGGGAATCTCTGTCTATCCTTACCTGGACAACTGGCTCATAGTGGGAAAAACTCCTCTACAAGTAAAGGAGGCTCTCTCCTTAATAAAGAACACTCTGCACTCCCTGGGTTTTCTTATAAATCAGAAGAAATCCCACATGGAGCCAACCCAACTCCTCACTTTCATAGGAGCACAGTTGGATACTCAGCAAAGCAGGGATTTTCTTCCACCAGAAAGAACCCCAAACTTTTTATCAGTAGCAAATTATTTTGTCCTGGGCCAGCTGAGGCTGGCCAGACATTTCTTGAATCTCTGGGGTCACATGGCATCCATGACTGCTGTGGTCCCAGGAGTCAGATTCAGAATGAATGACTTACGGTACCACCTGTGGTCTCACTGGTCCCAAAAGAGCCTTTCTCTGTCCAGACTGGTTCCAGTCACTATGACATTGCTTCGGGCTCTACAGTGGTGGAAAGCAACAGGCAACCTTTCGGTAGGATGTCCCTTCCAAGCTCTCTCTCCCACAAAAATCATCACTACAGATGCTTCTCTGCTGGGATGGGGAGCTCATCTGGACAGTACTTCTGTCAGTGGCACCTGGACTCCAAAAGAGTCACAGGCTCACATCAATCTGCTAGAACTCAGAGCTATTTACTTGGCACTGAAGGCCTTTGCTTCACAAGCATAAGGTCACACAGTACAGATCAGGACAGACAACACCACTGCCATGTTTTACATAAACAAGCAGGGTGGCACAAGGTCCAGCATCCTGTGTACAGAAGTCATGAGAATTTGATGTCTGGCCTATTCCCTGAATGTCAGTCTTTCAGCCATACACCTTCCTGGCAAGGACAACACCTTGGTGGATGCCCTCAGTCGCATCAACCAAAGGCACAACAAATGGTCTCTGAACAAACAAGTGCTGGCCACAGTGTTCAGAAGGTGGGGTACACCAGAAATAGATCTTTTCGACTCTCACCTCAACCATCAACTTCCTCTGTATTGCTGTAGGCCTCCAATCCTGGGAACCCTACCAGAAGATGCACTGGCTCTGGACCTGTCAGGGAGTTTCTTTATGCCTTCCCTGCATTTTCCCTGATTTTCAGGGTGTTACTGAAACTCGGAACTCAACCAGTAACAATGATTCTGGTGGCGCTGGGTTGGCCAAGGCAAGCTTGGTATTCTCTCCTGCTAATCCTCTCTTGCAGCAAACCCATTCGCCTTCCACTCAGTCACTCTCTCCTGACTCTTCTTCAGTTAGGAGTGACTTATCCAGACCTGTAGTCTCTTCACCTCAAAGCTTGGCTCTTGAGGAGTTTCCTGCCACTTAGTACTCCAGCCAAGTACTGAAGATCCTGAGGATGGTCAAAAAACCTAGTACAAAAAAAAGACCTATACAGCCAAACGGAAAAGATTTTCCCTCTGGTGCAAGGGGTAGCAGATTAATCCTCTTAGAGCCTCAGACTCTAATCTCTTGACTATACTCAGTGGGAGGGGAGCAGCTGATGGCTACCAGGCAGGAGCGAGACCTAGGGGTGATCATATCAGATGACCTCAAGGTCAGTAGACGATGTGAAAAGGCAGCACTAAAGGCTAGTGGTATCTTAGGATGCATAGGGAGGGGCGTCACGAGCAGAAAGCATGAAGTAATCATGCCCCTGTATCAGTCCCGGGTCAGGCCTCACTTGGAGTACTGTGTCCAGTTATGGAGGTCACACCTCAGGAAGGACATAGATAGGCTGGAGACGGTACAGAAAAGAGCAACAAAGATGGTGCAGGGCTTGCATCAGGAACCGTACAAAGACAATACTGGATGACTTCAAATTATACTCCCTAGAACAACGCAGGAATCAAGGGGACATAATAGAAATATTCAGATACCTTAAAGGCAACAACAGGATGCATGTGCAGAACCTATTTCAGGTAAAGGACTACAGCAGGACTAGAGGGCACAACCTTTGACTTAAGGGAGGAAAGTTCAGAAGCAGTATGAGGAAATTCTTCTTCACAGAGCGCATTGTGGAACCATGGAATTGCCTGCTGGAGGGGGAGGTGGGAGCCAAGACAGTGGGGGCATTCAAGCGGGCAGACACTGTGGAATACACAAGCAAGCAGCTAAGTAGGGGGGTAGGAAGCCAAGGGCAGACTTGATGGATCGTACGGTCCCCATCTGCTGACAACTTCTATGTTTCTATCTGGTACACCTCCAGGGCTCAGGCTCAGGCCTAAAGCCTTCTTCCCTGAAGTTTCTTCTGGCTGCAGTTTTGGCCTACCTTTCCACTGGTTATTGCAACCTGTGTTTAAACAGTTTTTCAAAGGCCTCTGTCATCTTCAGCCCCCAATCAGGGAACCTGTTCCCTCTTGGGATCTTAACCTGTGTATTGCCAAGCTAATTGAGCCACCCTTTGAACCCATGGCTACGGCTCATCTCAAGTATGTCACCTGGAAAACTGTACTACTAGTAGCCATTACTACTGTAAGGAGAATTTCAGAGCTACAGGCCCGCTGTACTGAGCCCAACTACATCATCCTTCACAGGGATAAGACTGACGAACAGGAGATTCCTGCCTAAGGTGGCCTCAGAGTTTCACCTTAATCAGTCCATTACCTTACCAGTATTTTTCACTGAAAAATCCACCCCTGGCGAACAGAAGCTCCACAGTTTGGATATGAAGAGGGCCTTTCTTCACTCTTTGGAATACACCAAGCTGTTCAGGGGCTCTTCCACACAGCTCTTCCTTACCTACGGGGAAGTAGGTAGAGGAAGGCCTGCCACTAAAGGAACAATCTCTCACTGGATAGTCTCCTGCATTTGATTTTGTTATGACAAGGCTGGAAAACAGAAGAAACAGAAAGCAGCAGCAAAGACAAACAAGATGCTGGGATGCGTATCTAGGGGGATCAGTAGTAGGAGAGAGGAGGTTATACTGGCCTTGTACAGGTTACTGGTAAGGCCTCATCTAGAGTATGGAGTTCAGTACTGGTGCCCACACCCCAAAAAGGACATTAACCTGCTGGAGAAGGTGCAGAGGAGGGCTACAAAGATGATAGCGGGTCAGCAGGGTAAGGCATTTGAGAAGAGGTTGAGGGCACTGAAAATGTACTCCCTGGAAGACAGGAGAGAGAGAGAGAGGGGACAGGACTGGGACCTTCAAGTACTTGAAAGGGATAAATAAGGTTCATAAGGAGAGTCTCTTTAAGCTGAGTGGCAACCATAAAATGAGGGGGCACAGTCTTAAGCTGGAGGGTGGGAGGTTTAGGAGGGAAGTTAGGAAGCACTTCTTCACAGAGAGGGTGGTGGACACTTGGACTGCGCTGCCGGAAAAGGTGATCTCGTTAAAGACAGTGGGCAGCTTTAAGAGAGGCTGGGATAGACATGGAGGGAAGGTAAGGATCATGGGTAGGGACGATGGGAGGTGTGGGGAGGGAAGGCAGGGACAGTAGTTCAAGCTGTGTACCCTGCAATACGAGCAGACTAGATAGACCCAATGTCTTTCTTCTGCTGGCTTCTTTGTATGTTCATATGTAAAACAGCCCCTGAAGGCCTCAGGGCCCACTCTACAAGGGGCACTGCTGCCTCTGTGGCAGCTGCAAAGGACATTCCCTTACTGGACATCTGTAAAGCAGCTACTTGGAAGACTATATACATTCACTGTGCACTACTGCCTGGACGTACAGTCTTGATCTGATGCCAGATTTGACAGGGCAGTTCTCCAGAACCTCTTTCCTAAGTAGGTTTTCTACCCACCTCCCAACTGTACTGCTTAGTAGTCTACACATTGTTACTGATGCTAAAGGACCCCTGGGGTAAGAAAAAAAAATTACCATAGTAAGGATCCTCCATCTGAAACCCCCCCATCCGCAGCCCAACTCCACCTTGAGATTTGAACTTTGTGTTGGAGAAGCTCACTCTTCCCCCGTTTGAACCGGCCATGAGCTGTGACTTGCGCTTCCTTTCCTGGAAGACATTATTTTTAGTTGCCATTATGTCAGCTCAAAGGATTTTGGAGCCTCACGCTCTGGTTTGTAAAAAGCCTTATCTTATTTTCCACAAGGACTGGGCGGTCCTCAGGATAAATCCTACGTTTTTACCCAGGGTGGTGTGAGAAGCCACTGAACCAGTCAGTAGAGCATCCAGTTTACTTTCCATCCCCTTCGAACAGAGGTGAGGCACTCATGCACACCATGGATGTCCATCGGATTCTTCGGTGCTACTCACACCAAACCAAGGATTTCCGTAGCTGCGATCAGCTTTTTGTTTCTTTTGCCCCCAGGTCGAAGGCCAAAGCGGTTTCAAAGCAGTGCTTTTCCAAATGGTTATGCAACTGTATTTGTTATTGTTACCAAAATTACGAAAAACCTCTGCCGGGTCCCATCAGAGGTCATTCTACTAGGGGCATGGCTGCTTCCGCTGTTTTTTTGCGGAACGTTCTGTCCACACTTTTACTAAACACTACAGTCTGGACATTGCTTCTAGGTGGAGGGCTGGCTTCGGCCTAGCTGTCTTGCAGGGCCTTCTGTCCTAGGCTGGGTCCATTCTGGTTCCCAGTTTCCGTTGGAGTTATTTTCTCCTCCTCCTCCTCCCATGTTTCTCTTGGTTTCTCTTTGGAGGGGCTGCTTGGGACTCTGTCCTATATGCAATGACCTACTGAAGGAACCCTCTTGAAGTAAGATGGTGCAGTTACGTGGGAACTTACTATAACAGTAGATCTTCGAGAGAAGTTCCTTCGGTGGGTCATATTTTTCCCTCCCTCCTTTCCCTCATTTTATTTCTTACACAGGGGCCCAGATATTCAAACTGCGCCCAAAAAGTGCGCAATAGCAGGAGCAAGCGCAAGTCCATTGCACCCATGCGCAAGAGGCGCGATATTCAAAAACTGAGCCGGCCAAGATGCGCCTACAGCCGACAACTGAATATCGCACCACCTGTGCCATAGCGCAACTAGGGAGGGGAAGCTGAGCAGATCTGATGCACCATAGCGCAACAAGGGATGTTCAGCTGAGCAGTCCAGAGGCGCCCTAGCACAACCAGGGACGCCCCCCAGCAGCAGTGCAGCACAACCAGGGATGTAGGGGGCCCACCACCCATGCCACAGATGGGCAGAGGAACACACAGCAGAACAGACATCGTCCCCCTACACCCCATGCACTGCACAACTGGGGGAGGGCTGGAATACCCACTGGCCCATGGAGACAAGCAACCAACCCACAGCTGGGCCATGGTGCCCCATCACACCCCCTGGCAAGCTGTGACCGCAACACAAGGAGGGCCGACCACCCCGTGCCACACCATCCCCCCAATGCAGAGCACACCCTGCACCATGACTCCCAGTCACCCTGCACAGGAGCAGCGTCCACCACTGCAGGAAACCCCATACATGCCACCACCCCCACTGTGACAATGCAACCCTGTGCACCACAGAACCATGCAAGGCAGCCCCCCCACGAGCACCCATCAGCGGGTGGCAGCACACAGCGATGCAACAGCGGCATACACGTGATGCCATGCACAGCCCCCAAGGTACAGCTGAGGACCGACCATGGCCGGCACGAGGTACCCACACGTGACAGGGCATGCCCGGACACCACCACCAGTGGTACAGTACCCTGCACACCCTCCCAAGGACACACCCTGACCCAGCACTGGCCACAACAGCCAGCGCAGACACCCACAGTGGTGCGTGGAAGCATGCACCACACCAGATGCAACACAGTGCATGGACAAACACCCACCCATACCCAAGGGCACAACAACACAGGGACGCAGTAGCGGGGCAACCAAGCCCCCAGCATGGGCCCCATGGAAACCGTGTACATGCTGCCTGCAGTCCTCCATGGTACAGGAGTGGCAGTCACCCTGCGCAGGCACTGTGGACCTGTACGCCACCATCATTTGCCCGGAGCACAAGTCACAGACAGTGGTGCACATCCCCCACAACACACACAAGCCACAGCATGGAGGTGGGACAACAACCGCGGAGGCCACAGTGTCACCTGAGGCAGACATGCACCACACCAGTGACAGGAGGCAACCCAGCAATGTGACATGTACAGTGGCTGCCCTGCATGGACAGCCACCACTGACATGCCAGCAGACTGTGCAGGTCACACACATACAAGGGTGTCAGCTGCACAGGCCATGGACGGGCTGATGGGGCACCATGGACACAGAGCGTGCACCATGGAGCACTGCACACAGTCATCCAGTGCACAGGGCACAACACACACACCACAGACATTGACTGATAGCTACTCCCACACCATAGTCACTTCCCCACGAACACACACACATACCCATGACTGCACCACCCCTGATGCCGTGCACACCACTGCAGCTGAGCACCTATAGCCCGCTGCAAATCAGAGACCACCACAGTATTCATATCAAAAGATTTGTATTCAAAAATATCAAAAGAACTATTTACAAAACTATGTACAAATGTGGGGGCCACAAACAAGGTGGGGTGGGTAATGGGCAGGGTGAACAAATGGGACAGGAAAGGAGGGGTGTGAGGGTGGGTCCAGGGGGGTAGGGGAAATCAGGGGCATCAGTATGCTCAGTGGGAGCCCCGCTTCCCGCTCCGGCTGCTCTGCCTCCTGTGTCTTCTCCGGACCCCAAGCCAGTCAGTCCTTTGCAGGATCTCAAATGATGCCCGTGCCACATTGAGTATCTTCTGCAGTGCCTCCCTTATCTTCTGCAGCTGGCGGACACCTAGGACAAGGCAGCACAGTCAATAGGTGTGAATGCACAGCCCCATACAGCCCACCCACTGTGCATGGCATATGGCCATGGGACATGCCTCTGTGATGGTGTGTGACCACCCACAGTGATCATGTCCACAAGACCTGCCCACCCAGGTGCATACAGCCATGCGGACCGCTGCACACACCCACCGGCAAAGTCATGCACAGCACCACCGTGGCTGTTTAGTGACATGGCTATGTGGTGCAAAGGCAGTAGCACAGCCATGTACCCGGTGCACGCATGGACCACCATCGACGCACTCCCAGACATGCAGTGCCACTGGACAGTGCTGACTGTAACAAGTTGCATGCATGGCAGTGGTGTCAATGGATGGTGGCCATGCCCCGCTGCCCACCCTGTTACACAGCATGCAATAGTAATCATGGAGGTATGGCACTCACCATCATCAGGCCGGTCCCTCTGGCGCTGTGGACCGTCGCCCCTCCTGCCGGCCCTGTCGTTCTGCTGGTGCCGCATCTCCCTGGCCAGACGCCTCTCTTCCTGCCCTGTGGTGCAAACATGGAGATAGGAACATCAGTACAATCCTGTAGCAAAGTCCCCCTGCCCCCATGTGTGTGCACTCCCACCCAGCTAGACCCGCCCACCCCACACCCTGATAACACCACCACAGCCAACACCGGATGGTCCCTCCCCCATGTTCCGGACACATACAATCGTGATACCCATATGGAAGCTGAAAGTGTGTGGACGTAACACCTACCTGGCCGTGGCACCGTGCCCCTCCTGGCACGTGCCTGCAGGCGGGCAAGCAGGTCCAGTTCCCTCCTCCTCCTCAGGTCGCTATACCTGTGGCGGCACTCCTCTGCTGTCCGCCCCCTTCCTGTGGCCTCCTCCAGGGCGTCGGCCACCATCTCCCACACATGGCTCCTGGACCTGTCCAGGGGTGTCTCCCCAAACAGTGTGGCCACCAGGTTGGCAAGTTCAATTTGGGTCCACTGGGCAGCCCTCCTCCGCGCCATCTCACTTGCTCAGTCAGCTCAAAATGGCGCTCTGCAGCGCGGCTCCACCACGTGCAGATCCTGCGCGGTACAGCGCTGCCATTCCCTATCGCGCTGTCACCGAACAGCGCGATAGTGGTGCAACAAAGGTCGGGCACAGGGTCAAGGGTCTGTGGCACACGGACAGGCATAGCACCATTGGAACCCAATGCGTGTAGCACGATTGGGTGCCTGTGTGCTACCTCTGGTAGCGGCCTACCGCGCTGTTACCCCAGTGCGCCTATGATGCCACAGTGCCATATAGGTGAACATCAGTGTAGCGCCACTGGCACAATGGTGGCCGTGTCCTGCATTGCCTCCCGCACCACAGCACGTCAGCAGTGCAGCAGACGCCTGCGTCAGCAACCCGGGCATGCGCAGTGAGGTGTGTACTGCGCATGTCACAGAACTGCACCCTTGGCTCAGCACGTTCAACACAATTGCGCAAAGCGCAACAGCGCAATATTCAGTCGTCATATGCAAATCAGCTAATCAGCCATTCAGTGGTGCAGCACTGCAATTTGCATCCACTTAAAGTTCCGCCTCGCCTCATTTGCATGGGTTGCGCTATAAAAAGTGCGACATTGGGCTGCACTGGCCATAGCTGGTTACTGCAGTCTATTGGTTTGTTGCATGCTGTTTGGGAGTGTGGACTGTGGATTTTGGGACATGCATGGGACTGCACAGTCACAGGTAACAACTTTCATTCTCACAGGCTAAATAATGACCGAGCGAGTTGTGGGAGAGGAGGAACACAGTGGTGGGAGGAGGAGGCCTAATTTCACCAAGGCCGAGACGGATGCCCTGTTTGAGGCATATCTGGATCAGGAGCCGCTTCTCAGCGGACGGCAGGGAACACCACAGGCCCGTGCTGCTGCATGGGAGGAGGTGGCACGTGCAGTGAACCTGCATGGCAGCCACCAGCGCTCCGTGCAGGAGTGCAAGAAGAAGATGGGCACAGACAGGAGGAGGATAAAGGAGAAGGTGGCTGCCATCAGGGCAGCACGAGCTGCGACAGGTGGGGGACAGCCGGAGGTGGTACACCTGACCCCACAGGAGGGGAGAGGGTTGCTGGAAGCATGCAGTGTTGTGCCATTGAGGGTGTTCCGGGTGGTGGCTTCTAGACGGGTTTTAGCCCGTCACTGCATGGTAGGTCATGGTCTGTCTATTTGGGGGGGGCAGGGTAGGTCACATGCAGTAACGTGACTTTGTTTTCCCTTACAGCTCCTGAGCATCTGCATGGGTCAGCAGTGGTGGGCCTGTCCACTGAGGACAGTCAGATGGAGATGGAGATGGAGGAGAGCCCATTCACCTCCACAGGTATACGTGGCTCAGTGCGACAGTGGGCCTGCCTGGCTGTCCAGACTGATGTTGTTGGAGCAGGTGCGGAGGAGGCCCTGCCTGTGTCCCAGCATGCCAGCGTCCACGGATGCCGGCATGCTGTAACTCGGGCTGGTGCCGGGTCCGTCACCGATGATGATGTCGCTAATGGCATGTGCTGTGACACGTGTGTGCCACAAGATGGCCACACAGCAGGTAACATCGCAGCCATGACTGTGGGTGGTGCCGCCTTGGAGGCCTGCGTGTCATCACAGTCCCAGCCTGTGCCTGTCAGCACCAGTGGGGCAGCACTGGTGTGTGTACAGGACAGTGGGACTGTTGCGGCCACTGCGGTGGCACCAGTGAGCCCTGGGGAGCGGCAGCTGGAGGGGCAGCATCAGCAGTCGGCAGCATGGGCAGAGATTGCACGCCTCAAATTTCATATTGAAGAGGAAATACATTATAAGAACCACCCGGCATTTCCCCAGCATCCAACAGAAAAACCTCGACCGCAGAGGGTAGTTGGTCCAGGAGGTTGGCAGGTGGTTAGGAGGGGCAGATCGGGTGCACCATCACTCTCTGCTCTCAACACATTACCTCCAAAACCATATAAACACTACAAACAGGTATCTGCCTCTATCTCTGAAATCACATAAAGAGGCAGAGAAGACACTGCAGAGCAGGACACTCCGGTACAGGAGCTAACACAACAATACTCACCCAAATCAGGAACCAAAACTAAACAAGCACAAAGGAAATCCAAAAGCTTCTGATCATAGGAGACTCCATGATTCGGAGTTGATACCCATCTCAGCCAGGGTGATGGTCAGATGTCTCCAGGTACATCAGCATGGAGAGACACTGACCGCATTGCTAAAATTGTTCACAAAGCAGGAGAAAACATTGATGTCCTAGTACACATAGGGACTAATGATCTCGCCAGCCGGTCAGTTGTGGAGACCAAGGAACACCTGACTAGGCTGGGTGACAAACTATCATCTATTTAGTCCGGCATCTCCTTCTCTGAGATCCTGCCAGTCTGGGAGAAGGGAGCAGATGGAGGAAGGTCAGAAAGGGAGATAGGGGAGCTAAACACGTGGCTCAAGGACTGGTGCCAGGAAAAAGGACACAGATTTGTAGGGAACTGGCAACAGTTCTGGGAGGCGGAAGTTCTTTAAATTTGATGGACTGCATCTGACTAAAGAGTCAGTGCATTGGGGCAGAAGTTTGGCGTCTTTGCAGAATATTTAAACTAGCAAATGGGGAGAGGGGTGCAGCACCCCATACGTCGAATGGGAAGAACACCCTTCCCCCCTCAGCTAGTGGTCAAACAGGAATTCAGCGTGTTTACCGTTCATTTGCATCACCAGGTAAGAAAAAAGGTTTGTCTCCCCATACAATGCACAGGGGTAATGCCAAACTTCACCCAACAACTAACACACCAAAATCTGGCCAATGGAAAATCATGTACACAAATGCTCACAGCCTGGAAATAAGATCCCAGACCTGCAGGCAATAATGTCAGAGGCTAAACTGGACATAGTAGCAATTAGTGAGGCGTGGTTTACCACACTTGAGGAGACTTCAGTACCTGGCTATGTATTGTTCAGAAGAGACCGAGGTGCAAAAGGGGAGGTGGCCCTGTATGTTAATGAAAATATCAAAGCTACAGAAATTCAGAATACACATAAGGAGCCAGAAGAACTGTGGGTCACCCTGGAAACAGGAAATGGGACAGCCATAAGAACTGGGGTTGTCTACAGGCCCCCAGACCAGAGGGAGGACATAGACACATTACTGTTAGAAGATATACAAAACATGACAGCTAAAGGGGAGGTTCTGATAATGGGAGACTTCAACATGCCAGATACAGATTGGTCACTACCAGCAGGAACATCTGCCAGAACTAGACTCATAGTGGATTCCCTGCAGGGGGAGGGCCTCAAACAACTGGTACAGCAACCCACAAGAGACAGGGCTATCCTAGATCTAGTACTGACTAACAAAGAAGGGATCACAGATCTCCAGGTAGAAGGTCACCTGGGGCCAGTGACCATCACATGGTATGGTTCAATTTGGCTACTACATCTAAATCATCCCATTCCAAGGCAAAATATGGGACTTCAGAGGAGCTGACTTTGATAAGATGGCCAACAGAGTTAAGCTAGCCCTGGCAAAAGAAACACAGGTGAGGAGGTACAGCAATGTGGGCAAGCATTAAGGATACAATACTTGAAGCAACATCCCATTGTGTTAGACAGAAAAGGAAGTGCAAAAGAAGAGGAAACCACTTTGGTTCTCAAATACAGTAGCAGAAAAGGTCAGAGCCAAAAGGCTGGCCTTCAGAAAATATAAGGAACACAGCGGATGAAGATAGGGAGGCATACCAAACTGCCCTAAGGGAAGCAGGTAAGGCAGTAAGGCAGGCAAAGTCCCAAACTGAGGAAACACTATCACGAACAGTAAAGAAGGTGACAAGACTTTCTATAGATACATTAGTGAAAGGAGAAAGTCCAGAGGGTATTGCTAAGCTTAATGGAGAAAGCGGAGCATGTGAGGAGGAGGACCTGTAAAGGCATCTATCCTAAATAGATACTTTTGCTCAGTATTTACTGAAGAGATGGTAGGCAGGGCCCGAGCTCAGCATCATGGACACAGGGGAGGGAGGTGAGCACTACTCCTTCACAAAAGAAAGGGTCCTACAAGAGCTTGCTAAGCTCAGGGTGGATAAGGCAATGGGACCTGATGGCATACATCCCAGGGTACTTAAGGAGCTAAAGGAGGAACTAGAGAGCCATTAGCAGAATTGTTTAGTGAGTCTCTGAGCACAGGAGAGGTCCCAGAAGACTGGAGAAGGGCTCATGTGATCCCACTCCACAAGAGTGGTAGCAGGAGGAGGCGGGGAACTACAGACCGGTCAGTCTTACCTCAGTAGTGGGCAAGATTATGGAGGCACTCCTTAAGGAAAGGATAGTGCAACACCTGGAATCCATAGGGGCACAGGATCCAAGACAGCATGGGTTTACAAAGGAAGGTCCTGTCAAACTAATCTCATAGATTTCTTTGACTGGGTAACCAGAGTGGTGGACCAAGGGGAGCAGTTGATGTCGCCTACCTTGACTTCAGCAAAGCTTTGACACTGTTCCACATAGAAGATTGATAAATAAGCTAGGTAGGTTCGGGTGGGTCAGAAGTTGGTCAACTGGGTGGCAAACTGGTTGACTGGCAGAAAACAGAGAGTGGTGGTAAATGGTATACAGTCAGAAGAGATGCAAGTCACAAGTGGGGTACCTCAGGGATCAGTCCTGGGGCCAGTCCTATTCACCATCTTCATTAGTGACCTCAGAGATGGACTAGAGGGTAAGGCTTGTCTGTTTGCAGATGACACCAAGATCTGCAACAGAGTAGATGATCCAGATGGGTGGGCAGAATGAGAAGAGATCTGGATAAACTAGCAGAATGGTCAGAAGAGTGGCAACTGGGATTTATGCAAGAAGTGCAAAATCATGCACATAGGGAAGAGAAACCCTGAAGCCACTTATAGGCTGGGAGGGAGTTGCTAGCAGTCACAAAGGAAGAAAGAGACTTGGGCATCATCATCACTGATGACCTAAAATCATCCAAGCAGACCTCTAAAGCAGTAGGTAAGGCTAGGGGGTGTTAGGGTGTATTAGTAGGGGTATCACAAGTCGTAAGAGGAGGTAATAATCCTCTGTACAAGACATTAGTTAGGCCCCATCTGGAGTACTGGTGCAGTATTGGAGCCCACACCTTCACAAGGACATTAACCAAATTGAGGCAGTCCAGAGAAGGGCAACCAAAATGGTGCAGGGACTGCATCAGAAGACATATGAGGACAGATTAGCGAGCTCAATATGTATACCCTTGAGCAAAGGAGGAGAGAGGTGATATGATCGAGACATTTAAACACCTTAAGGGCATAAACAAGGTGAAAGAGTCTAACATGTTTAAATATAAGAAAATAGCAGGACAAGAGGACACAGCATGAGATTAGGGGAGGCGATTAAGGGGAATGTGAGGAAATTTTTTTTCACAGAAAGAGTGGTAGATGCATGGAATGGCTTACCACAAAGTGGTGGCTATGAATACAGTGCAGGGCTTCAAACAGGCATGGGATAGGCATAAGGGAGCAATACAAATGACTATGAATAGATAGGTCACTGACAGAGCAAAGGCCGATGGCACATTTATAAGGTAGAAAAAGAAATGGGCAGACTGGATGGGCCTTGCGGTCCTTATCTGCCGTCAACTTCTATGTTTCTATGTTAATGGGCTTGGGGGTACAGGGTCAGGGGGCGATGTCAGTGCCTGTGGACATGCCCAGACCTGGTCCTGGTGTGCAGCGCCCACCCTCAAGGGGTGCTGGGCATCAGGGCCGCACACACCCTGAGGGACAGGATGCCGAGGAGGCAGATGACCTCTTGGATGAGCACCCCCGCATATTGCAAGCATCAGTCAAACACCAGATGCATCTTGCGACGTCGGTGGATGCACTGTGTGTGGCTCTGGAGCGGGGCAGAGGAGTGTCGCAGCAGAGACACTGCTCTGATCCTGGCAGGGATGGACCGGTTGCAGGAGGATGTGACCGCTGCCATTGACAGGCAGACACAGGCATTCGCTGCTGTCATGGCCACAATGGGCACACAGTCATGTGCCCATGCGTCACAGACACCACGCAGTGCACTGTCCACCCCCCGTTCCTGGCGTCGTGCGACACCCTCCTTGTCGGCACCGGGTTCAGCTGTGGGCATCCCGAGCACGCCTGGCACAGACATGTTTGGTGTGCTGCAAACCCCTGTGCAAGCATGGTCGCGTTCACGCAGTGGAACCCCTGGGGACCATTGGTGCCACCCCATGAGGCCCGTGGTCAGCCTGTCAGTGCTGGCAGGTCTCGTCGGGGCCGCCCACGCATCCGTGGTGGCCGGGGCACTGTGGCGTGTGACTGACCTGTCTCCCAACGCAGCTACTGTCTGGTGCTGCCCTGTGTGCACTGTGTCATTCAGCGGGCATTGCATGGGTGGGTACCCGGCCCTGCATGTAGACACACAGTCCATCTGCACACCCTCCCGGCTGCTGTCCATAGTTGCGTGTGCATGATGATGCCTGCATTGTGCTGTACACCAATGTGCAATGGTGCTCAGCATCTGACACACGCACAATGACAGGCAGTGGGCGTGGTAGTCTGTGGACATGTGTGTGGCTAGGGGTGGCGTTCTGGGTGGGTGTGCCTCCTACCCTTTGTGCATGTCTGGTGCGTTTTGTGTGTGTGTGTGCGCGCGCGTCCGCGTGGCATGTTAGACCTCACCCATCCCTGGTTGTGTGTGTGGTTCCATGCCCGGCAACTTCCCTTGACAGAATGAACCCCTGGTGTGTGTCCATTCATGTTTGTGGGTTGTGCCTTAGCCACTGTTGGTTGCACATGGCCCCATGACTTACCTGGGTTGGCTGAAGTGCTCTTCCATGATGGTGTCCAGCCGGAGCAGTCGGGGATCCCGTCGGCCAAGGGGGGCTGCCCATCACCATTGTCACCGGCGTCCTCATCGCTGTCCCCTTCTTCGACCTGTACAGCTATCCCACATTCGTTGGCCATGTTGTACAGGCTGCAACAGGCCAGGAATAGCCCGCAGGCCTTTGAGGGGCTGTAGTGTAGGGCACCGCCGGAGGTGTCCAGGCAACGGAAACGTGCCTTCAGCATCCTGAACACCCGCTCGATGACATTACATGTGGTGGCGTGTGCCTCATTGCAGTGTTGCTGCGATGGGGTCGCGGGCCGCCGGTAGGGTGTGAGCAGCCAGGGACGGAGTGGGTATCCAGTGTCACCTGTGTGTAGAGGGTGGAGGTTAGTTTGGTGATCAGCATCACCCTGCCCCGGGCCATGTAGGCCACTACCCATGTCACCTCTGACCATGCCCCCCCAGGCCCTATGATTGTCCATGTGGTTTGCATACTCACCCACTAGGTGGCCAGTGGGGATATCCCCACACTCGAATCTGTGGCACAGTGCTGACTGGTGCCAGATGAAGGCATCATGTGCTCCTCCAGGGTGCGTGGCACAGACATTGATTATGCGCCCCCTGGCATCGCACACCACCTGGCAGTGGATGCTGGCATAGCCCTTGCAATTTATATATGCAGCCCCCTCGGGGCCAGGTGGTGTGCGGATGGCCGCATGGGTGCAGTCTATTGCCCCTAGCACACCAGGCATACGTGCTACCCTGTGGAACTCCTGTATGTTTGCTGTGCGCTCCGCCGGTGTGCTGGGGAAATGGCTGTACTCCGCAGCATGTGGCAGCAGTGCGCTGAGGAATTGGGTGAGGTGGCGTGACGTGGCCGACTGGGTTATGCCTGTGGTGTCCCCAGTTGGTCTCTGGAAGGTACCCATTGCGAGCAAGCACATGCAAGCTGTCACTTTCGTCTCCACTGACAGGGCATGGCTCCATCGTGTGGGTGCCTGCATCACATCACTGCACAGCTCACAGAGCCGCCTCAGAATTGCCCGATTCAGGCGGTACCGACCCACAGTCTCAGTATCACTGTACAGCTTGAAGCTGGTGCAGGCTCGGTACTGCCTGTTGGGGGCATACCGCTGATGGGCCCTTCCACGGCCATGCCCCCCTGCTGCCCGCCTTCTCACCCCCCCCTCATTACGGCCTCCATCTGGATGGTGGTACTGGCCATGTCCTGGCTTGTGTTCAACCCCCGGCAGCTGTTTCTGTATTCTCCCCGCTGTTCTGGCTGCTACTTCCCCTGCACTGGGAACACCTGCCTGTGCTGGCCTCACTGCTGTGTCGTGTACTTCCCCCTTCTGCACTGTGGCTCCCCACACCTTCCCCTGTGTCTGTTGCTTCCAGGTGCCCTTTCCTGGCCTGCCCTGTGTGTCCCTGCTGCCCAGTGTTTCCTGCTGGACTTTGCCCTCATGTGGCTTCCCTGTAGCGTTCTTGCGCCTCTCCCTTGCTTCCTTTTATTTTGGCTCATTTCCGCTATGGCACAACTTCCGCGGTTCTATTCCATGGCGATGTTGTTGAATATCGCATCTGCGCCATTTATGCATGGTTACTCTCCTTTCAGTTGCGCATGTATTCATTATCATTGCACTGTTGCTCAGCGTGATTTGTGGGGGGGCGCAACTGCCTCCTGCTGAATATCGCATAATGGCGCATTTTCGGACTTGCGCAGGTGCAACCCTATTGCGCATGGCTCAACTCTTTTAAATATCTGGGCCAGGGACTCCAAATCCTGTTTGCTCCTGCTGTGAGGCCTCTTCCTGGCTCTGGTGGGAGAACTGGAGGGTGGGTGTGGGGACCACCCACTGTATACGGCCACTCTGATGTCGGTCACGTGATGTCGGGTGGGCGGTCCCCCGTCAGGGATTGTTAGAAAAATCTGCCGTGCAGCCTGACGCCAGGTGGTGCCAGTCCTATATGTAATGACCTACTGAAGGAACCTCTCTCAAATATCTACTGTTACGGTAAGTTCCTACGTAACTACTTTATGGTTCATGCTGTTGCATGTTTTTAAAATCCTGTTGGTTAACACCTAAGTAGGCATGTGCCCAGTCTAGCTGTGAAAAAATTCTGGTGCCTTCTAGGCAGGCTCTGCTCAGTACACCCTCAGACTCTTTCCTGATTGGCTAATTCATAAACTCATTACCATAATATCCACCTCTGGGGCAGTTCAACCTAGTCTGCTAGCTGCACATTGTTACTGAAGCTAAAGGACACCTTGGAAGAAAGAAGATTAAAAGGTGAGTAATTTTTTTATCTAGTTTACCACCTTTGGACCCACTCCTAAACTACTCAGCCTGCATATTAGTCTCCTGTGTGGAACAGTGTTGAACGCCTTACTGAAATCTAGGTAGACATGTCGACCGCTCTACTCTAATCTAGTTCCTTGGTCACCGAGTCAAAGAAATCTGTCAGATTCGTTTGACATGACCTCCCCTTTGTGAAACCATGCTGCCTTGGGTCTTGTAACTCACTGGATTCAAGATATTTCACAATCCTTTCCTTCAGCAGTGATTCCATTAACGTTCTCACCATCGATGTCTGGCTGACTGGCTTGTAATTGCCAGCCTCCTCCCTGCAGTAGAACTAAATCAGCCCTCCTCCAGTCCTCTAGACCCAGACCTTCTTTTCAGTAAACTGTTAAATAGAGCTGTCAGACGTGCAGCCAGTGTTTCCCTGAGCCCCCTCAATAACCCTGGATGCACCCCATCTGGCCCCATTGCTTTTTCCACCTTCAGATTAACAAGTTCCTTCAGGACTCTTTCCTCATAAAAGGACTAATGTCTACCTCCTCCTCCCTCCCTCCAAAGCATGCAGTAAAAATATTGAACATTGTGATGTCTATAAACATGTAGAAGCTATTAAAATCAGGCAGCACAACAAAAAGCATGTGAACTCTGCAAATGTTTTGGTAAGATAATCATACATCGAGTACTAGTGTACCCAGGAACTTGTTAATACAGCTGGTAGATTTAATAGCGGTAGCTACTGAGTGACATTCTGAAAGTCTCTCGGTATAAATAATATGTTTCTAACAGTTACGGGACATAAGAGGCATATTAAAACTGACTGCAGAAATAGAACTTCATTCAGAAGCACTCGGCAGCGCTACACTCACCTAGCAGTTTGGGCTGGCAGAGCTTCGTGGTGAGCAGGCAAACCTCTGTGGCTCTACGCTGTGCTGGTAAGCACGTGTGCATATAGCACACTAAGTCCAAAAAAGGGGCTCCACTAGGCGGCCCCAGGAGAGGGTAGCCATCTTCTTCCTGTGCTCCCACCAAGGAAAATGGCTCCACTCCCTTAACTTTGTGCTGTACCCAGCTTGCATCTCACTCTTCTGATCTTCCCAATATCAATCTTCATCATTCATCACTAGTGGGTTCAAGCCAAAGGTGCAGGACCCCTCAGGAAGCTATTCTGCTTTAAGAAAAAGCTTTACTGCTCTAGGAGGAGGGCGATGTTGGAGATGGCGCCACCCTTGAGGCCGACGCATTGCGTGGCGCTCGTGGGTTGGCCAGTAACCGACGTCATCCCCTCCATTACCTCAGTTTTGCTCTTCCCATCATCAAGGCTGCCAGTGCTCTGTGGGACAGCGATACCTGAGAGGATCAACTGTGTCACTACCCATTTTGCCATTTCTGCTCGCTCAAAAAGTTACTCGATGCTGTACTTCAATGCCATTTTCGGCTCCATTTAATTTATTTTCTCTAGTCTGCGTTTAGTCTTTCGCTTCATTTTATTTTATTTTCTGTTGTGCGGTCGGTGCCATGTCTGGTTAGGGACGTAAAAGTTCGAAGGTGAGGACTTCTCCTATGTGCGGTGCCTCTGTGGAAGTTGGTTTCCGTAACTGACCAGTATGACTGATACTTTACTTGCCTAGGGCCGAACCATGACATGGACGTTGCGACGCTTGCATCATTATGGACCACCACACCCTTGAACTCCACATGTCAAGGTTTGGACGTGACTCCAACGTTCGGCGGCAAGGGTCGAACTAGGGCCACTAAGGTAAGGATCTTGGGCATGTCCCTCGGGTCTCCCCCTGCTGCTACACGCACCGGGGGAGAGCAGACCACTGCAGACTCGCATTCCGCTGAATCTGGGCACCTGGGGAGCTGTCGGCCTGCTCAGTTAGGTCGGCTGCTGACTGCTCTAGGCCTGGTTTTCCTTCGGTGAACCAGATGACACTGGTGTTGAGGCCTCGGCTGCACACGTGGCCAACCCCGGTGGTGCCTTTAGGGGTTTCGGAGAGTGCTCCTGGCACCGATTCTGTTGTCAGTGAGTGAGGCCGGCCCTCTGATGCCACCGAGTCCCTTCCCGACACCACCCTCAGTGCCAGGACGGGTAACTGAGGTTGCCTTTTTTGGGGTCTCTGTGGTCTCCTCCTCAGATTCAGAGAATGACCTGGAGGACTCAGTCTGGCAACCCAGCTCTCCAGAGTGGTTGCCCCCCCCCCCGATTCTTCACTTCTTCAATGAGATCAGATCTTGGACTTGACACCATGCGTGGCACTGCCCTTTCCTCTGTCGACACAGCGGTTGGTGCCGCAGAGGACTCCGGCGCTGTTCTCGGTGCCGTCTCGGGCGATGATGCCGCTTGTGGCATCGTGCCTGATGATGGTGCCATAGTCGGTGCTGCACCTGGAGATGACACCATGGTCAGCGCCGTCCTCTGTGTCGGTGCCGCGGTCGGTGCTGTTTTGGGGGTCAGTGCCATGGTCAGCACCATCTCTGATGTCGGTGCCACCTCTGATGTCGACGCCAAGGTTGGTATAGCGTCTGATGATTGGGCCAAGGTCGGTGTTGTGACTGGCCCTGGTGCCATTTTCTGTGCCACCCTTGATGACGGTGCCACATCAGGGCACGTTTCTGAGGAAGAGGCAGATCTCGGCGCCGGGTCTCTTTTGGGTGCCGCTGTGAAATTGGGGGAGTCAGAGGGATGACCCTGGTGCTGGCTTCTCTCTCCCCTTGCCCTTGAGATTGGCCACCATTGGGAAACCTCGCTCGAGGGACAAATCTCTGTTCTCTCCTGGGAGGGGTTGGGGAACCGGTCCATGCCCCGTTCTACCCGGATGGCCTCAGCCACTTGGAAGCGGAGTAGAAGTCCTGGTCCGAGCACCCCTTCCTCCCTCATGGGATAGAGCCCTGCATCAGATGGGGACAGGGGCCACCCTGTTGGGCTCGTTGAGCTCCGGTCTCTCCACCAGGGGTCTTCTCCCCATGGGTTTCCCCCTGCTGGCTTGGGATTGGTTGAGCAGCAGGTGGGGTCTGGGCAGTGCACCTCCTCTTAGTAGAGGGTTCCCCCGCTGGTGCCCACAGCCCTGACAGGGAGGGCGTGGTCTCTCACGACCATCCTGCCCGGCCTTCACCCTCCCTGCAACCCCTCCTTTTCCCAGGTCTCTTGGGTTCCTTCGGGCCCCTTACCTGGGAGCAGTATAGGGCAACAAACATCCTGTCCTTGTAAATATCAGGCAGGAGCTGCTAGAACACAGTGTGCTTCTTGAGTTGCGGTCCCCTTTTGCACAGCTTTTGCAAAAGGATTAAAAATTGAACTCTGGTAACCTCTCGAGTTCCCAATACCTTTTTGCAATCATCTCAAAATATAATTATGTACATTTCAACAGTAACACTACATATTTTCTAAACCAGAAGGGATGCCAATATCCGTTACATTTCCATACAATTTCATATATTTTTATGTCAGCAGATATGCAAGGGAGGAAAAGACAGACAGCAAAAGAAAACTGAGAGACAGTGAGAGGCAAAGAACTGCATGCCTGTTGGGTTGATCAAGTCCGAAGTCTCACAGGAAAATTTGATTGTGCAACCAGACAGAGAAGAGACAGAAAATGACATATCCTTGCATTTAAACACTTTGGCCCAGATATTCAAACTGCACCATTCTGAGGCGCAAGCCCTTGCGCTGCTCAAAATAGTTGCGCAGGGGTGTGGCCGGGGTGATATTCAAAGGAGTTGCGCTATTGAGCAACTCCTTTGAATATCACCCCCCAGCCACAGCACTTGCGCATGGCGCAGTGGAACTTGCGCCACCGCAAGTTGCCATTGTTGAGCATTAAACTTGCGGTGGCACAAGTACCATTGCGTCATGCTCAAATTTCCGATATTCAAAAGGTGACATGCAAATGGGGCCATAATTTATGCAAGGCACAGGGGGGGCCATTTGCATCTATTTGTGGCCCCATTTGCATGCCATTAGCATGTAGGTGCGCCGATCCCCGAGGACTTGTGCCTGGCCGCCCTGCCAGGCAGCAGCCGTCGAGGACCGGCGCCTCCCTGCAGCAATGAGCGGTATCTCTGTAAGTCTACATTCCCCCGACACACATCTCCGAAGCCCGATCGCGGGCATTACAGTTACATGAACCCCGCCCACATCTCCACAGCCGATCGCGTGCATTACAGTTACGTGAACCCCCGCCCACACATCTCCCACAGCCCGATCGCGGGCGGGGCGTTATATGAACCCCCAGTTCCCGATCGCGGGCAGAATGCAACCCCAACCGAATATCTCCCTGGTGGTCAGTGGACCGTAAAGCCCGATCGCGGGCAGAATGTCACGTTACAACCCCCAAACAACTCCTGGTGTCTGGTGTCCCCCACCACCCACGAAGCCCCTCCACCGCTCCCCCCGCGGCGGCGGGCGGCAGCATCCACCCGCCTGCCGCCCGCCGCCCACCGACTGACTGTCATATGCGGTATGGGCTGCCGCCCGTGGCTGCAGCTCAGTCGGTGGGCGGGGGGTGGCAGGCGGGTGGATGCTGCCGCTCACCGCCGCGGGGAGCGGGTGGGGGGGCCGTGGGTGGGTGGGGGGGACACTAACACCAGGGAGTTGTTTGGGGGTTGTAACGTGACATTCTGCCCGGCGATCGGGCTTTTACGGTCCACTGGACCACCAGGAGATATTCGGGTTGGGGGTTGCATTCTGCCTGTGATCGGGCACTGGGGGTCATACACGCTCTGCCCGCGTGGGAGATGTGTGGGCGGGGGTTCATAACTGTAATGCCCGCGATCGGGCTTCGGGAGATGTGTATGGGAGGGGGGTTCTATGTAACTGTAATGCCCACGATTGGGCTTCGGGAGATGTGTGGGGGTTCATGTAACTGTATGCCCGTGATCAGGCTGTGGGAGATGTGTGTGTGGGGGTCATGTTACGTTATGACCGCGATCGGCTGGTGGGGGGGCACAGGGACTGAGTTGGGGGCCAGCCAGGGGTGGCAGCTGCTGTGTTGCGCCCTGCAATACAGCAGCTCACCTGTGGGTGGCCCTCAACTTGATCCTTTTTTTGGCTCAAGGTTGTGCAGGCGCAGGTTGGGGGTTGTGCATGCACAACTCTGCACAACCTGACTGAATATCGGGTTGCGCAGGTTATGCATGGTTCCTCCCCCTCCTGTTGAGCATGCATTCATTTGCATTGCTCTTTTGCGCAACCTGTTGTCAGTGGAGCAACTGCCTCCTGCTGAATATCGCAGAATGGCGCAATGTAGGACTTGCGCATGTGCAACCCTGTTGCGCATGGAGCAACCCTTTTGAATATCTGGGCCTTTCTCTATAACAACTGGGACGGGGTCCTATTCCACCCTGTCACATACACCCCCCCTTAAGAGGGATCCTGTTTTGCAAAAACAGGTTTCCAAAACTTTCTATTAATTCTCTAATAATATTAGCTTCTTTCAGAAATCAAGCACATGTGCATGATCTGGTTTTTTTTCTGCAACAGTACATCAAACAGTAAAGTTTAAACCCATACATTTGTTTTTCCAGGGTTTTATTTAACTCTAAAAATTGATTAGCGTTTTGCTCATAAAAGTTCTAAAACATTGTGAAAATGTATATCACTTGCCTCACTGTGTTTAACAAACATAACAATTCTAGAAAACCTATATAAATGTTTTCTGTACAGTTAGTATTTTCCCTAGAAATAAACTGCTAATCAGTTATTTAAAACCCTGTTTTCAACCTTCAGGGGCCTCAATTCCTGATCCATAGCTTGACAGAAAATCTGCATTGCTATTCTTTTTACCAGATTTGTGTATCACATTGAATTTAAATGGCTGTAGTGCCAGGTACCACCTTGTGATTCTGGATTTTTTATCTTTCATTTGGTTAAGCCAACAGAGAGGATTGTGATCAAAGTACAAAGTCAGTTCCTAGCAAATAAAACTTAAGGGACTCCATAGTTCACTTTGCCGCTAAACATTCCTTTTCCGTAGTGGAGTACCTTTTCTCTCTGTCATGCAATTTCCTACTTATGTACTGAATAGGATGTTCTGTCCCATCTACATTTTGACTTATGACTCCACCTAGGCCTACCTCGGATGCACCTGTTTGTAGCAAAATTGGTTTCTCAAAGTCTGGGCTTCTCAAAACAGGGACTGAACATAATGCAGCCTTAATGACTTGAAAAGCTTCATCACACTCTGGGGTTCATTTCACATTATTTGGGTACCATTTTTTTCGTGAGTTCAGTGAGGGGAGTAGCCAATTCAGCAAAGTTGGGAACAAATGATAATAACCAGCCAGCCCTAAAAATGACCTGACATGTTTCTTTGTTTTAGAGACAGGGCTGTTAGCTACAGCTTCTATTTTAGAAACCTCTGACTTAACTTCTCCATTTCCCAACACATAGTCCAAATAAACAGGTTACTCACCTGTACCAGTAGTTCTAGGAGTGGTATATGTTGTTGATCCACACTTATTGGCATGTCCCCTTCCACTTTAAATCTCACCGGAAGTCTTCAAGCTGGCTCCTCCCACCCACCCAGGTGGTATATACCTTGACTCTGCCCCATGACGCCAGATCTTAGCCTGCTGGAAGCCAGGTTGTGTACGTCCGCAGCCGGGGAGGTCGGATGGGTCCGTGTGGATGAACAACATATACCACTCCTAGAACTACTGTTACAGGTGAGTAACCTGTTTTTCTAGGATCGTGGATATATTGTTCATCCACACTTATTGGCAGACTCCTAGCAGGTCTGTGGGAGGAGGGAGGCAAGGTGCACAACCCCACAATACTTACTTGGGAAATAGAGATTGGAGAACTGAGGCCCCAAAACCAGCATCCTGGCGTGACTTAAGGTCGATGTGGTAATGGGTGATGAAGGTGTTTGCTGACTTCCAGGTAGCAGCCCAACAGATTTCCTGGATAGGGATGTCACTGGAAGCAGCCACCGATGCAGCAGTATGGCGGGTAGAATGAGCTCTTATCCCTCTGGGAGGTTCCTTGCCCTCCAACTCGTAGCCCAGACCTATGCGTGATGTAATCCATCTTGCAATGGTCCATTTGGCTGCAGGTCTGCCAGAAGCGGCTTCAGCGTTGGTGACAAGCAGCTGGCGAACCTCTCCCTGAACTTCCACCATCCTCTCCTTATAGTAGGAGAGAGCACGTCTCCGGTCCAACGTATGGAGCCTGTACTCTGCCTCCGAGGTATAATTAGGGTAGTATACCAGCAGAGTTAACACCTGGTTAAGGTGAAACTCTGACACTACCTTCGGAATAAATATCTGGTGGGGGTGCAGGACAACCTTGTCCCTGTGGAATGCCAGATAAGGGGACTCCACCGAAAGTGCCTGGAGTTCCCCTGTCCTTCTGGCAGACGTGATAGCCACCAGGAAGGCCGTCCTCCACGACAAGCGTGACAAGGCACACTTGTGCATTGGTTCAAATGGCTTACCCATGAGCTTTGCCAGTACCAGCAGTAGATCCCACGGAGATGGAGGTTCACACACTAGAGGGGATATGTGGTCCAGGCCTTTGAAAAAGCACCTGACCACTGTCTCCTGTGCCATCGTCGGCAGAGATGGCTGCCAGGTGCACCCTAAGGGTCGATGACTGTAGACCCCCTTGGGGGAGAGACCAAAGGTAGTCAAGAATGTTAGCCACTGGACAGGACACAGGGTCCAGGCCCTTGCCCTGACACCAAATGGAAAACCTTTTCCATTTGAAGGCATAACATTTCCTGGTCGATTCTGGATGCCTCCACCACGGTGTAGACATCTTCGGAATGACCCAAAGCCTGGAACTCTAGCTGCTCAGGTACCAGGCTGTGAAGTGCAGGGATTGAAGGTCCGGATGGAATACCTTCCCCTGATTGAGTGATATCAGGTCCGGGCGTGTGCAGTGCCGCTCCGGGGGCCTGCAGCTGAGGTTGAGGAGATCTGGATACCAGATATGGCGAGGCCAGTCTGGGGCTACCAGAATCACCTTCGCCTTGTCCCTCCTCATCTTGAGTAACACCTTGTGGATCAAGGGAAATGGAGGGAAGGCGTAGAGGAGGCCTGGGGTCCACGACCCCGAGAAGGCATCCCCCTGCAGCGAGCCCTGCTGATGGGGGCGGGCTTGAAACAGCTTCAGCTTGGTGTTTTCCTTGGAGGCAAACAGGTCCATCATCGGTTTGCCCCAACGGGAGAACAGACTGTAAGGTACCTCTGGATGGAGAGACCGCTTGTGGGATGTCTGGCCTAAGTGGCTGAGAGCATTTGCCAGATGGTTCGAGGTTCCTGCCACATGGATAGCTAGGAGATCCACCTCCAGTCGGCTCACGAGAGTCCAGATGTGCAGCGCCTCCTTGCACAGCAGATGGGAGTGTGTGCCGCCCTGTTTGTTGAGGTAGTACATGGTTGTGTTATTGTCCGTCTGGACTTGAACCACTTGACCCCGGAGCTGAAGAGCGAAAGCTGACAGTGCCAGTCTGATTACTCTGAGCTCCAACAGGTTGATGTGGCATCGGGGCTCCTTGGGGGTCCACAGCCTGTGGGCCGTCTTGTCCCTCATGTGGGCTCCGCAGCCCATGAGAGAGGCATCGGTCGTGAAGACGACTGTTGGCTCGTGGCGGACAAATGGAATCCCTTCCTGCAACCAGTCTGGGGGCGGTCCACCATTGGAGAGCATCCCACATCTTCTGGGTCACAGTGATCAGCTGGTCGAAATGACTGTGGCGCTGAGTCCACTGGGCGGCCAGCTCCAACTTGAGGGGGTGCATGTGCAGCCGGACCCAACGGACCACTGAGATATACGCCGCCATGTAACCCAGAAGGCGCAGAAAGTCCCAGGCAGGGCGGGGAAAGGAGGAAAGAACCTCCGTCCTGTCCACCGGGAGCCAAGCTCTGGCTTAAGAGTCGAGCTTTGCCCCGATGAAGCCCATCACCTGAGACGGCACGAGTTCTGACTTGGCCTCGTTGATCAAGAGGTCGAGTTGGAAGCAGGTCTGGAGGGGCAGGTTCCTGGACCTCTCCACCTCCTGTTGGGTGGATCCTGCTAGGAGCCAGTCATTGAGGTAAGGATAAATCCTAACCCCCGACACCTGAGATGGGTTGCCACCACTGCAATGCATGTGATGAAGACCTGAGGGGCTGCTGACAGGCCAAATGGCATGGCTCGGAACTCGTACAGGGTCTCTTCGACCCTGAAGCAGAGAAACCGCTGATGGGACGGACGGATTGGGACATGAAAGAACGGGTCCTGTAGATCCAGTGAACAGAACCACATGTTTTGCTCCAAGGATGGTATGATCTGGGACAGAGTGACCATCGGAAAGGTGCGTGACCTGAGATATTGATTCAGGTCCTGCAGATGTAGAATGGGGCGCCAGCCCCCCCTCCGCTTGGGCAACAGGAAGTACCTGGAGACAAAGCCTGGGTCTGCTGGAGGATCTGCCACTGGAGCTACTGTCTCCTTGAGGAGGAGCTGAGCGATGTCTCTGAGACCTGACTGGGTGTGAGCGGATACTCGTTCCTCCCGAGGGGTGCAGGCTCGGCTTGGAGGGTACTGCTAGAATTCCAGAGGCAATCCCTGACTGACCACTTTCAGAACCCACCTGTCCGTGGTGATAATGGACCAGGCGGAAAGAAAGTGGCAGAGATGGCACCCCACAGGAGGACCCAGAGCTGGCGTGACGGGAGAGGGGTTGGCAACCTGTGCCCTGTCACTGTGCAGGGTTGGAAGAGAAGGATCCACAACCTGAACCTTGGCCTCCTTTACGGGCCTGGTGGGGACTGGGCTTGGGTCGAGGGTGCCAAGCTTGAGCCTGCTGTTGGTGCTGTCCGCCTTGAAAGGAGGAATGCTGAGCCGCAGGGGAAGAATGCCGAAAGGGCTTCTTCTTCTGCTGGTTCTTGGCAGAAGTAGCGTCCAAGGTGGCATTGGACCGCTCAATGCGCTGAAGGTGACTGGCCACTCCTGGGCCAAACAAATCGGTCCCGAGGAAGGGCATGTCAGCTAGTTTGTGCTGGGTATCCACCAGAAAGGAGGAGAGCCTCAGTCAAGCCCTGCGACGAGAGGCAACTACGGCAGCCATCGAGCGGGTACAAGAATCCCCAATGTCCAGGGTCATCTGAAGCTGCTGTTTGGCGACAGCTCGCCCCTGGTCCCAGATCTGCTTGACTGTGGGCTGCATGTCTGCGGGGAGATGTAGGAAGACTTCATCCAATGACTCAAGAAGGCTGTGTGAGAAGTGTGCCATGATGATGGCCGAACTTGCCTGACGAAGGCCCAAGGAGGAAGCCGCATAGACCTTCCTGGCTGAATGGTCCAAAAGCTTGGACTCTTTATCAGGAGGTCGGTCAATGTCGGCAGAACTGCCAGTACGCCTGAACACAGAGGCAGTCACCAGGCTCTGGGCTGTAGAGTGCTTTGTGAACCCCGTGAGGGACCACATGGGCATTGCGTACTTGCAGGCCATGCGGCCAGATGGTGCTGGACAAGAGGCAGGACGCTGCCACAGTTCGAGGGCTGGGCCGACAATGGCCTCAGCCACAGGAAAGGCTTCCATCGGGGTATCCCCTCTCTTGAGGATGTCCGTAAGAGGGTACTCAGCCTTTTTCTGGATGGGTTCAAGGGGCATCCCTGTAAACTCAGAGGTGAGGCGGAGGATCCCTTAAAAAGATGAGGGACCTTCCTCCGTCCCCAGGCCACCCGTTGATTAATCATCACCTGGATTTGAATGTAAACCGGTGATGTCTAAATCCGAGGAATCCGGATACAACGGCCTACAGCCCAGGTCACCTTCGACTCGCCTGGGGCGGTCTGGGGTGACCATGGCCGACAAATGCCGGGGAAGCCTGGTGTCCAGTCTGTCTTCCTTGGAAGGAGCCCCTCCCACAGGCTGTTTGGGTGGTTGGTTCCACCACAATAGGTGGAGAGACCGCTTTGGGCCGAACAGGTGATCTTGCCAGCTCCTCGGGCTGGGGAACCGATTTGGTTGGCTCAGAAGGAGTCGGCTTCAGCCTGGGAGGCGAAAGCCAAGTAATGGCCGGGGTGGAAGTCGTGGTAGTCTTATGCCTGGACAAAATCAGCTGCTGCCACATGAGGTCCTCGTAGTGCCAATGGAGTTTTCACTGGAGCCTCTCCTCTTCCGAGGAGGATGAGGACGACTGATGGCGTCGCCTGTTTTTAGAGCGCTTATGGCTCTTCCTCGGCCTATCGATTGAGGGGGTCCTAGACCTCAACCGAGATCGGGCAGGCCGACTCGTTTGTTCGGGAGACACCGGCGGGGCCGGTGACTTCCCAGAGTCCGGGACTGGTTCCTCAATGGGAACTCCAGCAGGCTGGGTCTCCTCATCAGGAAAAACGAGGACCGGAGTCCTCTCCAAGGAGTCATCGACCGGAGTCAGCGACAAGGGGTTGATGACGATTTCCACGTCGTCGACTAGACCCTCGGTCAGCTGGTTTGATGGCAAGTCCGAAAAAACGGTGGCCGAAGAGGCGATCTTGACCGAGGTCGAGACTGCATGTTCCTGGGACCGAGATCTCTTTCGCTCCCAGGACCAACGAAGATGCACTCGGATCCTTCTCCCGCTTACGGGATCGAGAGTTGTGCAAGCCCGCTGGCGCCTCTCCCTCGGTAGGGAGAGACTGGCACAACTCCTGGAAGGAACCCGAAAAGGTGGAGCCCAGGTTGAGTGGAACAGAAAAGCTCCGAGAAGACTCTGTAGCACGAGCTGCCTGCTCCTCGAATGCTTGCATGCATTCCAACTGCTCGGCGGATCCCGCACCTGTGGAAACCGCCCACTGAGCCTCCTTGGATTTCACCGGAGGGTTCCTCTTCTCCAGCCTCCCCGTTTTCAGCCGTGCAAGACGGTCATCGAGGATGGTGGGATGGAATGCCAAACAGAGACTGCAAGACGGGGTGTCATGGCCGACAGTGAGGCAGTAGACGCACGCGGTATGTGGATTGGTACGTGACATCTTCTGGCCGTACGGGCACCGACGAATTCTGGGGAAAGATTTATCTTCCATGATCGAAGCTGCAAACTTGCGATCGCTAACACGAGTAACGCTAATTTTTAGTAAAACCAAAGGTTTGAAAGCCAGGACCTAAGTAATGCGTGAGCACGAGGCAGGCAACCTGAATCTTCCAGCCAAAAGGAAGATCTGGCGTCATGGGGCGGAGCCGAGGTATATACCACCTGGGTGGGTGGGAGGAGCCAGCTTGAAGACTTCCGGTGAGATTTAAAGCGGAAGGGGACATGCCAATGAGTGTGGATGAAGAACATATCCACGATCCTAGAAATCTGGTTTCCTGCATGCCCAGTGTACATTTGGTAGGATTAATGGTGAGATCTGCATTTTTGATAGCTTGGATAACTGCTTGTAGGTGTTCCAGGTGGCTTTTCCAGTCTGGACTGTACACCATGACATCATCCAGGTACGCAGCACAATAACCAGTGTGAGGTAATAAAATTACATCCATGTACCGCTGGAATGTAGCTGGCGCACCATGTAAACCAAAGGGCATGGTGGTGAACTGATAGAATCCTATAGACATGGCAATTGCAGTTTTATCTCTGGATTGTTTAGCTAAAGGTATTTGCCAGTAACCCTTGGTGAGATCGAGGGTACTGGTATACTTTGCACTCCACAGTCTGTCCACCAAATAATCTATTCTGGGCATAGGGTAACTGTTAAATTCTGACACTTGATTAAGTGTCAAGGCAGATCCTAACACTCCCTTCTTTTTTGTTTACAGTTACCATGGGAGATGACCAAGCACTCCTTGACTCCTGTATGATACCCAATTCTTTCATTTTCTTGTATTCCCTTAATCACATCGGCTCTTAACCGCTCTGGTAACCTGTATGTCTTTTGTCTAATAGGACAAGCATTCCTTGTCACTATTACGTGCTCGACCCCTTTTGCTCGGCCTGGTACCATGGTAAATGTGCTGTTAAATGTCTTTAGCACATTGCAAATGTCTGCAGTTCTGAAGTTGAGGAAACATTCACCTTTACAGCATCAGCATTTACAGTTTGTTCCAGTCTATCGTAAGCTACATCCATATCTTCCTTATCAGTTTCTGGTAAAACCAGCAAAGCGGTTTTTGGCATTTTTTCAACCAATTTCTTGAGGAGGTTAGCATAGTATATCTTAGCAGGATTTTTCTTGTCAGGGGTCTCAATCTCGTAGTGAACAGTGCCAGTACGTCTAAGCAGTTTATAAGGCCCTTGCCACTTCATTAATAGTTTATTTTCTGTTGTGGGTAACAGTAGCAAAACCTTTTCACCTGGCTCAAAAACTTTTCCTTTACCTCCTTGTCATAATATACCTTCTGCTGGTTTGGGGCCTCTTCCTGATTACTATGGGCAATTTCCATATATTTTGCCAGCTTCTTTCTTAGGGCACACATATAAGAAGATATAGATTGTTTCTGGGTGGGATTATTTTACCACGTTTCTTTTATCACATCCAGTGGCCCTCTTGGCTGCCTACCATACAGCATTTCAAATGGTGAAACCTCTGTTAGTGCCTGTGGCACTTCTCTGTAAGCAAAAAGTAGGTAAGGCAAGTATTGGTCTCAGTCTTTCCCTTCCCCTTTTACAAACTTTTTCAACATGCGTTTTAGGGTTTGGTTAAAACGCTCAACAAGACCATCTGTCTGAGGGTGATAGGGGAGGTTCTTATGGCAGTGATACCTAGCAGTCTGTACAGTTCCTTAAGCAATGTAGCACCAAAATTACTACCCTGATCAGTAATAATTTCTTTAGGTATGCCCACTCTGCTGAATATTTTGGCAAGCTCTTTTGCCACTTTTGGAGCTGTAACAGTATGCATTGGAACTGCTTCTGGGTATCAAGTAGCATAGTCGCATACTACCAGGATAAATCTATTACCATTTTACTTTTGTCTAAAGGACCAACCACATTCATTGCAGTTCTCTCAAAAGGCACATCTATCAAGGGTGGGGGCACCAGGGGCACCTTGTCTTTTCTAGTGACTGGGGCAACTTTCTGACCCTCAGCACAGGAATTACAATCGGTAGCAACATGTTCAAGAATTCCAGGCCAGTAAATCTAAACAGCAATCTGGCAAGGGTACGATCCCTCCCCGAGTGACCAGCCATAGGATTATCATGTGCTATCTGTAACAATTCTGTTCTGTACTTCTGTGGTATTTTATTTATTTATTTATTAGGTCTAGGATTACAATACCTTTGAGCCAGGGCGCTTTTACAAAGGTTCCACGTCAGGTTAAAATTCAAAACATAAGGTTACAAAAGTGTAAGCTAAACAGAGTTACAAAGCATCTGAGAAACAAAACAAGTTTTGGAGGCTAGGTTACAAGGAGATAGCAGATGAGGTGCAGAGAGGATAGATGACAAGAGAGAGGAAGAGTAGAGGGGGCCGGAGAGCTATAGAGGAGGAGCGCAGCCAGAGGCATTGTCGTAGACATAACATGGGGAAGTGCATGCTAAGGGGTAACCAAGTGCTAATAGGAGAGAGAACTGCATAAGGTTAAGGAAATATTCATGGGGTCAGCTAGTGGAGGCAATCACAGAAACTAAAGGCAGGAGAGAGAGAGAGAGAGAGAGAGGCGGAGCCTTGATTTAAATGCACCAAGGGTAGGAGTGGAGGACATGTAACTGTTTAGACCATTTAACCAGCTAGGCGCCCTGTAGGCAAAAGATCTTTGACCTTGTGAGGTACGACAACGCGGAACCTGCAGGAGCTGTGATTCAGACCCCCTGGATGAGCGTGGGTTATTGCTAGGGTGCAGGAGTGCACACACTCCATGGGACGCAAGGCCCATAGTTATTTTCTTTGCCATGGTACAGGTTAGGTACTTTATCCGATTGGTGAGTTGCAGCCATCCAGTTTGTGCATAGAGGTCGCATGTATGTGTGAGGTGGTGGGATCCAGTGAGAAGTCGGCAGGCCTTATTGAGGGAGGTTTATATGCATCTAACAGTGGTAGTGGGGGCAGAGCCATAGATGATAAGCCCATAGTCAATAATGGAGACAACAGAGCTCTGAACAGCGACAGTCAGGGCTTCTGGGGTAAGACGTTGCCTATGCCGGATGAGAAGACCAAGGCGAGTATTTGCTGATTTGGCTACAGAGTCAGTGTGGGCACTGTAAGTTATATGAGGGTCTAGAGTGATCCCAAGGTACTTAAAGGCTTGAACCTGTTCCAGTGTGACTCCATGACTGGTTTCGATGGATAGGGGGTGCAGCTTATGCTTGTCATGAGAGCTGTTGAACATCATAGACTTTGTTTCCTTATTATTGAGGATTGGATTGTGATTTGAGAACCAATTTTCAACAGATGTGTAACCAAGCTGAAGGTTGTCTTGTGGAGGTTTAGGATCCTTGTGGGAGGCAAGAATTACAGCATCATCTGCATAGAGGATGATTGTTTTGGAACATGAATTTTGAAGGGAGTTCAGGAACAAGCTGAATAGTAGGGGGCCCAGAATGGATCCCTGGGGACACCTGAGTGAACAGGCCTTGTATCAGAGAGGACATCTGCAATTTTTACTCTTGGAGACCAGTTCTCCAAGTAGCTTTTGAACCAGGCAATGGAGTGGGGAGAGAGCCCAGCTTTCAGAAGTTGCTCAAGCAGTAGGCGGTGATGGACAGTGTTGAACACCTTAGATTGATAAAGACGGACCCAGTTAACTGACCATTGTCCAGTGAGCTGTGAAGAATGCCAGAGAATTCCAGTAGGGCAGATGAGGTGCTATTTTCCTTTCCTGAAGTCATGTTGTTGCGAGCACAGGATATTGTATTTGTCCAGGAAATCTGTGAGCTGATCTGCTGCAATACGTTCAAGGGCCTTGGAGAGGGGTGGCAATATAGAGATCGGAAGGTAGTTTCCATGAGTGGCCCTGTCACCACTTTTATGGACAGAGGTAACAGTGGTGGATTTTTATTTGTCAGGGAACTGGCTGAGCCTAAGTGAGAGGTTGAAATTATATGTCAGTGGCTGTAATACCTCATCAAGGGTGAGTGACTGCAGTTTAAGGTCAAGTGTATCACTGCTGGATCTGGATTTGGTGATGGCTTTGGTAATGTATTTGTGGGCATCATGCATCTTGACTGCTTTGAAATAAAAAGGCGGGTGGCTAGAGGAGGAGGAGGCATTGGGGGGAGGAGAAGGAGAGTCATAGTCCTTGAAAAAGTCAGAAGGGAGAACACTGCTGAGATCAGTGAATGCAGTGTTGAAGGTATTTGCTGCGATTTTAGGGTCAAGCATAGTAGACCCATTTATGTTGAGCAATTTAGGGGAGGTTATTGGCTGCTTCTCAGTGACCACTTTAATATTGTTCCAAAATGCCCTCCCTTTACCCCAGGTATCCGTGAGAGCGTTCTTGAAGTAGGTTGATATCTTTTGCCGGATAGATTTGGTACAGTCATTCCATGCACGTTTTGGATGTCAGTTTCTTTACCAATTGTTCTGTCTGTCCCTGTGTCTGAGGTTTGATCCAGACTCTGTACAGTAACCCATTACATTTTTTAAACACTGGTCCACCCTGTTTTGGTTTCACCCCAGCTGCTTAAAATAACCCTGGAGAGAAACATTGTTCGCTTGTTCTGAAAGAAAATCACAGTCAGTTATAAATTTAGTTTCAGCATTTTCACATTTTAACCCTTTATGTTCATCAGTCATTTGTTGCCACAGTTTCTTCAGGCTTCGTCATTCTTTCCTGGATTTCCAGATCTTGGAGCTGTGCTCAAACAAGTCTGAATCAAAATCTTTGAAAGGAAAAGTGTTCCCACCATCTGAAATTTTCTTTGCCTGAGCTTGTCACCACAGCTGCTGAAACATTACGATTTACTCCCTCTTTGATCAACTCAGTGAATCCTTGAAAGTTATTTCCAGTAATAACAGGTATAGGTAACTTAGGTACTACCCCCACTTTCATTTGGCGTGACACACCCTTAATGGTCAGAGTCACTTGGGTGGTGGGATAGTATCGAGTGTCCCCGTGGATGCAGATGACACTGACCTGATCCTTTTGCACAGTGTTTTCCAGCACTTTAACATGCTCTAGGGTCTGTCTGCTTCCTGAATCAACGAGTCCCTTCACAGTTTTATCCCCCACCTTCACATCTGTTAAGTACTTGCTCCAATTTGCCAAGGACAAATCTGCTCCAGTGCCACTCTTCTTACTAGAGCAGTTTCTTGCAAAATGGCCTAGCTTATTACAGTTATAGCAGATAATGTCTTTGGGCACAGATGTGTTACCCCCACCAGAGTTCTTATCAGGCTTGGAGTTTAAATAGGAAAAAGAGTCTCTTACTGGTGCTTGGCTATTACCTTGCTGCTGTGGCATCAGCCTGGCCATTTGGTAGTCCTCGGACAAAGAAACAGCCTTTTCTAGGGACGTGGATATGTTGTTCATCCACACTGCTTGGCAGTGTCCCTTTCCTATTAAATCAGCTGGAAAGTCTTTAAGCTGGCTCCTTCCACCCACCCGGGTGGTATAACCCTCTGCTCTGCCCCATGACGCCAGATCTTCCTTTCCGCTGGAAGATTCAGATTGCCTCCTTCATGCTCTCGCATTTTATAGGCCCTGGCTTCAAAACTGGTTATCCCGAAAATTCACTTTGTTCGTGTTGGCGATTGAGATTGTTTTTTCTCGATCATGGAAGACAAGTCTTCCCCCCGGATTTCGACAATGTTTGTTCGTCCAGAAGATGTCACGCACCGACCCACATGCCGTATGCCTGTACTGTCTGGGTGTCTGCGATGACACCACGACATGTGAGTTTTGCCTCGCGTTCCATCCTAACGTCCTCGATGACTGTCTCGCACGCCTTCAGCTAGGGAGACCCGAAAAATGGAACCCGCCAGTGAAATCCAAGGAGGCCCGGTGGGTGGTTTACGCAGCCTCGGGATCCACCGAGCCTTTGAGGAGGAAGCAGCTCGTACTGCGGAATCTTCCTCTCTGAGCTTCTTCGTTCCGCTCAACCTGGGCTCCAAACTCTTGGATTCCTTCCGAGAGTTGTACCACTTTCTCCCAGTCAAGGGCGAGAATCCTGCGGGTATGCACTCCTATCAGTCCCGTAAGCTGGAGAAGGACCCGGGACCATCTTCGTCTCAGTGGGGACGCTGTTGGGATCGGGAGAGATCTCGGTCCCAGGAACTGGCGATTTTGACCTCGGTCAAGATCGCCTCTTTGGCCCCCGGCTTTTCTGCCTTGCCGTCTGGCCAGTCGACCAAAGTGTCGATCGACGACGTTGAGATAGTGCTTGACCCAATCGACCCTTTGTCGCCGACTCCCTCACTCGGACTGTGGTCCTTGCTTTCCCCGACGAGGAGACCTAGCCTGCTGGGAACCCTGCAGAGGAGATAGTCCCTGACCCCGGGAAGTCACCGGTTCCTCCGGTGTCTCCCAAGCGACCGAATCGGCCCATCCGATCTCGATCGAGGTCTCGGACCCCCTCGTCTGAAAGGCCGAGGAAGGGCCATATGTGCTCTAAAAAGAGGCAATGCCATCGGTCGTCCTCATCCTGCTCGGATGAGGAGAGACTCTGGAGGAAGCTCTGCTGGCATTACGAGGACCTCATGTGGCAACAGCTGATTCTGTCCAGGCACAAGCCTACTCCGGCTTCAACCCCGGCCATTACTTGGCTTTCGCCTCCCAGGCCAAAGCTGACTCCCCTGCAGCCGATTAAGTTGGTTCCTCCGCCCGCGGAGCCGACGAAACCTCTGGTTCGGCCTAAACCGGTCTCTCCACCAATTTTGGTGGAACCACCGCCCAAGCAACCTGTGAGAGGTGCTCCTTCTAAGGAAGCTAGACTGGACACCGGGCTTCCCCGGCATCTCTCGATCACTGTCACCTCTGACTGCCCCCTGGCGGGTCGAGGGTGATGTGGGCGGTCGACTGTTGTATCCAGATTCCTTGAATTCGGATGAAACTGGCCTCCATTCTCATCCTGGGGATGATAATTCGGCTGGTAGGATAGAGACTGAGGAAGGTCATTCGTCCTTTCAGGGCATTCTTCGCCTCATCTCTGAGTCCGCAGGGATGCCCCTGGAATGTATCCAGAAAAAGGTGGAGCACCCTCTTACTGACATCCTCAAGAGAGGGGATACCCTGACGGAAGCCTTTCCTGTGGCCGAGACCATTGTTGGCCCTGCCTTAGAACTTTGGCAGCGCCCTGCCTCCTGTCCAGCTCTGTCTGCCCATGGCGCCCGCAAGTATGCGGTACCCATGGTACTCCTTGCGGGGTTCACAGAGCACCCTTCGGCCGAGAGCCTTGTGAGTGCCTCTGTGTTCTACTGATACCGACAGATCTCCTGAAAAGGAATCCAAATATTTGGATCATTCTGCCCGGAAGGTCTACGTGGCCTCGTCTTTAGGCCCCTATCAGGCAAGCTCAGTCGTCATCATGGACCACTTCTCCCATGCCCTTTTGGGGTCCTTACTGACCTACAGCATTCTAATTGGCAAGAGTTCTATCTTGCCTCTTCCTTTATTGAAGCATATAATATTTTCCATACTATCCTCATGGATGCAATAAACTGGTATGCCCCACTGGTAAAAACCCGAACAAAGAAAATCTCTTGCCCCTGGTTTTCTTCCAGCCTCAAGTCGGCTCTTTTGCACAGGGATGCCTTACGGAAAAACGCATGAAATACTAAGCTTCATGCTGACTGGGTTTCCTTCAGAGCTGCCATAAATCAATGCACTAAGCTTGTAAGAGCTGCCAAGTTCAGTTACTATAACACCAAACTGAATGCATCTACCCTCAGTCCATCCACCTTTTGGAAGACCGTTAAGGAAGTTGAAGGTCATAGGACATCCAACACCTGTCCATCCAAGATTTCCGTCGACAGCGTAATGCTTACAGATAAACATGGTATATTGAATGGGCTAAACAACCACTTCGCCACAGCTGGGTTGGCCTTTGATTCTTCCCCTGCTAATGCCCTGAGAGACTATCTCTATGGGCAGGACAAGACACCCTTCCCCACCACAAAGGCTGTGCCGTCCTTTTCCTTCAGCCAGGTATCTCTGAAACAAGTCGAAGACATGTTAATCAACCTAGACATTAGAAAAAGTGCTGGTGCTGACTTCACTGACCTGTACTTTTTGAAAATCAGCTACCATATACTAGCCGTCCCCATAACCCACATCTTCAATCTGTCCCTTATGCAGAGTTCCCTTCCGGATAGCTGGAAAACAGCCCATGTTGTCCCATTATTCAAATCAGGGGACCCTGTGGACCTTAATAACTATTGGCCAATCTCTCTGCTTCCTACCTTATCCAAAATGTTGGAAGAGATTGTCAGCCTGCAGATTAGAGACCGCCTTGAACTACATAACCTACTCACCCCTATACAATCTGGCTTCAGACCTCAACATAGCACTATCTCTGCACTTGCAAAAGTTACCAACAACTGGCTGAATGCATTGGACAATAAACTCTATGTAGGTGCCCTATTCTTGGATCTGAGGAAGGCATTTGACACTGTGGACATGCCCTCCTGCTGGATGTTCTCCGTAACCTTGGTCTGGACTGTACTGCCTTCAAATGGTTCAAATGCTACCTTGTGGGACGATTGCAGCAGGTTAAAGTAGAAGGAGACATTTTCCCTATGAAAACCCTACGTAGAGGTGTACCACAAGGCTCAATACTGGCCCCCTTCTCTTTGCCATCTATGTAAATAACATCCACACTGGCATTCATCATGCTGACATCCACTTATTCGCAGACGACACTGTATTATACATTTCTGGACCTACCACTGACAAAACATGGTCAGACCTCTGACTTGAATTTAACCATCTACAGAACAACCTATTGCATCTTAAACTACTGCTTAATGCAAAAAAAACCAAAAGTTATGCTCTTCTCTCCTTTTCAGAGGTCTGCCCCTACTAATGTGGTGGGTGGGCAAACCTCAGTTACTACTCTCCTTAATGAACCTCTGGAACTGGTACATAAATTTAAATACCTAGGGATGTGGATTGACCACAAATTGTCCTTTCTTGACCATACTGAAAAACTTTCCAAAAAACTTAAACTGAGGCTCGGCATATTCTTCCATATTAAGCACTTGCTAACGTTGGAAGCAAGAACCAGAATCGTACAATCCATCTTCCTCCCCTTACTAGACTATGGGGATATTCTATATGAACAAGGGAACATCACAGCTCTAAAAAAGCTTGACATCTTATATCACCAGGCCTTAAAATTCATATCGGGAGCCCCCTACGCTACACACCACTGTTCCTTATATGCCCTGGTCGGCTGGACCTCCTTTGGCATAAAGCGATACAAAAATGCTGCAATCTGGACCTACCGTGCTATCATTAAGAAACTGCCCTCGTATATCTCGGACTGCCTCCCTATTTGTACCCCTGGTTCGTATGCACTAAGAAAATCCACCTATATCACTCTTGTTATTCCCAAAGTCAAAACTCGTTTTGGCAAATTTTCCATTGGCTACTCCCTTCCTACCCTATGGAATAAGCTCCAAAAAGTACTACAAATTGCCTCTTCATTTCCCCTGGTACTTTCAAAACCCTACTGGCCAGGACAGCCACAGAAAATTGTAAATGCGCATCTTAAAACCCCTATGCTAACACCCCTTCTTCCTTCCCCTACCTAAGTCTACTAGTCAGGGCTGTTACAGAAAATTATAAGTGTGCTTCATAAAACCCCTATGCAATCACCTTTCATTTAATCCCTACTTCAGGTCCACACCACTATGATTTCTCACTGCCTTTTACTTCCCTTCTAAGTGATCCAGCATACCTAGTTTTTCTGGCCCACATATTTACAGTGCCTCAGATAGCCATTGCCCTGGACTCTTACTCCTTGATCTAGATATGTTTTTCAGCCTTCAGAGGTGACCTTTCCTCCTTGCAGACCTTTGACCTACTGGCCCTGGCTTGACATCCTGCCAGTCACTTTTAACAGTATCAGTATAGACTGGTACAGCTAGCTATTAGAATTCTTGAGCATTTTGTGAATTGTGTTTTTCTTTAAACCAATTTGTGTTTATCTTAACCAAGCTAGCCAATAGAATGTCTATCATATTCTGTATTTGTACTTTGCTTCAACACATCTGTGTATATCCTAACCATTTTGCATAAACAGCCAATTGTATGTTGTAAGTGTTTGGAATATCTACTCTACGAGGATGTGTTATTGTATACTCCCAATGTTATTCTGTCTCATATGTAATGATTACCAGGTCCATCTTGTAAATGAGTTCTTCTCAATGATGTTTTGCCTGGCTAAATAAAGATTGATTGATTGGACGAAGTCCTCCCGTAGCTCCCCACGGACTTGCAGACCACGGTCAAGCAGGTCCAGGACCAAGGCTGTGCTGTTGCTAAACAACAGCTCCAGGCGGCTCTGGACATCGGGGACTCGTGCCCGTTCGTGGCAGCTGCAGTTGCCTCTCACCGCAGGGCTTGGGTGAGGCTGTCCTTCTTCCCAGTGGACACTCAGCAAAAAACTAGCTGATGTGCCTTTCCTGGGCATCGATCTCTTCGGCCCAGGTGTGGCTGGCCATTTTCAGTACATTGAGCAGTCCAGTGCCACCTTGGATGCCACTTCTGCTAAGGATTCTTCTGGTTCTAAGAAGCAGCAGAAGAAAAAGAAGCCTTTTTGGCACTCTTTCCCCTATGGCCCAGCAGTCCTCCTTTCAAGGGGGTCAGCAGCAGCAGCAGCAGCAGACTCAAGCTTGGTGCCCCTGGCGGAAGCCCGGATCCTCCCAGGCCCGCAAGATAGGCCGAGGTTCAGGCCCTGGACCTTCTGCCTCCAAGCCTGCCCAGTGACGGGTTGGGGGCTGCCACCCCTACTCCCATGACGCCAGCTCTGGGTCCTTCCATGGGGGGCTGGCTCCGCCACTTTCTTTCCGCCTGGTCCGCTGTTACCACGGACAGGTGGGTCTTAGAAGTGGTCAGCCAGGGACTGCTTCTGGAATTCGAGCAGTACCGTCCAAGCCGAGTCCGCGCCCCACAAGAGGAGAGGGTATCTGCCCACACCCGGTTGGCTCTCTGAGACAACATTGCTCAGCTTCTCCTCAAGGAGGCAGTAGCTCCAGTGGTGGACCCTCCAGCAGACCCAGGCTTCATTTCCAGGTACTTCCTGGTTCCCAAGCGGACGGGGGGCTGGCGCCCCATTCTAGATCTGCACGACCTGAATCAGTATCTCAGGTCACGCTCCTTCTGGATGGTCACTCTGTCTCAGATCATACCATCCCTGGAGCGAAACATGTGGTTCTGCTCACTGGATCTCCAGGATGCATTCTTTCATGTCCCAATCCGTCCTTCCCACCAGAGCCGAGGGAACCCTATACGAGTTCCGAGCCATACCATTCGGCCTGTCATCAGCCATACGCATCTTCACCAAATGCATTGCAGTAGTGGCAGCCCATCTCAGGTGTCGGTGGGGGGTGTCAGAATTTACCCCTGCCTCGACGATTGCCTCTTAGCAGGTTCCACCCAGCAGGAGGTGGAGAGGGCCAGGGACCTGGCCCTCCAGACCTGCACCCAACTTGGCCTCCTGATCAACGAGGCCAGGTCAGAGCTCGTGCCTTCTCAGGTGATGTGCTTCATTGGGGCAGAACTCAACTCTCGCCAAGCCAGAGCTCAGCTCCTGGCGGACAGGGCGGAGGTTCTCTCCTCCTTTCCCAATCATTTCTGGTTGGGGAATTGCGCCCTGCCCGGGACTTTCTGCGCCTTCTGGGTTACATGGCGGTGTAGACCTCTGTGGCCCATTGGGCCCGGTGGCACATGTACCCCCTCCAATGGGAACGTTGAGCTCGAGCTCGATTTTCAAACCTTTGTCTGTGGTACTTCCCAATGTAACTGTCAGATTCTTTACTCCGCCTAACAGTGAAGTCGCTCCGGAGATTTTCTCTGCTCGGTTCGGTAAGAGTGAAGCGTTCGGTTTTAAACCAATTCTTTTATTGTTTTTTGGATTTCCGGCCTCTGTCTATGGTTCAGGTAGTGTAGTAGATAGGTAGTGACTGTATTTATTTTAAACAACTTGTGGAAATTGTTTCTTTTCGGTCAGTCCGGTTAGGAACCGACCTTGTGTTTCCTTCTAATTTTAGGTAAATTTTTCCGGTATTAGAGTGGTGTTCTGGCACCAATCGGTCTCAAAAGAAGCGGCCTTTTTCTCGGTTCTTTTCCATACCCTTGACACAGTTGTTACTGATCGGTTGGTATTACCTGGCTTGAAAACTTCTATAGAGTAATTTTGGTAGGTTGGCCATGTCTGAGAAACCCAAAAAGAAAACCGGCCCCACAGGGTTTCAACACTGTACTGAGTGTGGGGAGGCCTTTGCCAAGGCCAACCCCCACGTCATCTGTGTTTATTGTCTGGGGTTTGACCACCTCCAGTCAGACTGCCAAATTTGTAAAAACTTTCCCAAAACCACTTTAGAAAAAAGATTGTGTAGGTTGAAGGAAAGGGAGGCCGAGAAGTCCATGGATCCGGATGGCCTGCCCGGTTCGGCTGTGGCTGAACCTGAGGAGGTGCCTACTGACCTAGGCAATACCTCCTCGGGCAAAAGGAGAGATGACTCAGAGGGGTCAGTTCCGTCAAAAAAGGAATGAAAGTCTGCCGGTTCGAATCCATTACCGTATACTCCAACCGCGGACGAGATAGCCAAAGCGATTTGTATTGTCCAATCGCTTCGTCTGGTTCCGTCCGAACCGGCACCGTCGGTTAGGCGGTCGGTTCGGTTGGAACCGGCTCCTTCAGATTATGATCCGGATGCTTTCTATGAGGAGTGGGAGGGAGACGAAGATTATCCCGAGGATGGCGACGATAACTATGACCAGGGGGGTCTAGATGTGCCCATTGAACCGGACATCTCCCCAGACAGGCCCTCGGGTGTCTCCCCTCCCAGGTTTTCTGAGTCCCCTTCACACTTCTTGTTTTACAAGAAGGTGGCCGAAACCCTCCAGCTCCCTATGGTTGAAGCTGCTGAGGAGGAAGAAGAACCTGATTTCGTGGAAATGATGGAAATCCCAGAGTCCAAAAGGTTGTCTATCCCTCTTCATAAGTCCTTGGGGAAACAGACACAAAAGATTCTACAGACTGCTAACTCTTTACCTCCTGTAGATAAAAGAATGGACAGGAGATGCATGTCGTCAGGCTCAGCTGCGGAGTTCCTTTATTCACATTGCAGCCATGTTGGGGTAGTGCAGGCTGCAGCCTGTGACAAGGCAAACATTCCTTTGGCTTCACACCTCCCAGACGAGGACTCCAGGAAGGTTGATGCCATGGCCACAAAAATATACTTGGCATCCTCTTTGGGACTCAGGCAGGCAAACTGTATGGCCTATACAGCCAGGTACCAGAAGTCCAGGTGGGATACGGTTCTGGAACTGGCTAAAAAAGCCTCCCCCCAGCTAGCCAAAGAGCTGGAGGAGGTGGCTGCAGATGGAATTGAGGCATCCAAGTACAGTTTCACGCTGCTGTGGACTCCAACAAATGTGGCATCCAGAGTCATGGCTACATCTGTGTCTCTCAGAAGGCATGCTTGGCTCAGATGTACTAGCGTATCACAGGACACCCAGTCTAAGGCTATGGGTTTTCCTGTAGTTGGTAACTCTCTGTTTGGGGAGCAGGCAGAGAATTGCATGAAGAAAATGGACGAATATAGGACCACTTACAGGAGTGCACAGGCCAAAGAAAGGCAAGCCACTCCTCAAAAGCAGCGGGGCAGGGGCAGGCCCTTTCACTGGCCTTTTTACCAAGCTCAGGCCTCCTCTTCTTACCCACAAAGGGGGTTTTCTGAGGGAGGGGTAGAAGGGGGGTGAGCAGGGCTGCTTCCTCCTCCCAGTCTAAGGCTCCTGCCAAGCAGACACCCTGAGGTGTCAGCCCGGGTCGACTCTCCAATCCCAGTAGGAGGCAGGCTGGCTTACTACTTTCAGGCCTGGAAGTCTGTTACTTCAGACAAGTGGGTCCTGGAAGTAGTAAGCCAGGGACTGACCCTCAGCTTCAAAAGGTACCCAAAAAGGAGGACCAATTCTTTTCCACCTGCATCAGTTTCAGAAACCCTTGCCCTAGAGGCAGAGGTGTCATCTCTCCTGGCTCTCAGAGCCGTAAAGAAGGATCCTACTCAACACAGGGGAAAAGGCCTGTACTCCAGGTACTTCCTTACCCCAAAGAAAACAGGGGAGTGGCGACCCATCGTGGATCTAAGGTATTTGAACAAGCACATATCAAAACCCAAATTCAAAATGTTAACTCTGGGAATAATCCTTCCCTCTTTAAAGCCAGGAGATTGGCCAGCATCACTGGACCTCAAGGATGCCTACTTCCATATCCCTATCAGGTGCTCCCACAGAAAATATCTCAGGTTCGAGTTGCCTTCAGGCCATTATCAGTTCAAGGCCATGCCTTTTGACCTAACATCAGCTCCAAGGGTGTTCACAAAGCTCCTTGCAGTAGTGGTGGCTTACCTCAGAAGACAGGGTATCACAATTTTTCCATATCTGGACAACTGGCTCCTAGTAGGGCAGTCATCAGACCAGGTCAGGTCAGCTCTGCAAACCACTCAGGACTTGCTCAGTTCTCTGGGGTTTCTTCTCAATCTGCCAAAATCTGTCCTCAAACCAGTACAACTTCTCACCTTCATGGGGTGGAATTGGATACTATCCAATCAAAAGCTTTCCTTCCTCTGGCAAGGGTGAAGGCCTTAGTAGACCTTGCGTCCTCCTTTCGGCCTCAGGTTTCTCTCCCAGCGAGACAGTTCCTTCAACTCCTGGGCCACATGACAGCCTCCACTGCAGTGGTTCAGGGAGCCAGATTTCAGATGCGGGGCATTCAATTCCACCTAAGGTCCTTTTGGTCCCAGAGAAGGGACTCTCTCACCAAACTGATTCCAGTGACCAAAACTCTGGTACAAGCTCTCCAGTGGTGGCTGGACCAGGACAACCTCAGACAAGGGGTTCCATTTCTCCCTGAAGTTCCATCAGTAGTTCTGACTACGGATGCTTCTCTCCTAGGCTGGGGAGCCCACCTGGGAGCCCTAACAGCTCAGGGGATATGGTCCCCACAGGAGTCTCTTCTTCATAGCAACCTCCTGGAACTCAGGGCAGTTTTTCTAGCTTTTCAGACCTTCTCAGATTCAGTCAAGGGCAAGGTGGTCCAAATCAGGATGGACAACACTACCACAATGTGGTACATCAACAAGCAGGAAGGTACTCGGTCCACGGCCTTGTGCACAGAGGCCATGAAGATTTGGTCTCTGGCATGTTCCCTTCAGACTTCTCTGGTAGCAGTTCATCTTCCAGGGAAAGACAATGTGTTAGCAGATGCCCTGAGCAGGATTTCACAGGGACATCATGAATGGTCCCTGAATCCTCACATTCTGAGGATCATTTTCTCCAGGTGGGACACTCCAGAGATAGATCTATTTGCAGCACCAGACAATCATCAACTTCCTCTGTTTTGTTGCTGACCTCCAGTCCTGGGGACAGTTCCCCAGGATGCCCTCATTCTGGACTGGAAGGGCAGGTTTCTCTATGCCTTCCCTCCTTTCCCTGTCGTGTTCAGAGTTCTGATCAAGATAAGCACTCAACCCTGCCCAGTGATACTGGTGGCTCCAGATTGGGCCAGACAACCCTGGTATTCTCTACTGCTGTCCTTGGCTGTGTCATGTCCCCTGTCTCTTCCCAGGAGATGCAATCTTCTCTCTTCCTCCCAAGGGCGGATCTGGTACCCCAATCTCCAGTCTCTCAACCTCAAGGTCTGGCTCTTGAAGAGTTAGAATATGTAGCACTACATCTCTCTCAGGGCGTTCTGGATATTCTGAAGGTCTCCAGGAAACCTTCCACTAGAAAAACTTACAATTCCAAATGGAAGAGGTTCAGTATTTGGTGCTCTCAGAAAGGTATTGTGCCTGATTCTGTAGGCATTTCCACAACCTTAGATTATCTAGTTCATCTGAATAGTCTAGGCCTTAGGCCTGCCACATTGAAGGTTCATCTAGCAGCTGTCTCTGCATTCCTTCAGCAGGAAGGGCTCTTCCCTGGCATCTCATCCTGTTTTCAGGAAGTTTTCAAAGGCCTGGTTCACATTAACCCTCCCTTTAGGAGCCTACTCCATTGGGATCTTAATGTCTGCATTGCTCAGCTTATGCAGCCATCCTTGAGCCTGTGGCTTGGCTGAATTGAAGTACTTGACCTGGAAAACTGTGTTCCTGGTAGCTATTACTTCTGCCAGGTGGATTAGTGAATTACAGGCCCTGTCAGTTGAACCTGACTTTATATCCTTCCATAGGGATAAAGTGGTCCTAAGAACTAATAGGAGGTTCTTGCCTAAAGTGGTATCGGATTTTCACCTAGACCAGTCTATATCTCTTCCTGTGTTTTTCACTGACCATTCTTCTTCAGGAGAAAGAATATTACACAGTTTGGATGTTAAAAGGGCTCTTAGCTAGTACATAGAGCATACTAAGGAACATAGGAATGACTGTCTTCAGTTGTTTCTCACTTGTGATGAAGTGGGGAAAGGTAAGCCTGCCACTAAAAGATCTGTTGCCAGGTGGATTGTTTCTTGTATACAATTCTGCTATAACAAATTGGGTAGAACACCCCCTTCAGGCCTAAGGGCTCACTCCACTAGGGGTACAGCTGCTACTCTAGCTGCGGCCAGAGATATGCCCTTGTTAGAGATCTGTAAAGCAGCCGCCTGGAAAACAGTATATACATTCACCAAGCATTACTCCCTGGACATCCAGGCTAGGAGTGATGCTAGGTTTAGCACAGCAGTACTGCAAAGCCTGTTCCCAAAGTAGGTTATGCATTCCCTCCTCCATAGGGAACTGCTTGGTAGTCTGCATTATGTCTGAATACAGCAAGACTTCATGTTGTTTGAAGAAAAAATTACTCACCATAGTAATGTTGTTTCTTCTAATGGAGTCTTGCTGTATTCAGACCTCCCCCCCTCCCTCTCAGAACCTGTTTTTGGGAAGTGGACTGGCAGGTACAGTGTTGCACCTCAGGGGTGTACCTTGTACCCTCCCTCGTGGTAGGGTAGCTGTTATATTTATCTATCTTGTGTTGCATAGCTTAATTTGTCACTACCTTGTTTCTTTTTGGGTTCTCGACTTGAGTCTTCTTTGGACCCCAAAAATATTTTGCCTTTTGGCTATCTGTTTCAAACAATTTCCATATATTTTACTGCTAGTTAGTTGCTCATAAGAATCTGACGGTTACATTGGGAAGTACCACAGACAGAGGTTTGAAAACCGAGCTCGAGCTCAACGTTCCATGCTTCTGCATGGAGTTAACCCTTTCGTCTCTGGAGCAGTTCAAGTGCTAGGGCTAACTGCATTATGTCTGAATACAGCAAGACTCCTTTAGAAGAAACAACATTACTATGGTGAGTAATTTTTTCTTACCCATTACCATATTGACCTTGGGTCACGCCGGGATGCTGGTTTTGGGGCCTCAGTTCTCCAATCTTTATTTCCCAAGTAAGTATCTAGGGGGTGTGCACCTTGCCTCCCTCCTCCAGGAGAACTGCTTGGAGTCTGCCAAGAAGAGTGGATGAACAACATATCCATGTCCCTAGAAAAACAGGTTACTCACCTGTAACAGTAGATCTTACTTCGAGAGGGTTCCTTCAGTAGATCATCACATATAGGAGTGGCGCCACCTGGCGTCGGGCCACACGGCAGACTTTTCTATCAATACCTGACGGGGGATCACCCACCCGACGTCACGTGACCGATGTCAGCGTGACTGTATATAGTGGACGGTCCCCATGCCCACCCTCCAGTTCTTTCCCGCTGTCGCCTTGTGTCAGTCGCATAGCAGACTTCCATATAGCGATCGTCAAGAAAGTGTCTTGCGTTGTATTTTCCCTCGCTAATTTCCTTACTATTTTAATGTTTCTTATTGATGTCTTCTCCAAAGAAGAAGTGCTCATCCTGTGGTCACCTCAAGTGTGTCCTCTGTCTGGGCCCGGACCATCCAGTCTCCTTCTGCCCTGAGTGCCAGACCTTCAATCAGGCCACAAAAAAGAGGAGACAGCAGGCTTTGGAGGCCCATCTGCTAAAAGCCCGCCTGGCTTCTCTTGAGAAGAAAATGGATTGGCTTAGACATTCTTCGTCCGAAAAGGCCTCTCCTTCTAAAAATCATATGGAGAAATATAGGGAGCGGGAGCGCTCCACGGACGACGCCCTCGACGAGCAAGGCCCTGCCGCCGTCCAGGAAGGACGGTAAGTCTGGTAAATCTACAGCGGGTCAGTCGGCCGTCGGCTCCTCCAGCGACCGCACCACTTCGGCCGATAAGTTGGCCCCCGGCTCCTTCGGGGACTGCACGGCGGCCGGTAAGACGACAACCCAGGCTGTGGGTACTCACCCGGCTCCAGTCGATAAGCCGGCCGGGGGCTCCTCCCCAGCCCGCCTGACTCCACCTGATAAGTCAGCTGTCACGGATGACTGCACGGGTACGGTTCCCCCGTTGGGGCCTAACAGCACCTCACCTGACGTCCGGCGGGACCAGAAGGAGAAAGCCCCTCTCCCTCCTTCTCCTCCTTCCTCGCCTGTACCCTCCAATTCTCTGGCGGGTACCTCCAGCGATGACAACGGAGAATCCCTTGACTCTGTCGATGCCTCGGGGTCTGCTCTACTTTCCTCTCTCAGGGTCAAGGAGAAGGAGGCTCCTCTTCGGCCATCTGGCCTTACTATAGAGGCCCCTCCTCCGCCTTCTGGCGGGCTCTGGCGCCTCCGACGCTGATCGTCCCAACGACAGTTCCACAGCTGGGATCGGTTGTCTGGCCTCGGCCGCTGGCCCCGATGCTGGATCAGGTTCCACCACCAGGGCCCCTTCGTTTGGATCCGACGCCGGCCCCCTTTCCGGCGCTGGATCGGGTGGTGCCGGTTCTGACGTCGGTTACCCTGACGTGGGCTGTCCCGATGCTGGACCTTTTGCCCATTTACACAATGGCGGGTCCGACGTGGGTACCCCTGATGCCAGATCTGACAATGGGGATTTATACCAGACCCCGAACTGTCCCGCATTACCCAGAAGGGTATCCTGGGGGCTACTACCCGGGGGCCCCACTCCAGAATGGAGTAATTTTGGGCAGTTCTACCCTGGATCCAATCCCTATTTAAATTTTCAGGGATTCCAGGGTTATTATCCTCCACCAGTTCCTGCTCCTCCTCCTCAGCCTCTGCCTACTCCCCCCCCCCCCGGTCACCCCAGATTTCAAGGCTTTAATCCAGTCTTGGTGGCTGGGGGCACAGTCGGAGTTGGTCTCAGACCTGGAGACTAGGCTCTGACAACTGCGGTCTCCCAGGTCTCCTCCTCCGAGTAGCTCTTCCATTACCACCGTCCACATCTCGGGGAAGACTCGGCAGGACGTTTCCCCTCCTGGATACCAGACATCATCCTGTCAAGGAGGCAGACGGCCATAGTTCAGAGGGGACGGACGATTCTTCTGAGGAGGCTCCGGAGGACACGGAGGATATGAAAGGCAAGGAGTCTCCGAAGTCCCAACCAGAGGACCCCTCCTTTTCAGATTTATTGAGGTCCATGAAGGAGTACTTTTAGGGGCTCGGTACTTTTTGTTGGGGACACCAAAGATATTATCACAGACCTACAGGACAAGGGACTTGTCCTTAGGTCGATGTACCAATCAGGCTCCCAACAACAGCAGCAGCAGCCCTTTTGGAAAAGGACTTGGAGGCAGTGGAAGAACGCTCAGGCGTGCCGCCAAGGGAAGCGTAAGGCCACGGGTACAGCCACCCCTCCTGCCGCCAAAAACCAGAGACGTTCAGGAGGCCCTCCCCCTGAATGTCCCGCCACTTATTGAGTCCCCGGCCCACTGTCTCTTCAGTCTTGCAATGGGGAGCAGGTGGGTGGGAGGTTCGCCCTCCACGCACAGGAGTGGAGAGCGATCACCTCAGATGAATGGGTCCTGCAACTAGTGTCCGTAGGACACACTATAGAATTTCTGGAAATCCCTCCAGAAACTCTTCCCCGGAAGTCCTCCTATTCTTAGACCAGGCCCTCCTAGTTCATGAGGAGGTAAACTCGCTCTTGCTCAAAGAAGCAATTGAGTGGGTCCCCTTCGGGCAAAGGGGAAAGGAATTTTACTCTCATTTTTTCCTGGTTCCAAAAAAGACGGGGGACTTCAGATCTATACTCAACTTAAGTCAACTAAACCAGTTTGTTGAGTACAAAAAATTTCGAATGCTGACACTTCAGAGCCTCCTTCCTCTCCTCATGGAGAACCATTGGCTTTGTGCCTTGAATATGCAGGATGCCTACCTGCACATCCCCATCTTCCCCAGCCATCGCCGGTTCCTGCGTTTTCACTTCCAAGGGGAACACTTTCAGATCACAGTCAGTGTTCCCAAGTCATCCCTTATCCCTGCCCAGAAACTTCAATTCATTGGGGCAGTCCTGGATACGGTCCAGTGCAGAGCCTTCCTGCCTCCAGACAGGGTGGAGACCCTTATCTGCCAGGCCTCCAAAGTGGCTTCTTGCAGAACCATCCCAGCTCGGGAGGTCCTATGCTTTCTGGGCGTGATGGCAGCTGCCATCACAACTGTTCCCCTAGCAAGACTTCACATGAGAGTTACTCAGTGGTCACTGCGGGTGCAGTGGGATCAGCTCCTGGATGACCTGGATCATCCGGTTCTGGTCTCCTCTGTGGTTCAGAAAGATTTGCAGTGGTGGAGAGAATCTCGCAATCTTTCTCTGGGACTTCCCTTTTGGACCCGTGAACCACTAGCTACTCTCACCATGGATGCCTCAAATATGGGGTGGAGAGCTCATCTTGGGGAACACCAAGCCCAGGGACTGTGGTCCGGCGTGGAGACTCCTTTGCACATCAATGTTCTGGAGTTGAGGGCGATCCTGTATGCCTTACAGGCCTTTCAGTCCCTGCTTCCAAAGGGATCTCTGCTAATCCAAATGGACAACATGTCGGTAGTTTAGTATATCAACAAACAAGGAGGAACCCGGTCGTACCCCCTATGCAGGGAGGCGGCGTGGGTGTGGAACTGGGCAGTCCAACACCATCTGGTCCTCATGGCCGTGCACGTTCCGGGTGTTTTAAACGTCCTGGCGGACAGTCTCAGCAGATCTCGGACCATAGCTCATGAGTGGGAACTGCTTCAGGAAGTGGCGGAATCCATCTTCCAACGTTGGGGGCATCCGGAAATCGACCTCTTCGCCTCCGAATTCAACGCAAAGCTTCCCAGGTTTTGCTCGCTCATTCCAGGGCATGGTGCTTTCTGAAACGATGCGTTGTCTCTGTCTTGGACAGGGAAATTTGTGTATGTATTCCCTCCGTTTTTCATTCTGCAGAGGGTTCTGGGCAAGCTTCAAGCGGAGAAGGCAAGGATGATTCTCATTGCTTCTCTCTGGCCGAGACAAATCTGGTTCCCGCTGCTACAGCAGCTTTCCAGGGAACCACTGGTTCCACTTCCAATGACTCACGACCTCCTGACTCAGGATCAGGGTCGACTGTTGCACCCGGGGCTCAGGACCCTGCATCTCCATGTGTGGCTCCTGTAGACATAGCAGTCTCCCATTTTGGAATTTCCTCCAGGGTTGCTCAAGTCCTCATTGAGGCTAGAAAGCCCTCTACCTGTTCCACTTATGCCATGAAGTGGAAGCGGTTTTCCATTTGGGCGACCGCTAAGGGTTGGAACCCCTTCTCTTGCTCGGCCCCACAAGTCATGGAATACCTCCTTCACTTATCTGACTCTGGTCTGTTCTACTCCTCTTTGAAGGTCCATATCTAAGCTATCTTAGCATACCATGAGCTAGTGGATGGTAAACCCATGGCTCAGTTGGAGGTCTCAGAAACCTTTCTGAAAGGGATTCTCCATTTGAAACCCCCCATCCGCAACCCAACTCCACCTTGGGACTTGAACTTCATCCTTGAAAAGCTCACCCTTCCTCCTTTCGAGCCGGCTATGAGCTGTGATTTGCACTTCCTGTCTTGGCAGGTGCTTTTTCTTGTGGCTATCATGTCAGCCCGCAGGATTTTGGAACTTCACGCACTAGTCTGCAAGGAGCCCTATCTGATTTTCCATAGGGACTGGGTGGTCCTCAGAACACATCCAAAGTTTCTTCCCAAGGTGGTGTCAGAAGCCACACTGAACCAATCAGTAGAGCTTCTGGTGTATTATCCGTCCCCCTCTAACAGAGGTGAGGCACTTCTTCATACGATGGACGTCCATCGGATTCTCCAGTGTTACACCAACCGGACCAAAGAGTTCTGCTCTTGTGACCAGTTGTTTGTTTCCTTTTCCCCGAGATTGAAGGGCAAACTGGTTTCTAAGCAGGACCTGTCCAAGTGGTTAGGCAACTGCATTAGATTCTGTTACCAGAAGTATGAGAAACCTCTGCTGGGTTCTATCAAATGTCATTCTGCTAGGGGCATGGCTGCCTCTGCGGCCTTCCTACGGAACGTTTCCATGGCCGACATTTGTGCTTCTGCTACTTGGAGTTCTGTCCATACCTTTACCAAGCATTACAGTCTGGACATTGCTTCTAGGTGGAGAGCTGGCTTTGGCCTAGTTGTCCTGCAGGGCCTTCTGTCCTAGACTGGGTCCATTCTGGATCGCGTTTTTTTCCATTGGAGTTCTTTTTCTTCCTCCCTAGTTTCTCTTGGTCTCTCCTTGGAGGGACTGCTTGGGACTCTGTCCTATATGTGATGACCTACTGAAGGAACCCTCTCGAAGTAAGATGGTACAGTTACATATGAACATACCGTAATAATAGATCTTTGAGAGAGGTTCCTTCAGTAGGTCATATTTTCCCTCCCTCCTTCCCCTCATTTCTGTTTTTACAGGGACTCCAAATCCTGTTCGCTCCTGCTGTCAGGCCTCTTCCTGGCTCCGGCGGGAGAACTGGAGGGCGGGCATGGGGACCGCCCACTATATACAGTCACACTGACGTTGGTCACATGATGTTGGGTGGGTGGTCCCCCGTCAGGTATTGCTAGAAAAGTCTGCCGTGCAGCCCGACGCCAGGTGGTGCCAGTCTTATACATGATGACCTACTGAAGGAACCTCTCTTTGAAGATCTACTGTTATGGTAAGTTCCTACGTAACTGTACTTTCTAGGAGTGGTATATGTTGTTCATCCACACGGACCCACCCGACCTCCCCGACTGCGGACACACAAACCTAGCTTCCAGCGGGCTGAGATCTGGCATCATGGGGCAGAGCCGAGGGTTATACCACCCGGGTGGGTGGGAAGAGCCAGCTTAAAGACTTTCTGGCTTATTTAAAGGGAAAGAGACACTGCCAAGAAGTGTGGATGAACAACATATACCACTCATAGAACTACTGTTACCTGTTTTTCCCCTCTCTCTGGTCGGTGTTCCTTTACCCACAGCTGCACATCTGTAGGCAAGATGTTGATGAATTGCTCCAAGGCAAATGTGCCGAGCTGTGGGACTGTTTTGTTCTGTGGTTGGTGCCATTTTATCAGGAGTTCTGAGTCAGGTGAAGGCTTCTCGACGATTGTCGACCAAGTTGTACCTCAGAGATCGAAATCTCTGCCTGTAGGTCTCTCTGGAGATGTCATACCTTTTCAGGATATCACTTTTCACCAGGTCATAGTTTTCTGACTGTGCAGTGTCCATACTGCTGTAGGCAAGTTGGACTTTCCCTGTCAGGTAGGGTGCCAGTCTGATTGTCCTTTGCTATTTTGGCCATTGGCAGGCTGTGGCAACTCTTTCTCAAACTTTGTCAGGTATGCCTCTATATCATCTGAGGGACACAACTTTGTAAGTTTAATGTCTTTTAAGTTGCTAGCATTTTGTTGCTCATCTGGATGCATGCCAGATCCTCTGCCTTTGGTAGCTTGCAAGGCATCCAGCCATCGCTACTCCTGTCACTGCATCTCTTCTCTCCTCTGTGCTTCTAAGTGTTGATTCTCTTTTTCTCTCTGCTTCTCAGTTTCTCTTTGTTGTATAGCCCACCATTTGAATAAGTCCAGCAGGCTTTCAGATTCTGTCACTGCCTATTCTTTTTCCATAACTTGTGCTTGCTGTACAGTCTCAGACTGGACTTCTGTCTCTGCTCGTTTGGCTGCCATTCTCCTAGTAACCACTCCTGGACTTGCTGCTGCAGAATCTATACTTTCCTCTGTGCTTCTCTGGTACTAGGTCCAGTACCCACGCACAAAACTCCTGTCTTAGAGTATGCATGGTGTAAATCCCACTTAGGCTGACACCATCTGTCGCCGAGGCACATGTCAGGAAGCATAGGAAAAACCAGGAGCAGTTGTAGAATTTACCAAAAATATTTATTTACAGTAGTAATAACAAAACAAATAAACTTGTTCAGTATAACTATTTACAAAGGAAGAATAAACGGCAGATCCATCACAATTTTCCTTCAATCTCTGTGTGTCCATCTCTGTTTTTAAGCAATTGCAGCTCAGCTCTCTTGTAAGTCCTTGCAGCCCCCATTCTAAACAAACATCTTTTCCTTGTAAATATCAGGCAGGAGCTGCTAGAACACAGTGTGCTTCTTGAGTTGAGGCCCTCTTTTGCACAGATTTTGCAAAAAGATTAAAAATTTAGCTTGGGTAACCTCTCGAGTTCCCAATAGCTTTTTGCAATCATCTCAAAATATAATTATATACATTTCAACAGTAACACTATATATTTTATAAACCAGAAGGGATCCCAATATCAGTTACATTGCCATACAATGATTTCATATATTTTTATTCAGCAGATATGCAAGGGAGGAAAAGACAGACCGCATAAGAAAACGGAGAGACGGTGATAGGCAAAGAACTGCGAGCCTGTCGGGTTGATCAAGTTCAAAGTCTCACAGGAAAATTTGGTTGTGCAACCAGACAGAAAAGGACATATCCTTGCATTTAAACACTTTCTCCGTAACAACTGGGACAGGGTCCTATTCCACCCTGTCACAGTCCTGCACCGCAACCCTCAGTGGCACTGGGCCGGCTAAGCTTTTCCTTAAAGCAGAAATGCTTCCCACGGGGTCCTGTGCCTTCAGCTTGAACCCACCAGTGATGAATAGTGAAGATATACAGAAAGATCTAGAATTACGGTAGGTACATAATTTTCAGTTATAATCTTGCCAAACTCTTCACCATCACATGCACTCACCCTATTCCACTAAAATAGACATCTGAGAGAGAGGAAAAAAAAACTAAGTCAATCATTTAAAAAACAGCACACTGGTATGATAAATCTTTGGCATGATCCTAAGTGATTTTAGACACTTTTACACACAGGTTTCTGTAACGGAATGACTGTTATGGAAGCAGTATACCGTTATATCCCCTGTATGTAAAATGCATCTGTTCCATTACAACGGTGAACGTTCACCCGAACCGCAATCTCTTCCTACCTCGGTTCGTCCCTTTGTGATTCGTTTCGTCTGGCTGTGTAAAACAGCCATTCCGGCAGCAGTAAAAACACAGCCATAGAGCACCACACTGCATGGGGGAGCCGAAACACAAATACTGAAAACGGAGATGGGGGGGGCGGGGTTGCCGGAATACCCTCTGCATGTAAAGTGAACCACAAACGGAACAGAGTACAACGGTGGCACACCGGTAACGGCCATTCCGTTGTACTCGCCTGTGTGTAAAAGTGCTTTTTGATAAGTACTGATAAAGTCTTACTCATCGGCTAGGGGCTCCGCAATCGGGGCCTGAGCAATAAAGTCCTTCCAAAGTGCCTCTAGCTTATTCCACGCTTCCGAGGTGTCCAAGAAGACAAATGTTTTGCCTGCATAGTAAAGCTGAAGCTTGGCAGAGTACTGAAGGCTGTGAAACACACCCAACACTCTGAGACCCTCTTGGACTGTGTCAATCGACTTTCTTGTGGTGCGGGTCTCAGAGTTGAGGTCTGGAAAATAGTAAAGCTGTGTCATCCTCCATAGAAAAACAACTTTTGTTTTTAGCTGCCAGTAATACCAGGTCCCTCACGTGTGATCACCAGCAAGCAGTATGCGAGGTTGCTCAGGATCAGCTGGACACCACCTTTGAGTTATTCGGTAGGCTTGCAGGAGCAGCCCTTGTAAGTCCAAGTTTAATAGTTTTCCCAACAAAGTAGTGATGCAAGGGACCGCATTTTGCCCTTCCAATTCCTCGGGAAGACCCAGAACTCTAATGTTCATCTTATGTGTGCTGTTTTCCAAATGTGCAAAAGTTTACTTTCCTTAATTACTCCTGTGACTGCAAGTGAGGTTTTATTTGAGGTATCAATGGCCTGTTTAATTTCTGTTGTTAAAGTATCCATGTGGTTTTTCAGGGCTATGAACTTATTGTTAATGCTTTCCGCCTTGCAATCTTGCTCCCTGATTGCCTGTAGGAGTGCCGCATTTGAGGGCTTCGCCTTGCTAGTGGTCCCAGCCTGCCCATCTTGTAGATGCTGTTCGGGCGGCTTACATTGTATTTTCTTGCCACCCTTCTGTAACGTCTGCTTTCAGGGGTTCTCCATTGCCTGAGTGCTTCAGAGTTTTAACTGCAGACTCTCCTCCGTGAGTTCTACCAACTGAATGAATTAAAATAACAAATGCGCAGAGTTAGGGCCGGCCCATTGGCATAGAGGGCTGAGGTGCCTTGCGTGTCTTACCCCTTACCACGCTGGCAAACCGAGTTCGGGAACAAGCTTGGATTGTCGGGGGTTGGTCGGGGTGGGCGTGGGAGATGATTGAGTGTCCGGAGGACAGCTCTCCTCTCGGGGGGGGTGGAGGGGGGGCCTTCTCGACTTGGCCCTTGGCTGCCCCTGGGTGGAGACCTGGAGGTAGAGCAGGCAGCTTGAGCAACATGTAGGGAGGGGCTGCAGTTCCGTAACATATGTGTGCCACGTGCACATGCTTGTGTATCGCTGCAGCTGGGGAGGAACTATGGGAGAAAATGGAAAATTGGTTGGCTTGGGTTACATGAATGTCTGACCGCTTACCTCCATCCCCATGCTGTCACCCGGTCGCCAGCCCGACCATCTGAATGAGAGTCACTGGATGGGGAGAGGACGGCCCTCCCCTTCCCAGCCCCACCAACAGGGGCAATCCGTGGTGAATGTAGCACTCGGATTTTGGGACAGATAGGTGCCGGGCAAGAGGAGGCAGGGACAGGGCTGAGAGCCTGCCTGCGGCAGCTAGAAGGAAAAAAAAAGCTTTATAAGAAAAAAATGCGCAGAGTTAAAACATAAAATTACATTTAATTTATGATTGCTGAGCAGCTCGCTGTAGAGCTTCTCTCCCTGCTGGCTGCTAGCCACACCCCCTTACCTGCACATATCTGTTAGTGAGCATCATATAGAAGTATTTGTGTATCAGAAAATGAGCAGTTAGACAGGTTCTTGATATTTTTTTTTTAATATTTACCATCCTGACTTTATCCTTGATGGACCTCCTGCTCCCGAGTATGCACTTACAAGATGACTTTTTGGTTTTTGTTTAAGCAAGTGTCACCTGAGACGATTTTCTAACAGGAGTCCGACTCCTGAGCACAAGAAAATTAATCCGCTGCCATAACGAGTATTCTAACATGTTTACATCTGTAAATGAAAGTTAAAGCCGTGACTTTGTGCATGGTTCTGCTTTGTGTCGGGTGATGGCACTTCTTTGGCGGTGGAAGCACTTGGCCTCTGGTATTGTGCTTTAACCCATCCAAGGTGGGCCGTCATCCCAGCACAAATGATACCCTGTCTGCCTTACTGCTCAGTTTACAGCCATTCTGGGTGAGTGCCTCCCTAAAAGGGTTTAACTGTTTAAAAAGCCTTTTGCTGTTCTCTCCTCCCTTATGTCGTTCTGTTGCTCAGTGTGCTTTCTCAGCAAGTTTATTTTGGTGACTCTGGCTGCCTCTTTTTTTTGTTTACTTTTTTTTGTCAGTTTCCCAATGTTTCAGGTCTGTTTTTATCGTGAGCATTGTTTTTGTCCTCCTTTCCAACTGCCTAGCACTCATGCTGCAGGCATGCATCATTTGTGAGCAGCAGTTGCATGTGCTCACCCCTGCATTTACGTGACGCTCCTGCATCTTTTGTGTTTTTCTTATGCAACCCTGATTGCACCATTTTATCTCTGCAACTGTGCATGTGGCAGATTCTCTGTATAGTTGTAGCATTTTCATAGCTTAACGCAAAGTCCATTGCATTTCAGTTTCACTGCAGTTGTGGAATTTTCATTTGCTACCCTAATACAAGGAGCATTTGTGTTAGAATTTGCCACAAAGTGCGTTTGCACAGTGCTTTTCTCCCTAAGTATTTTTTTATATATAGCTGTGCAAACAAAGGGCGTTCGGTAGTTTTTTCCCCATACTTGGCAATGTTTCGCATTTTTATTGGCACTATGGCATTCCCACCGACCATTTTCATTCAAAAAGTGGAACACCTGCCACAGGACTATGAGATGTATGGTAAATAATGGCTGTGATCGTTATGCCGGCTATTTGCTACACCCTAGTTTATTTGGATTGTTGATGCATTATGGTTTTTCTAGTAGTTTAGGTATCCTTTAATGGAAAGGAAAGGGGGAAAAGGGGCAAAAGTGTCCACCTGGGTGTGCTGCAGCTCCCAAACGGCTCAGAGGAGCCTGATGCCCTGCTGGTCAGATTAGTTACGCTAACAGCCAAATTGGATGCAGTTGAGATCCTATGGGACTAGTCTCCTAGGCATAGCCTGATGTCTTGGGAGGGCTTACGACAGGACTGAGTCTCAGTTTCTGACCACATTCATGGACTGGGGAGCCTCTTGAGCAGGGTACTAGGTTTGAGGCCACCCTTGACCTTGTTAACAGCAGTGGGGATAGGGTAATCTCCATTGTAAAGGTTAGGGAATTGGTGAGAAGCAGGGATTACAACTGGGTGATGTTCTGCCTGATGACAGGGAAAACTGATCAGATCCTAGCCACCAGGACCAGAGACTTTAAAAAGTCTGACTTTGGTATGATGAAGGACCTGGTGGTCCAGTGGTCTGGAGTGGCTGCATGAGGCTAGCAATTCAGAGTACATGTGGTGTTTGTTGAAGAAGATGCTCACAGCAGCTGCAGAGGTCTGCATTCCTGTAAGTAATAAAGGAAAGAGAGCCAAGAAAAGCCCCCTCTGCCCAGCTCAACAAGTACCTAAGGCAACTGATTCTGAGCAGAAGTGGGTTGCTTCCAAGCCAGAGAGGAGTACAGAGCAGCACTGAGGGACTTCACCTTTAGAATTAAGACAGCACTTTGCTCTGCCGCACATGCAGCCTTGGTCCTGGAGCGGAGTTGAGTCGTTGTGAATCTCCCACTGCTGCATACTGCTCTAATGTCAGCTGCAGGGGATTCTGGGATTTGTAACAGAAGATGTCTGCCTAGAACTAAGCAAAATCTGATAGAATCCACTATACTACAGTAAACAGTAAGCAAACCAAAATGTTTTTGCACACAAAGTGCATGTTGGGACCAGACCCGCACTTGACTATGGGGTCCTTGGTGCTGACGGTTCCCCTTTAATTAGGGACAGATCAAGCCAAACTAACCTTATCACCTACTTTAAGAGAGTGGCCGATCAGGGATTTGGAAAGTAGCAGGGATGAGGACATAATCTCTTTGGACTTTAGCAAAGCCTTTGGTATTGTGGCACAAGATAGGCTTCTGAGCAAAGTAATGCAGCGTTGTGTACACAAAACATGCACATGGTGGATTACTAACTGGCTTGGAGATGGGAAGCAGAAGATGATGGTGAATGGGTATTATGCCAAGTGGCACCTCTAGGGAATCTGTGCTTGGGCCGCTGCTTTTCGACATCCTCATCAGTGGTCTGGAAGGTGGCTTTTCCAGCATGCTGCTCTAGTTTGCACATGACTCTAAGCTGGCCAAAATGGTGGAATTCCTTGAAGATGAGTATGACAGTTAAGGAGGACCTGAAAAAGTTGAGCAGTTGGTCTGACTGCTGGAGCCCCAGCTTCAATGTTGCAAAATACAGGGTGCTACACGTGGGGACGAGATACGGAGGTAGGACCTGCACACTATGTGGGGCCCCTCTTACTGCAGTGGAGGAAGATAAATAAATGGAGGGGGGGTCACAATAGACAAGGAGCTGAAGCAGGACAAGTGGAGTGATGTCAGTCTTTCACATACTCATCAACAAGATTGAACAGTCAGAGATACTTGATCTGATGTACTGCAACAGGACATGATTAGATATGGTGAATGCAGGGGTAACAGTAGGACACACATTTTTCTCCCACAGAGTGGTAACCTTTTTTGTTGTTGTTTGCCGGAGAAAGGGGGGCTAGGAAGTATGTTCCTCTTTTCAGCCTTTTCCCGGTGGGGGTGGATGAAGAGGAAGTACTGACTGATTTTGAACCAGGTTAAGCAGTTAGTGGATTAATAAATGGGGGGAATTTTTAACCAGGACAATGGGGAAGTTCCCCTACTCATTTCAAGAAATGCCATGGCATTTAACATCCCCCTGAGCAACCACCAGAGCAGGCAAACCAGGACCTCAGTTTAATACCTCTTCCGAAGGATGGGTCTATGGGGACGAACCTGTGGAACAACCTAAAAGTGGAGACGGTGAACATGAAGACAGCACAGGCTTTCAAGGTAAGCCCAGGCAAATGTATCCTTACCAAGGGAATAACTGGGTACCTAGGTAGTAGAGTGGGTGGGGAATCTATGTAAATTGTTATGTGTTTGCATAGCATTCTTATTTATACCTGTTTATTTATTCTTAAACTGGGTAAGGTCCAGTAGGCACAGCTGCCCGTTTTCAGGGGTGACCCAAGAGCTTTAAAGTGACTTGCTCAGAGCCGCATAATATGCAAGTGGAGGTTGGGGGAATCAAACCCAGGTCCGCTGGATGTACGAAGCTCATTCACAGCTTGTTATTCTAAACTCTATGCTGTACTGTCAGTCATATTTAGCCAACCATGCTTATGAAGCAAAGGGGTGTACACAACAGACTTTGCGTCCCTTCAGACCTTAAATTACTATGTTGCTCTGTTACTATGAAAGAACAGAATGACATGACATGACATTCAGTTTTATTTTAGGTTATGTAATAGGGATCTGCTGATGTCTTTAACTTTTTTTAACAAGAGATGGAGCCCCCTGTTAATAATGCTTTCAGTATTAGAAAGTGGTCTTATGAAGAAGTCGCGTCATGTCACAACTGTCTCATATTAAGTTCCTCTGTTCAACTTGTACTAGTTTCACTGTGTTTGGTGGAGGGGTAACTGCTGTCTCACTTTTTTGCAGGTAGATTTTTAAACCCAGCCTTGCTTCTCTCCATTGGCAACATCAGTGCCATTTCATGAGTCAGCCAGCAGAGGGTGGACTTGAGCTGTACTAGAAGTATACCTGGTGCTTTTACTTATTTTGTCATGAACATAGAATTTGCCAGAGCAAAGAAAGCCCATTTGACCATATCGTTGTCTCTCTGCTCTCCAGGCAGGCGCAACATTAGCCGATTCACCTTTCCTAGGCACCCAAGCAGAGGTGGAGCTAGACATTTTTTTTTTTATTCTATTTATTCACCTACCAGCGACAGTCTCTCTCAGGTGTGGAGACTTGACTAGTGCTCTGCTGCCCGCCTGAAGCCCTCCGACATGCTTCTTCGGTCTGGTCTGGCCCCTCAGCCTCTCCGGCCACTTGATCCCCCGGCTCTGAGCTCCCTGGGGTGGGGTTACCTTTTCTCCTCTGGCACTCTATCGTGAATCTAGTGGAGTGGCCATCGAGGAGGAGGGAGACCGGATACACACATGCTGGCAGAGCCCGGCATTGGGCACGGGGCCCAGCCACTGCTCCCACCGTCGCCTACTGCTCTGGTAGGGTTTTTTCCCCGTGTTTTGTTTCCCCTGGACACGGCATGCAATGGCCCCAGTGTGGCTTCGTCCACCCTCTGCTGCAGGAGCCTGCTGACGTCCTTCCCTCTCCTGTGTCCTGAGTGCTTGCATTGCCACTGGTTTCCACCAGAGGCCACTGCAGCGCCAGGAAAGCCCTGGATCCCTCCCCGGGAGAGGAGAGCAGTCCATTGGACGCTCAATACTCTCCCTCCCCTGCCAACACCCGACGACCCATGTCCATTCCCAAACCTGGGTCGCCGGTGTGGCATCTAGCGCCTCAACCCTCAGTGCCACTGGGCCGACTTAGAATTTTTTTTTAAGGTGGCAGCAATACAGAATCTTCCAATAGTTTATTTATTTTATTTATTTAAAATGTGGTAACTGGGAAAGGCACACTGAGCCAAGGCTCATTTCCAGGTGCGACCCGGAGGAGAGGGTAATGGGATTTGCAGATGATTAGAGTAACAAAACATACAGTGTCGACCAATGTATATCACAGTAAATATACATACAGGGGACATGTTTGGAGTAGCACAGATCTACAAAGTGCAGCATGTGATAGGCAAAGAGTACAGTGTGAATGAGTTTTACATAGGGTAAACATACGAGGTGTAATTTGGAGTAGCGTAGATTTACAATGTGCAGAGTGCCATGGGCAGTATGAATCCATGAGTACATTGATTAATTAGCTTTACAAAGAGCGGGGTGGCATGGACAGTATAGTTCAATGTAAAACATTGTAGGTTGCTCATATGAGACAGTTATACATAGTCCAGGATAAATATCTTCAGTTAGGCACGTGCGAGCGGGCCGCTGGGGGTCGGCTGGGGAGGGAGAGGATTGAGCTTCCGGAGGACAGCTCTCCTCTCCTGGGGAGGGAGGACTGGTGCTCCTGCTGAATGACTGCCCCGAGTAGGAGGCTTGCAGGCGGCATGGGTCTGTTGGGTGCCTGGAAAGGGGAGGGTGCTGCGGGACTTCCACTAATGTGCGCGCGCCTCCACGCACACACATCTGACTGTGTGCGCCCCAGCAACGGGGAAAGGGAGGAAAATGCCCTGGCAGCAGGATGCCGCCTAACCCTTCGCAGGCTCCACACCCGGCGACTGGAAAGAAGGCAAGTCTCGGTGATTGGGCTGGGGGGATTGGACAGAAGGGGGCAGCCGGGGACGAGGATGCACAGTTTGAATTTTATTTTTATTTATTTTGTTTTGCAAATGATGCGTTTTTGTGTGTTTTTGTTCTGTGATCCATATTTTTATTTTTATTTTTTTTTTTACTGTTTTTAAAACATTTTTTAACCAGTTTTGAGGGACAGGGTGGTTACTATTCCACTCATGACTACCCAAGTACCAACCTTCAGATTTGCCAGATGAGTGTGCTGCTTTGTGCTAACTGAGCTACAGGTCCTGCACCATGCCTGAAAGGTCAGTTGCTTTGTGTTGGGTCTGTAGGGCCCTGCATGAAGCCAACTAGAAGTCCTGCACCATGCCCGATAGATCTGATGCTTTGTGCGAAGTGAGCTACAGGTCCTGCACCATGCTGGAAAGGTCAGCTGCTTCGAGTAGGGTCTGCAGGATCCTGCTTGAAGCCAGCTTCAGGTCCTGCACCGTGCCCGACAGATCTGCTGCTTTGTGCAAAGCAAGCTACAGGTCCTGCACTATGCCCAACAGGTCTGCTGCTTTGTGCAAAGCAAGCTACAGGTCCTGCATCATGCCTGACATGTCTGCTGCTTTGTGCGAAGCAAGCTACAGGTCCTATGTCATGCCCAACAGGTCTGCTGCTTTGCGCGAAGTAAGCTACAGGTCCTGCACTATGCCTGACAGGTCTGCTGCTTTGTGCAAATCAAGCTAAGAGTCCTGTGCCATGACTGACAGGTCTGCTGCTTTTTTGTGAAGCAAGCTACAGGTCCTGCACCATGCCTGACAGGTCTGCTGCTTTGCACGGAGCCAGCTACAGGTCCTGCACTATGCCTGACAGGTCTGTTGCCTTGTGCAAAGCAAGATACAGGTCCTGCTCCATGCCCAACAGGTCTGCTTTGCGCCAAGACAGCTAGAGTCCTGTGCCATGCCTGACATGTCTGCTGCTTTGTGCCCTGCGCAATGCCTTACATGTCTGCTGCTTTGTGCGAATCAAGGTACAGGTCCTGTGCCATGCTGCTTTGTGTGAAACAAGGTTCCGGTTCTGCGCTATGCCTGACGGGTCTCCTGCTTTGTGCGAAGCAAGTTACAGGCCCTGCACAATGCCCAACAGGTCTGCTACTTTTTGTGAAGCAAGCTACCAGTTCTGCGCCATGCCCAATGGGGCTGCTGCTTTGTGCAAAGCAAACTGTGGGCTCTGAATGGTGCCTGACTGGTCTGCTGCTTTGTGTGAAGCAAGCTAGAGGTCCAGCGCCATGGTCAACAGATCTAATGCTTTGTGTGACGCAAACTACAGCCTTCACCTTGCCCGCCAGGTCTGCTGCTTTGTGTTACAGGCCCTGCACCATGCCCCGAGAGGTCTGCTGCTTTATGCAGAGCAAGCTACAGGTCCTACAACATGCCTGAAAGGTGTGCTGCACTGTGTGAAGCAAGCTACAGGTGTTGTACCATGCCCAACAGGTCTGTGACTGTGTGTAGGGCCTGCAGAGCCATATGTGAAGCAAGATACAGGTCCTGCACCATGCCCAGCGAAACTGCTACATCATGTAGCATCCACAGGGAAACAAAGGGGGGGGGGTTAGCATTTTCTGCCAGAGGTGTTTCAGTCCTATGTCCGCGGACACGTAAACATAAAACTCCAGGTATGAGGAAAGGGACCACTAAGGCCACTTTTGTCGTGCCGATGGGTCGGCTATTCATGTAGGGCCTGCAGAGGGCCATTCGCAAAACAAACGATAGGCTCTAGGATGTGCCGGTCGAGTTGGGTGGGCCATTTGCAAAGCAAGCTATAGGCCTGGTGTCCCTTAGTACAGGTTGGGTGCTTTGGCATTTGCAACACCAGCTATAGGCATGGTACTTTTTATGTCTCTTTTTTAAAAGAAAGCAGGAGAGAAATAAAAAGAGAAACATTTTGCTAGGTAAAGAGAATACCTTTATCAGGCTAACGAAAAGTTAAAGATAAGCTTTTAAGACCCATAAGCTTGACGTAAGAGCTTCTCTTAGAAGAGGCTTATAGGCCTCAAAAGCTTGTATATTTAACTTTTCATTACCCTAATAAAGGTATTATTTTCGCCTAGCAAAAAATATTCTTTTTGTTTATCTTCTGCATTTGTGTGGGCTAACACAGCACAACCCTACCTTGATCTTATAAACTAAGGAGATTCATTGCAAAACAATTCTGTTAAAAACATCAGATCTTACTTCGAGAGGGCTCTTACGGTAGGTATTCACAGATAAGACTAAGCCGCCAGGCGTCAGGACCCGACGGAAAAATTTCTAGCTAGCCATCTCTGGCGGGGAACCGCCCCCACGTCAGGTGACCAGCATCAGACGACATCAGTATAAAGGGGCGGTCCCCCACACCCGCCTTCCAGTTCTTCACGCTCTTGGCTTGGGAACGTTCCTCGCGGTAGAACAGCGCTCGTCAGTACCTTCATTGGCTTAAAGTTTTCTACTTTCCGGCTTAATTTCTTGATTTTCTTTATACCATCTGCTGTGTATGTCGTCCCCGGCGCCCTCTGAATTGCATAAAAACAAGTGCGACTCGCGTGGTTCTCAGCTTCCACACAAGGACGGCCACTCCTTGTGCCTCTTCTGCCTAGGCCCGGACCACCGCATGGAGGAGTGCCAGCACTGCTAAAAGTTCAACTCGGCTACCCGCAAACGAAGGCAGCAGTCCCTGGAAGCCCATCTCCTAAAAAAGAAAATGGCATCCTTGGAGAAGGAACTGAAGAAGCTTAGGCAGGCGTCAACCTCCCCAGAAGGCCACAGAAAGAAGCGTGAGAAGGAGAAGCACCGGGACCGGAATTCTTCATCCACAGCAGCCGCAACTCCGGCTGGAGTCGTAACCCTACAGGTATCTTCCCCTCCGGGGGATTGCTCCTCGACAGCCGTCTTGGTGGCTACCAAGAAGGCGTTGCCTTCCCCTTCGGGCTCACACTTGGGCCCCTCAGGATCCTCCGGGGTAAAGGAGGCTTCTGCTTCCGCCAAGGCCACTCCTCCAACGTGGCCTTTCGATCTGAGCGGGTTCGGTAAGTTGGACACCGGTTTCACCGACACCTACACGGACAATGTTGATAAGCAACTCACCTTCTCTGGTGATCTCCTAGCCCACCACCCTTTTGGCAAGGCTGCCCCTCCTTTATGGCCTTCCATGGATAGGGAGTCCAATAAGTCGGACGCCGGCTCACTCAATGTCCGCCTGGACGCTGCTGATAAGATGGCTGTCGGCTCCTCTGATGACTGCCCAGTAGACTTGCCTGCATCAGACCCAGTCATCACGCCTGACATCCCAGGCTCTCCACAACAGATCCACCCATTGCCCTCTGAGGTCCTCGCGTTCCCTCGGCTCCCACCAGGGAATTTTTAACCCTCCTTCCCCAGCTGAGACCGAGGACCTAGGGACGCTGCCATCAGGGACTCCCCGTCGCCGGACCGTCAGACACCGAACCCAGCGCCCGGCTGACCGCGCTGCCCTCCGGCATTCCTTTCCCTGACGGAGGACCTGCTCCTCCATCAGGATTATCAGATCCATTCGGTGGTCTCCCTATGCCGGACCCAACGCCCTCCGGACCAACTGTTCCACCATCTGGTCCGCCAGCAGGGCCTTCGCCAGGCCCTTCTGCTCAGGCAGAGCCCCTGGCACCAGGGTATCCAACGCCGTAATACCCGGCGCCACAGTACCCGACACCGCAGTACCAGGCTCCTCAGTACCCGACACAAGGTTTCCCACCATTGGGTTATGGATACTCTTATTACGGGTACCCTCTCTACCCGTATCTGAGCCTCCCCCCCTTCTTTGCCGCTGCGCCCTCTGCAGCCGTCAGCGGACCTGAAGGAGACCTTGGCCTTCTGGTGGGCTGAGGCCAAGGCTGAGCTCACCAAGGAAGTCGAGAGTTGTCTTCTGATGCCAGTCTCTATGCTGGACCCCCTATATCGGAGACTGGAGACCCCTTCCCCTTTACCCGATGCCAGAGGAGAACCTTCTGGCTCCCGGGTTGGATAGGACACGCACTCCCGGGGACTCCCCAGAGGGATCGTTCCTCCCCCTTCCAGGGAGGAGTCTTCTTCATCTTCCTCAGGGCCATCCGACTCAGATTCTGAGTCAGGTCACTCTGAACATGGAGACGAGCCTCATACTCCAGAATGCCCAAGGCTGAGGGCCCCTCTGAAGTCCCCCCCAGAGGACCCTTCCTTTCTGGAGCTCTTGAGAAAAATCCAGGAGACATGTCAGTGGAGCCAGACCCACAGCATAAGAAGCTCGCTGCTCATTTGGATCTGCCCGGGACTGCTCCCACACTGATTCCACCCTGGATGGAGCCTCACGCTGATCTTGTTTCCACTATCTGGAAACAACCATCCATGCTAGCCCCCCTTCCAAGGAAGGTGGCTAGGCTATATCAGTCTTCACTCCAAGGCAGACTCGGTTGTGATCAGTGCCGCCCACGGCCGCACTGCCAACCCAGAACACCCAAGCTTATCCCCGCCTGACAAAGAATCCTGACTGTGGATCAGTACGGGAAGAAGATTTACTCTTCTTCGACCCTAGGCATCAGGGCCCTCAACTACGTCGGCCACATGGGAATTTCCAGAATTCCATTCTTAGCCAGGTAGAATCCAAACCGGACTCCCTTCCTGATCACCAGCTAAGCAGGAACTGAGAGACCTGGTCCAATTTGCTCGTTCGGCCTGTAGACACATGCTCCATGCCATCTACGATATGGTGGACTCAGCTGGCAGGAGCTTGGCTTTTGCCGTAGGCTTAAGGCATCATGCCTGGCTCCGTGTGTTAGGATTGGTCCCTGAAGTACAGTCCGCTATACAGGATGCTCCCTTCAGGGGTTCGGTGCTGTTCAGGGGTGATGTCAAGGACTTCATAACCGAACTGCAGGAGAAGGGACACTGCACTTAAGTCAGTCCAGACTTTGTACAGGCCCGCTTGGAGCAGCGACGTTCCTTTCGTCACCAAAACCGACAAAAGCCCAATCAAGGAAAGCGCACCAACAGACATTTGGCCCCTCCAGCAACCAAGACTCCCCCCAGCAAAAAATCCGCGGGAGCCTCAGCTGCTGCACTGACCCACACCTCCTGACTCCCTTCCTCTTGCCTTTCCAGAGGAACTGGTGGGGGGGGGGATTCTCCTCCCATCTACTGGGTTGGGAGAGGATAACATCGGATGCTTGGGTGCTCCAGCTAATATCTGCCGGACACTTGATAGAGTTTCTTCAGAAACCTCCTCAAAAACCACCCCCTCAGTCGTCCTACTCCCCTCAACATCTTCCTCTGGTTCTAGAAGAAATCCTATCCCTTCTGTCGAAGGCGGCGATAGAGCTAGTCCCCACTCATCTTTGGGGGATGGGTTACTATTCCCATTTCTTTCTAGTTCCAAAGAAGACTGGAGACTTGAGGCCAATCCTAGACCTCAGCTCCCTGAATATGTTCATGGAGTACAAATACTTTAGAATGCTCTCCCTGCAGAGCCTTCTACCCTTACTTCGGCCGGGACAGTGGCTATGCACTCTGGATATGTAGAATGCTTGCCTGCATATCCCCATATGCCCTTCCCACTGCAAATACCTCTGTTTTTGCTTTCAGGGGGACCACTACCAGTTCAAGGCCCTCCCATTTGGTCTTTCCTCGGCTCCCTGAGTATTTACCAAATGCCTGTCAGTGGTAGCAGCCCACCTGCTTATTCAGGGTGTGCAGATCTTCCTGTACCTGGACAATTGGATCCTGGCAGCCCCTTCCAGGGAAGAACTTCTGCAATCCCTTTCCCTTACCCTGCAGGTTTTTACCAGCCTGGGTATTACCACCAACCAGGCCAAGACCCACTTGGTCCTTTGCCAATGCCTCCAATTTATAGGGGTGATACTGGACACGACCCTAGGCAAAGCTTTTTTGCCTCCGGACAGGGTCAAGACCCTTCAGAATCAGGATCGTCTCTTGTCCAGTTGCAGATGGGTCGAAGCCAGGTTAGTCCTCCACCTCCTGGGACTTATGGCAGCTGCCATTCCGACAGTTCAGTTCACTTGGCTCCATATGAGGATCTCTCAATGGACGCTTCAGTCGCAATGGGACCAAACCCTGGATGATCTAGACCAAGAGGTGCTAGTGTCAGATCCCATGAGCAGGGGCTTGCACTGGTGGATGGTTCAGGAGAACCTGTGTCTGGGAGTTCCATTCTGCATCGCTCCTCCTTCCCAGACATCGGCAACAGATGCATCAGGGGAGGGCTGGGGTGCCCACCTAGGGTTTCAAAGAACACAGGGCAGCTGGTCCTTTTTAGAGCAGAAACTGCACATAAATGTGCTCGAACTGAGAGCAGTCCTTTATGCCCTACAGGCTCTTCTTCCCTTCATTCTTCCTGGTCATCTTCTGACCCAATCAGACAACATGTGTGTAGTCTGGTACTTCAACAAACAGGGAGGAACACGTTCCTATCTCCTGTGCCGGAAGGCGATGAGAGTCTGGTATTGGGCAGCCCAACACAACCTTCACCTGACCGCAGTTCACGTTCCGGGAGTGGAAAACATCCTGGCAGACAAGCTCAGTCGATCCTCGGCTAGGGCTCATGAATGGGAGTTAGACCAACATGTCATAAACTACATTTTTGGGCCATGGGGGACACCTCAAGTAGATCTTTTTGCCTCCCCCCAAATGCAAAACTTCCCACCTTTTTGCTCGCTCGCTCCAGGGTGAGACATTTTCTGACGGGATGCTCCATCTCTGTTGGAGGGACAGATTTGTCTATGCCTTCCCTCCCATTCCCTTGATTCCGAGGGTCTTGAACAAACTCAGAACAGAAGGGGCTCGAATGATCCTCATCACTCCCTTCTGGCCCAGGCAACTTTGGTTCTCTCTTCTGCAACAATTTTCCGAGGAACCTCCTCTTCCTCTGTCACAGCACGTGTTGACCCAGGATCAGGGGACCCTAGTTCACCCAGGCCTCAAATCCCTTCATCTTCTTCATGCGTGGCTCCTCCAGATGTAGCCAAGGCCCACTTCAGAGTCTCTCCTTTAGTAGCGGACATTTTGATGGAGGCGAGAAAGCCTTCCACCAGGTCCACCTACGCTATGCAGTGGAAACGGTTTTCCATCTGAGCAAGCTCTAAAGACTTAGAGCCCTTCTTATGCCCAGCTAACACAGTCCTGGATTATATGTGTCACCTCTTTGACCTGGGTCTCAGCCATTCCTCTTTAAACGTCCATATGGCAGCTATTTCAGCCTACCACATTCCCTTTGGAGACAGGACCTTTGTTCAATTTGAAGTCTCTAAGACAGTTCTCCGCCTGAGACCCTCCCATCTGCAATCCTGCCTTCCCCCAAAGGATTTGAATTTCATCCTGGAAAAGCTCACACTGTCTCCCTTCGAACAGGCAGCGGAAGCAGGCTTATAGTTCTTTTCTTGGAAGATTCTCTTCCTAGTGGCCATCACCTCTGCTTGACATATTTCTGAGCTCCAAGCCTTGAAGTGTAAAATCCCGTATTTGATTTTCCATAAGGAACGTGTGGCCTTGCGCACCAACCCTAAGTTTCTTCCTAAAGTGGTGGCTAAATCTACACTGAATCAATCCAGTGAGTTACTGGCTTTCTTTACGCAACACTCCAGTCAAGGGGAGTACCTCTTACATACTCTGGATGTTCACAGAATCCTGAGATACTACACTAATCAGACTAAGGATCGCAGGAAAACTGATCAGCTTTTTGTTTCTTTCGCTCACAAACGGGAAGGCAGTGCTGTCTCCAAGCAATGCCTTTCCAAGTGGTTGGCCAATTGTATCACTTTTTGTTATGACAAGTACAATAAGACCCTTCTGGGTTGAGTCAGAAGTCACTCCACTAGAGGAGTAGCTGCCCCTGCTGCTTGTTTCAAGAATGTGTCAGCGGCAGACATCTGCGTCACCCGCAATTTGGACTTCCGTCCATACTTTCACGAAACACTACAGTTTGGACATTGCCTCTTGCTGTAGCGCAAGCTTCGGGTTGGCTGTTCTGCAGGGTCTCCTTTCATGAAACCTGCTCGGCCCTGAGGTTTTATGTTGTGGATGACAGTCCTCCTCCCAGGTTTCTCTTTGTTCTAGACTGCCTGGGACACAGTCCTATCTGTGAATACCTACTGCAAGAGCCCTCTCGAAAGTAAGATAATACAGTTAGGTAAGAACTTACTGTAGCAGTAGATCTTTGAAAGAGGCTCTTGCAGTAGGTATTACCTTCCCGCCCTCCGTCCCCCTAGATCTCTTTTCTCGTTTTCCATGGGGGCATATCCTCTTCTCTCTCGTCTTGCCTCTTTAGGCCTTTGGCGGGAAAGAACTGGAAGGCGGGCGTGGGGGACCGCCCCGTCTGACGCCAGTCACCTGACATGGGGGCAGTCCCCCACCAGAGACTGCTGCTCTGATGCTTGTCGGCTTAGTCCTATCTGTGAGTACCTACAGCAAAAGCCTCTCTCGAAGATCTACTGTTAATGGTAAGTTCTTACGTAACTGTACTTTAATGTTGAAGACTAAAGTCACAAGTGTAGGGAAATGTCCAGTCTCTTAAGTGTTGCTCCAAGCATTTTTGTTTGCTTGGACAGATTATCCCAAAGTTAGTAGGTAAGTAAGCTTTATAGAGTGCGCATTCCCTGGGACTCAGGGCGTGGTACATAGCTGAGGACAGTTCATATCACCGATAGTTCAAAAATTAAACTTCGAATAAATATAACCCAAACCAAAATACAAATTAAGATAAATAAATAGATAGTAAGAGAAATAATAAAATACATTCTGAAAAACTGCCACTAAATGGGGTGCCATTGCCTATAGTACAAAGGCCTTCTTGGATATGTGTGATTTCAGCCCCCTCTTAAAAAGGCCTCCAGTGAGAGGGGGACTACCCTCAAGGATCTTGGAAACGAGTTCCACAGCGCTGGGTCAGCTACCTCAAAGGCCTTGTCGCCAGACTATTTTAGCCATTTCCTGGGAACCACTAAGAGGCCCACCTCAGAGGAGCGGAGAGAGCTGCGGGTGTGATGATGAGTCAGGAGGTTACACAGATAGCTAGGGCCTAGTCCCTGCGCTCCCCCGTTTTGTGACATGCTACCAGGGAGAAGTTGAGCAGTGGCTTTCATTTTTATCAAACGTTAGTTTTAAAAGTTAGCCCCATAGACCTGCATTTGGCGCATCCCCGCGCTCTCCCTGGTAGCACGTCACAAAACGGGGGAGCGCAGGGTGGATCAGGCAGACACGGAAGTGGGAAGGGATTGTCTGGCTCCCAGTTAGAACAAAATTACGATCTCTTCCCAAACGTCATACAGTGAGTTAAAATTATTTTTTTTCACACGGAGGGGCTATCGCCGCCCCCGAGTAGTGGGCTAGGAAGCCCAAACTGTTTTTAAATTCACACATTTACTTTAATATTTTTTTGCCTTTATTACTACACTGAATACTTCTCCCCTCAACAGTTGCTGTTCTCTTTTTTTCATACTGCTTGAACATTCTATCACATCAGTAACACCATTCTAGGCCATTCAGATCCATAGCATAGCATGGTGTCGCTGCTGTCTGAATTGTCTTATCCAGAAACAAATTATTTGATACCTTTTAATTTCTTCTGGATATGTTCTTACAAGGACCAATAAGGCAAACACTAAATCTAGATTTCAATTCTGAAATGTCTTAGAAATGTGAAAAGAAAGAGTAGCTACATTATTGTTTTTTTTTTTCCATCAAATATGGGTCAAAGCATGTCAAAATACATGATAGGCAGAGAAAGGAAAATGGGAGGTAGGACAGTTAACTATTTAAGAATTATTTTCTACCAGCAGTCATTTGCAGTGAATTGTTATATGACTTAGTGGTCTGAAGAATAATACTGAACATTGTTTAACCCTATTTACAGGACTGTAACTGTCTGCTGAAATTAGTTATTTGGTTGCTTGTCTATGGAAACAAAATGCTGGAGTGACTTTTGTTTTATTGCAGGGGCCATCGAGTGCTGCTGTTTTCTCAGATGACGTGAATGCTGGATGTGCTACAGGACTATATGGAATACAGAGGTAAATTGTGGAATTCCCTATCTGTCTGTTGTGCTGGAAAGAGTTGAAGCTATTGCTGTTCAATATCCAGAGGTACAGCACAGTGGATTTCAGAGTTGTTGTTGTGCTCCTTTTAGTTTTGTGTATTACCAGTTGTTTTTAGGGCTGTGGGTGGAGCCTACAGCCCTTTTGAGATCGATCAGATTGTAGCTCTAAAACGGCTGATCGTGGAACTCCCTTTTTGGACTTTTGAAAGTATTCCTCCACAGCTGCAAAATAGTGCACTCCCCTTCTGATTTTTTGCTATTTGCTGTTCTATGTTAAAAGCATCTGAAGGAAGGGGGGGATGCTACTGTATTGTACCTCAGAACTTCTCAGGATATTAACAAAAACCTTTTTAAACTGCTGTTTCTATCGTCTGTCCAGCTCAGTCTAATAGATTTATTCTATTTCTTTCAGCAACCTAGGGGTTAACTCGGGTCTAGTACGAATTCCCGACTTGTAAATTCCCGTCTCTGATTTACCAACTTAAATTAGCCCATATGGTTATTTCGCCCGTAATTGTATTCTACCGACAACTAGTGCCCTCATATGTAATGTGTGTTGAACTAAAAAGTATACACCTACAACAATGTAATTTCGCCCATAATGGAATTCAGTCGATGATATTTTAACAACTTGCAGGATTTTGCAGAGCATGGCATCTGTCTGTCCCCAAAGATTGTTATAACGGACTTTGAGCAGGCAGCCACAAGTGCTTGCAAAAAATGAATTCCCAATGACTGTCAACAAGGAATGTTTATTTCACCTGGGTCAAATAGTTTGGCGCAAAATTCAAGGGTCTGGGCTGGCAACAAAATATGGCAATGAACCAGAGTTCAGCCTGATAATGCGCCAGATAGTTGCCTTGTCATTCCTTTCACCAGAACAGATCACCAATGCAGTTGCTGAACTAAAAGGAGATATGCCGCCTGACAGTGAGACTGTCATAGAGTGGTTTGAAGAAAACGATATCCTTGGTTGAGTTCGACGAAGAATGTGCAACAATACTGCTGTCTGCGCCCCCCCTTTGTACCCACCAGAGTTCTGGTCTGTGCACAGTCAAATGAGTCTTGGTATACCTAGAACACAGAATAAGGTTGAGGCTTGGCACTGCCGTTTAGGAACATTAATGGGTGCCACGCACATAGGGATACATAGATTTGTGGAAGAACTGCACAACGAACAGGTATCGACTGACAGCAAAATCGAAAAAATATTGAGGGGAATGTTGAAATCGCCAATGCGAAAGAAGTATGCAAAATGGGAGGGAAAGATTTCCTCAAATTGTTGCAGACCGCGAACACAGAACCACTAAGGATTTCATTCGAGGAATTGCAGACAACCTAGGGTTTTAATACTTTAATTTAATAAAATTGATTGATTTTAAACGGACTACAGCATTTTCATACAGAAATGGCAGGATACACGCTCCCAACATGAAGGTCTGTTGCTCTTTCTGTTGTTATTTCATGACTAGCTATTGTGTTTGTTTCCTCCTAGCCCCAAATACTGTCCCCAAAACATCTATTTTGGTTGTTTCAGTTCCCAGCTTTCCAGCAATTTATTCGTCAAGAGATTTACGTGCTATTTTGTTTGTTTCCTCCTAGACCTAACACATTCCCCCCAAACACAAAACCTGTCTTCTTTTTTTTTTTTTACAGTCCATTTCTGATACTGCTGGCTCACTGTTAAACTGCTCTGTGTCCCAATGGTGTCCACTCATGCACGGCTTCCCATTTAAAATGCTGGCAGAGAGATTTTGTTTGTTTCAGATCTCAGCTTGTTCATGATGGGATATGTACTTATGGGAAAATTATTGTCGGCATCAAGTACAACACGGGCAATTGGAGTCGGGCTAAGTACTGTCAGACAGACAATTGTCGCAAATTCGTACTGATCCCGTTAACTCATTGTATGTTGTCTGGAATTTACTGAAATGGAAAGTCAGACTACAGTGTCAGATTAGACAGTGTAGCTGCAGCTGTTAGCTGTCTCATTCCTATGGGCAGGACAGGTTTCACGCAAGCACACACAGGCGTGTACACACACACGCAGCAGCAACATGTACTCTGACTAAAATTCAAGAGGACTGAATTAGCAGCATGCCAGTTTTTGATGATTGTTACTAAACAGTACTATATGGCACCAACAAGAAAATAACTTTGGTCATTTGGTAGATTTTCACAGCCTTGTCGGCTTTGGCTAGAGTTTGTTATATTAGTTCACAGTTTCTAGTCCCCTGACCTATAACTGGTCACTCCTGAAGTCCATCAAGGCACTGGTGAAACCTCAGGCTTTTCAACACAGGCCATTCCTTTGGAAGCTACCACAGGAATATCCCCCCCCCACCCCTTGGTAGGACCCTGGCCTTCCTGCGGTATCCTGTCAGAGAAAGCAAACCTAGACTGGAGGGATGATGAAGCTGGGGCACATACAGGCCTAGCTGCACTGGCAGGGGCACACTAAAGCCACAGTCAAGCAGGGTGGGAGGGTTTTATTCCCACTTAGTCCTCTGCCCATCCACTACTATTGTTGTTCCTAGTTGTCAAATGGGAGCACAGACATTGCCAGTCACTGATGAGGTCAGTGCTCAGTCCCCACCCATGGAGGTGCTGACAGAGCCGCCAGGACTGGCCTTCCCCCAGAGTCTGATTGTGCTATCTTTGCAGCACCCCTTCCCCCCAATATGCCTAGCCCAGGGTGATTATTTTTTTCCATAATTTTGCCTCTCTCCCCAAACTCAGCGATTGTCACTGCCACAGCTGCATCCTTCCTCCAGCTGGGAGAGCGGGCAGGATCTGCCTTCTCTGCCAATGCCAGTCTTACTTCTAGATTGGCCACCTGGGGATGTGTGAAAGTTCAGTGACTCGCTGCCTCCATCTTCACAAGGACCCAAACTCCTTGCCTCCACGATACGTCTGGCCTCAACCAGCACCAGCGTTGGATTTCTGGTCTCTAGTACAAACCCCATTCTTCCAGCCTTAGCAGTCATTTTTGTTTGAATTTTTTATTGCAGCGCCAGATAATTGGTTATTTTTATGTTTTTTATCCATTGAAAATTTGTTGACCGGAAAAGGCACACTGAGCCTAGCCTTGTTTCCACTTGTGTCCCGGCAGAGGGAGGGGGCAAGCAGGAGGAAGTGCAGACTAACAAAAGTACGAAAAGTGCTGAAATCTTCAGGGATTATACAGTGCAGCAGTTATGCACATGAAAGTGGGGTAGGCAGTGTACAAGCACAGAACAAATTAAAAAAATACTGACGATGTCTTGACACAGTATCTTTTTTTATCCAAAGGGATACCATACGAGAGACTTACTCAGTATGAGTATGCATTTTAAATCCGGCAAGTCCTTGTTTTATTCCTCAATCATATACCAATTAGGGTATCAGTACTGCATATAAAGCCAACGTTTTGAGGAGCTCTTCATCAGGGCAAGCAGTTACTGTCACTCATGATACACGGCATCGTGTTTTTGTGGTGTCATACTGTGTGTAGCAGTATAATCACTAGTTCATGCTTCAAAAGTCCCTGGCTGGCATTTCTTTGTTCTCTGCAGAGCACTCTGACCATCTAAGCAGGAGTGTCTCGCACGGCCTACTGCATGCCAGATTGAATGTTCTCTTATACTTGGTACTGACACCCTAAGTGTTGTATGGCATCAGAAATGTATACTTGTAATGAGTCTTGTATTTCTGTATTTATCTGTTTGTTTCTACTTTCCGACCAGGAAAGGCACCCCAAGTTGTGACAGCTTGTTTTGGGGTGTGTACTGAGGGTTGGGTTACTTGGACCTAGTTCTGTTGATAGGGGAGTGTTTGGCCATGTCACCAGGGAAAAATCCCCCACTCTTCATCGATAAGTGCCATGGGATCTTTTATTTCCACCTGGACAGTGACCACAGATGGGCAGAAGGGATCTTATCTGAAGGACGGCACTGTAACAGTACAGAACCCCCCCCATACTGCACTACATTGTTAGTTACGAGTATTATTCCAAGTACTGGTTGTGGGGCCAAGGGGCTGCCACACTGGATTTTCTCTGAATATCTTTATTTTTTTATCAAGATCTTTTTCACCTGTTGTCACCTGCTTCGGCCGGGAAGGGGGGATTGTAACCCTGTGATAACACTCCCAGCCTTGTCCTTTGTTAACCCCACCGCTCACAACAGTAGAGATCAGCAGTGCAGGGTTTAATGGTACAGCTGTCTGTCAACTTGGAGAAAGTCGTGATTTTCTGTCCCTATTTACTCCTGCAGTTTATCCCTCTAACCACTAGAGGGAGCCAGGGCATGTATGTAGGTGGTGGTCACAAATGCCACAGAATACTCGTGGGGGAGTAAGCTCCCTGGCCCACCACTGGCACCACAGGAGTTACTGTGGCACCGAGAAGGTGCCACTCCCTCGGGCTGGGAAGCGCTGCCACCGGCTGTACCATGCCATGGCTGCTTGCCCGAATGTCATGGTCTACTCCTGAACATGGGTCACAAGTGCGGCAGAATAATGCACTGCTACTGGACCGATAAATCCACAGGGTATGAAGAGTGTGAGCCCTCATTACATGGAGAACCACTTTCCAAAATTTCGGGAATAGGAGTTGACGTATTACCCATATTTGGGTAGACTAGGTTGGCCAAGCAGTCCTTGTCTGCCGTCAGATTTTATGTTTGTATTTCATCAGACACCGGAGTTTCCCCATAGAGGGGGACAGTCACCACTAAGAGCCCCACACCCAAGTGTAGGGCCTCATAGAAATATAGACTGTGATGGCAAATAAGGACTGCTGGGTCCACTCAGTCTGCCTTTTTATTTGTTAACCTTCATTTTTTGCTGCCGACCCTACTTGATCTACAGTACAATGTCTTGTCCCCCACCTTTCCCCTGCTACTCCCTTGTGCCTGTCCCAGGCACTTTTGAATTTCGCCACTATTTTCGCCTCACTACCTCCGCTGGAAGACTGTTCCAGGCATCCACCACCCTTTCTGTGAAAAAATACTTCCTCACATCCCTCTGGAATTTACCCCCTTCCAGCTTCATGGCATACCTCTTGTTCTAGAGTACCTTCTCTGAAAAATACATCTTGTTAACCCCCGTGAAGTATTTAAAGGTCTCTATCATATCTTCCCCACTCCTCCCTACTCCCTCTTCTTTTCCCAGAGTGTGCCTATCTAGCTCCTTAAGCCTCTCCTTGCAGGACTCCTGATGCAGACCCTGCAACATTTTTGGTAGCTGTCCTCTGGACCGCCTCCACTCTCAGTTTGCACTTTGTGTGCAAAAACATTTTCTTTAATTACTGTTCACTGCAGTATCAATAGTGTGTATCAAACTGATGCTGACTTGCAAGCTGACATTTTTTTTGTGACCAAAGATCCCAGAATCCCCTGTAGCTGACATCAGAGAAGGGCAGCGACAGTGGATTTTCAGTAGCCCGCAGTGCATGTTTAAAGACTAGTCCGCGACACAGTGTGGGTTGTGCTGAGCTTTACTCCTGCCTGGTGTGGTTTGGTCATGAGGCGACAGGCCGAGTGACCTAATCCACACCAGAAGTGAGTAAATACCAGCATAACCCACATTCTGGAGTGGATTATTCCGATGACTTCCTTCCCATTGTGTAAAGGATTTTTAAAAAAAAATTAAAAAAGCTTAAAGTGATTAAACAAGTTTGTACTCAGTTCCATCTGTGAGGAAGCTTACTGCAGTGAAAACCTACCTAGGTAGATTTGATAATATTTTTCTGCCCCCCCCCCACCCGGTCTAAAGGAAAGGGATCATATTTTTGCCCCAAATGGCTGCAAGCTGAACTCTTCCCTTCCTGGTGTTTGCCCCGCCCCTACGCTGGCATACGCTCCGGCTTATGCACAGGGAGGCGCATGACTGCATGCCCCATTAGTCAACGGGATGAGTTTCTATGCATGTTTCTATGTGTTAATTAGTATTTGTCAGGTAATTAAGGACAGCGCTCGATTAGCAAGTCCATTGTGTCAGAGTGTATGCCAGCATGGGGGTGAGGTGAGCACCATGAAGGGATTGGTTTGGTGGCCCCTGAGGACAGAAATATGATCTTCTTTGAAGGTATTGCTTTCATCAGGCCACACCTTTGGAAATATACCCGCGTCAGCACTAGGACCACATGGAAACTTTTGCAAATAGTCAGGGGCCACCCATGACGATGTCAGGCGTCATCTACATAAATGTGGAAAGCCCCTCCTCTCCTCAGTTCTTTTCTTGCTGTTGATGAGACTTGTAGGACGTGCCCTTAGAAATGTTGCTGCTCATAGCCGCCATTTTATTTTTTCTTTATAACTACAGTAATCATTTTTATTGTGAGTTTCGGTGACCTGTGTACTGCTGAAGGAACCATCTAAACTTTGTCGGTACTGCGAGTGCAGAGAGATGTACAAGGATGACACCTACAAAGTGTGTGTATGCTGCCTAGGCCTCTCACAATATGAACGCCTGTAACATTTGCTGGGGGGTTCAACACCGCTACCAGGCAGTGCAGGAAAGGGTCTTTGGAGAAATTCCTCCTCCAGAAGACTTTGAAGCAGTGGGAGAAGCATCTTCAGGATAAATCTGCATCGCCATCCTCATTGACAGAATCATGGTAATTGAAGTCCCGGGAAAAATCCTCATCTGGGAGCCACAAACACAAGCACTGGGACATGGGCAAAGCCTCCCCCATGAGATCCAGGTCACCCTTGCAGACTACAGGTACAACCCCCACTTCAATGTTGTCTGCTCCGGTGGTGGTGCTGACCGCCCCTCCTCCCCGACTGTCAACCAGATACCAATGTTGGGGCTTGGCATAGGCACTGTTGGGCCTATTATGGCCAGTACATCGTCATCGTCAATGAAGAACCAGCCTCCAGCATCGACCACTGCAGTCACGCCTACTACCCAAAGAGGCGCAATGCACAGGTAGTACTCTGTCATTTTCAGGCATACGGCATCTGCTGACATGTCTACCCTCTGAAGGGGACCTGTCGATGCAGACTCCTATAACAACTCTGTCAATGACATAGGTTAATACCTTGCAGAATGGCTCTCCTTTGCCTCCGCCGACGTCGCTGGCGCAGTCAAGTTGTTCCTGTTGATGACCGGGTCAGCGGTGAATATGAATATAATCCTGACCTTGTGATGGAGGAGGATGAGGAGGGGCCAGAAGACTATGCTGAGAGCCACTATGGACATGGCACCAGCTCCACAGTCTCCTGTAGTGAGGACTCTGGTGTGAGTACACCAGGATCACCTTCAAAGGACCCCTCACTTTTTAACATGATGCAACAAATGTAGGCTGCCATGGGATTCACTTTAGAGGAGCAGGACTCTACTAAAAAGAACCTGCTGAAGTTTCTGCAGATGCCAAAATCTCCTCCTGCTATGGTTCCTCCCATTTCCAGTCATGGAGGATGCCACTTATGCAGCCTGGTATAGGCCAAACAATATACCAACTGTGCCCAGAAAGGCAGAGAAAATGCATTCTGTACCTTCTGGGAAGCCCTTTAATGCTAACCAGCCTGACACTAACTCAGTGGTGACCACAGCTGCCCATGATAGGTCTGGGGCACTTGAATTCCCTTCCTTCTGACAAAGAATCCAGGAGATTGGGTGTCCTAAGGAAGTGTATGTATACCTCTGCCTAGTTGGGCCTAGTATTATTAATTACTAGACCCACATGATAAAATATTAGAACGCCCCATGGAGGAAGGCCGAGGCCGCTGCACAAGCCCTGCTTGAGGGTTCTGCTAAACAAGAGTTAATAAAAACTCTTAATGCAGGTGCAGACATTTGTCTCAGGCACTACTGTTGGCTCAGAGTATCAGGTATTGCCACTGACTTGCAGCAAACAGTTCTCAACGCCCCATTTAGAGGTCAGAAACTGTTCGGCCATGATATTTAAGAAACTTTAGAAAATCTGCAAGACTATGACGTCTGTGGACTTCCCATACCGTACGCAAAGCAAGGGTAGGTACCAGGCAGTGTTCCCGTTCACGCATAGATGTACGTGAATCACGTAAAAAAATCAAAATTCAAACAACATGAAGTCTTGCTATATTATGACAATTGCAGTGAGTCCCCATCTTCGAACTGCTCCGGAGGTGAAATAGTTCACTTTCCATGCAGGCATGGAACTTAGAGCGCGAGCTCGGTTGAAAACTCTGTCTGTTGTGCTTCAAACGCAAACTGTCAGATACTTTACTCCGCCTCACTGAACAGTCGCTCCGGAGATTCCTCCTTCTGCTTGGTTCATTGTGTCGGTTTAAAAGTATTATTTTTCGGTTTTTAGCCGAAATTAAACCGCAACCGTCGGTTCAAGCTCTGTCTGTGGTAATGTAAGTAATAGATAGGTTTTACATTTATTTTTCTGTGTGGAACTTGTAATTCTTTATCGGTTCGGTTTGAACCGATCAGGTTATGTTAAAATCTACTAGTCCTTTTTGAAGTCGGTTCCGGTTCTTATCGGTTCTAAAAAAAAGCGGATTTCATTACGTTTTTTCCACGACCAGTGACACGGTTGGGAACCGATAAGAGTGTCTCTTCTTGGTGGATTGCCATAAGCGGGCAAGTTGGTTAGTCTGGCATTATGTCTGAAAACCCAAAGAAAAACCGGACCCACTGGGTTTCAACACTGTAGTGTTTGTGGGGAAGCTTTTGCTAAGGCTGACCCACACACCACATGTGTCTATTGTCTGGGGTTTGACCACCTCAATTCAGACTGCCAGATTTGTCAGAATTTCCCTGCTGCCGCCATAGATAAGAGAGTTGGTAGGCTCAGGGAAAGGGAGGCCAAAAAGTCCGCTGACCCGGATGGCCAGCCCGGTTCGGTGCCATCCGAACCGGAGGGAGTGCCCTCTGACCAGGGCGATACTTCCTCGGGCAAACGAAGAGCCGGTTCTGAGGAGCTGGTTCCAGCAAAAAGGACTAGAAAGTCAGCTAGTGTAGAGCCAACAGTTCTCTCCTCAACTGCTGAGGAAATAGCTAAAGCAATTCAAATTGTCCAGTCTCTCTCTTCGGTTCCGACCGAACTGACACCTTCAGGTAAGCGTTCGGTTCGGCCGGTTCCACCGGTTCAAGATTATGATTTTGAGGATTTTTATGAACCGGGGGAGGGAGAAGAGGAATATGAGGAGAGTGAATATGGTTTTGAAGATCTGGATGTGCCCATTGATCCGGACATCTCTCAGATAGACCCTAGGGTTTCTCCTCCAAGGCTTTCTGAGTCCCCTTCTCATTTCATGTTTTATAAAAAAGTTGCTGAAACTCTCCAGCTTCCTGTTGAGGAAGCTGTTGATGACCAAGAGGAGCCAGACTATGTAGAAATGATGGATATTCCTGAGTCTAGGAGACTGTCTACTGTATTCCTTTGCATAAATCTTTTCGGAAACAGACAGTAAAAGTTTTAAAAACTCCTCACACTATACCTCCTGTGGATAAAAGGATGGACAAGAGGTATACCTTATCAGGCTCCGACACTGAGTTCCTCACTCAACAATGCAGCCATGTGGGGTAGTGCAGGCTGCAGCCTGTGACAAGGCTAATATTCCCTACACACCCCTGAGAAGGACTCCAGGAAGATTGATGCTATGGCAAAGAAACAGTACATGGCAGCATCTTTGGGACTCAGACAAGCAAATTATATGGCTTATGCTGCTAGGTACCAGAAATCCAGATGGGATACTGTGCTGGCCCTAGCGAAATAAGTCCCTGACCAGCTTGCCAGGGAGCTGGAACAGGTGGCTATGGATGGTATTGAGGCATCCAAGGTGCAATTTCATGCTGCAGTGGGCTCTAATGATGTTTCATCAAGAGTCATGGTTACATCTGTGGCACTTCGCAGGATGGCTTGGCTCAGATGTACTACCCTGTCTCAGGATACCCAGTCTAAGGCCATGGATTTTCCTGTTGTGGGAAATTCTCTATTTGGGGAGCAAACAGAGAATTACATGAAGAAATTGGATGAATATAGGACCACCTATAGGAGTGCACAGGCCAAGGAAAGGCAGGCCACTCCTCAAAAGCAGCTTCCTAGAGGCAGGGGCAGGCCTTTTCATAGGCCTTTTTACCAAGCCCAAGCTTCCTCCTCTGCCTATGCTCAGAGGGGGTTCTTTAGAGGGAGAGGCAGACGGGGTACAAGCAGGTCTGCTTCCACCCCTCAGCCCAAAGCCCCTGCCAAGCAGGCACCTGGATGGGATTGCCAGGGCCGATTCTTCTCTACTTGTAGGGTGCAGGCTGGCTTACTTTGTCCAGGACTGGAAGTCTTTAACATCAGACAAGTGGGTCCTGGAAGTAGTAAGCCAGGGACTGGTTCTCACTTCAAAAAATGTCCAAAGCTGAGAACCAGATCTTTTCCACCTGCAACTCCATCAGAGGCACTCGCCCTAGAGGCAGAGGTCTCTACCCTCCTGGCTCTCAGAGCTGTGGAAAGGGTTCCTCCCCTACACCAGGGCAAAGGTTTGTACTCCAGGTACTTCCTTACCCCAAAAAAGACAGGAGAATGGCGGCCCATCCTGGATCTCAGATATTTAAACAAGCACCTTTTAAAGCCAAAGTTCAAAATGGTGACTCTGGGAATTATCCTACCCTCTCTAAGGCCAGGGGACTGGCTAGCTTCCCTGGACCTCAAGGATGCCTACTTCCATATTCCCATCAGAAGCTCCCATCGAAAGTACCTCAGGTTCGAGCTTCCCTCAGGCCACTACCAGTTCAGAACAATGCCCTTCTGCCTCACTTCTGCCCCAAGGGTATTCACCAAATGCCTGGCAGTAGCAGTTGCCTACCTAAGAAGGCAAAAGATTGCCATCTTTCCTTACCTGGACGATTGGCTCTTAGTAGGCCAGTCCCCAGACCAGGTCAGTTTACACCTTCAGATAACGCAGCAACTGCTTACCTCTCTAGGTTTCCTTCTGAATCTCTCAAAGTCAGTTCTAGAGCCTGTCCAGCTTCTTACCTTCATAGGCGCAGAACTGAACACACAGGAAGCCAGGGCCTTCCTCCCCCTGGACAGGGCAAAGACCCTAGTCTCCATGGCCTCCTCATTTACCCTGCAGGTCTCCCGGCCAGCAAGGCATTTTCTGCAGCTCCTAGGACACATGGCTGCTTCCACAGCAGTTGCGCAAGGAGCAAGATTTCAGATGAGGGACATCCAGTTCCATTTCAGAGCTTTTTGGTCTCAAAGAAAGGATCCTCTTACCAAGTTGATCCCAGTAACTCGAACCCTGATCCAAGCCCTACAGTGGTGGCAGGATCAGAGCAACCTGAGACAAGGGGTTCCTTTTGTCACTCAGTCTCATTCTCTAATCCTTACTACAGATGCGTCCCTCTTGGGCTGGGGAGCTCACATGGCCGACCTCACCACCCAGGGTCTGTGGTCTCCCCAGGAATCTCTGCTCCACATCAACCTGTTGGAGCTCAGAGCAGTTTTTCTAGCACTTCAAGCTTTTTCCAAATCTGTTCAGAACAAGAGTATTCAGGTCAGAACAGACAACACCACTACAATGTGGTACATCAACAAGCAAGGGGGCACTCAGTCTACGGCCTTGTGCACCGAAGCGATGAAGTTGTGGTCTCTGGCTTACTCCCTGAACACCTCCCTTATGGCAGTTCACCTCCCAGGCAAGGACAATGTCCTGGCAGATGCTCTCAGCAGGATTTCCCAGGGCTACCACGAATGGTCACTGGATCCCCTGGTCTTGGGAGTAGTATTTGCCAGATGGGGCACCCCGCAGATAGATCTTTTTGCAGCCCCAGACAGTCACCAACTTCCTCTTTTTTGCTGCAGGCCCCCAGTGTTGGGCTCACTCCCCCTGGATGCCTTAGCCCTCAGTTGGGAGGGGAAGTTTCTCTATGCCTTCCCTCCCTTTCCTCTCCTGTTCAAAGTGCTAGTCAAAATCAGATCCCAATCATGCAAAGTCATTCTGATAGCTCCAGATTGGGCCAGACAGCCCTGGTATCCACTCCTGCTGTCCTTAGCAGTCCATCCTCCCCTGTGCCTTCCCAGGAATCACAATCTGTTAACCTGTGCCCAGGGAAGGGTCTGGTACCCGAATCTCAAATCTCTCAATCTCAAGGCTTGGTTCTTGAAGAGTTAGAGTTTGCTGATTTACACCTTTCCCAAGGTGTAATGGATATATTGAAGGCCTCAAGGAAGCCTTCCACCAGGGCTACTTACAATTCCAAATGGAAAAGGTTTTCCATATGGTGCTCGGAAAAGCATATTTCCCCAGAATCTGCTGATCTACCCACAGTCCTGGATTATATGGTTCACCTGAATTCTTTGGGGCTGAGACCAGCTACCCTGATGGTGCACTTGGCAGCTGTGTCTGCTTTTATTTCAGCAGGTAAATCCTCTTCCCTTTCAGCTCATCCTGTATTTTCCAAGTTTTTTAAGGGGTTGTTTCACACAACCCTCCATTCAGGATCCTGCCCCTGCCTGGGATCTTAATGTTTGCATTGCTCAGCTTATGCAACCCCCTTTGAGCCCTTGTCTTCAGCTGAGCTCAAGTACTTGACTTGGAAAACTGTGTTTTTGGTAGCCACCACCTCTGCCAGACGCATAAGTGAATTACAAGCGTTGTCAGTGGAGCAGGAGTTTATCTCTTTTCACAGAGATAAGGTGGTCCTTCGGACTAACAGGAAGTTCCTGCCTAAGGTGGTTTCAGATTTCCACCTTAATCAATCTATTTCACTTCCAGTGTACTTCACTGACCACTCCTACTCTGGGGAGAGGAGGCTGCACAGCCTAGATGTGAAGAGAGCCCTTAGTTACTTCATAGAGCGTACCAAGGGTCATAGGTTTGACTCCCTTCAACTGTTCCTCACCTATGGCGAGGTTGGTAAAGGGAAGCCAGCCACTAAAAGATCCATTGCCAGGTGGATTGTCTCTTGTATCCAATTCTGCTATGAGAAGTTGGGTAAAGTTCCCCCCTCAGGCCTGAGGGCTCACTCTACCAGAGGTACAGCTGCTTCTCTGGCTGCTGCCAGAGACATTCATTCTAGAAATATGTCAAGCAGCTACCTGGAAAACAGTTCACTTTTCCAAGCATTACTCCCTGGACATCCAGGCTAGGAGTGATGCTTGGTTCAGAACTAACCGTGCTTCAGAGCCTATTTCCTAGGTAGGTTCTGTCCCTCCTCCATGGGGGTACTGCTGTGTAGTCTGCAATTGTCATAATATAGCAAGACTTCATGTTGTTTGAAGAAAAAATTACTCACCTTAGTAATGTTGTTTCTTCTAATGGAGTCTTGCTATATTATGACCTCCCTCCCTGCCTGCCCCTCTCAGAACCTCTGTTTTGGGGATGTGGGTGGGCAGTACAGGGTTGGCACTTTTTTGATGCCCACCTTGTTGTTTTTCACCTACCTTTTTGGGTGAATTGGTGTTGTGTTTTTGCATTTTTGGGTCTCCTGACTTGAGTCTGTTTTAGGCCAAAAATGAGTGTTTATGTTAGTAGCCAGTTGGCTAGTGTAGGTTTACAGCTTCCACACAGAACCTTAGTGAGTTTTAGCTCGTAAAGATCTGACAGTTTGCGTTTGAAGCACAACAGACAGAGTTTTCAACCGAGCTCACGCTCTAAGTTCCATGTCTGCATGGAAAGTTAGCTATTTCAGCTCCGGAGCAGTTCAAAGATGGGGACTCACTGCAATTGTCATAATATAGCAAGACTCCATTAGAAGAAACAACATTACTAAGGTGAGTAATTTTTTCTTCATGTCCATCTATGTGTGTAGGGGGTACACGGCACATAAAGAAGCCTGTCCGAGTTTTGTGAATTAACGTATGTGAGCTTCTTTAGGTGCTGACTGTGCCATTGGAAAGGGCCCTCATTTAGAGCCAGGCAGCCAGGCGGCATTTGGTCCAGTGCCATTGGAAAGTTTTTTTTTTTCTCCTTGTAAAGACATGGTACGATTGGTGCACAGTTCACAAATCACCCTATCCCCTTCCACCAGTTGCAAGTGTGGGCGTGTACCTATACGCTTGTAGCCGAGGGAATCACGGGCTTCACATGCGAGAAGGTAAAAACCAGTGATTGCAGCGAGCAGCGATTGTGGAGAGAGGAGTGATGCCACGCAATGGAGAAACCCCAACCTGACTCTGCCCGACGTCTTGAGAGATACACCTGGAGTCCCGAAAAAAGAAGGCAGCGTACTTTACTACTGTATGCCTGAAATCAGGTATGTGTTTTGTTTTTTTTTCCCCAACAGGCTCCTTCCCATCAGCGTGTTCCGACCCAAACTTCCTTCCTGAGAATCTTGTCCCCAGCTGCAGTAACTCCAAGGCCATCCCGTGACCTGGGTGACGTGATCACTCAATTTAAATTATTCAGAGGCAGATGGTAGGTAGTAAGTTTACTGCAACATCACAGTTACGGCCGATTCCTCAGCTCTCAGTCATCAATAATGCACATCGTGTTGTTCCCTTCGCTCTCCCCATTGTCCCACATGGCTCGCCACTCTTAGATCCCCTAGAGCAGTTCTGTCCCATTTCCCGAGTCCCTCCCTACCGCTTCCCATGCCAGCATCTCTGTTTCTAATCTTACCAATGCCCGATCACCTTTAGAAAGAATTTGAAAATATTTTAGTGCCAGTCTGCAGATGCGAGCAACTTGTTTAGCTGGGGGGTGTCTGGGGTCCCATCCTGTTCTGTGTGACTGACAGTGAAGCAAAAGCTTCTGCACCCGCTCCCTGGCCTGTTCCCATCAACCAGCCCTATAGAAACCCAAAGTTTATTTATTTTCTGTGCAGACTGCATGGCATGAATCCCGTTCTGAAGTGTGATCGCACATCGCGTGCAGCAGTTGAACATTGCCATCACCGTTACTACTGGAGCGGTTTGATTTAGTGGCTTGGACGAGCACAGGCACAGTGCCTGTGCTAGTCTGAGCCACCGAATGAAACGGCTGCAGCAGTAATGGTGATGGCAACATTCAGCTGCTGCACGCGATGTGCGATCGCACTTCGGAAGGATATGTATGCCATGCATGCAGTTTGCCCTGAAAAGAAATAAACTTTGATTTCTATTCTAAATGGCTGGTTGACAAGGAGAACAGCACCCACATGTTGTCATTCGCCCCCCTCGGCCCATTGCTCACTCACTGGCTATCTCCTGTCCCGAGCCCCAACTCCTAGGCCCAGAATCTGGAACACTTAGTTGAGTTGACTGTAATTGAACTATTTGGCTGGAAGTGCAAAAATCGCAGTAGTGCACCACTGTGAAATTGTTATACTTCTGGGACTCCTGCATGGCATACTGGAAGCAGGGAAATGGACAGGAATTGATAATCGCAGTAGTAGTCAGGGTGGGGCTGACTGCTAAACCGGTCCAGGCCACCAGTGCCACCTGAGTCATCGGATTGCCTGTCTGGGATGGTGGAAGTAGTGTGGGACTCACTCAGATGTACCCTGGCCTTGCCTTTTGACATCAGTGAGACTGCTTGGTGTCTTACGTTTTGATAAAGAAAAGCTTTCCTAACTAAGTGAAAAAGTAAATTAGTTTGCTGCCTTGATGTTGCCTCTCTGATGATGATCTGGGTGCTGCTGTTTAACGAAGTGTCATGTCAGTGTAGTTATCTGCACTGCAGCAGAATGCTTGCAGATTGCGGTGCAGAAGATGCAGATGTGTGCTGTGCAAGTGAAAAAGTACATTTTGCTGCCTTAATGTTGACTCCCTGATCTGAGTGCTGTGTATAGGGTGCCATGTCAGTTACTTGTGCCTGCTCTCTTCCGCATTGCACAACTGCAAAATGCTTCTTGCAGATGTGTGCAGCAGAGTAGACAGACAGTATGCTAAGCTGATGAATTTTGTCTTTCTTTCTGTCATGATCAGTCACATATTGAATTAATATTTATTATATTTTGTCTGACACACTGGGAGGGTCTTCTGAGAGTCCAACTGAGACAATCTTATATAAAACCATGGTGTTCTGTTCTGCTTATGCTGAGTGAGTCAATCAGTGATTACAGCTGTGTGGCAGGCATATCACTTTAAAACAATACGTATCTCCACAATTTTCAGCAAGGGGTGTAGTGTACCCTCAAAACATGATTTGTACCCCTGAAACATTTTGGAGGAGGGTACGCTGTACCCCCTGTTACACTGATGTGGTGGGAACACTGGTACCAGGGCTCCCTTTTGCACATCTGCTGTCAGGACACTGGCAGGCCTGTAGACAGCAGTGCAGAAGCAGTGGTGCGGGGACATTGTCAGTCCCTCATTACAACCCCAGGTGCCCATACGAAACCACGTTGAGGTAGAAGAGCTAAGGGTCTGCCCTTCCCCTGGCTCAACATGACTCCTTATGCACCCCCTAACCACCTTTACCTCCAGGGCTGGTTGTAGGGGGTCGTCTGTCCCTCCACTTGGAATAGTGGAGGGAGAGGACTTCAGACAAATGGGTTCTGGAGAATATAGAGGAAGGGCCATGCTCTGGAGCTTCTGGACAACCCTCAAGATCATCCACCAGTTGTGACGGCATACCTACCAGGGCATCTGACCCTGTCGATAGAGGAAGTACAGACCCTGCTTCAAGAACGGGCCATAGAACCTATCCCTCCATAACAGGGGTATGACTGAAAGTAACTAGATGGGTGGAAAGCTGGTTGGTGGGCAGAAGTCAGAGAGTGGTGATAAATGGGCTGCACTCCAGGGTGAGGGGGGGCGATGAGTAGGGTGCCCCAGGGGTCATTACTGGGATCCCTCCTCTTTAATATCTACATCAGTGATATAGCGGATGGGCTGGAGGGAAGGGTGTGCCTATTTGCAGATGGTACGAGAGTCTGCAATAGGGTGGACACCTGGGGGGGGTGGAGGACAGGAGACAGGACTTGAAGATTCACTGCCAAAAAGTGTGCTGTGATGCACTTGGGGTGTAAAAACCCGCGAGCAGCTTACACTCTTTGGGGGGGGGAGGAAATTAAAAAAAAAAAACAGAGCATGAAAGGGAAGGGATCTGGAGGTCATAATATCAAGCAACCTTTAGGTAGGTAGCCAATGCAGCAGAACTATGGGGAAGGCAAATGGAATGTTGGCATACATTGGGAGGGGCATAACCTGCAGAAGGAGGGATGTACTGATGCCTCTTTACTAAGCCATGGTGAGGCCGCACCTGGAGTATGGGGTCCAGTTCTGGAGACTGCATCTACGCAAGGACATAGATGGGATAGAGAGGATTCAGAGAAGGGCAGCCAAAATGGTGCGCGGTATGCAGGGAAGCCATACGAGCAGAGGTGTTGGGAATTGGATCTGTACCTATTGGAGACCAGAAGGGAGAGGGGGGACATGACTGAAACTTTTAAGTACGTGAAGGGGATCAATAAGGTGAAGGAGGGGGGCTTATTTAAAAGGAAGGAGGGGGCTAAAACTAGAGGGCATAGCCTAAGATTGGAGGGCGGAAGTTATAGTGGCAATGTAAGGGGGTGATTCTTCATGAAGAGGGTGGTGGAGGCCTGGAACAAACTACCAGAGGAGGTGGTGGAGGCTGAAACAGTGGAGGGATTCAAGAGGGCATGGGACAGACATGTGGGGCTGGTAAGTGGGGGGAAGGGGGAGGGGAGGGCCTGTGGAAAAGGAGATGAGTTGGGGGGGCAGACTAGATGGACCATTGGGGTCCTTTTCAGCCGTCAGATTTCTGTGATTCTGTGATAACAGAGGCACAGTATTTTTTATTCCAGGTACTTACTCGTCCCAAAGTAAACAGCAGATCTGAGGCCTATTCTTGAGCTAAGGGATAAGAATATCTTCATAGACTACAAGAAGTTTCGGATAGTCTGTCTCTAGTGTCTCCTTCCCCTATTGCAAACAGGATTGGATTTGCTCCTTGGATATGGAGGACACATACCTCTGTATCAGAATCCAGAAACCTCACAGCAGGAGGGTCACGGATAGTATTTTCGACTGGCAGTATAGCCTAGTGGTTAGAGTAATGAGCTGTGAATGAATTTGCCACATCCAGCAGACCTGGGTTTGAGTCTCACAACCTCCACTTGCATATAGTGTGACTGAGCAAGTCACTAACCAGCTCAGAGCTCCCAGGTCACCCCTGAAAACAGGCATTTGTGCCTCTTGGGCCTTACCCAGTTACCAAAGACTGAAAAAATAAATAAAAAATATCTGAAGACCTGTTTCGGGGGAGTGTTACCAATTCACAGTGTTGCCCTTCGGCTTGTCTTCTGCACCACAAGTCTTTACCAAATACTTGGCAGTGGTGGCAGCAGCCCTGCGCAGGGAAGGCATGTATGTTTTTCCTTACCTGGATGACTGGCTATTAAAGGCCACCTCCAGGGACCAACTGCTGCAGACCTTAGCTCGAACCAGGCAAACGTTCAGTACTGTGACAGTCAGCATGCCAAAGTCTGTATTGACACCCTGCCAAAAACTGCAATATATAGGGGCAGTTCTGTATGTGACCCATGTTTCTGTGTTTTTGACTCTGGACAGGGCAGACCGCTTGATTGCCCAAGCACAGTTGGTAGATGACAGTTATTATGTCTCAGCAAGGAGGTTTCTATGCTTTCTGAGACTCATGGCGGCAGCCATTGTTACAGTGCCACAACACAGGCTGCATGTGTATATCTCGAAGTGTGAACCCTGCTAGTCCAGTGGGACCGGCTGACAGGCGATCTAGAACAGATGGTTCTAGTAACATCACCCTTGTACAAAGTGCTTCACTGATGGATGCAACGACACAACCTACTCAAGGACGTCCCATTCTTGATTCCTTCTCAACAACAGATCCTCACCACAGATGCTTCAGAATGCAGATGGGGAGCCCACCTGGGGCCTCTTCAGACACAAGGCACGTGGAACCAGGTGGAGTGTGCTTTGCACATAAATGTTCTGGAAAGGAATCCTATACAGACTCCAGGTCTTCCAGAACCACTTTGTCGGCAGGTCCTCCGTTAATACAGAGGGACAACGTCAATGTGATGCCATCAACAACAAGGGTGGATTAATTCCTACCTGCTGTGCAGGGAAGCAATGAGGGTTCGGTATTAGACTCTGGAAGAAATACCCATAGCTTGCTTTGGGCATCACAGAAAGTAGCGGATGTTCTGGTGGCTGCTAGAAAATGGTCCACCAGAATCATTTATTCCATGAAATGGAAGCGGTTTGCTTTATGGGATGCTCCCCATAACCTGGATCCATTTACCTGTCCAGTCAGGTTCTAGAATACCTGCTGTCCTTATCAGATTCAGGCTTGCTGTGCTCCTCCATCAAAGTACACTTGGCTGCTGTCTCCACTTTCCATGTGCCTGTGGATGGTCATACAGTTGCTCAACTGGAGGTTGCCTGTACGTTCTTGAGAGGCATTTTACACATAAAGTCTCCCAATCGACACCCAGTCCTGGCTTGGGATCTGAATTTTATTTTGGAAAGGCTGAGGCTGATTCCTTTTGAGTCAGCTGTGATTTGTTGCTTAGCTTTCTTTCTTGGAAAGCATTATTTTTAGTTCCAGTCCCTTCTGCTTGAAGGACTTCAGAGCTCCAGGCTCTAATGTGTGAGCCTCCTTATTTGATTTTCCACAAAGACAGGGTGTCATTGTGTACTAATTTAAAGTTTCTACCAAAGGTGATGTCCAAGTTTACTTTAAATTAAATCATCTGCCTACTAGTGTATTATCCAGAGCATGCAGTCAAGGGGAAGCATTGTTCCATGTCCTAGATATGCATATAATACTCAAGTACTATACACGCCTCATAAAGGACTACAGAAAGTCCTCACAGCTTTGTGTTTCTTTGCCCCTTGTAAGGAGGTTGCCCCAGTGTCTAAACAATGTCTGTCAAAATAGTTAGCACACTGTATTATGTTACGGTAAGGAACTTCCTGGTGTGGTTTTCAACCAGAGGCATGGCCACTTCTGTAGCTTGTTTTTGGAAACTTTCTACTGCAGAGATCTGTGCAGCTGCCACGTGGAATACTGTCCACACCTTCGCTAAGCACAGCAGTCACTCTGGACATTGTCTCTCTTAGACGAGTTGGGTTTGGCCTAGCTGTGTTACAAGGCCTGTTACCATAAGCCTGTAGGCTCCAGCCACCCAGACTGTTAGCTTTTGGTACCACTTGGGACTCATTTCAAAGGGAAGACCTGATGAAAGAGATCCTCGAAGAAAGTAGAACAGTTCCATAAGAACTTATCGTAACAGTAGATCTTCAAGAGAATCTCTTTTCATTAGGCCATGCCATCCAACCGTCTTCCTCCTTCGGGTTGCAACATAGGATCCCTTGTACTGCTGTCTCGATTACTGTCTTTCCAGCACTCTGTCTCACCTGGAATGTGGAATACTGGGGTCTCTCCTGGTTCCATAGAGGGAGATCCTCCAAGGATGATCTCTGGCAGGGAGCTGAGGAGAGGTAGGGCCACCCACGCTTATGTAGATGCTGACACTGACTTCTTGCAAAGTTTTCTGTGTGGTCCTAGCACAGATACAGGTATAGTTCCAAAGATGTAGCCTGATGAAAGAGATTCTCTCGAAGATCTACTGTTAGTTAGTTCTTATGAAACTGTTCTGTCCCTTCACTCCGAACCAGGGTACAGGTAAAAATGATCAAACTTTTCTAAGTAGGTTTTTGTTTAATTTTTTTGTGTGCAATGTCCTTCCTCTGTACATTACATAGTCCTCAGTTGCAAGGTGGTATATGGTTCTTGGAGACTTCACCCAGGACCCTCAGACACTGCCCCCCATACACACAGTAATAGTGGGATGTTTGTACTTCCTTTTCTTAAATTTTTTTTACTTTTATTTTTATAGTGAGAAAGCGAGCGTATCAAGTATGTGAGCTCGGAGAGAGAGCTGCGGCACAGCCAGTATATTTGTGTCATGGGTTCGCATTTCCATTCAGAAATAATACATTTGAAATGGGGAAATCTTTTGGGCTGGTGGTATGTCAGTAGTGTGATTGACAGTTACAAGTGCAGACAGCTGAGGTGAGAGAGAGATTTTTTTTTCTTCTATAAAGCGGTGCAGGAAGAGTCAGCAGGAGCAAGTTTGTGAAAAGAAAGATGGCGGCCGAAATGTTTATACTTTGGTCCATCGCATTGATTTCACTTTTTAGTTTTACTTTAAGATTTATGAAGAGGCTAAATAGGTCATTTTACGTGACTCATGCAGGGATTTGCGCATGCTGGAAAGACCCAGTTATCCAATCACAAATCTTATTTCTGGTTGTAATTGTATAATAGAACTTTTATAAGCTCCAGTCTTATGTCTGCTGGTCTCTCTCTTCTCCTGGGGAAAATACAGCAATGGTGGGCAACCTGGAATAGCCTGTGGGCCGCATATGCAGCCCTCGGCCCACCTCGAGGGCCACATCAACATGCATGCCTTGGATGGAACCCATGTTACCAAAAATTGACTCATTTGAGACAGTTTTCATACAAAAAAACTTTATTTAATGCAGTATAACAACCTTAAAAAAGTTTGAAACAGTATTAAGTAGCATTTTATTTCATTTTTAATATATAATATTTTAATATTTAATACTTAGTCCCAACCCACCTACCCTAGCCACCTAGTCCTAGCTGACCTCATCTCCCTTCTCCCTCTCCACATGCAGTTGTTTTGCTGTTTTACCACTGAATCAGTGTATTGTTACTGTTGTAAAATGTTGTGCAAGCTGTCTGTATTCTTCAACCTATTGTTCCTCTCTGTACAAACTGTATCCGGGTCACACCTGGAAATGAGCCTCAGCTCAGTGTGCCTTTCCCGGTCATCAAATTTTAAATAAAAAATAAATAAATTAATGCGACTTTTGGGTTGCCTTATTTTCAGCAAGTCTTTTTAGGTTCAGAATAAGTTGGGTGCAGGCACATCTCAGTTCTGCTGATAGGCTACTGTCAGTCAGGTGATTTCGTTTATTGCTCTCATTATGTCCCGTTGCTAAGAATGTTTGCTCACAAGTGTATGTGGAACCAAACATACACATTGGCTTTGCAGCGCAGGTAAGGAGCACTGGTCCATCAAAACTTTGCCACATCTGATTTAATCCTTCTTTCTTGATATTATTTATTGTGCAGTCGTCAAGTGCTTGAATATCAAGAAGTTCATCTTCTAATGCCTTTTTGTTAAATCCAAGTCCTGGCACATGATGGTACTGCTGCTGAAGTCAAATTCAAGCGGATTTGATAACAGCCATGAATGGCTTCAACTAAGTCATAGATGTGAATTGCTTCTCAAAACGCTAGTATAAAGAAATCATAATTTCAGCATGCACAGATTGATCATACTCGGTTCTGCATACGTCGGATGAATTGTTCAGTGCTTGTTGTAAATAGGTGAAATCACGTGACTGCAGCTGTGTTGCCCATAATTGTATTTGAGTTATGAATTTCTTGATGCTTGTTATCAGGGTGGGCAGCAGATAATTTTGCCCTGTAGTGCCAGGTTCAGATTATTGAGATGCATATTTATGTCTGTTAGGAGGGCAAGGTCCAACGCCCGTTGTTCATCATCCCGTTCTGGTTGTGCATGTGAACACTGCAGCAGAAATTGTAATATTGCTGGGAGAAGTGCAATAAAATGAGCAAGTACTTTGCCTCTACTTAGCCATTGAACTTTGATACGTAATAGTAGGTCTCCGTATTCCGCATCAGATTGTTCCAAAAGTTTGCAGAACAGGCAGTGGTGCAATGGCCTTGCTCTGATATAATTCACAATATGAACAACTTTGTCCATTACTGCTTTAAGCTTGTCTCCCTTGTCCAACTTGAAACAGTGTGCCTCCTGATGCATGATGCAGTGCACACCAAATAAGTTTGGGAACTGAGACCTCAGTAAGGCAAGAAACCCCACTGTGTACACCAGCCATCGAGGGACAGCCATCTGTTGTCATTGACACCAGTTTCTCCACTGGTGAATTATGGCTTCTGCAGAATGTTATGAAAGCTTCAAAGAAATCAGTACCTTGTGTTCAGCCATGCAAACCAGTCAGCTCAAGGAATTCTTCGGTGACATGTAACTCACTGAACACACATCTCACCCAGAGGCACAGTTGTGCCACATCTCTGTTATCGGCTGACTCATCAACTGCAATACTGAAGGCTTCACACTCAAAAATAAGGCTCAAGACTTGGGAAGCCAAATCTTCAGCAATGTTGTTTACTCTGCGACACACTGTTCATCTGCTCAGCTGAGGACTTCTGATGCACCGAATAGTTTCATCTTTGTTTTTGAAATCCTCAAATAAAATACTGGAGGATTCATTGAAGCATTCTTTCATAAGTTCTCCATCAGCAAACGGCTTTGAGTTCTTGGCAAGTAACTAAGCTATCGATAGCTTGCCATTGTTATCATGTCTGCTTCTGACATGGCAATTTTTAGCAGACGCTGTTGTGCAGCAAGAGCACTTTTTAATACAGCAAGCTGCTGAGAACGTTCAGCTGATCCCAATGGAAACTTACTTATGTATGCAGAATGACATTTTTCATAGTGCCTTTGGACATTAAACCTTTTTGGGACTACTACAGCAGTCTTATAAATTTTTATTTTTATTTATTTAAATTTTGGTGACTGGGTAGGCCCACTGAGACCGTAATGGTCCCTTTTTCTGGGGCGACCCGGGGTTAATTACAGTCAACAGTACAATAAGAAGTAGGAACAATTCAAGGGAAAGTGCGCAGATATAGACATTACAATCACAGGCAGGTTAGGTAACGTTCAGAATAACATGAGGGTAAACACTAGTTTCACAGAAGTGACAGTTACGTAAGGTTCTTTTATCAGGTCACAATTTCAAGTGTTTCAAAAGTGATAAGATTCAACTGAAATAGGATATCAACATGTTAGGCAGCAGGTTTTTAGTATCAGAGGTGGAGTGCTATTATCTGTCCTCAGCGGTGGCATGCACAGAGGCTTAGCTCTAGAAGGTGTGTCTTATGCCTTTTTTAAAACCACCAAAGAAATCAAACAGAAGAGCTTGCCTTGGTGCTCAGTAACAAAGAAATCAAACTCCAAGGACTCCTGCACTGTTCTGCCTTCATCCCCTAGTTTTCATTTTTTACTGGCACACTCTGAAGTTGGTGAACTGGGTTCAGGCAGTGTTACTGTGCCGCTCCTCGATAGAAACGTAACCATTATGGCAGCAGAGTAGTATTTAGTTTAGTGCTGTGTAGTCCCGTTGTGGCGTCTGTGGAGTCTGGTCAGTTTCTGGTGTGTTACTGGGCCACTCTTAACGTTTTGCTTTGAATTTAAACAACTTAACCGCAGCACAATTAAGTTAATTGAAAAACCAGAAACTGTCATTCACTACACTGGAGACTTGGGGGGGGGGGGTGGAGAAGGGGAAACAACAACTGGTACTTATTTACCAATGACTACACCACTTTGCACCTAATTATCTACTATGGTACGCACTCCTAGTCAAGCTAGTCAAAGTCAAATCACACTGACACACTAATTTCCCTGAGTGCTAACGAAGTAATTTCATACCTAGGTCATTTTCATTTCAGGGCGTTCTCTCAGTTTTCAGCGTGTTGTCTCCACTCAGCCTGCAGTAAATCCATAATATCCATCCTGATATCTCCGAGCGCCAACAAAGTAAGCATTTTCATTTTGGGGCGTTCTCTCAATTTTCAGCGTGTTATCTCGACTCAGTAAATCCACAGTATCACTAATAATGAGGTTATTTTCATGTTCAGTGGTGCTCGAAGATGTTTAGATGTACACGAGCAAACGGAACCAGGAAGAGAAGCGGACTGTAGTTGCCATGAAATTAAAGAGACAGCATGTTTTTAGTTTTTTAAAAACACAACATCTTTCAGAAAGTCTCTCGGGAGCCACAGAAAAACACATCGCGGGCCACACTTGGGCCGCAGGTTGCCCACCACTGAAGTACAGTCATTTGGATGTGTACTTACCCGGGGAGGACAATGGGACCAGCAAACAAAAGACAGTGTTGTCGAGGCACAAGTCAGGAAGCATAGGAAAACCAGGAGCAGTTGTGGAATTCACCAAAAATTTTTATTTGCAGGGTTTTATTTAACTCTAAAAATTGATTAGCGTTTTGCCCATTAAAGTACTAAATCTTTGTGAAAATGCATAGCTCTTGCCTCACTGTGTTTAACAAACACAGCACTTCTAGAAAATCTATATAAATACTTTCTGTACAGTTAGTATCATCCCAAGAAAAAACTGCTACTCAATTATTTAAAACCCTGTATTTGTACTAGCAGTAACATAAAAAAATAAAATTGTTTAGTATAACTATAACCCCCTGTTACCCGGGGTTACTAGAATCCCAGTAAGACTTGGTGGTAGGCAGGGAAGGCAGCTTGTGAAACTCCAGTTAAATGGATTTCACACTGTCTCACTCTGTTCTCAGTCTCAGCTGAGACTGACGGATGACATCACCATAGAACTCTTGCAGCTGCGTGAGCCACACTGTAGTGCTGCAGTTGGAAGTTAGGATAGAATGTTGGGGATTTTGAACAGAGTCTGTGTGCAGTCTTGGTGAGAGACAGCAGCACAGCAGTCTGTGTGCAGGCTCTCAGAGCCTTAAGCTCTGTTTTAGAGCTACTGTAAGGAAGGTGTGTGTTTCCACCAAAAGAGGAACACAGTAAGCTGATTGTTGAAGTGGTGGAGACCACTGTCACTGGTCCAAGTACCCCCTCCCTTGAGGGGGGGAGGTTTGCCTGTCTTCCAGGGGCAACCCTCCTGGTTCCGGCTAAGGGAAGAAGCTGCCTATTTCAAGGTGTGCTGCGGCACCAGAAGCTCTGAGAGAGAAATTCCTGTGGAGGAATCGCCTGTGGGGCACCTGCAACCAAAGGGTGAGTTCGCTCTGTCAGAGGGCCAGTGTTTTTCACCTGAACTGTTGGAACGTGGGGATTGGACTACTTAATTTGTAGGAGGTCTAGTGTAATAGACATTGCCAGTTAACTCAAGTAGGTTCAAGTCCAGCACAAAGAGTGAAGTAAAGTGGGGATTGGACTGCTTAATCAGTGGGGGGCCTAGAGCAATAGGCTATGCCAAGTACAAGCATGTTCAAGTCCAGCACAAAGGGAAAGCAAGACAAGTAGAGGAAATGTGACATACATTTAGCCTTAATCTACATTGCCAGGCTTTACAGTATGAGGTGTTTACTGTCCAGAGAAATGGCTGGGTATGAATTGTGGAAGCGAGAGGTGGGAGACCCCCCATCAGATGTAACCAAATTCACCTCAACGGATTTGCTCTGTGGCAACTTTACTTTCTCTCAGGTACTTGGCCAGTGCCTGAGGAAATTACCCAGACGTGGGATTAAAAGAAGAAGAACTCCCTGATAGAGCTGAGGTGCTCTTAGGTGGTTTAGGGAGCCACCAGAAAAGGTTTCCATGACATATGGAAGGTGTCCAAATGGCCGGCAAGGGAGCCGAGCCAGGGAAAACCCAGATCAGTGTACAAGTTCGGGCTGTGTACGCAAAGCAGCGTGCAGGTCCGGGCAGTGTGCCCGGTGGGTTCAGAGCCTGAGTGCTAAAAGTGTTGAGGAAGTGTTCTTGATTCTTTTAATCTGCATTACCCGAAGTGTAGCCCCGTGGGGGTCCATCTACGCTTTGTTTATTCTGTTTGGATGTGAATAAAAGCCACGCTTTAGAATCCCATTCCTGGTATTGGACATTACAGTTATTGCTTCCTGTGTTCGGAGTTACTTGGGTGCCCCTGTGCAGAGTAGCCAAACCTAGCCTTTGTGCCGAGTGACCTGTTCCTCCCCGAACCCAGTCCCCACCTGGTACTGCTGTCAGATTTAAACAGCATACCACCTGTCATTTGCAAAATGATGGAGGTGTGGGTTACATAATTTTACAAAGGCAAAATAAAATAGAGGAGATCCATCAGAGTTTTCCTTCAGTCTCTGTGTCCAACTTGCAAGCAAGCAGCTCTGTCTTATAAGTCCTTCCAACCCCCCATTCTTAACAAGCATCCTATTTCTTCCAAAGTGTTCTTGTATGTTTGAGGCAGGTGCTGGCAGGAACATAGTGTGCCTGAGCTGAGGCCCCTTTTCCACAGCTCTTCTGCAAAAGGCTTAAAAATTGCACTCGGGTAACCTCTTGAGTTTCCAATAGCTTTTGCAGTCATCTAAAACTATAATTATACACATTTCAAAAATTAACACTATATAATTTCTAAACAAAGGGATCCCAATATCAGTTACATTTCCACATAATTTGCATATATTTTTATATCAGCAGATATGTAAGGGAGAAAAAGACAAACAGCAAGGGAGGACTGAGAGACAGCGAGAGGCAAATAATTGCGAGACTGTCGGGGTGATCAAATCCTAGGTCTCCCAGGAAAACTTGGTTGTGCAACCAGATAGACAAGAGACAAGAAAGGAAAGAATAGATCCCTGCATCAAACTATTTCTCCAGAACAACTGGGACAGGGTCCTATTCAACCCTGTCACAGACAGGAGCTTGTAAAAGCTCTAGCATGCACTGCAGGCGTTTTGGTCTCCTACTGCTGCTACAGCCCTCCTCTGATGTCTGCTGCAGGGGGTTCTGGGATTTGTAGCTGCAGAAAGTGTCAGCTTGCATGTTCACAGCACTAGTCTGATACAGTCTACCATACTGCACCAAACATGTTTTTCTCACAAAGTGCAGATTGGGACCAGCCCTACAATTGGGTGTAGGGTATTATTGCTGATCCACTTTAACGAGCAAGCATGTACTAAAATAAAAGGCGTTTACTGTGATATTTACAACTGTTGTATTTAGGGTTAACGTTTTACAGGTTTTGTTACGTCCCCCAGTTTATTGATCTTTTAGCACTCCAGGGCAAGCCAGAGAAAACATGTGCACCATCTGTGTCTGCGGGGTTGTCGGCGCAGTTTCAGACTCGGTAGGAGGTGGAACCGGTCAGGTTGATCTGGTCCTGGACCTTCTGGCAGGGGAGGAGGAGTACGCATTGGATCTCCGGACTCCTTGTAGGGATAAAGGGCTTAAGAATTTTCTTCTGTCTCTCAACTCCTTCATAGCTGAGTCTCCATCTTAGTGCCAAAAGCACAAGAAGAAGTCAACACCTGTGTTGTGATGACTGTTTGCATTCTCCCCGCTGGAGGGTCTGTGTTGTCTGTTACCCTCAAAGGAGCTCAGAACGCCCATAGAGACCATCAGTTTGCCCACGGAGCTCTCATCTGGGTAGATGACTATGTCGATGCTAGTTAGTCACACGGTTGACCCTGTCAAGGACAAATCCATCGAGGGAAATGATACATTGGACTCTTGGACACCAGTGCTGACCATCACCCATCCGAAGTATGGTGGACTGGGGCGGACTGAGTTCCTAGCCGGCCCCCGTCTATTCAGCCACCAGTTGTCCTGACTGAAGCTCAACCTTGTACTTGACCAGTACCCAAGGTCTCTTCAATGGGTTATCCAGACCCAGAGACCCCAACGCCACATTGATCCTCGAGGTGATGTCCGAGATCGTGGTTGTGCTCTCCCCCCCCCAAACACATTTTTCCACCTGGTGTACTTGCTGGGACCACCTGCTACCCCCGCAAAGCCCTGAATCCAGCTCACCAAGACTACTTTTTCACTTACCTGTCCAGGCCCCTAAGGCCTATCCGCAACACAACTGTGCTGCCTTCTGGCTTGCCCCGCTGAGCTGGCTACGCCTTCAACCACTTCGGCATTACTACCCTGTTGTTCATCTGGTCACATGCAGTGAAGGTGAAGGCCTGGAAGATCTCCCAAGATGGCAGAGGTGGAAGTGTGATACTGAATGTATTGAGCAAGCAGAGACTCTGCCCAATCCAGCCCTGTTTCTCCCCATTAGTCCCACCCTGCACCCCAGGAGCGTGCCACATCATTGAGTGCCAACATGCCGACGCACCCACCTGACCTAATGCTCGCTTTAACTTCCCCTCATGAGCGCTCTCCCTCGCACCACTACCTGTGGTCACCCAGGTGGCAGTAGAACCACGGACCAGCGAGTTCCCCTCCCAAGAGGAGAGTGTCTGCTGGGATGCTTGATCCCCCAGTGGCCGATCCTTCGGCCCTGTCTCATTCTCAAACCCAGGTCATCGGCGTTTTGAACGGTAGTGCTACCGCTGCACCGGTGGGCCAGCATATGGTTGCGCTATTGATCCAAAGTCAAAGAAAGCTGGGCTGAACAGTTCAGTTAGTGCATACAAAATCCAGAATTTGGATATGGTTTAAAACATAATTTATTAAATAAAATTCACAGCAGAGAACCTTCCTGCCGCCACCAACATTTCACACTCATACGTTCTTTTTTCAGTTGTCTGTGGTTGATTTTGAGTTCTTCCTTGTCATGTGGCTTCTGCTGCTTTCATTGAGCCCGTCACAGGTGGGAGAGGGCAGTCTGGCAGTACTGGGCCTATGTAGTGTTTGCCTGGGGTCAGAGTAATCCAGCGATGCTACAGTACTTGTCAGGCCTTGGTTGCCCCTCCTGCTGCTGACTCTGGTCATCCATCTGGCAACCCTTCCCCCACGGCTTTGCTGACTGTGCCGCAGCGACTGGTACAGGTTTAGCCCCTACCTTCACAGCCGATAGATGATGCTTTGACCAAGGGCTCATGGCTAGATTCCAGATTTTCTCATCTCCTGTTGGGGTTAACCTGAGGGAGAGGGTCATCCACACTCTGTGTCGGGGGTCAGTTTTCCTTTATCATGACTTTGATTCAAATGTGTTCTTCCTGTCAACTTTCCAGTGGCAGGATGGTAGCCAGCCGACAGACAGGCTCCCTGTGTAAGAGCATTTTTCTATGGCCCCCTCATGGAATACATGTCCATGGCCCTGGACAGTCCATGGAAGGAGGTCCAGAAGAGGGAGACCTATCCAATTGTGGATGCTATGATTTCTCACCGGAGGTAATTTTCCCTATCCTCCCAGTCATTTTGGACCTGGTGCTCAGCATCTGAGAGCACCTGACCTCCTGCCAGGCCATGCTGTCCATTACGGGCAGCAAGTATGCAGTCCCCATGAGTGGACTTTCTTGACTTTCCGGAATATCCTTCACTGGCGGAGCTAGTGGCAGATACTGTGTCCCACATGTCAGAGATGCAGGGCCGGGCAGATAAGCCGCTGAACATGAAGTACAAGAAGCAAGACTGCTTTGGCCTCAAGGTTGATGCAGCTGCATCCCTAGACTTCCGCCAAGCCATGAGCTCCTCAAGAGGCTCTCTGACCTCACCAGTCGGCTCTCTGACCTCACCAGTCTTCTCCCTGCAGAGAGCCAGAAAGATCTACGTGAGGTCCGTGATCCTGGGCTGATTGGGATCCAGCAGTAGATGCAGGGCGCTCTTGACCCATCTAATGTGTAGGTCTTAGTGGTGACCTTAGCAGTATCCATATGCCACCATGCTTGGTTGTGGATTTTGCATTTTATTCAAGAAATCTAGCAATGAGTGGCAGATCTTCCCTTCACTGTGATGGGTCTCTTTGGTCCGAGGGTTGAGTGTCATCTCAAATATATCAAGAACTGCAGTGTAATCCTGTATTTGGTGGCATTGCTCACATATCCCAAGCAGCAGCCCAAGCCCAGCTACAAGGTAGAGGTTCTTTTTGTCACCATTATCAGTGCATGCAAGGTCAGTGGCAGAGATGGCCTGAATGCGGATGTGAACTGAGTACTAGTAGTAGAACTATGGTTGCAAGTAAGTAACCTCTACATTTGTGAAAATACAGTACATCCACTATGGTTACAAGTGAATAACCTCTGTATTTGTAAAACTACATTCATTATGGTTACAAGTGAGTAACCTCTGCATTTGTAAAGCTGCATCCACTATGGTTACAAGTGAGTAACCTCTGCATTCATAAAGCTGCATCCACTATGGTTACAAGTGAGTAACCTCTGCATTCGTAAAACCATATCCACAATGGTTACAAATGAGTAACCTCTGCATTTGTAAAACTACATCCAAAGTGGATACCTGCTCTGTGGCGCCATCCCTGATTATAAGTGTTACATGTACTTTAAAAACACAGATGTGGGCTGGCCCAATAGGGCTTTGATTGGGAGACCACTTGCCATGACACTGACTTGGGTTCGCACCCAGTGCCTGGATCAAATGCAGGCAGAACACACCAGAATAAATGGTCAGCATCACTCCCATGTTGGCACACCTAGATGTGAATTCACTGTGGAGCTCTGGTGAGCGCTGTGTTTGGGGGGGAGGGGGTGGCATAAAAAGCAGTCACTTGTCTGATGGCCCTGGCATGCTCGGCACCCATGCCTGCCATTCCATCCCATGCCAAATTGTGCTTCTGTTTGTGGTGGTGGTGAAGACACCTGCCTCTCTACGGGCACTGCCATATGGGGAAAGCTGTGGAGAATCTCTGGGGCATGGTAGTGGGTAGTGGGGCTAGGTGGTTGTCAGTAGGAACCTGAGCTGGGCATCCAGCTCTGTCGGAGAATAAATAAAGGGTGGAAAAAAACGACAGCTGGGTCACCAATTTTATGAATTATCTGAAGGTTGTGGCATGCAATAGTGGGCCTCCTCTTGTGTGGCATACTGCAGTGTTTATAAAACTAGCAAATACTATAGTTCCATAGGTAGGGCTTGACCCAATGATCCTCAGTTCAAGAGGTAGGACCACTGCCAACTAATTTGAGAACAGGGAAATTCTCAGGGTCTCCTTGACAAAGACTTGGTTATTGACTTGCTAACAAGAATGCACATGCTGAATAATGTGTTGTAATGAAATGTAACTTATAAGCCGCCACCAAATACAGTAGATAAGATTACGTGTATACCAATTGCTAATGTGTTAGTGCAGGACTCAGAGTTGTCAGTTGTTTTTATTTCTAGTAAACTGTTTTTCAAGAGTATACTGAAAACATACAATACATTTCAACAGTTCATACAAGTAATCAAGACATTTTAAGACTTTTTGAATAATCTGTTTTAACAGGCATGCTATATGTGGGGTCCATATGCTACGATAATTATTCTACTGCTAAGTAACATAAACAGTTTCAGTAGATCAAGAACAGTTATATCTTTTTAGCTTTCTACCAGTTAACACTGACCACAGTAACTCTTTTTAATCTGCAGTTAACCATATAAAGAAGGGTCCCCATGTTTTATCAAATATGTGATGTGTTTTTGATTATATGACTCATTCTTTCGTCCAGGGCTATAGTACACCCATTCATCCATGTTTAATAAAGTTTTATCTTTTCAGTTAACCAACATTAATCTTTTGAGACAAATTGCCATCAACATTAGCAGATTCTTTTCTTCATTGAGTAGGGCAAGCAGGAAAGATGTGTTTCATAGTATAAACGTTCTTAGGTCAGGGTAACATGTACATGTAGCAGTTGTGCAGTGATTGTTGCAAGTAGAGACCAGCAAGGGGTAACCTTGAGTCACTCCCATAACATAGGAGATACATCTGCATTCTTTGAATTGCACCTCCAGCGTTCATCCTTATAATAATTCTATTTTAGTGAGCTTTTGCAGGGTATAATGCTAACAATATAATCTTCTTCGAGATACAGCTCTTGCAGCAGGTTACACCATTAGGATTGTAGCCGGCAGGCGTCAGGACCCCATGGAAATCTTCTAGCTAGCAAGGGACCGCCTCTGACGTCAGTCCCACCCCCGATGTCAGGCGTAGTACATAAGGAGGCAGTCCCGCCAGAATCCCCAGTTCTTTTCCCCCGTCAACTTGCATGTCTCGACCCTCCGGTCAGTGTCTAGCGTGTGACGTTTGGAAAAGTTCTTTTTTCCGTTTCTTCGCAAGAAACTTCTTCTTCTTCAATTGTCTGCCATCTGATGTCCTCACCAACATCTGTGGATGGCCATCCGTCTAAGTGTGACTGCGGGAAGTAAATTCCCTTTAAAGATCCACAATCGGCCTGCGTGCGGTGCTTAGGCCCGGATCATGACACCTGGGCCTGCTCCTTTTGTCAAGGCTTCAACAGTCGGACCCGGATCCATCGTCAGAAGGCCCTCCAAGCTTACCTTCTGGAAGAAAGATTGAAGGCCATGGAACCTGCCTCCAAGGGGGAATCTTCCAAGAAAGCTCGCAGGCACCTCGAAAAACACAGGGAGAGGGTGAGATCTAAATCCCCTTCTAGGGCCTCAGACTCCCGCAGCTCCGGCTCCTGGTCTGACCGTTCTCCATCCCGGGCCCGCTGTCAGCCTCCCCCAGTCGCAGTCAAGTCTTCCACTGGTTCCTCCACTCTGCAGCCTGTTAAGACCTCCAGGCCTTCTTCTTCCTCGTCCAAGGCCTCACCAAGGTCAGGGGACCACCATCACCACAAGTCCGGCTCCTGCCACTCGGCTCCCGATGTCCGGTTGGTCTCCTTGCCTCCTCCCCCCCCAATGGAAAACCAAGGAGCTGACCTCGCTCAAACGGACGTCGCATCCAACGTTGGCCCACCCGACGTCGGCCAAGCACCACCGGTCCCGGGACCCGATGACAGCCAGACGCCCGTCGCCGGCCAGGCCCTCACCACCGCGGACACCAGCTGGGGGACCAACGCCCGTTCCAGTAGATGGAGGAACCCCAACGCCACCTACCGATGTCGGCTAGGAGGCACTAATGGAGGAGGAGTCGACCCAGCCCGAGGATCAGGTGGGTGACCCCGGTCCTGTCGAGCCCCCGAGGGAACCGTCTCCTGAACCAGAGACCCCGGGGGGCCGACGCCGGGACCCGACGACCGGCCACCGGCGCCCGGCCCATCGTCGGGCCTGAATATTGCTGAGGTGAAGGAGTCATTCACTTTCTGGTGGGACACCATTAAAAAGGACGTGGTCCCCACACCCTCTCCTCTTCCTCCTCCTCCACCCGTGACTCCACCGGCCCCAGCGCCCCCCACTCCATCTGGGGCAGCAGGCCGAGTACCTTCCCCACAGGACCCTGTTGAATCTCCTAGGGGCAGACCATTGGACAAGAGGAGACCTCTGTCCAGATTTTCTTCAGGGTCACCCAGGCCCAAGAGACCCAGAAGACGCCACTACTCACCATCGACAGAGGACTCGGGATTGGACTTCTCGAGTCGATCCAGATCCCCTTCTCCCATCAGCGTCCCCTCTCCGGACCCACATGAACTCCCAAGATCTCCTCCGGATGACCCATCATTCTCAGAGATTATGAGGCATATCCAGGAGAACATGAGCTGGGACGCAGAAGACCTTGACCCCGAGAGGCTACGCCTTGCGTGTTATCTTCGGCAAAAGGACCCAAAGCCTGTGGTGGTACCACCCTTGGTGGACACCTTCGTGGACATCACCAAGGCAGCGTGGAAACGTCCACACTTGCTCCCGGCGATGCCGAAGAAGGCTGACTGCCTGTACAAGGCCCCTAGGGAGGACCAGTACTTGGCATCTCATCCTCTGGCCAATTCCCTGGTCATCACAGCCTCACGACAAGTCCCAAAGGCCGCAACATCTGAGAACCCAGCCACTGGACCCGGAGTCCAAGCAATTGGACACGATGGGTAGGCGCACGTACGCAGCTGCGACCTGCGCCATTAGGTCCCTCAATTATCTTACCCACATGGTCCAGTTTCAGAACGCCTTGTGGGAGCAGGGACAAGAGCTGGCAGAAAAGATGCCAGAAGGTGAGCAGAAGGAAGAGCTACTCCAGCTCCTCTGCACGGGTTCAGACGTGGGAACCCAGGTGCTTCGAGACGCGTATGACTCCACGGACTCCTTAGCCAGAGCGGCAGCCTCAGGTGTACGCCTCCGGAGACAGTCATGGCTCCGTGTCTCCGGATTCACCCCGGACGTCCAGAAGAACATACTGAGCCCCTTTCACGGCGAAGTTCTCTTTGGTGAGTCCTCGGAGAAGGTCATCACCAAGTTTCAGGAGGCCAGCAAGGTCGTGAGATCTGTCCAGGCCATGTAGAGATCCAGGCCCGGTTCCTTTCGTAGGAACCAGAGCCGTTTTCACGGCTGGACTCAGAGACAACAGTCCTGTTCTGGCCTGCAACAGAGGGGCTCCTTCTTCTGGAAAGCCCTGGGCAAGTCGTCCTCAGGCAGAGGCCAACGTCCCACCAAGTCAGCCCAACCTGCAGGACCCACAGTCACCACAGCATGATTCCTTCCCGGCCCCCGCCCCTCAGGATCAACGGGACACCAAGCTCGGGGGTTGTATTGCGGACCACCTGCCAGGGTGGCAGTCGATCACCACCGACAGGTGGGTACTCCAATTGGTCGAAAAAGGCCACTTTATAGAGTTCACAAACAAGCCACCCACAAGGCCTCCTCTACTCGCCCACTACTCTGGTCAGCACAGATTGCTTATAAGGCAAGAAGTACTCGCGCTTCTGCACAAAGGAGCAGTGGAGTACGTCCCGGGGAGCCAGAGAGGAACAGGCTACTATTCCCACTTCTTCCTGGTTCCAAAGAAAACAGGAGACCTCCGTCCAATCTTGGACCTCAGCGACCTCAACATGTCGGTCGCTTACAAACGGTTCTGCATGGTGACCCTCCAGGGCCTTATTCCCATGCTGAAGAAGGACGCATTTCTGGCGTCGCTGGACATGCAGGACACTTACCTGCACATCCCCATAGCTCAAGCGCACAGGAGGTTCCTGCGCTTCGAGTTTCTCAGCCACCACTATCAGTTCCGAGCGCTCCCTTTCGGGCTGTCATCGGCCCCCAGGGTCTTTACCAAGTGCATGGCAGTCGTGGCAGCATCTCTAGGAGACAGGGCCACTACGTATTCCTGTACCTGAACGACTGGCTTCTCATGGCCGCCTCCCGGGAGGGGCTGTTGTTGGCTATCCAGCACACCCAAGCTCTTTTTCAGTCACTGGGCATACTTATCAATTGCGAGAAGTCTCTCCTGGTACCGTCCCAGAAGCTGCAATTCATAGGCGCAGTTCTGGACACCGTCCAAGGTAAAGCCTTTCTTCCTGAGGACAGCGCGGAATGCATCAGGTCCCTCATCAGGGACCTTTCGGCAAAGAAGACCGTCCCAGCCAGACTGGTCCTTCGCCTGCTTGGACATATGGCTGCGGCCATTCCAACCGTCCCAATGGCAAGGCTCCACATGCAGGTAACCCAGTGGATGCTCAGAGTGCAATGGGACCAGAAGCAAGACCATATGCAGCAGCCAGTCAGAATCACGAGGGCCGTGATTCGCGATTGGCAATGGTGGCTAGACCCGGGGACCCTCTCTGTGGGGGTCCCATTGGTAGCGCCATCCCCAGAGGTAATCCTCTCCACAGATGCCTCAAAGCTGGGGTGGGGAGCACACCTGAACGGGGTGAGGTCTCAGGGAATGTGGACCCCTCAAGAAGCCCACCTCCACATCAATATTATGGAGATGAGGGCAGTCCTGTATGCCCTGCAAGCCTTCCAGTCAGAAATTCCACCGAGTACTCTTCTGCTTCAAACAGACAATACAGCGGTGATGTATTACCTCAACAAACCAGGAGGCCAAGGAGGCATGCACTCCTACCCCCTCTGCAGGGAGGCCATGAGAGTGTGGAAATGGGTAATTCGACGTGGCGCAAGCCTGATTGCAGTCCATGTTCCCAGAGTGGACAACACGGTCGCAGATGGTCTGAGTCGCTCCCAGGCCAGAGTCCACGAATGGGAACTTCTTCAGGAGGTAGCAGAGGATCTGTTTCATCGATGGGGCACTCCAGAATTGGACTTGTTTGCTTCCCCATCCAACGCAAAACTGCTCAATTTTTGCTTGCTAGATCCAGGGCCTGGTGTTTTCTGGCGAGACGCGTTGTCCCTCTCCTGGGCGGGCAGATTCCTCTACGCTTTCCCTCCCTTCCCGTTGATCCAGAGAATCCTTCTCAAACTTCGCAGGGAGCACGCAACAATGATCTTGGTAGTGCCTTTCTGGCCCAGACAGATTTGGTTCCCACTTTTGACGCAATTGTCCCGGGAACCTCCACTTCCTTTGCCCATCAGCTCCCATCTGCTGTCTCAAGAGGAGGGTTCGCTAGTCCACCCGGACTTGCGCTCGCTGAACCTGCATGCCTGGCTCCTCGAGACATAGCCATTCTGCGACACAGGGTCTCACAAGAGGTGGCAGAAGTCCTTTCTGCTGCCAGAAAGCCGGCAACGCATGCTACATACGCCATGAAATGGCGTCGGTTTTGCCTGTGGTCTCACGCACGCGGTCTCTCCCCTTTAGACTGCCCAGAAAAATCAGTTCTAGAATACCTGCTTTCCCTCTTTCACTCAGGTCTGGCCTACTCCTCAATTAAGGTTCACCTCTGTGCGATTTCAGCATACCATTCCCCGACAGGCCAACACACAGTGGCACAACTCGATACTTCTCGTGACTTTTTGAGGGGGGTGCTCCACCTTAGACCACCCGTTAAGGATCCTGTCCCTCCTTGGGACCTGCTCTTTGTCCTGGAGCAGCTTACGCTGCCACCCTTTGAACCTGCCGCAGATTGCGAGCTACGTTTTCTGTCATGGAATACGTTATTTTTGGTTGCTGTTACCTTGGCAAGGAGAATTTCCGAGCTACATGCCCTCATGTGTAAGGAACCTTATTTAATTTTTCACCAGGACAGGGTGTCCCTGAGGACGAATCCAAAATTTCTGCCTAAGGTGGTCTCAGCCCTCACCCTTAATCAGGACATCGATTTGCTGGTGTACTTCCCTAGGTACACCAACAGAGGAGAGGCACTGCTTCACACCCTGGATGTTCACCGCTCCTTAAGATATTACTTGGACCAGGACCAAACAGCACCGCAAATCTGAGCAGCTGTTAATTTCCTTCGCTGAGAGGATGTTGGGCCAACCGGTCTCAAAGCAAACTCTTTCTCGCCGGCTTGTCCAGTGCATTTCCTTTTGCTACAACAACAAACAGAAGCCCCTTCCAGGTTCCGTCAGGGGCCACTCGACAAGAGGGGTGGCTACTTCCTTTGCAGCACTGTGAAACGTCTCCATTTCGGCCATTTGTGCTGCAGCCACATGGAGCTCAGTGCACACCTTCATTAGGCACTACAGCCTTGACATCACCTCAAGGCGGAGAGCCGGTTTCGGCCTCGCCGTTCTGCAGGGTCTCCTGTCCTAGAATCAGGGTTTCCCAGGATCTCTGTTTTTTGCCTCCTCCCTAGGGCGTCCATTGCTTGGAAATCAGTCCTAATGGTGTAACCTGCTACAAGAGCTGTATCTCGAAGAAGATAGTACAGTTACGTAAGAACTTACCATAACAGTAGATCTTCGAGAACAGCTCTTGCAGCAGGTACCTTCTCGCCCACCATTCCCCCTTGGAGGAGGTAAGTCCTAGCCTAGGCTTCAGCAGAAAGTCCTCAACCTTGAACTTCTGATGGTGGATTCTCGGTCTCCACTTCTGATGTCATCCAGCAGCTGGAAGTCTCCAGTGGGAGAACTGGGGATTCTGGCGGGACCGCCTCCTTATGTACTACGCCTGACATCGGGGGGTGGGACCGATGTCGGAGGCGGTCCCCGCTGAAGACTGCTAGCTAGAAGATTTCCGTGGGGTCCTGACGCCTGCCAGCTACAGTCCTAATGGTGTAACCTGCTGCAAGAGCTGTTCTCGAAGATCTACTGTTACAGTAAGTTCTTACGTAACTGTACTTTATTATATATTGGGCTAATCTAGTTTGTATGTCAATCGGGGCTGGCAGTATAACCTAGTGATTAGAGTAACGAGCTGTGAATGAGCTTGATACATCCAGCAGACAGACCTGGGTTTGATTCCCACAACCTCCACTTGCATACTGTGTGAGTCTGAGCAAGTCACTTAATTTCCCCAGTGCTCCCAGGTTGCCCCTGAAAACAGGCATCTGTGCCTAGTGGGCCTTACCTGGTTAACAGAAGAATAAAATAAAAAAAATATTCATTTTATATGCATTCTTCCAAATGAAATTCCAAGATTCTTGCAAAATCGCAGTTTCATTCTTCCTCCCATTGGTTCCTGTTTGTGTGTGTGTGTGTGCGTGCGTGCGTGTGTGATGTGTTATATAGAATATATATGTGTATATATATATATATATATATATATATATATTATACAACGTGTATGCTTATATTATCAGTGCAGTGTGCTGAGAGGATATGACAGTGAAATGCCCTTGCACTCGAGGAAATGATGTCAGAACCTCAGGTATAAAGGAACTATTTCCAGGGTGGGTGCGTGAGGGTGGGAAGGGGTTGGGCCTAATCTGTGCCCTCACAAAACAATCGACTAAAAACTCTCACCCACCGCTGCGATGAGTGCCTTCCTGTCAGCAAGATACCCTACACAACAATTTGACAGAGAAAGTACCCTGCTAATCAAACAGAGAAAATCCAGACATCCAAGTCAGACACAGGTAAACCTCTCCAGCCCCAAAACAGCCTGGTGGTTTGTTAGCCACAAAGGAAAATCAGATATGCAGTTATTTCAGCCCTTCTGAGGATGCTGACAAGATAAGCAGTTTTAAAAAAACCCTTTCTGAATTAAAAACTAAAACAAATACCAAGCAATGCCACTTTAAAAGTGAGGAAAACTTCTCTCAGATGTAAGCAAGAGAGAGAGAGAGTTTAGTTACAGATAATTCGTCCAAAATAGTATATCCCACGCAGCTTCTCAGTTGTTTCCAAGCACTCCTGTACACAACTTGGAAGAAGATGGGCTTCTTTAACTATAGATATTGATAAAACTGGGTAGAAGGAAAGGAGAATTTGTGTCTTAAATCTAGGAAGGTATCAGAGTTGCCAGTGTTGATAGAAGGTGATTATTGCCCCATGCCGTGGCAGTCTTATCAAGCGGTAAAGAGATAACATCTTGTCTCGGGAGCAGTTTGCAGCCATTAAATTGTAATCTGGAAGCTAAAAATCTGAACTTTAATTATAGCATTGTCAGCGTGGTAGTTCTTGAAATAAGAAATATGTTCTCATTTTTACATTATTATTATTATTATTGTTTCTTGGTAAATGCCACCAGCTGTCATGCTACTAAAGTCATCTCACAGCATGTGTACAAGTAGAGTACTTCCTGAAAAAATAAATGTATAGTGCTCCCTTGCTATAACGTCCCTCGTCATAGCGAATCTCTGTTATAGCAAACAGCTGTGATGGCTTCCATTGTTTTCAGCTTAATCCTTGGTAGGTGTTAATTGGTGAAACCAATGGGAGTCATCACAGCTGTTTCCTGTACTTTCCTGCCACTGCCGCTCCTCAGCATTAACCCCTTAATGCCCTTTTGCCTGACAGGTACAAGTTGACTGACTTGACTATTTGAAAAATAAAACTTAACTGACTGCTGTTGCGATCCCGCTGCTACACTGTGCCCAGATGTGTAGAGAGAACTTTTGAGCCAGTTTATCAAAAAAAAAAAAAAAGTGAAAAGGGAATGGACTCAGATTGCACTCCTGCTGCTGCTGTGTATAAGAAAATTGCCGAACTCCCAGAGTCAGCTGATCAGATGAGCGTGATTGCAGAATATGGAGAGACTTCGCAAAGAGCCAGCACACACTAAACTCTTGTTTCCACAACACCTTCATATCAAACCCATACCAGGCAAAACTCTGAAAAGGCAACTCCTGCACTGGGCAGTGAGTTGCCTTCACAATATGATATGCGTTCCTGCTGCAACACTGTGTCTGAGTTTCCCCAAGTCTGTACAGATGCCAGAAATGAGCAGCTTTACTTTTCTGTGCCACAGAAGTTAGTGAGAACAAGGTTATTGCACTGGCAATCAGCCAGCATGTACAGGGATCAAAACAGAGACTGCACTACACTGAACAAAAGTCAGCCCCTCCTTATAACGAACCCTTGCTATAACACACAAACTGCTTGGACCCTGAGGCGTTCATTATAACGAGGGACCACTGTATATTGAATGAAAGTTGCTGGTCCTTCCTGAGTACTATATATGTGTGTGTGTGTGTGTGTGTGTGTGTGTGTGTGTGTGTGTGTATATATATATATATATATATATATCTCTATATATATATTTTTTTGTCATCCATTATGTTTGCCCCTTTTGGCACCACAGGCCTCCCTCCAGTTCCTGGCCCACCCAGTCCCATCACTGACCATCTCTGGGAGATACCTGCTTCAATCCAGTACCTAGTAGATGGCACAGGGCCTGCAGGGGGCTGGCAGGAGTCATCCTGGCTGGTGGGGTTTTCTCACCTTGTTTTCGCCCCATTCCACAAGGTTGGCACACGTGCCATGGTGCGGACATGGTGACGTGAAGAAGTTGCATGCACCCAGTGTCTGCTCCCGACCCTCTGAGAGGCAGCAGCTGCTGTAACGCCTAGTCTCCACTATGTGGCAGCCAAGCAGCGACATGCATTGTCCCCCTTCCCCGAAGGAGGAGAGTTGTCTGTGACCGCTCAGTCCTCCTTCCCCTGGCTGGCCACCGAGCGACCCTTGTCCATTTCCAAACCCAAGTCACCTGTGTGGTAGGTGGTATGACAGCCAGTGCCTCAGCCCCCTCACGCCAGTGGGAAAGCTATACATATTGGTTTTTTAACCACTGTTAAGACTTCAGAAGGGCTAAAATGATCCCTTTCCCCTGTTGAAGTAAAATATCTCCCAGGCCTATAAGGGTCAGTTTGAATGGTAATAACTAATATTTTTGGACACCTCGCTAGGTCACCTTGGGACACCTTGACCCCTCTGGAAGAGTACTTCAGGGGGAGGATGCTACTCCCTCTCTGTCCCTGCTAAGGGTGGGGTAATCTGTGTGGAGCTGAGTTGTGGTAAATCCTGGGAGAGACGCGTAGGAGCAAGATAGATCTAAGCAGTGTCCCAGACGTCTGGGAGAAAAAATAAATGTACAAGACCAATAAGTCCCCTCTTGGCTTAGTGGGAATCTGGTATGACTGGCTGCAGATCAACCTGCTGTAGCTAGGACTCCCATGTATATCCCCTTCTGGGCCGGTCCCCACTCACCACATCACTCAGAAGGCTCTGACCACTATCTTTCCACATATTCACAAAGTTCTAGATAGATTTACCTGATCCTGTTGTAGCTAACTATGTTAATTAGGGCACCTCACACGCTTAAAGAGCACCCTTCTTTTTGCTCACAAGAAAAAAACAGGGAGTTCCCTTACTTGAAGGGAAATCATACTTTGCCCCCGAGGGGCTGGTTGCTTTATCCCTTTAACTTCCTGATCGCCTGCCCCCACCCCCACGCTCAGACGTTTTGTGATGTTTGTCTAGGGAGAGTGCACGGGCACACTTCATTCAGTATTATGAAATGTCTTTTCTAACGTGTTTTCTGGCATTAAATCAGGTTTGGTACAAACTGAAGCAAGGGTTCAGCTAACAAGGTTCTTTTGAAAGGGACTGAGTGTGCAGCCTCTCACGGGCAAATTACAGTCCCTCCCTTGTAACAGGAGCAAATCAGAAAATTAAAGACCACCATGGAGGAGCACATATTCATGTAAGGGGGCTCCCTGTTTTTTCTTGTGAGCACCTAAAATCACAGAAAGGTGCTCTTTAACAAATCCCCTATTTACCTTAACTACCTGCCATAGTTAGGGCCAACAAGTCACAGTAGGGAGTCCATTGTGAACTGGCTGTCTGTGGGCAGTAAGGCACCACTTCATTCACATTCTAAATGCCTACTCTCAGAGACATTAAGCAGGACTGAGAAAAGCCTTTCCTCTTCTACCCCTCCTCCCCATGGAGAGTCCCACTTGCCCTAAGTGGCTTTCATTGAGATATACATAGGAGACAAATAAAGAAAATACACTGTTTTAGGGACGTGGATATGATGTTTTATCCACACTTCTTGGCAGTGTCCTTTCCCCTTTAAGATCTGTTGGACAGTCTTTAAGCTGGCTCCTCCCACTCACCCGGGTGGTAACTTCCCTAGCACTGCCTCATCACACCAGTTCTTCCTTTACGCTGGAAGAAGCAGGTTCCCTCCTTATCACTCTTGCGTATACTGAGGCCCTATGCTACGTTTTCTCTTAAAGCCTTAAATTGTCTTTGTTTTTCTTCTCGCCACCACTATGGACGATGCCAAGTCTGCTCTGGGGTTCTGGAAATGCGGTTGTGGGCAACTTATGTCACGATCAGATCCGCACACCTCATGTGTCTACTACCTGGGCCACGAGCATGATGTCCAGACCTGCATCCATTGCCGTTCTTTTCTGCCGGCAACTCTGGAAGATCGCCAACTCCTTGGCCATCTTCGTGACAGGGATCCACCCATTCATTCAACTCGTGACTTTCGAGGAGGCCGCGGCCTAGGTCACAGCGCAGTCCTTGGCTTTGGCTTTTTGCCACTCTCTTTGGGCGCTTCCTTCACGAAAGCGTTCGAGGACCTGTGCCAGTCTCTGCCCACCCTTGGGCAGGGCCCTAAGGGCACCACTTCCAAGATGTAGAAAAAGAACAAGGAGAAAGAGACCAAGAAGCAGTCTCGCTGACGTTCGATGGATCAGGAGTGCTCCCAGGCCTCTGATTCCTGTGCTTCGCTGGAACACTTGGCTTCGTCTAGTACTTTGGGTGTGACCACTGGCACCATGGTCTCCCCGTTGGGCCAGTTGGTGAGGCTCAGGTCAGCATTATGGCCAAAATTTTCTCGACTCAGTTGACACTTTATCAACTGATGAGGTTGACACCTCCTTGTTCAGGACTCCGGTTCTGACCTTCTTGGCGGGAATAGGGCAGTCCACTGTTCCTCTGCTCCCCAACCCAGAGTTTCAGGACCTGAAGAGGGCTTGGTCTTCACTGGTCCCCTCTGAGACCCACCACCAGTCCCAGTGGCGGTCTTGATCAAGGTCCTGCTCCAGAAGTCCAGACTCTGGCAGCCCCCATTCATGACGCTCATGCTCCAGGCACTCAGGAAATCAGCACCGCCACTATTCCTCATTCTCCTTTTCCTCCTGTGGCTGGGAGAGGTACTGGCACAAGCTGTGTTGGCACTGTGAGGATTTCATGTGGCAGTAGCTCTGGGTGACCCACATTAAGCTGATCCCGATGGCACCAGCCTTTCCCTGGGTGCTGCTGGAGCCGCAGCAGACCCTGCCCCAGCAGGAGCCGCTTCATTTGGTCCCAGCTCAGCCTCCTGCGGCCTCTCCGCAGATCCTATTGGAGCCACCTTCCAAACAGCCAGCGACTGGCGCTCCAACAGCTGTCGGTCACCGTCATCCCAGACTGCCCTTGCTGGGTTAGTGGGGACTTGAGCAGGCAACCTCTTTTCCATGATTCTTTGGAATCAGTGGGGTCCTTCCTCCACTCCTGCTAGTTGGATGTGGAGTTGGTAGGGGACTTGTCTACAGACCAGGGTCCTACTTCCTTCATGGGCCTACTCTGTTTGATCTCTGAGTCGATGGTCTCAAGCTGGAGCCTGTCCAAAAGCAGGAGCAGTACTTGAATACTGAGATCCTCAACTGGTGGGACACCCCTATGGAGGCCTTCCTGGTCCAGGCTGCCATTCTCGGTCCTGCCTTGGAGCTGTGGCAGCATCTGGCATCTTGTCCTGCATAGTTGGCCCGGATGGCCCACAAGTATGCGGTCCCTACCGGATTCCTGTTGGGATTCACGGAGCATCCCTCAGCTGAGGGGCTCATAGACGACATTTTTTTTTAACGCATGGCCAATGTCGGGGACATGGACAGACAGAGTCCCAAGAAGTTAGACCATATGGCAAAAAAAGTGTATGCTGCCTCTTCATTAAGCCTGCGGCAAGTGAGTTCAGCCCTTTTGATGGCCCATTTCTCTCATGCCCTCCTGGAATCCCTGGATGAGGTGCTCCCCCACCTCTCTGCTGACCTGCAAACCACCGTCAGGTAGGTCCGGGACCAGGGCTGCACCATTGAGAAGCAACAATTCCAAATGGCCATGGACCATGGGGACTCTTGCGTCCAGTCCATGGATGCGGCAGTTGCCATGTGCCGCAGGGCATGGCTGCGCATCTCCACCTTCACTGTGGATACGCAGCACAAGTTGGCAGATGTGCCCTTCTTGGGGACCAGCCTGTTCGGGCCCGGGGTGGAGGGGCAGCTCAACAGGATTGAAAAGTCCAGTGCCACCTTGGACTTGATGATTTCTACCCAGAATGGCTCTAAACCCTCTAAGAAGAAGCTCTTTTGGCCTGTCTCTGCTCCTGCGTCTAAATCTGCCCAGCCCCAGTCTGGCCAGCAGCAGGCCTGGCACCAGCGGCCCAAATCCATGGCACCAGAGGTCATGGTCCTGGTGGTCCTTCAGCCAGGCCCTCCTCTGCTTCCAGACCTGCCCAGTGATGAGATGTGGGGTGCCTGCCCCACTCCTGTACTGAACCGCCAGGTACTCCGTGAGAGGCAGGTCTGCCACTTCCTTTCCCCTGGTCTGCTGTTACCATGGATGGGTGGATTCTCGAGGTGATCGGCCGGGTGCTCTGCTTCAAATTTGAGGCCACCCACCCAGCCCAACCCACTTCCCCACGGGAGGACATTGTGTCAGTCGATGTTCAGCTGGTCCTTCGGGACAACACTGCCCAGCTCCTGCGCAAAGAGGTAGTGGCTCCTGTCCCAGACCCTCCACTTCAACCTGTGCCCTTCTTCAGGTACTTCCTGGTACCAAACGGACAAAGGGCTGGCATCCCATCTTAGATTTGCAGAATCTGAATAAGTTCCTCAGGTCTTGCACTTTCAGGATGGTCACTCTGTCTCAGATCATGCTATCCCTCGGGCAAAACATGTGGTTCTGCTCACTAGATCTCCGGGATGCATTCTTCCACATTCTGATCCATCCGTCTCACTGGCAGTTCCTCCGCTTTCGAGCAAAGGGAACCCTCTATGAGTTCCAGGCCATACCATTCGGCCTGTCCACAGCCCCCAGGGTCTTCACCAAGTGAGGAGCAGTGGTGTCTGCCCATCTGAGGTGCTGAGGAGTCCGGGTATTCCCCTACCTGGATGACTGGCTCATTGCGGGTCCCACCAGGCAGGAGGTGGAGGGGTCCAGGGACCTGGCCCTCCAGATCTGCATGTCTCTCGACTTTCTGGTCAGTGAGGCCAAATCGGAACTCATGCCCTCGCAGGTGATTCACTTCATTGGTCATACACAGCTTGACTTTTTCAGCACCAAGGCTTAGCTCCCGGCGAATAGTGCGAAGGTTCTTAACTTCTTTGCCCGATCATTTCGCATTGGGCAGTTGCACCCTGCACGGGACTTCCTGCGTCTATTTGGATACATGGTGGCCTGCACCAACGTGGTCCATTGGGTGCGCTGGAGAATGTGCTTCCTGCAGTGGGAGCTGGCCACCAATGGTCTCAGCTCAGGGGTCACTTCGACCCACTGGTCACTGTGATCCAGCAGATGTGGGATGCAGTCCAGTGGTGGTTGGTCCCAGAACATTTGCAGGAAGGTATCCTATTTGTCCACCCAGAGCCAATGGTTATCTTGATGACCGATGCCTCTCTCATGGGCTGGGAAGCCCACCTGGGGGAACACAAGAGTCCATGGGTTCTGGACTCCCGAGGAATCCCGATGCCACATCAACCTGCTGGTGCTCGGACAGTTTGGCTGGCACTGTCCAGTTTTGGTCCTCATCTCAGGGATCAGGTGGTTCAGGTCTAGATGGACAACACCACAACCATGTACTGCCTCTATGAGCAGGGTAGCACATACTTCCTTTCGCTGTGCAGGGACGCTCTCTGCATCTGGACCCTTGTGCACAGCCTGGAGGCCAATCTTCTGGCCATCCATGTGGCCAGTATTTCCAACCAGCTGGTGGAGGCTTTCATCTAGGTGGGTGAGGCATTTCACGAGTGGTGTCTCCATCCCGGGGTAGTACACAGCCTGTTCTCCAAATCCCCTCTGGTGGACCTGTTTGCCTCCGGGGAGATTGCAAAGCTGAGGCTATATTGTGCTCACCCCCCTAGCAGGGAATGCTGCAGGGGGAAGCCTTCTCAAGACCCTGGACCCCAGACCTCTTCTATGCCTCCCCTCCATTTCCCATGATCACAAAGTGCTGCTTAAGGCGTGGAGGGACAAGGCACAGGTGATCCTGGTAACTCTGGACTGGCCACATCACTTCTGGTACCACCGATCTCCTCAGCCTCAGCAGCAGGCTCCGGAAGCATCTTCCTCTATGCCCAGTCCTGCTCTCGATCCATCAGGGGAAGATACTCCATCCGAACCTTGAGTCTATGCACTTGACAGTCTGGTTCTGTCCTCCATGTTGTTGAGACATCTTGGAAGTAGTCGACCAGGAAATGCTGTGCCTTCAAATGAAAGAGGTTCTCTATTTTGTGCCAGGGCAAGGGGCTAGACCCTTTGTCCTGTCCAGTGGCTAGCATCCTTGACTATCTTTTGTCCCTCTCTCAGTCGGGGCTTCAGTCGACAACTTTAAGGTGTACCTGTCAGTCATCTCTGCTTATCGGGCATGGGCCGGTCAGCAGTGGGTGGCACAAGAGAAGGTGATCTGGCGCTTTTTCAAAGGCCTTGACCACATTTCCCCTCTGGTGCATGAAACCACCACCACCTTGGGATCTGTTGCTAGTTTTGACAAAGATAATGGGCAAGCCATCTGAACCAATGAACAGGTTTGAGGTGTCTCACCTATCAAGGAAGACCACCTCCTTGGTGACTAGCATGTCAGCCAGAAGGATCAGTGAGCTCCAGATGCTCTTGTTGGAGTCTCGTTACCTAGGTTTTCCACAGGGACAAGGTTGTCCTTTGCCCCAACCCAAAGTTACTCCTGAAGGGTGTGTCTGATTTTCACCTTAACAAGGTGATTACTTTCCCAGTATACTTTACCAACCACACCTTGGAGGCCAAGCTCAGGCTCCATACTTTGGACCTGCAGCGAACACTAGCCTGTTATAAGGAGTGCACGGCTGGAGTTCGGGGAGAGGTTCTCCAGCTAGTTGTTACCTATGCTGAAGCTGCACCTGTCAGACCTGCAGCCAAGTGGACAGTTGGCAGGTGGATTGTATCCTGCATTGACCTCTGCTATAGGTTGGCTGGTAGGGAGGCTCCCATAGGGCTTAGGACTCATTCCACCCATCATACTGCTGCCTTGGTGGCTGCTTCCAGGGACGTCCCCATCCAGGAAATCTGTTGGGCTGCTACCTGGAAATCAGCACACACCTTCATTTCCCACTACCACATCAACCTGATTGCTCACCCACATTTATTCTATGTATGTACTGTATGAATGTGTATGTTTTATTCTGATGTGGAGCCTTTGGAAATGAGTCTATGGCTCAAAGGGTTGTAATTCCGATTTCCTAAATAAATAAATAAAATAAACCTTGAGTCATGCTGGCCCACCGGCACAGTGGTAGCGCTACCACTTGCGATGCCAGAGACCCGGATTCGGTAGCAAGACTGGGTTGCTGGAGGGCCGGCCGGGGGGAGCAGGATTGAGTGCCTGTCAGGTTGCTCTCTTTCTCCAGGAGGGGAGGATTGCAGACCTCGCTGCTCTACCGCCACCTGGGTGACCACAGGTGGTGGTGCAAACAAGAGAGCAGTACAGGAAGGGTTGGACGTCGGACAAGGGCCTAAGCGATGGCATGTCTCTGCATGCCTTCGTCTCATTGGCCCTCCGTGTGTTGCAAGGTCTGTAGGGGGCAGGATCAGAAAATGGAAAATCCCCATGGCAGTGCCCATAGACAGGTCCCTGTGCCAGCCGGAGGGTTTGAGGTGGCTTCTGGTGCACGCGCTCCCCTGAAGGATGGAGGGGAAGTGGTGACTCCCCAACCCCGCCAGGGGGCAAACCAGAGGCTTAGGAAACATTGGAGCGGGGCATTCATAAGGAAGCCAGTGCCTCTCAGTCCCCTCTGGTGCTAACTGTGGGGCGCATTAGGGACCCTAAAGAAAGGGGTTGGCATGGAGTGCAGGGGATAAAAGAGTAAGTTTAAGAAAAAAAAAAAAAAAACCTTGAGTCACGCCGGGATGCTGGTTTTGGGGCCTCAGTTCTCCAATCTCTTTTTCCTAAGTAGGGGATGTGCAATTTGCCTCCCTCCTCCAGGAGAAGTGCTAGGAGTCTGCCAGTTAATGTGGATAGAACAACATGTCCATGTCCCAAAACACAGGTTACTCACCTGTAACAGTAGTTCTAGGAATGGTATATGATGTTCATCCACACCCACCTGACCTCCCTGGCAGTGGCGCACTATATTGCATTCAGCGTGGCAGAACCATGCCACGGAGCGGTGAAAAAGAGTTACCACCCAGGCGGGTGGAAGGAACCCACTTGAAGACTGTTCAGCAGATCTTAAAGGGGAAAGGACACTGCCAAGAAGTGTGGATGAACATCATATACCACTCCTAGAACTACTGTTACAGGTGAGTAGTCTGTTTTATTTCTTGTACAGTCTGTATCATACTTGTTCCGTATATCTGTTACAGCAAAACACATGTCTGGTTTGCTGTTCGCAGGCTTTACAAATTGTTTTTAAGGCCTGTGGTACATACAGTCCTGTGCAAGGCTAAGCCAGCCATAATTTCATCATAGTGGCTGCATGTGCTTCCCATGATGTACTGCGTTAGGGGACTATGTGAGTGAGAACACATGACAAGATGTGGTTAAACTCTAATATACGGCACACCGAATGGGGAGGGGGTTATGCTTGTACTTAAACAACTCCCCAAAGTGTGTGTGTATAGTGGGTATAAAACATATCTTAGAATGCTTATCTCTCTCTTACAAAGTGGGTTGGTGTTGGGATGTGCCCACTTGCATTGCCTTATACAGGGTTTAGCCATAGTATAACTGAACATTATTTCAGGGCACAGTGTGGTATATACGGTATACCCTTTCCCTGCAGTGTATTATTGTTATTATGAAATGGATATAATTACTAGTGAGCAGTATTGTAAGAATTTGATTTATTTTGTGATTCTTTGTACTGTAGCTGCGTTTTTGAGTGTTTTGGATTTTTTGGGTGTGTGAAGAAAGATTTAGGAGTCCAGATGTGTTGGTGGATCCCCCCCCAGTTGTGCTGTATTCACTCTCCGACCCTCATGACCTCCACCCATTTATCACCCTTTTATTTTACAATATATCAGTGTTGTAGAGTGCTTGGAATTGCTCATAGTTGGGTCAGGGGTTGGGTCAGGGGTTGCGAATGTCAGAAGGTGAATGAGCGGGGTGCTTGTATTGGGGTAGTGAGGCCCAGGAGATGCCCTGGGGAGAAATGGATTCTGGAATGTGGTCCTCCATGTCTGGTCTCCATACCCAAGGGTTCCATTAGTGATGTGCAGATAACTTGGATGGCTCCAGAATCCCGTCCAACTCGAGCGGTGTTATGCAATGCCAGATCTATAAAGAACAAGACTGCAATAATTGCAGATCTTGTTGGGACTGCAGATCTGGCTTGCAGCACTGAGACCTGGCTGGATGATAATGCTGGTCCCATATTGTAGGCTGCCGTCCCAGATGGGTACTCTGTGATACACCGCTCAAGAATGGACCATGGGGGGGATGGGGTGGGTGGGGTGGTCATCTGTTTCAAGAGGAACTGGACCATGCAAGTCTTTAGGCTGGATCGCCTCTCCAAAAGAGGCGGGGGCTGTGCTCTCTACCTAAAAGACTCCATACAAGGGCACCACATCATTACCTCAATCCAACCCACAACTGCTCAGATACTGCCAGTGAGACTCCTCCTCCTCGGTACCCAAAACAAAACCTTCACTGTTGCCACCATCTACATCCCTCCCAAAGAACAGGGAACTGGTCTATCAGCTGTGCTTGACTTTGTAAAGTCACTCCCACCAGACACCGAATCCATCCTCCTAGGCGACTTCAACATCAACTGGCCTGCGGCTGATGCTGGAGCACACAGGGATACCGTTGCTGCGGTGAACCTCACACAAATGGTTGACTCACCAACCAGGAAAAATTACAGGACCGGCACCAGCACACTCTTGGACTGGATCCTTACCAGTCACCCATCGCGGATATCTAACACTAATGTCCTCCCTGACTCTCTCAGCGATCACTCCCCTGTTAGCTGCACCTGGTCAAATAAATTCATCAAACCACCACCAAAAACAATCACCAGCAGGGTTCTACCCAGTGGTCATCTTCCTCGACTCAAATCCCACCTCCTCCACCATGACTGGTCCCCTGTCTTCAATGCAACCAACGTAAACACTGCCCATGACCACTTCATAAACATCTTCACTGTGGCCTGTGACACGTATGCTCCTGTTAAGAAACGCAAAGTGAAATCACTGAGTAACCCTTGGCTCACAGGTGACCTCCTCAGGATGCTAAAAACAAGAGACCACCTATGAGGAGCTGGCCAGAAACTCTGGAAAGCAAGCGACATCCAAAACTACAAAGCGTGCCGCAATGACTGCACCAAAACCATCCGGCAAATGAAGTCCGCCTACTATAAGTATGCCTCACAAACTCCTGGGCAATGGTCGAATTCTGGAAGAACATAAAGGAACTCACTGGGAATCCACCCAACCCCCCAATCAATACTCAACATCAACGGAACCACAACCCTCAACCCAAAAACTATTGCGGATACCTTTAACAAAGCCTTTACCGACCTCAGCGCTGTCCTACCTCAGGACTGCTTCAAAAATGGTGTAGCCCCCCTGTCTGGAATGAACACTACTGCCACCAGCTCCCCCTGCTTCTACTTCAAAGCAGTCAAGGCTCACCAAGTATGCAAATACGTTACCATAGCCCTCGGTAAATCAAGAGTCAGTAATGACTCCCTCAATCTCAAAATCCTGTCTCTCACACTTGATTAAGTGCTTAGTCCTCTGACCAGAATTTTCAACCTCTCCTTCAGCCTTAGCCAGTTCCTGGACAGATGGAAATCTGCCACTGTCACCCCAGTCCATAAAAGTGGTAACAAAACTGCCCACGATAACTACAAACCTATCTCCCTACTACCCCCACTTTCCAAGGCACTAGAACGCATCATCTCAGACCAGCTCACAGAATACCTGGATACGTACAACATCCTGTGCAAGCAACAACATGGGTTCTGCAAAGGTCACAGCACCTCCACAGCCCTACTTGAATTCACTGGCGCGCAATCCACAACGCACTTGATTCTGGTGAACTACTAGGCTCAATCTACATTGACTTAACTAAAGCCTTCGACACCGTCAATCACCGCCTCCTACTTGTCCAGATTCAGAACACTGGGCTGTCAACCGACATCATTGGCTGGTTTAAGAGCTACCTTGAAGAACGGTCCCAAACAGTAAGAATCGCTGTTACTCTCTCGGACCCTAGACCGGTCCGCTCGGGAGTCCCCAAAGGCTCCATTCTGGGACCCCTCCTCTTCAGCCTATTCTTATACTCACTACTGGACAGCTGCCCAGGACAAATAATTCTCTACGCCGACGATGCTGTGATCCTCACCTCAGACCCTGATCCAAACCAGTTACAAAATAAACTTCAGCTGGCCTTCTCCTCCATCGAATCCTGGTTCCTAAATAATAAACTGCTTCTCAATCAGAAAAAAAACAAGTCTATGGTCTTTTGCAGCCCCCACAACAAAAACAAATAACTCCACCTCTCCATTGCAACCGAACAAGGAGCCATCCTAGAGTAAACACAATCGTTCAAGTACCTTGGCATCACCCTTGATCCCCAACTCTCATACGCTGTCCATATTAGCAATGTTGCAAAGTCTGCCAGTGCGAGGTTAGGCATATTATTCCAGCACAGGAAACACCTAACCCCAGAAGCACTGTCAGTGGCCGTCCAACGCTCCATTGTCAGCATCATAGACTATGGTCTTATCATATATGGGTCTGCAACTACCACTGCTCTCAAACGTATCATGACCTCCCTGAATAAGGCCTGTCGTCACTGGCTCACATCGCCATACCCACACTTGTGACCTTTATTCCCAATCTGGATGGCTTCAACTGAACAAATGCATAAAATACCAAACCTGCATCACGGCCAAGAAAATCATAATGAGAATTGCTCCACTTGGTGTCTGTGCCCTCCTTAAGCCTAGACATAGGAATGTCACTACAAGGAGATCCATTTCCCATCTACTACATATCCCACGATGTTGCACGACCCAAGGACAAAGATCATTTGCCTATCGGGCATCCAACTGGCTCAGCTGTTTTGGCAGCGACATAGTGACTGTTCCAACACTAAGCCTTTTCAAGTCCAAGCTGCGCCTCTCATTGCTTGTATCCTGTGATTGCCCATCTTAGCATTTCCACTGTTCCAGCTGCACATGCCCCAGCACCCAGCACTTACAATCAGTCTTTGCACCCCTAACACCTTACCTGCCTATTCCCTCGACAAGGCCCTCTGGTTGCACTGTCTCCCACCCTCACCCACCTCCCCCCCCCGTATCTCCACTCCTGCCCTACCCCCACCCACCTCCCTACTCCCCCTTACCCCTGCACCTCCTACCCCCAATTTCCTACCTTACTTCTCCCCATTTACCCCCCATCCCTTGTCTTGCTCATAGCTCAAGTCTTTGTACTGGTTATTACATGTCTGTAAGTCAGTGACGTTATGTTTGTAACTAAAAATGATGACTGTTGCACAGGCTGACATGGAACCTTTATAAAAGAGCCTCGGCTCAAAGGTATTGTAATCCTAGATTGAAATAAATAAAAATAAATAAATAAAAAAGTGTGCCAGTTGAGGAGGTTGACTCATTTGAGTGTACCGTGGTTTCAGGTGTAGGTTGTAGGATTGTTCTCGTCTGCCGTCCACCCGGGGATGAGTAGCGGACTTCATGGTCGACATGACATTTGAGTTGTCCAGGTTGATGGTCCTGGGTGACTTCAATTCCTGGGTCGACGATGAAGTCTCACAATTTGGACAGAACTTCCTCCAGTTGATGACATCACTGGGCTTTACACAGGTGGTTGCTTCTGTTACCCATAAGTTCGGTCACTCTCTTGACTTGGTCTTTTTCCTGGGGATCAAAACTTCCCACTTGATGGTGGAACTGGTCAGATGGTCAGATCATCACACTGTGGGGTTCAGTTTTTATGCCCCTCTGCATAGGCCTGCTCCTGTGGAGATGGCCCAATACTTCCCTTTAAGGGATGTAAATCCTGATGGTCTGTCAGCGGTGTTGGACCTGTCCGGAATTCCAGTGGCAAGTGAGAGTCCAGAGAGCCTGGTCCAGGCCTATAATAAGGTCGTTGCTATGGCCCTGGACTCTGTCGCTCCCATCTGTGTTCGTCCTCTCTCCCTTCACCCTCTGTCCCCATGATTTGATGGGACCTTGAGGGAGCTGCAGCGACTTGGACGAAGGTTAGAGCATTGCTGGCGGAAATCTGCCCTGGAGGCTGACCACCTTAGATTGATGGAACATCATCAAGTCTGTCATTCAGCAGTCTCCTGTAAGAAGGCAGAGTTCCTGTCCAGAGAGATTGCTGCTGCTCAAAATTGACTGGCTCAGCTCTTTCGAACTGTGGACAGACTGTTCAACCCAACCTGTCTCCAGGTTCGAAGAGCTTTTTCACAGATTGAGTGTGATGAGCATGCTCAGTACTTTGTGGATAAAGTGGCCAGCATCAGTGCAGAGATCAACCAGCACACTCTGTGGGAGTTAATAGTGGTCAGTGTATGGCCACTACACCTCGGTTTGCCTCGAGTCCCTTCAACCAGCTGGAAATCGTGGATGTTGTGTGGCTTGCCCAGGGTATGCGCCCAATGTGCTGTAGTTTGGATCCAAACCCAACTGCCCTGATTATGGGTTGTTGTGATATCATTGGCCCGGTCCTCGCAAGGATAGTTTGGTGCTCCTTAGAGTTCAGTGAGTTTCCTAGCTCCCTGAAGGAGGCGGTGGTGACACCTCTCCTGAAGAAAGCTGCTCTGGACCCAAGCTGCCTTGCAAACTACAGACCGATCTCTAGCCTTCCCTTTGTTGGGAAGGTGATAGAGAAAGTTGTGGTGCTGCAACTGGAGAACCATTTGACTGTCCATGACATCTACGAACCACTCCAGTCCGATTTTCGTAAGAGGCATAGTACCAAAACTGCTCTGGTTCAGGTGCTCAGTGATCTCCTGATGGCGAGGGATCAGAAGCACCGCTTCATCTTGGTACTTCTTGATCTCTCTTCAGCTTTTGACACCGTGGACCATGGGGTACTTCTTGAGCGCCTGAGATTCATCTGTGGCCTGTCTGGTACAGTTCTCAGGTGGTTTAAGTCCTACCTCACTAGCAGAACTCAGAGGGTGGTCTCTGGGATATTTCATCTGAGCCATTCTCTCTGCCATGTGGGGTCCCTCAGGGCTCGGTGTTGTTCCCCATGTTGTTCGCGGTGTATATGCTGCCCCTCGAAGACATTGTAAGACGGTATGGGCTGAGGTTTCACTGCTGTGCTGATGCTACCCAGCTCTACCAGTCTTTTGCACCTGCCCAGGATGGTGCATGCTCGGTATTCAACAACTGCCTCATCGAAATCCAGGACTGGATGAGTTCAAGCTGGTTGAAGTTGAATTCTGGTAAGACTGAGGTGATGGTGGTGGATCCTGGTCACCGGACAGAAGGGATGGGGGCTGGTCAACCCACCGGACTTTTTCTGGGGGGTATCCAGCTTCTTTCCTCTGAACGGGTGCAAAACCTGGGGGGTGATTCTTGATGATGGGCTGACTCTGCGTTCGCAGGTATCGGCAGTCATGAAGTCCTCTTTTTACTATCTGAAGAACATGGCTAGGGTTAAGCTTCTTGTTCTATCTAGTGACCTTCCAACATTGATCCAAACCTTCATGACCTCGCACCTTGACTACTGCAACTCCCTCTATCTAGGGCTTCCGGGGGTTGATATCCGCCGCTTGCAGCTAGTGCAGAACGCTGTGGCCGGGTTGTTGATGGAGACCCCACGTGCGAGTCACATTACACTGGCGCTGTTCGAACTGCACTGGCTGGCTATTTAGTGGCGGATCACATTCAGGGTTGAGTTTGTGACCTACAAGGCCCTACATGGACTGGACCTGGACTGTCTGAAAGAGCACCTGGTTCCTCACTCCTCCAGACGACTGCTCCGCTCAGCTGACGAGGGGTTGCTAGAAATCCCCAGGGTGAGCCTTAAGTCATCTGGGGCCCATGCTTTTATGTATGCGGCCCCAGCCCTGTGGAATTCTTTACCCTGTTGTATGTGTGAGTGCATGACCATGGAGGGCTTTAAGAAGGCTTTGTAATCTCACATCTGGCATAAAGCATACTCAGATTAATCTTTTATTTTTTTATATTGGCATTCTGATTACTGGGTATTTTATTTGTTTTTATTGTTCAACACCTTGGTATTAGAAAGGTGCTTTATAAATAAAGATTTATTTTATTATTATTATTAACATACTGAAGAGGACTGGACCCAGAACAGATCCCTGTGGCGGCACCATGTTAGAATGCCTTACTGAAGCTGAAGTAGAGTAAGTCTATTGCGTGCTCCTTATCAACTATCCTGGTTACTCAAAAAATATTAACAGGTTGTTCTGACAAGATCTCCCTGCCATGAACCCGTGCTGCTTACTATCCCGAAGTCTGTTTTTCTCCAGGTGTTCCACTAGGCCCTGTCTGACTGATGGATCTGCTGTTCCTCCTGGGGATGGAGATCACTGACTTGGGGGTGAAACCAGTCAGTTGGTCTGACCATCACACAATAGGGTTCAGTTTTAGGGCCCCCCCAACTGGACCTACCCCTTCGGAGATGGTCCGGTACCGCCCTTTGAGAGGAGTTACCCCAGATGGTCTATCGGCGGTGCTGGACCTATCAGGATTGCTAGGTGAAAACACAAGTCCAGGGGACCTCATACTGGCTTATAGTAAGGCAGTGGGAGATGCCCTGGACTTGATTGCTTCTGTTCGTGTTCGACCACTCACTCTTTGCCCAAGGTTCTCTTGGTATGATGGGTCCTTGAAGGAGTTGAGGCGGATTAGTTGAAGGCTGGAGAGAGCATGGTGGAAGTCCGGCCTGGATGCCGACAGGCTTAGATTGATGGAACATTATAAGGGCTATCAATCAGAAATCACCCATAAGAAGGCAGAGTTCCTGTCAAGGGAGATTTCTGCTACACAGAACCAACTGGCTCAACTCTTTCGAACTGTTGACAGATTGTGCAGTCTAGTCTGTCTCCAGTCCGGAAGAGCTTTTTCACAAATTAAGTGTGATGAGTTAGCTCTGTTTTTTGCAGATAAAGTTGCTGGCATCAGGTTCGGAATTGGCCCGGCTCTCTCCCTGAGGGGTTGTGGAGGTCGATGGGAGGTAGTGAGCACCCAGTCTGTCCGGACGGATTTCAGCCGACCGGAATTCATGGACATTGTGAAGATTGTCCAGACTATGTGCCCAACCTGTTGTAGTTTGGATCCGGGCCCTACCCACCTCTTAGTGGGTTGTGTAGATATTATCTGCCCGATCCTAGCTGAAACTGTATGGAGATCCTTGGAGAAGGGAATCTTTCCAGATCCCTTAAAGGAGACGGTCCTTCAACCACTTAAAAAAAAAAAACCTTGGATCCCGTTGATCCAGCTAACTACTGAACTGTCTCTAACCTTCCTTTTGTGGGAAAGGTTATTGAGAAGGTGCTCGCGCTGAAACTGGACAATCATTTGGTAACTCACAATGTCTATGAAGCCCTCCAGTATGGTTTCAGGAAGAGGCATAGCACGGAGACTGCCCTTGTTCGGGTATTAAATGATCTCTTAATGGCGAGAGATCGAAAGGCTCGTACCATCTTGGTCCTTCTCGATCTCTCAGCAGCTTTTGACTCTGTGGACCATGAGGTGCTTTTGGAAACCCTGCAGTTCCTTTGTGGACTGTCGGATACAGTCCTCGAATGGTTTCGATCCTTCCTCGTAGGCAGGTCTCAGAAGGTGGTCACTGGAATTTATTCCTCTGACTCCCTCCCCCTGTTCTGCAGGGTGCCGCAGGGCTCCATATTGGCACCCATGTTGTACGTAGTGTATATGCTGGCATTGGGAGATATCATCAGGCATTATGGCTTGACTTTTCACTGCTATGCAGATGATACTCAGCTGTATATATCCTTTGTGCCCAGACAGGTTGATGTGATCTCTGTGCTAAATAGCTGTCTCTCTGCGATCAAAGACTGGATGAGCTCGAGTTGGCTGAGACTGAATCCGGATAAGACTCAAGTGTTGGTTGTGGATCCGGGCTGCCTGGGGGCACGTCTTGGTGCTGGGCACGTGTCGGGCTTTTGGCTTGATGGTGTCCAGCTGATTACCTCAGACCATGTGTGTAACCTGGGCGTTGTTTTTGATGATGGCTTGATCCTGAAGTCTCGGTGTCAGCTGTGGTCAGATCCTCATTTTACCATCTGAGGAACATTGCCCAGGTGAAACACCTGATTCCCCCAGGCGACCTTCCAACATTGATCCACGCCTTTATTACTACCTGTCTTGACTACTGCAATGCACTCTACCTAGGGCTGTCTGCGGTTGATATCCGCCGCTTGCAGCTGGTGCAGAATGCTGCGGCCAGGCTATTGACTGGTACCTCTAGGACCAGTCACATTACGCCTGTGCTGCGCGAACACTGGCTGCCAGTTCAGTGGAGAATCACCTGTAAGGTAGGTTTGCTTACCTTTAAAGCCCTACATGAACAGGGACCTGACTACCTTAAAGATCTCCTGACTCCCTACTCCCCCAATTACCCTCTCCGATCCGATGACGTGGGATTGCTAGAGATTCCCAGGGTTCATCTTAAAACATCTGGAGCTCGTGCTTTTTCATTTGCAGCACCGACCCTGTGGAATTCTCTACCTTGTCAGCTAAGAGAATGCCTTACCATCAGCAGTTTTAAATCCATGCTGAAAACGTATTTATTTTCTTTGGCCTTCCCGGATTAATGCATTGATTTTAAATAAGTATTACTGTCTGTTTTTATATTGTAATTTATCATTTGTACAGCGCCTTGATTTTGAAAGGCGCTATAAAAATAAAGATTGATGATGGTGATGATGATGATGTCTCCATCAGTTTCGCTACCATGGAGTTAAGGCTCACGGACCTGTAGTAGCTGCTTCTACTCTTCCCCAGTGCAGTTGAACTATGTCCACCATCCTCCAGTCCTTGGATACCACCGTTTTCTGCATAGAGCTACTGAATAGCCCCTTCAGGGGTTCACCTAACACTGCTGCCAGTTTTCTTAGTACTCTCGGATGCATCCCATCTGGCTCCAGGGCCTTGTTTATGACTAGGTCTGCTGACCCTTTTCTCATTCTTGTGCTAGTAAATTTTTGCAGCCACATTTTCAGGACTCCTCTATCAGTTGCCTTTATGCCATTTTCTGACAAGGGCCCTTTGTTCTCTCTAGTGAATACCAAGGCAGTATAGTGCAGTGGTTTAAGGCTCTGAGCTGCAAATCTGGAGACCTGGGTTTGAATCCCAGAGCCCCCACTTGCATGCTGTGTGACCCTGAGCAAATCACATAACTTCCTTGTGCTCCCAGGGTCGCACCTGTAAACAAGCTTTCAGCTTAGTGTGCTACTGCTGGTTAAAACAACTGCAAAAAAAAAACAAAAGACGAAGTAGTTGTTCAGCGCAGCTGCTTCAAACAACATGAAGTCTTGCTATATTATGACATATTCAGTGAGTCCCAACCTTCAGACTGCTCTGGAGGTGAAAGAGTTAACAGTCCATGCCAGGCATGGAACTTTGAGCTCGAGCTCGGTTGAAAACTCTATCTGTTGTTCTTCAAACTCAAACTGTCAGATTCTTTACTCCGCCTCACTGAACAGTCGCTCCGGAGATTTCTCCTTCTGCTTGGTTCATTTTGTCGGTTAAAGTATAAAGTTTTTCGGTTTTTTAACCAAAATTAAACCGCAAGTGGTCGGTTCAAGCTCTATCTGTGGTATTTGTAAGTACTAGATAGGTTTTACATTTACTTTCTGTGTGGAACTTGTAAACGTTTCATCGGTTCGGTTTGAACCGATCAAGTTATTTCTATTACATTACTGTCTTTTAGAAGTGCGGTTCCCGGTTCTTTTCGGTTCTAAAAAAACAGATTCCATTACATTTTTTTCCACGATCTGTGACACGGTTGGGAATCGATAAGGGAGTCTTGCTTGGCGGATTGCCATAAATGGGCAAGTTTTTGGTTATGCTGGCATTATGTCTGAGAAACCCAAAAGAAAAACCACGCCCACTGGGTTTTAACACTGTGTTGTCTGTGGGGAAGCCTTTGCCAAGGCTGACCCCCACACCACATGTGTTTATTGTCTGGGGTTCGACCACCTCAGTGCAGACTGCCAGATTTGTAAGAGTTTTCCTGCAGCTACCTGGATAAGAGGTTGGTAGACTCGGGGAACAGGAGGCCAAAAGTCCAGCTGAACCGGATGGCCAGCCGGTTCGGTTGAAACTGAACGAGGGAGTGCCCTCTGACCGGGCGATACTTCCTCGGCAAGGAGAGCCGACTCTGAGGAGTCGGTTCCAACAAAGAGAACTAGGAAAATCAGCTGATGTGGAGCCAAAACTTCCTCTCCAACCGCTGAAGAAATAGCTAAAGCAATAAAAATTGTTCATTCACTCTCCCCGGTTCCGACCGAACCGGCACCATCAGGTAAGCGTTCGGTTCGGTCGGTTCCACCGGTTCAAGAGTATGATTTAGAGGAATTTTATGAACCAGAGGAGGGGGAAGAGGAGTGTGAGGAGAGTGAATGTGGTTTTGAAAGCGTGGATGTGCCCATTGAACCGAACATCTCTCCAGGCTGACCTTCAGGAGTGTCTCCCCCTAGGCTTTCTGAGTCCCCTTCTCATTTTATGTTTTATAAAAAAGTGTCTGAAACCCTCCAGCTCCCTATGGAGGAAGCTGTGGATGATCAAGAAGAGCCTGATTTTGTAGAAATGATGGATATCCCAGAGTCTAGGAGACTGTCTATTCCTCTGCATAAATCTTTTTGGAAACAGACAGTAAAAATTTTAAAAGCTCCTCACACCATACCTCCTGTTGATAAAAGAATGGACAAAAGGTATGCATTATCAGGCTCTGATACGGAGTTCCTTACACAGCAATGCAGCCATGTGGGGGTGGTGCAGGCTGCAGCCTGTGACAAGGCAAAAGGACTCCAGAAAGATAGATGCCATGGCAAAGAAACAGTACATAGCAGCATCCTTAGGACTCAGACAGGCAAATTATATGGTTTATGTTGCTAGGTATCAAAAATCCAGATGGGATACTGTTTTGGCTCTAGCAAAGCAGGTCCCTGGCCAGCTGGCAAAGGAGCTGGAGCAGGTGGCCGCTGATGGTATCAAGGCATCTAAGGTGCAGTTCCATGCTGCAGTGGACTCTAATGATGTATCATCTAGAGTCATGGCTACATCTGTGGCTCTCCGTAGGATGGCTTGGCTCAGATGTAGTAGCCTGTCAGAGGATACCCAGACTAAGGCCATGGATTTCCCTGTTGTGGGCAACTCTCTGTTTGGGGAGCAAACAGAGAATTACATGAAGAAAATGGATGAATATAGGACCACCTATAGGAGTGCACAGGCCAAGGAAAGGCAAGTCGCTCCCCAAAGGCAGCCTCCCAGGGGCAGGCCTTTTCATAGGTTTTACCAAGCCCAGGCCTCCTCTTCAGCTTATGCACAGAGGGGGTTCTTTAGAGGGAGAGGCAGACGGGGTGCAAGCAGACCTGCTTCCACCCCTCAGCCTAAAGCCCCTGCCAAGCAGGCACCATGATGGGGTGCCCAGGGCCGATTCTCCACTACCTGTAGGGGGCAGGCTGGCTTACTTTGTCCAGGACTGGGAGTCTCTAACATCAGACAAGTGGGTCCTGGAAGTAGTAAGCCAGGGACTGGTTCTCAGCTTCATAAAATTTCCAAAGATGAGACCCAGATCCTTTCCACCTGCAAATCCTTCGGAGGCTCTTGCCCTGGAAGCAGAAGTCTCTACCCTCCTGGCTCTCGGAGCTGTGGAAAGGGTTCCACCCCTACACCAAGGCAAAAGATTGTACTCCAGGTACTTTCTTACTGCAAAAAAGACAGGAGAATGGTGGCCCATCCTGGATCTCGGGTATCTAAACAAGCACCTTTTAAAACGAAAATTCAAAATGGTGACTCTGGGAATTATTTTACTCTCTTTAAGGCCAGGGAACTGGCTAGTGTCCCTGGACCTCAATGATGCCTATTTTCATGTTCTCATCAGAAGCTCCCATCAAAAGTACCTCAGATTTGAACTGCCCTCAGACCATTACCAGTTGAGAGCAATGCCCTTCGGCCTCACATCTGCCCCAAGGGTATTCACAAAATGCCTGGCAGTAGCAGTTGCCCATTTAAGAAGGCAAAAAATTGCCATCTTTCCTTACCTGGATGACTGGCTTATAGTAGGCCAGTCCCCAGACCAAGTCAGGTTACATCTTCAAGTAACTCAGCAACTGCTAACTTCTCTAGGTTTCCTTCTCAATCTTCCAAAGTCAGTCCTAGAACCTGTCCAGCTTCTCACCTTCTTAGGTGCACAACTGAACACAGAAGAAGCCAGAGCCTTCCTTCCTCTGGAAAGAGCAAGGACCCTGATTTCTCTGGCTTCCTCCTTCACCCTGCAGGTCTCTTGACCAACAAGGCACTTTCTCCAGCTCCTGGGACACATGGCTGCTTCGACAGCAATAGTGCAGGGAGCCAGATTTCAGATGAGGGACATCCAGTTCCATTTGAGAGCCTTTTGGTCCCAAAGGAGGGACCCTCTAACCAAGTTAATTCCAGTGACTCGAACCCTGGTCCAGGCCCTTCAGTGGTGGCAGGACCAGGGCAATTGAGACAGGGGTCCCTTCAACCCTCAGTCTCACTCCTTAATCCTTACTACAGATGCATCCCTATTGGGGTGAGGGCTCACATGGAAACCTCACTCCCAGGGATTGTGGTCCCCTCAGGAATCTCTGCTCCACATCAATCTGTTGGAACTCAGAGCAGTTTTTCTAGCACTTCAAGTTTTTTCCAAATCTGTTCAGAACAAGGTTATTCAGATCAGAACAGACAATACCACCACAATGCGGTACATCAACAAGCAAGGGGGCACTCGGTCTACGGCCTTGTGCACCGAAGCAATGAAGTTGTGGTCTCTGGCTTACTCCCTGAACACCTCCCTTGTTGCAGTTCACCTCCCAGGCAAGGACAATATCCTGGCAGATGCTCTCAACAGGATTTCCCAGGGCCATCACAACTGGGCTCTGGATCCCCTAGTTCTGGAGGTGGTATTTGCCAGATGGGGCACACCCCAGATAGATCTTTTTGCAGCCCCAGACAATCACCAACTTCCCCTTTTCTGTTGCTGGCCCACAGTGTTGGGCTCAGTCCCCCGGATGCCTTTCTTCTCAGTTAGGAAGGGAAGTTTCTCTATGCCTTTCCCCCCTTCCCTCTCCTGTTCAAAGTGCTAGTCAAAATCAGATCTCAACCCTGCAAGATGATCCTGATTGCTCCAGACTGGGCCAGACAGCCCTGGTACCCACTCCTTATGTCCTTAGTAGTCCACCTTCCCCTGTGTCTTCCGAGGAATCATAATCTGTTATCTTGTGCTCAGGGGAGAGTTTGGTACCCGAACCTCAAATCTCTCAACCTCAAGGCCTGCCTCTTGAAGAGTTAAGCGTTTGCTGACCTACACCTCTCCCAAGGTGTTTTGGATATCCTGAAGGCTTCGAGGAAGCCTTCCACCAGGGCTACTTTTAATTCCAAGTGGAAGAGATTTTCCATATGGTGCTCTGCAAAGCATATCCCCCCAGAATCTGCTGGTTTACCCACGGTCCTGGACTATATGGTCCATCTAAATACTTTGGGGCTGAGACCAGCTACCCTAAAGGTGCACCTGGCAGCCGTGTCTGCTTTCTTATCAGCAGGTAAGCCCTCTTCTCTTTCAGCCCATCCTGTTTTCTCCAGGTTTTTCAAAGGGTTGCTTCACACCAACCCCCCATTCAGGGATCCTGCCCCTGCCTGGGATCTTAATATTTGCATTGCCCAGCTTATGCAACCCCCTTTTGAGCCCTTGTCTTCAGCAGAGCTTAAGTACTTGACTTGGAAAACTGTGTTTTTGGTAGCCATCACTTCTGCCAGGCGCATAAGTGAGTTACAGGCATTGTCAGTGGAGCCTGATTTTATCTCTTTTCACAGAGATAAGTTAGTCCTCAGGACTAACAGAAAGTTCTTGCCTTAGGTGGTCTCAGATTTCCACTTTAATCAATCTCTGTCTCTCCCTGTGTACTTCACTGACCATTCCTCCTCTGGTGAGAGGAGTTTGCACAGTTTAGATGTCAAAAGATCCCTTAGCTACTACATAGATCGTACCAAGGGTCACATGTTTGACTCCCTCCAACTGTTCCTCACTTATGGTGAGGTTGGCAAAGGGAAACCTGCTACTAAAAGATCCATTGCCAGGTGGATCGTCTCTTGTATCCAGTTCTGCTATGAAAACTGGGTAAAGTTCCTCCCTCAGGCCTGAGGGCTCACTCTACCAGAGGTACAGCTGCGTCTCTGGCTGCTGCCAGGGACATCCCTATCCTACAGATATGTCAAGCAGCTACCTGGAAAACAGTTCACACTTTTACCAAGCATTACTCCCTGGGCATCCAGGCTAGGAGTGATGCTCGATTTGACACAGCTGTGCTTCAGAGCCTATTTCCTAAGTAGGTTCTGTCCCTCCTCCATGGAGGTAATGCTGTGTAGTCTGCATATGTCATAATATAGCAAGACTTCATGTTGTTTGAAGAAAATTACTCACCTTAGTAATGTTGTTTCTTCTAATGGAGTCTTGCTATATTATGACCTCTCCCCCCTGCCTGCCTCTCTCAGAACCTTACTTTTGGGGATGTGGGTGGGCAGGGCAGTGCTGGCACTTTTTAGATGCCCACATTGTTTTCACCCCTCCTTTTCGGGGTGATCTGTAATGTGTTTGTCATTTTTTGGGTCTCCTGACTTGAGTCTTTGTTTTGGCACCAACAAATGTGTTTATATAATTAGTAGCCAGTTGGCTAGTGTAGGTTTACAGCTTCCACACAGAGTCTTAGTGAGTTTTGCTCGTAAAGATCTGACAGTTTGAGTTTGAAGAACGACAGATAGAGTTTTCAACCGAGCTTGAGCTCTAAGTTCCATGCCTGGCATGGACTGTTAACTCTTTCACCTCCGGAGCAGTTCGAAGGTTGGGACTCACTGCATATGTCATAATATAGCAAGACTCCATTAGAAGAAACAACATTACTAAGGTGAGTAATTTTTCCTTTTTGCCCATCCTCTTCTGTTACCCTGCCCCCCTTCCATTAGCCTGACAATTCCCACTCCCATCTTTCTTTTTCCCCTTATACACCTAATAAACTGTTTTTCCCCTCCCTTGACCCTCTCGGCAGTGCACCGTTCTGTGCCTGCCTTTGCGAGCCTGACTCCCTCTTGGCCTCTCTGATTTTTTTCCTGATGCTTGTCCCATTCTTTGTCATCCTACTTTTCTTTGTACCATATAAAGGCCTTCCTTTTGGCCATTACTGCCTCCCTGACCTTTACAAGGAACCAACTCAGTCTCCTTTACTTGTGTACACACAGACACGTTAGAGGAAGGGTGCAGCCAAGCTGACCTCAACTGTCATGACAGGGGGAAGAGCGGGAAAAAATGGGAAAAAGGTTCATAATTCAGGTCTGTAACTTTGGAAAGCATGTCTCTAAGGGTGAGCTGTCTCTTGTCTGTTTTAAGGTTACAGCTATGAGAGGCTGGATGGATCTGTCAGAGGAGAAGAAAGACACCTCACAATCAAGAACTTTAACCAACAGGACATTTTTGTTTTTCTTCTAAGTACACGGGCAGGTAAGGCACACACACAGCCTGTGAGCTGTGACTTGATTCGGTTTTCCAGTACAAAGGTTAACATGTGAAGCATAGGTAGAGACCCGTGGAATTCTTTTTATTTTTTTATAATTTTTCTATTTATTTTTTTAGAATTTCTTGTTATTTCTTATTACTCATTGAAAAAATAATTTGATTTCTTGTTATGACATTTACATTCATTAAACTACCTCAGAATGACCTTATACACACTAGAAATCACATTCCTAGTATACTACATTGTATTAAGCAGCGTTATGCTGTGGTCTTGAAAGGTTTTGTGAAGGAAACGAGTCCTCTGTTGCTTCCTTGTGGACCGTGTCTATGGTAACAACAGAGCCTAAACAACTGCTGCAAGGATGTATTTAATTTTGGCCCCCTGCAAAAGTAATTTTTTCATTTCTTAATGTGTTTGTTCTTGTTTTACTGTACATGTTGACTTTTTAATTTCTTTTTATACCTTGAATTGGGGGCTGGGGGGATACTGGGATGCATAGGAAGAGGCATCACCAGTAGAAAACAGGAAGTTGTTATCCCTTTGTGCACACAGCTGGTGAGACCCCATCTGAAATACTACGAGCAGTTCTGGAGACCCCATCTCCACAAGGACATAGACAGGGTGGAGACAGTCCAGAGGAGAGAAAATAAACTGGTGCAGGGTCTGCACCAGCAATCATACGAAGAGAGACTAAAGGAGCTTAATATGCATATCCCCGAGGAAAGGAGGGAGAGGGGGGACATGATAGAAATTTTCAAGTACCTCAAGGGAATCATCAAAGTCCAAGAGGGTAGCATCTTTCAGTAAAAGAGATGTGCAAGAACAAGGGGGGCACAATCTGAAGATAGAGGAGCGGCTCAGAGGTAATGTGAGGAATTATTTTTTTCATGGAGTGGGTTGTGGATGCATGGAACCACCTTCCTGAGGAGGTTGTGGAGTCAAAAACTGGTGAAATTCAGGAATGCATGGGACAGACATAAGGCAATTCTAGTGGGGGGTAGGAGGAAGTAGGCTGTTGGTTAACTAGGATCTGCAGCTTATCCATTAGGTAGGGAAATGGGCAGACTAGGTGGGCCAAGCGGTCCTTATCTGCCATCAAATTCTGTGTTTCTATGTTTAACCATTCCTCAGAAACACTGGACTAGACAGATTCTTGAGGGAGCATGGCACTGAATGTTACACAGCATCAGTAGTGATAACACAGGATTAGACAGATTCCTAAGGTAGCATGGCATTGAGGGTTACACAGCATGAGCAGGGGTAACACAAGACTAGACAGATTTCTGAGGGGGTAATGGCATGGCGAGATCTTACTTCGAGAGGGTTTCTGCAGTAGATCATCACATATAGGACTGCGCCCCCTGGCATCAGGACTGCACAGCAAACTTTTCCAGAAATGCCTGACGGGGGACCGCCCACCCGACATCACGTGACAGATATCAGCGTGACCCTATATAGTGAGCGGTCCCCACGCCTGCCTTCCAGTTCTTTCCTGCTGTTGACCTGTACATAGTTCCTCGCAGGAAACGTTGCTCAGTTGATCGCCATTTACGCCTTCATTTCCGAAGTTTCTATTAGTATTACATTTTGTTTATGTCTTCTCCACCTCCGACAGCAAAGACAAAGAAGAAGTGCAAGAAGTGCGGTGCACAGATCCCTCATAAGGACGGTCATCATTGATGTCTCTTCTGTCTGGGCCCAAACCACGACACCGCGGCCTGTCCGGACTGCAAGCTGTTTAATCAGGCCACCCGCAAATGGAGATAGCAGGCTTTGGAAGCCCATCTCTTGAAGACCAGAATGGCCTCCCTAGAGAAAGAGATGCAAAAACTGAGGGACACCACTTCTTCCCCTTCTTCTGAGTCAAAGAAGAAAAAGAAAGAGAAAGAAGAGCACCGAGAGTGGGAGCGTCTGGAGGATAGGGATTGAGTGGGTTCCAGTATGCCCTCGACCAGTAAGGCCGTTCCCCCGCCGCCTGCCCTTGTGGTAGTTCAGGCCGCGTCCAGGACTTCTCCAGGCCTCTCTGCCACTTTTCTCCAGATCTCACCCATAAGTCATCCACCGGCACCTCTGGCGAATGCCCGGTTTCTGCCAATAAGTCGGCCCCCGGCTCCTCCGGGGCCTTCCCGGCTGTCGATAAGTTGAGTCCCCAGGATCAGGCCGGGGACCTGCGACACTGACCAATAAGCCAGTCGAGGGTCCTCCCTCCTCGCCGGTCCCTTTTCCGTCCACTAAGCCGGTCGTCTCTGCCTTGGATGACCGCCCGGACGCCGCTCACCCGTCAGGGACTGACGCCACCTCTCCCGATGTCTGGTCAAGCATGACGATTGCTATCGGCCAACCCTCCCCTGAGGCTCCTTCTGGGTGGGAGCCTTCCTCTCCACTTCCCCCGGTGGAACCTCTGACCCCAGTGGTCATGTCGGGTGTGAAGGAGGAAATGGGGCCCCTGGAGGTGGTTCTTTCTTCTCCCTCCCCCAGTTACTGTGTCCCAGGTCCACCCAAGGGACACCAGGCCCGGGGCTCTGGCACCAAACCTCAATGTTCAGAGGGTCCCTGACCCTATTCTTCCTTCACCGGACCCGCCGACAGTGTCACCGTCAGACCCTCTTCTGTTGGCTCTGCCCCTTCTGATGCCAGGGGCACCAACAGGTATTTCGTCAGATCCCCTTCCATCAGGGCCATTGCGTCCAACCCCAGTGCAAGCTATAGTGACGTGGGGCCCGGTGCCATATATTCAGACGACTGTAGGTCTAACACCAGGCCCTCCGACATCTGCTCCTCTGACGTCGGGTATCCTGACGCAGGATATTGTCCCTGACCCGTCTCGGCCACACATTACCCTTCAAGAATATCTTCCCCAGGGGCAAATGTTGGCCTACCCTCCGTCTGGCCCAACGTTGGATTTTATATCTCATTCTGTTTTTTCTGGGTATCACCCTTCAGGTTCCCCCTATTACCAGGTCTACCCTCATCATTACTATTACCATGGATCGGGTGCACCTCTTCATCATTATCCACCCGCCCATGCGCCCCCACCACCCACACCCCCTCCTCTGGCCCCACAACAGAATTTCCAGTCTCTAGTTTAATCCTGGTGGAAGGAGGCTAGGTCGGAGCTGGTCTCGGATCTGGAGTGGCATCTGCCGGCCCTGGTAGTCACCCCTCCACCTTGTTCCCTGTCCCCTGTAAGCTCTGTCTGCTCTACAGTGCATATTTCAGGGACCACGCCTCAGAAGGTTACCCTTCCAGACTTCGGTACCCCTGAGGATCATGACATTCTGGACTCTGAGGAGGATTCCTCGGATGACTCTTGTGATGAACATTACTCTGTGGCTAAGGGCAAAGAATCACCCAAATCTCCTCCCGAGGACCCCTCTTTCATAGAGTTGTTATGTATTATCCAGCAGACCAACGGCTGGATTCTAGGATCGTGGATATGTTGTTCATCCACACTTATTAGCATGTCCCTTTCCCCTTTAAATCTTGCCAGAAGTCTTCAAACTGGCTGCTCCCACCTACCCGGGTGGTATATACCTCGGCTGTGCCCCATGATGCCAGATCTTCCTTTCCACCGGAATATACAGGTTGCCTCCCTCGTGCTCACGCATGTCATAGGCCCTGGCTTTCAATACTTTGGTTTTACCGAAATTAAAACTCATCCGAGTTAGCGATCGCGCTTTTGTGTCCTCGATCATGGAAGAAAAATCTTCTCCAGAATTTCGCCGGTGTCCTTGCAGCCAGAAGATGTCACGCACCGATCCCTATCTCACGTACATCTACTGCCTAGGTGTCTGCCATGACACTTCGTCCTGCAGCTTTTGCTTGGCCTTCCATCCCAATGTTCTGGACGACCACCTAGCATGTTTAAAGTTGGGGAGACCGGAGAAAAGGAATCCTCCGGTGAAGTCCAAGGAGGCTAGGTGGGCGGTTTCCGTGGCCGCGGGTTCTGACGAGCAGCTGGAACGCATGAAGGTGTTAGAAGAAGAAGTCGCCTACGCTTCGGACAATCAAAGCTTTTTCATTCCACTCAACCTAGGCTCCACCTTCTCAGGTTCCTTCAAGGAGTTGTGCCAGTCTCTCCCCACCCGGGGAGAGGTGCCTGCGGGCTCACACTCCTACCAATCTCTTAAGAGAGATAAGGAACTGAGCACGTCTTCGTCTCGACGAAGACGCTCTTGGGACCAAGAGAGGTCTCAGTCCCAGGAGCATGTGGTCTCGACCTCAGTTGAGATCGCTTCCTTGGCCGCAGGCTTCACGGACCTTCCGTCAAGCCAGCCGACCAAGGATGCGACTGATGAGGTCGACATTGTCCTCGACCCTATCGATCCACTGTCACCGGCCCCTGTCGATGACTCCTTGGAAAGGACTCCGGTCCTTGTCTTCCCTGATGAGGAGACCCAGCCTGCTGGTGTCCCCATCGAGGGCCTGGTTCGGAATCCCCGGGTATCACCGGTCCCGCTGGTGTCTCCCAAGCGACCGAGTCAGCCTGTCCGATCTCGGTTGAGATCTTGAACCTCCTCGTCCGGACGGCCGAGGAACAGCCACAAGTGCTCGAAAAAGAGGCGACACCACCAGTCATCCTCATCCTCCTCAGATGAAGAGAAGCTCTGACGGAAACTCCGTCGGCGCTACGAGGACCTCATGTGGCAACAGCTGATTTTGTTGGGGCACAAGCCGACTTCGACTCCTGCTCTGGCCATTACTTGGCTTTCTCCTCCTAGGCTGAAGCCGACCTCCTCGGAACTGAAGCATTTGGTTCCTCCGCCCGTGGGGCCAGCCTATCTTCTGGTTTGGCCTGTACCAGTCTCTCCACCGATAGTGGTGGAGCCGCCGCCCAAGCAGCCTGCGGGAGGGGCTTCTTCCAAAGAGGACCGACCAGATACCGGGCTTCCCCGATGTCTATCGGTTATGGTCACCCCAGACTGCCCTCGGCGGGTCGAGGGTTATTTGGGCGGCAGGCCACTGTACCCCGACTCTTCAGACTCTGATGTCACCAGGCTTCACTCTCATCCTGGGGATGATGAGTCGTCCGTTGGCACAGGGATGGAGGAAGGTCCTTCCTCCTTCCAAGGGATCCTTCGTCTCATCTCTGATTCCACAGGGATGCCCCTGGAGCCCATCCAGAAAAAGGCAAAGTACCCTCTCACGGACATCCTCAAGAGAGGGGATACCCCGATGGAGGCCTTTCCTGTGGCTGAGGCCATTGTTGGTCCGGCACACGAACTGTGGCAGTGTCCTGCCTCATGTTCAGCACTGTCTGCACTCATGGCCCGCAAGTATGCGGTGCCCATGGCGTTCCTTGCTAGGCTCATAGAGCACCCTTTGGCCTATAGCCTAGTGACTGCCTCTGTGTTCAGGTGTACTGGCAGTTCTGCCAACACTGATCGAACTCTTGACAAGGAGTCCAAGTATTTGGACCACTCGGGGGTGGAAGGTCTATGTGACGTCCTCCTTGGGCCTTCGTCAGGCAAGTTCGTTCATCATCATGGCACACTCCTCCTCCTATGCCCTTTTCGGGTCATTGGATGAAGTCCTCCCACATCTCCCCGCAGATATGCAGACCGCGGTCAAGCAGGTCCAAGATCAGGGCTGTGCTGTTGCCAAACAGCAGCTCCAGACGGCCCTGGACATCGGGGACTCTTGTGCCCTCTCGATGGCCGCCGCAGTTGCCTCTTGCCGCAGCACTTGGCTGAGGCTCTCCTCCTTCCCGGCGGATACTCGGCACAAGTTAGCTGATGTGCCTTTCCTTGGGACCAGCTTGTTCGGCCCAGGAGTGGCCGGTCACCTACAATGCATAGAGCAGTCCAGTGCCACCTTGGACACCACTTCTGCCGAGAGTTCTTCAGCCAAGAACCAGCAGAAGAAAAAGAAGAAGCCCTTTAGGCACTCTTCCCCTGTGGTTCAGCAGTCCTCCTTCCAGGGAGGACAGCAGCATCAGCATCAGAAGCAGGCTCAAGCTTGGCACCCTCTGCCCAAGCCTGGACCCCAACAGGCCTGCAGAGGAGGCCAGGGCTCAGGTCCTGGAGCTTCCTCCTCCTCCAAGCCTGCTCAGTGATGGGGTGGGGGTTGCCACCCCTATTCCCGTCACGCCAGCTCTGGGTCTTCCCGTGGGGGGCCAGCTCTGCCACTTCCTTTCTGCCTGGTCCGCGATTACTTTAGACAGGTGGGTTCTCGAAGTGGTCGGTCAGGGACTGCCTCTAGAATTCGAACAGTACCCTCCCAGCCAAGCCCGCACCCCTTGGGAAGAACAGATTTCGACTTGCACCCAGTTGGCTCTTCGAGATGACATCACTCAGCTCCTCCTCAAGGAGGCAGTAGCTCTCATGGCGGATCCGTCTGCAGACCCAGGCTTTGTCTCAGGTACTTCCTGGTGCCCAAGCAGACGGGGGGCTGGTGCCCCATTCTAGATCTCCACGACCTGAATCAGTATCTCAGGTCACACACCTTTCGGATGGTCACACTGTCCCAGAGCATGCCATCCTTGGAGCGAAACATGTGGTTCTGTTCTCTGGATCTGCAGGGTGTGTTCTTTCATCTCCCAATCCGTCTGTCCCACCAGCAGTTTCTCCACTTCAGGGTTGAGGGGACCCTGTATGAGTTCCGAGCCATGCCGTTTGGCCTGTCATTGGCCCCACGGGTCTTCACCAAATGCATTACAGTGGTGGCGGCCCATCTCCGGCATCGGGGGGTTAGACTTTACCCCTACCTTGACGATGAGCTCCTTGCAGGTTCCACCCAACAGGAGGTGGAGAGGTCCAGGGATCTGGCCCTCCAAACCTGCTCTCAACTCGGCCTCCTGATCAACGAGGCCAAGTCGGAACTCGTACCTTCTCAGGTGATGGACTTCATCGGGGCAGAGCTTGACTCTTGTCAAGCCAGAACTCGGCTCCCAGCTTACAGGGCAGAGGTTCTCCCCTTCTTTGCCCAATCATTTCTAGTTGGGCACTTGCGCCCTGCCTGGGACTTTCTGCGCCTTCTGGGCTACATAGCGGTGTGCACCTCAGTGGTCCGTTGGGCCCGGTTGCACATGCGCCCCTTCCAATGGGAGCTGGCCGCCCACTGGACATAGTGCCGCGGTCATTTCGACCAGCTGATCACAGTAACCCAGAAGATGTGGGACGCTCTCCAATGGTGGACCGCCCCAGACCGGTTGCAGGAAGGGATTCCGTTTGTCCGCCCTGAGCCGACTGTTATCCTCACGACTGATGCCTCTCTCATTAGCTGGGGAGCCCACATGGGGGACAACAGGGCCCATGGGCTCTGGACCCCGGAGGAGTCCTGATGCCACATCAACCTGTTGGAGCTCAGAGCAGTCAGACTGGCACTGTCAGCTTTCGCTCCTCAGCTCTGGGGTTAAGTGGTTCAAGTCCAGACGGACAATACCACGACCATGTACTACCTCAACAAACAGGGCAGCACGCACTCCCATCTGCTGTGCTAGGAGGGGCTCTGCATCTGGACCCTCATAAGCCGGTTGGAGGCGGATCTCCTAGCCATCCATGTGGCAGGAGCCTCAAACCAGCTGGCGGATTCTCTCAGCCGCCCGCATAGGCCAGACATCCCACGAGTGGTCTCTTCATCCAGAGGTAGCTTACAGCCTGTTCTCCCGTTGGGGCAAACCGATGGTGGACCTGTTTGCCTCAAGGGAAAACACTAAGCTGAGGCTGTTTCATGCCCGCCCCCCTCAGCAGGGCTCTCTGCAGGGGGATGCCTTCTTGAGGCCATGGACTCCAGGCCTCCTCTACGTCTTCCCTCCATTTCCCTTGATCCACAAGGTGTTACTCAAGGTGAGGAGGGACAAGGCGAAGGTGATTCTGGTAGCCCCAGACTGGCCGCACCAGTTCTGGTATCCAGATCTCCTCAGCCACAGCTGCAGGACCCTGGAGCAGCGTTGTACACGCCCGGACCTGATATCTTTGAACCAGGGGAAGGTACTCCATCCGGACCTTCAATCCCTGCACCTCACAGCCTGGTACCTGAGTGGCTAGAGTTCCAGGCTTTGGGTCTTTCCGAAGATGTCTACACCGTGGTGGAGGCATCTAGAAAGGAATCGACCAGGAAATGTTATGCCTTCAAATGGAAAAGATTTTCCATTTGGTGTCAGGGTAAGGGTCTGGACCCCCTACCCTGTTCTGTGGTTAACATTCTAGACTACCATTGGTCTCTTTCCAAAGGGGGTCTATGGTCATCGCCCCTTAGGGTGCACCTGGCAGCCATTTCTGCTTACCGGGCATGGGCTGGTCAGCCGACATTGGCACAGGAGACAGTGGTCGGGCACTTTTTCAAAGGCCTGGATCACATATCCCCTCTGGTGCGTGAACCTCCACCTCCGTGGGATCTACTGCTGGTATTGGCAAAGCTCATGGGCAAACCACTTGAACCAATGCACAAGTGTGAGCTGTCACACTTGTGGAATACGGCCTTTCTGGTGGCTATCGCATCTGCCAGAAGGACAGGAGAGCTCCAGGCACTTTCAGTGGACTCCCCTTATCTGGTCTTCCACAGGGACAAGGTTGTCCTGTGCCCCAACCCGAAATTCCTTCTGAAGGTGGTGTCAGAGTTTCACCGTAACTAGGTATTGACTCTGCCGGTATACTACCCTAATTACACCTCCGAGGCCAAGTACAGGCTGCTTACCTTGGACCTGAGACATGCTCTCTCTTACTATAAGGAGATGATGGCGGAAATTTGGGGAGAGGTTCGCCAGCTGTTTGTCACCTATGCTGAAGCCGCTTCTGACAGACCTGCAGCCAAATGGACCATAGCAAGATGGATTACATCCTACATAGGCCTATGCTATGAGTTGGTGAGCATGGAGCCTCCCAGAGGGATAAGAGCTCATTCTACTTGCCATACTACTGCATTGGTGGCTGCTTCCAGGGACATCCCTATCCAGGAAATCTGTCGGGCTACTACCTGGAAGTCAACAAACACCTTCATTACCCACTACCACGTCGACCTTGAGTCACGCCGGGATGCTGGTTTTGGGACCTCAGTTCTCCAGTCTCTGTTCCCTAAGTAGGGGGTGTGTGCCTTGCCTTCCTCCAGAGAACTGCTAGGAGTCTGCCAATAAGTGTGGATGAACAACATATCCACGATCCTAGAAAGAGAGGTTACTCACCTGTAACAGTAGTTCTAGGAGTGGTATATGTTCATCCACACAGACCCACCCGACCTCCCCGGCTGCGGACGAACACACAACCTGGCTTCCAGCAGGATAAGATCTGACATCTTGGGGTGGAGCCGAGGTATATACCACCCGGGTGGGTGGGAGGAGCCAACTTGAAGACTTCCGGCAAGATTTAAAGGGGAAAGGGACATGCCAGTAAGTGTGGATGAACAACATATACCACTCCTAGAACTACTGTTACAGGTGAGTAACCTGTTTTTTTTTTTTTGCTATTAGTTCTGCTCGTAGGATTTCTGAGCTTCAGGCCGTGATGCATAAGGAGCCTTATTTGATTTTTCACACGGTCCTGCGTACAAATCCTAAGTTTCTTCCCATGGTGGTTTCTGAGTTTACCCTAAGCCAGACAGTTAAACTCCTAGTTCATTATCCTGTTCACTCGAATGGGGGGAGGCTCTCCTTCACACTTTGGACGTACATAGGATCCTGAGGTGTTATGGCCATCAAACCAAAGAATCCAGAAAGTCTGATCAGCTTTTTGTCTCCTTTGCCCCCAAATCTTTGGGATTGGCAATATCTAAGCAGTGTCTATCCAAGTGACTCGCTAACTGCATCCGCTTCTGTTATCAGAAGCATGATAAACCTCTTCCGGGGGAAGTCAGAGGTCACTCTACCAGAGGCACAGTTACCTCTGCAGTGTTCCTAAGCAATGTTTCTGCGGCAGAGATTTGTACGACAGCAGCCTGGAGCTTGGTCCATACCTTCACAAAGCATTACAGTCTGGACATTACCTCTAGGCATAGGGCCGGGTTCGGTCTCACCGTTCTGCAGGGCCTACCATCTTAGGTCAGTCCTATTCAGTTCTTTCAGTTGCTTCTCCTCCTGTGACTCTCTCGGTCTCTCTGAGAGTGACTACTTGGGATTCAGTTCTGTATGTGATGACCTACTGCAGGAACCCTCTCGAAGTAAGATAGTACAGTTACGTAAGAACTTACATGACACTAGATCTTGAGAGAGGTTCTGATGTAGGTCACCTTTTTCCTCCCTCTTTCCCCCAGTTTCTGCATTTCTTTCAGTCTATTCTGATATGGGCTCCAGGATTTCATCTTTTCTCCTGTCTCATCCTCCTTGGATCTCCGGTGGGAGAACTGGAAGGTGGGCATGGAGACTGCCCACTATATAGGGTCACGCTGACGTCTAACACGTGACGGGTGGGCGGTCCCCGACCAGGCATTGCTAGAAAGGTTTGCCGTGCGGTCCTGATGCCAGGGGGCGCAGTCCTGTATGTGATGACCTACTGCAGGAACCTCTCTCGAAGATCTACTGTTATGGTAAGTTCTTTCGTAACTGTACTTTATACAGGATGAGTAGGGGTGGCACAGTACTAGACTGATTCCTGCAGGAGGATGGCACTGAGGTCTGCACAGCATGAGTAAGGATAACTGAAGAATTCTTCTAGAAAAGAGGTCTCAGGGAGACTCATAAAAATGAAAAAGTACTAAGTTTGTATAAAGGTTAGTTGGGGGGGGGTTGCTTGCTAAAAAAGACTAAGGAAGTATGTATACAACCAAATGGGGTTCAGCAGCACACTCAACTTAGGAACTACTAGTCACCCTCATATCAGATGATTCCTGTTTTATTTCATGTTCTTAATTTTCCAAATGCCACTGAAACTGCCATTATTTCTCTTCCACAGAAACTTTCTCAAGGTTAGTGGTCCTGTATGGTAAAACATATAATCGTTTACTATAATCAAGAATGTCTTCATAAAAGGAAGACACCATAAGTGGTGCATGTGAAGCAGTAGAAAATGGAACACAAAGGGGCAGAAAGTCTCCACCTTAATTCAAGGCATAGAAACTCAACTGTAATGGAAAAAATAACAACATAGTGGAACTTTCAGCGTTACTGGCTGGGACCAGTTTGGTATTTTGGGAACCAGAGTGTTTACAGAGCTGCTGACACAGTTGGGAAAACTTTGAAAAAAGTATGGTTTGAATACAATTCAGTTTACATTTGATATAGTGGGCCGGATATTCAGACTGCGCCGGGCATCGGCACAAGCCTAGGCGCAGCACAACTGGGCTGCGCCGGGACCAGAACCAGGCGATATTCAACAGTGATGTGCCATGGCTCAGCACTGTTGAATATGGCAGGGAGGACGCACACACTGCACATGGCACAGTGGCACTGTGCCAGCGCAAGACACAGAGAGGGAGCTTGGGGATGCGCCAGCACAAGTACAGTTGGGCTAGGCGCATCACCCGCGATATACAGCTGGGGGAATGCAAATGAGGCCATAATATATGCAAGGTGCAAATGGGGCCATTTGTATGTCATTATGGCCCTTTGTATGCGGGCGCTGGTCCCGGTGAATTGCGCCTGGCGTCCTGCCAAGCTGCTGCCGTCGGGGGTCGGAACCCTGGTGGGCTATTGCAGCCCCCTCCGCTCCCATACGCCCAATCGCGGGCATCTGAATAAATGAAAGTATCCCTGGTGGGCTAGTGGTCCCCCCCATGCCCGATTGCAGGCATCTGTAACTTAAATTCAATCCCTGGTGGTCTAGCAGTCCACCCACTGCCCGATCACGGGCATCTATAACATAAATTCAATCCCTGGTGGTCTAGCAGTCCCCACGCTGCCCGATCGCGGGCATCTATTATTTAAAATCAATCCCTGGTGGTCCAGTGCACCCCCCACCCACCCCGTAAGCCCGATCGCGGGCATCTGTAATATAAAGTCAATCCCTGGTGGTCTAGCAGTCCCCCAGCTGCCTGATCTCGGGCTGTCGTAGCTTCAGAACGTCACCTGGTGGTCCAGTGGTACCCCTCCCACCATCCCACAGAGGACCCCGGCAACCCCCGTCATCGGTGGCGGCAGCACCCGCCTGCATACCACTCCAGCCACGCACAAATGACCGTACAGTATGCTCATGGCGTCCTATTGGTCCACACTGTGGGGTTGCTGGGTGGTCGGGTCCTCTGTGGGAGTGGGGTACCACTGGACCACCAGGTGACGCTCTGCAGCTACGACAGCCCACGATCGAGCAGTGGGGGACTGCTAGACCACCAGGGATTGATTTTAATACAGATGCCCCGCGATCGGGCTTATGGGTGGGTGGGGGTCCACTGGACCTCCAGGGGTGTATGTGTGCTTGACAGCGGTGTTTTGGGTGGGCGGGTGGCCACCCACGGCTGGCGACTGCTGTGTTGTGCCTTGCAATACAGCAGCCCGCCTGTGGGTGGCCGGGACTTGCTCCTACATTTCCGGGCTCAACTTTTTGAGCCCCAGCGCGCGCAGTGCAGGATTGTGCTGGCATATGTACCGCACATCCCAGGCTGAATATCGGGATGTGCCGCATATGCATGGGAACACCCCCTGCATCTTTGGTACTTTTGGTACTTTGGTATTTTTGGACAAAAGAAGGCGGAATGCCCATCATGATTGTCCTCCATATACATGGATCATTTATTGAGTCCCTACTCGGACTACCATTTGTCTAATTTGTTTTTAAATATTAAGATGTTACGTGAGTCGACCAAGTCCTGTGGTAACCTGTTCCAAATTCTTGGTGTCCTTATGGTGAAATAGTTAATTCGTTCGTTAGGCTTTGCTCTCATGATTTCTAGCTGTCTATTGTGTAATCTGGCCACGTTTTTTCTGGTGGAAAATTTGATACCACAGATCTGCATCTGTTCCTGGTTGCCTAATATTTTGAATAGTAGTAGCAAATCCCCTCTGAGTCTTCTTTGGGACAAAGTGTGTAAACCTGTTTTGGCTAATCTAGTGGTGTAGTCCAGGTTTGATAAGTGAGGTATGAGCTTAGTGGCTCTGTGCTGAATGTTTTCAATCCTATTGATGTCCGAGATCAAATAGGGGCTCCAGAAAGGAGAGCCATAATCTAAGAGTGGCCTGATATGGGATCTGTAAAAGGGTAGAAGACATTGTTCTGATCTAGATACAAATGTTTTACTTATTCTACGGAGAATTGCATTTGCTTGGTTTGCTATTTTGGTGCAGTGGGTAGTTGAAGATAGTTTGTTGTTCACCGATATTCCCAAGTCCTTTTCTGCTGTTGAAGTTCTAATAATAGTATTGTTCAAATACTATGTATGTAGTGGATTATTTTCTCCCAAGTGTAGTACTGCGCATTTAGAAATGTTGAAGTACATCTCATTAGTACGTGCCCACTGTTCTACCAAAGATAAATCAGCTTGTAGTCCAGTTTTGGTATTTTGTTTTATGGCTTTTCCCCCAAGTTTTGTATCGTCTGCAAATTTGACCATTATGTTGCTGGTAGATATGTGCATGTCACTAATAAACAGATTGAACAAGATTGGCCCAAGTACCGAGCCCTGGGGGACTCCACTGGTCACCCTTCTAACTTCGGACATTGCATCGTTTACCCTAACACTCTGAGTTCTTTTGTCCAACCACTGGTTTATCCATGAAACCAATATGGATGAGAACCCTATATTGCTGAGTTTATCAATTAATAATGAATGGGAAACTTTATCAAATGCCTTGCTGTAGTCTAATAGGATAATGTCCATAGGTGTATTGTAGTCCAGATTGTAGTTAATGTATTCGTATAAAGAGATCAAGTTTGTAACACATGAAAAATCTTATTTGAACCCATGTTGATACATATCGTTAATATTTAGAATTAAGATTTCATTTTCAAGTTTGTGTTTAATGATTTTTTTCCATTAGTTTACATGGTATAGATGTAAGGCTGATAGGTCGGTAATTTTCGGTTTTTGAATGACAACCTTTTTTAAAAATGGGTGTGACTATTGCAGAACGCCAATCTTTTGGTACCACTGATTCATATAAAGATTTGTTGTAAATTATTTTTAAGGGTTGGATAATAGTATTTTTTGTTTCTAGTAAAAACTTAGAAGTAATCCCATCTGGACCTGGGCTGGTGTGTTTTTTTAGGGTGTTTAGTGCTGTTAGAACATCTTGTTCTGTAATCATATTTATTTCAACCTTTGTGGATACAATGATAGGTGCAAAAACTGATTTATGTGCATAGACGGATGAAAAGTAGTTGTTTAGTTCAGTTGCTGTTTCGATGTCCGAGGTTATAGTTTGTGTATTTATAGTTAATGGCCCAATTAAATTATTGCAACTCTTTTTTTTCATTTAGGTACGAGTATAAAGCCTTATGACAGTCTTTTGTGTGGGCTATCTTGAATTCTAGGTTGCGTTTAGCCATGACTATATGCTTTTTTAGCATTTTGACTGTCTCTCTATAAGTCAGCAGTATTTTATTTACTTGAGATGATGGTGCTTTTTTAAGTTTAGAGAAAAACTTCTTTTTACAAGTAATTAATGATTTGGTGTTTTTGTTAAACCATTGTGGTATTTTCCCTTTATTGTTGTATTTATATTTCTCCGGTATATATTGTTTGTTGAGTTATTTTGTTTTTTAAAAGTTCCCATGCTTCGTTTGTTTTTAAGGGAAGAAGGGCCTGTTCCCAGTTAATTTCCTCTAAGGCTTGATTTATACAATTAAAGTTGGCTTTGTGATATTGTTTTATTTTGATTTTATTAATTTTGGGTTGAAGGGGGAGTTGCATCGAGAAAAGTATGGACATGTGGTCACTGTTTCCCATGGGGGGGTAAGATCTTAGCATCAGATGTTGTGGTTTCTAGGTTAGTTATAGCTAGGTCTAGAATGTTTTTTCCACCTTGTGGGCTCCCTTACAATTTGTTTAAGACCTTGGTTGATTATTACTGAGAGAAGTTGTTCATCGTAGTAGTTGACTCCAGAGAGGGTGTCCCAGTTAATAGTTGGTAGATTAAATTCCCCCAGTATTAATACAGTATTTTTATTAGCTAATTGCTGTATTTCTTCTGCTAGCTGCCTGGTGGTGTTTAAATCTGAGGATGGTGGTCTGTAACAAGTTCCAACGAGTAATTTATAGGAGCAAGTGGGTTGAATATAGGCCCAGACATTTTCCAGTTGAGAGTCAGTTTCTTTTCCATATGAATGAATATCGTTTCTTATATAAAGGCTAACCCCTCCTCCTTTTTTTGTATTTTCTCTGTGTTTGTAGTAGTGTTTATATCCAGGTAATTCCGTTGTCCAGTCTTTGTCTGTACTTCCCCAAGTTTCTGTTATTGCAATTATTGCCAGTCCTAGGGTCTGAGAAAGTATTTCTAATTCTGCATATTTAGAGATGTTCATAGATCGAGCGTTAAAAGTAAGAATATTTAGGTTGAGATTTAGTGATAAGCCAGTATTATTAACAAGAGACTGGGATGATTTCCCAGACTCCCCCTGTTTTTTAGTTTAAATATGTGTTTATATATGCATTCATTTTTTGTCCCACGATAGTACTGCCTCTTCTGCTGAGGAGCCATCCCTCCCAACAATATAGTGATGGTCTGTCCTCAAATTCTTCCCAATGTGTTAGACACTTAATTTCTTGTCGGTAACACCATCTGTGGAGCCATTCGTTTAAAGCTTTGATTTTTGAAGTGATATATCTGGTAGTTCTTGGGATGGGTAGTACCTCAGAGATGCAGACGGTACAGCCATGTTCACTTAATATATTATTTAGTGCTACAAAATCTTGTTTAATTTTTGAGAGATTCGAACCTTCTATGTCATTTGTTCCTGCATGAATCATTACCAAGGGATTTTCCCCTGCAGTGGATAGTATAGATTTTGCCATTGTTGTTATGTCTGCAATTTTCGCCCCTCTAAAGCTGGAACACATTCTGTGTTACACATTGCTCTGTCTAGGTATTTGATAATTGAGTCACCTAGTACAATCACCTGTTGCTGTTTGGTTTGTGGTTCAACAAGTAAGGACGTGTCTACTATTTCCTTGCATGATTTGTCAGGTAGTTTGTTTACATTTGGGTGATTTGTTGTTATTTCATTAGAAAATTTAGATGAGTAATTATATTCATCGTGTTTAGGTGTAATGGTGTTGCATTCATCTGGAGTGGTATTTATATCCTCAGTACTGCTTCTGCCATTTGTTTCTGAGGTGAGGATTTCAAAAGAATTTTGTAAAGGTAGCTCCTGGTTATTTTTGTTCAAATGATTACTTTTTTTTAGTGTGTTTTTTGTAGGGGATTTTTGTCCAGTTTTCATCTGTAGTATAGTTTGAAGGAGTGGATGATATAACTGGTCGTTCTACTAGGTTACAAGCTAGATGTTTGGAGGTTTGTCGTGGTGAAATGAATCTTCTAAGTGTTTGGTAATGGATACATTAGTTTTAACTAGAAGTGACATTTAATCTATATAGTCCTCGAGTGCTTTAATGTCAGATTGCAAGTTTTCTTTGGGCTGCAAATGTTTAACTTCTTCCTGTAGTTTTTCTAGCAGTATACATCTATCACAAACAAAGTTTGGTATCTGTTTCCTTGAAGTATACATTTGGCAAGATATGCACATTTTATTTGCCCTCTTCATAATATTGTTAATGCAGACCCAAATTTATTAAGAGGAAGAAAGTAGAAGGGTAAAGTGAAATTTACAATGTTTACTTTGTAACAGCCTGATTTCTTTGGCCCTAAGCCCGTTTACCCTGGTGGACACACGGTAGAACGCAGCCGATGTGCGTGTCTCAGCACGTGCCCGCGACGCCACTCCGCTAAAAAGTAGTAAGTGAGGAGGGAAACCGGAAGTACATTGTAACGTGACTTCCGGTTTCTTGATAGTCCAAAATTAACTCTGCAAGTGTTAAAAGTTAGCCTTTAAGAAGGCTGTGGTGCAGAAAAGCAGTGGTTTGCAACAACAAGTTGCTAAATAGCTGAACTAGGCACAGCAAAGTGTTTATGGTAAACCAGGAAGTGTCAGTGAGAAGCCAACTGTGCTGCATAGGATTACATTGCGCCCCGGCGCATCGGGATTTGTGCTGACCCGGGCAGCCTTTTCAATATCCCCCCGGGGCATAATGCAGGGTTGCACCAGGCACAATCCCTTTGAATATCCCAGCCCTTGTGTGTAACTCTTTTGTCATGTATCTTTATTACTGATCGTAGTTGCTTGAAAATAAGATCCTTTTGCCCCATGTATGTCTGCTCAGGCTGCTTGTTTACACCTGACATAGTAATCCCGTTTATGACATCATAGTTGTCCCCATATCAAGAGACTGTGATGTCATAAACAGAATTGTGATCTCAGGTGTAGACAAGCAAACAGGGCAGAGATCCTGTTTGCATGCAAACATCCTTAATAGTAAGGAATAAGGAAGATAATTATGAACTATAAGTCGAATTTTGTCTTAATACATACATGTGATATCTCCCTCTTTACGCAAGAGACTCCTGTTTTTTTTGACTGAACTCCCTCCTGGGAAACAAAATCTCCTGCTTAAGTAAAATTCTGTTCAAAATATCCATCTTCTTTGGGCAGAAAAAGACACATAAAAATTAAATCAGTGATGCACAATGTATCTGATAACTTTATATAACTAGTTGTTTATTCTTTTTAGTGCTTATTCTTGACAAAATGAAATGCATTACATTTTTGTAATGACTTTTTTCTTATGTTTTTGATGCCATTTAAGAACAAACACATGACATTATGGCATCTCCCTACTAGCAGGCCAATCTCCCTCCTAATTTGACCCTAATCTCCCTCTTAAGCAAGGTGGCAGGCCAATCTCCCTCCCAATTTGACCCAAATCTCCCTCTTAAGCAAGTTGAACATATCACATGTATGTTAATATTACATTTTTTTCAAAGTTGTCCCAGCAGACCCAGGGGCTCTTTAAGGTTGTACCACGAAGGGAGAAAAGGGTTATTCCCTTGTACTTCAGTTGCATTATCAGGTTTAGAAGGTGACAAAACCGTGGCTAACGGTATAACATTTTATGAAATGAATGCATAGTTTGTGCGGAGTACTATGTAAACTAGATGTAACCCCCCTGCAAATGGGGGTTCCCAAAAGTCTTCCAGGAGCTTGCCTGAATGCTCTAAGCCTGGGTGGTGTTCGGCGTCTGAGCTGCTTAACTGTGGTTGCAAGTGAGTGCTATTTGAGCCTCAACGTGCTGTCTCTTTAAGAGCTGCCTGCTTGCAGACTTAGTTTGTATGGGGGAACTGTGTATTTAATGCTGGAATCCAGCCCGAGCTGCGAAGTAATCGCTCCATTTTGCGGTCGCTGAAGGTGCAAAGGGAGCCCATCTGAAAGCTGTAACTGTTTGCTTGTAATCATTTAAAGCATTAGCAAAATTGTAGTTTGTCTGACCTGCCTTTATTGCAGCTGGGACTCTGTGTGTGTTACCTCTCCATTTTGGACCTAAACTGCTGTGCTGGGCCAATTGGGTTAAGGGAGCCCTAAAATGGAGCCTGTGGACAAATCAGAACTTAGTCTCTTAATTTGAGCCAGCCACAAGGGGATTGTATGGGCAGTGACTCTGGGAAATGTAGTTTTGACCTTGGCGCCTTTTTCTACCAACAGAGGGAGTCTTATTGTGAGTGACAGCTGAATCAGCCAACAGAATAGTGTGGAGCTAAATGAAATGCCCTGCTCTGTGACTGGAAAGATCAGATCAGTTGTGGCAGTGACGAGAGAAGGAGCTGTGTGCTTCTGCGGTGTATAGTTTTGCGCGGGAAGCGCGTGTGAGGCCCTGAGGTTCGGCCTGCAGCCATTGCAAGTGCCAGTTCGGACTGAATCCGATTGTGAGGAGAAAGAAGGAAGTCTGAAGAGTGGAAACCAGGCTCACCCTGTAGAAGAGTCTGTCAGGAACTGAAGCTGCTGTGTGTGCTCTAGGGTATTTTGCAGTAATTGCAATTGGGATCAAAGAGCAGCCTGCCTGGTATAGTACTTTCCTTTTACATATGAATGTGCGTAGTGCGTGTGGGGAATCGCTATTTCCAATCCCCCGTGCTGTGTGCTGAAGCTGGAAGCAAACCCCAGCTTAGCTTGGACTAAATACGTTTCCTGTCAACTGCAGTGGGGGTCCAGTCACAAGGACCTTGTCTCCATGCCCTGTTGTTCTAGCGATCCAGAAGAACATCTACCATCCGGTCCTCAGCTTGGGTATTGTGAATACAAATCAGGGTATTCCCCTGCAGTCTGTTTTCAATCACAAGTGTGTCATCTAATTCTTGTTGTTCCTCTGCTTCATGGACTGAGCCATGCGGCTCCGGATTACAATTGGGTGTTGTGCATATATTTTCTTCTACAGGGCCCCATCCATCTGCACCTGCCGGCCAACCCCGGGCAACGGACCTGGCTAGCCCCCCCCAACCTGGGTACCCAGAGTGTGACTTTTCAGACCCTGTATGTGTGCACAGTACTGTGATTTAATGCCACCAATTAACCTGATTTCCCCCTCCCGTGTTACTGCCCCCTAAATAAATCAAATTTGTTGTTGTTGTACTATATACTGTCTGTGGTGTTGGTACTTATGGAAACAGTATTGTGTTTTGCTGTGTATGTTGTTTAACCTTATTTTACAGGGGGTCCTCAGAGACATGCTGCAGAACCAGACTCGAGGGTAAGTGGTATCTATATGAGTGAACAGTGTGTATATACGTGGGGTATTGGGGCTGTAACTCCTGGGTACTGTGTGAGCCACTAGAGGGAATAAAAGGGGGTCTCAGTGTCCCAGAGGGCTGTGACCAAGCTAGTCTAACCACTACAAACCCTGACCTCTGGGTGGAGGCACCCACCATAGGACCTAGGCCCCTCAACCTGTCCGTAGTCAAACAAGCAGGGGTAGTAGCCCTTGGGATAGCGCCACCTAGGGGTTACATAGATTTTATTTGAATTTACAGAAAACCGTAATCAAGTATCAGCCCCAGAAGGGCATTCCTACAAGACTGTATTAATGAGTAGTTTTCATGTATCATAAACAGGTAAGGAAGACAAAATGTATTTTCAATATGGATAAAATGACTCAGGACTGAATTAGTTTAAAATAAATATTTTTCAGGTGATGGGATAAAAAAGTGCGACATAATATTGATGAAGAGAAGTGGCTACAGAGGTAGTTTTGAGAAAGGGGAAGAAAAATAATTAAATTGGAAACAGAAAGAAATATGATTCTAGTGTGAGGTTTGATTTCAAGCACTACAAATAATCTAGGAGGAAGTTTATTTAAGTTATAATGGATAAAGTAAATACAACATCTAGGGCCGTGGATATAATGTTCAATCCACATTTCTGGCAGTGTTCCTTTCCTCTTTAAATCAACCGTAAGGTCTTCTCGTTGGCTCCTCCCTCCCACCCGGGTGGTAATTCACCTAGCACTGCCATATGACATCAGAGCTTCCTTTCTGCTGGAATAAGAAGGTTCCCTCCTTATTGCTGTTGCACCGAGTAGGCCCTTTGCTTATTTAAAACTCTATTTTACCAAAAAAAACTTTGTCTTCAAGTGACTACTTCTCTCATCCAGTATGGACAGCATGAAGTCGGTGCCCTGTTTTAAGAAGTGTGCCTATGGGCAAAAGATATCCCAGATGGATCCACTCACCATGTACAGATACTGCCTGGGCGACAAACATTATCCCCGGGCTTGTGGTCTGTGCCGCACCCTGCATCCATCTACTTTGGAGGATTGGCATGCCCGCCTTCTTTTGGGTCATCTGGACGACCAGGATCCTTCCGTAAAGATAGAAACATAGAATTTGACAGCACATAAGGACCGCTTGCCCCACCTAGTTTGCCCATTTCCCTACCTATTTTATAAACTCCAGATCCTATTTTATCTGTAGCTTACTTTATCCTTCCTACCACTAGGGTTGCCTTCTGCCTGTCCCATGCATTCTTGAATTCACCTATTGTTTTTGCTCTTACAATTTCCTCAGGAGGCTGTTCCATGCATCCACCACCCCTTTCGTGAAAATATACTTCTTCACATTGCCAGAGCCTCCCCCCAACCTCATATTGTGTCCCCTTGTTCTTGCACATCTCCTTTTCTGAAAGATGCTGCCCTCCTGAACTTTATTAATCCCCTTGAGGTACTTGAACATCTCTGTCATATCCCTCCCCCTCCCTTTTTTCCTCCATGGTATACATATTGAGTTCCCTTGGTCTCTCCTCATATTGTTTCTGGTGTAGTCCTTGAACCATTTTCATTGCCGTCCTCTGGACTGCTTCTACCCTGTCTGTCCCTTTTGTAGATGATGTCTCCAGAACTGTACACGGTACTCCAGATGATGAGGTCTTACCAGCTGTTGGTACAGAGGCATCACCACCTCCTGTTTCCTACTGGTGATACCTCTCCCTATGCGCCCCAGCATCCCACCAGCTTTCCTCACTGCCTTCTCACATTGTTTGGCTATCTTTAGGTCATTCCTTATGAGTATCCCCAGATCACTTTCCAGTTTGGTTGTTTCTAGTCCCTACCCCCCGCCCCCATTGTGTATTCGTCCCCTGGGTTTTTGTTCCTCAAGTGCATGATTTTGCACTTCTTTGCATTGAATCCGAGCTGCCACACTCTTGACCACTCCTCCAACTTGCCTAAGTCCCTTCTCATTTTCTCTACCCCCCCTGGAGTGTCAACCCAATTGCAGGTCTTAGTGTCATCTGCAAAGAGACATACCTTTTCTTCTAGTCCTTCTGCAGTGTCGCTTATAAAGACATTGAAGAGGACTGGCCCCAAGACTGAGCATTGTGGCTCCTCATTGGTTACCCCCCCCTTAAGATTGAACCCCGTTTACCACCACCTTCTGTGTTCTGTTACTTAGCCAATTTCAACCCAGTTTACCACCTTGGGACACACTCCCAGATTGCCCAACTTGTTTACTAACTTCTTGTGCGGTACTGTGTCAGATTGCTTGCTAAAGTCTAGGTAGGCCATGTCCACTGCCCCTCCCTGATCTACTACCCTTGTCACCCAGTTAAAGAAGTCTATCAGATTAGTCTGACAAGACCTTCCCGCTGTGAAACCATGTTGCCTTAGGTCTTGTGCCACACTGGCTTCTAGATATTCTACAGTCCTTTCCTTTAACACTGATTCTTTCCACTTGCGACTCCGGTGACTCGGGTTCGGTAACAGACCCTGGTTGCTGGAGGGCCAGCCAGGAGGAGAAGGATCGAGCATCCAACGACTGCTCACCTTCTCCTGGGGGGATTGAGGGGATGCGGCTTGCTGTGTGCTGCCTTCTGGCGGAGGCCAGGAGTGCAGCAGCATGGCATGTGCCTTGATGTCTGTGGCACACCATGCCCTCGGGGAGTAAACTGGAAAAACTGCTCCTCGGCAGGCCAGATGATGGCTGCTGGCTCCTGCCACCATGAGTGTCCCGAAGCCATCTCAGGAACTCCCAGGGACCGAACAGATAGTGCGCTGGTTGCCCTCCCTGGCACCTTCCCCTTGGAGGAGAGGGACGCATCCAGTGAAGGGATACTCTGGGCTACCCAGGGATGGCTGCAATATGAGGTAAGGTGGAGGGGGTTGGGATGAGGGTGTTGGTGGGGTCCATGGCTGGCCGGGAGCATGGGAAGGAGCAAAAAAAAACACTGATTCCACCATCTTTCCTACTACTGAGGTTAAACTGTTTGACCGGAGTAGTTTCCTGCTTCTACCTTGCTCCCAGTTTTGTGAAGGGGTGTCACATTTACCCTCCTCCAGTCCCCCGGTACCACTGCCTCCTCAAGTGATTTGTTCAATAGTGCTGTCAGTGGTATCACTAGCACCACTCTGAGCTTTTTTAATATTCTGGGATGTATTCCGTCTGGCCTCATTGTCTTGTCCACTTTCAGTTTCAAAAGTTACTTTAACACACTGTCTTTCATGAATGGGCTGGTGTCAACCCCTTCTCCCTGTGTGTATCTACTGACTAATTTTGGTCCTTCCCCCTCCACTTCCATACTGAATACTGAGAAGAAGTATTCGTTCAGGATCTCTGTTTTCTCTTGGTCCCCCTCCACCCACTTCCCCCCCTTTTACTTAGCCTCACTTCCCTCCCCGGTCTTTTTCTTTCCCATATGTACCTGAAGAAGATTTTCTCCTCCTTCTTTACTGTCGGACTATTCTCTCCTTTTCTAAGAAAGTTCAAAGACCAGAGACATCTTTTAGGTGGTCTCTGCGGCTGCGGGGTCTGCTGAACAACTTGCGGCTTTTGAGGAAGTTGCGGCTCAGGCTGCAGCACAAGCTTCCTTGGCTACGGCTTTTTACCACTCTCTTTGGGCACTTCCTTCACGGGGGGTGTTCAGGGACTTGTGCCAGGCCCTTCCCACCCATGGGCAGGGTCCTTCCTCAGGCACCAAGTCCAAATCAAAATCTAAAAAAGAGACCAAGAAACGGTCTTGTTGTTGGTCGTGGGATGTTGAGCACTCTTGGGCCTCAGATTCCCACACTTCTTCGGAGGTTCCAAGTTCGGTCAATTCTTTGGCCCAGCCCCACGGTCTCCCCATTGAGCCAGTTGATTGAGATGCAGGTCGATCTTCCGGCTGATATTTTTCTTGAGCCGGTCAGCCCACTGTTGCAGGATGAGGCCAACACCTCCTTATCTAGAACTCAGATCCTGCTGCTCACCTCTCACTGAGTGATGAACCAGTCCACTGATTCGTCTCCTCTCACGCAGGATCTTCCGGACCAGGAGGGGACTCTGCTCTTACTGGCCTCCTGTGAGACCACACCATTGGTGGACCCAATGGTTGAGGTCTCAATCCTATAGTCCTGAGTCAAGCAGCCCGCGTTGGCATCATTGCACCCTCGATATTTGATCAAGCGGCACCACCACTATTCCTCTTTGTCCTCCTCGGGCAATGAGGAGGCTCTTGTGTAAGTTCGTCAGCTGAGGGGTGATGTGGCAGCAGCTCATGTTTACCAGGTAAGGCCTGTGCCAGCTTTGACCCTGGTCATTACATGGTTTTCACCGCAGAGGCCGCAGCTTTCCCCACCTTGGCAGGAGCTGACCTGAAAGTCTCCGGCTTGGCCTCCAGCATTCTCTGATTCTAGGGGAGCCGCCGCCAAAACAGCCAAAATCCAGCCCTACATCTAAGGAGGCCTACCCAGCATCGGGACTCCCTCATTGGCTGTTGGTCACCATTACTCCCAACCAACCCGGAAAGGTCAGCGGACACTCTAGCGGTCAACATTTATTTAATGAATCCTCAGAGTCTGAGGGCTCCCCCTTACACTCTCATCTGGTGGATGTGGAGTTTGCCGTGGATTTGTCGACAGAGCAAGGCCCCACTTCCTTCTTGGGTCTTCTCTGTCTCATCTTTGGAGTCCACGGGTCTCCTGATTGTGCCTGTCCAGAAGTGGTCTCATTACTCGCTTACTGAAATTGACTCTCCTGGGCAAGCCTTCCCTGTTGCTGAGGCCATTCTTGGCCCTGCACTGGAGCTGTGGCAGCATCTGGTGTTTTGACCTGCGCCTTCAGCTTGGATGGCCCACAAGTATGTGGTCCCTTTCAGGATTCACGGAGCATCCCTAGGGTGAGGGCCTGGTGGCCGACTCTGTGTTTGGGCACACAGGCAGTGTGGGAGATGTTGATAAGCCTCCTGACAAGGAGTCCAAGAAATTAGACCACATGGCAAGAAAGGTTTATGCTGCCTCTTCTCTCAGCCTTCGTAAAGCGAGGTCAGCCCTTTTAATCAGCCACTTCGCCCATGCCCTTCCAGGCACATTTGATGAGGTGCTTCTTCATCTCCTAGCGGACTTACAGACTGCGATCAAGCAGGTTCCGGGATCAAGGCCCAGCGGTGGCTGAGCAACAGCTCCAGACTGCCATGGACATTGGTGACTCCTGTGCTCAGTCCATGATGGCCGCGATTGCCATGCACCGCAGGGCTTGGCTGAGGATCTCTACCTTTATGGGAGATACCCAGCACAAGGTGGCAGATGTCCCCTTCTTGGGCACCGACTTGTTTGGGTCCAGAGTCAAGGGGCATCTCACGCGCATTAAAAAGTCCAGTGCCACCTTGGACTCGGTGACTTCTGCCCAGACGGATCCCAAGGGTTCTAAACAGCAGAAGAAGAAGCCCTCTATCCCCCCGCAGCCAAACCGGCCCAGCCTCAGGCTGGACAACAGACTCAGGCTTGGTGTCCTTGGCCGAAATTAGTTGCTATAGTTGTCCACAAGCCAGGAGGTTGGGGTCCTGATGGCTCCTCAGCCAGTCCCTCCTCCGCCTCTAAGCCTGCCTGGTGACAGGATGGGGGGTGCCTCCCCATCCCCATCCTGTCTCTTCTGGGTCCTCCCATGGGGGTCTGGCTCTACCACTTCCTTTCTGCCTTGTCCACTGTCACGATCAATAGGTGGATTTTTGAGGTGGTTGGCCAGGGTTTGCCTCTAGAGTTTGAATCTTGCCTGCCTTGCTGAGCCCGTGCCCCACAGGTGGACGTGGTGTCCAACAAAATTCTGTTAGCCCTTCAGGATGACATTGCCCAGCTCCTCTGCGAGGAGGTCATGGCTCCTGTCTCGGACCCTCCAGTACAACCAGAGTTTGTCTCTGGGTACTTCCTGGTGCCAAAACGGATGGGAGGCTGGCGCCCCATCTTAGATCTTCATGATCTGAAAACGTTTATCAGGCCACGCACCTTCAGGATGGTCACTCTGTCTCAGATCATATCATCTGTTGAGCAGGACATGTGGTTTTGCTGTCTGGATCTTCAGGACACGTTCTTCCATGTCCCAATCCATCCATCACACTGCTGGTTCCTCCAGTTCCAGGCAGAGGGGATCCCCTATGAGTTCAAGGCCATGCCATTTGGCCTGTCCTTGGCCCTGAGAAGTTTCACCAAATGGCATAGCAGTTTTGGCAGCTTCCCTGAGGCACCGAGGGGACTGGGTATACCCCTGCCTGGATGACTGACTAATTGCGGGCCTCTCCAGGCTGCAGGTGGAGAAGTCCAGGGATCTGTCTCTCCAGACCTATCTCTCTCTTGGCCCCCTGGTCAACAAGGCCAAGTCAGAACTCATGCCCTCGCAGGTGATTCAATTCATTGGGGTTGAGCTCGACTCTTGCAGAGCCAGGGCTCGGCTTCTGCTGGACAGGGCAGAGTCTCTCTCCTCCTTTGTCTGATCATTTTGGGTTGGGCAGTTGTGCCCTGCTCAGAACTTCCTGTGTCTCTTGGGGATACATGGCGGTGTGCACCACCATGGTCCATTGCCCCCAGTGGAGAATGCGCTGTCTGCAGTGGGAGCTTGCCTGCCAATGATCTCAGCGCCAGGGCCACTTCGACCAGTCAGTCACTGTGACCCAGCTGAAGTGTGACACCCTCCAGTGGTGGTTAGTCCTAGAAAATCTGCATGAAGATATCCCATTTGTCTACCCAGAGCGGACGGTCATCTTAATGACTGATGCCTCTCTCATTGGCTGGGGCGCCCACATGGGGAAACACAGAGTCCATGGGCTCTGAACCCCCAAGGAGTCCCAGTGCCACATCAACCTGCTGGAGCTTCAGGCAGTTCAGCTGGCGCAGACTGCTTTTGCTCCACACATCCGGAGTCAGGTCGTTCAGGTCTGGTTGGACAACACCATGACCATATACTACCTCAACAAACAGGGTGGGACACACTCCCTTCCTCTGTGCAGGGAAGCTCACCGTGTTTGGACCCTCATGCGCAGCCTGTAAGCCAGTCTCCTGGGCAGCCATGTGGCCGGTGTCTCCAACCAGCTGGCGGACACTCTCAGCTGTGTGGGTGAGGAGTCTCCCAAGTGGTCTCTCCACCCAGAGGTAGTATGCAGCCTGTTCTCCTAGTGGGGCACCCCTCTGGTGGACCTGTTTGCCTCCAGTGAGAGTGTGAAGCTGAGGCTGTACTGTGCTTGCCACTCTCAGCAGGGAACGCTGCAGGGGCATGCCTTATCCAGACCCTGGACCTCGGGCCTTCATTATGCCTTCCATCCATTTCTCTTGAGCCACAAGGTGTTGCTCAAGGTGAGGAGGTCCAAGGCTCTGATGAGCCTGGTGGCTCTGGACCAGCCCCACTAATTCTGGTACTTCCATCTCCTCAGCCTCAGTAGCAGGCTCCCGAGGTGTCTTCCTCTACGCCCAGACCTACTCTCGTTCAGCCAGGAGGAGGAGGTGCTCCATTCGGACCTTGAATCCCTGCACCTGACAGCCTGGTTCCTGAGTGGCTAGAGTTCCAGGCTTTGGATCTCTCCGAAGATGTCCTCAATGTGGTCGAGGCTTCTCGGAGGAGTTGACCCGAAAATGCTATTTCTTCAAATGGAAGAGGTTCTCCATTTGGTGCTAGGTCAAGGGGCTTAACCCCTTATTTTGTCCAGTGGCTAGCATTCTCGACTACCTGTGGTCCCTCTCTGTCGGGACATCGGTCAACAACACTTAAGGTGCACCTGGCAGCCATCTCTGCCTACCAGGCGCAGGCTGGTATGCAGTCAGTGGCGCAGTAGAAGGTGGTCTGGTACTTTTTTAAAGGCTTTTACCACATTTCCCCTCCAGTGCATGAACCACCACCATTTTGGGACTTGTTGCTGATATTTACAGTGCTCATGGGCAAGCCATTTGAACAGATATACAGGGGTGACATGTCTCACCTGTCGTGGAAGACCGCCTTCCTGGTGGCTATTATGTCATCCAGAAAGATCAGTGAGCGCCGGCCCAGTGGCGCTGAGGGCTGAGGCACTGGACACCACACCTCACACCATGCCGGCAACCTGGGTTCAGGAATGACCTCACCAGCACAAGGAGGAGGGGCAGAGCAGGATCGGGCGCCTAATGGCAACTCTCCTTTCCTGGAGTGGTTGTCGCCCTCCCCCCCGGTAGTTCTGCTGCCACTGGGTGGAGGTCCAGTGGCAGCGCAGGCAGGAGTGGGCGGCAAGGCAGAAGGGTGTCTCAGAACGTGGTGCGCGTGTGCCTCCACCTATGCACGTGTGCATCCGAAACTGGGGTGGGGGTGAAAACGCGGAAAAAATACATAATGAAAAAAAAAGGATCCGTGAGCTCCAGGTGCTCTTGGTGGAGTCTCCTTATCTGGTCTTCCACAGAGACAAGGTTGTCCTTCACCCCAACCCAAAGTTTTTCCCGAAGGTTGTGTCTGATTTTCACCTTAACCAGGTGATCATTCTCCCAGTGTACTTCACCAACCACACTTCGGAGGCTGAGCACAGGCTCCATACTTTGGACCAGTGGCGGGCGCTCGCCTATTACAAGGAGCGCACGTCTGGAGTCTGGGGAGAGGTTCACCAGCTCTTTGTTACCTGCGCTGAAGCCACACCTGGCAGACTGGCAGCTAACTGGACGATTGGCAGCTGGATTGTATCCTTTCTCGACCTCTGCTATATGTTGGGTAGTGAGCCTCCCGTAAGGGCTAAGGGCTCATTCCACCCATCATACAGCTGCCTCAGTGGCTGCTTCCAGGCACATCCCTACCCAGGAAATCTGCAGGGCTGCTACCTGGAAGTCAGCACAGACCTTCATTTCCCACTACCACATTGACCTAGAGTCACACCGTGATGCTGGTTTTGGGGACTCAGTTCTTCAATCTCTGTTCCTTATATAGGGGGCGTGTGCCTTGCCCCCTCCTCCTGGAGAACTGCTAGGAGTGTGCCAGAAGTCTGGATTGAACATCATATCCATGTCCCTAGAAAAACAGGTAACTCGCCCATAACGTCGCCCCTGAAAAAGGGACCTCTGGGCCCAGTGGGCCTACCCGGTCATCAAAATTCAATAAATAAATAAATAACAGTAGATCTTCTATGTACTGGTCTCTTGCAGCAACTAATTACTTATGGGAGTATTCACCAGGTGGCGCTGTCACATGGCAGCTGCATCCAGCAGTCTTCCATGGGGGCTGCCCAGACGGCATCACTTCCTGTGGCTGTGTATAAGAGTGGGCGGCCCCCAGTACCCTCTGTTCATTTTCTTGTCAGCTTCAGCTCGCACAGTCAGCTCTCCTGACCTGGGTTGCAGTCTTTGACTCGAACATGAACTGATTGTTCTACCTTCTGTTCTGGGCCTGTGACCTAATCACAGTACCCCCGGACTTCTTTTATACAGCAGGCCCAGTGTTCTGTTAGATAGGGTTCGACAAATACGATAGCCCGACGTCCCGGGCTATTACTTTCCAGCCAGGGACAAGCACTGCATCAAATAGCCAGTTGTCCGTGGACAAGCATTAAAAAAAAAATTGCCTAATTTGCATGCAGTACCACCTTTTGCCTGGGTGCACTTTCGTCGCTTGCGATACTGGAGAGAGTACTCTGGGTCATCTGACCCTCGGAGCAGCACTCACGTGCTATGAGCGGGGGGGGGCAGAAACAGTACAGGAGGCTCGGGGAGCACAGTCAGCGCATGGCGCGTAGGAGCAGTGCCGTGGGTGCCAGGACAGGAGCAGCAAAGAGTGAACACAGAGGAGGAGCGAGAGACTGGCATGTGTGGCAGCAAATGGAAGGGAGGCTCACGGAAGGGTAAGACGCACATTGGCGAGTTTGGCTCCTCGCGCCAGACTTAGTGAGGGCGATCTGGGGACACACACACTCTCTTTCTCATTTTCACAGAGAAAGGACGTGCGTGCTGTTCCCAGAGAGAGCAGTTAACGCGTCGTCGTTTTTATTGTAGAGACTGGAGAGGAGACGTGAAGTGCAGTGTGCGCTGTAGTGCCTGTACTTGGCCTGTTTTAACCACTCAGCGTTTGGTTTAAAATAAAAAGCCAGGGACTCGGGGAGAGTTTGAGTTAGTGAGGGAGGTTGCTTGGTGTGAGGTCGCAGGTCGGTGGGCGCGCTGTTGCGGGGGAGGGGTTGGGGATTGGGGAAGCTGTTTGTTAGCTCATGCTATTGCCCACAGAAACAAAAACTAGAGACTGGAGAGCCTGAGAGGAGAGGGAGAACGCTGTAGAAACCACTCCATTCTTATTTAGTTTCAACTGTTGTTGTTGATGAGTGTTCAGAACTTAAAAGGCACCAAAAAAAAAAAGAGTGTGCCATTGTGCTGTGCATTTGTTGTTCCAGTATTTTTACACAACCTAACTGAAGGGTGGACCTAAGAAGGGACCACACAAGGAGCATTAATTATTGAGAGGAAATCGGGGGTATACAGTACCTAAAATAAACAGGGAGTGTGTGCTGCAGTGCACTGTGTGAGATCCAAGGAAACATTAACACAGTGCATTGATTGTAAGGTAGTAGAAGAAGTTCATAGACTAGAGAGAGAAGGCAGCTCCTTTGTACTTAACTGCTGCAACTTTTTTTTACTTTGCTCTGCAGTCTGCACACAGTCTGTCTGTCTGTCTGGGTTTGCTCCTGTCTGGTGCTAAATTCTTCTTGAGGGCCAGGCTGTGGAGTCGGTGGTGAGGTGAGCCTGCTAATAAGGGAAGGGAAGGGGAGGACTTGCTAAGTAGTTGCCCAAATAAATAAAAAAGTAAAAACTGTAATAACTGCATAGTAGCTGGTGAAGGAGAAGTAGAGCAGTACTTACAAAACTGCACTAATTGTTGTAGAACAGTATACTACTACTACATTTGAACTTGTCCTTAGTTTGTATTTGTAGCTGCCCTAAACTGTGTGATGAGTGTGTGAGTCAGTCGACTAGTGAATTATTATAAAAAAACGAAACTAAAATCAATAATAGGCACAGCCTGCCTTAGGGAGTTATCTACGTGCTGTGTGCATGTCCATGTTATTACTAGTAAGTAACAGGACCAGGTCCGAGTCCGACCCTGTGTAACCTGGGCTTTTCCTATTAGTATAGACCCAGTCCCATTCCCTTCCAGCTTCTTCCACTGCCTTTGTCCGGTGACTTCTTCTGAGTGTTCTGTGTGCCACTACCTGCCCTGACAAATTGGATAAGTGACTTGCCTTAGTCTGCACAATCACAACTCTGAAAGTTTCCGACAATTCAATTTCTAGATAAAGATCCAGCGCCTTTATTTGTTGAAAAGGCTACGGCAAATACGCACCTCATCCTTCTGGCCCCGGCCCAGTGTCATCACTGTCTGCCAGCCACCCAGTCCACCAAACCCGGCACCCAAAGAAACTCACACAGACACGCGTAAAAATAAAATATATTTTATTATCATTGGGGGAAGAAAATAAGTGCCACAATATGCAGAACAGGAGTAGGAGTAGTAAACAGCAGACTCTTTTTTTTTTTCTCTGGTCAGTAGCCTCACGAGTAACAGACTCCATCAGCAGCAATACACCAGCACCTGAAACAGAAACACAGTCCACCTCTGTCACTGTGTCTAGTGCAGATAAGAGTAATAACAATGACAATGAGCCTATATCTGTGTCAGGAGAGATAACTGCTGATCATCAGTGTCTTGAACTAAGCAGTGACGGCTTAACTGAAAGTTTACATCCACTCCCTAAAAAACGTACTTTAGTGCTCCATGAGCAGGATGAGAGGCCAGAGAGGCCAAATAAAGATAAGAAATACGATCAGGAGAAAGGGCCCGATTGTTTCAAAGGCATTGGTTAACCATTTATAACTGGCTGAGATATGATGAAAAAAGAACTGATGTATTGCACTGTATGTGAAAAATATCCAACCATTGCAGTACCAGCCTTTTCAAAGAAACCTAATGTTTTTGCCACTGGCTCAAATAATTTTCGAATTGAGTCACTACGTGCTCATGACAAGTCCAATCCACATTTGCTGTGTATGAATCAACATATGGCACACAGTGGTCAGCATGCGGTACATTTCGATATCACCGAGTCCCCACTGTATCAAGCATTTACGCAGTTGGATCAGGGCACTAAGGTCAAGATGCAACGCCTGTTCAACACAGCATATTCCATTGCCAAAAATCTGCGCCCTTTCTTGGACATGGAGTGGCTCTGTGAACTGCAAGAAAGAAATGGGATAACGCTTGGTTCTAATTATACCAATGGTAAACGAGCCAGGGACTTCTGTGGTGCTATATCAGCAGTTATATCCCAAACCCAGATGCAGACTCTTATTGATGTTAAATATGTGACAGCTCTTGCTGACGGTAGTACAGATTCTAGTATAACTGAGTGGGAAAATGTATTCATACGGTTTGTTGACCCAAACTCAAAACAGGTGCTTACAGTGCTTATCCAAGCTGTGCCACTGGAACATGCACATGCAGAAGGTGTATTTCACGCAATAATGACTGCACTTGAGTCAGTAAATCTTCCTCTAAGTAATCTACAAAATGTTCACAATCCAGGGCCATTCCTTGTTTCAGCAAATTTTGATGGGGCCAGTGTCATGATAGGCGAAAGAGGAGGAACCATAGCAAAGTTGCAGGAACACTGTCCTCAAATAATTGCGATGCACTGTGTTGCCCATAAGTTAGAGCTGGCAGTTCTTGATGTGGTAAAAAAAATACATTTGTGTCAAAGCTTGAAAGTACTCTCAAGGAATATTTAAGTTTTATCATTACAGTCCCAAAAAATAGAGAACTAAAAGAAATTGCTAATGTCATGGATACTGATCTTGCTCACTTTAGTGCTATAAAACAAGTGAGATGGCTTGCCAGTAGGTCACGGTCAGTTCATGCAGTTCAGGTTAACCTACCCAGTGTCGCTCAACACCTAGAACATGCATCTTCTGCTGCTGGTGATGAAGGTTCTAGAACAAAGGCCCTCTTAAAGGAAGTACAGAGTGTACAGTTTGTAAAATCCCTATATATACTACAAGACTTCCTGCCAATACTAAAAAACCTGTCACTCCAGTTTCAAAGAGATGACATAGTAATACTGGAAGTTCCACAAACTTGTTGAGACCTGCCTACTCCAGCTTACGGAGCTGAAAACATCACCAGGGAAATACATGGCAACTTTCCTTAGCCATTACAAACCTGAACAGAAATGGATGGAGTATGTTGTGTCAAAGAGAGGAGGAGGAGGAGGAGGAGGAGAGGACTGTTCCTTTCCCATTCAGAGGCAACTGCCCAGAAGTCAGTTTTGTAAGAGATACACAATTGCAGAATTTAATGGATGCAGCGATAACGTACATAGACGAGAGGTTTAAACATTTCTCAGAGGTGCCTCTCAAATGGTTCAGCTGTTTAGATTTCAAGCAGTTTGATCTGCCGAGAGACCAACTAGCGGTGTTTGGGACCTGTGAACTGGCAAACCTGGTTAAATACTTTGATTTTTTCATGGAAGAGCAGCAAGAACATATAAAGTCTGAGTATGCTGTATTTAAAATGCTGCTTAAATCTTCAGCTGACAAGCCGTATTTGCAGGTCTACACAAAATTACTAAAAGAAAAACCACCACAGATTGGGCACGTTATTCTTGACTTAGTCGAAATACTAATAACTATGAGTGTCTCAACTGCTAAGTGTGAAAGAGTTTTTTCTATTCAGAACCTTATCAAAACAAAAATACAGACACGGCTTTCTGATGACACACTACAGTCTCTCCTGCAGATAGCGGTAGAAGGTCCTGAACTGCATGAATTTAATCCTGATCCTGCAATTAACCACTGGCTGCTCTGTGGTCCAGGAACTAGACATGTTCTTGGGCATGCTGCTGTTACTGCTGCTACATCTACTGCTGGTGGTGCCCGCTGCTGCTTCCGTTTCTTCTCCAGACGAGTGATGATGATCCGATGCAAGTACTCGTAGTAGTGCTCCATCATCATCTTCCTGTCTTCCCAATCTCTAGTCAGTCTACCCCTTGATGACAGCCATGCTATATTCACAGAGTGGCTTGTTGATTGATGGCCTTGGCTTCATTTCACTAATTCTTAAACAATTATCCAATCTCTTCTGAAACAGACTTCAGCCTGCACACATGGTTAGTTAGGGTCACCACCAGATGTCCTCTTTTACGAGCACATGTCCTCTTTTCCAGCTGCCAAATATTCTTCATGTACCTTCAATTCAATATCCTGTATTATTATTATTATTAATTTTGTAATTTTTTTACTCTCAGGGCTGGATATTCAAACTGCGCCATTCTGAGGCGCAAGCCCTTGCGCTGCGCAAAATAGTTGCGAGGGTGTGGCGAGGCGATATTCAAAGGAGTTGCGCTGTTGAGCAACTCGCTTGAATATCACCCAACCACACCACTGTGCATAAGCGCGGTGGAACTTGCACCACCGCAAGTTGTCAAGTGGAGTATTCAACTTGCGGTGGTGCAAGTACCATTGCATACATGCGCAAAATCACGATATTCAAAGGTGACATGCAAATGGGGCCATAATTCATGCAAAGGCGCCAGGGGCCATTTGCATCTGATTATGACCCCCATTGGCATGCCATTAGCATGTAAGTGCGCCAATCCCCGAGGACTTGCGCCTGGCGCCCTGCCAGGCAGCAGCCGTCGGGGACCGACGCCCCCTGCAGCCTGATTGCGGGCAGCAATGTGGCTCCCCCCCCTCCTCCCGTACATATCCCTGGTGGTCAGTGGACGAAATGCCCGATGCGGTATGTGTGATAAATCCCCCCCACTCCATTACATATCCTGGTGGTCAGTGGACGAAATGCTTGATCGCGGGCGGTATGTGTAATAAACCCCGAACATAGCTCTGGTGGCTAGTGTCCCCACCCACCCACCCATAAGCCCCACCACCGCCCCGGCGGCGGTGGTGGCAGCATCCACCTGCCTGCCGGCCCGCGCCTGACTGCCGGTAGGGCTCATGCCCGTGGTGCAGAGCAGGCCAATGGGCGTGCAGCCGCCACCGTACATGACAATCAGATTTGTGAATGAACATCATTCACCGATCTGAACTGTCATGTTCGCCGTGGCGCGCTACGCAGCAAATGTCGCAACCGGGCCAGATCGGCACCGGCGGCGGCGAGTGGGATGCTGCCGGCTGCCGGGGGAGCGATGGTGGGGCTTCGTGGGTGGGTGGGTGGGGACACTAGCCACCAGGGCTATGTTCGGGGGTGGTTTTATTACACATACCGCCCATGATCGGGCATTTCGTCCATTGGACCAGGGATATGTGCAGGAGGGGTGGGATTTATCACACATACCGCCTACGATCGGGCATTTCGGTCCACTGGACCACCAGGGATATGTCGGGAGGAGGGAGCCACATGATGCCCGTGATCAGGCTGGTGGGGTACACTATGCCCGCGATCAGGCTGCGGGGGGGCACAGGGACTGAGTTGGGGGCCAGCCACAGGTGGCAGCTGCCGTGTTGTGCCCTGCAATACAGCAGCTCACCTGTGGATGGCCCTCGACTTAAGCCTTTTTTTTTTTGTCTCAAAGTCCTGCAGGCGCAGGTTGGGGGTTGCGTCTGCACAGCCCGGCTGAATATCGGGCTGTGCAGTTTATGTATGGTTCCTCCCCCTCCAGTTCAGCATGCATTCATTTGCATTGCGCTGTTGCTCAGCATGTTTTCTGTGGCGCAACTGCCTCCTGCTGAATATCACAGAATGGAGCAAGTTTGGACTTGGGCAGGCGAACCCTATTGCGCATGGCCAACCCTTCAATATTCGGCCCTCAGTCTTTCTACCTAGGACCTCCCTTGTATATGAGCTGTGAAGGAAGTGGAGACTTTAAACCTGTTTACTCAGGGTCTGGCACCAGGGTTCATCGGGAACTAGGTGTCCTCTTTTGGCATCCCAAAATCTGGTACGGGGTACGGTACCCCTACACACGGTACACCGGTCCCGCCCTGGACCTGCCGTATTAACATTCAGAAAAGAAAGGAATTGGATGGAGAGTCACTCAATATTGTTTTTCCCGATTTACACAGTTCTTCTACATCTACATCCATCCTAATACAACAGTACAACCCCAGACACACCATGTAATTTATTTCTACATAAGTTTGGTTAAAATTTTCATATAAGCGTACTGGACTACCACTCGGAACTCTGGGACTACCATTTTTGACCAGATCAGTTGTCCGGGACTAGCATGCCATTTTGAAATTTGTCGATCCCTGCCGTTAGAGCTCCCAGTACACCTGCTGCACCCTGGCCCAGGCACTCCTGCTGGGTCTGGGGATCATAGGTAGTACAGAGCTTAAAAGACAAATGTCCATAATGCTTGTCGATATTAATTATAGCATATTATAGAATTTTGGCCTAAATATTTATCCAAACGAATTTTAAAGGTATCCATGTTTTCACATGCTACAACATCCAGTGGTAGGTTATTCCATATTTTGCATACTCTGAGAACCATGAACTCCTTTTTTTTGTTTTATGGTGGTTTACTGTGAGTTGAAGTGGGTGTGCCCTAGTATCATAAACTGATTTCCTGAGCCCCAAACCAAGTAGCTCCCATAACTGATCATCGTGCAAGGCTTTAAATACCAAACATAAGTCTCCTCTCATTCTGCGGTATTCCAATGTATACAATCAGAGTTTCTTCAGTCTAGCTGCGTAATCCAAACCCTTTACCTCATCAATTTTTCTGGTGGCCCTCTGCTGGATTTTTTCTAGAGCAGTTATAGAGCCCTTATCTCCTGGCGCCCAAAACTGGGCGCAGTATTCCAAATGGGACGTCACCAAGGAAGAGTAAAGAGGCAGCAAAACCTCACTACTTCTACTTTTAATATGTTTATTGATACAATGTAATATACCTGCAGCCTTCTTAATTACCAGATGACAATGAAGTTTAGGACTTAGGTTGTTTGTTACTCTAACTCCCAAATCACGTTCATCATTGACTGCCTTTAAAATCGTGCCACCTAATTTATCATTTGCATGCTGATTATTTCTCCCAAAGTGCATCACTGTTGATTCACTTGGGCTGCTGTTAACAGCCCAGCCCAATTTTGCTTCTCTCTGCCATGCCTGTAGAACACTCCTAGGCCCTGGCTCTTCTACTTCCAGGACCAGGGCCTCTGCACCACTCACTGCACCCCTGGCTCTTCTACTTCCACTAGGCCGGGCCTGTGCTCCTCACAATGCCCTTGGCCCTCCTTGCTCACAGCACCCCTGCTGCTCCCTGGCCCAGGCTGTCTTGCTGGGCCTTGGGACTTGTTCATGGCTGATCGTCCAGCCAAGCTGGAACGGACCTCGGGGGGGGGGAGGGCGCCTTAAAGGCTTCCCGGTCAAGGGCACTCGTTCCAGGCATTGGAGGAAGCAGGATTTACACTCCTCACACTCCCTCCACTTTACTCCCATCGACGGTGGCTCTTCCATCGTCAATGGAGCGTTCCTCATTATCAGGGCTGCCTCCCCCGTCAACTGAGCCTGCTGGGCTTGTTTTATCTTTGATGGGCCCCATCCCATCGACGGAGCTTGTTTCGGAACGTCTCCCATTGACAGGCTGTGTTTCCCCGTCAATGGAACGTTCCTCGTCGATGGAGATGCTTCCCCCATTGATGACACGTGTTCTTTGCTCTCCCTCGATGGGAGCTCTTCTCCCATAGACAGGACATGATTCTGCTGTTCTCTCGTCGACGGAGGCTTATTCTTTGTTGACAGGGCACTCATCGTTGATGGAGAAGCCTCTCCCATCGACGGAACGGCATGTTTTATATGCCTCATCGATGGGACGGCTTCCACTGTCGACGGAGTGGCTTGTTTCTGGTCTCTCGTCAGCGGGGATGATTCCACCGTCAACGGAGGAGCCTGTCCTTCTTCCCTTCTTGGCAGGGATGCTTCCCTTTGGAATAAGGGCCTCCCACTCCGGGACACCCCCCCTGCTCAGGACTTTGCTCCCATGCCCCCCCCTCCCACTCGTCCCGGCACTTTGTTTCGGTGTCCTCGGGGGAGTCTTCCCCCATCGCCTGTTTTGCACCCTTTGGACGTGACTTTTCCCAGGCCTTCAGCCCTGCTGAGAAGACCCAACCCTGAGTCCCTTACCCCTTTGCCGGTCCCGGACCACAAGGGTCGGAGTGCCTTCCCCTGCTATTCGGGGTCAGTGGTTCCCGGGATGGCTCGCTCTCCTCCAAGTGCCACCCTTGGGCGCCCTCCATTTCTGGACCTCCCCCCGTCACAAGTGCCAGCCATCGCCCGCATTGTGCTGGAGGTCCTATGGACCATGGTCTGGCCTTGTCCCATTCCCTTTCCCCTCCGTCCAGACACCTGCTCCTGGATCCGGGGCTTCCCGCCTGGTCCCCCCCATTTATGTGCACTCCCTTTATGGAAATTCTGAGATGGGGGATCTTTTTGTGGGGGATGTTCCTGGTGGGGACCTCTCGGACCATGGAGACCTTGGCTCCCCCCCGTCCGCATCCTCCTTTTTGGAAGCTGCCCCGCCTGAACCCCCTGATCCCTCCTCTCTCCCGGATCCTTCCTTCATGGAGCTCATGCTGCAGATCCAGCATGCTTTTGGATTTCCTGCTGTGGATCAGGACTCCTTTCATTGGGACATGGTTGCCTTCCTCAACGTTCCCAAGGAGACTGCCTTAGTTGTCACGTTTGATTCCTGTGTATTTCACACACTGTACCTATTTGGTCTCATCCTGCTTCCGCTCAGTTTGCCCCTTGTGGCCCTGATCAGCTCAGCCGCTGTCTGCCATGCCTTCTTTCTGTCACCTGCTCCATGCGTGCTTCGATGTAGCTGACACATTGGCCCACCTCTCGGCCAAAGGCGTTGCCCTTCGGCACTTCGCCTGGCTGTGGGTTTTGGGTTTGCCACCCGGCGTCCAGCTGTCGGTTGCTGATGCCCCTTTTTCTGGGAACCTGCTGTTTGGACCTGCTGCTCAGTCCATCCTGGATTCCCTTCAGGCTTCGGGGCATACTCTCTGGTCTGTTCAGGACCTCTATCGCATCCCCGCAGGTGGGCCGCCTCATGTTCAGCCCCCCTACCGGGTGCCTCTCGGGACCACAGGGGGGCGGCTCAGTCTGCCCCTCCACAGCGTGTCCAGCCCTCATGTGGGGTGGGACCCGCTTCTGTGCCTTAAATCACTTTTTAGGGTTTCCCCTGCCTCCTCTTGCAGGCCTTAGAGGTGCCTGGGGATCTCTTTACCTTTTTGTGGAGGCTTGCTACTGGACTGGGCGCTTTGCTCCTCCATGCGGATCTGATTGGAACTCCTGCTACTTTCCCAGCTGGAGTCCTTCAGTTGTTACTTCCTCTGACCATCCAGGATGTTTTTTCCCCAGTGCTTTTCTTTCTGCTTTCTGATCCGCTCTGACTTTATGCCAGAGCCTGTCGACATCGTCAGGATGAATCACTGTGCCTGGCCACCTACAGTTCTTTCTACATCATGCCTCCTGCATGCTGTCCTCACCCACCTTTGAGTCTATCTGCCTGAGCGGGTGTGGTTTGAGTTGACATTTCTTTTCAATTTCATGCCAGTTGTCTTTGCCTAACTGTTGGCCTATCTGCCTGCGAAGAGGTTTGAGTTGCCATTTCTACTAAATATCATACATGTTGTCCTCTCCACCTTTGGCCTATCTGCCAGAGTGGGTGCGGTTGCAGTTGACGTAATTACTGTGAAGGTAGCTTCTTTGGCAAATTGGACAGCTGGGTTTTGCAAGGGCTCAACCGTCGGGTGTGTCCTCTGGCTTAGCTTCCAGCCTTGCCTTTCCTCCCATTTGGATTTTTCTGCTTGGTAATCCCCCATAAGTAATGACTTACTACATGAGACCAGTCTGTAGAAGACAGTACAGTTACATAAGAACTTACCGTAACAGTAGATCTTCCGAGGACTGTCTCTTGCAGTAAGTCCCCCACCCTCCATCCTCCTCCTTGTTGCCTCGAATCTGCAACTCAGGACGTTGGGTGGGATCACTGTTCTCTGTTTTTCTGGCCCTCGTTTACCTTGGTCCAGGCCATGCTCCCCGAAGCCGACGATGAACAGAGGGTACTGGGGGCCACCCACTCTTATACACATCCACAGGAAGTGATGTCGGATGGGCTGCCCCACGGAAGACTGCTGGAAGAAGCTGCCATGTGACAGTGCCACCTGGTGGATGCTCCCATAAGTAATGACTTACTGCAAGAGACAGTCCGGAATATCTACTGTTACGTAAGTTCTTACTTAACTGTACTTTCTAGGAGTGGTATATGATGTTTATCCACACTGACCCATCTGACCTCCCTGGCAAGTGTCACACAGGTCTTGCTTCTAGAGGGTAAGATTTGACATCATGGGGCGGTGCTAGGTGATTTACCACCAGGGTGGGTGGGAGGAGCCAGCTTGAAGATGTTGCGACTGATTTAAAGGGGGAAAGCACACTGCCAGAAGTGCGAATGAATATAATATACCACTTCTAGAACTACTGTTACAGTTGAGTAACCTGTTTTTTTTTTTTCTAACACCATGTTTAAAACATTAAGATCTTAGGGTATAGCTCTTCCATTAGGCCACACCTTTGGAACTATAGCCATCAGTCATAGGTCACACAGAAACTTTGCTAGGCCCCATCACTTCTCAGTTCTTTTCTGCTGTCGATGATCCTTGTAGGACCTGGTGAAGGAAATTAGCCATTGCTTTTTATTCTTTTACTTTAATTAACACTTTATTTTATTGTATCTGCATGTTGCGAAATCGAAAGTGCCTTTATTTTGGTACTGTAAGTCGGAGAAAATTCTGAAGCAATACACACACACAGGCGGTCTGTGTGTGCTGCTTGAGCCTATCTCACAGTGTGAGGGCTTGTGAGATTAATCAGAGCTTCAGCCAGGCTACAAGGTGACCCTGCTAAAAAGCTCTAGAAAATGTCCTTTTCCTTAGAACTTTAAAAGCCATGGAGAAGGAACAGAGCCCAAACTCTGTGTCTCCCTTACCGTCTGCCGAGAAACAGCTGCTGAATTTGAAGGACTGGGACTGGGAATGGTTGGCATTGCGGCCCTCCTCATCAGCAGGCCACAAGCACAAACAATAAGAAAAAGAGAAATCTGCTTCGCTGGCAAGATCTCAGTCGCTATTGAGACAAGGTAAATCTATTGATTCATTGCCTGCTCCAGTGGCACTGACAACAGCCCCCACACACCGTTGTTGAGATACCATGGTCGGGGCTTGGGTAAAATACTACCGTATCTACTATGGGTGGTATGACGTCATTCTTGTCAGGCCAAGGAAATCCATCGAAGCAAGCAGTTCCAGCCCCTTTACAAGACGCTGTCGACTCTCAGGCTGTGCTGGTGTCGTTCTCAGAAATGATCAGATGCATTCTGCCTGGACTACCATTACAGGCAGTTATTCGGCCAACGGTGCCTCCTGCTGAGCAGCCCTCATCAACAGTTTCTGCTAGCACGTCGCAGATTCTTGTCTCTGAGCTGTCACTGCATCACCAGTGCATTCTGCAGTGCCCATCATCGATAGAGATGTCGACGATGAGGTTGAATGTAATCCTGACCTCAGAGTGTTCGAGGAGGATTTAGAGTAGGAATATGAGGGAGAACAATATGTGGCACCATGCTTTAGTTCTGCCATCTCATCCTGCAGTGAGAATTCAGTGGTTTACAGCACGAGTTCTCCTACTGAGGCTCGTACTTTTCAAGCCATGATACAGCAAATGCAAACTGCCATGGACTTTGCTGTGGAAGAGGAAGAGTCCACAAAAGAAACTGATAAATTTTTCAAGGTCCTTTGCACACCTTCCATTATAATTCCACGTATATACCCTGTGTAACCCCTAGGCGGTGCTATTCTAAGGTCTGTTACCCCTGCCTGTACGGCAATCCACAGGTTGAGGGGCCTGAGTTCTCTAATTTGATGCCTTCACCCCAGAGAAAGGGTATTGGGGTTGCCTGTCTGCTTAGGTACAGCCCTCTGGGAAGCTGTAATCCCTCACCAACCCTTCTTGTGGCCTAAGAAATAACACAGTGATACATTCACAAGCAATAGACAGTAATAATGTGTTCACACCCTTTTCATGTACCACCAGGGCTGAATCTGCTGCAACTGCCCTGGAGACTCCCTGGAAAACAAGATCAGCAATGCAGCAATACAGCACTAACACTGTAACCCAACTAATAATATGCACACCAGCAGGGCTAATCGTGAAAAAAGACAATCAGGTTTATTTAGGGGCAGTGAACAAGGTAGGAGTGTGAATCTAGCAGAATGATTTGCAATCTGATTTAAATCAGGATTGTCTGGCATGCACTTTAAGTCCTCACTTGACAGTTCAACAATCTTGGGTACCCAGAATGTCATGCAGGCAGGCCTGAAGCATTGCCCAGAGTGGCTGGCATTGCAGCTGATGTTGGGGCCCATAAGGAAAGAAAAACAGTTAAGCATGCACACAACCCGATAATTTGTAATCCAAGATGGGTGGCTCAATCCATTGCAAGAACCCAGGAAAAGAAACAATTAGATGGTACCACAGTGATTTTTGCTTTACGTTGCAAGGAGCTACCCTGGTTTGTACTCATGCTACCAAGACCTGGATGCAGTACAGGCGAGAAGTAGACCTCGTGGTGGTGATCAAGGAGGCCGGAGGAAGCTGGGCCGCCATGACTCACATCTGGGTGGTCACTACCTGCTTGATGGTGTAGGGCAGGGGTCTGAATCCCCAAGCCGGTCTTTCACTGAGAAGGTCTCTGATGCAAGAGTAGCGACCTAGAGTGAGATGGCAGGGCCCAGGTAGAATGAAAAGTTCTGGAAAAGTTTGTGATCTTCTGCTGGTGAAGCCTCCAGCTGGCATAACAGATTCTACTGTGGAGAACCAAATCGTGACTCACAAAACACATTCAGCACATTTATATCGCTAACATCTTTAAACAACAGTTCAGAGACTGTCCGGTTGCAAATTAACAGCTTTACTGTGCAAACCTTCCGATCCAAGGGTAATTCTCTCACAGGCTGGGCAGATCGCTTCTGGAACAAGTCTTTGGTCCAAATCACAAGTCGCAATGACACTTCTTCTTTTCTTCTGCGCCAGTTCCAAAGCTCGGGACAGGTCCAACTTCTGCAATAGGCAGTTGAATTTCTGGAGAACATGGCAGGAAAGCCAGCTTAGCTTCTTCTCGCTGATTCCCTATGCTCCTACTGGGAGCAGCTGTTCAAAGCTCGAGCTGTTCATGTTTCCACCTCCAACTCTAACTGATCCACTGCTTCAGGCAGTTCTGGACATTTCCTTGTAATCCAAAGGTTCAGTTGGCTGAGGAAACTGTCAGTCACAGTAAGGGCTCCCCCTCCAGGTCCATTTAGGCACCAACACTCCAAAACTACAGAATTTCCTTCCCACAAAACCTCTGGGGACAGGGTCCATTTTATGTCCCTAGTGGTTCGATTGGTCCAAATACTGGAAGTCCAGGACCTAACATGATGGCTCCCACCCAAATGTTCAAACTGCAATAAAAGCAGGTTAGACAAACTCCTCTATCTTTACTATAACAGTGAATAAGCAGTAAACATAGGAACATAGGAAAGTGACGGCAGAAGGGGACCGCCAGACCCATCTAGTCTGCCCATTTGTCCAACAACCGCTAGGCTTGCTGTGGATCCCCCACCCACTCTTCAACAACCCTCTGTGCCTGTCCCATGCCCTCTTGAACTCCCTCCACTGTGTTCTACTCCCACCACCAAACAATCACAGTTCCTATGAGAGCTCCCTCTCTGAAGTACCGACTGCAGAATGGAGCAAAATAACACACTGTCTGGCCGATCACGAGCCTTAGATCACTCGGACCCAGCCGAGACTAATTTCTAAACATACATTAGGTACTGTCTTAAAGAGACAGGCGTGAAGGCTCACTAGGGCACTCTCACACAAATAGATAAAACTACTTAAGACAGGACACCAGCCTGACAGTGGGCATTAGGGAGCCCAGGAAGGCATTATAGTAAACCCCAATTTGTAGGGGGGTTACACCAGCATTAGAGGATACTGCCTTTTTTTTTTTAAACTTTCTTTATACTCCTAACTGCTGGGCATCCTTCAGGAGTGCCCACTTGGATAGACCACTACTCCTGACCTGAACCCCCCCCCATCTCCCAGAATACTCCCTCTGCCCGGACCCACAGCAGGCTCGACCCTCAGATCACCTCCGAGGCTGGTTCTGCCCTTCCCCTTGGCGGTGTCGCCTAAGCATGAAGTGCCTACCTGGATCCGAACAGGCCTGGCAAGGAGAACTGGGTGCATCTGGGCTGGCTGTAGGATGTGTGGCATTCCCCTGGAGCCTCCGTCATCTCACCGGAGGACTAGGAGGCTTTTTTCCTTTCTTCTTCTGTTTCCCCCAGCCCCGTGGTGCTTGGTCATGCAATGACGTCCAGCGTCTGCCGAGCTCCGCCCCCGTTGCCTTCGGCTGCGTCCCATATTTCCTGGCTGCCCCTGGCCATCACCAGGGGTCGCTCAGGAATGATGCTAACCCTACATCCCTCCCCGGGAAGGGAGCGCTGTCACACTGATGCTTAATCCCTACCCGCCCCTGCTGACCCCCGACTTCCCGGGCTCGTTCCCTAAGCCGGGTTGTCGGCCAGCAATGGTGAGGCATCTAGAGCCTTAATCCTCAGCACCACTGGGCCGGCTGAGGATACTGCCTTTGCTGCATGGTACAGACCAAACTCACTACCTGCAGTTCCCAGAAAGGCTGATAAAGCAGCACCCTTCTACATTTGCTAAGCCTTATTACGTCAGTCATCCAGAAATGGACTCTGTAGTCATGCTTGCTCATGATAGGTCTACAGCACCTAAACATATGAGTACTTTGCCTCATGATAAAGAATCTTGGAGGCTGGATGTGATGGGCACGTATGCGAGCGTCGCACGCACCTCTGCCTCACTGGGCCTTAGGATTGCAGACTGTCGTCGAGGCACAGGTCAAGGAGCAGTTGTAGAATTTGCAAAAAGGGTTTATTTGTGCTAGCAATAACATAAAAAAATACAATTTTTAGAATAACTATTTACAAAGGCAGAATAAACAGAGAAAATCCATCTGAGTTTTCCTTTGATCTCTATGTGTCTCTCTTGGAAGAAATTGCAGCTCTGTTTTTATAAGTCTTTGCAACCCCCCCTCCTTAGCAAGCATCCTGTTTTTTTCTAAAATGTTCTTGTAAATTTCATGCAGGTGCAACAAGAACACAATGCCCCAGATCTGAGGCCTCTTCTCCACAGCTTCTGAAAAAGGGCTTAAAAACTGCTCTCAGATTAATACCATGAGTTCCCAATAGCTTTTTGCAATCATCTCAAACTATAATTATATACATTTCAACAGTAACACTATATAATTTGTAAATCAGTTACATTTCCACATAATGATTTGCATATATTTGTATACCAGCAGATATGCAAGGGGGGGGAGGGGGAGACAGAACAGCAAGTGAAGACTGAGAGACAAAGAATAGCGAGACTGTCGGGATGATCAAGTCCTAGGTCTCATAGGAAAATGTGGCTGCACAACCAGACAGACAAGAGACAGGAAAGGAAAGAACAGAACAGATTCCTGCATTCAAACTCTCCATAACAACTGGGACAGGGTTCTGTTCAACCCTGTCACATACACCCTCCTCCTTAAGAGGGAACCTGTTTTATCAAACAAGTTTCCAAAACTTTCTATTAATTCTCTACTAACATTAGCTTCTAACTTTCAGAAATTAAGCACATGTGCAATATCCTTTTTTTTCTATAACAGTACAGCAAACAGTAAAGTTTAAACTCATACATTTGTCTTTCAACCTTCAGAACCCTTAATTCCTGATCCATATACTGACAGAAAATCAGCATTGCTATTCTCTTTATCAGATTTGTGAATCACATTGAATTTAAATGGCTGTGGTGCCTAGTACCACCTTGTGATTCTGGAATTTTTATCTTTCATTTGGTTAAGCCAACAGAGAGGATTGTGATCTGTTATAAGTACAAAGTCAGTTCCTAGCAAATAAAACTTGAGGGACTCCATGGCCCACTTTGCTGCTAAACATTCCTTTTCAATGGTGGAGTACCTTTTCTCTCTGTCATGCAAATTCCTACTTATGTACAGAATAGGATGTTCCGTCCCATCTATATTTTGACTCAGGACTGCACCTAGACCTACCTCTGATGCATCTGTTTGTAACAAAAATGATTTCTCAAAGTCTGGGCTTCTTAAAACAGGGGTTGAACATAATGCAGCCTTAATGGCTTATAAAGCTTTATCACACTCTGGGGTCTATTTCACATTATTTGGGAACTGTTTCTTTGTGAGTTCAGTGAGGGGAAGCTTATGCAGCAAAGTTGGGAACAAATCTCCCATAATAACCAGCCAGCCCTAAAAATGACCTGTCATGTTTCTTTGTTTTTTAACAGGGCTGTTAGCTACAGCTTCTATTTTAGAAATTTCTGGCTTAACTTCTCCATTTCCAACACATAGCCCAAATATCTGGTTTCGTGCATGCCCAGTGCACATTTGGTAGGATTAATAGCAGACCTGCATTTTTGATAGCTTGGATAACTGCTCGTAGGTGTTCCAGGTAGCTTTTCCAGTCTGGACTGTACACCCCGACATCATTCAGGTACGCAGCACAATAACCAGTGTGAGGTGATAAAATTACATCCATGTACCGCTGGAATGTAGCTGACACACCATGTAAGCCAGATAGCATGGTGGTGAACTGATAGAACCCAACAGGAATAGCAAATGCAGTTTTGTCTCTGGATTCTTTATCTAAAGGGATTTGCCAGTAACCCTAGGTGAGATTGAGGGTACTGATATACTTTGCACTCCCCAGTCTGTACACCAAATCATCTGTTCTGGGCATAGGATATCTGTCAAATTCTGACACTTGATTAAGTTTCCTAAAATCAAGGCAGATTCTCACGCCCCGTTTTTTGTTTACAATTACCATTGGAATAACCAAGCACTCCTTGACTCTTCAATGATACCCAATTCTTTTCATTTTGTGTTGCTTGCACGCATGTGCAAGAAACACATTGTGTCAACTTCCTTCACCAAGCGGGTTGTGGAGGGTGCGGCAGTGTTGTGCCGAATGGCAGCAGTCCGCTCTGGGGCTGGTCTCTACCATGATGATAGAGGAGCATGCTGTCGATGACGGCAGTAAATGAGCAGCACTATGCTCAAAGAAACTGGGCCACTGCAATCAGGGAGCGCCCCGTCACTATGCAATCAGCTGTTTTTGCTGCAGGGCATCCCTGACCACAGCAGCCAATTACAGCTGCATTGTGTGGTGTCCTCATTGTGACAGCTTCTCCGTCTGCTCTCACAGTCCCCACAAAGCTGCCAGAAAGCTGCCGCCCGCCTCTCCCAGTTCTAAAAGCCGACAGGGGGTGCCGAATCCCCCTGTCTGCATGCCCCCTCCAGTTAATTTACCGATAGGGTAGCTCAGTCCCTGTCGTGCTGATGCACACCCTCCCATTTGTAGTGTGCCGAGGGTGCCCAGTCCCCCCAGCTCATGTGTCCCTCCCCCAGCACACAGTATGGCTGACGGGTGCCCAGTTCCCATCGGCTCCACTCCCTTTCCCCAACAAACATCCGGGTGGCACGCTGGGAGCCCATCCCCAGTGTGCCAGTAGTCCTGTGATTTCCTTTTTCTGTTTTTCCAATCCTGTAAAATTAAGAAACGGTTCCTCGCTGTCTGTGGCACCCTCCCCAGCCCGCACCCACCCTCTGTGCACCTTCAAACAACATGAAGTCTTGCTATATTCTGACATATGCAGTGAGTCCCAACCTTCAAACTGCTCCAGAGGTGAAAGAGTTAACTTTCCATGCTAGGCATGGAACACTGAGCTCGAGCTCGGTTGAAACTCTGTCTGTTGTTCTTCAAACTCAGACCGTCAGATTCTTTACTTCACCTCATTGAACAGTCGCTCCGGAGATTTCTCCTTCTGCTCGGTTCATTTTGTTGGTTAAAGTATTGTTTTTCTTGGTTTTCGACCGAATTTAAACCGCAACCGGTCGGTTCAGACTCTGTCTGTGGTATTTGTAGTACTAGATAGGTTTTACATTCATTCTCTCTCTGTGGGAACTTGTAAGCGGTTTATCGGTTTGGTTTGAACCGATCAGGTTGTTTAAAATATCTTAATCTGTGATTTAGAGTGTGGTTACCGGTTCTAAAAAACTGATTTTAATTACGTTTTCCACGACCCGTGACACGGTTAGGAACCGATAAGAGGGTCTTACCTGGCGGATTGCCATAAATGGGTAAGTTTGGTTAGGACTGGCACTATGTCTGAGAAACCCAAAAGAAAAACCGGGCCCACTGGGTTTCAACACTGCAGTGTGTGTGGGGAAGTCTTTGCCAAGGCTGACCTCCACACCACCTGTGTTTATTGTCTGGGGTTTGACCACCTCAATGCAGACTGCCAGATTTGTAAAAGTTTTCGTGCAGCTACCCTGGAAAAGAGAGTTGGTAGGCTCAGGGAAAGGGAGGCCAAAAAGTCAGCTGAACCGGATGGCCAGCCTGGTTCGGTTCCAACCAAACCAGAGGAAGTGCCCTCTGACCAGGGTGAGACTTCTTCGGGCAAAAGGAGATCCGACTCTGAGGAGTCGGTTCCAGCAAAAAGGACTAGGAAATCAGCTGGTGTGGAGCCAAAACTTTCTTCTCCAACCGCTGAAGAAATAGCCAAAGCGTTAAAATTGTCCAGTCGCTTTCCCCGGTTCCGACCGAACCGGCACCATCAGGTAAGCGCCGGTTTGGCGGGTTCCACCGGTTCAAGAATATGATTTAGAGGAAAATTATGAACCAGAGGAGGGGGAAGAGGAGTATGAGGAGAGTGAATGTGGATTTGAAAGTCTGGATGTGCCCATTGACCCGGACATCTCCCCAGACAGACCTTCAGGAGTGTCTCCTCCTAGGCTTTCTGAGTCCCCTTCTCATTTTATATTTTATAAAAAAGTGGCTGAAACCCTCCAGCTTCCTATGGAGGAAGCTGTGGATGATCAAGAGGAGCCTGATTATGTGGAAATGATGGATATCCCAGAGTCTAGGAGACTGTCTGTTCCCTTGCATAAATCTTTGGGAAACAGACATTTAAAATTCTAAAACTCCACACTATACCTCCTGTGGATAAGAGAATGGACAAGAGGTACACATTATCAGGCTCTGATATGGGTTCCTTACACAACAATGCAGCCATGTTGGGGTAGTGCAGGCTGCAGCCTGTGACAAGCAAATATTCCATTGGCCTCACCCCGGACAAGGGCTCCAGGAAGATTGATGCCATGGCAAAGAAACAGTACATGGCAGCATCCTTGGGACTCAGACAGGCAAATTATATGGCTTATGTTGCTAGATATCAGAAATCCAGATGGGATACTGTTATGGCTCTAGCAAAACAGGTCCCTGGCCAGCTGGCCAAGGAGCTGGAGCAGGTGGCTGCTGATGGTATTGAGGCATCCAAGGTGCATTCCATGCTGCAGTGGACTCAAATGATGTGTCATCAAGAGTCATGGCTACATCTGTGACACTTCGCAGAATGGCTTGGCTCAGATGTACTAGTCTGTCACAGGATACCCAGTAAGGCCATGGATTTTCCTGTTGTGGGTAATTCCTGTTTGGGGAGCAGACAGAGAATTACATGAAGAAAATGGATGAGTATAGGACCACCTATAGGAGTGCACAGGCCAAGGAAAGGCAGGCCACTCCTCAAAGGCAGCTTCCCAGGGGCAGGGGCAGGCCTTTTCATAGGCCTTTTTACCAAGCCCAGACCTCCTCATCTGCTTATGCCCAGAGGGGGTTCTTTAGAGGGAGAGGCGGACGGGGTACAAGCAGGCCTGCTTCCACCCCTCAGCCCAAAGCCCCTGCCAAGCAGGCACCCTGATGGGGTTGCCAGGGCTGATTCTCAGCTACCTGTAGGGGGCAGGCTGGCTTACTTTGTCCAGAACTGGGAGTCTCTGACATCAGACAAGTGGGTCCTGGAAGTAGTAAGCCAGGGACTGGTTCTCAGCTTCAAAAAGTTTCCAAAGATGAGAACCAGATCCTTTCCACCTGCAAATCCACCAGAGGCAGTTGCCCTAGAGGCAGAGGTCTCTTCCCTCCTGGCTCTCAGAGCTGTGGAAAGGGTTCCACCCCTACACCAGGGCAAAAGGTTGTACTCCAGGTACTTCCTTACCCCAAAAAAGACAGAAGAATGGCGGCCCATCCTGGATCTCAGATACTTAAGCACCTTTTAAAACCAAAATTCAAAATGGTGACTCTGGGAATTATTCTACCCTCTCTTAAGGCCAGGGGACTGGCTAGCGTCCCTGGATCTCAAGGATGCCTACTTCCGTATTCTCATCAGAAGCTCCCATCGAAAGTACCTCAGGTTCGAGCTGCCCTCAGGCCATTACCAGTTCAGAGCAATGTCCTTTGGCCTCACCTCTTCTCCAAGGGTATTCACAAAATGCCTGGCAGTAGCAGTTGCTTCTCTAAGAAGGCAAAAAATTGCCATCTTCCCTTACCTGGATGACTGGCTCATAGTAGGCCAGTCCCCAGACCAAGTCAAGTTACATCTACAGATAACTCAGCAACTGCTCACTTCTCTAGGTTTCCTTCTGACTCTTTCAAAGTCAGTTCTAGAGCCTGTCCAACTCCTCACCTTCATAGGCTCAGAGCTGAACACAGAGATAGCCAGAGCCTTCCTTCCTTTGGACAGGACAAGGACCCTGGTCTCTCTGGCCCTCCTCATTCATCCTGCAGGTGTCTCGACCAGCAAGACATTTTCTACAGCTCCTGGGGCACATGGCTACTTCTACAGCAGTGGTGCAGGGAGCAAGATTTCAGATGAGGGACATTCAGTTCTATTTGAGAGCCCTTTGGTCTCAAAGGAAAGGCCCTCTAACCAAATTGATCCCAGTGACTCGAACCCTGATCCAAGCCCTACAGTGGTGGCAGGATCAAAGCAATCTGAGACAAGGGGTTCCTTTTGTCACTCAGTCTCACTCCTTAATCCTTATTACAGATGCATCCCTCTTGGGGTGGGGAGCATACATGGGCGACCTCACTACCCAGGGGTTGTGGTCCCCTCAGGAATCTCTGCTCCACATCAGTCTGTTGGAACTCAGAGCAGTTTTTTCTAGCACTTCAAGCTTTTTTCAAATCTGTTCAGAACAAAGTTGTACAGGTCAGAACAGACAACGCCACCACAGTGTGGTACATCAACAAGCAAGGGGGCACTCAGTCTACGGCCTTGTGCACCGAAGCAATGAAGCTGTGGTCTCTGGCTTACTCCCTGAACACCTCCCTTACAACAGTTCACCTCCCAGGCAAGGACAATGTCCTGGCAGATGCTCTCAGCAGGATTTCTCAGGGCCATCACGAATGGTCACTGGACCCCCTGGTCTTGGAGGTGATATTTGCCAGATGGGGCACCCCGCAGATAGATCTTTTTGCAGCCCCAGACAATCACCAACTTCCCCTTTTTTGCTGCAGGCCCCCAGTGTTGGGCTCAGTCCCTCTGGATGCCTTAGTTCTCAATTGGGAAGGGAAGTTTCTCTATGCTTTTCCCCTCTTCCCCTCTCCTGTTCAAAGTGCTAGTCAAAATCAGATCTCAACCCTGCAAGATGATCCTGATTGCTCCAGATTGGGCCAGACAACCCTGGTATCCACTCCTACCGTCCTTAGCAGTCCATCTTCCCCTGTGTCTTCCCAGGAATCGCAACCTGTTAACCTGTGCTCAGGGGAGGGTTTTTCACCCGAACCTCAAATCTCTCAATCTCAAGGCCTGGCTCTTGAAGAGTTAGAGTTTGCTGATTTACACCTCTCCCAAGGTGTAATGGATATCCTGAAGGCTTCTAGAAAACCTTCCCACAGGGCTACTTATAATTCCAAATGGAAGAGGTTTTCCATATGGTGCTCTGAGCATATTTTCCCCAGAATCTGCTGATTTTCCCCGGTCCTGGATTATATGGCCCACTTAAATACCTGGCATGAGACCAGCTACCCTAAAAGTGCATCTGGCAGCTGTGTCTGCTTTTATTTCAGCAGGTAAGCCCTCTTCTCTTTCAGCTCACCCTGTATTTTCCAAGTTTTTCAAGGGACTGCTTCACACCAACCCTCCATTCAGGGACCCTGCCTCCGCCTGGGATCTTAATGTTTGCATTGCTAAGCTTATGCAACCCCCCTTTGAGCCTTTGTCTTCAGCAGAGCTTAAGTACTTGACTTGGAAGAGTGTGTTTCTGGTAGCCATCACTTCTGCCAGACGCATAAGTGAATTACAAGCTTTGTCAGTGGAGCCTGATTTTATCTCCTTTCATAGAGATAAGGTGGTCCTCAGGACTAACAGGAAGTTCTTGCCTAAGGAGGTTTCAGATTTCCACCTTAATCAATCTATATCTCTTCCAGTGTACTTCATGACCATTCCTCCTCTGGCGAGAGGAGGCTGCACAACAGATGTGAAGGCTCTTGGTTACTACATAGAGCGTACCAAGGTCGCCGGTTTGACTCCCTCAACTGTTCCTCACTTATGGTGAGGTTGGTAAAGGAAATCTGCCACTAAAAGATCCATTGCCAGGTGGATTGTCTCTTGTATCCATTTTGCTATGAAAAACTGGGTAAGGTTCCTCCTCAGGCCTGAGGGCTCACTCTACCAGAGGTACAGCTGCTTCCTGGCTGCTGCCAGGGACATCCCTATTCTAGAGACATGTCAAGCAGCTACCTGGAAAACTGTTCACACTTTTACAACGGCATTACTCCCTGGACATCCAGGCTAGGGTGATGCTCGGTTTCTTTCAGCTATGCTTCAGAGCCATTTCCTAAGTGGGTTCTGTCCCTCCTCCATGGAGGTACTGCTTTGTAGTCTGCATATGTCAAAATATAGCAAGACTTCATGTTGTTTGAAGAAAAAATTACTCACCTTAGTAATGTTGTTTCTTCTAATGGAGTCTTGCTAAATTCTGACCTCCCCGCCTGCCTGCCCCTCTCAGAACCTCTGTTTTTGGAATGTGGGTGGGCAGTGCAGTGTTGGCACTTAGTAGATGCCCACCTTGTTGTTTTTCACCCCTCCTTTCTTGGGGTGACTTCGTGTTGTGTTTTTCATTTTTTGGGTCTCCTGACTTGAGTCTTTGTTTTGGGACCAAAAAATGTGTTCTTATGTTTAGTAGCCAGTTGGCTAGTGTAGGTTTACAGCTTCCACACAGGACTTCAGTGAGTTTAGCTCGTAAAGATCTTACGGTTTGAGTTTGAAGAACAGCAGACAGAGTTTCAACCGAGCTCGAGCTCAGTGTTCCATGCCTGGCATGGAAAGTTAACTCTTTCACCTCCGGAGTAGTTCGAAGGTTGGGACTCACTACATTTTTTTTTTTTTATTTAGTTGTTTAACCAGGTATAGCACACCATTAGGGACTCACTGCATATGTCAGAATATAGCAAGACTCCATTAGAAGAAACAGCATTACTAAGGTGAGTAATTTTTTCTTACTTCCCCATACATACTCCTCACCCCATACTTACCTCTGTAGCCCAGCACAATGATTTTCGTTGGACCGGGAACACATCTGCACTCTTCAGAGCCGACCGCGAACTGAAGAAATGCCGGTAAGCTGTATAATGGCATAAATAGGGTTTTTTTCAACTTAAGTGGATATCTTGTCCATTTTTAGGAATTTTTTTCACCAAATTTTCAACATGGGGTTCTTGGGACTCCACCTCATGAACTCAGTCACTGTCATTTTGTTATTCGGTCCCAAAGGTGATTTTACGGTCTTCGTGGAACCGCTTCTTCGGGACTGATTAATGAAGCTGACAGTGTCAACAGTTCATGAGGTAGGCTCAACAAACCCTATGTTGAAAATTTGGTGAAAAATTCTAAAATGACTGTTTTACGTACGTGCGTTGCGCAGTTCCTACGCACACTCGTAACTTCGAGAATTTTTAATATTTTCACTCCAGATTTTCAGCATTGCCATTTTACTACACCTCCTTATGAACAGTACAACTGTCATTTTTCACATCTTACCCGAAATGGGTTTTCGTACATGTAGCGCACAATGGCGGGGCCGGTGCACAAAATCAATGTCTGGGACAGATTAAGACAATCACAGTGACACTGTTCATGAGCAGAGGTCTTAAAATGCCTATGCTGAAAATTTGGTGACAAAAGTCCATAAAATGACTGTTACGAGTGTGCATTGAGCAGTTTCCACATACCCTCGTAACTTCACGAATTTGTAATATTTTTATTCCAGATTTTCAACATTAGCATTTTTCCACACCTCCTTATGAACAGTGCAATTGTCATTTTTCGCATCCTGGCCAAAATGTGTTTTCGCACTTCCGGCGCAGAATGTCGCAGTTGCTGTGGGAAATCAGTGTTCGGGACAGATTAAGAAAATAACGGTGACGCTGTTCATGAGCAGAGGTCCCAAAATGCCTATGTTGAAAATCTGATGTAAAAAATCCCCAAAATAATTACGGGTATGCGTTGCGCAGTTTCTACGCATGCTCATGACTTCACCAGTTTTTTCATATTTTTACTCCAGATTTTCAACATTACCATTTTTTTACACAACCTCATGAATAGTACAGCTGTCATTTTTCACATCCTGTTCGAAATGTGTTTTCGAACCTGTGGTGCCAAATGGCACAGTCGCTGTGCAAAATTGCCTTTCAGCTAATGGACTGATAGTGTCACTGTTCAAGCAGTGGGGTCACAAAAAGCCCATGCTGAAAACTTGGAGTTAAAATACCAAGAAACACCCGGGGTGTTAGGGTTTACGACCATAATGCCTTACCCTGTAGGGCTGACAGGCATCAGGGGTGTGACTTGGGATTGTCGACAATAATGCCCACGCCATTTCACCCCCCACCCTGCAGCCAGTGACAGGCATCGAGGTGCGCTTTGGACTCTTTGGCCCCAGAGTTCACCCCATTCTCCTATACTGCACCCATTTCAATGTATTTCCTTATGGAATGAGGTGAGTGTAAAGCCCGAACACCCCAAGGCACACCTCAACACTTGTAAGTGTCTGCAGGGTAGGGTGAGGTGAAATGTCGTGACAGTTATGGGCGATGACCCAAACACACACCCTAATGCCTGTCCATCTCTACAGGGTGGGGGTGGAGTTGGTTTCAGTTCAATACTTCACTGCCATTCCTATACTGTATCTGTCTAACTCATGCACTTCCACTGCTAATTCCAGCAAGCAACCATTCGGCATTGACACATGCTTGTGTTCAATTGCAAGGCAAGCAAACATACTGGTATCGGTCTGAACTATGAGGTGGCTTCGGGGGCGGAGGGCCTTCCCCTCCTCCGCCTATCAAAGCTTCAGAATACTGAATCTGCTCCTTACTAACATCCACTGTCTGCCTTTTTCTTCCTTTTTACATTGCTAGCGCTTGCACAAAAAATGTTGTGCTACAGAGAACGGCACTGCAGAGGTGTGTCACTGACTAGCCCAATGCAGGTCAAGCTGCATTGGGCTCATCCTTGACAGGCCAGTTATCATGCAGGCTAAGAATGACAATGGTTTACAGTCTATGGGCAGAAACTTTGTGTACTTGAAACAAATGAAGTGCTCCAATGAGAGAACACTTCCGTTTCATATACATAAAGCCGTCTCCCTCCCCTCCATCGCCTCGTTTTCGTACTGTCTCTCTACCTCCTCCCCTCGCACACCTTTTGTCTCAGTGTGTTCCCTCACTTATTTCTCCCTTGTTGTCCCTCTGACCCTCCTTTTCTCCTCATGTTTTGCATTTCTTTGAGCCAGGCTTCAGTGACCACGCTAATGTGATTGGTTAAGCTATGCTGCTGTCAGCCTTACAAATTATGGGAGAAACCAGAGAAGCTTTAGCTTAACAATGCACCACAAAGCTGCCTAGTGCTCTGTGGGAACGAGCTTTGCTGTAAGAGCTGAAACTTGATATGCTCCGAGAGCCAGAGTGGATAGCCGACTCAGACTGTGCATGCATTTTGTGAATAGCAGAATACTCCGGTAGCGCCTCCAAATATTCCCACAGCTCTAAGCATACACTTTTTCTTAAAGTGAATCCATACAGTTCTTTTGAATGGATTAGATTGACTCGTGTGGCTGCACCTGACAGTATGATAATGCAGATCTCCTGCAACCAGAGCACAGTTAACAACTTCTGTGTACACACTCAGCCACCCCACGGACCACGGGCACCGAGTCCACGTTGAAATCAGTACCATCCTGCACAATGTAGCTTCTGAGGCCCAGCCCATGCTGTGTGCAGTCAGATCACTTTCAGACTGCAGTCCAGCGGCACACACAGATTATGCCCCCAAGTTGGGGAAGTGCAATGGGACAAGCTGGGTGAAGTGTTCCCACTGTGCAATCTGATGCAGAGAGAGAGCAACCAGAACAGAGACAATGTCAGGCAATGGTATGCAATCTCATGTCTGTGTGACAAGTTGTGTCTAGGGACACAGAAACACCACACAGTGCAAGACATCGAGATGGTGGCAGCTGTGTAACCTGTGAGCTCGGAGACAGAGCATCTGTGTGTGTTCCGCCTGCCACTACCCTGTCCAGTTTGCAGATAATCAGCAGTCTGAGTGGGCAAGGAGGTAGTTGAGAGTGACAGCAGCCATGTGGTCTGGCATGCAAGACACAGCAAGAGAGAGAGAGAGACACAGACAGTGGGAGACAGTAGGTACCAAAGTTGCGGCAATGTGCTGCATCTCTCTGTTTGTCTATGTCTCTGTCAGCAGAAACAGTGGAAGTAATGATCAGCAGTATAGAGCCCTCTGAGAGGCTGTAATACAGGAGAGCAGAGGAGAGAGCAAGCCTGACAGTGGCCACCCAGAGTTTCCTTTCCTGGCGCACCCTCCCCCCCCCCCAAATGTGGCTGCCCCATTGCCGTTTCCCCACCCTCAGTGCACAAATGATCAGAGTGAGTGAGAGAGAGAGCATCATCACTCTTCCACACCTGCACCATGGCTGAAATGTCCTGTGAGCCAGCAAGAGAGAAAACATTGGGATGTTGTTGTCTGTGGTTTCTCCTTGCTCCCGGTACAGAACAGTGCTGCACTTTGTGTGGCAGGAGACCTGTGTATTTGCTTGTGTGTCTGTCTGTCTGTCTCTCTCTCTCTCTGTCTTTTTCTTTGGGAACCTCTGTTCTGCTTTCCCACCTCCCATGCAACAAGTTCTCTGTGTCCCATTCTGCCAACCCCACTCATCCCAGTGAGAGAGAGAGAGTGAAAGACTGCAACTAAGTTTTTTCCTCCGACGTTCAAGAACGGAGCTTGGTGCTTAGAGAGAGAGTGACAGAGAAAGCGAGACAGGGAGAGTTACAGTGAGAGAGACAGACAGACAGAGACACTGGGGGAGCAGCATTGAAGAGACAATGTGTGTTGTGTCCTCTCTCTGTGTGTCTGTGGATAGTAGTGTGTTAGGGAGGACATAGTGGGGAACATCACATGCAAGCGGCATATGCTTGGGTGTCTCTGTCTGCCTGTAATTCATAAGAGAAAAAGACACAGACATAGAAACATAGAAATTGTCAGCAGATAAGAACTACCTGGCCCATCTAGTCTGCCCATAAGCCCTTGTACTGGATTACTGCTACTGACACACTCGCTGCTGTACCTCTATGGTTCCCCTCTGCGTGTCCCAAGCATGTGTGAACCCATCCACAGTGCTCGCTCCCAGCACCTCCTGAGGCAGACCATTCCACACGTCCACCACCCTCTCTGTGAAGAACTTCCTCACATTCCCTTTTAACCTCCTACCTTCCATTTTCATGTCATGCCCCCTTGTGCTTCTCCTGTATTGGAAAATGTCTCTCCCCCCCCACACCTTGTTTATACCCTTGAGATACTCGAGTGTTTCTATCTTATCCCCCTCTTTCTCTCCCTCCTCTCTTCCAGTGAGTACATATTGAGGTCCCTTAATCTCTCCTCACAAGTCTTGTGTTGCAAGCTCTGTACCATCTTATTCGCCCTTCTTTGGACCATCTCCTGCCTGTTAATATCCTTACAAAGGTGCGACCTCCAGAACTGCACACAGTATTCCATGTGAGGCTGACCATGGTTTTATATAATGGCATCACTACTCTCTCCTTATAGAAACATAGACTTTGACGCACACATACCTCTCAACCTCTTGTCTCATGAATCAGGGACAAGGCTTAAAAAATCAGAACAAAGACCCCAAATCAAGGACATATCTTAAAAACTGGTGCTATTCACTCAGAAAGCTGACAGAATAAAGGAATGTGTGTTAAGATGCATTTTCTGAAGAACAAGTCTGTAACTTTAACGTTTGACATTATTTGGTGTTACTAATCCCCACTGTTCTGTCACAAAAACAAACATTTTATGAGGGACAGAGGAAAATTTTTAAGGCCAAATCAGGGACAGTTGAGAGGTATGACGGCACATAAGGACTGCTTGGCCCACCTAGTCTGCCCATTTCCTTACCTACAGATTACGCTGCAGATCCTAGTTAACCAACAGCCTATTTCTTCCTACCCCCCACAAAAATTGCCTTATGTCTGTCCCATGGATTCTTGAATTCTCCCACAGTTTTAGACTCCACAACCTCCTCAGGAAGGCTGTTCCATATGCCCACCACCCTCTCTGTAAAAAATACTTCCTCACATTGCCGCTGAACCCCCCTTCTTCAAATTGTGTCCTCTTGTTCTTGCACATCTCTTTCTCTGAAAGATGCTACCCTCTTGGACTTTGTTGATTCCACTGAGGTACTTAAAAGTTTCTATCATGCCCCCTCTTCCTCAAGGGTATACATATTAAGCTCCTTTAGTCTCTCCTCATATGGCTTCTCTTGCAGACCCTGCAGCATTTTAGTTGCCCTCCTCTGGACTGCCTCTATCCTGTCTATGTCCTTGCGGAGATGGGTTCTCCAGAACTGCACGAGTACTCCAGATGGGGTCTCACCAACTGTCTGTATAGAGGGATAACAGCTTCCTGTTTTCTGCTGGTGATGCCTCTCCTTATACATCCCAGTATCCCCCCCGCTATCCCTACTGCCCTCTCACATTGCTTGTTAACCTTAAGGTCATCTGATATGGTTATCCCCAGGTCCCTTTCCATTTTTGTTGCTGTTACTACCTCCCCCCACCCCCATTGTGTAATCTTCCCCTGGGTTTTTGTTTCCCAGGTACATTATTTTGCACTTCTTTGCATTGAATCCAAGCTTCCATACTTCTGACTATTCCTCCAACCTTGCCAAGTCCCTTCTCATCCTTTCCACACCTCTTTGTGTACCTTATGCTGGTGATACCACTGCCTATGCACCCCAGCATGTCCCTGGCCCTCCCAGCTGCCTTAGCACTTTACTTTGACATTTTCACATCATCTGAAATAAGAAATACCAGGTCCCTTTCCTGCTTTGTGACTGTCAGCAACCTCCCCCCTCATCCTGAAGCATTCCCCAGGGTTTCTGTGTCCCAGGTGCATGATTTTGCACTTTTTTGAATTAAACTTCAGTTGCCAGTCCTTAGTCCATTTTTCAAGCTTTCCCAGGTCCCTCCTCATTTTCTCCACCCCCTCTGGGATATCCACTGTGTTACAGATCTTGGTGTCATCTGCAAACAGGCAGACCTTTCCCTTCAGCCCTTCTGCAATGTCACTAATGAAGACATTGAACAGGACCGATTCCTGCAGCACCCCACTAATCACCCCCTCTCCCCAGACTGCACCCCATTTACCACCACCACTCTCTGCCTCCTGTCTGTTAGCCAGTTTCTAACCCAGTTTACCACCCTTTCCCCCATGCCCAGCCTACCCAGCTAGTTTTATCAGCCTCCTATGTGGGACGGTGTCAAAGGCTTTGCTGGAATCAAGGTAAGCGTTGTCCACTGCCCCACCCTGATTTACTTCCTTTGTCACCCAGTCAAAGAAATCAACCAGATTTGTCTGACATGACCTCCCCACTGAATCCATGTTGCCTATGGTCCTGGGCTCAGATGGCTTCTATATGCCCCACTATCCTTTCTTTAAGCAATGTCTCCATGATCTTCCCCACTACTGAGGTGAGGCTGACCAGCCTATAGTTCCCCGCCTCCTCCCTGCTGCCGGATTTGTGAAGAGGGACCACATGTGCCCTCCTGCAATTCTTTGGTACCACCCCTGTGTTGAATGTCTCAGTGAACATGGCTGTCAGAGGTACTGCTATCTGCCTTCGCAGTTCTCTTAATATCCTTGGGCGTATGCCATCCGGTCCCATCGCTTTGTCCACCTTCAATTTAGTGAGTTCCTGCAGGACTTTTTTGCCTTTGAATGGACTACTGTCCACCTCTTCACCCCCTTGGCAACTGCTGTACTGCTGTGGCTCTTGCCCTCCCTCTTCTGCAGTACTGAACAGAAAGACACAGTGGATGTCTTGGGGAGGGGGTAATGACAGTTCTTAGGCATGGTACTATCACTTCCAAATACCTAAACAGCACATATAGGTGTAACAATATCAGATCATTTAAAATTCAATACACATACAAACAAAGTAGTTAAAAACGTAATTCTATTTTGGGTAATATCTTTAGACACATTAAAAGTAGAAAACCAGAAATAGTATTTCCTCTGTACACCAGTTTGTGCGTCCACATCTAGATTACTGTGCCCCCTTCTGTAGACCAACATCCAAAGGGCATTAAAGTACAGTGGAAAAAGTACAATGCATGGTAACTAAAAGAATTAAAAACATGTCATCTTTGGATTATAAAACAAGACTTCAATCACTTCAGCTGTTCTCTCTTGAATATAGAGCTCTTAGGGGTGATCTGATTTACACCTTCAAGGCATTTCAAAATGAATATGTACTGAATACACTTGGCTTGGAGAGAAACCTTATCAAAAATATTACCAGATCTCACAGTTATAAGCTTAAAACCACTTTGTGTAAAACTGTAAACTGCACTAGATTCTTTACTCAAAGAGTGCCACCTATATGGAATTCACTTCCAGAAGACATTGTCACGAGTCAGAATGTGGAGCAATTTAAAGTAAGATTAGATTCCTATATGGGGCAAAGGAAATATACCTTCCACCACTGATAAGATGGAGGCGAGTTCTTCATGGACTAATGCCTTCTGAACTTTTATGAATCTATGAATCTACGAATATGAGCAAGCAACATTCGACATTGACAAAAGCTTGTTTCTATTTCCTTAACCACGTCAGCTCTTAACCACTCTGGTAACCTGTATTTATTTAGTTTTTGTTTACCGGGTAGGTGTGCTAGCCAGAAAGACTATTTTCAGGCACTACCGGGAGAGTATAGAGACAAACTACAATAAGGACATCACGATACATAGCTCAAAGTGCAGGAACATTATGATACATGGCACAGATTACACAACAGTAGCAACGTGACAAAGAGATTGAGGTAGATTTAACAAAGTAAGCTTTTAAGTTAACTTAAGACAAAATCCTCAGGTCACAATGGGAAATATGAGGAGTGAGATCAAAGTACAGTAATAGAATTTCACAGAAGTCTTTTGCCTAATAGGGTGAGTATTCCTTGGCACTATTACGTGCTCAACCCCTTTGCTCAGCCTGGTACTGCGGTAAAAGTACTGTTAAAGGTCTTCAGCACATTACTAATGTCTGCAGTTTGTTCTGTGGTTAAGGAAACATCAGCAGTTATAGTTTGTTCCAGTGTATCATAAGCTACATCAATATCTTCTTTATCAGTTTGTGGTAAAACTAGCAAAGCAGTTTTGGTATTTTTCAACCCATTTCTTGAGGTGGTTAGCATGGTATATTTTAGATTTTTCCTGTCAGGTGTCTCAGTCTCATAGTTAATGGTGCCAGTACGTCTAAGCACTCTATAAGGCCCTTGCCACTTCATTAACACTTCATTTTCTGTCATGGATAACAGTAGCAAAACCTTTTACATGGCTCAAAAACATTTTCTTTACCCCATGGTCATAATATACCTTCTGCTGGTTTTGAGCCTCTTCCTGATTACTATGGGAAATTTCAACATATTTTGACAGTTTCTTTCTTAGGGCACACATAGAAGAAGATATAGATTGTTTCTGAGTGGGGTTATCTTCCCACGTTTCTTTTATCACATCCAGTGGCCCGCTTGGCTGCCTACCACACAGCATTTCAAATGGTGAAAACCCTGTTGATGCCTGTGTCTCTGTAAGCAAAAAGTAGGTAAAGCAAGTATTGGTCCCAATCTTTCCCTTCCCTTTTAACAAACCTTTTTAACACACGTATTAGGGTTTGGTTAGAACGCTCAGCAAGACAATCTGTCTGATGGTGATGGGGGAGGTTCATATGGCAGTGATAACTAGTAGTCTGTACAGCTCCTTAAGTAATGCAGCACCAAAATTACTACTCTGATTAGTAATAATTTATTTTGGTATGCCCACTCTGCTGACAATTTTTGCAAGCTCTGCTGCCACTTTTGAAGCTGTGACAGTATGCATTGGAACTACTTCTGGGTGTCGAGTAGCAGTCGCATACTACCAAGATAAATCTGTTACTCTTTTTACTTTTGTCTGAAGAACCAACCACATCCATTGCAATTGTCTCAAAAGGCACATCTATCAAGGGTAGGGGCACCTTGTCTTTTCTAGTGACTGGGACTACTTTCTGACACTCAGCACAGAAATTACAATAGGTAGCAACATCTTCATGAATTCCCAGGCCAGTAAAATCTGCACAGCAATCTGGCAAGGGTGCGAACCCTCCCTGAGTGACCAGCCATAGGACTATCATGTGCTATGTGTAACAACTCTGTTCTATACTTCTGTAGTACAGGTATAACCAGTTGTTCTGTCTGTTTCTGTGTCTGAGGTTTAACCCAAACTCTGTACAGTAAGCCATTAAATTTTTGAAACATTGGTTCACTCTATTTTGATTTCACCCCCAGGTGCTTAAAATGACCCTGGAGAGCAACATTGTTAGCTTGTTCTGAAAGAAAATCATGATTAGTGATCAGTTTCATTTCAGCATTTTCATATGTTAACCCCTTATGTCCATCAGTTATTTGTTGCCACAGTTTCTTAAGGCATCATCTTTCTTTCCTGGATTTCCAGATCTTGGAGCTGTGCTCAAACAAGTCCGAACCAAAGTCACTGAAAGGAAAAATGTCCCCACCGTTTGAGATTTTCTTTGCCTGAGCTCTTGTTACCACTGCTGCTCAAACTGCAGGGTTCAATTCCTCAGAGATTAACTCAGTAAATCCTGGACAGTCATTTCCAGTAATCACTGGTACAGGTAACTTACGTACTACCCCTGCTTTCATTTGGTGTGACACACCCTTAATGGTCAGAGTCACTTGGGTGGTGGGATAGTATCAAGTGTCCTTGTGGATGCAGATGTCACTAGTACCTGGTCCTTTTGCACACTGTTTTCCCAGCATTTAAGCATGCACTAGGGTCTGTCTGCTTCCCGAATCAGTGAGTCCCTCTACAGTCTTATCCCCCACCTTAGAAACATAGAATTTGACGGCAGATAAGGACCGCTTGGCCCACCCAGTCTGCCCATTTCCTACCTAATGGATAAGCTGCAGATCCTAGTTAACCAGCAGCCTACTTCTTCCTACCCCCACCCCCTAGAATTGCCTTATGACTGTCCCATGCATGCTTGAATTCCACCACTGTTTTTGACTCCACCTCCTCCGAAGGCTGCTCCATGTATTCACAAACCTCTCTGTGAAAAAAATACTTTAAATTACCTCTGAGTCGCCCCCATCTTCAAATTGTGCCCCTTGTTCTTGCACACCTCTTTTTTGAAAGATGCTACCCTCTTGACTTTGTTGATTCCTTGAGGTACTTGAAAGTTTCTATCATGTCCCCCCCTCTCCCTCCTTTCCTCGAGGCTATACATATTAAGCTCCTTAAGTCTCTCTTCATGTCTTCCGGTGCAGACCCTGCACCATTTTAGTTGCCCTCCTCTGGACAGCTTCCATTCTGTCTGTCTTTGCGGAGATTGACATAGACAGAATGGGAACCTTCACATCTGTTAAGTACTTGTCCCAATTTGCCAAGGACAAATCTACTCCAGTATCACTCTTCTTACGGCAATGTCTTGCAATATGACCTGGCTTATTACAGTTATAGGAAATAACGTCTCTAGGCACAGATTTGTTACCCCCACCAGAGTTCTTATCAGACTTGGAGTTTAAATCAGAAAAAGAATGTCTTACTGGTGCTTGGCTGTTACCTTGCTGCTGTGGCGTTTGTCTGGCCATGTGGTAGTCCTCGACCAAAGAAACAGCCTTTTCCCCACTCTCTGGTTGGTGTTCCTTTACCCATAGCTGCACATCTGTAGGCAGGATGTTGATGAATTTCTCCATTGCAGATGTGTCGATGATCTGTGGGACTGTTTTGCCTTCTGGTTGGAGCCATTTTATCAGGAGTTCTCTGAGTCAGGTGAAGGCTTCTGAGGACTGTAGACTGAGTTGTACTTCAGAGATCGAAATCTCTGTCTTTATATCTCTCCTGGATGTCATACCTTTTCAGGATTTTGCTTTTCATCAGGTCATAATTTTCTGACTGTGCAGAGTCCATACTGCTGTAGCAAGTTGGGCTTCCTGTCAGGTACGGTACTAGTCTGATTGCTCATTGCTGCTTTGGCTATTGGCAGACTGTGGCAACTCTTTCAAAAGTTGTCAGGTATGCTCAATATCATCCGAGGGACACAACTTTGTAAGTTTAATGGCTTTTAAGTTGCTTATGTTTTGTTGTTTGTCTGGATCTGTGCCAGATCCTCTGCCTTTGTCAGCTTGCAAGGCATCCAGCCATTGCTGTTCTGTCGCTGCATCTCTTCTCTCATCTGCTGCTTCTCTCTCTCCTCTGCTGCTCCTGTCGCTGCATCTCTTCTCACCTCTCTGCTTCTAAACGCTGAATTTCTTGTTCTCTCTGCTTCTCCGTCTCACTTTGTTGTATAGCCCACCATTTGAAAAAGTCCATCAAGCTTTCAGGTTCTGTCCTGCCTGTACTTTTTCCATAACTTGTGCTGGCTGTACAGTCTCAGCTTGGACGCCTGTCTTGCTAGTTTGGCTGCCATTCTTCTGGTAACCACTCCTGGACTTGCTGCTGCAGAATCCATAAAGATATGCTCCCTGGTACTAGGTTCAGTTTCCATGCACAAACCTCCAGGCTTTAACTATGCACAATGTAATCCCACTTAGGTTGACACCATCTGTCATTGAGGCATAGGTCAGGAAGCATAGGAAAAAACAGGAGCTGTTGTAGAATTCACAAAAAAATGTTCATTAGTACTAGTAATAACATAAAAAAATAAAATTGTTCAGAATAACTGTTTACAAAGGCAGAATAAATAGAGAAGATCCATCAGAGTTTTCCTTCAATCTCTGTGTGTCTGTGTCGCTCTTGCAGGAAATTGCAGCCCTGTTTTTTTAAGTCTTTGCAACCCCCCTCCTTAGCAAGCATCCTGTTTTTTCTAAAATGTTCTTATAAATTTCATGCAGGAGCAACAAGAACACAATGTCCCTGAACTAAAGCCACTTCTCCACAGCTTCTGAAAAAGGGCTTAAAAACTGTTCTCAAGTTAACCCCTTGAGTTCCCAATAGCTTTTTGCAATAATCTCAAACTATAATTATCAGGGCCCCGATTTTTCTACGGCACATCAGAGCAAAGTTCTACGGCAGGGTTCTCATTGCCGCAGAACTTCTATGCACTACAGCAATTTCTCGTGCAATTCTGGCACATTTTACCCTTAATTTTTTCCTTTTTTTTTTTTTTTTTGCCCAATCCGACACAATGCACGCCTTAACACAGTCATTTTGAGGGCTTGTCACCAAATTTCAACATAGCCAGTTTAAGACCTCTGCTCATGAACAGTATCACTGTGATTTTATTACTCTGTCCGGAACATTGATTTCGCACACTGACCGCGCCATTGTGCGCTACATGTGCGAAAACACATTTTGGGTGAAATGTGAAAAATGACAGTTGTACTGTTCATAAGGAGGTGTGGTAAAATGGCAATACTGAAAAACTGGAGTGAAAATATTAAAAATGATCGAAGTTACGAGCGTGCTAGGAACTGCGCAACACACGCTGGTAACACAGTCATTTTATGGGCGTTTGTCACCAAATTTTCAACATAGCCAGTGTAAGACCTCTGCTCATGAACAGTATCACTGTGATTTTATTAATCTGTCTGAACATTGATTTGCTATAACCGACCGGCGCCATTGTGCGCTACATGTGCGAAAACAATTTTGGCGAAATGTGAAAATGACAGTTGTACTGTTCATAAGGAGGTGTGGTAAAATGGCAATACTGAAAATCTGGAGTGAAAATATTAAAATGCTCACGAAGTTACGAGAGCTGCGTAGGAACTGTGCACACGCTGCTCATAAAACAGTCGTTTTGGGAATAATTACACAAATTTTTCAACATAGGGTTTTAGAGTTTATTCATGACCAGTGACATTGTCATTTCATTAATCATTCCGGAAAGGTGGTTCTGCGCAGTGACTGCGGAATCACCTTTCGGGACCGATTAATGAAATAACAGTGTCACAGTTCATGAGGTGGGTCCCCAAAAACCCCATGTTGAAAATTTGGTGAAAAAATTCCCAGAAATGGCTGAGATATGCACTAAAGTTAAAAAAAAATCCATTTATGCCATTATACAGCTTACCGGCATTTCTTCGGTTCGCAGTCGGCTTTGAAGAGTGCAGATGTGTTCCCGGTCCACAGAAGATCATCGCGCTGGGCTCCGGAGGTAAGTATGGGTTGAGGTGGGGGTGGGGTGGGGTGAGGTGAGGGGTGTGGAGGTGGGTATGCAGAGGGTGTGTGCGGTTGGGGAGGGGGCAAAAGAATCACCAATGGAAGTTTTTTTTTTCCAGGGTGTTTGGAAGCTTCACAAGGAGGGACTTTTGCCACTCTGGGTGGGCTCAGCGTGGCACCAGGCAGCTTGGGGTCGATGAACCGACGGGATTGGGCACCCCTGGCAAAGGAAGTTTTGCCACGCCTGGGGTGGGCCTCTAGCGTGGCACAGAAACATTGGGGGCAGTGAAACCGACGGGGATTGGGCACCCCTGGCCGGCAATGAAGCATTTGCCATGCTGGGGTGGGCTCCCAGCGTGGCATACTAATATTTCAGAGGGGGCACGCTTGTCTGCTGGCGGCCGCGAATTCCACGGTGACGGCAAATTCGCAATATGGCCTGTCGCGACCCACGGAACCATGGAAAACTCGGGCCATGATAATTATATACATTTCAACAGTAACACTATATAATTTGTAAACAAAGAGATCCAATAGAAACATAGAATTTAATGGCAGATAGGGACCGCTTGGCCCATCTAGTCTGCCCATTTCCCTACCTGATCGATAAGCTGCAGATTCTAGTTAACCAACAGCTTACTTCCTCCTACCCCCCACTAGAATTGCTTTATGCCTGTCCCATGCATTCTTGAATTCTCCCACTGTTCTTGACTCCACAACCTCCTCAGGAAGGCTGTTCCATGCATCCACAATCCTCTCCATGAAAAAATACTTTCTAAGATTACCTCTGAGATGTCCACCCTCTATCTTCAAATTATGCCCCCTTGTTCTTGCACATCTCTTTTTCTGAAAGATGCTACCCTCTTGAACTTTAATTACCTTGAGGTACTGGAAAGTTTCTATCATGTCCCCCCTTCTCCCTCCTTTCCTCAGGGGTATACATATTAAGCTGCTTTAGTCTCTCTTCATATGTCTTCTAGTGTAGACACTGCACCATTTTGGTTGCCCTCCTCTGAATAGCCTCCACTCTGTCTATGTCTTTGCGGAGATGGGGTCCCCAGAACTGCACGCAGTACTCCAGATGGTGTCTCACCAACTGTCTGTACAGAGTGATAACTTCCTGTTTTCTACTGTTGATGCCTCTCCCTGTGCATCCCAGTATCCCCCAGCTGTCCTTACTGCCTTCTCACATTGCATGCCCACCTTTAGATCATCTGATATAATTACTCCCAGGTCCCTTTCGATTTTTGTTGTTGTTAGTATCTCACCCCCCATTGTGTACTCTTCCCCAGGGTTTTTTGTTTCCCAGGTGCATTACCTTGCACTTCTTTGCATTGAAATTGAGCTGCCATACATTGACCATTCTTCCAACCTTGCCAAGTCCCTTTTCATCCTTTCCACCCCACCTTGTGTATCAACCCTATTGCAGATCTTTTTATCGTCTGCAAAGAGACATATTTTTCCTTCCAGGTGCTCTCCAGTGTCACTTATAAAGACATTAACGAGGACCGGTCCAGTACTGAACTCTATGCACCCCACTAGTTACCCTCCTTTCTTCACTGTGGACTCCATTTACTATTACCCTTTGCATCCTGTTGTCCGGCCACTTTTTTTATCCAGGCTACCACCTTGAAACCCACTCCAAAGCTTTGGTCACCCAGTCAAAGAAATCTGTTAGATTCATCTGACACGACCTTTCCACTGTGAATCCATGCTGCCTTGGGTCCTGTGCCCCACTGGCCTCTAGGTACTCAACAGTTCTTTCCTTCAGAAGTGATTCCATCATTTTCCCTATCACTGAGATCAAACTAACTGGTCTGTAGTTTCCTGCCTCTGTCTTGCTCCCACTTTTGTGAAGTGGGATCACATCCACCCTCCTCCAGTCCTCAGGTACCACCCCATCCTCCCATAATTTGTTAAAGAGGGTAGTCAGTGGTGTCACTTGTTCTATCCTTAGTTCTTTTAGAATTCTGGGTGAATCCTATAAGGCTTCATTACTTTGTCCACCCTCAGTTTCAAGAGTTCTTTCAAAGCCCTTTCTTCTGTGAATGAACTGATATATTCCACCTTATCCTGAGTGTTTCTCTTGTTTGGTTTAGGTATCCCCCCATCCTCCTCTGTTGTGAATACTGAGCAATATCAGTTACATTTCCACATAATGATTTGCATATATTTTTATACCAGCAGATATGCCAGGGGGAAAAGATAGAACAACAAGTGAAGACTGAGAGACAATGAGAGGCAAAAAATTGCGAGACTGTCGGGGTGATCAAGTTGTAGGTTTCAGAGGAAAATTTGGTGGCGCAACCAGACAGACAAGAGACAGGAAAGGAAAGAACAGAACAGATCCCTGCATTCAACTCTTCATAACAACTGGGACAGGGTCCTATTCAACCGTGTCGCACAGGATGCCTGGCCCATATGATAAAAAACAGCCTTTGGAAAGCTGCAAAAACTGCAGCCCAGTATTTGCCGGATGGTTCTGCCAAGAATGAGTTACTTAAAGCCATAAGTTCTGAGGCTGAATTTGGCAGGTGTTTACTGCGTGCAGCACATGATGTCTGTGATGCTTCTGCCAGGTGTGCTGCTTCTGATATTTGTGTGAGAAGATATTCATTGCTCAGAATTGCTGGTTTTGGCAGTGATGTGCGACAAGCAGTTTTGAATGCCTCTTTCAGAGGGATAGAACTGTTTGACTATGATGTTGGAGAGTTGGCCCGTGGTGCCGAGAGAGCCGGCTTGGTGTCGCTGAGGGTTGAGGCGTTGGATGCCTTACCTCACACTGTGCCGCGATCCGGTGGGGGGAAGGTGGGAGCAGGATTGAGTGGTCGCTTCTTCTCCCGGGATGGGGGGTCGGCAGCCAGTAGTCCTGACGCCACTGGATGGAGGTCCAGTGGCACAACTGGAGGGAGGGCATCCCATAAGGCGTGTGTACATGACTCCAAACTCATGCATTGCATCGGGACGATGGAATGGGTCAGGAAAAATCCATAAAACCCACTAAAAATTATATAGAAAAAATTACTTTGTCAAATCCCTGTATCCCACTTATTCTAGGGATCATGGAAGGGGATCCTTTTGTCAGCCTGCTGTAAGATGTGGCCGTGCCTGTCATCAACAAGGTCGTGGCAGAGGAGGTGTCCTGTGCCAGAGACCCTCCCCCCAGGTGCCCGTACAGAAGCACCCAAAGCATTCGGTACTGGTGTCGCTGCCACCACCAGTTTCGCATGACTCTCTTCCGGAGACACCCCCACCTTCAGTGTTATTGCCAGGGTAGTTTTAGCAGCAGACTCTCCCTGCTTCTCAGACAATGGCAGAAGATTACAACTGACTAGTGGTTCCTGGAAATAACTGCAAGTGGATATGTTCTGGAGCTGCCAGAAACCTCTTGAGCTCATCCTCCACCTCCTTTCTGTGACTTTCTGGCCATTTGTCCCTTCTGAAGGAAGAAGTTCAGTCATCATTACAAAAACATGCAATAGAACTGGTTCCTCCTTGTCAGAAAAACAGTGGGAACTATTTCTGATACTTCCTGGCCTCAAAATGGACAGGGGATCTGTATCCTGTGTTGGATCTCGGGAATCACAAGGTCTTCATTTAATTTCATAGGTTGTATCAAGCTGAAATAGACTTGTGTCCTTGGTGCTTGCCTTTTAAAGTCTATTCAAAACCATATTTAATTCTGTCACCATAAGCTATGTCCAATATTGTCTTAAATGTGTCCATAGTTGAACTCTCCACCACCTCTGGAGGGAGTTGATTCCATGGAACTACCACTCTTTAACTGAACCAATATTTTCTTTGTATTAGGTTCCATCTAGGCCTGAACAGCTGTTTGGTGTATATTTACTACCAAATCTACCCTCTCTTAACTCTAAACCCAGATCTTTTCTTTGGGTATTATCACCCATTGCCCTATATAACATGCATAAGTCTCCTATGTGCCTCCTGTACTACAGTGAGAAGAGATTAGGTGATTTTAGTCTGTGTTCATATGATAGTTCTTTCAGCCCAGAAATTGCCTTGGCTGCTCTATGTTGCATGCCCTCAACTTTTTTAATGTCTTCTTTTTTATTTGGTGACCACACCTGAATACAATATTCCAGGTGTGGTTGCACCAAGGCCCCGTACAATGGTAGTATCACCTATTTGTTATGACTAGAGATATGTTTGAGAATGCAGTTTAGGTTTTGGTTTGCTTTTTTGATTTGGTTGTCACAGTGGGAATTAAATTTCAAATCTGGACTAATTTTGATTCCCAGGTCTCTTTCCTGGTAGGTTACCACCAAGGTTTCACTTCCTAACATGTATTTCTTCTGCATGTTTGATGATCCCAGGTGCATAACTTTGCATTTGCTAATGTTTAGGGCTAATTTACAGTGATTTGTCCAGGTTAGTGTGCTATCAAGGGCCTGTTGCAATGCATTGGTATTTTTTAAGTTATGAACTGTGGTCCCAGTCCTCAGTCATCAGCAAATTTTATTAGCCAAACCTTTGGTAAGTTCAGACTTAGGGATGAAATGTAGATGTTAAATAGGCAGGGGTCCAGTACCGACCCCTGGGCACCCCGCATGTAACTGGAGCCCAATCAGAATAAATCCCATTGTCTGTCACCCTCTGCTTTCTGTCTTTTAGCCATTCTGAAATCCAGTTTAAGATGTTTACTGGTATTTTTAACTCACCCAATGTACCAATTAACTCCTGATGGGGTAAATTGTCAAAGGCTTTTGCGAAATCCGAAAAGATTAGGTCCGCTGGATTTCCCCTGTCCAATTCCATACTTACTTTTTTGTAGAAGGGCAATAGATTAGTCTGACAAGACCTGGATTTTGTAAATCCATGTTGGGTTTGGTCAGTTAACCCCTTTCCCTAGTTTTGAGTGGTATTCTTGCAAACTCTGATTCCCCTTCTGCAAACAGAGGACGGGATTGTTTCTCTGTGCATGAAGGATGCATACCTTCATGTCAGAATCAGAAAATCACACAGGCAATGCCTCCGCTTTGTGCTGGCTGGGGAACACTTATCAGTTCAAAGTATTGCCCTTTGGCTTGTCTTCTCTGCCATGGGTCTTTACCAAATGTTTGGCAATAGTGGCAGCAGTCCTTCACAGGGAAGGCCTGTATGTGTTCCCCCATCTGGATGACTGGCTATTGAAGGCCATTTCAAGGGAAGCTCTCCTACATACGTTGTCGCTGACATGGCAGCTGTTCCAGGATTGGGGATCACAGTAAATGTGCCAAAATCTGTGATTATTCCCTGGCAGAGACTGCAGTACATAGTGGCAGTCATGGACAGAGAAGGACTGTACATTCATGCCAAAGGGCAGAGCAGAAAATCTGGTTGCTCAAGTATGGTTGATATAGAGGAGTCACTGTGTCTGTGCGAGAACATTGGTACATTTTCTGGATCTCATGGCTGTGGCCATTGTGACGGTGCCACTGGTCTGCCTACATATGAGAATCCCTCCGTGGACACTCAGGATCCAATGGGATCAGCTGATGGATGAGCTGGATCAAATGTTTCTCATAATGTCCCAATGTAGAGCATTACTATTGGTGGATGGATTGTGAAAATCTACCAAAGGGCGTTATATTCCTTGTACCAGCTTCTGTACAGATCTTCTTCATGGATGCCTTGGGCTTCGGTTGGGACTCTCATCTTGGCCTTTACCAAAAGTAGGGGTCATGGACCAAGGTGGAGGCCAGGTTATGTACAAATGTCCTGGAGATGAGAGCTGTCCTGTACAGCCTCCAGGCATTTCAGGAGCATGAGTCTTCTTAATACAGACAGACAACGCCAGTGTGATGCACTGTGTCAGCAAATAAGGGGGCACTCATTCCTGTTCCCTATCCAGGGAAGCAATGAGAGGATGGTACTGGTCTCTCTCCCACGGCCTACAATTGTCAGCCGTAGATCTATCTCCAAGGTCTCTAAGACATTTAAGCAGACTGGCTAAGCAGGTCACAGCCTAAGATTCATGAATGGAAACTGCTGAACTTAATGGTGAATGACCTGTTCGCAAGATGGGGTTGTCCAGAGCTGAACCTTTTCTGTGTCCCCACACTATGCAAAAGTGCTGCATTACTGCTTGCTTGCTGCAGGACCTGAAGTTTTCTGGCGAGACGTGTTGTCCCCACCTTGGAAAGGGAGCTTCCTATATGCATTTCCCCAAGTCCACTAATACGGAGGGTGCTGCTCAATCTGCAGATGGGGAATGCAACTCTCATCATCATTGCTCCATTATGGCCTTGCCAGGTATAGTGTCCACTTCTACAACAGAATGTAGTGGAGCCTCCTTTCTGTGTGCCTCTGTGTTGGGACCTGTTGTCACAGGATAAGAGATCCCTGGTCCATCAGGACCTGAAATCCCTACAACTGCGTACATGACTCCTGAAGACATAGTCATTGCACATTTTGGAGTATTCCCTAAGGTTGCTGATGTACTGATTGTGGGCTAGAAAGCCTTCGACTAGAAATATTTATTTCTTGAAATGGAAGCAGTTCACTTTGTGGGCTGCTTTCTGAAATCTGGACCCATTTACATGTCCTTTAAATGCTGTGTTGGAATTCTTGCTATCTCTGTCAAATTCTGATCTACTATATTCCTCACTTAAGGTGCACGTGGCTACTACATCAGCTTCCCATGCCCCTATTGGGGGTTGTACAGTGGCCCAATTAGAGGTCTCTCATACTTTTCTAGGAGGTATTCTGTATACAAAACCTCCTATCTGCAATCAAGTCCCACAATGAGACTTGATTTTTGTGCTTGAAAAATTGCTGTTGTCTCCTTTTTAGCTGGCCACAAGTCTAATCTCCGGTGGGGAACTGAAGAGTGATGGGGCTGCCCATGTTTATATACATGCTTGTGACAGGGAGATCCTGCCACTCTTGAGGACTGACCTTTTCTTAAATCTGTTGCAACATTTCTTCTGTTTCTTAGCCTGATCTATGTGTGATGATGTGTTTCTTTAAAACTTGGCTTTATTGCCAGTGCCCTTTGGGTAACCCTTGCTTCAGTGGTTCTGCACTGAGGTTCTTTGTCTTTATCTTGTTTTTGGTTTTTCTTTTGAGCTGTCCATCACCCAAATACACAAGACCAACATAGGGTATAGTTAATTTTCACTAAAGAGATAGATCAGTGGGTTATTAGGTGCTAGCAAGTGCAGAGAAAGGACATGCATAGTCTGTTGCTGCAAACAGATGTACTGGAGAAGGGTATGCCATTGCTTAAGGTTATCCACTGTGTGTTAAATAAACATCTCACAGAGATTGTGTGTTGAAACTGAAGTTCTGTGTCTGGTCCATCTGTTATCCCACAATGCTGACACTTGACGTCATCATGAGCAGCTTCCGGCTAGCAAACGTTTCTGTGTGGTCACAGTGCTGACATGGGTATAGTTCCAAAGGTGTGGCCTAAGGGAAGAGATTCTGTCGAAAATGTACGGTTACGCTAAGTACATGGCTTTCTTTTCTCTTTACTGTAGAATGAAAGCAACTGTACTGTGCTATGATCTGAATTGTTTTCTTTATAACTGAAATCCAGTGATTTATTGTACACCGTTAATTTTGATGTAACAGTGGAAGGAGATTTGGTGGATAAACACAAAACATTATGCTATTTTTATATAAGTAGTGAATTAATGACTTCTGGAATGAAGGCTGAACATTATGGAAGTGGAATCAGCAACTGGAAGATTATTTCATACTATTGTGGTGTAACTTAAAAAAATTCTTGAGACTTACAACTTAAGAAATTAATTCAATTATTTTATTTAAGAAAAGGGTTATAATAAATGAAGATATTATTTACCATACATGACTATTGACCTTGAGAAGGCTTCTCCAGAAGCAAAACGTTGGCAATTTCAGTGGCATTTTAAGAACACAAAGTACAACATTAGGAATCTACTGTTAGTGGAGTGACTAGTATTTTTCTAGGGTTAGTGTGCTGCTGAACCCCATTTGATAGTATCTGTAATATAGAACTAAGCAGATTCTTACAAGAGAGTGGCACTGAGAGTTACATAGCATGAATGGGGTAACACGAGTCTTGCAGGGTAATGGCAGTGTGGCATTGAGGGTTACACAGCATGACTAGGGGTAGTGTTCCAGCTGGTAAAGGAGTTTTCCCTCTAAACTGTTATCTTATATTTTCTGTAACACCTGTTTCGGAATACTGGTTTGTGTTCTGTTACTGTTTCATCTTGACTGGCCTTTTAGCAGGGATCGACAAATCTAAAAATGAAGTACTTGTCCAGGACAAGTAGCTGAAGTAAAATTAGTAGTCCAGTGTCAAATTGGCATATTTTAATAAAATAAAAATACGAGTTGGGGAGTAGATGCTTTTCTATTTCTGTGTACTAAATTCTGTGTTTTATTTTTTGTTTTTATGTGTTGTAAGAAAATGTTCTAACGCCACTAAACACCACAGTGCACACTGCACACTAGATATATGCCACATTGAGGTAAATTAGTGTTCAACACTGCTTGTGCTTTGAGCCAGCAACACTGCATCTGTCTGAGAAGGGACTTGGAATTGGGAAGACAGAGCAAAATACTTTATGGCACAGCACATACAGTAGTCACAGTGTTGTAATAATTTAGACCGACTCCACACATCACACACACCACCTGGTATGTGGAGGAGAAGACTTTAAAACATGCGTGGTTCAGTTTTCTGAGAGATTTTTTTTAACAGTAAAAAGGCCAGATTGTTGGTAATATTTAGCTCCCAGCACACCTGCCTTTAAGTTGTTCCCTGAATAATGGCAAGAATCTCGCCCATGATGTCACCCCTCCTCACTGACAGTTATTTTCTTTCCATCCCTACTCCTTCGCTTTATTCTTTTCCCCCAAGTGAATGCTTTTTTTTTTTTTTGCTTAAGCAAAGAGCCCAGTGCTACACGAGTACAGCATGTCAGTCCCTGCAATGGTATAGCACGAAACAAGTGCCTTCTGCCTCTAAGTTCCAGCTCCCCCCCCCCCCCACTACCACGGCCACTTGCCAGGACTGACAGGCAGTCTCTCAAATGATACTGGCTGGCTACTAACCTGTCAGTCCTGCAGATGATGATGCTGCTGCTGAGATTGATGGCTGGGTGGGAGGGGATGGGAAGGGTCAGAGTTACGACTCTTGTCCTTCTCATGCGGCCCGTGCCCATGCTCACTCCTGTTGCTCCTTCTAGTGCAGGCCATGGTGGCTTTACTCCCTTCCACGTAGTAATGCTGGAGTCTGTCATATGACCTGCCGGTCGAGGAGAAGAAGTGTCCGCAGGCATCTAATGGCGAAAATTAAACTGCACTTAAAACAAACAAAAAGTGGTTGTCCATGGACAAACCGAGAGCTTAAAAATACTTGTCCCTACACAGAAACTTGTAGCCCGGGATGTCGGGCTATGGGATTTGTCGATTCCTGCCTTTTAGTGAATATATTGGGAGTTTCTGACTTGCTAAAGGTGCTAAAGACTGTGTTAGAACTGCCTGATGTAGTTTATGTCCTTGCTTAGCTGTTACATTGTTATGGTAATGCATTTGTGTTCTGCTGTATAGCTCTGTGACTTAGAGAGGAATGAACTATATAATGCAGTTATACATATGACAATATCGCCGCTGAGACCACATAGTTGTAAAAGTGTCCTCACTCGCATTCTTAGGGTAAGAGAACTGCAAATTGAAGTGAAACAGTTCTGATACTCTATGAATGTAAGTCAGTCTTGATTCTAGTCCAGGAGGCTGTCGAGATTTTTCTCAAGCCTGTCAACTGGCTGTTGGAGGAGATAGACGAGGAGTCGGTCTGTCATACCTCAGTTCTCCCAGTCCTCACTCAGGAGGACATGGCCCAATCAATGACCCCAGCTGAGTTGCTTCTGGAGCAGCCTCTGATGGTGGTCATGCCTCAGGCCATGCTGGGAGGGTTTGGGCTCTGCCCCCTGGACCTAGTCCCTTGGCCTACACCAGTTGTTCCCATGGTGGTCCACACTTCTCAGCAGTTCCCAATGTCTGCTTTTAAAACCCTTTGAGTGGAGCCACCTCCACCACAGCCCCTGTTCGGAGCCTTGTCTAAGGAGTCTCAATAGGCTGGCTTTAGGTGGAAATCACAGAGGCTGAGGATACCATGCTAATCGAGGGTCATTTTCAAGGAATCCTCCAATGACTCAGAAGGAGAGTTGTCCTTGGTCTCAACCAGGACTCGTATGTTTGACCGGGACTCGGTCGAGGAGTTGACCGCCAACCATGGTTCGGTGTCTTTTGGGGCTTTGGTCTGACCTATAAGAGTCCATGCATGTGCTGTTGGAGCCAAAACAGAAGTTGCCATATACCCCATATACCCATTTACCGACATACTAGGCAAGGATGATTCCCCAGGGTTGCCTTTCCCATGGCTGAGGCCGCCTTGGGACTGACCCTGGAGCGTTGACAGCATCCAGCATCCTGCCTGGCACCCTACACTTGTATGGTCCACAAGTATGTGGTCCAATGGGCCTCTTTCTGGGATGTCACAAACACCCTTTGGCTTCGGAGTCAGCCTTCCATAAATTGGGGGGTGGGGTGGAGGAAGGGGACGTGGACGGGCCTCTAGACAGAGTCCAGTAAGATTGATCATGCAGCTAAACAAGTGTACATTGCTATGTTGCTGGGTCTCCATCAGACCAGCTATGCTGTGATGATGGCAAACTTTGGCTATTCCTTGCTGAGAGTGTTAGGGGAATTTCTCCCCCATTTTGCTGCTGGCAAAGAGTTGCTGTTGAAGACAGAGACCAAGTTTAAATTGCTGGCTAAACAGCAGCTCCAGATGGCTTTGGATATGGGCAACTCTTGCGCCTGTGCCATAGTAGCAGCTGTCGCCATGCATCGTAGGGCCTGGTTGAGGTTATCCACCTTCATGGCAGATATTTCACATAAGGCGGCCAGTGTTCTCTTCTTGGGCACTGACCTGCTTGACCTGGTGGTGGACTGACATCTCACACTGATTGAGAAGTCCAGTGCCACCCTTGATTCCATGGCTTCATCCCAGAAGGACCAGAAGACCCAGAAACATGAAAGAAAGGCTTCCAGTATCTGCCCTTTCTGTCACAATAGCCTCAGCAGCAGCCCCAGCAGGGCAGTTTCAGCACTAATATCCGGAGCCCAGATTCAGCGGGCAGGGTAGAAGGGGGACAGAGGCAGTAGTGCCTTCATGGCCCTGGCAGCTGGATTCCTCCAAGGCTAAACAGTGTCAGGTTGTGAGGTGTCATCCCCCTCCAATCCAGTCCCTGTCCCAGCTCCTGGTCAGGGGTCGGTTGCACGACTTCTTGCCACAGTGGTCCACCATTACCTCAGATAGGTGGATGCAGAAATGGTTGGGGGTGTTAAAGGATTGCCTCTGGATTTCGAGGCTGCCTTGCTGTACTCACTCTGGGCTCCTCTGCAATCCAGGTGGTCGAAGGATATGTCTGCGCTATGAGCTGACATTGCTCGGCTCCGAAAGTGCAAGGTGATAGACGCTGTTCCCGACACCTTGGTCACTCATGGATAATGTGTCCAGGTACTTCCTGGTTCCAAAACGACAGGGAGCTGGAGCCTCATACTGGATCTGCATGATCTGAACCAGTTCATATGGAGGCACAAGTTCACGATGGTCACTCTGATTTGGATCATTCTGTCTCCCATGCAGGGCATGTGCTTCTGCTACGTTGACCTCCAGGACACGTTCTTCCCCATCCCAGTGCATCTGTTCCATTACTGGTACAGTGAGGATCCTGTACCAATTACAGGTCATGCCCTTTGGCCTCTCATCCATGCCAAGGGTCTTCACCAAGTGCATAGCAGTGTTGGCGGCATTCCTGCGGTGCAAGGATGTCAGGGTGTGTCTCTAGCTCGACAGCTGGTGATAGCCAGGCCATTGAAGGAAGCCCTGGAGGGGTCTAGGGACTTCTCTCCCGACCTGTTGGCACTTAGGCTTTGTGATCAACCAAGTCAAGTCTGGGCTGGTCCCCTCGTAGGTGATCAAGTTTATCAGGGAAGAATTAGACTCTGTGGCCGAAGACCCGCCTCCACATGTACTGAGCATTGAATCTACCTCCTTTTCATGATCATTTCAGGTTGGGCTCTCATGCCTTGTCTGGGACTATTTTCAGCTGCTGGGGTATATGGCATCCTCCACCAGCATGATCTGTTGGGCTTGCTGATAGATGCACCATCTGCAGTGGGAGTTTGGCAGATAATGATCCTAGTGCCTAGGTCACTTGGTCCAGTTGGTTGTAGTGATTCCGTCAATGTGGGATACCATCCAGTAGTCTTTGTACCCACAACTTTGGGATGAGTGAATCCTGTTTATCTGCCCAGAACCATCTGTCACACTCACAATGGACATGTCTCTTGTATGGTGGGGAGCACACCGGGGAGACCGCAGAGCCCATGACTTCTGGTCATCTTGGGAATCCTATCATCGTATTAATTTGCTGGAGCTCTGTGAAAATACACCTGACTCCGGCAGAGTTTGCCCCATTGATCCGTAGTCAGGTCGGGCAGGTCCAGATGGACAGCACAACAACTATGTTCTACCAGAACAGGCAGGGTGGGTGCACTCCCTTCCATTGTGTTGGTGGCTCTCGCACCTGGACATCATGCACAGCCTGGGTGCAGATCCGCAATCCATGTTGTGGTAGACAACAATCAACTGGCAAGTGCTCTCTGCCGGGTGAGAGACAGCATATCAGGAGGTAGTAGACCACATGTTCTCCCAGCGGGGCACCCCTCTGGTGGACATGTTTGCATCATGGGAGAAAAGAAAACTGACTATTTTATGCCTCCCCCAGCAGTCCAGTATACTGTTTGGGGATGCCTTTGCAAGGTCCTGGACCGCAGACTTCCTGTATGCCTTCCCTCGTTCCCCTTGGTCCATAAGGTCGTGGTCAAGGCCTGGAAGGACAAGGTGAGGATGATCCTGATAGCCCTAGACAGGCCCAGGTAGTTCTGATATTTGGATCTCCTTGGCAGCAGACCTCCATGGAGGTTGCCTATCCACCCAGATCTTCTAACTAGACAATTAGAGAATGTTCTGCACCAGGCCTTTCAGTCCCTGTACCTCTCAGCCTGGTTCCTAAGCAGCTAGAGTTCCAGGATTTAGGCCTTTCGGAAGCCATCCTTCGCGTTGTGGAGGTGTTCTGTAAGGAGTCAACTCGTAAATGCTGTGCATACAAGTGTAAGAGGTTCTCGATTTGGTGCCAAGGTAAGGAGCTTGATCCCCTTACCTGCCCAACAATGAACATCCTCGACTACAGCTGGTCCTTCTCTCAGTTGGAACTGCAAGTGACAACCTTTAGGTGCACCTGAGAAGCCATCTCTGCATACCAGGCATGAAATGGTATGCTGATGGTGGTCCAGGAGAAGGTGGTCGGGTGCCTTTTCAAAGGCCTGGATCATTTGTCCCCTCTGGTGCATGAACCTCCAGCTCCATGGGACTTGTTGCTGGTGTTTGCAGTGATCATGGGTATGTTGTTTGAGCCGGTGCACAAGTGTGAGATGTCTCATCTGTTGTGGAAGACTGCCGTCCTGGTAGCCATCACATCAGCCATAAGGATCAGTGAGCTACAGGCACTCTTGGTGGGTTCTCCTTACCCGGTCATCCACAAGGACAATGTCATCTTTTGCTGCCACCCGAAGTTCCTCCTGAAGACCATATTGGAGTTTGACCTTAACCAGGTGCTCAGACTTCTCGTGTACTTTACAAACCCAAACTTGGAGGATGATAGGCTTCATACTCTCGACCTGTGGAATTCACTCTCTTAATACAAAGAGTGCATGGCTGGAGTTCAGGGTAAGGCTCACCAGCTGTTTGTAACATATGGTGAAGTCGCGCATGGCAGACCGGCAGCAAAGCAGATAATTGCCATATGGATCACTTCCTATATTGACCTCTGCTGTAAGTTGGCTGGTAGTGAGTCATCCAAGGCCTTAAGGCTCATAAACACCAGTCCATACTGCTGCCTCAGTGGCTGCTTCCAGGGACATCCCCGCTGCAGATATGCAGGGCTCCAGTCTAGAGTAAAGCAAACACCTACAGGACCCTTTACTGCATTGACACCATGAGTTGTCGAGATACTGTCATTGGGTCCTTGGTCCTCCAGTCTCTGTTCGCCAAATAGGGTTGCACACCTTGCCCCCTCCCTCCAGATTACTGCTTGGAGTCTGCCAGAGTGTGGATGTGAGGTGCACATTGTTAGAATTATGTGTTATTCACCTGTAACAGTAGATCTTCTTCGAAGATATGTCTGTCATCAGGCCGCATCTTTGGAACTTATAGCCACCAGGCCCTAGGGCCACATGGAAAAGTTTGCAAGCAGTCTGCTGGGGTCATCTACGACGATGTCAGCTGTCAACATATACATAAACATGGGCGGCCTCATCTCTCCTCAGTTCTTTTCCTGCCATCAATCTGAACTCATCAGACCGCTCAGAAGACTTTGCTGCATATTGCTGCCATTTTATTTCTTTATTACTAAGTAATCACTTTTAAAGTGATTTTCAGCTACCTGTATGTCATTGAAAGAACTATCTAAACTTTGAGTGCAGAAAAAACAATCTACATTGGTGACTTCCATGATGTCTGTATCTGCTGCCTAGGCCTAAACCACAGCATGAAAGCATGAAAAATCTGCCAGGGGTTTAATTCTGCAGCCGGCCAATGCCAAAAACTGGCTTTGGAAAACTTCTTACTCTAAAATACTGTGGAGAGAATGGAGAAGGAGCTCCAACAGAAATTTGCATTGCTGGCTCTATTGACTGAATTGTGGTCATCAAATCCTGGGAGAAATCATCCGGGAATCACAAACAGAAGCACTGGGATGAGGAAAAGCTTCCTGGCACACTTCAGATCACCCTTGCCATATAGCTATGACTTTGTCTTCGATGCCCTCCACTCCAGTGGTGGCGTTGATTGCCCCCCCAGCTGTCGATAGTACACCGAGGTCGGGTCAGTATAGGCACTGCTGGGCCCACTATGGATGATACTGCGCCGACGACGTTGAGGACTCAGTCTTCCTTGTCGACTGCTCCAGTTGCGCGCGTCAACCAAAGGGATGCCGATGCTTAGGCAGTCTTATTGTCTTCTCAGGTATGATAAGATGCCTACTGCCTGGCCTCCCTGTTCAAGGGGGCTCATTGGTGGGAACTTCTGTCAATCCCTTATCAATGCTGCAAAAAACTCTTTTGCAACAGCCACCTTCTATGCTGCCACCGATGTCTCCGACACAGTCTCTCCTCCTGTCAACGAGCATGAGTACTTTCCAGATCTAATGATGCAGGAAGAGGAGAAGGAGGCTGAAGACTATGCAGATAGCCAATATAAACATGGCGCCAGCTCTAGAGTCTCTACATGCAGTGAGGACTCTGTGGTGAACACACCAAGGTCCCCCCCCAGAGGATCCTACTGTTTTCACCATGATTCAGTAGACATAAGCTGCTGTGGGATTTGCCTTGGAAGAGCAGGATACTACCAAAAAGAACCTCCTGGAGTTCCTGGAGTGCCCAGCATCTCCTGCCATTGTGATGCCTCCTCCTCTCCCAGTCTTAGAGGATGCCATCTATGCAGCTTGGTACAGACCAAACAATTTACCAGCTGTCCCCAGGAGGGCAGATAAACTGTATCCCAGGCAGCTGCTTCAGCCAGAAGCAGAGGCATCCTGTATTCCCTACAAGGGACAGTACTCAGGCATCTGGTGCTTGATCTCACCAGAGACAGGGCGATTCTTTTTTTTTTTTTTTTTTTTAATTTTCTCTTTATCCTCCTCCCTACTTGCAGCCCCTCCCTCTTCGGGAGACACCTATGGCTTATCAGCCTTCGCCACCTACCTGAGCCGGTGCAGTCCATGCCCCATGGAGCTGGGCCATACCTTCAGGTATGGTAATGCAGGCGGACACCCTTCCACCCCCGACGCCCGCTTAATCTTTGTCGGCATGCTGTCTCCGGCAGGTAGGGGCATTGAAGGTCGGGGCCCTGCGTGCTGGCCTACCAGGAGGCTGCAAGGGTTTTTTCCGGTGTTTCTCGGACGCGTTAGGTCCGATGACGCCAAGGCGCTCAAGCGCCGCCTGGCACGTCCCTCCCTCTGTTGAGCATCGGGCTTGCTGTACCTCAGGTCTCCACCTGGGGTCAGATAAGCACCGAGCTCAGGGTACCCCTCTTCCCCTCGGAGAGGACGAGCAGTCCTTGGACGCCAAGTCCTCCTCCTGTCGCGCTTCCAGCCCCGGCTCGCTCCCGAACCCGGGGTCGCTGCGCCGCAAGCGGAAATCCAACTCGCTACCGGACAGCGATTCTTGATCTAGTAATGACCATTGGGGAAAGAATCACTGATGTCTGGGTGGAGGGGCAACTAGGATCCAGTGATCACCACATAGTGTGGTTCAACATACAGACAGGCTTTCAGTCAAGTCACACTAGGTGAAAGTTTTCAATTTCAAAAAGGCAGATGTCGCTGAAATGGGAGAGTTATCAAAGTGCTCTGGAGAATATGGGGGGCAGGAGGGGGCTGGAAGAGCAGTGAGAAACTAAAAGGAGCCATTGTGGAAGTAACAAACAAATGCATCAGATTGGTATCAAAAGGCAAGCGAAGGAAAAGGCTATTATGGTTCTCAAAAGAGGTAGCAGAAAAGGTATGGGCCAAAAGGTTATGGTTACAGAAATATAAGGAGACCCAAAGGGAGGAAGACAGAGGTGTATCGAGAGTGTGTAAAGTAATCGGGGGGCAGTGAGGAGAGCAAAGGCACAGACTGAGGAAAATTTAGCACAGATAATAAAGAAAGAGGGCAAGACATTCTGCAGGTACATCAGCAAAAGGAGGAAAACCAGGGGTGGAATTGTAAGACTTAAAGGGGAGGAAGGCGAATGTAAGGAGGGAGACGTGGATAAAGCAGAAATACTGAATAAATACTTCTGTTCAGTAGTCACAGAAGAGGGGGAGGGACAGGGACCACAGCCGAGCATCAGATGCCAAGGGGGAAAGAGGTGGACAACAGTCCATTCACGGGGGAGAGAGTCCTGCAGGAACTCACTAAATTGAAGGTGGACAAGGCAATGGGACCAGACGGCACACACCCAAGGATACTATGGGAGCTGCGAAGAGAGCTAGCAGAACCTCTGGCAGCATTGTTCACCGAGTCACTTAACACAGGAGTGGTGCCAGAGGATTGGAGGAGGACACATGTTCCTCTACACAAATCAGGCAGTAGGAAGGAGGTGGGCAACTATAGGCTGGTAAGCCTCACCTCGGTAGTGGGGAAGATCATGGAGGCAATACTTAAGGAAAGGATAGTGGGACATCTAGAAGCCATCGGTGCCCAGGACCCTTGGCAACATGGGTTCACAGCTGTAGGTCATGTCAGACAAATCTCAAGACTTCTTCGATTGAGTGACGAAGGAAGTAAATCTGGGCGCTGTGGATGTAGCCTACCTCAGTTTCAGAAAAGCCTTCACACCGGCCCACATAGGAGGCTGGTTAACAAGATGGGTAGTCTGGGCATGGAAGATAAGGTGGTAAACAGGGTTAGGAACTGGCTAATGGACAGGAGACAGAGGGTGGTGGTAAATGGAGTACAGTCTGGGGAGAGGAGGATGACCAGCAGAGTACCTCAAGGATCAGTCCTTGGACCAGTTCTGTCAATGTCTTCATCAGTGACCTTGCAGAAGGGAAGGAAGAAAAGGTCTGCCTGTTTGCGGATGACACAAAGATCTGTAACAGAGTGAATACTCCTGAAGGGGTGTAGAATACGAGGAGGACCTGGGGAAGCTTGGGAAATGGTCTGCAGAGTGGCAACTGAGGTTTAATTCAAAAGTGCAAATGATGCACCTGGGACACAGTAACCCTGGGAGAGCTACAGGATTGGGGGTTGCTGACAGTCACCAAAGACAAAAGAGACCTGGGGGTTACTATTTCAGATTACCTGAAAATGTCAAAGCAGAGCACAAAGGCAGCAGGGAGTGGCATACTGGGGTGCATAGCAAAGGGTATCACCAGCAGAAGGCATGAGGTAGTGATGCCATTATACAAAACCCTGGTCAGACCTCACATGGAGTACTGTGTGTAGTTCTGAGGCCGCACTCTTCGAAGGACATTAACAGGTTGGAGGCAGTCCAGAGAAGGGTGACTAAGATGGTACAGGGCTTGTACCACAAGACTTATGAGGAGAGATTAAGGACCTCAATATGTACTTGCTGGAGGAGAGGAGGGAGAGAAGGGGACATGATAGAAACATTCAAGTATCTCAGGGCATAAAGAGGGTGCAGGGGCAGATCTTCCAATACGGGAGGAGTACAAGAATTAGGGGGCATGACATGAAATTGGAAGGTGGCAGGTTAAGAGGGAATGTGAGGAAGATTTTCTTCACAGAGAGGGAGGTGGATGCATGGAATGGTCTGCCACAGGAGACGGTGGGAGTGAGCACTGTGGTTGAATTTAAACATGCATGGGACAAGCATGGGGAACCATAGAGGTTAAGCGGGGGGGGGTCAAAAGCTGTAATCAAGTACAGGACTTACGGGCAGACTGGATGGGCCTAGCAATCCTTATCTGCCAACAATTTCTATGTTTCTATATTCTGCCCCTTCTGGGAAGCCTTTCTATGCCATACAACCTGAGGCTGACTCAGTGGTGATTAATGCTGCCCATGATAGGTCTAGGGCACCTAAACATCTGGGTTCCCTTCCTCCTAATAAGGACTCTGGGATGCTGGATGTCACAGGTAAGAGGACATATGCCTCTGCATCCATGGGCCTTCATATTGCTAATTACCAGGCTCATATGATGAAGTATCAGAACACCCTGTGGAGGTAGGAAAAGGCTTCTACAGAGGCCTTGTTTGAGGGCACCCCAAAGCGAGAGCTACTGAAAGCTTTGACAGCTGGGGCTAATATAGGCAAACATTCGCTCCATACAGCCTATGATGTTTTTGATGCTTCTGCCAGGGCTCCAGCCTCTGGCATCTGCCTCAGGAGATATTCGTGGCTCAGAGTAGCAGGCTTTGCCACAGATGTGCAACAGTCAATCCTTAATGATGCCTCATTCAGAGGACAAAGATTTCTTGGTCATGAGGTACACAAGACACTTAAAAGATCTCCAAACCTCAGGCAGGACTTTGAAGTCTGTGCACATCCTCTACCATATGCAACCCAAGAGTAGGAGCATGGGTGCCTTTCATCCAGCTGGGGTTAGGGGACAACGCCCATGCCCCAGACAGCAGGGCAGAGATAAAGGAGCATGGGCCTTGCCAGTCCCCGCCACTACCCCAGGTACCCATTCAAAAGCACCCAGAAGTGGTGGAGCCACCCTCACCATCTCAGCCTGACTCCTTGTACACCCACCAGCAGCCTTTACCTCCAGGGGTAGTCATAGGGGGTGGCTTCTCCTTCCACTTAGACCAATGGATGGAGATAAATACAGATGCATGAGTCCTGGAGGTCATTGAAAAGGGGCATGCTGTGGAACTTTGGACAGATCTCCAGATCATCCCCCACTTGTGACGACTGTTGTTGAGGCACAAGTCAGGAAGCATAGGAAAACCAGGAGCAGTTGTAAAATTCAGACAAGTGTTTTATTATTAACAACAGTAAAATAAAAAAATAAAATTGTTCAGAATAATTATTTACAATGGCAGTACAAACATAGGAAGCAGAGTCCTTTTTCCTCTCAATTTCAAATCTGTCTCTCTGTCTTGCAGAACATTGCAGCGCGTTTTATAACAAGTCTTTGCAGGAGCTTGTTAAGGGAACATTCTGCTTCTCACACAGTGTTCTTGTCAGTTTCAGCAGGTGCAGCAAAAAGAACACTGTGACCCAGAACTGACCTCTTGTTTACATCTCTGCAAAAGGCTTAAAAATTGCATCTCAGGTGAACCTCGTGAGTTCCAAATAGCTTTGCAATCATTTCAACAGTATAACTATATATAGTTTTAGCTTTGCAATCATTTCAACTGTATAACTATATACAGTTTTAAACAAAGGGATCCCAGTACTAATTACATTTCCACAAAATGATTCACATATATTTTTATACCAGCATATCAACAAGGGGGGAGAAAAAACAGAACAGCAAGTGAGGGTAGAGAGTTAGCGAGAGACAGAGAATTGCAAGACCATTGGGGATGATCAAGTCCTAGGTCTCACGAAAAAATTTGGTTGCACAACCAGACAGAGAAGAGACAGAAAAGGAGAGAATAGAACAGATCCTTGCATTTACTCTTTCCCATAACAACTGGGACAGGACCTATTCAGCCCTGTCACAACAACCTATCCTCCAGGGCACCTACCCTGTTGCAGAAGAAAGTAAAGACTCTGCTACAAAAATGGGCCATAGAACTTGTACCTCTACAACAGAGGAACATAGATTTTTACATACGGTACGTCCTGGTCCGAAAGTGGACAGGAGACCTGAGGCCTATTCTGGATCTCAGAGATCTCAGCTTTTTCACAGAATACAAGAAGTTCAGAATGGTCACATTGCAGGATTTCTTTCTGCCACTGCAAACAGGGGATTGGATATGCTCCCTAGTGAAGGATGCGTGCCTCCATATCAAGATACAGAAACCTCACAGAAAATACTTGAGGTTCCTGTTTCAGGGGGAACATTACTAATTTAGAGTGCTGCCCTTTGGCTTGTCTTCTGCGCCACACATCTTTACCAAATCTTGGCAGCGGTGACAGCAGCCTTTCACAGGGAAGGCCTGTATGTTTTGCCCTACCTGGATAATTGGCTACTGAAAGCCCACTCCAGGGACCAGCTGTCAATTGCATTAGCTCGAAACAGACACTTGTTCAGTGCTCTGGGGTGACAGTCAGTATACCAAAATCAGTGCTAACACTTTACCAGCAACTGCAGTATAGGGACAGTCCTGGCTACAGGCCAGTGCTCTGCTTTTTCTGCCTTTGGGCAGAGTCAATCACCTATTTGCCCAAGCACAATTAGTGCCACATATCGTTATGTCTCAGCAAAGGCGTTCTCTCTGCCTTCTGGGACTCATGGTACCGCCGCTGTCACAGTGCCACTGTCCTGGTTGCACATGTATATTCCCAATGGACCTCGGAGTCCAGTGGGACAAGCTCCTGAACAATTTGGAACAGATGGTTCTAGTCACATCCCCTGTATGTAAAGTGCTCAACTGGTCAATGGAACGCAGCAGTCTCCTCAAGAAAGTTCCATTTCTGATCTCCTCCTTCTTCAGATCCTCACTACTGACGCCTCGGGACTGAGGGGTTCACTTAGGTCCTCATTAAACATGAGGCACATGGCCCCAAGTGGAGCTCACTTTGCACATGTGTCGGTAACGGACTCCAGGCCTTTGAGAACCACTTGTCCACAAGTCCTTTGCTAATATAGATGGACAATGTGAGGGGAGGGCCTGCGCCATGGAAGGAAGGGTGCTGCTGGACTTCTGAGGACACGCACATGTCCTGCATGTGCGTCCCAGCACCATGGAAGGGAAAAAATGGAGGAAAACCACCCCCAGCTGCAGATGATGACCGACTCTTCGCAGGCTCTACACCTGGCGACCAGGCGGGCTCTGGGTAAGTCCCAGTGAGATCGGGGTGACAGGACTGGGGGGGTTGGTTAGAAGGGGGCAGCTGGACAATGTCAGTGTGATACATTCCATCAACAAACAAGGGGGAACTCATTCCTATCCGCTGTGCAGGGAAGCAATGAGAGTTTGGTACTGGGCTCTGGAACATAGTCTAGAACTGTCAGCAGTACATGCTCCAGGCATCCAAAATGTCATAGCAGTCAAGCTTAGTAGGTCACAGTCCAGGATGCATGAGTGGGAACTCCTGACCTCGGTGGTAGATGACCTCTTTGCAAGATGGGGTCATCCTGAGTTGGGACCTTTTTGTGTTCTCACACAAAACTGCCACTTTTCTGCTCGCTCGCTACAGGGCCTGGAGTTTTCTGGCGAGATGCGTTGTCCCTCTCATGGAATGGAAGGGTTCGGTATACCTTCCTTCCCTTCCCTCTGATTGAGTGTAATACTCAAGTTGCAAATGGAGGGGGTAACTCTGATACTCATTACTCCCCTATGGCTTTGACAGATCTGGTTCTTCTTACTGCAGCAGCTGGTGGCGGAACCTCCAATACCTCTGCCCCTGTTCAGTGGTCTACTGTCATGGAAACAGGGAATCCTGATTCATCCGGCCCTGAAGTCTCTTAATCTGCATGCATGGCTCCTGAAGACAGCCATAGCGCGTTTTGGAGTTTCTCAAAAAGTGGTGGATGTTCTGGTGTCTGTAAAGAAACCATCCACCCAAACTATTTAATCATGAAGTGGATGTGGTTTGCTTTATGAGCTACTTCTCATCAACTAGATCTGTTCACCTGTCCAGCTAATCAGGTTCTAGAGTATCTGCTGTCCTTGTCAGATTTAGGCCTGCAGTATTCCCCACTCAAAGTACACCTTGCTGCCATATCAGCTTTCCGTATGATTATAGGTGGCTGTATGATGGCTCAGCTGGGGGGTAGCTTTTGTGTTTAATGGGCAGACTGGGTGGGCCAAGCGGTCCTTATCTGCTGTCAAAGTCTACGTTTCTGTGTTCTTGAGGGGCATTCTGCATCTAAAGCCCTCTATTCGCAATTCTGTCCTGACTTAGGACCTGATTTTTATTTTGGAAAAGCTCAGTTTGCCTCCTTTTGAGCCAACCATGACTTGTGGCTTATGTGTTCTCTCTTGGAAAATGTTATTTTTAGGAGGCAGTATAGCACAGTGGTTAAGCTCTGAGCTAAAATCTGGAGACCTGGGTTTGAATCCCACAGCCGCCTAGGTGCTTACTGTGTGATCCTGAGCAAATCCTTAACTTCCTTCTGCTCCCAGGTCACATCTGGAAACAAGCTTCAGCTAAGTGTGCTGCTCCTGGTTAAACAATGGTCCCTTCCCTAGTTGCAATCTCTTCTGCTAGAAGGATTTCAGAGCTACTGTACAGGCTCTGATGCATGAGCCTTATTTGATTTTCCACAAAGACATTGTCTTTCCGTACTAATCCTAAGTTTCTCCTCAAGATAGTGTCTGAGTTCACTTTAAATCAGACTATCAACCTATTAATGTATTATCCAGAGCATACTAGTCCAGGGGGAGCATTGCTCCATACTTTAGGTGTGCATAGAATACTCAGGTGCAGTACACACCATGCAAAGGACTGCAGGAAGTCCTTGCAGGTTTTTGTTTCATTCAGCCCTGGGAAAGGGGGTGCCCCAGTCTCTAAACAGTGCTTGTCCAAATGGCTAGCAAATAGTATTACTTTTTGTTCAGGAAGTATGGTAAGGAACTTCCTGGTGTGGTTTGTGGTCATTCCACAAGAGGCATAGCCACTTGTGTAGCTTGTTTTCTGAATGTCTTCACTACAAAGATCTGTGCAGCTGCTACCTGATGTACATCCATATTTTCACCAAGCACTACAGTCTGGACATTGTCTCTTGCAGACTAGCTGGCTTTAGCACAAATATTGCCCTCTCCAAACTGGATACTCTCTATCATCGAGCTATTAGATTCATTATTGGCTTACGTTACTCCACCCACCACTGCAAACTCTACCAAGTTAGGGTGGAGTTCACTAAGATTCAGATGGCAAAAAAATGCAACGCTTTGGACCTACAGAGCCATCATCAATAAACTCCCCCAATATATTGTGAGTTGCCTGCCTACCTGCAGTGCTGGAATTTACACATTGAGAAGTTTCTCATATATATCACTTCTAATTGGGGAGGCAGTATAGCACAGTGGTTTAAGGCTCTGAGCTGCAAATCTGGTGATATCCAGCAGACCAGACCTGGGTTTGAATCCCACAGCTTCCACTTGCATGCTGTGTGACCCTGAGCAAGTCACTTAACTTCCCTGTGCTCCCAGGTTGCACCTGTAAAAAAGCTTTCAGCTTAGTGTGTCTCACCTGGTTAAACAACTAAATTAAAAAAAAAATTAAATTCCTAAGGTGAGAACCCGATATGGTAAATCGGCAAGTAGTCACGTCCTTCCGGCTCTATGGAATACTATACAGTAAACCCTGAAGCCGGCATTCCCTGTGAAACTGAGCTTCTTTAAATCACTGTACCTACGTTCATTTAAGGAAACGTAATTGTTTTCACTGACCACGCTTATCCTAGGTCCTGAATAATACTTCCCAGGCTGTTTCTCCTTACTTCTTCCCTGCACCTTCTGTTCTACCTTAAGCTATGCACTTCCCTTCCCCAAAGCCACTGGCTGCCCTCTGCCTTCTTGCTGTCTCCCTCCTGTATCTATCCTGCTGCTTTGTGGCACCTCTTGTACATAGGTTTTGTTATTTCCAAGTGCTGTGTGTTATTGACCTTAATAATACCTGAATATTTGTCATATTGTATTTTGATGCATTGGTTGTATTATTGTATGTGTTCTTTATATTTATCATTCTATATATTCTGCCTTGTACTCATATTTTGTGACTGTCCAAGTTCATCTTGTAAATTAGTTTTTCTCAATGGTGTTTCACCTGTTAAAACTATTTGACTGATTAATTTATTGATTGTCTGACTACAAGACCTATTGTCATAAGCCTATAGACTTCAGCTACCCAGACTGTTAACTTTTGGTACTGCCTGGGTCTCATTCCAAAGGTGTGTCCTGATGAAAGCGATATCCTGAAGAAGATAGAATAGTTATGTACATATCGTAACATTAGATCTTCTTTGGGGATGTCTCTGTCATCAGGTCGCACCTATGGAACATAGCCATCAGGCATCAGAATCCCACGGAAACTTTTTCTGCAGCAGTCTACTAGGGCCCGCCCGGCCGCCCATGCTAATGTCAGGCTCTGATGTCACACATCCTATATAAGTGTGCACAGCCCCGTTCCCTCCTTAGTAGTTTCCCACCGTCTACCATTTGTGCAGGGATTCTGTGGAAGCTTCATCACTTAGTTCGACTGCCAAAATTTCCTACATTTTTCCTTTTTCTTACCTTTGAATTACCTTAGCTTAAGGTGATTCCCTCCTCCTTTGTATGTTGAGAAGTAACCCTTTGTCAGCTCTTTTCTGTCATTTCCATTGCAGAAAGAAAATTTTTCAATAGACAAACACAAACTGCATCTGCTGTCTTGGGCCTATACAACGTTCTTGCCTGTGAGTCCTGCCTGAAGTTCAACCTCACTGCCTAGTGCCAATGCAAGAAAGCCCTGCAGAAGTTTCTCATGGAGCAACAGGCAGCCAGCGGAGAGCAGGGATCCTCCGGAGCCTCCCCACCCAGTCGCTGGCATCTTCTTAGGGCTTTCAGGCCACCAAGACCTGGAAAAATCCTCGAGGAGACACACACGATGGGACACTGATTGGTCTAAGGACCGTTCCCTATCCCCCCGCCGATGATCCCAGTCCCTGCTGGATTCCTCCTCGTCTTCTCCAGGGATCGCCCCATCGACTGCTCCGGCGTCACTATCTCGCCCCATGCAGTCCTCTGCTTCAACCAGGTCCCCCATGGAGGACTCTTCTCTCAGCCATCACAGGGCTGCAGAGGGGCCATCAGCCTCTGTGTTGACAGCTGCTACCCCACTGTCAAGTCCTCTTGATCCTCAAGGTCCTCAGGTGCTGGGCCCAACAACTTCTGCTCCTGCTAGAGGTTTATCATCATTGGACCTGGGCTACGTGCCCACTCCATTGATGCCTGTGTCGATGTCGATTCCATATCCTGCTATCCACCTCAATGCTATCCTTTTATCTATTACCACATCTCTCATTAAACAGTTTGTTCCATGGCCCTGGCCGTCATCACCTGCGCTGTCAAGTGCTGCTTCAGTGTCAATGCCAATTTGACCCGCTCGCCCTGTGCCTTCCAGAGAGCTATTGGTACTCTGCCCATTGGTCCCTGTCTCAGAGTAGGCCAAAGTCGAGGAGGAATACCATCCTGACTTCATCTTCCCTAAGGAAGAGAATGAGAAGGAAAATATTGAAATGGACTCCTCTGATAGGTTCACTGTCTTCTACAGGAGTGAGGAATCTGTCAAACACATGCCTAGGTACCCCCCACCCCGGAGGATCTCTCCTTTTCAATATTATGAAGCAGCTGTCCTCCGCCATGGGGTTTCAAGTGGAGGAAGAGGATGAAACCAGGAGGAATCTGGTGGACTTCTTGGAGATCCCGGAGTCTCCTCCCAAAGTTATTCCACCTCTGCTGCCAGCACTAAATGATGCTGCCACTGCGGACTGGCGCAGGCCCAGCATCGTACTAGCTATGCCCAAAAAGGCTGACAAGCTCTACCAGGCACCTCAGGGGTGCTCTTTTATGCTGCCTAGCCAGTGGTTATCAAGGCTGCGTATAACAGGACTAAGGCCTCTAAGCATCTTAGTTCCCTGCCCCCTGACTGTGGTCCAGGAAGCTAGATCTCTGGGGCAAGAGGACTTCTGCCTCTGCCACTCTGTGCCTTAGGATTGCCAGTTATTTGGTTGGGTTAGGGTTAGGTAGGTGAGTGAGGATTGAAGAAGTTAGGGAGGTACAGAGCTGGATCCGAGAAGGAGGAGTTGAGGATGTCAGCAATAAGTTGCGGGTCGGTGGAGATGGAGCCATTGATGTTGAGCTGGGATGGGGGAAAATGGATTTACCATTGATTTCCTTTATGTTGTCCCAGAATTTGCGGGCAGAGCCCCAGGAGGAGGCAAGGAAGGCTCTGTAGTCTGCTTTGGCTTTGCGAATGGCCCAGGTCCACTTGTTCCATGTGGCCCAGTATGACTGTCTGTCGGAGGGCTTGCCAGAGTCAAGGGCTCTATGCCAGAGGTTATCTCTGTGGAGAAGGGCTTGGGAGAACCAAGGGGTGTCAGGACCTTTGTCAGTACACTTGGCAAGGGGAGCAAATAGGTTACAGGCCGAGTTGAAAAAGCAGATGAAGTAATTGAGGGCACTGTCAATGTCAGAGGCAAGGTTGATTGGGGACCAGTCCCAGCAGGCAAGTTGATCTTTTAGCAGACCCAGCTTGCCAGGTTTGAGGCGCTGCAGAAGGATAGTTCTGGGAGGGTGGCTTCTGTACCTTGACCTGGTGCAGATTACTGTGGAGTGGTCACTTAGGGCGTTAGGGAGCACAGTGGTGTCAGTGATTTTGTGGGGATGGTTGGATAGGACAAGGTCCAGTAGGGTGGCGGAACCATTTGTGGGGTTGATCCAGGTGGGGTAGGTAACAAGTTGGGTGAAGTCGAGTGCGGCAATTGCATCTTTGTACTGGGAGGCAGAGATGGAGAGCCAATTAATGTTGAAGTCACCGAGTGTTATTAGGTCGCTTTTTGGGGGAAGGTGAGAGAGGTAGTAGAGTACAGATTGGAAGGTGAGTTTCTGGTTGTGAGGGGGAATGTAAACGGAGGTGATAATCAATGGGGCCCCGAAGGTGCCCGGGTGATTTTTAGGGAGAGACTTGAGCACCATGCTCCAGATTGGGGGCTTGAAGAGACTCAGGAGATAGATGGCACTACCACCCCACATTTCCCAACTCTGTCCTCCTGAACAGGGTGTATCCGGAGGATAGAGATGAATGAGTCAGGGTGGTCTTTGATAGCTAGGTCTCCACAATCACAAGGACGTCAGGCTGGTGCTGGATCTTCCAACCTTGGAGGCCATTAGACTTTTTTTAGGAGGCTTCAGATGTTTATAGAAGCAAAGCATAGCCCAGAGGAAGGGGAGCTGCGGTGGGGGTGGGCAGGGGGAGGTCCGGAGTTAGGGCAGGGCAGGCTGTGGTGGGGAAAAATGAGAGTGAGAGACTAGGAAGGGGCAGCGAGGCAAGGCAGCAGTGAGGAGGGGAGAAAAGAAAGGGAGAAAGGGTAGCAACACTGACTCCTAGTGGTCAGGGAGAGAATACTTTAGAAGGGGGATTGAGAGCGGGGGGTGCAGAAAGGGAGGAAAGCAGAGGCATAGATGCAGGCAGGGAATGGTTGGAGTGAAGTTGCGCACAATGCTGCCATCTGGTGGTAGAATGGGATAATCTGCAAAGGTAAGTTCAGACAGTTAAAAAAACAGGAGAGTCACGTGACAGGAAGATGTCCTTAAATTAAGGGACACCCCTGGGTGGGAGGGTGGCTGGGGCGAGCAGGGTAGTCGGCACGCAGCATCGACGGGCTAACACCCCTCACAAGCTGGCTGAGCAAGGGAGACTGAGCTGGTTACCTTTAGGGCTCCTGTGGTCCACGCTGTCCCATGGAGTGTGCTGGCATCAGTGTGAGTGTTGGGGATGGGGTTCCCGAGCCTAAGTAGGGAAGCAAACAAAGGATTGATTAGCATGCAGCAGGAAGGGAGTTCAAGGCTAAACCCTGAGTCTGGATGCCCAGTACACATGCGCTGGGGGAGCTGTGACTGCCAGAGAGGGCTAACTCAGAGAGAATGGAGCCCAGGGAAATGCCAGAGAATGCTACAACCACGTGGTGGGTGTCAGACAAACCCCATGGAGAAAGCAGGTAAAGGACTGTTCTAGGATCGTGGATATGTTGTTCATCCACACTCTTTGGCATGTCCCTTTCCACTTTAAATCTTGCCAGAAGTCTTCAAGCTGGCTCCTCCCACCCACCCGGGTGATATAACCCTTGGCTCCACCCCATGACGCCAGATCTTCCTTTCTGCTGGAAGATTCAGGTTGCCTCCTTAGTGCTCTGCATTTTGTAGGCCCTGTTTTCAAAACCTTCGGTTATTCCGAAACTTCGTCTAGTTCGCATTAGCGAGCGCGACTACTTACCTTCGATTATGGAAGATAAGTTTTCCCCCGGATTTCGTCAGTGTTCGTGTGACCAGAATATGTCACGCACTGATCCCCACACCGCATGCGTCTATTGCCTCCGTGTTGACCATGACACCGCGAAGTGCAATTTTTGTCTCGCTTTTCATCCTAACATCTTCGACAACCATCTCGCATGCCTGAAGTTGGGGAGGCCGGAAAAATGGAACCCTCCGGTGAAATCTAAGGAGGCTCTGTGGGCGGTTTCCGCGGCTGTGGGATCCACCGAGCAATTGGAATGCATGCAGGCCTTCGAGGAGGAAGTGGCTCGGGCTGCAGAATCTTCCTCTCGGAGCTTCTTTGTTTCGCTCAACCTGGGCTCCACCTTCTCGGGTTCCTTCCGAGAGTTGTGCCAGTCTCTCCCGACTAAGGAGGAAGGTCCTGCAGGCACGCACTCCTCTCGGCCCCGAAAGCGGAAAAAGGACCTGGGATCGTCTTCATCTCGGTGAAGACGTTCCTGGGATTGGGAAAGATCTCGGTCTCAGGAACCGGCAGTCTCGACTTCGGTCGAAATTGCCTCTTCGACCACTGGCTTCTTGGCTTTCCCATCGGGCAAATCGAGCAAAGTATCGATCGATGATGTTGAAATCATCATCGACCCACTGTCGCGGACTTTCTCAATCGGACTCCGGTCCTTACTTTCCCCGACAAGGAGACCCAGCCCACTGGGAATCCCATTGAGGAAGTGGTCCCCAACCCCGGGAAATCACCGGTCCCGCTGGTGTCTCCTGAGCGACCAAATCGGCCTGTCCGATCTCAATCGAGGTCCAGGACTCCCTCAACCGAAAGGCCAAGGAAGAGCCACAAGCGCTCTAAAAAGAGGCAACGCCATTAGTCGTCCTCGTCCTCCTCGGATGAGGAGAGGCTCCGGCAGAAACTCCGTCGCTGCTATGAGGACCTCATATGGCAACAGCTGATTTTGACTTGGCACAAATCAACCCCGCTTCTACCCCAGCCATTACTTGGCTTTCGGGCCCATGTCGTCACCTTGAGTTGATCAAGTCGGTTCCCCCACCTGCGAAGCTGGCGAAACCTCCGGTTCGACCTAAACTGGTCTCTCGACCAATAGTGTTGGATCCACCACCTGAGCAGTCTGTGGGTGGGGCTTCTTCTAAGGAAGATAGGTCAGACACTCGGCTTCCCCGGAGTCTTTCGGTCACTGTCACCCCGGACTGCCCTCGGCGGGTTGAGGGTGACTTGGGCGGTCGACCGCCATAACTGGATTCCTCGGATTCAGATGTGACCAGCCTACATTCTCATCCCGGGGATGACGAATCGGCCGGTGGGTTAGAGATGGAGGAAGGTCCTTCGTCCTTTCAGGGCATTTTTCGCCTCATCTCTTGAGTCCACAGGGATGTCCCTGGAGCCAATCCAGAAAAAGGAGGAGTGCCCTCTCACGGACATCCTGAAGAGAGGGGATACCCTGACTGAGGCCTTTCCTGTGGCCGAGACTATTGGCGGCCCAGCCTTAGAACTCTGGCAGCGCCCTGCCTCTTGTCCAGCTCCATCTGCCTGCATGGCCGACAGGTATGCGGTGCCCATGGAGTCCCTTGCGAGGTTCACAGAGCGCCCTTCGGCCGAGAGCCTGGTGACCGCCTCTGTGTTCAGGTGTGCTGGCAGTTCTTCCGACATGGACCGACCTCCTGAGAAAGAATCCAAACTCTTGGATCATGTGACCAGGAAGGTCTATGCGGCATCTTCTTTAGGCCTTTGTCAGGCAAGTTCGGCCATCATCGTGGCACACTTCTCCCATGCCCTTTCGAGGTCTTTGGATGAAGTCCTCCCACACCTCCCTGTGGACATGCAGACCACGGTCAAGCAGGTCCGGGGTCAGGGGCCGAGCTGTTGCCAAACAGCAGCTACAGACAGCCCTGGACATTGGGGATTCGTGTGCCTGTTTGATGGCAGCCGCAGTTGCCTCTCATCGCAGGGCTTGGCTGAGACTCTCCTCCTTTCCAGCAGATGCTCAGCACAGACTAGCTGATGTGCCTTTCCTGGGCACCAATCTTTTTGGCCAAGGTGTGGCTGGTCACCTTCACCATACTGAGCAGTCCAATGCAGTGTTCCCATTAAGGCTTCAGATCTGGGGTGCACTGCACCCTCTCAGAAATTTTCAGGGTACAAATTAAATTGTAAGGGTTAATTCTACCATTTGTACAACATTTTGTGAGGTACATATTACTTCAAACAAATTATTGGGGTACAGTGTACCCCTCACACAAAATGTACTTGAATTTCATAATTTGTACATGAATCACATACAGTTGGGGTAAATGAGACATTGGTCCAGTGCCACCTTGGATGCTACTTCTGCTAAGGGTTCTTTGGGCAAGAACCAGCAGAAGAAGAAGAAAACTTCTCGTGCTCTTCCACTGCGACACAGCAACCATCCTTTCAAGGAGGGCAGCAACAACAGCAGCAGGCTCAAGCTTGGTGCACCCGGCCCAAGCCCGGGCCTGCCCAGGCCCGTAAAGGAGGCAGAGGTTTGGGTCCTGGATCCTCCTCCTCCTCCAGGCCTGCTCAGTGACAGGGCGGGGGCCAGCTCTGCCACTTCCTTTCTGCCTGGTCCGCTGTCACTACGGACTGGTGGGTTCTCGAAGTGGTCGGTCAGGGACTGCTGCTGAAATTCGAGCAGTACGCTCCAAGCCGAGCCCGCGCCCCTCGGGAGGAAAGAGTATCCATCCAGACTCGGTCGGCTCTCCGAGACGACATTGCTCAGCTTCTCCTGAAGGAGGCAGTAGCTCCAGTGGCGGATCCTCCAGCAGACCCAGGCTTTGTCTCCAGGTACTTCCTGGTGCCCAAGCATATGGGGGGCTGGCACCCCATTCTAGAGCTGCACGACCTGAATCAATATCTCGGGTCACGCACCTTTTGGATGGTCACTCTGTCCCAGATCATACCATCCTTGGAGCGAAACATGGTTCTGTTCACTGGATCTGCAGGACGCATTCTTTCACGTCCCAATCCGTCCGTCTCATCAGCAGTTCCTCCACTTCGGAGCCGAAGGGACCCTGTATGAGTTCCGAGCCATGCCGTTTGACCTGTCATCGGCCCCATGGGTCTTAACCAAATGCATTGCAGTGGTGGCAGCCCATCTCAGGCGTCGGTGGGGGGGGGTTCAGGATTTATCCCTACCTTGATGATTGGCTCTTAGCAGGTCCCACCCAACAGGAGGTGAAGTCCAGGGACCTGGCCCTCCAGACCTGCTCCCAATTCGGCCTCCTGATCAATGAAGCCAAGTCAGAACTCATTTCTTCCCAGGTGATGTGCTTCATTGGGGCAGAGCTCGACTCTTATGAAGCCAGAGCTCGGCTCCCGGTGGACAGAGCGGAGGTTCTCTCCTCCTTTGCCCAATCATTTGTGGTTGGGTAATTGTGCCCTGCCTGGAACTTTCTACACCTTCTGGGTTACATGACAGCGTGCACCTCAGTGGTCTGTCTGGCCCGGTTGCACATGCGCCCCCTCCAGTGGGAGCTGGCTGCCTAGTGGACTGAGCACCATGGTCATTTCGACCAGCTGATCACTGTAACCCTGAAGATGTGGGACACTGTCCATTGGTGGACCGCCCCAACCCAGTTGCAGGAAGGGATCCTGTTTGTCCGCCCTGAGCCCACAGTCATCCTCACGACCGATGCCTCTCTCATGGGCTGGGGAGCTCACATGGGGCCAAAAGGGCACATGGATTCTGGACCCCCGAGGAATCCCGATACCACATCAAGCTGTTGGAGCTCAGAGCAGTCAGACGGGCACTGTCAGCTTTCACTCCTCAGATCCGGGGTCAAGTGGTTCAAGTCAAGACGGACAATACCACGACCATGTAGTACCTCAACAAACAGGGCGGCACACACTCCCGTCTGCTTTGCAGAGGGGTGCTCCACATCTGGACCCTTGTCAGCCGTTTGGAGGTGGATCTCCTAGCCATCCATGTGGCAGGAGCCTCAAACCATCTGGCAGATGCTCTTAGCCGCTTAGACGAGACATCCCACGAGTGGTCTCTGGGGCAAACTGATGGTGGGCCTGTTTGCCTCCAGGGAAAATACCAAGCTGAGGCTGTTTCATGCCCGCCCCCGCCGCAGGGCTCACTGCAGGGGGATGTCTTCTTGAGGCCATGGACCCCAGGCCTCCTCTACACCTTCCCTGCATTTCCCTTGATCCACAAGGTGCTCGTCAAGGTGAGGAGGGACAAGGCGAAGGTGATCCTGGTAGCCCCAGACTGGCGTGCCAGTTTTGGTATCCAGATCTCTTCAGCCTCGGCTGCAGGCCCCTGGAGCGTTTCCATGCCCCGACCTGATCTCTCTCAATCAGGGTAAGGTATACCATCCGGACCTCAATCCCTGCACCTCACAGCCTGGTACCTGAGCAGCTAGAGTTCCAGGCTTTGGGTCTACCGAGGATGGCCTCACTGTGGTGGAGGCATCCAGAAAGAATCGACCAGGAAATGTTATGCCTTGAAATGGAAAAGGTTTTCTGTTTGGTGACAGGGCAAGGGGCCTGGACCCTTTGTCCTGTCCAGTGGCTAACATTCTCAAGTACTTTTGGTCTCTATCCAAAGGGGGTCTTCGGTCCCGCCCCTTAGGGTGCACCTGACATCCATTTCTGCTTACCAGTCGCGGGCCAATCAGCTGATGTTGGCACAGGAGACAGTGGTCGGGCGCTTTTTCAAAGGCCTGGATCACATATCCCCTCTGGTGCATGAACCTCCACCTCCGTGGCTCATGGGCAAGCCATTCCAGCCAATGCACAAGTGTGCCTTGTCACACTTGTTGTGGAAGACGGCCTTCCTGGTGGCTATCACGTCTGCCAGAAGGACAGGGCAGCTCCAGGCACTTTTGGTGGACTCCCCTTATCTGGTTTTCTACAGGGACAAGGTTGTCCTGCGCCCCCACCCGAAATTCTTTCCGAAGATGTGTCAGAGTTTCACCTTAACCAGGTATTGACTCTGCGGTTTACTACCTAATTACACCTCTGAGGCTGAGTACAGGCTCCATACTTTGGACCTGAGGCAGCTCTCCTATTACAAGGAGAGGATGGTGGAAATTTGGGGAGAGGTTCACCAGCTGTTTGTCACCCACGCTAAAGCCGCTTCTGGCAGACCTGCAGCAAAATGGACAGTTGCTAGGTGGATTACATCTTGCATCGGTCTGTGTTATGAGTTGGCGGGCATGGAGCCTTCCAAAGGGATAAGAGCTCATTCTACCCACCATACCACTGCTTCAGTGGCTGTTCCAGGGACATCCCTATCCAGGAAATCTACCGGGCTGCTACCTGAAGTCAGCAAACACCTTCATTACCCATTACCACATTGACCTAGAGTCACGCTGGGATGCTGGTTTTGGGGCCTCAGTTCTCCAGTCTCTGTTCCCTAAGTAGGGGGTGTGCACCCTGCCTCCCTCCTCCTGGAGAACTGCTAGGAGTCTGCCAAAGAGTGTGGATGAACAACATATCCACGATCCCAGAAAAACAGGTTACTCACCTGTAACAGTAGTTCTAGGAGTGGTATATGTTGTTAATCCACACGGACCCACCCAGCCTCCCGGGCTGCGAAAGCACAACACCTGGCTTCCAGCGTGCTAAGGTCTGGCGTAATGGGGCGGAGCCGAGGGTTATACCACGCTGGTGGGTGGGTGGAGCTAGCTTGAAGTCTTCGGCAAGATTTAAAGTGGAAAGGAAATGCCAAAGAGTGTAGATGAACAACATATACCACTCCTAGAACTACCGCTGCAGGTGAGTAACCTGTTTTCAATGCTGTTCAATGCTGAAGACAAATACAGCTACTAGTAAAAGCAGTACTTCCTCATGCTGCAAACAAACAAGAAATACATTAGTCGCTACACTGGCAGGAAAGAACAGAACAGGCTAGCAATTCTGGCATGCAGTAATCGCTAGATGCATAGCCTGAAACTGTGTAAAACTCTTTCACCACAAGCTGGAGTTAGAACAGGTAGCGTTGAGAGAACGGAGTTAAATGCAGGGACTGCAGTTGCTAAATGTCCATATGAAGGAGCAAGAATTAAAGATCTTACTTGAGAAACAGCACTTGCAGCAAGTTACACCATTACGACTGAAGCCGGCAGGCGCCAGGACCACACGGAAATGTTCTAGCTAGCAGTATTCAAGGGGGACCGCCTCCAACGTTGGTCCTGCCCCTGACGTCAGGCGTAGTACATATGGAGGTGGTCCCCCATGATCCTCAGTTCTTTTCCCACTGTCAACTCGCCAGTATCGGCCTCTCGGTCTCTTTCTAGCGCACGACAACTACGGAACTTTCGACAAATATTTTCTCCACACAACTGATGTCCTCTCCAACTCCATCTCTTGAGGGTCACCTTTTGAAGTGTGCCTGTGGCAAACAGATCCCTTTCAAGGATCATCACTCATCCTGTGTGTGTTGCCTAGGCCCGGACCACGACACCAAGGCCTGCACCTTTTGCCAGGGTTTAATAGCCGCACCAGCATCCACCGTCAGAAGGCACTTCAGGCATATCTTCTCGAAGAAAAGCTGAAAAGGATGGACCAAGAACCTTCCTCCAGGGGAGACTCTTCATCAAAATCCCACAAACACCGGGAGAAGATGAGGTCTAGGTCCCCAACTTGGGCCTCGGAGTCCTGCAGCTCCGGCTCCAGATCGGACTGCTCTCCCTCCAGGGCTCGGTCGCAGCTCCCCCCCCCCCCCCAGTTAAGGTCAGGTCTTCAGGCTCTTCCTCATGCCAGCTTCTTAAGACATCGAGGCCTCGGTTCCTCAACCCCATCCAAGGCCTCTTCCAAGTCTGCTGAGCGCCATAAGTCATCTTCCTCCACCCGACATTGGGACACGACACCAGGTCGGTCTCCCAACCGCCCAGAGGTCCTGATCCGGCACCCAGAAAGACCAAGGACCTGATGTCCCTAAAACGGATGTTGGACCTGATGTCGGCCAAACATTCAAAATCGTCTCGGCGCTCACAGGAGCCAACGACACCTGCTAGACACCCATCGTTGTCCAGGCGTTCGCCAGGTCTGAAGACATCAGCCAGGAGAAGGACGTCTGCAACTCCGGAGCGGAAGACCGCACCCCCGTCACGGGCAGACGCTGGTCGTAGGGAATTGACAGAGGAGGACACTCCACAGCCCGAAGACCAGGCGGGCGACACCAAGGATGCCGGGCTCCCATGGGAACTCTCCCTGGACTGGGAGACCCCTGACGCCCGACCCTGGCGACAGACCACTGGCGCCAGGCCCGTCGTCGGGCATGAACATTGCAGAGGTAAAGGAGCTCTTTACCTTTTGGTGGGACATCATCAAGAAGGATGTGGTCCCCGCCCGTCCTCCTCCTACTATTCCTATTCCTACTCCTCCTCCTCCTCCTACCCCTTCACCGCCTATGCCCCCTCCTCCACCTAAGGGGCCAATAGGACGACCACCATCCCCCAATGAGCAGACTCCACCTCCTAGGGGCAGATCTACAGACAGGAGAAGGCCTCCCTCCAGATCTCCTTCAGGGTCGCCCAGCCCCAAACGAGCCCGGTATACTCCATCGGGAGGATTCAAGATCGGATACTTGGAATACTCCAGATCTCCTTCTCCATCAGCATCTCCTCTCCTGACCTACATGACCTCCTCAGGTTTCCGCTGGATGATCCCTCTTCGCTGAGATTATGAGGGACATCCAGGACAACATGGGGTGGGATGCTGAGGACCTTGACCCCAAACGACAACGCCTTGCCCACTACCTTTGGCAAAAGACTCAAAGCCTGTGGTAGTGCCATCATTGGTGGACACCTTTGCGGACGTCACCAAGGCTACGTGGAAGTGTCCACACTCTTCTCCCGCGGTGCCGAAGAAGGCTGACCGCCTGTATAAGGCTCCTAGAGAAGACCATTACTTGGCGAAGCAACCTCTGGCAGATTCCCTGGTCATCACTGCCTCACATGACCGGTCTCAAAGGCCCCAGCATATGAGCACTCAGCCACCGGACCAGGAATCCAAGCAATTGGATGTCCTGGGGAAGCGCACGTATGCGGCTGCTACATGCACCATCAGGTCTCTGAACTACCTTACCCATATAGTGCAGTTCCAGAATGTCCTGTGGGAACAGGGCAGGACCTGGTTGAAAAGCTTCCTGATGGCGACCAGAAAGTGGAGCTCCTCAACCTATTCCGCCGGGTCAGTTGTGGGATCCAAGTGCTTAGAGCCGCATACCATTTCTCAGAATCTTGGCCATAGCTGCAGCTTTAGGTGTTTGTCTCGGAGACACTCCTGGCTCCGTGTCTCGGCTTCACCTGGACACAGAAGAATATTCTGAGCGTCCCGTGACAATGGCGAGATACTCTTTGGTGAATCCTCGAGAAGGTCATCACCAAGCTCCAGGACGCAGGGAAGGCAGTCCGATCTGTACAGGCCATGTACAGATCCAGGCCTAGTTCCTTTTGTAGGAACCAGAGCCGTTTTCGCGGTTGGCTACAAAGGCAGCAGCAATGTTCCGGCCAGCAGCAGAGGGGCACTTTTTCGTGCAAGGCCCAGGCCAAATCGTCCCCAGGCAGAGGCCAACATTATACAAAGTTAGCCCAGCCCGCAGGGACAAACGCTGCCACAGCATGACTCCTTCCCAGCCCCTGCCCTTCCTCTGGATTAACGGGCAAGGAAAGTCAGAGGTGACATCGCTCGCCACTTTTAAGGGTGGCAGTCAATCACCACTGACAGGTGGGTTCTCCAGTTGGTCAAGAAAGGCCATTTCATAGGGTTTCTAGACCGACCTATAGACCTCTCTGCTCTCCCGTTACTCGGGTCAGCATGCCCTGCTCATACAGCAAGAGGTGCTCGCACTTCTGGGAAAAGAATCCATAGAGCACGTACCAAGGAACCAGAGGGGACTAGAATATTATTCTCACTTCTTTCTGGTTCCAAAGACGACAGGGGACCTCCGTCCAATACTGGACCTCAGCGACCTCAATGTCTCGATCGGCGTACAAAGCGCTCCATGGTGACCCTCCTAGGTCTGATTCCTGGCGTCCGGTCGCGACCGGAACCGATGTGACCATCCCCACATCCGTTGTACCGGTTCTCCGCAGCCTTCGCTGCCATCCGAGGACTCAGAGTCCCCCCAGCCCGACCCCAGGGATTTTTCCCCTCTATCTTCGGACGACGCTGGGGACCTTACTCCGTCAGACCGTCCCCCGGTTGGTGCGCCGGATCGGACGTCAGCTCCCCGGATGCCGGCCCCGATGCCGGTACCTCCAATGCCAGGGCCTCTGATGCCGGCCCTGACGCCGGTTCTACCGACTCCGGGAGACATCCCACTTCTGGATGTCCCCCCTCCGCCAGGCCCTCCAACGTGGACCCGCCCGTGAGGCCGCCAGCCGGACCGTCTGCTCCAGCAGCTCCCCCGGCTCCTGGGTACCCTCCGTCCTATCCGGCGCCGCAATACCCGACGCGAGTTTTTCCGATGCTGCAGTACCGGAGCGGGATTTCCGCAGCAGGGTTTGGATGCTGTCCATACAGGTACAACCCGTATCCTTATCCCCCGCCTCCTCCTCCACCACCCCCACAGTCGCCGGTGGACCTGCAGGAGTCTCTGGCCTCCTGGTGGGCTGAGGCCAAGGCTCAGCTCACCAGGGAGGTCGAGAGCCGCCTTCCGACGATGGTGCCATCTCAGGTTCCCGTACATCCAAGGCAGCACACTCCCTCACCACCTCCGGACTCCAGGGTTCTTCCATCTGGATCCAGAGAGGGGCAGGACACGCTTCCCCGGGGGCTTCCCAAGGGGTCCGTTCCTCCCCCTGGTCGGGAAAGGGAGTCTTTTTCCTCTTCCTCCTCCTCCTCTTCACCCTCGGACTCCTCAGATTCTTCTGATGGTTGCTCCGAGAGGGACGACGAGCCACGCTCTCCATCGAAGCCCAGGCCAAGAACTCCTCCAAAGTCTCCTCCGGAAGATCCTTCTTTTACGGAGTTGCTAAGGAAAATCCAGGAGGTTCATCACTGGCACACCCTGGAACCAGATCCTCAGCATCTGAAACTCGCTGAACATCTGGATCTGCCTGTGACAGCTCCTACTTTGGTGCCACCCTGGATAGAGCCTCATGCCGACCTCGTCACCATCATATGGAAACAGCCGTCGGCTTTAGCCCCACTTCCAAGGAACTCGAATAGGCTATATCAGGCTCCAGAGGGTGTTGATTTCCTGGATTCTCACCCTCGTGCCGACTCGGTTGTGATTAGCGCCACTCACGGCCGGTCGGCCAACCCAAAACACCTCAGCTCATTGCCACCTGACAAGGAATCCCGCCTTTTGGACCAGTATGGGAAGAAGATCTTTGCTTTCTCCACGCTGGGGTTCAGGGCTCTGAATTATATTGGCCATATGGGGGACTACCAGAAGGCCATTCTGACTCAGGTGGAAGCCAAATTGGACTCCCTGCCAGACTCCCAAGTCAAGCAGGAGTTGGCTGATCTTGTCCGCTCTGCTCATTCGGCCAGTCGACACATGCTTCCTGCGACATACGATGCAGTACACACTGCTGGACGGAGCTCAGCTTTCGCCGTAGGCCTACGGCATCATGCTTGGCTCCGTGTGTCAGGGTTTGTCCCGGAGGTGCAATCCGCTGTCCAGGAAGCGCTCTTCTGGGGGCGGTGCTTTTTGGTGGTGATGTCAAGGACATCATCACCGATTACTAAGAAGAAGGGGCGGCACTGAAGTCTATTGATTCCATGTACCCGTCCCCATCAGCAGCAGTGCCGTCCCTTTCATGAATAGATCGACCAAAAGCGAAGAAACCAGGGCCACAAAGCAGCTGGGCCCCCACAGCTGCTAAGCCCCCGCCCAAAAAAGCAGTGAGTGCTTCAGCTGCGGCGCTGCCCCACACCACCTGACTTCTTCCTCTCCCACAGCCTCTGGACTCCCCAGAGGAACCGGTAGGAGGGAGGTTTTCCCTCCACCTTCCGGGCTGGGAGAGGATAACAACAGATTCTTGGGTGCTCCAGCTCATCGCAGAAGGACACTCGATAGAGTTTCTTCAAAAACCAGCCCGCCACCCCCCTCTGAAGTTGTTGTATTCAAGGGAACATCTTCTCTTGGTCCAGGAGGAAATTTCAGCTCTACTGCTGAAACATACAATAGAACCTGTCCCCTTCATCTGCAAGGGACAGGTTACTATTCCATTCTTCCTGGTCCCAAAGAAGACAGGAGATCTCAGCCCAATTCTGGATCTCAGTTCCCTGAATCTTTTTGTGGAATACAAAAAGTTCAGGATGCTCTCTTTGCAGAGCCTTCTGCCCCTCCTCCGGCCGGGTCAATGGCTTTGTGCTCTGGATATGCAGGATGCTTACCTGCACATTTCCATTTGCCCATCTCATTGCAAATACCTTCGTTTTGCATTCCAGGGGGACCACTACCAGTTCAAGGCACTCCGTTTGGTCTTTCCTTGGCACCCCGAGTATTTACCAAATGCCTGGCAGTGGTAGCGGCCCACCTGCGTACCAAGGGGATGCAGGTTTTCCCGTACCTGGACGATTGGCTCCTGGCGGCCTCGTCCAGGGAGGAACTCCTGCGCTGCCTCTCCTTTACCCAGCAGGTTTTTGCCTGCCTGGGTATTACCATCAACCATTCCAAGTCTCACCCGATCCCATCCCAGAGACTACAGTTTATGGGGGTGATTCTTGATACGACCACGGGCAGGGCCTTCTTGCCACCGGACAGGGCGTCCACCCTCCAGACTCAAATAAGTCTGCTATCCAGCCACAGGCGGGTCTCTGCAAGGTCGGTCCTTCGCCTTCTGGGGCTCATGGCGGCTGCTATCCTGACAGTTCCTCGCGCTCAACTCCACATGAGAATTTCTCAGTGGACTCTATGCTTCCAATGGGATCAGTTAGTGGACGACCTAGATCACACAGTTCTGGTCTCCTCACTGATGCTTCGAGACTTGCAATGGTGGATGGTTCGAGAGAACCTGTTTCGGGGAGTTCCCTTCTTTCGTCCTCCCCCCTCCCAGACTCTAACCACAGACATCTTGGGCGAAGGTTGGGGAGCCCATCTGGGCCCTCATCGGACCCAGGGCTCCTGGTCCAAGTTCGAACAAGCTCTCCACATCAGTGTGCTCGAGCTTCGGGCAGTGTTGTACGCTCTCCAAGTCCTTCACCAATACATCCTTCCCGGCCACCTAGCTGTCCAGACAGACATGTGCGTGGTTTTGTATATCAACAAACAGGGAGGGACTCGGTCCTACCCTCTTTGCAGGGAGCCAATGAGTGTTTGGGATTGGGCAACACAACACGACCGTCACCTTACGGCAGTTCACGTTCCGGAAGTCGACAACACCCTGGTAGACGAGCTAAGTCACTCTTCTGCTTTGACTCACGAGTAGGAACTGGACCAAGGGGTCCTAGACAGTATCTTCCAACTTTGGGGAACACCGCAGGTCGACCTGTTCGCATTCCCCTAAACGCAAAGATTCCCGTCTTCTACCCGCTCGTTCCAGAGCGAGGCGCTTTCTGGAGAAACTCTCTGTCTCTAGACTGGAAGAACAGATTTGTCTATACCTTTCCCCCAATTCCACTTATCCCACGAGTCTTGCAGAAACTAGCTTCAGAAGGAGCATAAATGATTCTGATTGCTCCTTTCTGGCCCAGGCAAGTTTGGTTCTCTCTTCTACAACAATACTCAGAGGATCATCCTCTTCCTCTATCTCGAGGTTTACTGACCCAGGATCAGGGGACCCTGGTCCATCCAGGCCTCAAACCCCTTCAGCTGCACACATGGCTCCTGCAGACTTAGCTCAATCCCGTTTTGGGTGTCTCCCAAGTGGCGGAGATTATGGTGGAGGCCAGAAAACCCTCCACTAGATCCACTTACGCTTTGAAGTGGAAAGATTCACTATCTGGGCCACTTCCAAGAGCGAACCTTTCTCCTGTTCAGCAGAGCTTCTGCTGGAGTATCTACGCCATCTGTTTGACCTGGGTCTCAGTCATTCTTCTCTGAAGGTACATATGGCGGCCATCTCGGCCTATCATGTCCCCTTTGCAGACAAAACTTTCACTCAATTGGAGGTCTCTAAGACCTTTCTCAGTGGGGTCCTCCATCTGAGACCCCCTATCCATACTCCTGCTCTCCCTTGGGACTTGAACTTTGTTCTCGAGAAACTTACTCTGCCTCCCTTCGACCCGGCAGCTTCTGTGGATTTGAAGTTCCTTTCGTGGAAGACTCTCTTCCTAGTGGCCATTACTTCCGCTCGGAGAATTTCCGAGCTCCAGGCCCTGATGTGCAAAATCCCATACTTGATTTTTCACAAGGGACGTGTTGCTCTTCACATGAATCCTAAGTTTCTCCCTAAAGTAGTAGCAGAGTCTACTCTAAATCAGTCCATAGAGTTACCCGCCTTTTTCACGCAGTACTCTAATCAAGGGGAGTATTTACTCCATACTATGGATGTTCACCGGATTCTGAGGTACTACACCAACAGGACGAAGCATCTCAGAAAGACTGATCAATTGTTCGTCTCTTTTGCTCGTAAAAGGTAAGGTAATGCTGTTTCTAAGCAATGCCTATCTAAGTGGTTGGCTCATTGCATCACTTTCTGTTATGACAAATACAACAAGACCCTCCCGGGTCAGGTAAGAGGCCACTCCACTAGAGGAGTAGCTGCCTCAGCGGCCTGTTTCAAAAATGTGTCTGCGGCAGACATTTGCACTGCCGCCACCTGGACTTCTGTTCATGCCATCACGAAACACTACAGTTTGGATGTTGCCTCTACTGATAGAGCAGGTTTGGGCTGGCTGTTCTGCAAGGCCTCTTACCTTGAGGCTTCACATGGCTAGAACTGCTTCTTGAGTGGTTTTCCTCGTCGGTGCCTCCTCTTTGTTTCCAGACTGCTTGGGATTCAGTCATATGTGTAATTACCTGCAGAGCCCTCTCGAGTAAGATAGTACAGTTACGTAAGAACTTACCATAACAGTAGATCTTGAGAGAGGCTCTTGCAGTAGGTAATACATTCCCTCCCGCGATCCCCCTAGGCTTTTTCAGCTCCTTTTCCAGTGATGGAAGTAGCCGCTCCTCTCTCGTCCGGGCCTTTCTGGCCTGTGGCAGGAAAGAACTGGAAGGTGGGCGTCAGGGACCGCCCCTTTATACCGATGTCGCCTGACGCCGGTCACCTGACGTGGGGGCGGTCCCTCGCCAGGGACTGCTAGCTAGAAATTTTTCCATGGGGTCCTACCGCCTGCCAATGTCAGTCCTATATGTAATTACCTACTGCAAGAGCCTCTCTCTCTCGTGAAGATCTACTTTTACGGTAAGTTCTTACGTAACTGTACTTTCTAGGGATGGTATATGATGTTCATCCACACGGACCCTCCCAACCTCCCCTGGCTTTGGCGCACACAACTGCTTCCAGTGAACAAGTTGTGGTGTCATGGGGCGGAGCTGAGGGAGTTACCACCTGGGTGGGTGAGAGGAGAAGTTTGAAAACTTTCTGGCATCAACTTAAAGGGAAAGGATGATGTCTTTAAGTGTGGATGAACATCCTATACCACTTCTAGAGCTACTGTTACAGGTGAGTAACCGTTTTTACTTCCAAGCAAGCCTTTGTCCTAGGCAAAGGGGAGATGTGAGATACTGAAATACACATCCACTCTTCCCAAGTACACTTGCAGTAAAATGGGCATCTTTCTGACAAACTTTAGGTTCTGGCCTTTTGGACATTACACATAAAAAAAAAAAATACAGAGAAACATGAAAGCAATATGTCTGCAGTAGCCAAAACACCACACCCTATATTTAATTTACGGTAAGTAGGGGTGTGGTCAGATAATGTTCAGTCTCCTATAGCAACTTCTCTTATAGTTGATCTGCCATCTCCTTAGGGAGGAAAAAGTAATCTAACCTGGAATAGACCTTGTGAACTGCAGAGTAGAGCATGTAACCTTTGCTGTGTCACTGGCTATGTCTCCAAGAGTCAATATACCCAAGTTCTGTGAGAAGTTTGCCAACTTGTGCTATTTCACAGTCTACCTGTGGGAGGTGAGAGCTGGTGTCCAGATGGGGATTTTCATCCATTCAATGATTTTGGGAAAAAGGTTGCAGAAGAAGGCAAAATTAGAACCTGGGGGGGGGGGGGCGTATACAGAGGCTATTGTTAATAAGGTACCACAGTAATTACCCTTTAAAGGAGCATAACGCCCCTCTGGGTCTATCAACGTGTCCTTCACCTCAAAAGAAACCAGGCTGGGAATTAGGATTACTGTACCACGTCAATGGCCCTGTTTATAAGTAGAGGCAAACTTTTTGTCGTATCCAAATTTTACAAGCTTGTCATGCTCTGATTTAGAAAGATGGGTTTTTTGCAATAGGAGAAAGTCCGCCCCATTTTTTTTTTCAAAAAGGAAAGTGTTTTACTTCTCTTGACTGGATTGCTGAGGCCATAAACATTGTACGAAAGAAAAGTGGTAGATGTATTAGCCATAGTCACTTGTAAAAAAGTTAAAGCTAGTATCCTCTAAAAACCCACCCACAGGCAAGTTGCGGCAGAGTAGCGTTAGGTAGACTCTTAAAATGCCACGGGTGACAGCACTGTATTCTAAAATAACAACAACCAACTGCATTCAGAACATGGAACACAGCTATGATACAATAAACCTTTGTGCTTCCAAAGTTGAAGGTTTGAACTTTCAGACCTCTAATCCCATCCCCTAATAGATGGAAATGCAAAGGCAATCAAAGTAGGGGAGGGAAAAAAGAGGTGGCTGTGCGCCCTAGTAGGGTTCCCTCTTTCAGAGTCCAGGGTGGCAGTTGTGAACTCTCCGTAATCACTAGAAAGATGTCCAAAACAAACCCACATACCGAGAGAAGGCGGGAGATGCCTAGCACAGACAGGAAAAAAACAAAAAAAAAACAACACTAGTAAAGCATCTGCCCCCTCCACCTCGCTGTAAGTCTTATTACATATAATGCAGCAACTATACGTCCTGTAAGGGACAGGCTTAGAAGGGACTATAATGGGCTGCTACAGGGGAAAAAGTACAGGAACAGTTTAAAACGATATGTATAGGGTAAAATAGAAGTCCCATTTAATACATTTCTTCTTCAAACCATCCGGGGGGTAGGGAATAAAACAGAACAGCAAAAATAAAACATTAAGATTGGAGGAAGGAGATATCCTTTCCCCTCACCCCATCAAGAACAAAGTTCTAAATCAGAAAACGTATGTTGGTCCAGAAGCAACTCATAAAGACAAACCTGGAAAAAAGATACAGATAGACAGGCATGGCAGTACCCTCCCAAAGTTCCATACATGCATATAATGCAAACGATATTTATTAACAAGAGCTGGTTCCAGGCAACAAGTGCAGTGGTTCTGTGGCAAAGAAACCCATTAAAAAGAATAACCTGGTGCCAGTCTATTTCTAGGGAACCATCGGAATCGGTCAGTTCGCTATACATATGCCCATACAAAGTAAAAAGAAAAATTTAAGAACCTTAATGAGAGGCACCCTACAGTGTGTCCATCGAGTCTAAAGTTCGGATCAGTTAAGTATCCATCCGAAGACCAACATTAAAGTCCAGGAATAGGGGAGAGGGTAAAAAGAAAGCCCGATTATAGCTCACCTGTCCCTGATGGTAAAAGAAAGAGGTTACTCCAAAAAGCAGAGGACTTGCCTGATAATATCTGTAATCTGGCACACCGGAACCCACAAACGGAGCTATGATATCAGGGGAATTTTGCAGAAAGAATAAAAATGAACAAGTCCATTATAGGAGCAAGCAGAGGAATACTCACTTTCAGGATCAGTAGGATAATTAACTGAGATCCTCCAGCTTGTAAGATTTTCGCAGAAAAGTATTCCCTCCAAACGAGGGTGTAGAAATCAGCCCGTATGTTCCAGTACATAGAACAGTCAGCCTCTGCTAGTTGGGGTTCTTCTGAAATGCCTGGCAGTTTCTTCAGTAGATCTTGGATGTGCTGCAAGGCGAGGGAGGTTCACTGTGGTCCCATTTAGACGGGCTGTCCGAGTGCTTACTAATTGCCAGTCAGTTGAGGAGTCTTCTTTCTGTGTGGCTCTCCTGTCCTCTGTCGGTAATTAAAATCCTTTCTCCCTTAAAGCCTCCCAAGTCACTATAGGAGTATCGTACGCCACTGTGCCCTCTCTCCAGAAGACTCTGTTTTACTGGATGTGGTGTTTGAAAATGAATTTGTTTGGATACGAGAACCTTTAAGATGTCTCCTTGTGCCAGGTACTGGTGCTGGAAATCAGGGGGCTAGTTGTGGTCAAAGAAAAGATGCAATTCCAGGTACCCGATTTCTTTTTTTGCCAGGCTCGGCGTAAGATATTCTCCTTTACCTGGTAACTAATAAATTTGAGAACTATAGAGCCTGGACCAGCTTTTGGGTCTTTTGGTCTAGGAAGACTAGCTTTGTGCGCTCACTCTATATGAAGGACATAGTCAGTTGTCAGGTCTAAGACATCTTTTAATACATCATTAAGAAAGTCAAGCATATTGCCAGTTTTGGCTCCTTGTGCAAGTTAAATGAGCTGTAAATTGTCGCGGCGTGAGTGGCTTTCTAAATCCAGGCATTTATTTTCAGTAGCGGGTGCATGTTGATATAGAACTTGAACTTCATGACCCAGATGTAAAGCATTATCTTCGGTAGTAGAAAGATGGTCCTTGGCCTCTTGAACCCACTGCTCAGTCTGCGTCAACTTTTTATTTAGTTGTTTGAATTCGGCTTTATTTTCTGCTCTCATCTCCTGAATCTCTTTTAACAGCAGTTCAAACCTGTTACAGGAAAGATGTTCCATCTTTTGTTCTGTATCGTACGTGGGCCCCTTTTCAAGCGTTTGAGACTGTCTCCGGCTATGTCCCGGGGAGTTAGGTAAGGATCCTACTTCATCCTTCTCTGGTTGGCTAGATTTTAACGTCAGTCTGTTGCTGCATTCTTGTTGTGGACCTCCTTCTGTCATCTGAGCAGTTTTGTGTTAAATAATTGTTTTAAATTGAGGTTTTTGGCAGGTGTGTTCAGAACTCAAGTCTCAGCTACTGAGCTGGCCCGTGACGTCCACGGAAGGGGGAGGTTCAGGGCAATATGAGGAAGTATTATTCACAGAGAGGGTAGTGGATGCATGGAACAGCCTTCCTGAGGAGGTTGTGTGATCTAAAACTGTGGGAGAATTCAAAAATGCATGGGACAGACATAAGGCAATTCTTGTGGGGGGCAGGAAGAAATAGGCTGTTGGTTAACTAGGATCTGCGGCCTATCCTGTAGGTAGGGGAAGTGGGCAGACTAGGTGGGCCAAGCGATCCTTATCTGCAATCAAAGTCTATGTTTCTATGGAAGTCAGCGTTGAATTTCAACTGCCAAACTTTGGACTACCTCTCTAATATTTTTACGTCCTTCTGTAGTTCCCTAACCCCTTCCTTGCTCTCTGTCCTGCCACAGAGCTTCATGTCATCTGCGAAGAGACGCATCTTGCCTTAAATTTCTTTTCCTATGTCACTGATGAACATACTGAAGAGGGCTATCCCCAGTAACTGAACTCTGTGGCCCCCCACCCGTGACCTCCCTCTCCCCTAACTTCTTCACTAAACTTCTGTGTGACACAGAATCCAGTGCCTTGCTGAAGTCAAAGTAAATCCACTGCTTGTCCCTTGTCCACTGGCCTAATTATTCAGTCAGAGAGCACTACCATGTCCGTCTGACAGGACCTCCCTGCCATGAATCTGTGCAGTCTACTAGCCTGGAGCCCATTTCTCTCCAGGTAGTCCACTAGGTCCTCTTTGACTAGTGTCTCTATTAGTTTACCTACTATGGAGTTAAATCTAATGGGTCTGTAGTTTCTCGGTTGCCCTTTGTTTGCTCCTTTGTGATGCGGGACTATATCTGCCACCCTCCAATCTTTCAGAACCACCCCTGACTCTAGAGAGCTATTGAACAGCCCTTCCAGGGGATCAGCCAGATCTTACTTCAGGAGAGCTCTTGCAGTAGGTAATTACCATTAGGACTAAGCTGCCAGGTGCATGACAGCTCGGAAAAATGTAGCTAGCAGTGTCTGGTGGGGGTAGCCCTAAGTCACGTGACGTTGTCCATGTGACACTATATAGTGAGCAGTCCCACACCTGCTCTCCAGTTCTTTCCTGCCGCGACCTTTTCATGTCAGACCTCGCGGTAATGCTGCTAATGTCGACCGCCATTTTGGATGAGTATTTCTACTTATTTTTCTTTTTATTTCTTAGAGTGTTAGTATTTCTATGCTTTGTGTATTCTAATTTGCATAAAACAAGTGTAACTCCTGTGGATCTCAGCTCCCTCACAAAGACGGCCATTCCTCTGCCTCTTCTGCCTGGGCCCAGAGCACAAGACCGAGGACTGTGAGGCCTGCCAGAGCTTAAACCAAGCCACACAGAATCACTGTCAACAGGCCCCGGAAGCCCATATTTTAAAACAAAAATGGCCTCCATGGAAGAAGAGCTGCAGAAACTCAGGAGTTCTTCCTCTTCACCAGAGGGACATCGCAAGAAGAAGAAGAAGGATAGGGAGAGACATCGGGACCGGGATCTGTCTCCTTCCCACCCGCTACTCCACTTGGGGACTGTGGGCATTGAGTGGCCTTTCCTCCTGGGAAAGCACCCCTCCCACCAAGACTGCTTCTGCTGCCAAAGAGCAGCCATTGGACACCCCCCCCCGCCGGATCTTGTTTTGATTCCAGCGGGAGTCTCCTGGAAGCTGGAGACACCTGCTACCCTTAGGCCCATCAAAACCACTGGGTCTAATGTGAGTGGCAGGACCGATAAGTCAGTCATCAGCTCCTCTGATGACCACCTGGCCACGGTTGATGTCAGGTGCCGGCCCTGCCGGCGAACGCCCAGCCAAGGCTGATAAGTCGGACACCAGTTCCACTGGTGAACGCCCAGCCTGGACCCTCTGTCAGGCCCCGATAACAGACCCTACTTTTGAGCCTCCGGACTAGCTGCCACCTGTGCTGCAGCCTCCTCTCCACCTCTTGTGGTGAACCCTTAGGATTCCCTGTACACCTGGAACCAGAAGAGGAGGCGACCACCTGTCGACACCACCTCGCAGCCGACTCCAAATTGTCCAACGCTAATGCCTCCATTGGCCCAGTGCCTACATCTGATGTCCCACCATCTGGGCTCTTTGCTCCTCCTCAGACCCCGGCGGGGCCTTTTGACCTTTCGGAGCTGATGACAGACCCTCTGCCTGAAGGTCCAATGCCAGACCTTCCCTTGCCAGGTCCTGCCAATGTGCCATCGGATCCTCAACCAGGCCCCTCCGGGCCTTCAGCCAGGCCCTTCGGCCCTTCTGCTGTGCTCCCAGGCAGGTCCCTTGGCTCCTCTGATGGGTCCTCCGCCAAGCTACAATACCTGGCGCACATTATTCTTCTCCAGGGTATCCGTCATCAGGTTTCCCAATGTCGAAGTTTCGATGCCAGGCAATCCATCCTTAACTATCTGAAACCAGGATATCCTATGCGGGGTTCCCGTCGCCAGGATACCTGACACCTCAGTACCCTGTGCCAGGTTACCCTCTTGTCGGGGTATACTTCTATTTTCAACCGCCCCACCTCTGCCACCCCAGTCTCAGGTAGACATGCAGGCAGTGTTAAGCTCTTGATGGAACAGGCCAAGACACAATTTGACTCTGAACTGGACAGGCGTCAGCTGGTGGCTACCTCTTCAATGGTTCCCTCAGAACCGGCGACAAGGTCTCTTTCATCAATGGAGTCTTGCCCATAGACCTCCAGTAGTTCTCACGAGATCATCACTTTGCCCAACTGTTCCAGGGGCTCCCAGTGGCTATTGAGATTCCGACCTCCGGACAAGGAGTCCAAGAACATGGACCACTCTGCCGTGGGGTGTCTGGCAGCCTCTTCCTTGGGCCTTCGTCAGGCCAGTTTGGCTGTAATCATGGCACACTTCTCCCATGCCCTGCTAGGGTCACTGGATGAAGTACTTCCTCACCTCACCGCGGACATGCAGACCACGGTCAAGCAAGTCCATGATCAGGGCCATGCTGTAGCAGCTCCAGACGGCCCTGGACATTGGGGATTCTTGTACCCGCTCTTTAGCAGCCGCAGTGGCCACCTGCCGCAGGTCCTGGCTGAGGTTATCCTCCTTTCCGGTGGATACCCAGCACAAGTTAGCTGATGTGCCTTTCCTTGGTACTGACTTGTTTGGCCAGGAGTGGCAGGCCACCTTCAGCGTATTGAACAGTCCAGTGCCACCTTGGACGCCACTTCTGCTAAGGGTTCCTCTGGCAAGAACCAGCAGAAGAGGAAAAGGAAGCCTTTTCGGCAGTCCTCCCCCTGCGGTCAGGCAGCCCTCCTATCAACGAGGTCAGCAGCACCTAGAGCGGCAGCAGGCTCAAGCTTGGCGCCCTAGGCCCAAGCAGGGCCCCCAACAGCCCTGTAAAGGAGGCCAAGGTGCTGGTTCAGGAGCTTCCTCCTCCTCCTCCTCCTCCTGTAAGTCTGCTCAGTGACTTGGTTGGGGGTTGCCACCCCTACACCTGTCACACCTGCCCTGGGTCCTTCCATGTGGGATCGGCTCCGCCACTTTCTTTTCACCTGGTCCGATATCACTTCGGACAGGTGGGTTCTAGAAGTGGTAGGGCAGGGACTGCCTCTGGAATTCCAGCAGTACCCGCCCAGCCGAGCCCGCGCCCCTCGGGAGGAAAGGATCTCCGCTCGCACGCAGTCTGCTCTTTCGAGATGACGTAGCTCAGCTCCTCTGCAAGGAGGCAGTAGCTCCAGTGCCGGATCTGCCTGTAGACCCAGTCTTCATATCCAGGTACTTACCGGTGCCCAAGCGGATGGGGGGTTGGCGCCCCATCCTAGATCTCCACGACTTGAATCAGTATCTCATGTCTCGCACCTTCCGGATAGTAACTCTGAACCAGATCATACCATCCCTGGAGCGAAACATGTGGTTTTGTTCACTGGATCTACAGGACACGTTTTTTCATGTCCCAATCCATCCATCCCACCAGCAGTTCCTCCGCTTCAGGGTCGAAGGGACCCTGTGCGACTTCCAAGCCATGCCGATCGGCCTGTCATCAGCCCCTTGGGTCTTCACCAAATGCATTGGAGTGGTGGCAGCCCATATTCGGCGTCCAGGAGTTCGAATTTACCCTTATCGCGACGACTGGCTCTTCGTGGGTTCCTCCCTTCAGGAGGTGGAGAGATCCTGGGACCTGGCTCTCAGAACCTGCTCTCAGCTTGGCCTCCTGATCAACGAGGCCAAGTCAGAACTTGTGCCATCTCAGGTGATGGGCTTCATCGGGGCAGAGCTCGACTTTGTCAAGCCAGAGCTTGGCTCCGGTGGGCAGGCGGAGGTTCTTTCCTCCTTTGCCCGATCATTTCTGGTTGGCTCTTGCACCCTGCCGGGACTTTCTGCGCCTTCTGGGTTACATGGCAGCATGCACCTCAGTGGTCCATCGCGCCAGGTGGCACATATGCCCCTTTCAATGAGCTGGCAGCCCAGTGGACTCAGTGCCATGGTCATTTCAACCAGCTGATCACTGTAACCCAGAAGATGTGGGGCGCTCTCCAATGATGGACACGCCCAGAGCGGTTGCAGGAGGGAATCCGTTTGTCCGCCCGAGCCGACGGGTTGTTTTCATGACCGATGACTCTCTCATGGGCTGGGAGCCACATGGAGGACAACAGGGCCCAAGGGTTCTGGACCCCCGAGGAGTCCCGATGCCACATCAACCTGTTGGAGCTCAGAGCAGTCAGACTGGCACTGTCAGCATTTGCTCCTCAGCTCCGAGGTCAAGTGGTTCAAGTCCAGACGGACAATACCACGACTATGTACTACCTCAACATACAGGCGACGCACTCCCGTCAGATGTGCAAGGAGGCGCTTTGCATCTGGACCCTTGTCAGCCAGTTGGAGGCAGATCTCCTAGCCGTCCATGTGGCAGGAGTCTCGAACCAGCTGGCGGATGCTCTCAGCTGCATAGGCCAGACATCCCACAAGTGGTCACTCCATCCAGAGGTAGCTTACTGTCTGTTCTCCCGTTGGGGCAAATGGTTGGTGGATCTGTTTGCCTCCAGGGAGAATGCCAAGCTGAGTCTGTATCATGCTTACCCCCCTCAGCAGGGCTCGCTGCAGGGGGATGCCTTTTCGAGGCCGTGGACCCCAGGCCTCCTCTATGCCTTCCCTCCATTTCCCTTGATCCACAAGGTATTACTCAAGGTGAGGAGGGACAAGGCGAAGGTCATTCTGCTAGCCCCAGACTGGCCGCACCAGTTCTGGTATCCAGATCTCCTCAGCCTCAGCTGCAGGGCCCCGGAGCGGCTTTGTACACGCCCGGACCTGGTATCACTGAACCAGGGGAAGGTCTTTCATCCAGACCTTCAATCCCTGTACCTCACAGCCTGGTACCTGAGGGGCTAGAGTTCCAGGCTTTGGGTCTTTCCGAAGATGTCTACACCGTGGAGGAATCGACCAGGAAATTGTTATGCCTTCAGATGGAAAAGGTTTTCCATTTGGTGTCAGGGTAAGGGTCTGGACCCCTTATCCTGCTCTGTGGCTAACATTTTAGACTACCTTTGGTCTTTCTCCAAAGGGGGTCTGTGGCCATCGTCCCTTAGGGTGCACCTGGCAGCCATTTCTGCGCGGGACGGTCAGCCAACATTGGCACAGGCGACAGTGATCGGGTGCTTCTTCAAAGGCCTGGATCACATATCCCCTCCAGTGCGTGAACCTATATCTCCATGGGATCTCTTGCAGGTTTTGGCAAAGCTCGTGGGCAAGCCATTCGAACCCATGCGCAAGTGTGAGCTCTCACACTTGTCATGGAAGACGGTCTTCCTGGTGGCTATCACGTCAGCCAGAAGGACAGGGGAGATCCAGGTGCTTTCGGTGGACTCCCCTTATCTGGTCTTTCACAGGGACAAAATTGTCCTGCGTCCCCACCCAAAATTCCTTCCGAAGGTGGTCTCAGAGTTTCACCTTAATCAGGTGTTGACTCTGCGGTATACTACCCTACCTACACCTCAGATGCAGTACAGGCTCCATACTCTGGACCTGAGACATGTCTCTCGTATTATAGGAAAGAATGGCGGAAATTTGTAGAGAGGTTCACCAGCTGTTTTTCACCTACGCTGATGCCGCTTCTGGCAGACCTCCAGCCAAACGGACCATTGCAAGATGGATCACATCATGCATAGGTCTGTGCTATGTGTTGGCGGGCAAGGAGCCTCCCACAGGGTTAAGAGCTCATTCTGCCTGCCATACTGCTGCATCGGTGGCTGCTTCCAGGGACATCCCTATCCAGGAAATCTGTCGGGCTGCTACCTGGAAGTCCACAAACAACTTTATTTCCCACTACCACATCGACCTTGAGTCATGCCGGGATGCTGGTTTTGGGGCCTCAGTTCTCCAGTCTCTGTTTCTAAGTAGGGGGTGTGCGCCTTGCCTCCCTCATCCCGGAGAACTGCTAGAAGTCTGCCAAAGAGTGTGGATGAACAACATATCCACGCTCCTAGAACAGGTTACTCACTTGTAACAGTAGTTCTAGGAGTGGTATATGTTGTTCATCCACACGCACTCACCTGACCTTCCCTGCCTTTAAGGCGCACAGCCTGCTTCCAGTGGGCTAAGATCTAGCGCATGGGGCGGAGCCGAGAGTTATACCACCGGGTGGGTGGGAGGAGCCAGCGAAGACTTCCGGCAAGATTTAAAGGAAAGGGACATGCCAAAGAGTGTGGATGAACAACATATACCACTCCTAGAACTACTGTTACAGGTGAGTAACCTGTTCTTACTCCTCCTTCTTCCTGGTGCCCCAAAAGACTGGTGACCTCTGACTGATCTTGGACCTGAGCAGCCTGAATCAGTACAAGAGGTTCCACATGCTGACCCTTCCAGGTCTCCTTCCCTTACTACACCATGGGCACTGGCTTTGTGCCCTAGATATGCAAGATGCCTATCTACATATCCCAATTTTTCCATCCCACCACCGCTTCCTCAGGTTCACATTCCAGGGGGAGCACATTCAATTCAAAGCTCTCCCTTTTGGCCTTTCACCTGCACCCAGGGTGTTCACAAAGTGCCTAGCAGTGGTACCTGTGACGTTACAGCATCAGGGCATCCTTGTGTTCCCATACCTCGATGATTGGCTCCTGTTGGCCCCATCAAAGGACAGTCTTGTAGCCTCCCTGTCCGCTACCCTGGACCCATCAACCAAGTGGGCATCACGGTGAATCACCTCAAGTCCCACCTTTCACCAGCACAGAGCCTACAATTCATTGGAGCAGTGCTGGATACAGTCTGGGAAGAGCCTTCCTCCTATCAGACAGAGTGGAAACTCTGCAAAGGCAAACCAACTTTGTGGCCTCAACGCTCGGACCATGGCAAGATCGGTCCTACATCTTCTGGGTGTCATGGCAGCAGCCATCCCGACTGTTCACTTGGCCAGACTCACATGCGGGTCATGCAGTGGACACTTTAGGTACAGTGGGATCATTGGTCAGGCGACCTGGATCACATGATCTTGGTCTCCAGTCCTATGGGCGAGAGATCTCCTATGGTGGTAGACTCTGGACAACCTTAACAGAGGTGTCCTGTTTCAGCCTTTCCCCACCCAAACCTTGATGACGGATGCTTCAGTACTGGGTTGGGAAGCCCATTGGGAGATCACAGGACACGGGTCCTGGTCTCGAGAGAACTATCTCTACACATCAATGTGCCAGAGATGAGAGCAGTGCTTGTACGCCTTACAGGCCTTCCAGACCCTCCTCAGACCAGGATCTCTCTTGATCCAGACGGACAACATGTGCATAGTCTGGTACCTGAACAAACAAGGAGGCACACGTTCGTATCCCCTGCATCAGGAAGTGATGCGCGTATGGTTCTGGGCAGTCCAACACGGCCTTCATCTCTTGGCACTGCATGTCCTGGGCATTTAAAATGTCCTCGCAGACAGCCTCAGCCACACCCAAATCAAGGCTCATGAGTGGGAACTAAGACAGTCAGTGGTAGAAGAAATCTTTGCTGTTTAGAGCTGGCCAGACCTCAATTTTTTCATATCCCCATCCAACGCAAAACTACCCAGTTTCTCCTCGCTCATTCCAAGGTGTGGTGCTTTCTGGCGAGATGTGCTGTCTCTTTGTTGGACACGGAGGTTATTATATGCCTTCACTTCCTTTCCACTGTTGCAGAGAGTACTGCTGAAACTGCAGGTGGAGGGGGCACACATGATCCTGAATGCACCTTAATGACCTTGCCAAATTTGGTTCGCTCTGCTTCAGCAGTTAACGGTGGATCCTTCGGTTCCACTGCCCATCTTGCCAGGATCTTCTAACTCAGGAACTTGGCACCCTGGTCCGTCCAGGCCTCAAGTCCCTTCACCTTCGCCTTCACGTGTGGCATCTGCTGACATAGCTGCTTCGCGTTTTGGAGTCTCCTCCTCCAGAGTGACTCAGGTACTGGTGGAGGCTATAAAGCCATCCTCGAGATCTACCTATGCTGTGAAATGGAAGAGATTTTCCATCTGGGCTACATTCAAGTGTTGGGACCCCTTCTCATGCCCTGTACCGCGAGTCCTAGAGTACATGCTGCACCTATCTGACACTGGCTAAGTTATTCTACTCTAAAGGTCCGTTCTGCCATTTATGCCTACCACATTCGGTGAACGGCAAAACTTTGACACAGTTGGAGGTATCCAAAACCTTCCTGAAAGGAATCCTCCATTTGAAACTCCTAGTTGGCGCCCTGCTCCTCTCTGGGATCTGAATTTTATTCTTGAGAAACTTACTCTGCCTCCTTTGAACCAGTTGTGAGTTCGACATACACTACCTTTCATGGAAAGCGCTCTTTTAGTTGCTATTACGTGTGCTTGAAAGATTTCTGAGTTTCAGGCCTTGTTATTTAAAGAGCCTTATTTGATTTTCCACAGAGACCAGGTGGCTCTGGTACAAATCCTAAGTTTTTACAAAGGTGGTTTCTGAGTTCACGTTGAATCAGCCCATACACTTACCAGTGTATTACCCTGAATGGTCTAATCCAGGAAGCAATTCTACATACCTTAGATGTACATAGAATTTTGTGTTGCTACTCTAACCGGATGAAGTCAATCCTCAAAACGGATCAGCTGTTTGTTTCCCTTGTGCCTAAAAGAGACGGCGCTGCTGTTTCTAAACAGTGTTTGTCCAAATGGTTGACAAACTACATTCTGTTTTTGTTTCAGAAGTATAACAAGCCACTTACAGGAGAAGTTAAAAGACATTCTACCAACGGCATGGCTGCATCTAATGCTTGTTTCAGAAATGTCTCTTCCGCCAATATCTGTGCGGCAGACACTTAGAGTTCTGGCCACACCTTCACGAAGCATTACAGTTTGGACATTGCTACTAGGCGTAGGACTGGCTTTGGCCTTGCCGTCCTTCAGGGACTTCTGTCTTAGATCCCTGCCTACTGCAGATCTTTTCCTACCTCCTGTGTTTTAGACTTGTCTGACTTTGACTGCTTGGGACTCAGTTCTAATGGTAATTACCTACTGCAAGAGCGCTCTCAAAGTAAGATAATATAGTTATGTAAGAACTTATCGTAACAGTAGATCTTCGAGAGAGGCTCTTGCAGTAGGCACTGCTCTCTCTCTCCCACCTTCTCCCTGTCTCTTTTCTGCTACTCCTCCTTACATAGCCTTTACCTTGCTCCAGGAGCCTACTCCTTCTGTCGCACCTTCTGGTCTCCAGCGGAGAACTGGAAGGTGGGCGGGACTGCTCACTATAAGGCCACACTGATGTTGGTCACGTGATGGCAGGTGGGCTTTCTGCCGCCAGACTCTGCTAACTAAAGTTTTCCGTGTGGTCCTAGCGTCTAGCAGCTTAGTCCTAATGGTAATTACCTACTGCAAGAGCCTCTCTTGGAGATCTACTGTTATGGTAAGTTCTTACATAACTGTACTTTTCAGTGCTAGTTCCCTGAGCACCCTTTAGTGCATCCTATCGTGATGATCACATAACTGTCTCACATTTGCTCAGTACACCCTTGAATTTTGTTGCCCTTCTTTTACCATTAAGAAAACTAGCAATTAAATATTCTGTGATCCTTTTAGAAGCACAATAACATACTCCAGGGTGTGCACTGTGCTAAATTATCAGATTTCCAGGGTAGTTAAGGGCACATAGCATACCCAAGGTGTGGCTCTATTAAGCAAAAAGGGAAGGCCGGGTGTGCATTATTGTGGGTTATTAAGCAGATAGGAGAAAACCTAGATTTTTTTTTTCTAATTTGTTTGGTGACTGGGTAAGGCCCACTGGGCTCACTGCCCATTTACATGGGTGCACCCAGCTAGTAAATATACCTGTAGCACTGCTTTCTTGGAAAGAATGAAACAAAAAGCATGAATGCTTATGAACTGCTCCCCCCCCATATGTGAGCCTCTAGTGTGTGACTTTTTTTGTCTTACATACAGCAAATGTCCTGCTCATGATGGCCTAGTTGTGCAGCGAGCAGTGGCACTGAGTGCCACCCCCCAAACACTGGTTATCCTGGTTCAGGAACAGACCAGGATTATTGTGGGCTGGCCAGCGGAAGGATGAGTGAGTGTCTGTAGACAGCTGTTCTCCTTGGGGGATGGGGGGACACAGTGAGCTGCAACTTCCCTGCTGTCCAGCGGTGGCTGGGTGGCATGGCATCATTGGACGCTTCCTAAAGGGCAGAGGGTTAGGCGGTTGAGTATATATTGCATCTTCATGCCGTATGCCCACGCCATGACATGCATTCCCTACCTTGGGAACGGGAGAAAACAAAGAGGGAAACCCACTGAGCCCCAACATGATGGCCAGAGACCCCGCAGGTTTTGCTGCACTTCCAGAAGGCAGTATAGCGTAGTGGCTAAGAGCACTGAGCTGCAAACATGGAGATGTGGGTTTGAATCCCATCAGACCCCACTTGCATACTGTGTGACCCTGAGCAAGTCTCTTGACTTCCTTGTGCCTCCAGTTTGCACCTGGAAACAAGCTCCAGCTTTGTGTGCCTTTTGTGGTTAAACAATTTCCCTTCCCTTTCCAGTGGCACCCGCCTCCATTGAGGTAAGCAGGCAGTTGGGGTAAGGTTCAAACATTGAGAGATGGGGCTGGTGTTCATGCATTGGAAGGGGGAACGAGGGATAAACAAATAATAGAAATGCCACCTCCAAGTTTAAATAAAATCTGTAGCCTTATATTTGCACTACTCCCCAGCTAATAAATACCCTCCTTTGTCCCTCCTATTTTGTGTTTCAGTATTTGAAATGAAATTAGAGCCACTGAGCTAGTACACTCCTTTCTTTGGCTGGCAACTGGGTGAGACCTGTGTGCAGGCGTTAACTATGGAAACACTCGTGTGTTTCTTGCTCTCTATAACTCAGAGAAATGTCCGAGTCAGCAGCTCCTATAGTATTTTGTTTTTAAACATTAAAACACTAAAATATGAAGGGAAGAGGGAGGAATTTAGCAGCTGGGGTATTTAAATTAAATGAAAGCTAAAAGACTTTACTTAAACAAGAAGCAGATAGTTTGATAAAATACCACACTACAGATGCTCACTGTCACAGGCAGTTCATAGCACACATGATGTCATTATGTTTGCTTGCGCATGTGCAAGAAACATAGTGCCATCGTCTGAGTTTTTCAGTGTGGCACCTGTCTTCCAATTCAGTCAGTGTGTTTGCGGCATGGCTGCAGTTCTCTAATAGAACGCTGCAGCTGTCTATGACAGAAGTTGAAAATGCAGTGCCGTACAGTTGGAAGGAGAGCTCCCGCCCAGTGAGCAGCGCCCCTCCACACGACGCACGCATTGTGCCCGCGCCACTCCCCCACGCACACACTGTATGGCCGATGGGGTTGCCAATCCCCGTCGGCTCCATCCCCCAAAAAAATCTTTCCAGGTGCCACGCTGGGAGCCCACCCCAGGGTGGCAAAAATTATTATGACCGATGGGGTGCCCAATCCCCGTCGGCTCCAAGCCCCCAAACAGCCTTCCAGCTGCCATGCTGAGAGCCCACCCCAGCGGTGGAAGCGTCCCGCCGTCTTCCTTAAAAACAAAACCTGTAAACAAAAAAGTCCCTCCGCTGGTCTCCCCTGCCCACCAGCACCCTGCCTCCCACACCCCTCACCCCATACTTACCTCCGAGTCCTGCACGATGATCTTCGGTGAACAGGGAACATGTCTGAACTCCTCGAAGCCGACCGCGAACTAAGGAAATGCTGGTAAGCTGTATAATGGGATAAATAGGGTTTTTTCAACTTTGCTGCATATCTCAGGCATTTTTTGGAATTTTGGCACAAATTTTCAACATGGGGTTTTGGGACCCCTCTCATGAATTCTGGAACTGTCATGGCGTTAATCAGGCCCGAGTAGATTATTCATGATCACTCGTGAAATCACTTCGGGACCGATTAACAAAGCGATGATGCTAGTGTTATAGATGGGCTCTCAAAACCTATATTCAAAATTGGTGAAAAATCCCTAAAATACTGTTTCTGGCGGCGTGCATTTGCGCGGTTCCTCGCACACTTTCGTAAGTTCGCCGAATTTTAATATTTTGCGCTCCAGATTTTCAACATCGCCATTTTACCTCACCTTCTTATGAGCAGTACAGCTGTCATTTTCACATCTAGCCAAAATGTTTTTCCGGCGCGTGGCGCTTACAATGGCGCAAGTTGGTGTGCGAAATCAATGTATGGGACACATTAAGAAAATCACAGTGACACTGTTCATGAGCAGAGGTCTTAAAATGGCTATGTTGAAAATTTGGTGAAAAAATTCCTAACAATGACTGTTTTATGAGCGTGCGTTGCGCAGTTCCTACACACACTTGTAAGTTCGCGGAGTTTTAATATTGGCACTCCAGATTTTCAACATTGCCATTTTACCACACCTCCTTATGAGCAGTACAGCTGTCATTTTTCACATGTTGCCCAAAATGTGTTTCCCTGCATGTAGCGCACAATGGCGCAGTCAGTGTGCATAATCAATATTTGGGACAGCTTAAGAAAATCACAGTGACACTGGTCATGAGCAGAGGTCTTAAAATGGCTATGTTGAAAATGTGGTGACAAAATTCCTAAAAATGACTGTTTTAGAAGCACACATTGCACAGTTCCTACGCACGCTCACAAGTTTGCGAATTTTTAATATTTGCACACCAGATTTTCAACATTGCATTTTATTACACTTCCTTATGAGCAGTACAGCTGCCATTTTTCATATCTCGCCTAAATGTGTTTCTCATTACGTAGCGCACATATGGTGCAGCAGTGCGTAAAAGCAATGTTTGGGACTGATTAAGAAAATCACAGTGACACTGTTCATGAGCAGAGGTCTTAAAATGGCTATGTTGAAAATTTAGTGACAAAAGTCCATAAAATGACTGTATTACGAGTGAGCATTGCGCAGTTTCAAGCACCCTCGTAAGTTCATGAATTTGTAATATTTTCAGTCAGATTTTCACCAGTGGCATTTTTCCACACTTCCTTATGGCAATGCAGCCGTCATTTTTCTAAACATGGCGAAATGTGTTTTCACATTCAGCACAGAAATCGCCGGTCGCTGTGGGAAATCATTGTTCGGACAGATAAAGAAAATCACAGTGATGACAGTTCATGATCGGAGGTCCCAAAATGCCTGTGTTGACAATCTGCTGTAAAAAAAATCCCAAACTAATTACATTACAGGTGTGCGTTGCACAGTTTCTACGCACGCTTGTGACTTCACCAGTTTTTTTTAATATTTTCACTGCAGATTTTCAACATTGCCATTTTTTACACCTCCCCATGAACAGTACAGCTGTCATTTTTCACATCCTGCTCAGAATGTGTTTTTGCACCTGTGGTGCTAAATGCTATGACGCTGTGCAAAAACAGCTTTCGACTTACAAACTGATATTGCCACTGTTCATGAGGGTGGGGTCACAAAAAAATGTTGAAAATTTGGGTAGAAATACCAGCAGATGCCTGAGGCATTAGAGTTTCTGACTATAACGCCCCACCCTGTGAGGCAAGACGGGCATCAGGGCTGTGACTTGGGATTCGCCTGTAATGCTCATACCATTCCACCCTGCAGCCAGTGAGAGGCATTGAGGTGTGCCTTGGACTCTTCAGCCCCAAAGTTCACCCATTCTCCTATACGCACCCATCTCACCATATTTCCTGATGAAATGGGGTGTGCGCCAGAACCAAAGACCCCAAGGCACACTGTGACACTTGTCGGTGTCTGCAGGGTGTGGTAATGAAATGGCATGGCTGTTAAGCCTGACACCCAAAGGCACACCCCAATGCCTGTCACTCTGCAGGGTGGGGGTGGGGTGGGGTGGGTTTGGCTTCAGTTCAGTACTTCACTGCCATTCCAATTATGCAGCTCTGTAACTCCTACACTACCAGTGCCAATGCCAGCAAGCAAACATTCGGCATTGAAGAATGCTTGTTTTTATTCTGTCCATTAGTGGCACTACAGCAGGATTTATTAACTGGGCAAATGAGCTGGTGGTTCTTCTGCAAGATTACTGCTACTATGTGGGGGCAGTTTGTACATAAATTGTATGTGATGGGTAGACGGAGCATAAAAAGACTGCTACACCTTTCTAAACCTAGACAGGAACTACATTTTAGGTGAAAGGATTTTTCTTAAGAAAATACATCAAAACCTAAAAAAGGAAAAAACTTTGCAAATGAAAATAATTCTAAACTATGCTACTAATACCCATTTATAAACACAATACAACACTGCAGTGAGTGTGGTCTGGGGAATGTATGCATTTATTGGGTGTATTTAGGTCACGGTCTGCAGCCTCGTGCCTAACAACGCATCCGAGGTGTGTGTATATTCTCCAGTGCCTGCACACCCGCGATTATGTTATTGCTTACATGTTCACACACCTTGGGAAGTGGGGATGAGGTGAAGCAGAGTGCCTTATAAACCCGAGTAGTGCTGTCAGTGCACAGTTATACACTTCCCGTTGTACCTTATTACAATTATGAAATTGTACCCTAGTGTATAGATTTAAAATTGTTATTCGGTTGAGAAAATTAAGTATTTCTGACCGCTATATTTATTTTTTTATGTATTGAAAATATTTAGCCAGGAAAGCACATTTGGGGGGGAAGCATGGGAAAAAAATACAGTATACACTAATGAATAATAAACGCATGGAGAAATAAAAATATTAAAAACATATAGAAAATAGTATAAATATAAAAATAGTAATGGGTTACATACTGTAGCAGTTATTGTATGCAGCAAGAAGTATCGCAACAACCGATGTGCAAGGACGCATTCTAATATTATGTCAGAGAACTTCAAGGTGGCAGCGCAGTGTGACATGGCTGTGGGCGGGGCAAGTGGGATGCTGGGGTTCATAGGGAGGAGTATCTTCAGCAGGAGGAGGAGGAGGAGGGAGGGTGGTGATGCTATTGTTATGGCACTCCCTGGCGGACCCTCACTTGGAGTACTGTGTCCAATTTTGGAGACTACATCTCAGAAAGGACATAGGGTGGAGGCTGACCAGAGGAGGGCAGCTAAAATGTGCAGGTTTGCACAGAAAGCCCCTAGAGGAGAAGCTGAGGGATCTCAACATGTACACCTTGGCAGAGAGAAGGTGACATGATCAAGACCTAGGGATGAAATGGGCACAGGTGGGGAGTCTCCTTCAAATGAGGACCAGAGCAAGGGGTATGCAGTGAAGTTGGGGTGGGGAGGAGTTCAGGAGAGATGTGAGGATATACTTATTTACTGAAAGGCTGTTAAGACACCTGAAACAGACTACCAGCAGAAGTGGTGGAGGTTAAAACTATGGGAGCCCAGTGGCATGGGGGCTGAGGGCATCTGTGCCTTACCTCCTGACACGCCAGCGACCGTGTTCCTGAGCTGAGAGGGCCACAGGGGTCACTGGCAGGGAGAGGATCGATTGTCCAAGAACTGCCTCCCTCTCCCAGGGAGGGAGGATTGGCACTCCTGCCGGAATGACTGACCCGGTGGAGGCCCAGGGCAGTGCAGATCTGCAGTGGGCACCAAGGAAGGGAAGGAGCTGACTTCCGCTGACGGCACGCCTTCATGCACGCATCTGGCGGTGCACCCCAGCAACGGGAAGGAGAAAGCAGAGAAACAAAACCCTGGCTGCGGATGACTACCGACTCTCTCCAGTCTCCGCTCCGGCGACAGGCATGAACTCTTGGTAAGCCGCGTACCGGGGTAATGAGGGGCAAATCAGAAGGGAGCAGCGAGGGATGTAAGGTGACAAACACCTGTATGGAAAAAAAAAAATGGGATGGTCAAGCATGCATTGGATATACATAGGGGTACATTAAGAAAGAGCCGGGGAGGGTTGCCACAGACCAGATAAGGCCTGTGGAATGGGTAAGGAACATTTGAGCAGACTGGGTGGGTCAAGCGGTCCTTCTGCTTTATTTCATTTTCTTATTTTATTGATACTAGGAAAATACTTTTGATCACAAGTGCCCTTTTTGAAAGGTTCTGTGTCAAAATAGATAACAGTGAGTCAGTATGAGGCAGAGATATTGCAGCAATACAAAGAAACAAATGCGAGAAAATATTCAGTATAGATCAACTTATCTTACAAGTACAGCGAGCTTGTTCAGTTAGTTTTGCACGTGGGGAGTTTTTGAATAGGTTCCTTATTGAAATGGGAATTTGGTAAATCATTTAGCCAAATAGCTGCTATTACTACAAATAAGTGCTGACCTCGACTAGTCCCAGAAGGGTTTCATCAGCGTGTGGCTTACTGTACTTCTAGAGAAATACTGGTTGTCAACAAAACGGAGGCATTTTTTTTGTTTTTATATTGGGAGTGTAAGTCCCAAAAGAGCCCTTTTCCACTAGTGTACAGGTCTGGAATTTGATTCTGCTGGGTAGGGATAGCCAGTTGGTTTGAGTGTATAAGTCATAGCTGTGGGCAAGTGTACCTACACTCAAGACAAAACTGCAGGCTTTGTTGCAGTGACCCTGACCCTATCCAAAACTGACTCACAAGCCATAGTGTAGACAAAAAGGCCATAGTTAATCTGTGCTAGGACAGAGTTTGTCATAATTAAATGTCTTAACCTCGGGGTGAAGTTATTCCAGTTTCGGAACACGGCACCCAGTCTATTATTGACTGTTTTAACCAGGTTATCCACAAGGGGGACAAAGGATAGAGTATCACTCAGTTAGAGCCCAAGATATTTAGAGAGTTCTGCTTGTTCTCATTTCATGTCCTTGGGAAATGTATTTATTTATTTATTAAAATTTCAGATTCCAACTTTTGAGCCAAGCAAGGCTCTTTTTCAGAGGCTTCAAGTCAGAATGAGACATGACAAGATACAAAAAATACTATAGATTACACAATGAAACATTGATCAAAATCACAATCACAACAGTTGATGAAACACAGTAAAAAACAATTGTATTACAGGTTAGATTTAAAGTGCTGAAAGCATAAAGGCAGCACTAAGTTACTGCGGTACATTGAGTAAGCAGGAGAGAAAAGTGGACACGGTTATGGAGTGGTAGCAGTATTCGCTAGGGTGGGGTTGGGGGTATGCGCATCCAGAGGAGGCTTTGTCAGGCCTGAGCAACCAGAGGAGGCATTGGCAAGTGTGCAGCAGGGGTACACGGCAGAGGGGGATAAGTAGGGAAGGGGGAGGGGTCATAAGGAGGGTTGGGGGTAGTTCCTGCAGATGGGGAGACAGGTCAAGTAAGGGTGGGTTTAGACCTAGTACATAGTGTTCAGTCGGAGCAGACAGTTATTTTTAAGAGCAAGGCATGAGCGGAGGGCCCTTTTAAATGGGCTCAGCATGTTAATTTCAAGGAGGTGTGCCAGGAGGTCGTTAAGCCCCTTGGGACCACAGTATGCCAGTGATCTTTGGGCAAATGTGGTGCGCTTAAGAGGCACCTGTAGTGCTTCCCTAGCCTCCCCTCTAGTATTCTTTGTGGATTCTGCCGGTTTAAGAAGGTTGATGGTGGAGTTGGGTATTAGTTCAATAAGTGATTTCTTCCCAGGTAGACAGGCCTGAAGTTTCAGTCTTTGCTGAAGTGGGAGCCATCCAGATTCTTTGTACAGGGAGCACGTATGGATTTGGTAGTCCACTCCAAGAGTGAGCCTACAGGCCTTGTTCATGAGGGTTTTGATCCTCTTCATAGCTGTGTCCATGCTTGCCGCACATATCACCAGCCCATAATTAATAATGGATATAATTGAACTGCAGTTGACAAGTTTCAAAGCATCAGGTGTCATTGCCCATCTGTGCCAGTACAGTACTCCTAGTCTGGTGTTAGCCGATTTAACAACTTGCGCAATATGTGAGGTGAAGGTGGGGGTATCATCTGTATGTATACCCAAGTACGGTGAAGCCCACCAGGATGAAATGCAGTGTCAAGGGTTTACTGCATGACAAAAGGGAGTAACTCCCATTGAAATTGCATTATTACACCTCGCACTATGCCGGCGACCCGGGTTCGGGAATGGACTCGGGTTGCTGGGGGTCGGTGGGGAGAGGGAGGATTGAGCGCCCCACCGGATGCTCTCTCCTCTGGGGTGGATACCAGCGGTGCATCTAGCACCTGATGCCCCTGAAGCGGTGGATGCACGGCTGGGCACCGCGACTCTACTGGAGTTGGGGGGGAACAACAGCGTGCCTGCATGTCGGGCAAGCCTGACATAAGTCTTAAGTGCATGCATCCCAGGGGAATGGGAGAAATACAGGGGAAAAATGTAACACCCCTAGCCCTACGAGCGGATGAAACTGGGGATAAGATGCTGTGGCGATTGCCCTGGTGGACGGAGTAGGAGGTGGTACAAGGCCTCCTCTGAAAAGCCGTGGGAGCCAGGCAAATAATAAAAAAAAAAAAAAAAAAAAGAAATTGCATTGTTTGCTGCAGGTTACCATGGAAACGGCCTACCTCAGGAAGTGGTGGATATGAATACAGTGCAGGGCTTCAAACAGGCATGGGATTTGCATAAGGGAGCAATACAGATGAGTATGAATAGATAGGCCATTGACAGAGTAAAGGCCTATGGCACATTCATAAGGTAGAAAAAATGGGCAGACTGGATGGGCCTTGCAGTCCTTATCTGCCGTCAACTTCTATGTAACTCTACTGCAGAATTCTACAGTGCTGCGCTTCATCCTGGTGGGCTTCACTGTATTTGAAGGTGGGTGCCTGTTCAGTTGTATCACCTTTGTGGCTTTTGATGATCAGTGGCTCATACTTTTTCTTATTGTGAGGTATTGTTATTAACATGCCCTTAGTTTTTTTATAATTGAGCAGGAGCCTATTCTGCTCGAACCACGATTCCAGCCTTTGGAAGTTGTCTTGGAGATCTGAGATTATTTTTGATATTTCCTTTCCAGGCACCAATATTACGGCATTGTTGGTGTAGAGTACCACGCGAGTTGGACAGGCGAAGGAGAGGGAGTTTATGAACAGACTAAATAGTAAAAGGCCAAGTATAGATCCCTGGGGTATGCCAAGAGTTACTTCTCTTGGTTCTGAGAGTTGTCCGGAGATTTTCACGCATTGTATTCTACCCGAGAGATAGCTTGCAAACCAGGTAACCGTGTCGGGGGATAGGCCGATGGATAGCAGGTTGTTGAGGAGTAGTTGATGGTTGACAGTGTTGTATGCCTTGGTGAGATCTATAAAGATGGATCCCACTGCCATTCCTGCATCCAATGCATCGTAGAGTAAACTAGTGTAGTCAACAAGGGCTGTTAGAGTGCTGTCTTTCTTCTGGAATCTGTGCTGTTATGGGCATGGAAGGTTGTGTTTACCAAGGTATTCGGTTAGTTGGTCCGATACGATCCTTTCTAGTGCTTTCGATAGGGGCGGAAGAATGGATATTGGGCTGTAATTAGAAAGGCTAGTCCTGTCACCGTTTTTGAATACAAGGGTCACAAGTGCAGATTTCCATTTGTCGGTGAAGACTCCAGTCCTTAGTAATAAGTTAGATTTTTGTAAGTGGCAGGGATACTTTGTCCAATGTAAGGGCTAACAATGTCGTATCTAGTTGGTTGCTGGCCATCCTAGTCTTGCCTAGTGCCCTCTTGACATACCTTAGGGTGTTAGCTCTGTTGATTTACCTAAAGTAGAAGGACGGTGGATTATTTGCTGAAGGGGGCCTGCCAGGATGAGGAGGCTGTTCAGGCAGTAGAGGGGATTTATTTATTTATTAGCTTTTGGTAACCAGGTAAGTGCGCTAGGCTACAGACCTGCCTATTTTCAGGCACGACCCGGGAGAGCACAGGATATTGGTTACAATATGCAGAAATGCACAGACATAATATAGGTGTACAGGAGCAAAACAAGATATACATTGGGTAGCACAGTAACAGTTACATAAGGGTACATTTTAGGCATAGATCATAATAAGGATGTAAATAAAGCAATTAGGGTAACTATAAGACAGCTGAGGACAGTAAAGACATCAAGGTTCATAGCCACCTAGACAAACGTATTGCATGGGAGAACATTAGTGTAGTACTCAGGGTCAGACCCGACAGCCTGCAGTGGGACAAAGCAAATTAAGAGCATTTGCATTGGCCAGAGGCTAGGAGGTGGGTGAACAGCGAGTTTTTGAATTCTCGATGGGAGGATGACGTTTTCACCATAAGGGGGAGTGAGTTCCAGAATTTGGGAGCAAAATGGTCAAATGCCTGTTCACCCATTTTTGTCATGCAAGGTCTAGTGGAGAGCATGGGGACAGAGGAAGACCTGAGGGTATGGGTGTGTGAGGCAGGAGTCAGGAGGTTGGCAAGATAGACAGGGCAGGGAGGTCTAGACAGGAGTCGATAAAGCAGCCCAGGGTAGGCTCGAATATCCTTAGGTGACAGCCAATTTAAGCCAGTGTAAAGGAGACAATGATGGGTAGGCGTGGGGCAGTTAAGGAATCTACAGATGTTGCTGTAGACAGTGTCCCATTTGTGGAGTGTAGCAGAGTTTCAGCTAAGAGGAGGGCAGAGCATATTGAGCTGGGGTAAGAGATACCTCTCGTAACAGAAAGTCTAGCGGAAGGAGTGAGGGAGTGGCGCATGCGATAAGCTCCGCCAATTTTAGCATTGACGGCACGGCACACCATATTGACATGTTGAGACAGGTCAAGTGTGGGATCCAAAGTGACCCCAAGGTACTTGAAGGACTCAGTGTTTGAGATGAGGAAGCCATCAAGGCATTGAACCCGGAGCCTGTTCGCAGGGCAGACAGTTTCTTAGAGGATCCGAATAGCATAGCACAGGTTTTTTCTAGGTTCAGGACTTGGTGGTTGCTAGAGAGCCAGGTCTGCAGGAATTGGAAGTCATTAGTGAGAGTGGAGTTGATGGCAGCAACGATTTTGACCCAGAGTAGAGAACAAGGTCATCTCGTACATAAGAGTGCAGCTATGCTGAGACATGGTGGGAATATCATTTAGGAAAGAGAAGAGTAGAGGTCCAAGAGTGGATCCTGGGGAACTCCACGGGAGATGTTTAGGGGAGAAGGGCCTTGTGAAATGCTACCGCCTAGTGTGATTGTCAAGATAGCTATGGAACCAGGAGAGGGCTTGGTCAGATGTTCCAATGGATTGGAGCTTCTTTAGCATGAGAGGATGGTGTACCATGTCAAGGCTTTAGACAGGTCGATAAAGACGGCCCCAGTGAGTAGGCCACCGTCCATATTATTTCTGATGTCATTTGTAAGTTGTGTAAGTGCAGAGGTGGTACTGTGACCGGGCCGGAAACCATGTTGGCACGGGGTTTGAAGATTAAACATGTCAAGGTGAGTAGCAAGCTGGCGGTGGACTATTTTTCAAGCAGCTTACTGAGAGGGGCAGAAGAGATATAGGCGGTAGTTGGACATGAGTTTGACACGCCTTTTGTGTATAGGGATGGTTCTGGCAGTTTTCCAGGTGGATGGGACAGTAGACATACGAATCGAGAGGTTAAAAAGTCAGGTGATAGGTCTGGTCAGCCAAGATTAATAGTTGCTTGGTAATACCATACTAAGGTCCGTGAATGTAGAGTTGAAAGCATTGGCAATGTCTCATGGCTCATGCAGTGTATCTGACACTGTGATAATCAGGTCCGGTGGGGATTTGGATTCCTTCCCTGCAAGGTATTTCACTGCATTCCAAAAGTCCCTACCATTGTTCCAAGTCTTGCCCAGAAGCTTGGGCCTTTCTAATTAGATTTGTGCAACGGTTTCTTGCTGCTGTGTAGGCAGTGAGGTCGGTAGGATTCCTGGTAGCTTTAGCTTTATGCCAATGGTTGTATTTATCATGCATAAGCTGTATGAGAGATCCACTGAGCCACGGAGTTGTTACCTTTAACTTTTCGGCCTTGACAGGGGAAATATGTTGCATGCATTTGTGTAGATAAAACAGAAATATTCCAGGCTTAGTTGACATCCTAGGCCCAATCTAATGTGGACCAGTCGATCAGCCTTAGGTGTTGGTTAAATGGCTCTAGCAGGCCCTTTCTGAGAAGCAGTTCTTAGTGAGTTGTGGGGTTCGCTTAGTGAACCTGTTAGACCACTTGAACATCACCAGGGAATGGTCACTTAGGGAACCTGGTAGGACCGTTACCTCAGTGATGTGCTCAGGGACAGTGGTGAGCAGCCAGTCTATTAGTGTGCTTGTGCCTATCTTGTAGTTTTGCCTAGTGGTCTATGTAACCATTTGGGTGAAGTAGAGGCCTGAGATTTGATTTTTAGCAGTGGCTATGTCGTAGGATAGCTAGTTTGTGTTGAAATCTCCGACTACTATTTGTTCCCAGTTTTGATTCATTTTCCATTGACTGTCCATGAATTGAGCCATCCCCAGTGTTTTGCTTGCCTGGTGGTATATGAAACCGTGGAGAGAGCTGGTGTTTTGTTCTGCAGGCCGACAGTGAGCATAATGGTGAGCATTTATATATCACTAAAGTATAGGCTATTTGGTAATACCTGACCCTTGATATTGTTGCCGAGTTACGCTAGGCAGCCCCCTCCCCTTTTAGACAGTCTGTCTTGACGGTAGGTGGTGTACCCCTCCGAGGATATGGCGGCATCACGCTCCAAAGATATGGCGGCATCACGCTCCAAGGATATGGCGGCATCACGGATTTTAGGGGACAGCCAGGTCTCTATTAGCGTAATCACATCCGGTTTGATGTATGTGACCCAAGCCTGAAACTGGTAGTTCAGGCAGAAGGCTTCCAATGTTTAGTGACACAGTTTTAAGGAGGCCAGTCCCCTTGGTTTTGTCTGTTCCCGGGTTGGGATGCACGTTCCCAGAGATTAGGATTAGAACTAAAATTAGTTTTCCACCAATAATGTCTATGTTTCTGTTTGCAAGGCTGAGAAACCTTAAAGAGACCCACCAAGATCAGCCCCTACAGCAGATAAATAGGTGCTTTACCGTCACAGCATTCTTAAATTGTGCGGGTGTCACAAAAGTATTCCACTGATAAAAAAAATTATAGCCCTCGTAAAATTACTCAAACCGGGTCCCAAGGACTTCCCGTGTTTTTGCAGCCGCCTACGCTCCGCCCCCGTGCTCACTAACGTTGTGACGAGATGTTAGGGAGAGCGCGTGGGTGTGCTCCATATAATCAATAGGTGGCGGCTTTGCCAGTCTTTTTAAGCGTTATGTTGGCCACGGTAATGAGCGTGGGCACGGTGAGACTAAAAGGCCCTTGTTGGTTGACGGTGCCCTGTTCGTACCAAGTGACTAATGTTTAAAAAGATGAAAGTCGCCACCTATTGATTATGTGTGCCTGCAGCACGTTCTCTCTAGCATCTTGTCATAACACCGATGGCGCGAGGCGGAGCATAAACTACTAAACAGGAAGTCCATGGGACCCGCTTGACTATCTACGAGAGCTATAAATGTTAACTGTGGAATACTTTTGTGATACCTGCACAATTTAAGAATGTGTAGCAGAACACCTATTTATCAGAGTGCAAAAGCAGCACAATATAGCTTGGTGAATCTCTTTAATGTAAAAATAAACATTATGGAGCTGCAAAGCATAACTGGGCAGCTGGATTGGCAAGGACATGGAGAGAAGTGCAAGAGAGTGTAAGGGAATGGGGAACGGGGGGGACTAGGGACAGGAGCAGGAGTAAGATGTGAGATCACAGAACATGGTCTTAAGGGTGAATAAGGCGATGACGCGGAATAACACACATTCATGTGACCGCATTTCTGTCATTGGTCTCTTTCTAGCCACTTCATCTCATGCCATGTTCCTTCCCTGCTGACCTCCCTGACTACCTGTCTGACCTTCTAATATGTGTGACTAATGTCCGCTTCTTCCATTCCTCCTCTGGGGCCTCCTCGCGATTCCCTGGACGAGGTTGAAAACTGCCGGCGACAGGGCTTTTAGCGTCGCCAGCCCTGTCCTGTGGAATTCACTACCATCATCTGTGAGGGAGGCCTCTTCAGTCGAGGTTTTTAAGACCCGCCTAAAAACCCACTTTTCTAGGGACCTGGATATGTTGTTCATCCACACTCATTGGCAGGTATCCTTGCCGCTTTAAATCTTGCCGGAAGGTCTTCAAGCTTGCTCCTCCCACCCACCCGGGTGGTATAACTCGCGGCTCCGCCCCATGACGCCAGATCTTCCTTACCGCTTGGAAGCTCAGGTTCCCTCCTTAACGCTCTGCGTTTGAGACTGGTTCCTATTTCTCCGTCTGCGGATTTAAAAATAAATTTTGCGAAAAAGACTTCAGTCTTCTATCCTCATGACTCGATGGACAATCGACTCCCAGTTTCGGAGATGCCCATGCGGGCAGAAGATGTCTCCAGACGGATCCACACTCCACGTGTGTCTACTTAGGCCTTGAAGCACGACCCGCGAGCTTGCGACCTGTGCTCATCTTTCTCCGACCTCGTCCTCGAAGAACCGTGCTGCCCGATTGCAGCTAGGCCGTCCGAGAAGCATTTCCCTCGGTGAAGTCCAAGGAGGCCGGTTAGCTGTGTCCTTGGCGGCGGGCGGTCGGCGGATCCAGCTCGAAGCGGATGATCCCCTCGAAGAGGAGGCGCGCCAGGCGTATCTTCCTCGCGCGGCATTTATCCCGCCTCTCTGGGCTCTTCCTACGGCTTCTTTTAAGGAGCTTTGTCTGTCCCTCTCCACTAAGGAGAAGGGCCTACGTCTGCGGACCTTATTCTCGGTCCAAAAGAAGGACAGGGATAAGTCCCTCCGTCGACGCTCTTGGGAGGCGAAAGGTCCCTCTCCCGAGTCATCGACCGTCGGCTTGATCGACAGCTCGGCCGACCACTGGCCTCCACGGTGTCCCGTCAGGTCAGTTGACCGAGACTCCCACCGGCAGTCGATTTTTCTCGACCCATTGGACGGGCTGTCGCCTTTAGCAGCCGAGATTCCCCTCTCCCCGGTTCCCCCGGGAGGAGTTGAGGATCCCGTGGGCTCGCCTGTGCCTCCGGTTCCGGAGCCCTCGGATGGACCATCCGAGCCGAAGGGAGTGCCGGTTCCGGCCGACACCTCCCCGCACCGACCTCGGAAATTCCGGGACTCTCAGTCTCGGTCTCGGACCTCTTCGTGGTCCAGCCGATCCCACCGTCATAGGCGGTCTCGGTCTCGGCACCGCGGTAAGCGGCGTCGCCGCTCGTCCTCGGACGAGGGGAGGCTTCGGCGTAAATTACGTCGACGGTACGAGGACCTTATGTTGCAACAGCTCCTCCTGGCCGGGAGTAAGCCGACTCCGTCGCCTTCCCCGGCCATTAAGTGGCTGTCACGGGCGGCCGACACAACCCCTCGACTTATCCGAGGAGCCTATACCCAGGCCGGTTGTTCGGCCAAAACCAGCTGCTCCACCGATTCCGGTGGAACCTCCGCCTCCACAGCCACCAATTGGGGCTCCGACCAAGGATTCTCGGTCGGCTAAGGGTCTACCCCATCGGCTGTCAGTTACCCTCACTCCCGACCGACCTCGGCAGGTGAAGGGTGGCTCAGGCCAGAGCAGCTCTTGAGGACTCTTCGAGTCCGAAGATGATTCCTCCTTTTTCTCCAAGCGACTGGACTTGGAGTCTTCAGGAGGTCAGTCAATGGACGATAGCCCGTCGTCCTTCCTAGGACTGCTTCGGCTCATCTCGGAGTCCACCGGGATGGAGCTCGAACCCGTTTCAAAACGGGCCAGGTATCCCCTCACGGAGATTCTGGACCGAGGGGATTCTCCGACGGAGGCCTTTCCGGTGGCCGAGGCCATAGTGGGTCCGGCACTGGAGCTTTGGCAGCGCCCTGCTTCCTGCCCTGCGCCTTCGGCCAGGAAGTATGCGGTCCCTACCGGTTCCTTGTCCGGTTTTTCGGAACACTCCTCTGCTGAGGGGTTGGTTACCGACAGCGTTTTCCGGTGCGCCGGCAACGTCAGGGATGTGGACAAACCTCCTGACAAGGAGTCCAAGAAATTGGACTATGTCGGGCGAAAAGTCTACGCTGCGTCCTCTCTCGGCCTTCGTCAGGCCAGTTCGGCCGTCCTCATGGCACATTTTCTCATGCCCTGTTGGGCTCCTGGATGAGGTCATCCCTCATCTTCCCGCCGATCTGCAGACTACGGTTAAGCAGGTGCGGGACCAGGGCAGGGCAGTGGCCAAACAGCAGCTCCAGACTGCTTTGGATATAGGGGACTCATGTGCCAGATCGGTGGCGGCCGCAGTGGCTATGCGTCGGCGGGCTTGGCTGAGATATCACACCTGCTTCGGATACCCAGCACAAGTTGGCGGATGTTCCTTTTGGGGACTGACCTCTTGACCCCTGGGGTGGAAGGTCACCTGCAGAGGATCGAGAGGTCCAATGCTACCTTGGACTCGGTCTCTTCGCTCAGAAGGACAAAGACTGCAAGCGCAGCCTAAGCCCCGCCGTCCTTCTGTGCCCCGCCAGCGCCCGGCCAACCAGCGTCAGGGGCCAGCAGGCTCGGCCTTGGCATCCCAAACCCAAACGCCCGGCTTCCTCTAACAGGAGGCAGGGAGGAAAAGGCCCAGGAGGTCCCTCGGCCGGTCCCTCCTCCAAGCCTGCCCAGTGGCCGGGCTGGGGGTGCCCCTTCCCGTCACCTTACCCCTGGGTCCCCCGTGAGAGAGCGGCTCCAGCACTTCCGTTCCGCCTGGTCCGCTGTCACCACGGACAGGTGGGTCTTGAAGGTGGGGAAGAGGCCTGCCTCTGGAATTCGAGCAGGCACCACCCTTCCAGAGCCGTCGCCTCGGGGGCTTCGAGGTCCCCAGCTCACTGCGGCTCGTTGAGCCGACACGCCTCCTCCTCCAGAAGGAGGTGATAAGAGAGGTGGCAGACCCTCCTTCAGACCCAGGGTTTGTGTCCAGGTACTCCCTGGTTCGAAAGCAGGCCAGGGGGCTGGCGCGTTTTTTCACGTCCCTATCCGTCTGTCTCACCAGAATTCCTTCGCTTCAGCGGAAGGATCCCTTACCGAGTTCAAGCCATGCCCTTGACATGTCCAGCTCCCAGGGTCTTCACCAAATGCATGGCAGTGGTGACAGCATTCCCTTGCGCCGAGGGTCGGGTGCCCTTACCTGGGCGACTGGCTGATAGCAGCTCCCCTCCAGGAAGGAGGCGGAGTGGTCCAGAGATCTGACCCTCAGGTCTGCTCTCAACTGGGCCTCCTTATCAGCGAGCCAAAGAGTGGAACTCAGAGCCAAAGCAGGTGATTCTATTCATCGGAAACGCTACGACTCTCTTCGAGGCAAATGCGGCTCCGGCGGACAGGGCGGGTTCTTTCCTCCTTTGCCCAATCATTTCTGGTTGGGCAGTGCGCCCTGCCGGGACTTCCTCGCCTCCTGGGTCTCATGGCGGCCTGCACCAGCGTGGTCCGTTGGGCCCGCTGGAACATCGTCCCCTTCAGTGGGGACTGGCCAGCCAGTGGTCCTGGCGCTGCGATCCTTTGGACCAGCTTGTGTCGGTGACACAGGGGATGTGGAACGCTCTCCAGTGGTGGACCGTTCCAGATCATTTGCAGGAGGGCATCCCGTTCATCCGCCCCGAGCAGACGGTCTCTCTATCGACCGATGCCTCTCTGATGGGTTGGGGTGCCCATCTGGGGGAACACCGGGCTCATGGCCTCTGGTCCCCGCGGGAGTCCCGATGCCACATCAACCTGCTGGAGCTCCGAGCGGTCCGCCTAGCTCTCACCGCCTTTGCTCCGTTCCTCCGGGGTCAAGTGGTCCGAGTCCAGGCGGACAATACCACGACCATGTTCTATCTAAACCGCCAGAGGCGGGACCACGCTCCATGCTTCTAAGCAGGAGCTCTCCGCATTTGGTCGCAATTAAAGCCTGGAGGCGGATCTCCTAGCCATTCATGTGGCAGGCCTCCCAACACCCTGGCCCGATGCCTGGGCGGATGAGGGGCTGCATCACGGTGGTCTCTCCCCTGCGAGTGTGCAGCATCTGTTCTCCCGTGGGGCACACACCTCAGGTGAGACCTGTGCGCCTCCAAGGGAGAGCTGAAGCTGAGACTGTTCCATACCCGCCCCCCTCAGCAGGGCTCGCTGCAGGGGATGCCTTCTCGAGGCAGTGGACCCAGAGCCTCTTTTACGCCTTTCCCCATTTCCCTTGATCACACAAGGTGCTTCTCAAAGCCGAGGAGGGACAAAGGCGCAGGTGATTCTGATAGCCCCAGACTAGCTTCGCCAATTCTGGTACCCAGATCTCCTCAGTCTTAGCTCCAGGACTCCTGCAGCTTCCAGCTCGCCCGACCTCTCAGTCAATCCAGGGGAAGGTGTTTCCATCCGGACCTTCGCAGCCAGGCGGCGGGCGGGTGGGATGCTGCCGCCGCCGGGGAGCGGTGTAGGGCTTCGGGTGGGTGGGTGGGGACACTAGCCACCAGGGCTATGTCTGGGGGTGGTTTTATTACACATACCGCCAGATCGGGCATTTCGTCCATTGGACCACCAGGGATATGTGACGGGAGGGGTGGGATTTATCACACATACCGCCTATGATCGGGCATTTCGCCACTGGACCACCAGGGATATGTCGGGAGGAGGGGAGCACATTGATGCCCGTGATCAGGCTGGTGGGGAGACACTATGCCCGCGATCAGGCTGCGGGGTGGGGATTGTTAGGCCAGCCACAGGTGGCAGCTGCTGTGTTGCGCCCTGCAATACAGCAGCTCACCTGTGGGTGGCCCCCACTTAAGCCTTTTTTTGTCTCAAAGTCCTGCAGGCGCAGGTTGGGGTATTGCCTGCACAGCCCGGCTGAATATCGGGCTGTGCAGTTTATGTATGGTTCCTCCCCCTCCAGTTCAGCATGCATTCATTTGCATTGCGCTGTTGCTCAGCATGTTTTCTGTGGCGCAACTGCCTCCTGCTGAATATCACAGAATGGAGCAAGTTTGGACTTGGGCAGGCGCAACCCTATTGCGCATGGCGCAACCCTTTTTAATATCTGGCCCTCAGTCTCTTCTACCTAGGACCTCCCCTTGTATATGAGCTGTGAAGGAAGTGGAGACTTTAAACCTGTTTACTCAGGGTCTGGCACCAGGGTTCATCGGGGAACTAGGTGTCCTCTTTTTGGCATCCCAAAATCTGGTACGGGGTACGGTACCCCTACACACGGTACACCGTTCCCGCCCTGGACCTGCCGTATTAACATTCAGAAAAGAAAGGAATTGGATGGAGAGTCACTCAATATTGTTTTTCCCGATTTACACAGTTCTTCTACATCTACATCCATCCTAATACAACAGTACAACCCCAGACACACCATGTAATTTATTTCTACATAAGTTTGGTTAAAATTTTCATATAAGCGTACTGGACTACCACTCGGAACTCTGGGACTACCATTTTGACCAGATCAGTTGTCCGGGACTAGCATGCCATTTTGAAATTTGTCGATCCCTGCCGTTAGAGCTCCCAGTACACCTGCTGCACCCTGGCCCAGGCACTCCTGCTGGGTCTGGGGATCATAGGTAGTACAGAGCTTAAAAGACAAATGTCCATAATGCTTGTCGATATTAATTATAGCATATTATAGAATTTTGGCCTAAATATTTATCCAAACGAATTTTAAAGGTATCCATGTTTTCACATGCTACAACATCCAGTGGTAGGTTATTCCATATTTTGCATACTCTGAGAACCATGAACTCCTTTTTTTTGTTTTATGGTGGTTTACTGTGAGTTGAAGTGGGTGTGCCCTAGTATCATAAACTGATTTCCTGAGCCCCAAACCAAGTAGCTCCCATAACTGATCATCGTGCAAGGCTTTAAATACCAAACATAAGTCTCCTCTCATTCTGCGGTATTCCAATGTATACAATCAGAGTTTCTTCAGTCTAGCTGCGTAATCCAAACCCTTTACCTCATCAATTTTTCTGGTGGCCCTCTGCTGGATTTTTTCTAGAGCAGTTATAGAGCCCTTATCTCCTGGCGCCCAAAACTGGGCGCAGTATTCCAAATGGGACGTCACCAAGGAAGAGTAAAGAGGCAGCAAAACCTCACTACTTCTACTTTTAATATGTTTATTGATACAATGTAATATACCTGCAGCCTTCTTAATTACCAGATGACAATGAAGTTTAGGACTTAGGTTGTTTGTTACTCTAACTCCCAAATCACGTTCATCATTGACTGCCTTTAAAATCGTGCCACCTAATTTATCATTTGCATGCTGATTATTTCTCCCAAAGTGCATCACTGTTGATTCACTTGGGCTGCTGTTAACAGCCCAGCCCAATTTTGCTTCTCTCTGCCATGCCTGTAGAACACTCCTAGGCCCTGGCTCTTCTACTTCCAGGACCAGGGCCTCTGCACCACTCACTGCACCCCTGGCTCTTCTACTTCCACTAGGCCGGGCCTGTGCTCCTCACAATGCCCTTGGCCCTCCTTGCTCACAGCACCCCTGCTGCTCCCTGGCCCAGGCTGTCTTGCTGGGCCTTGGGACTTGTTCATGGCTGATCGTCCAGCCAAGCTGGAACGGACCTCCGGGGGCGCCTTAAAGGCTTCCCGGTCAAGGGCCTTTTCTTCAGGCATTGGAGGAAGCAGGATTTACACCCTCACATCCCTCCACTTTACTCCCATCGACGGTGGCTCTTCCATCGTCAATGGAGCTGCTCTCATTATCATCAGGGCTGCCTCCTCACAACTGAGCCTGCTGGGCTTGTTTTATCTTTGATGGGCCCCATCCCATCGACGGAGCTTGTTTCGGAACGTCTCCCATTGACAGGCTGTGTTTCCCCGTCAATGGAACGTTCCTCGTCGATGGAGATGCTTCCCCCATTGATGACACGTGTTCTTTGCTCTCCCTCGATGGGAGCTCTTCTCCCATAGACAGGACATGATTCTGCTGTTCTCTCGTCGACGGAGGCTTATTCTTTGTTGACAGGGCACTCATCGTTGATGGAGAAGCCTCTCCCATCGATGGAACGGCATGTTTTATATGCCTCATCGATGGGACGGCTTCCACTGTCGACGGAGTGGCTTGTTTCTGGTCTCTCGTCAGCGGGATGATTCCACCGCAACGGAGGAGCCTGTCCTTCTTCCCTTCTTGGCAGGGATGCTTCCTTTGGAATAAGGGCTCCCACCGGGACACCCCCTGCTCAGGACTTTGCTCCCATGCCCCCCCCACTCGTCCCGGCACTTTGTTTCGGTGTCCTCGGGAGTCTTCCCCATCGCCTGTTTTGCACCCTTTGACGTGACTTTTCCCAGGCCTTCAGCCCTGCTGAGAAGACCCAACCCTGAGTCCCTTACCCCTTTGCGGTCCCGGACCACAAGGGTGGAGTGCCTTCCCTGCTATTCGGGGTCAGTGGTTCCCGGGATGGCTCGCTCTCCTCCAGTGCCACCCTTGAGCCCTCCATTTCTGGACCTCCCCCCGTCACAGAGTGCCAGCCATCGCATTGTGCTGGAGGTCCCTGGACCATGGTCTGGCCTTGTCCCATTCCCTTTCCCCTCCGTCCAGACACCTGCTCCTGGATCCGGGGCTTCCGCCTGGTCCCCCATTTATGTGCACTCCTTTATGGAATTCTGAGATGGGGATCTTTTTGTGGGGGATGTTCCTGGTGGGGACCTCTCGGACCATGGAGACCTTGGCTCCCCCCCGTCCGCATCCTCCTTTTTGGAAGCTGCCCCGCCTGAACCCCCTGATCCCTCCTCTCTCCCGGATCCTTCCTTCATGGAGCTCATGCTGCAGATCCAGCATGCTTTTGGATTTCCTGCTGTGGATCAGGACTCCTTTCATTGGGACATGGTTGCCTTCCTCAACGTTCCCAAGGAGACTGCCTTGGTTGTCCCGTGTTTGATTCCTGTGTATTTTCACACACTGTCTCCTATTTGGTCTCATCCTGCTTCCGCTCAGTTTGCCCCTTGTGGCCCTGATCAGCTCAGCCGCTGTCTGCCATGCCTTCCTTTCCTGTCACCTGCTCCATGCGTGCTTCGATGTAGCTGACACATTGGCCCACCTCTCGGCCAAAGGCGTTGCCCTTCGGCACTTCGCCTGGCTGTGGGTTTTGGGTTTGCCACCCGGCGTCCAGCTGTCGGTTGCTGATGCCCTTTTTCTGGGAACCTGCTGTTTGGACCTGCTGCTCAGTCCATCCTGGATTCCCTTCAGGCTTCGGGGCATACTCTCTGGTCTGTTCAGGACCTCTATCGCATCCCCGCAGGTGGGCCGCCTCATGTTCAGCCCCCCTACCGGGTGCCTCTCGGGACCACAGGGGGGCGGCTCAGTCTGCCCCTCCACAGCGTGTCCAGCCCTCATGTGGGGTGGGACCCGCTTCTGTGCCTTAAATCACTTTTTAGGGTTTCCCCTGCCTCCTCTTGCAGGCCTTAGAGGTGCCTGGGGATCTCTTTACCTTTTTGTGGAGGCTTGCTACTGGACTGGACGCTTTGCTCCTCCATGCGGATCTGATTGGAACTCCTGCTACTTTCCCAGCTGGAGTCCTTCAGTTGTTACTTCCTCTGACCATCCAGGATGTTTTTTCCCCAGTGCTTTTCTTTCTGCTTTCTGATCCGCTCTGACTTTATGCCAGAGCCTGTCGACATCGTCAGGATGAATCACTGTGCCTGGCCACCTACAGTTCTTTCTACATCATGCCTCCTGCATGCTGTCCTCACCCACCTTTGAGTCTATCTGCCTGAGCGGGTGTGGTTTGAGTTGACATTTCTTTTCAATTTCATGCCAGTTGTCTTTGCCTAACTGTTGGCCTATCTGCCTGCGCGGAAGAGGTTTGAGTTGCCATTTCTACTAAATATCATACATGTTGTCCTCTCCACCTTTGGCCTATCTGCCAGAGTGGGTGCGGTTGCAGTTGACGTAATTACTGTGAAGGTAGCTTCTTTGGCAAATTGGACAGCTGGGTTTTGCAAGGGCTCAACCGTCGGGTGTGTCCTCTGGCTTAGCTTCCAGCCTTGCCTTTCCTCCCATTTGATTTTTCTGCTTGGTAATCCCTGATAAGTAATGACTTACTACATGAGACCAGTCTGTAGAAGACAGTACAGTTACATAAGAACTTACCGTAACAGTAGATCTTCCGAGGACTGTCTCTTGCAGTAAGTCCCCCACCCTCCATCCTCCTCCTTGTTGCCTCGAATCTGCAACTCAGGACGTTGGGTGGGATCACTGTTCTCTGTTTTTCTGGCCCTCGTTTACCTTGGTCCAGGCCATGCTCCCCGAAGCCGACGATGAACAGAGGGTACTGGGGGCCACCCACTCTTATACACATCCACAGGAAGTGATGTCGGATGGGCTGCCCCCACGGAAGACTGCTGGAAGAAGCTGCCATGTGACAGTGCCACCTGGTGGATGCTCCCATAAGTAATGACTTACTGCAAGAGACAGTCCTCGGAATATCTACTGTTACGGTAAGTTCTTACTTAACTGTACTTTCTAGGAGTGGTATATGATGTTTATCCACACTGACCCATCTGACCTCCCCTGGCAAGTGTCACACAGGTCTTGCTTCTAGAGGGTAAGATTTGACATCATGGGGCGGTGCTAGGTGATTTACCACCAGGGTGGGTGGGAGGAGCCAGCTTGAAGATGTTGCGACTGATTTAAAGGGGGAAAGCACACTGCCAGAAGTGCGAATGAATATAATATACCACTTCTAGAACTACTGTTACAGTTGAGTAACCTGTTTTTTTTTTCTCTAACACCATGTTTAAAACATTAAGATCTTAGGGTATAGCTCTTCCATTAGGCCACACCTTTGGAACTATAGCCATCAGTCATTAGGTCCACACAGAAACTTTTGCTAGGCCCCATCACTTCTCAGTTCTTTTTCTGCTGTCGATGATCCTTGTAGGACCTGGTGAAGGAAATTAGCCATTGCTTTTTATTCTTTTACTTTAATTAACACTTTATTTTATTGTATCTGCATGTTGCCGAAATCGAAAGTGCCTTTATTTTGGTACTGTAAGTGCGGAGAGAAAATTTACGAAGCAGACACACACACACAGACGGTCTGTGTGTGCTGCTTGGGCCTATCTCACAGTGTGAGGGCTTGTGAGATTAATCAGAGCTTCAGCCAGGCTACAAGGTGACCCTGCTAAAAAGCTCTAGAAAATGTCCTTTTCCTTAGAACTTTAAAAGCCATGGAGAAGGAACAGAGCCCAAACTCTGTGTCTCCCTTACCGTCTGCCGAGAAACAGCTGCTGAATTTGAAGGACTGGGACTGGGAATGGTTGGCATTATGCCCTCCTCATCAGCAGGCCACAAGCACAAACAATAAGAAAAGAGAAATCTGTCAGCTGGCAAGATCTCAGTCGCTATTGAGACAAGGTAAATCTATTGATTCATTGCCTGCTCCAGTGGCACTGACAACAGCCCCCACACACCGTTGTTGAGATACCATGGTCGGGGCTTGGGTAAAATACTACCGTATCTACTATGGGTGGTATGACGTCATTCTTGTCAGGCCAAGGAAATCCATCGAAGCAAGCAGTTCCAGCCCCTTTACAAGACGCTGTCGACTCTCAGGCTGTGCTGGTGTCGTTCTCAGAAATGATCAGATGCATTCTGCCTGGACTACCATTACAGGCAGTTATTCGGCCAACGGTGCCTCCTGCTGAGCAGCCCTCATCAACAGTTTCTGCTATGCGTGCAGATTCTTGTCTCTGAGCTGTCACTGCATCACCAGTGCATTCTGCAGTGCCCATCATCGATAGAGATGTCGACGATGAGGTTGAATGTAATCCTGACCTCAGAGTGTTCGAGGAGGATTTAGAGTAGGAATATGAGGGAGAACAATATGTGGCACCATGCTTTAGTTCTGCCATCTCATCCTGCAGTGAGAATTCAGTGGTTTACAGCACGAGTTCTCCTACTGAGGCTCGTACTTTTCAAGCCATGATACAGCAAATGCAAACTGCCATGGACTTTGCTGTGGAAGAGGAAGAGTCCACAAAAAGAAACTGATAGAATTTTTCAAGGTCCTTTGCACACCTTCCATTATAATTCCACGTATATACCCTGTGTAACCCCTAGGCGGTGCTATTCTAAGGTCTGTTACCCCTGCCTGTACGGCAATCCACAGGTTGAGGGGCCTGAGTTCTCTAATTTGATGCCTTCACCCCAGAGAAAGGGTATTGGGGTTGCCTGTCTGCTTAGGTACAGCCCTCTGGGAAGCTGTAATCCCTCACCAACCCTTCTTGTGGCCTAAGAAATAACACAGTGATACATTCACAAGCAATAGACAGTAATAATGTGTTCACACCCTTTTCATGTACCACCAGGGCTGAATCTGCTGCAACTGCCCTGGAGACTCCCTGGAAAACAAGATCAGCAATGCAGCAATACAGCACTAACACTGTAACCCAACTAATAATATGCACACCAGCAGGGCTAATCGTGAAAAAAGACAATCAGGTTTATTTAGGGGCAGTGAACAAGGTAGGAGTGTGAATCTAGCAGAATGATTTGCAATCTGATTTAAATCAGGATTGTCTGGCATGCACTTTAAGTCCTCACTTGACAGTTCAACAATCTTGGGTACCCAGAATGTCATGCAGGCAGGCCTGAAGCATTGCCCAGAGTGGCTGGCATTGCAGCTGATGTTGGGGCCCTTAAGGAAAGAAAAACAGTTAAGCATGCACACAACCCGATAATTTGTAATCCAAGATGGGTGGCTCAATCCATTGCAAGAACCCAGGAAAAGAAACAATTAGATGGTACCACAGTGATTTTTGCTTTCGTTGCAAGGAGCTACCCTGGTTTGTACTCATGCTACCAAGACCTGGATGCAGTACAGGCGAGAAGTAGACCTCGTGGTGGTGATCAAGGAGGCCGGAGGAAGCTGGGCCGCCATGACTCACATCTGGGTGGTCACTACCTGCTTGATGGTGTAGGGCAGGGGTCTGAATCCCCAAGCCGGTCTTTCACTGAGAAGGTCTCTGATGCAAGAGTAGCGACCTAGAGTGAGATGGCAGGGCCCAGGTAGAATGAAAAGTTCTGGAAAGTTTGTGATCTTCTGCTGGTGAAGCCTCCAGCTGGCATAACAGATTCTACTGTGGAGAACCAAATCGTGACTCACAAAACACATTCAGCACATTTATATCGCTAACATCTTTAAACAACAGTTCAGAGACTGTCCGGTTGCAAATTAACAGCTTTACTGTGCAAACCTTCCGATCCAAGGGTAATTCTCTCACAGGCTGGGCAGATCGCTTCTGGAACAAGTCTTTGGTCCAAATCACAAGTCGCAATGACACTTCTTCTTTTCTTCTGCCGCAGTTCCAAAGCTGGAAATCGGACAGGTCCAACTTCTGCAATAGGCAGTTCGAATTTCTGGAGAACATGGCAGGAAAGCCAGCTTAGCTTCTTCTCGCTGATTCCCCTATGCTCCTACTGGGAGCAGCTGCTCGAAAGCTCGAGCTGTTCATGTTTCCACTTCCAACTCTAACTGATCCACTGCTTCAGGCAGTTCTGGACATTTCCCTTGTAATCCAAAAGGTTCAGTTGGCTGAGGGAAACTGTCAGTCACAGTAAGGGCTCCCCCTCCAGGTCCATTTAGGCACCAACACTCCAAAACTACAGAATTTCCTTCCCACAAAACCTCTGGGGACAGGGTCCATTTTATGTCCCTAGTGGTTCGATTGGTCCAAATACTGGAAGTCCAGGACCTAACATGATGGCTCCCACCCAAATGTTCAAACTGCAATAAAAGCAGGTTAGACAAACTCCTCTATCTTTACTATAACAGTGAATAAGCAGTAAACATAGGAACATAGGAAAGTGACGCGAAGGGGACCGCCAGACCCATCTAGTCTGCCCATTTGTCCAACAACGCTAGGCTTGCTGTGGATCCCCCACCCACTCTTCAACAACCCTCTGTGCCTGTCCCATGCCCTCTTGAACTTCCTCCACTGTGTTCTCGCCCACCACCAAACAATCACAGTTCCTATGAGAGCTCCCTCTGCGCAAGTACCGACTGCAGAATGGAGCAAAATAACACACTGTCTGGCCGATCGCAAGCCTTAGATCACTCGGACCCAGCCGAGACTAATTTCTAAACATACATTAGGTACTGTCTTAAAGAGACAGGCGTGAAGGCTCACTAGGGCACTCTCACACAAATAGATAAAACTACTTAAGACAGGACACCAGCCTGACAGTGGGCATTAGGGAGCCCAGGAAGGCATTATAGTAAACCCCAATTTGTAGGGGGTTACACCAGCATTAGAGGATACTGCCTTTTTTTAAACTTTCTTTATACTCCTAACTGCTGGGCATCCTTCAGGAGTGCCCACTTGGATAGACCACTACTCCTGACCTGAACCCCCCCCCATCTCCCAGAATACTCCCTCTGCCCGGACCCACAGCAGGCTCGACCCTCAGATCACCTCCGAGGCTGGTTCTGCCCTTCCCCTTGGCGGTAATCGCCTAAGCATGAAGTGCCTACCTGGATCCGAACAGGCCTGGCAAGGAGAACTGGGTGCATCTGGGCTGGCTGTAGGATGTGTGGCATTCCCCTGGAGCCTCCGTCATCTCACCGGAGGACTAGGAGGCTTTTTTCCTTTCTTCTTCTGTTTCCCCAGCCCGTGGTGCTTGGTCATGCAATGGCGTCCAGCGTCTGCCGAGCTCGGCCCCCGTTGCCTTCGGCTGCGTCCCATATTTCCTGGCTGCCCCTGGCCATCACCAGGGGTCGCTCAGGAATGATGCTAACCCTACATCCCTCCCCGGGAAGGGAGCGCTGTCACACTGATGCTTAATCCCTACCCGCCCCTGCTGACCCCCGACTTCCCGGGCTCGTTCCCTAAGCCGGGTTGTCGACGCGGCGCGAGGTGAGGCATCTAGAGCCTTAATCCTCAGCACCACTGGGCCGGCTGAGGATACTGCCTTTGCTGCATGGTACAGACCAAACTCACTACCTGCAGTTCCCAGAAAGGCTGATAAAGCAGCACCCTTCTACATTTGCTAAGCCTTATTACGTCAGTCATCCAGAAATGGACTCTGTAGTCATGCTTGCTCATGATAGGTCTACAGCACCTAAACATATGAGTACTTTGCCTCATGATAAAGAATCTTGGAGGCTGGATGTGATGGGCACGTATGCGTAAGCGTACGTATGCCTCTGCCTCACTGGGCCTTAGGATTGCAGACTGTCGTCGAGGCACAGGTCAAGGAGCAGTTGTAGAATTTGCAAAAAGGGTTTATTTGTGCTAGCAATAACATAAAAAAATACAATTTTTAGAATAACTATTTACAAAGGCAGAATAAACAGAGAAAATCCATCTGAGTTTTCCTTTGATCTCTATGTGTCTCTCTTGGAAGAAATTGCAGCTCTGTTTTTATAAGTCTTTGCAACCCCCCCTCCTTAGCAAGCATCCTGTTTTTTTCTAAAATGTTCTTGTAAATTTCATGCAGGTGCAACAAGAACACAATGCCCCAGATCTGAGGCCTCTTCTCCACAGCTTCTGAAAAAGGGCTTAAAAACTGCTCTCAGATTAATACCATGAGTTCCCAATAGCTTTTTGCAATCATCTCAAACTATAATTATATACATTTCAACAGTAACACTATATAATTTGTAAATCAGTTACATTTCCACATAATGATTTGCATATATTTGTATACCAGCAGATATGCAAGGGGAGGGGAGACAGAACAGCAAGTGAAGACTGAGAGACAAAGAATAGCAGACTGTCGGGATGATCAAGTCCTAGGTCTCATAGGAAAATGTGGCTGCACAACCAGACAGACAAGAGACAGGAAAGGAAAGAACAGAACAGATTCCTGCATTCAAACTCTCCATAACAACTGGGACAGGGTTCTGTTCAACCCTGTCACATACACCCTCCTCCTTAAGAGGGAACCTGTTTTATCAAACAAGTTTCCAAAACTTTCTATTAATTCTCTACTAACATTAGCTTCTAACTTTCAGAAATTAAGCACATGTGCAATATCCTTTTTTTTCTATAACAGTACAGCAAACAGTAAAGTTTAAACTCATACATTTGTCTTTCAACCTTCAGAACCCTTAATTCCTGATCCATATACTGACAGAAAATCAGCATTGCTATTCTCTTTATCAGATTTGTGAATCACATTGAATTTAAATGGCTGTGGTGCTAGTACCACCTTGTGATTCTGGAATTTTTATCTTTCATTTGGTTAAGCCAACAGAGAGGATTGTGATCTGTTATAAGTACAAAGTCAGTTCCTAGCAAATAAAACTTGAGGGACTCCATGGCCCACTTTGCTGCTAAACATTCCTTTTCAATGGTGGAGTACCTTTTCTCTCTGTCATGCAAATTCCTACTTATGTACAGAATAGGATGTTCCGTCCCATCTATATTTTGACTCAGGACTGCACCTAGACCCTACCTCTGATGCATCTGTTTGTAACAAAAATGATTTCTCAAAGTCTGGGCTTCTTAAAACAGGGGTTGAACATAATGCAGCCTTAATGGCTTATAAAGCTTTATCACACTCTGGGGTCTATTTCACATTATTTGGGAACTGTTTCTTTGTGAGTTCAGTGAGGGGAGTAGCTTATGCAGCAAAGTTGGGAACAAATCTCCCAATAATAACCAGCCAGCCCTAAAAATGACCTGTCATGTTTCTTTGTTTTACGAACAGGGCTGTTAGCTACAGCTTCTATTTTAGAAATTTCTGGCTTAACTTCTCCATTTCCCAACACATAGCCCAAATATCTGGTTTCGTGCATGCCCAGTGCACATTTGGTAGGATTAATAGCAGACCTGCATTTTTGATAGCTTGGATAACTGCTCGTAGGTGTTCCAGGTAGCTTTTCCAGTCTGGACTGTACACCCCGACATCATTCAGGTACGCAGCACAATAACCAGTGTGAGGTGATAAAATTACATCCATGTACCGCTGGAATGTAGCTGACACACCATGTAAGCCAGATAGCATGGTGGTGAACTGATAGAACCCAACAGGAATAGCAAATGCAGTTTTGTCTCTGGATTCTTTATCTAAAGGGATTTGCCAGTAACCCTAGGTGAGATTGAGGGTACTGATATACTTTGCACTCCCCAGTCTGTACACCAAATCATCTGTTCTGGGCATAGGATATCTGTCAAATTCTGACACTTGATTAAGTTTCCTAAAATCAAGGCAGATTCTCACGCCCCCGTTTTTTTTGTTTACAATTACCATTGGAGATAACCAAGCACTCCTTGACTCTTCAATGATACCCAATTCTTTCATTTTTGTGTTGCTTGCACGCATGTGCAAGAAACACATTGTGTCAACTTCCTTCACAAGCGGGTTGTGGAGGTGCGGCAGTGTTGTGCCGAATGGCAGCAGTCCGTTCTGGGGCTGGTCTCTACCATGGCGAATAGAGGAGCATGCTGTCGATGACGGCAGTAAATGAGCATGCCACTATGCTCAAAGAAACTGGGCCACTGCAATCAGGGAGCGCCCCGTCACTATGCAATCAGCTGTTTTTGCTGCAGGGCATCCCTGACCACAGCAGCCAATTACAGCTGCATTGTGTGGTGTCCTCATTGTGACAGCTTCTCCGTCTGCTCTCACAGTCCCCACAAAGCTGCCAGAAAGCTGCCGCCCGCCTCTCCCAGTTCTAAAAGCCGACAGGGGGTGCCGAATCCCCCTGTCTGCATGCCCCCTCCAGTTAATTTACCGATAGGGTAGCTCAGTCCCTGTCGGCATGATGCACACCCTCCCATTTGTAGTGTGCCGAGGGGGTGCCCAGTCCCCCTCAGCTCATGCGTGTCCCTTCCCCCCCAGCACACAGTATGGCTGACGGGGTGCCCAGTTCCCATCGGCTCCACTCCCCTTTCCCCAACAAACATCCGGGTGGCACGCTGGGAGCCCATCCCCAGTGTGCCAGTAGTCCTGTGATTTCCTTTTTCTGTTTTTTTTTTCCAATCCTGTAAAAATTAAGAAAACGGTTCCTCGCTGTCTGTGGCACCCTTCCCCCAGCCCGCACCCACCCTCTGTGCACCTTCAAACAACATGAAGTCTTGCTATATTCTGACATATGCAGTGAGTCCCAACCTTCAAACTGCTCCAGAGGTGAAAGAGTTAACTTTCCATGCTAGGCATGGAACACTGAGCTCGAGCTCGGTTGAAACTCTGTCTGTTGTTCTTCAAACTCAGACCGTCAGATTCTTTACTTCACCTCATTGAACAGTCGCTCCGGAGATTTCTCCTTCTGCTCGGTTCATTTTGTTGGTTAAAGTATTGTTTTTCTTGGTTTTCGACCGAATTTAAACCGCAACCGGTCGGTTCAGACTCTGTCTGTGGTATTTGTGAGTACTAGATAGGTTTTACATTCATTCTCTTCTGTGTGGAACTTGTAAACGGTTTATCGGTTTGGTTTGAACCGATCAGGTTGTTTAAAATATCTTAATCTGTGATTTAGAGTGTGGTTACCGGTTCTAAAAAAAACTGATTTTAATTACGTTTTTTCCACGACCCGTGACACGGTTAGGAACCGATAAGAGGGTCTTACCTGGCGGATTGCCATAAATGGGTAAGTTTGGTTAGGACTGGCACTATGTCTGAGAAACCCAAAAGAAAAACCGGGCCCACTGGGTTTCAACACTGCAGTGTGTGGGGAAGTCTTTGCCAAGGCTGACCTCCACACCACCTGTGTTTATTGTCTGGGGTTTGACCACCTCAATGCAGACTGCCAGATTTGTAAAAGTTTTCGTGCAGCTACCCTGGAAAAGAGAGTTGGTAGGCTCAGGGAAAGGGAGGCCAAAAAGTCAGCTGAACCGGATGGCCAGCCTGGTTCGGTTCCAACCAAACCAGAGGAAGTGCCCTCTGACCAGGGTGAGACTTCTTCGGGCAAAAGGAGATCCGACTCTGAGGAGTCGGTTCCAGCAAAAAGGACTAGGAAATCAGCTGGTGTGGAGCCAAAACTTTCTTCTCCAACCGCTGAAGAAATAGCCAAAGCGATTAAAATTGTCCAGTCGCTTTCCCCGGTTCCGACCGAACCGGCACCATCAGGTAAGCGCCCGGTTTGGCGGGTTCCGCCGGTTCAAGAGTATGATTTAGAGGAAAATTATGAACCAGAGGAGGGGGAAGAGGAGTATGAGGAGAGTGAATGTGGATTTGAAAGTCTGGATGTGCCCATTGACCCGGACATCTCCCCAGACAGACCTTCAGGAGTGGCTCCTCCTAGGCTTTCTGAGTCCCCTTCTCATTTTATATTTTATAAAAAAGTGGCTGAAACCCTCCAGCTTCCTATGGAGGAAGCTGTGGATGATCAAGAGGAGCCTGATTATGTGGAAATGATGGATATCCCAGAGTCTAGGAGACTGTCTGTTCCCTTGCATAAATCTTTGGGAAACAGACATTTAAAATTCTAAAAACTCCTCACACTATACCTCCTGTGGATAAGAGAATGGACAAGAGGTACACATTATCAGGCTCTGATATGGGGTTCCTTACACAACAATGCAGCCATGTTGGGGTAGTGCAGGCTGCAGCCTGTGACAAGCAAATATTCCATTGGCCTCACCCCGGACAAAGGGCTCCAGGAAGATTGATGCCATGGCAAAGAAACAGTACATGGCAGCATCCTTGGGACTCAGACAGGCAAATTATATGGCTTATGTTGCTAGATATCAGAAATCCAGATGGGATACTGTTATGGCTCTAGCAAAACAGGTCCCTGGCCAGCTGGCCAAGGAGCTGGAGCAGGTGGCTGCTGATGGTATTGAGGCATCCAAGGTGCAATTCCATGCTGCAGTGGACTCAAATGATGTGTCATCAAGAGTCATGGCTACATCTGTGACACTTCGCAGAATGGCTTGGCTCAGATGTACTAGTCTGTCACAGGATACCCAGTAAGGCCATGGATTTTCCTGTTGTGGGTAATTCCCTGTTTGGGGAGCAGACAGAGAATTACATGAAGAAAATGGATGAGTATAGGACCACTATAGGGTGCACAGGCCAAGGAAAGGCAGGCCATCCTCAAAGGCAGCTTCCCAGGGGCAGGGCAGGCCTTTTCATGGGCCTTTTTACCAAGCCCAGACCTCCTCATCTGCTTATGCCCAGAGGGGGTTCTTTAGAGGGAGAGGCGGACGGGCTACAAGCAGGCCTGCTTCCACCCCTCAGCCCAAAGCCCCTGCCAAGCAGGCACCCTGATGGGGTTGCCAGGGCTGATTCTCAGCTACCTGTAGGGGGCAGGCTGGCTTACTTTGTCCAGAACTGGGAGTCTCTGACATCAGACAAGTGGGTCCTGGAAGTAGTAAGCCAGGGACTGGTTCTCAGCTCAAAAGTTTCCAAAGATGAGAACCAGATCCTTCCACCTACAAATCCACCAGAGGCAGTTGCCCTAGAGGCAGAGGTCTCTTCCTCCTGGCTCTCAGAGCTGTGGAAAGGTTCCACCCCTACACCAGGGCAAAGGTTGTACTCCAGGTACTTCCTTACCCCCAAAAGACAGAAAGAATGGCGGCCCATCCTGGATCTCAGATACTTAAGCACCTTTTAAAACCAAAATTCAAAATGGTGACTCTGGGAATTATTCTACCCTCTCTAAGGCCAGGGACTGGCTAGGTCCCTGGATCTCAAGGATGCCTACTTCCGTATTCTCATCAGAAGCTCCCATCGAAAGTACCTCAGGTTCGGAGCTGCCCTCAGGCCATTACCAGTTCAGAGCAATGTCCTTGGCCTCACCTCTTCTCAAGGGTATTCACAAAATGCCTGGCAGTAGCAGTTGCTTCTCTAAGAAGCAAAATTGCCATCTTCCCTCACTTGGATGACTGGCTCATAGTAGGAGTCCCCAGACCAGGATCAAGTTACATCTACAGATAACTCAGCAACTGCTCACTTCTCTGGTTTCCTTCTGACTCTTTTCAAAGTCAGTTCTAGAGCCTGTCCAACTCCTCACCTTCATAGGCGCAGAGCTGAACACAGAGATAGCCAGAGCCTTCCTTCCTTTGGACAGGACAAGGACCCTGGTCTCTCTGGCCCTCCTCATTCATCCTGCAGGTGTCTCGACCAGCAAGACATTTTCTACAGCTCCTGGGGCACATGGCTACTTCTACAGCAGTGGTGCAGGGAGCAAGATTTCAGATGAGGGACATTCAGTTCTATTTGAGAGCCCTTTGGTCTCAAAGGAAAGGCCCTCTAACCAAATTAGATCCCAGTGACTCGAACCCTGATCCAAGCCCTACAGTGGTGGCAGGATCAAAGCAATCTGAGACAAGGGTTCCTTTGTCACTCAGTCTCACTCCTTAATCCTTATTACAGATGCATCCCTCTTGGGGTGGGGAGCATACATGGGCGACCCTCACTACCCAGGGTTGTGGTCCCCAGGAATCTCTGCTCCACATCAGTCTGTTGGAACTCAGAGCAGTTTTTCTAGCACTTCAAGCTTTTTTCAAATCTGTTCAGAACAAAGTTGTACAGGTCAGAACAGACAACGCCACCACAGTGTGGTACATCAACAAGCAAGGGGGCACTCAGTCTACGGCCTTGTGCACCGAAGCAATGAAGCTGTGGTCTCTGGCTTACTCCCTGAACACCTCCCTTACAACAGTTCACCTCCCAGGCAAGGACAATGTCCTGGCAGATGCTCTCAGCAGGATTTCTCAGGGCCATCACGATGGTCACTGGACCCCTGGTCTTGGAGGTGATATTTGCCAGATGGGGCACCCCAGATAGATCTTTTGCAGCCCCAGACAATCACCAACTTCCCTTTTTGCTGCAGGCCCCAGTGTTGGGCTCCAGTCCGTCTGGATGCCTTAGTTCTCAATTGGGAAGGAAGTTTCTCATGCTTTCTCCTCTTCCCTCTCCTGTTCGCAGTGCTAGTCAAAATCAGATCTCAACCCTGCAAGATGATCCTGATTGCTCCAGATTGGGCCAGACAACCCTGGTATCCACTCCTACCGTCCTTAGCAGTCCATCTTCCCCTGTGTCTTCCCAGGAATCGCAACCTGTTAACCTGTGCTCAGGGGAGGGTTTTTCACCCGAACCTCAAATCTCTCAATCTCAAGGCCTGGCTCTTGAAGAGTTAGAGTTTGCTGATTTACACCTCTCCCAAGGTGTAATGGATATCCTGAAGGCTTCTAGAAAACCTTCCGCCAGGGCTACTTATAATTCCAAATGGAAGAGGTTTTCCATATGGTGCTCTGGAAAGCATATTTTCCCCAGAATCTGCTGATTTTCCGCGGTCCTGGATTATATGGCCCACTTAAAATACCTTAATGAGACCAGCCAATTCTAAAAGCATCTGGCAGCTGTGTCTGCTTTATTTCCAGCAGGTAAGCCCCTCTTTCAGCTCACCCTGTATTTTCCAAGTTTTCAAGGGACTGCTTCACACCAACCTCCATTCAGGGACCCTGCCTCCGCCTGGGATCTTAATGTTTGCATTGTTGCTTATGCAACCCCTTTGAGCCTTTGTCTTCAGCAGAGCTTAAGTACTTGACTTGGAAGAGTGTGGTTTCTGGTAGCCATCACTTCTGCCAGGCGCATAAGTGAATTACAAGCTTTGTCAGTGGAGCCTGATTTTATCTCCTTTCATAGAGATAAGGTGGTCCTCAGGACTAACAGGAAGTTCTTGCCTAAGGAGGTTTCAGATTTCACCTTAATCAATCTATATCTCTTCCAGTGTACTTCATTGACCATTCCTCTCTGGCGAGAGGAGGCTGCACAGCAGATGAAGGCTCTTGGTTACTACATAGAAGCGTACCAAGGTCGCGAGTTTGACTCCCTCCAACTGTTCCTCACTTATGGTGAGGTTGGTAAAGGAAATCTGCCACTAAAAGATCCATTGCCAGGTGGATTGTCTCTTGTATCCAATTTGCTATGAAAAACTGGGTAAGGTTCCTCCCTCAGGCCTGAGGGCTCACTCTACCAGAGGTACAGCTGCTTCCCTGGCTGCTGCCAGGGACATCCCTATTCTAGAGACATGTCAAGCAGCTACCTGGAAAACTGTTCACACTTTTACCAAGCATTACTCCCTGGACATCCAGGCTAGGAGTGATGCTCGGTTTGGCACAGCTATGCTTCAGAGCCTATTTCCTATAGTAGGTTCTGTCCCTCCTCCATGGAGGTACTGTTTGAGTTCAGCATATGTCAGAATATAGCAAGACTTCATGTTGTTTGAAGAAAAATTACCACCTTAGTAATGTTGTTTCTTCTAATGGAGTCTTGCTAAATTCTGACCTCCCGCCTGCCTGCCCCTCTCAGAACCTCTGTTTTGGAATGTGGTGGCAGTGCAGGTTGGCACTTGTAGATGCCCACCTTGTTGTTTTTCACCCCTCCTTTCTTGGGGTGACTTGTTGTGTTTTTCATTTTGGGTCTCCTGACTTGAGCCTTTGTTTTGGGACCAAAAAATGTTATGTTTAGTAGCCAGTTGGCTAGTGTAGGTTTACAGCTTCCACACAGGACTTCAGTGAGTTTAGCTCGTAAAGATCTTTACGGTTTGAGTTTGAAGAACAGCAGACAGAGTTTCAACCGAGCTCGAGGCTCAGTGTTCCATGCCTGCATGGAAAGTTAACTCTTTCACCTCGGAGTAGTTCAAGGTTGGGACCTCACTGCATTTTTTTTTTTATTTAGTTGTTTAACCAGGTATAGCACACCATTAGGGACTCACTGCATATGTCAGAATATAGCAAGACTCCATTAGAAGAAACAGCATTACTAAGGTGAGTAATTTTTCTTACTTTCCCATACATACTCCTCACCCCATACTTACCTCTGTAGCCCAGCACAATGATTTTCGTGGACTGGAACACATCTGCACTCTTCGGGATCCACTCGAACTGAAGAAATGCCGGTAAGCTGTATAATGGCATAAATAGGGTTTTTTTCAACTTAAGTGGATATCTTGTCCATTTTTAGGAATTTTTTTCACCAAATTTTCAACATGGGGTTCTTGGGACTCCACCTCATGAACTCAGTCACTGTCATTTTGTTATTCGGTCCCAAAAGGTGATTTTGCGGTCACTGCGTGGAACCACCTTTCGGGACTGGATTAATGAAACGACAGTGTCAACTGTTCATGAGGTAGGTAACCAAACCCTATGTTGAAAATTTGGTGAAAAATTCTCAAATGACTGTTTTACTATTGCGCAGTTCCTACGCACACTTGTAACTTCTAGAATTTTAATATTTTCACCCAGATTTTCAGCATTGCCATTTTACTACACCTCCTTATGAACAGTACAACTGCTTTTTTCATCTTACCCGAAATGGGTTTCGTACGTAGCGCACAATGGCGGCCGGGTACAAAATCAATGTCTGGGACAGATTAAGACAATCTACAGTGACACTGTTCATGAGCAGAGGTCTTAAAATGCCTATGCTGAAAATTTGGTGACAAAAGTCCATAAATGACTGTTACAGTGTGCATTGAGCAGTTTCCACATACCCTGTACTTCACGGATTTGTAATATTTTTATTCAGATTTTCAACATTAGCATTTTTCCACACCTCCTTATGAACAGTGCAATTGTCATTTTCGCATCCTGGCCAAAATGTGTTTTACTCCGGTCGCAGAATGTCGAGTTGCTGTGGGAAATCAGTGTTCGGGACAGATTAAGAAAATAACGGACGCTGTTCATGAGCAGAGGTCCCAAATGCCTATGTTGAAAATCTGATGTAAAATCCCAAAATAATTACGGGTATGCGCTGGTGCAGTTTCACGCATGCTCATGACTTACCAGTTTTTTCATATTTTACTCCAGATTTTCAACATTACCATTTTTTCACAACCTCATGAATAGTACAGCTGTCATTTTTCACATCCTGTTCGAAATGTGTTTTCGAACCTGTGGTGCCAAATGGCACAGTCGCTGTGCAAAATTGCCTTTCAGCTAATGGACTGATAGTGTCACTGTTCAAGCAGTGGGGTCACAAAAAGCCCATGCTGAAAACTTGGAGTTAAAATACCAAGAAACACCGGGGTGTTAGGTTTCAGACCATAATGCCTTACCCTGTAGGGCTGACAGGCATCAGGGTGTGACTTGGGATTGTACGACAATAATGCCCACGCCATTTCACCCCCACCCTGCAGCCAGTGACAGGCATCGAGGTGCTTTTGGACTCTTTTGGCCCCAGAGTTCACCCCATTCTCCTATACTGCACCCATTTCAATGTATTTCCTTATGGAATGAGGTGAGTGTAAAGCCCGAACACCCCAAGGCACACCTCAACACTTGTAAGTGTCTGCAGGGTAGGGTGAGGTGAAATGTCGTGACAGTTATGGGCGATGACCCAAACACACACCCTAATGCCTGTCCATCTCTACAGGGTGGGGGTGGAGTTGGTTTCAGTTCAATACTTCACTGCCATTCCTATACTGTATCTGTCTAACTCATGCACTTCCACTGCTAATTCCAGCAAGCAACCATTCGGCATTGACACATGCTTGTGTTCAATTGCAAGGCAAGCAAACATACTGGTATCGGTCTGAACTATGAGGTGAGCGAGCGGAGGGCCTTCCTCCTCCGCCTATCAAAGCTTCAGAATACTGAATCTGCTCCTTACTAACATCCACTGTCTGCCTTTTTCTTCCTTTTACATTGCTAGCGCTTGCACAAAATGTTGTGCTACAGAGAACGGCACTGCAGAGGTGTGTCACTGACTAGCCCAATGCAGGTCAAGCTGCATTGGGCTCATCCTGACAGGCCAGTTATCATGCAGGCTAAGAATGACAATGGTTTACAGTCTATGGGCAGAAACTTTGTGTACTTGAAACAAATGAAGTGCTCCAATGAGAGAACACTTCCGTTTCATATACATAAAGCCGTCTCCCTCCCCTCCATCGCTTCGTTTTCGTTACTGTCTCTACCTCCTCCCCTGCGCACACCTTTTGTCTCGTGTGTTCCCCATACCTCATTTCTCCCTTGTTGTCCCTCTGACCCTCCTTTCTCCTCATGTTTTGCATTTCTTTGAGCCAGGCTTCAGTGACCACGCTAATGTGATTGGTTAAGCTATGCTGCTGTCAGCCTTACAAATTATGGGAGAAACCAGAGAAGCTTTAGCTTAAACAATGCACCACAAAGCTGCCTAGTGCTCTGTGGGACGAGCTTTGCTGTAAGAGCTGAAACTTGATATGCTCCGAGAGCCAGAGTGGATAGCCGACTCAGACTGTGCATGCATTTTGTGAATAGCAGAATACTCCGGTAGCGCTCCAAATATTCCCACAGCTCTAAGCATACACTTTTTTTCTTAAAGTGAATCCATACAGTTCTTTTGAATGGATTAGATTGACTGTGTGGCTGCACCTGACAGTATGATAATGCAGATCTCCGTGCAACCAGAGCACAGTTAACAACTTCTGTGTACACACTCAGCCACCCCACGGACCACCGGGCACCGAGTCCACGTTGAAATCAGTACCATCCTGCACAATTTGTAGCTTCTGAGGCCCTAGCCCATGCTGTGTGCAGTCAGATTGCATTTTCAGACTGCAGTCCAGCGGCACACACAGATTATGCCCCCAAGTTGGGGAAGTGCAATGGGGACAAGCTGGGTGAAGTGTTCCCACTGTGCAATCTGATGCAGAGAGAGAGAGCAACCAGAACAGAGACAATGTCAGGCAATGGTACGGCAATCTCATGTCTGTGTGACAAGTTGTGTCTAGGGGACACAGAAACACCACACAGTGCAAGACATCGAGATGTGCAGGCAGCTGTGTAACCTGTGAGCTCGGAGACAGAGCATCTGTGTGTGTTCCGCCTGCCACTACCCTGTCCAGTTTGCAGATAATCAGCAGTCTGAGTGGGCAAGGAGGTAGTTGAGAGTGACAGCAGCCATGTGGTCTGGCATGCAAGACACAGCAAGAGAGAGAGAGAGACACAGACAGTGGGAGACAGTAGGTACCAAAGTTGCGGCAATGTGCTGTCTCTCTGTTTGTCTATGTCTCTGTCAGCAGAAACAGTGGAAGTAATGATCAGCAGTATAGAGCCCTCTGAGAGGCTGTAATACAGGAGAGCAGAGGAGAGAGCAAGCCTGACAGTGGCCACCCAGAGTTTCCTTTCCTGGCGCACCCTCCCCCAAATGTGGCTGCCCCATTGCCGCTTCCCCCACCCTCAGTGCACAAATGATCAGAGTGAGTGAGAGAGCATCATCACTCTTCCACACCTGCACCATGGCTGAAATGTCCTGTGAGCCAGCAAGAGAGAAAACATTGGGATGTTGTTGTCTGTGGTTTCTCCTTGCTCCCCGGTACAGAACAGTGCTGCACTTTGTGTGCAGGAGAGACCTGTGTATTTGCTGTGTGTCTGTCTGTCTGTCTGTCTCTCTCTCTCTCTGTCTTTTTCTTTGGGAACCTCTGTTCTGCTTTCCCACCTCCCATGCAACAAGTTCTCTGTGTCCCATTCTGCCAACCCCACTCATCCCAGTGAGAGAGAGAGAGTGAAAGACTGCAACTAAGTTTTTTCCTCCGACGTTCAAGAACGGAGCTTGGTGCTTAGAGAGAGAGTGACAGAGAAAGCGAGACAGGGAGAGTTACAGTGAGAGAGACAGACAGACAGAGACACTGGGGGAGCAGCATTGAAGAGACAATGTGTGTTGTGTCCTCTCTCTGTGTGTCTGTGGATAGTAGTGTGTTAGGGAGGACATAGTGGGGAACATCACATGCAAGGTGGCATATGCTTGGGTGTCTCTGTCTGCCTGTAATTCATAAGAGAAAAGACACAGACATAGAAACATAGAAATTGTCAGCAGATAAGAACTACCTGGCCCATCTAGTCTGCCCATAAGCCCTTGTACTGATTACTGCTACTGACACACTCGCTGCTGTACCTCTATGGTTCCCTCTCGTGTCCCAAGCATGTGTGAACCCATCCACAGTGCTCGCTCCCAGCACCTCCTGAGGCAGACCATTCCACACGTCCACCACCCTCTGTGAAGAACTTCCTCACATTCCTTTAACCTCCTACCTTCCATTTTCATGTCATGCCCCTTGTGCTTCTCCTGTATGGAAAATGTCTCCCCCCACACCTTGTTTATACCCTTGAGATACTCGAGTGTTTCTATCTTATCCCCTCTTTCTCTCCCTCCTCTCTTCCAGTGAGTACATATTGAGGTCCCTTAATCTCTCCTCACAAGTCTTGTGTTGCAAGCTCTGTACCATCTTATTCGCCCTTCTTTGGACCATCTCCTGCCTGTTAATATCCTTACAAAGGTGCGACCTCCAGAACTGCACACAGTATTCCATGTGAGGGCTGACCATGGTTTTATATAATGGCATCACTACCTCTCTCCTTATAGAAACATAGACTTTGACGGCACACATACCTCTCAACCTCTTGTCTCATGAATCAGGGACAAGGCTTAAAAAAAATCAGGAACAAAGACCCCAAATCAAGGACATATCTTAAAAACTGGTGCTATTCACTCAGAAAGCTGACAGAATAAAGGAATGTGTGTTAAGATGCATTTTCTGAAGAACAAGTCTGTAACTTTAACGTTTGACATTATTTGGTGTTACTAATCCCCACTGTTCTGTCACAAAAACAAACATTTTATGAGGGACAGAGGAAAATTTTTAAGGCCAAATCAGGGACAGTTGAGAGGTATGACGGCACATAAGGACTGCTTGGCCCACCTAGTCTGCCCATTTCCTTACCTACAGATTACGCTGCAGATCCTAGTTAACCAACAGCCTATTTCTTCCTACCCCCCACAAAAATTGCCTTATGTCTGTCCCATGGATTCTTGAATTCTCCCACAGTTTTAGACTCCACAACCTCCTCAGGAAGGCTGTTCCATATGCCCACCACCCTCTCTGTAAAAAATACTTCCTCACATTGCCGCTGAACCGCCCCCCTTCTTCAAATTGTGTCCTCTTGTTCTTGCACATCTCTTTCTCTGAAAGATGCTACCCTCTTGGACTTTGTTGATTCCACTGAGGTACTTAAAGGTTTCTATCATGCCCCCTTTCCTCAAGGGTATACATATTAAACTCCTTTAGTCTCTCCTCATATGGCTTCTCTTGCAGACACTGCACCATTTTAGTTGCCCTCCTCTGGACTGCCTCTATCCTGCCTATGTCCTTGCGGAGATGGGTTCTCCAGAACTGCACGCAGTACTCCAGATGGGGTCTCACCAACTGTCTGTATAGAGGGATAACAGCTTCCTGTTTTCTGCTGGTGATGCCTCTCCTTATACATCCCAGTATCCCCCCCGCTATCCCTACTGCCCTCTCACATTGCTTGTTAACCTTAAGGTCATCTGATATGGTTATCCCCAGGTCCCTTTCCATTTTTGTTGCTGTTACTACCTCCCCCCACCCCATTGTGTAATCTTCCCTGGGTTTTGTTTCCCAGGTACATTATTTGCACTTCTTTGCATTGAATCAAGCTTCCATACTTCACACTATTCCTCCAACCTTGCCAAGTCCCTTCTCATCCTTTCCACACCTCTTTGTGTACCTTATGCTGGTGATACCACTGCCTATGCACCCCAGCATGTCCCTGGCCCTCCCAGCTGCCTTAGCACTTTACTTTGACATTTTCACATCATCTGAAATAAGAAATACCAGGTCCCTTTCCTGCTTTGTGACTGTCAGCAACCTCCCCCCTCATCCTGAAGCATTCCCCAGGGTTTCTGTGTCCCAGGTGCATGATTTTGCACTTTTTGAATTAAACTTCAGTTGCCAGTCCTTAGTCCATTTTTCAAGCTTTCCCAGGTCCCTCCTCATTTCTCCACCCTCTGGGATATCCACTGTGTTACAGATCTTGGTGTCATCTGCAAACAGGCAGACCTTTCCTTCAGCCCTTCTGCAATGTCACTAATGAAGACATTGAACAGGACCATTCCTGCAGCACCCCACTAATCACCCCCTCTCCAGACTGCACCCCATTTACCACCACCACCTCTGCCTCCTGTCTGTTAGCCAGTTTCTAACCCAGTTTACCACCCTTTCCCCATGCCCAGCCTACCCAGCTAGTTTTATCAGCCTCCTATGTGGACGGTGTCAAAGGCTTTGCTGGAATCAAGGTAAGCGTTGTCCATGCCCCACCCTGATTTACTTCCTTTGTCACCCAGTCAAAGAAATCAACCAGATTTGTCTGACATGACCTCCCCACTGAATCCATGTTGCCTATGGTCCTGGGCTCAGATGGCTTCTATATGCCCCACTATCCTTTCTTTAAGCAATGTCTCCATGATCTTCCCCACTACTGAGGGGTGAGGCTGACCAGCCTATAGTTCCCATGCTCCTCCCTGCTGCGGATTTGTGAGAGGGACCACATTGCCCTCCCAATTCTTTGGTACCACCCTGTGTTGAATGTCTCAGTGAACATGGCTGTCAGAGGTACTGCTATCTGCCTTCGCAGTCTCTTAATATCCTTGGGCGTATGCCATCCGTCCCATCGCTTTGTCCACCTTCAATTTAGTGAGTTCCTGCAGGACTTTTTGCCTTTGAATGGACTACTGTCCACCTCTTCACCCCTTGGCAACTGCTGTACTGCTGTGGCCTTGCCCCTCCCCCTCTTCTGCGAATACTGAACAGAAAGACACAGTGGATGTCTTGGGGGGGGGGGCGAATGACAGTTCTTAGGCATGGTACTATCACTTCCAAATACCTAAACAGCACATATAGGTGTAACAATATCAGATCATTTAAAATTCAATACACATACAAACAAAGTAGTTAAAAACGTAATTCTATTTTGGGTAATATCTTTAGACACATTAAAAGTAGAAAACCAGAAATAGTATTTCCTCTGTACACCAGTTTGTGCGTCCACATCTAGATTACTGTGCCCCCTTCTGTAGACCAACATCCAAAGGGCATTAAAGTACAGTGGAAAAAGTACAATGCATGGTAACTAAAAGAATTAAAAACATGTCATCTTTGGATTATAAAACAAGACTTCAATCACTTCAGCTGTTCTCTCTTGAATATAGAGCTCTTAGGGGTGATCTGATTTACACCTTCAAGGCATTTCAAAATGAATATGTACTGAATACACTTGGCTTGGAGAGAAACCTTATCAAAAATATTACCAGATCTCACAGTTATAAGCTTAAAACCACTTTGTGTAAAACTGTAAACTGCACTAGATTCTTTACTCAAAGAGTGCCACCTATATGGAATTCACTTCCAGAAGACATTGTCACGAGTCAGAATGTGAGCAATTTAAGTAAGATTAGATTCCTATATGGGGCAAAGGAAATATACCTTCCACCACTGATAAGATGGAGGCGAGTTCTTCATGGACTAATGCCTTCTGAACTTTTATGAATCTATGAATCTACTAATATGAGCAAGCAACATTCGAATTGACAAAAGCTTGTTTCTATTTCCTTAACCACGTCAGCTCTTAACCACTCTGGTAACCTGTATTTATTTAGTTTTTGTTTACCGGGTAGGTGTGCTAGCCAGAAAGACTATTTTCAGGCACTACCCGGGAGAGTATAGAGACAAACTACAATAAGGACATCACGATACATAGCTCAAAGTGCAGGAACATTATGATACATGGCACAGATTACACAACAGTAGCAACGTGACAAAGAGATTGAGGTAGATTTAACAAAGTAAGCTTTTAAGTTAACTTAAGACAAAATACCTCAGGTCACAATGGGAAATATGAGGGAGTGAGATCAAAGTACAGTAATAGGAATTTCACAGAAGTCTTTTGCCTAATAGGGTGAGCATTCCTTGGCACTATTACGTGCTCAACCCCTTTTGCTCAGCCTGGTACTGCGGTAAAAGTACTGTTAAAGGTCTTCAGCACATTACTAATGTCTGCAGTTTGTTCTGTGGTTAAGGAAACATCAGCAGTTATAGTTTGTTCCAGTGTATCATAAGCTACATCAATATCTTCTTTATCAGTTTGTGGTAAAACTAGCAAAGCAGTTTTTGGTATTTTTTCAACCCATTTCTTGAGGTGGTTAGCATGGTATATTTTAGGATTTTTCCTGTCAGGTGTCTCAGTCTCATAGTTAATGGTGCCAGTACGTCTAAGCACTCTATAAGGCCCTTGCCACTTCATTAACACTTCATTTTCTGTCATGGATAACAGTAGCAAAACCTTTTTACATGGCTCAAAAACATTTTCTTTTACCCCATGGTCATAATATACCTTCTGCTGGTTTTGAGCCTCTTCCTGATTACTATGGGAAATTTCAACATATTTTGACAGTTTCTTTCTTAGGGCACACATAGAAGAAGATATAGATTGTTTCTGAGTGGGGTTATCTTCCCACGTTTCTTTTATCACATCCAGTGGCCCGCTTGTCTGCCTACCACACAGCATTTCAAATGGTGAAAACCCTGTTGATGCCTGTGTCTCTGTAAGCAAAAGTAGGTAAAGCAAGTATTGGTCCCAATCTTTCCTTCCTTTTAACAAACCTTTTAACACAGTATTAGGGTTTGGTTAGAACGCTCAGCAAGACAATCTGTCTGATGGTGATGGGGAGGTTCATATGGCAGTGATAACTAGTAGTCTGTACAGCTCCTTAAGTAATGCAGCACCAAAATTACTACTCTGATTAGTAATAATTTATTTTGGTATGCCCACTCTGCTGACAATTTTTGCAAGCTCTGCTGCCACTTTTGAAGCTGTGACAGTATGCATTGGAACTACTTCTGGGTGTCGAGTAGCAGTCGCATACTACCAAGATAAATCTGTTACTCTTTTTACTTTTGTCTGAAGAACCAACCACATCCATTGCAATTGTCTCAAAAGGCACATCTATCAAGGGTAGGGGCACCTTGTCTTTTCTAGTGACTGGGACTACTTTCTGACACTCAGCACAGAAATTACAATAGGTAGCAACATCTTCATGAATTCCCAGGCCAGTAAAATCTGCACAGCAATCTGGCAAGGGTGCGAACCCTCCCTGAGTGACCAGCCATAGGACTATCATGTGCTATGTGTAACAACTCTGTTCTATACTTCTGTAGTACAGGTATAACCAGTTGTTCTGTCTGTTTCTGTGTCTGAGGTTTAACCCAAACTCTGTACAGTAAGCCATTAAATTTTTGAAACATTGGTTCACTCTATTTTGATTTCACCCCCAGGTGCTTAAAATGACCCTGGAGAGCAACATTGTTAGCTTGTTCTGAAAGAAAATCATGATTAGTGATCAGTTTCATTTCAGCATTTTCATATGTTAACCCCTTATGTCCATCAGTTATTTGTTGCCACAGTTTCTTAAGGCATCATCTTTCTTTCCTGGATTTCCAGATCTTGGAGCTGTGCTCAAACAAGTCCGAACCAAAGTCACTGAAAGGAAAAATGTCCCCACCGTTTGAGATTTTCTTTGCCTGAGCTCTTGTTACCACTGCTGCTCAAACTGCAGGGTTCAATTCCTCAGAGATTAACTCAGTAAATCCTGGACAGTCATTTCCAGTAATCACTGGTACAGGTAACTTACGTACTACCCCTGCTTTCATTTGGTGTGACACACCCTTAATGGTCAGAGTCACTTGGGTGGTGGGATAGTATCAAGTGTCCTTGTGGATGCAGATGTCACTAGTACCTGGTCCTTTTGCACACTGTTTTCCCAGCATTTAAGCATGCACTAGGGTCTGTCTGCTTCCTAATCAGTGAGTCCTCTACAGTCTTATCCCCACCTTAGAAACATAGAATTTGACGGCAGATAAGACCGCTTGGCCCACCCAGTCTGCCCATTTCCTACCTAATGGATAAGCTGCAGATCCTAGTTAACCAGCAGCCTACTTCTTTCCTACCCCCACCCCTAGAATTGCCTTATGACTGTCCCATGCATGCTTGAATTCCACCACTGTTTTTGACTCCACAACCTCCTCCGAAGGCTGTTCCATGTATTCACAAACCTCTCTGTGAAAAAATACTTCCTTAAATTACCTCTGAGTCGCCCCCATCTTCAAATTGTGCCCCTTGTTCTTGCACACCTCTTTTTTGAAAGATGCTACCCTCTTGACTTTGTTGATTCCTTGAGGTACTTGAAAGTTTCTATCATGTCCCCCTCTCCCTCCTTTCCTCGAGGCTATACATATTAAGCTCCTAAGTCTCTCTTCATGTCTTCCGTGCAGACCCTGCACCATTTTAGTTGCCTCCTCTGGACAGCTTCCATTCTGTCTGTCTTTATGAGATTGACATAGACAGAATGGGAACTTCACATCTGTTAAGTACTTGTCCCAATTTGCCAAGGACAAATCTACTCCAGTATCACTCTTCTTACGGCAATGTCTTTGCAATATGACCTGGCTTATTACAGTTATAGGAAATAACGCTCTAGGCACAGATTTGTTACCCCACCAGAGTTCTTTATCAGACTTGGAGTTTAAATCAGAAAAAGAATGTCTTACTGGTGCTTGGCTGTTACCTTGCTGCTGTGGCGTTTGTCTGGCCATGTGGTAGTCCTCGACCAAAGAAACAGCCTTTTCCCCACTCTCTGGTTGGTGTTCCTTTACCCATAGCTGCACATCTGTAGGCAGGATGTTGATGAATTTCTCCATTGCAGATGTGTCGATGATCTGTGGGACTGTTTTGCCTTCTGGTTGGAGCCATTTTATCAGGAGTTCTCTGAGTCAGGTGAAGGCTTCTCGAGGACTGTAGACTGAGTTGTACTTCAGAGATCGAAATCTCTGTCTTTATATCTCTCCTGCGATGTCATACCTTTTCAGGATTTTGCTTTTCATCAGGTCATAATTTTCTGACTGTGCAGAGTCCATACTGCTGTAGGCAAGTTGGGCTTCCCTGTCAGGTACGGTACTAGTCTGATTGCTCATTGCTGCTTTGGCTATTGGCAGACTGTGGCAACTCTTTCAAAAGTTGTCAGGTATGCCTCAATATCACCCGAGGGACACAACTTTGTAAGTTTAATGGCTTTTAAGTTGCTTATGTTTTGTTGCTTGTCTGGATCTGTGCCAGATCCTCTGCCTTTGTCAGCTTGCAAGGCATCCAGCCATTGCTGCTTCTGTCGCTGCATCTCTTCTCTCATCTGCTGCTTCTCTTCTCTCCTCTGCTGCTCCTGTCGCTGCATCTCTTCTCACCTCTCTGCTTCTAAACGTTGAATTTCTTGTTCTCTCTGCTTCTCCGTCTCACTTTGTTGTATAGCCCACCATTTGAAAAAGTCCATCAAGCTTTCAGGTTCTGTCCTGCCTGTACTTTTTCCATAACTTGTGCTGGCTGTACAGTCTCAGCTTGGACGTCTGTCTTTGCTAGTTTGGCTGCCATTCTTCTGGTAACCACTCCTGGACTTGCTGCTGCAGAATCCATAAAGATATGCTCCCCTGGTACTAGGTTCAGTTTCCATGCACAAACCTCCAGGCTTTAACTATGCACAATGTAATCCCACTTAGGTTGACACCATCTGTCATTGAGGCATAGGTCAGGAAGCATAGGAAAAAACAGGAGCTGTTGTAGAATTCACAAAAATGTTCATTAGTACTAGTAATAACATAAAAAAATAAAATTGTTCAGAATAACTGTTTACAAAGGCAGAATAAATAGAGAAGATCCATCAGAGTTTTCCTTCAATCTCTGTGTGTTCTGTGTCGCTCTTGCAGGAAATTGCAGCCCTGTTTTTAAGTCTTTGCAACCCCTCCTTAGCAAGCATCCTGTTTTTCTAAAATGTTCTTATAAATTTCATGCAGGAGCAACAAGAACACAATGTCCCTGAACTAAAGCCACTTCTCCACAGCTTCTGAAAAAGGGCTTAAAAACTGTTCTCAAGTTAACCCCTTGAGTTCCCAATAGCTTTTTGCAATAATCTCAAACTATAATTATCAGGGCCCCGATTTTTCTGCGGCACATCGGAGCAAAGTTCTGCGGCAGGGTTCTCATTTGCCGCAGAACTTCTGCGGCACTCAGCACCAATTTCTGCGGCAATTCTGCGGCACATTTTTACCCTTAATTTTTTTCCTTTTTTTGTTTTTTTTTGCCCAATCCGACACAATGCACGCTCTCAACACAGTCATTTTGAGGGCGCTTGTCACCAAATTTCAACATAGCCAGTTTAAGACCTCTGCTCATGAACAGTATCACTGTGATTTTATTACTCTGTCCGAACATTGATTTCAAGACACTGACCGCGCCATTGTGCGCTACATGATGCGAAACACATTTTGGGTGAAATGTGAAAATGACAGTTGTACTGTTCATAAGGAGTGTGGTAAAATGGCAATACTGAAAAAACTGAGTGAAAATATTAAAATGATCGTTCGAAGTGTAGAACTGCGCACACACGCTGGTAACACAGTCATTTTATGGGCGCTTGTCACCAAATTTTCAACATAGCCAGTGTAAGACCTCTGCTCATGAACAGTATCACTGTGATTTTATTAATCTGTCTGAACATTGATTTCGATCACCGACCCAGGCCATTGTGCGCTACATGTGCGAAACACATTTTGGGCGAATGTGAAAATGACAGTTGTACTGTTCATAAGGAGGTGTGGTAAAATGGCAATACTGAAAATCTGGAGGAAAATATTAAAATAGCTCGAAGTTACGAAAGCGTATGAGGAACTGCGCAACGATGCTCGTAAACAGTCGCTTTGGGAATATTAATTAATTTTTTCACAGTTTTAGAGTTTATTCAGACCAGATTGTCATTTATTGATCATTCCGGAAGCAGGCCCCGCGAGTGATCGCGAATCACCTCGGGACCGATTAATGAAATAACAGTGTCACAGTTCATGAGGTGGGTCCCCAAAACCCCATGTTGAAAATTTGGTGAAAAATTCCCAGAAATGGCTGAGATATGCACTAAAGTTAAAAATCCATTTATGCCATTATACAGCTTACCGGCATTTCTTCGGTTCGCAGTCGGCTTTGAAGAGTGCAGATGTGTTCCCGGTCCACAGAAGATCATCGCTGGGCTCCGAGGTAAGTATGGGTTGGTGGGGGTGGGGTGGGGTGAGGTGAGGGGTGGGGAGGTGGGTATGCAGAGGGTGTGTGCGTTGGGGAGGGGGCAAAAGAATCACCAATGGAAGTTTTTTTTTTCCAGGGTGTTTGGAAGCTTCACACAAGGAGGGACTTTTGCCACTCTGGGTGGGCTCCAGCGTGGCACCAGGCAGCTTGGGGTCGAGAACGAGGGTATTGGGCACCCTCTGGCAAAGGAAGTTTTGCCACGCCTGGGGTGGGCCTCTAGCGTGGCACAGAAACATTGGGGGCAGTGAAACCGACGGGGATTGGGCACCCCTGTCGGCAAATGAAGCATTTGCCATGCTGGGGTGGGCTCCCAGCGTGGCATACTAATATTTCAGAGGGGGCACGTTTGTTCCGCGGGCGGCCGCGAATTCCACGGGTGACGGCAAATTCCGCGAATATTTCACCGTTGCGCACCCACGGAATCGCGGAAAACTCGGGGCCATGATAATTATATACATTTCAACAGTAACACTATATAATTTGTAAACAAAGAGATCCCAATAGAAACATAGAATTTAATGGCAGATAGGGACCGCTTGGCCCATCTAGTCTGCCCATTTCCCTACCTGATCGATAAGCTGCAGATTCTAGTTAACCAACAGCTTACTTCCTCCTACCCCCCACTAGAATTGCTTTATGCCTGTCCCATGCATTCTTGAATTCTCCCACTGTTCTTGACTCCACAACCTCCTCAGGAAGGCTGTTCCATGCATCCACAATCCTCTCCATGAAAAAATACTTTCTAAGATTACCTCTGAGATGTCCACCTCTATCTTCAAATTATGCCCCTTGTTCTTGCACATCTCTTTTCTGAAAGATGCTACCTCTTGAACTTTAATTACCTTGAGGTACTGGAAAGTTTCTATCATGTCCCCTTCTCCCTCCTTTCCTCAGGGTATATATTAGCTGCTTTAGTCTCTCTTCATATGTCTTCTAGTGTAGACACTGCACCATTTTGGTTGCCCTCCTCTGAATAGCCTCCACTCTGTCTATGTCTTATGGAGATGGGGTCCCCAGAACTGCACGTCAGTACTCCAGATGGTGTCTCACCAACTGTCTGTACAGAGTGATAACTTCCTGTTTTCTACTGTTGATGCCTCTCCTGTGCATCCCAGTATCCCCCAGCTGTCCTTACTGCCTTCTCACATTGCATGCCCACCTTAGATCATCTGATATAATTACTCCCAGGTCCCTTTCGATTTTTGTTGTTGTTAGTATCTCACCCCACATTGTGTACTCTTCCCAGGGTTTTTGTTTCCCAGGTGCATTACCTTGCACTTCTTTGCATTGAAATTGAGCTGCCATACATTGACCATTCTTCCAACCTTGCCAAGTCCCTTTTCATCCTTTCCACCCCACCTTGTGTATCAACCCTATTGCAGATCTTTTTATCGTCTGCAAAGAGACATATTTTTCCTTCCAGGTGCTCTCCAGTGTCACTTATAAAGACATTAACGAGGACCGGTCCCAGTACTGAACCCTGCGGTACCCCACTAGTTACCCTCCTTTCTTCACTGTGGACTCCATTTACTATTACCCTTTGCATCCTGTTGTCCGGCCACTTTTTTTATCCAGGCTACCACCTTGAAACCCACTCCAAAGCTTTGGTCACCCAGTCAAAGAAATCTGTTAGATTCATCTGACACGACCTTTCCACTGTGAATCCATGCTGCCTTGGGTCCTGTGCCCCACTGGCCTCTAGGTACTCAACAGTTCTTTCCTTCAGAAGTGATTCCATCATTTTCCCTATCACTGAGATCAAACTAACTGGTCTGTAGTTTCCTGCCTCTGTCTTGCTCCCACTTTTGTGAAGTGGGATCACATCCACCCTCCTCCAGTCCTCAGGTACCACCCCATCCTCCCATAATTTGTTAAAGAGGGTAGTCAGTGGTGTCACTTGTTCTATCCTTAGTTCTTTTAGAATTCTGGGGTGAATCCCATAAGGCTTCATTACTTTGTCCACCCTCAGTTTCAAGAGTTCTTTCAAAGCCCTTTCTTCTGTGAATGAACTGATATCGACCCCCTTATCCTGAGTGTTTCTCTTGTTTGGTTTAGGTATCCCCCCATCCTCCTCTGTTGTGAATACTGAGCAATATCAGTTACATTTCCACATAATGATTTGCATATATTTTTATACCAGCAGATATGCCAGGGGGAAAAGATAGAACAACAAGTGAAGACTGAGAGACAATGAGAGGCAAAAATTGCGAGACTGTCGGGTGATCAAGTTGTAGGTTTCAGAGGAAAATTTGGTGCGCAACCAGACAGACAAGAGACAGGAAAGGAAAGAACAGAACAGATCCCTGCATTCAACTCTTTCATAACAACTGGGACAGGGTCCTATTCAACCGTGTCGCACAGGATGCCTGGCCCATATGATAAAAAACAGCTTTGGAAAGCTGCAAAACTGCAGCCCAGTATTTGCCGGATGGTTCTGCCAAGAATGAGTTACTTAAAGCCATAAGTTCTGAGGCTGAATTTGGCAGGTGTTTACTGCAGCACATGATGTCTGTGATGCTTCTGCCAGGTGTGCTGCTTCTGATATTTGTGTGAGAAGATATTCATTGCTCAGAATTGCTGGTTTTGGCAGTGATGTGCTACAAGCAGTTTTGAATGCTCTTTCAGAGGGATAGAACTGTTTGACTATGATGTTGGAGAGTTGGCCCGGTGGTGCCGAGAGAGCCGGCTTGGTGTCGCTGAGGGTTGAGGCGTTGGATGCCTTACCTCACACTGTGCGATCCGGGTGGGGGAAGGTGGGAGCAGGATTGAGTGGTCGCTCTCTTCTCCCGGGATGGGGGGGGTCGGCAGCCAGTAGTCCTGACGCCACTGGATGGAGGTCCAGTGGCACAACTGGAAGGGAGGGGCATCCCATAAGGCGTGTGTGTACATGACTCCAAACTCATGCATTGCATCGGGGACGCATGGGAATGGGTCAGGAAAAAATCCATAAAAACCCACTAAAAATTATATAGAAAAAAATTACTTTGTCAAATCCCTGTATCCCACTTATTCTAGGGATCATGGAAGGGGATCCTTTTGTCAGCCTGCTGTAAGATGTGGCCGTGCCTGTCATCAACAAGGTCGTGGCAGAGGAGGTGTCCTGTGCCAGAGACCTTCCCCCCAGGTGCCCGTACAGAAGCACCCAAAGCATTCGGTACTGGTGTCGCTGCCACCACCAGTTTCACATGACTCTCTTCCGGAGACACCCCCACCTTCAGTGTTATTGCCAGGGTAGTTTTAGCAGCAGACTCTCCCTGCTTCTCAGACAATGGCAGAAGATTACAACTGACTAGTGGTTCCTGGAAATAACTGCAAGTGGATATGTTCTGGAGCTGCCAGAAACCTCTTGAGCTCATCCTCCACCTCCTTTCTGTGACTTTCTGGCCATTTGTCCCTTCTGAAGGAAGAAGTTCAGTCATCATTACAAAACATGCAATAGAACTGGTTCCTCCTTGTCAGAAAACATGGAACTATTTCTGATACTTCCTGGCCTCAAAATGGACAGGGGATCTGTATCCTGTGTTGGATCTCGGGAATCACAAGGTCTTCATTTAATTTCATAGGTTGTATCAAGCTGAAATAGACTTGTGTCCTTGGTGCTTGCCTTTTAAAGTCTATTCAAAACCATATTTAATTCTGTCACCATAAGCTATGTCCAATATTGTCTTAAATGTGTCCATAGTTGAACTCTCCACCACCTCTGGAGGGAGTTGATTCCATGGAACTACCACTCTTTAACTGAACCAATATTTTCTTTGTATTAGGTTCCATCTAGGCCTGAACAGCTGTTTGGTGTATATTTACTACCAAATCTACCCTCTCTTAACTCTAAACCCAGATCTTTTCTTTGGGTATTATCACCCATTGCCCTATATAACATGCATAAGTCTCCTATGTGCCTCCTGTACTACAGTGAGAAGAGATTAGGTGATTTTAGTCTGTGTTCATATGATAGTTCTTTCAGCCCAGAAATTGCCTTGGCTGCTCTATGTTGCATGCCCTCAACTTTTTTAATGTCTTCTTTTTTATTTGGTGACCACACCTGAATACAATATTCCAGGTGTGGTTGCACCAAGGCCCCGTACAATGGTAGTATCACCTATTTGTTATGACTAGAGATATGTTTGAGAATGCAGTTTAGGTTTTGGTTTGCTTTTTGATTTGGTTGTCACAGTGGGAATTAAATTTCAAATCTGACTAATTTTGATTCCCAGGTCTCTTTCCTGGTAGGTTACCACCAAGGTTTCACTTCCTAACATGTATTTCTTCTGCATGTTTGATGATCCCAGGTGCATAACTTTGCATTTGCTAATGTTTAGGGCTAATTTACAGTGATTTGTCCAGGTTAGTGTGCTATCAAGGGCCTGTTGCAATGCATTGGTATTTTTTAAGTTATGAACTGTGGTCCCAGTCCTCAGTCATCAGCAAATTTTATTAGCCAAACCTTTGGTAAGTTCAGACTTAGGGATGAAATGTAGATGTTAAATAGGCAGGGGTCCAGTACCGACCCCTGGGCACCCCGCATGTAACTGGAGCCCAATCAGAATAAATCCCATTGTCTGTCACCCTCTGCTTTCTGTCTTTTAGCCATTCTGAAATCCAGTTTAAGATGTTTACTGGTATTTTTAACTCACCCAATGTACCAATTAACTCCTGATGGGGTAAATTGTCAAAGGCTTTTGCGAAATCCGAAAAGATTAGGTCCGCTGGATTTCCCCTGTCCAATTCCATACTTACTTTTTTGTAGAAGGGCAATAGATTAGTCTGACAAGACCTGGATTTTGTAAATCCATGTTGGGTTGGTCAGTTAACCCTTCCCTAGTTTTGAGTGGTATTCTTGCAAACTCTGATTCCCTTCTGCAAACAGAGGACGGATTGTTTTCTGTGCATGAAGGATGCATACCTTCATGTCAGAATCAGAAAATCACACAGGCAATGCCTCCGCTTTGTGCTGGCTGGGGAACACTTATCTATTGCCCTTTGGCTTGTCTTCTGCCATGGGTCTTTACCAAATGTTTGGCAATAGTGGCAGCAGTCCTTCACAGGGAAGGCCTGTATGTGTTCCCCATCTGGATGACTGGCTATTGAAGGCCATTTCAAGGGAAGCTCTCCTACATACGTTGTCGCTGACATGGCAGCTGTTCCAGGATTGGGGATCACAGTAAATGTGCCAAAATCTGTGATTATTCCCTGGCAGAGACTGCAGTACATAGTGGCAGTCATGGACAGAGAAGGACTGTACATTCATGCCAAAGGGCAGAGCAGAAAATCTGGTTGCTCAAGTATGGTTGATATAGAGGAGTCACTGTGTCTGTGCGAGAACATTGGTACATTTTCTGGATCTCATGGCTGTGGCCATTGTGACGGTGCCACTGGTCTGCCTACATATGAGAATCCCTCCGTGGACACTCAGGATCCAATGGGATCAGCTGATGGATGAGCTGGATCAAATGTTTCTCATAATGTCCCAATGTAGAGCATTACTATTGTGGATGGATTGGAAAATCTACCAAAGGCGCTATATTCCTTGTACCAGCTTCTGTACAGATCTTCTTCATGGATGCCTTGGGCTTCGGTTGGGACTCTCATCTTGGCCTTTACCAAAAGTAGGGGTCATGGACCAAGGTGGAGGCCAGGTTATGTACAAATGTCCTGGAGATGAGAGCTGTCCTGTACAGCCTCCAGGCATTTCAGGAGCATGAGTCTTCTTAATACAGACAGACAACGCCAGTGTGATGCACTGTGTCAGCAAATAAGGGGGCACTCATTCCTGTTCCCTATCCAGGGAAGCAATGAGAGGATGGTACTGGGCTCTCTCCCACGGCCTACAATTGTCAGCCGTAGATCTATCTCCAAGGTCTCTAAGACATTTAAGCAGACTGGCTAAGCAGGTCACAGCCTAAGATTCATGAATGGAAACTGCTGAACTTAATGGTGAATGACCTGTTCGCAAGATGGGGTTGTCCAGAGCTGAACCTTTTCTGTGTCCCCACACTATGCAAAAGTGCTGCATTACTGCTTGCTTGCTGCAGGACCTGAAGTTTTCTGGCGAGACGTGTTGTCCCCACCTTGGAAAGGGAGCTTCCTATATGCATTTCCCCCAAGTCCACTAATACGGAGGGTGCTGCTCAATCTGCAGATGGGGAATGCAACTCTCATCATCATTGCTCCATTATGGCCTTGCCAGGTATAGTGTCCACTTCTACAACAGAATGTAGTGGAGCCTCCTTTCTGTGTGCCTCTGTGTTGGGACCTGTTGTCACAGGATAAGAGATCCCTGGTCCATCAGGACCTGAAATCCTCATACAACTGCGTACATGACTCCTGAAGACATAGTCATTGCACATTTTGAGTATTCCCTAAGGTTGCTGATGTACTGATTGTGGGCTAGAAAGCTTCGACTAGAAATATTTATTTCTTGAAATGGAAGCAGTTCACTTTGTGGGCTGCTTTCTGAAATCTGGACCCATTTACATGTCCTTTAAATGCTGTGTTGGAATTCTTGCTATCTCTGTCAAATTCTGATCTACTATATTCCTCACTTAAGGTGCACGTGGCTACTACATCAGCTTCCCATGCCCCTATTGGGGGTTGTACAGTGGCCCAATTAGAGGTCTCTCATACTTTTCTAGGAGGTATTCTGTATACAAAACCTCCTATCTGCAATCAAGTCCCACAATGAGACTTGATTTTTGTGCTTGAAAAATTGCTGTTGTCTCCTTTTTAGCTGGCCACAAGTCTAATCTCCGGTGGGGAACTGAAGAGTGATGGGGCTGCCCATGTTTATATACATGCTTGTGACAGGGAGATCCTGCCACTCTTGAGGACTGACCTTTTCTTAAATCTGTTGCAACATTTCTTCTGTTTCTTAGCCTGATCTATGTGTGATGATGTGTTTCTTTAAAACTTGGCTTTATTGCCAGTGCCCTTTGGGGTAACCCTTGCTTCAGTGGTTCTGCACTGAGGTTCTTTGTCTTTATCTTGTTTTTGGGTTTTTCTTTTTTGAGCTGTCCATCACCCAAATACACAAGACCAACATAGGGTATAGTTAATTTTCACTAAAGAGATAGATCAGTGGGTTATTAGGTGCTAGCCAAGTGCAGAGAAAGGACATGCATAGTCTGTTGCTGCAAACAGATGTACTGGAGAAGGGTATGCCATTGCTTAAGGTTATCCACTGTGTGTTAAATAAACATCTCACAGAGATTGTGTGTTGAAACTGAAGTTCTGTGTCTGGTCCATCTGTTATCCCACAATGCTGACACTTGACGTCATCATGAGCAGCTTCCGGCTAGCAAACGCTTCTGTGTGGTCACAGTGCTGACATGGGTATAGTTCCAAAGGTGTGGCCTAAGGGAAGAGATTCTGTCGAAATGTACGGTTACGCTAAGTACATGGCTTTTTCTTTACTGTAGAATGAAAGCAACTGTACTGTGCTATGATCTGAATTGTTTTCTTTATAACTGAAATCCAGTGATTTATTGTACACCGTTAATTTTGATGTAACAGTGGAAGGAGATTTGGTGGATAAACACAAAACATTATGCTATTTTTATATAAGTAGTGAATTAATGACTTCTGGAATGAAGGCTGAACATTATGGAAGTGGAATCAGCAACTGGAAGATTATTTCATACTATTGTGGTGTAACTTAAAAAAATTCTTGAGACTTACAACTTAAGAAATTAATTCAATTATTTTATTTAAGAAAAGGGTTATAATAAATGAAGATATTATTTACCATACATGACTATTGACCTTGAGAAGGCTTCTCCAGAAGCAAAACGTTGGCAATTTCAGTGGCATTTAAGAACACAAAGTACAACATTAGGAATCTACTGTTAGTGGAGTGACTAGTATTTTTCTAGGGTTAGTGTGCTGCTGAACCCCATTTGATAGTATCTGTAATATAGAACTAAGCAGATTCTTACAAGAGAGTGGCACTGAGAGTTACATAGCATGAATGGGGTAACACGAGTCTTGCAGGGTAATGGCAGTGTGGCATTGAGGGTTACACAGCATGACTAGGGGTAGTGTTCCAGCTGGTAAAGGAGTTTTCCCTCTAAACTGTTATCTTATATTTTCTGTAACACCTGTTTCGGAATACTGGTTTGTGTTCTGTTACTGTTTCATCTTGACTGGCCTTTTAGCAGGGATCGACAAATCTAAATGAAGTACTTGTCCAGGACAAGTAGCTGAAGTAAAATTAGTAGTCCAGTGTCAAATTGGCATATTTTAATAAAATAAAATACAGAGTTGGGGAGTAGATGCTTTTCTATTTCTGTGTACTAAATTCTGTGTTTTATTTTTGTTTTTATGTGTTGTAAGAAAATGTTCTAACGCCACTAAACACCACAGTGCACACTGCACACTAGATATATGCCACATTGAGGTAAATTAGTGTTCAACACTGCTTGTGCTTTGAGCCAGCAACACTGCATCTGTCTGAGAAGGGACTTGGAATTGGGAAGACAGAGCAAAATACTTTATGGCACAGCACATACAGTAGTCACAGTGTTGTAATAATTTAGACCGACTCCACACATCACACACACCACCTGGTATGTGGAGGAGAAGACTTTAAAACATGCGTGGTTCAGTTTTCTGAGAGATTTTTTTTAACAGTAAAAAAGGCCAGATTGTTGGTAATATTTAGCTCCCAGCACACCTGCCTTTAAGTTGTTCCCCTGAATAATGGCAAGAATCCCCGGCCCATGATGTCACCCCCCTCTCACTGACAGTTATTTTCTTTTCGATCCCTACTCCTTCGCTTTATTCTTTTCCCCCAAGTGAATGCTTTTTTTTTTTTTTTTAAGCAAAGAGCCCAGTGCTACACGAGTACAGCATGTCAGTCCCTGCAATGGTATAGCACGAAACAAGTGCCTTCTGCCTCTGTTCCAGCCCCCCACTACCACGGCCACTTGCCAGGACTGACAGGCAGTCTCTCAAATGATACTGGCTGGCTACTAACCTGTCAGTCCTGCAGATGATGATGCTGCTGCTGAGATTGATGGCTGGGTGGGAGGGGATGGGAAGGGTCAGAGTTACGACTCTTGTCCTTCTCATGCGGCCGTGCCCATGCTCACTCCTGTTGCTCCTTCTAGTGCAGGCCATGGTGGCTTTACTCCGGCTTCCACGTAGTAATGCTGAAGTCTGTCATATGACCTGCCGGCCGAGGAGAAGCAGGCGCAGTGTCCGCAGGCGGCATCTAATGGTGAAAATTAAAACTGCACTTAAAACAAACAAAAAAAAAAAAGTGGTTGTCCATGGGACAACCGAGAGCTTAAAAAATACTTGTCCCTACACAGAAACTTGTAGCCCGGGATGTCGGGCTATGGGATTTGTCGATTCCTGCCTTTTAGTGAATATATTGGGAGTTTCTGACTTGCTAAAGGTGCTAAAGACTGTGTTAGAACTGCCTGATGTAGTTTATGTCCTTGCTTAGCTGTTACATTGTTATGGTAATGCATTTGTGTTCTGCTGTATAGCTCTGTGACTTAGAGAGGAATGAACTATATAATGCAGTTATACATATGACAATATCGCCGCTGAGACCACATAGTTGTAAAAGTGTCCTCACTCGCATTCTTAGGGTAAGAGAACTGCAAATTGAAGTGAAACAGTTCTGATACTCTATGAATGTAAGTCAGTCTTGATTCTAGTCCAGGAGGCTGTCGAGATTTTTCTCAAGCCTGTCAACTGGCTGTTGGAGGAGATAGACGAGGAGCGGTCTGTCATACCTCAGTTCTCCCAGTCCTCACTCAGGAGGACATGGCCCAATCAATGACCCCAGCTGAGTTGCTTCTGGAGCAGCCACTGATGGTGGTCATGCCTCAGGCCATGCTGGGAGGTTTGGGCTCTGCCCCTGGACCTAGTCCCTTGGCCTACACCAGTTGTTCCCATGGTGGTCCACACTTCTCAGCAGTTCCCAATGTCTGCTTTTAAAACCCTTTGAGTGGAGCCACCTCCACCACAGCCCCTGTTCGGAGCCTTGTCTAAGGAGTCTCAATAGGCTGGCTTTAGGTGGAAATCACAGAGGCTGAGGATACCATGCTAATCGAGGGTCATTTTCAAGGAATCCTCCAATGACTCAGAAGGAGAGTTGTCCTTGGTCTCAACCAGGACTCGTATGTTTGACCGGGACTCGGTCGAGGAGTTGACCGCCAACCATGGTTCGGTGTCTTTTGGGGCTTTGGTCTGACCTATAAGAGTCCATGCATGTGCTGTTGGAGCCAAAACAGAAGTTGCCATATACCCCATATACCCATTTACCGACATACTAGGCAAGGATGATTCCCCAGGGGTTGCCTTTCCCATGGCTGAGGCCGTCTTGGGACTGACCCTGGAGCGTTGACAGCATCCAGCATCCTGCCTGGCACCCTACACTTGTATGGTCCACAAGTATGTGGTCCCAATGGGCTCCCTTTCTGGGATGTCAAAACACCCTTTGGCTTCGGAGTCAGCCTTCCATAAATTGGGGGGTGGGGTGGAGGAAGGGGACGTGGACGGGCCTCTAGACAGAGTCCAGTAAGATTGATCATGCAGCTAAACAAGTGTACATTGCTATGTTGCTGGGTCTCCATCAGACCAGCTATGCTGTGATGATGGCAAACTTTGGCTATTCCTTGCTGAGAGTGTTAGGGGAATTTCTCCCCCATTTTGCTGCTGGCAAAGAGTTGCTGTTGAAGACAGAGACCAAGTTTAAATTGCTTGGCTAAACAGCAGCTCCAGATGGCTTTGGATATGGGCAACTCTTGCGCCTGTGCCATAGTAGCAGCTGTCGCCATGCATCGAGGGCCTGGGTGGAGGTTATCCACCTTCATGGCAGATATTTCACATAAGGCGGCCAGTGTTCTCTTGGGCACTGACCTGTTTGACCTGGTGGTGGACTGACATCTCACACTGATTGAGAAGTCCAGTGCCACCCTTGATTCCATGGCTTCATCCCAGAAGGACCAGAAGACCCAGAAACATGAAAGAAAGGCCTTCCAGTATCTGCCCTTTCTGTCACAATAGCCTCAGCAGCAGCTCCAGCAGGGGCAGTTTCAGCACTAATATCCGGAGCCCAGATTCAGCGGGCAGGGTAGAAGGGGGGGACAGAGGCAGTAGTGCCTTCATGGCCCTGGCAGCTGGATTCCCCTCCAAGGCTAAACAGTGTCAGGTTGTGAGGTGTCATCCCCCTCCAATCCAGTCCCTGTCCCAGCTCCTGGTCAGGGGTCGGTTGCACGACTTCTTGCCACAGTGGTCCACCATTACCTCAGATAGGTGGATGCAGAAATGGTTGGGGGTGTTAAAGGATTGCCTCTGGATTTCGAGGCTGCCTTGCTGTACTCACTCTGGGCTCCTCTGCAATCCAGGTGGTCGAAGGATATGTCTGCGCTATGAGCTGACATTGCTCGGCTCCGAAAGTGCAAGGTGATAGCCGCTGTTCCCGACACCTTGGTCACTCATGGATAATGTGTCCAGGTACTTCCTGGTTCCAAACGACAGGGAGCTGGAGCCTCATACTGGATCTGCATGATCTGAACCAGTTCATATGGAGGCACAAGTTCACGATGGTCACTCTGATTTGGATCATTCTGTCTCCCCATGCAGGGCATGTGCTTCTGCCACGTTGACCTCCAGGACACGCTCTTCCCCATCCCAGTGCATCTGTTCCATTACTGGTACAGTGAGGATCCTGTACCAATTACAGGTCATGCCCTTGGCCTCTCATCCATGCCAAGGGTCTTCACCAAGTGCATAGCAGTGTTGGCGCATGCTCTGTGCAAGGATGTCAGGGTGTGTCTCTAGCTCGACAGCTGGTGATAGCCAGGCCATTGAAGGAAGCCCTGGAGGGGTCTAGGGACCCCTCCCGACCTGTTGGCACTTAGGCTTTGTGATCAACCAAGTCAAGTCTGGGCTGGTCCCCTCGTAGGTGATCAAGTTTATCAGGGAAGAATTAGACTCTGTGGCCGAAGACCCGCCTCCACATGTACTGAGCATTGAATCTACCTCCTTTTCATGATCATTTCAGGTTGGGCTCTCATGCCTTGTCTGGGACTATTTTCAGCTGCTGGGGTATATGGCATCCTCCACCAGCATGATCTGTTGGGCTTGCTGATAGATGCACCATCTGCAGTGGGAGTTTGGCAGATAATGATCCTAGTGCCTAGGTCACTTGGTCCAGTTGGTTGTAGTGATTCCGCCAATGTGGGATACCATCCAGTAGTCTTTGTACCCACAACTTTGGGATGAGTGAATCCTGTTTATCTGCCCAGAACCATCTGTCACACTCACAATGGACATGTCTCTTGTATGGTGGGGAGCACACCGGGGAGACCGCAGAGCCCATGACTTCTGGTCATCTTGGGAATCCTATCATCGTATTAATTTGCTGGAGCTCTGTGAAAATACACCTGACTCCGGCAGAGTTTGCCCCATTGATCCGTAGTCAGGTCGGGCAGGTCCAGATGGACAGCACAACAACTATGTTCTACCAGAACAGGCAGGGTGGGTGCACTCCCTTCCATTGTGTTGGTGGCTCTCCGCACCTGGACATCATGCACAGCCTGGGTGCAGATCCGGCAATCCATGTTGTGGTAGACAACAATCAACTGGCAAGTGCTCTCTGCCGGGTGAGAGAGACAGCATATCAGGAGGTAGTAGACCACATGTTCTCCCAGCGGGGCACCCCTCTGGTGGACATGTTTGCATCATGGGAGAAAAGAAAACTGGCTATTTTATGCCTCCCCCCCCAGCAGTCCAGTATACTGTTTGGGGATGCCTTGCAAGGTCCTGACCGCAGACTTCCTGTATGCCTTCCCTCGCTCCCTTGGTCCATAAGGTCGTGGTCAAGGCCTGGAAGGACAAGGTGAGGATGATCCTGATAGCCCTAGACAGGCCCAGGTAGTTCTGATATTTGGATCTCCTTGGCAGCAGACCTCCATGGAGGTTGCCTATCCACCCAGATCTTCTAACTAGACAATTAGAGAATGTTCTGCACCAGGCCTTTCAGTCCCTGTACCTCTCAGCCTGGTTCCTAAGCAGCTAGAGTTCCAGGATTTAGGCCTTTCGGAAGCCATCCTTCGCGTTGTGGAGGTGTTCTGTAAGGAGTCAACTCGTAAATGCTGTGCATACAAGTGTAAGAGGTTCTCGATTTGGTGCCAAGGTAAGGAGCTTGATCCCCTTACCTGCCCAACAATGAACATCCTCGACTACAGCTGGTCCTTCTCTCAGTTGGAACTGCAAGTGACAACCTTTAAGGTGCACCTGGTAGCCATCTCTGCATACCAGGCATGAAATGGTATGCTGATGGTGGTCCAGGAGAAGGTGGTCGGGTGCCTTTTCAAAGGCCTGGATCATTTGTCCCCTCTGGTGCATGAACCTCCAGCTCCATGGGACTTGTTGCTGGTGTTTGCAGTGATCATGGGTATGTTGTTTGAGCCGGTGCACAAGTGTGAGATGTCTCATCTGTTGTGGAAGACTGCCGTCCTGGTAGCCATCACATCAGCCATAAGGATCAGTGAGCTACAGGCACTCTTGGTGGGTTCTCCTTACCGTCATCCACAAGGACAATGTCATCTTTGCTGCCACCCAAGTTCCTCCTGAAGACCATATTGGAGTTTGACCTAACCAGGTGCTCAGACTCTCGTACTTTACAAACCCAAACTTGGAGGATGATAGGCTTCATACTCTCGACCTGTGGAATTCACTCTCTTAATACAAAGAGTGCATGGCTGGAGTTCAGGGTAAGGCTCACCAGCTGTTTGTAACATATGGTGAAGTCGCGCATGGCAGACCGGCAGCAAAGCAGATAATTGCCATATGGATCACTTCCTATATTGACCTCTGCTGTAAGTTGGCTGGTAGTGAGTCATCCAAGGGCCTTAAGGCTCATAAACACCAGTCCATACTGCTGCCTCAGTGGCTGCTTCCAGGGACATCCCCGCTGCAGATATGCAGGGCTCCAGTCTAGAGTAAAGCAAACACCTACAGGACCCTTTACTGCATTGACACCATGAGTTGTCGAGATACTGTCATTGGGTCCTTGGTCCTCCAGTCTCTGTTCGCCAAATAGGGTTGCACACCTTGCCCCCTCCCTCCAGATTACTGCTTGGAGTCTGCCAGAGTGTGGATGTGAGGTGCACATTGTTAGAATTATGTGTTATTCACCTGTAATAGTAGATCTTCTTCAAGATATGTCTGTCATCAGGCCGCATCTTTGAACTTATAGCCACTCAGGCCCTAGGGCCACATGGAAAGTTTGCAAGCAGTCTGCTGGGGTCATCTACGACGATGTCAGCTGTCAACATATACATAAACATGGGCGGCCTCATCTCTCCTCAGTTCTTTTCCTGCCATCAATCTGAACTCATCAGACCGCTCAGAAGACTTTGCTGCATATTGCTGCCATTTTATTTCTTTATTACTAAGTAATCACTTTTAAAGTGATTTTCAGCTACCTGTATGTCATTGAAAGAACTATCTAAACTTTGAGTGCAGAAAAAACAATCTACATTGGTGACTTCCATGATGTCTGTATCTGCTGCCTAGGCCTAAACCACAGCATGAAAGCATGAAAAATCTGCCAGGGGTTTAATTCTGCAGCCGCCAATGCCAAAAACTGGCTTTGGAAAACTTCTACTCTAAAATACTGTGGAGAGAATGGAGAAGGAGCTCCAACAGAAATTTGCATTGCTGGCTCTATTGACTGAATTGTGGTCATCAAAATCCTGGGAGAAATCATCCGGGAATCACAAACAGAAGCACTGGGATGAGGAAAGCTTCCCTGGCACACTTCAGATCACCCCTTGCCATATAGCTATGACTTTGTCTTCGATGCCCTCCACTCCAGTGGTGGCGTTGATTGCCCCCCAGCTGTCGATAGTACACCGAGGTCGGGTCAGTATAGGCACCGCTGGGCCCATCATGGATGATACTGGCGCCGACGACGCTGAGGACTCAGTCTTCCTTGTCGATCGCTCCAGTTGCCGTCAACCAAAGGATGCCGATGTTTAGGCAGTCTTATTGTCTCCTCAGGTATGATAAGATGCCTCACTGCCTGGCCTCCCTGTTCAAGGGGGTCATGTAGGAACTTCTGTCAATCCCTTATCAATGCTGCAAAAAACTCTTTTGCAACAGCCACCTTCTATGCTGCCACCGATGTCTCCGACACAGTCTCTCCTCCTGTCAACGAGCATGAGTACTTTCCAGATCTAATGATGCAGGAAGAGGAGAAGGAGGCTGAAGACTATGCAGATAGCCAATATAAACATGGCGCCAGCTCTAGAGTCTCTACATGCAGTGAGGACTCTGTGGTGAACACACCAAGGTCCCCCCCCAGAGGATCCTACTGTTTTCACCATGATTCAGTAGACATAAGCTGCTGTGGGATTTGCCTTGGAAGAGCAGGATACTACCAAAAAGAACCTCCTGGAGTTCCTGGAGTGCCCAGCATCTCCTGCCATTGTGATGCCTCCTCCTCTCCCAGTCTTAGAGGATGCCATCTATGCAGCTTGGTACAGACCAAACAATTTACCAGCTGTCCCCAGGAGGGCAGATAAACTGTATCCCAGGCAGCTGCTTCAGCCAGAAGCAGAGGCATCCTGTATTCCTTACAAGGGACAGTACTCAGGCATCTGGTGCTTGATCTCACCAGAGACAGGGCGATTCTTGATCTAGTAATGACCATTGGGGAAAGAATCACTGATGTCTGGGTGGAGGGCAACTAGGATCCAGTGATCACCACATAGTGTGGTTCAACATACAGACAGGCTTTCAGTCAAGTCACACTAGGGCGAAAGTTTTCAATTTCAAAAAGGCAGATGTCGCTGAAATGGGGAGAGTTATCAAAGTGCTCTGGAGAATATGGGGGGGGGCAGGAGGGGGCTGGAAGAGCAGTGAGAGAAACTAAAAGGAGCCATTGTGGAAGTAACAAACAAATGCATCAGATTGGTATCAAAAGGCAAGCGAAGGAAAAGGCTATTATGGTTCTCAAAAGAGGTAGCAGAAAAGGTATGGGCCAAAAGGTTATGGTTACAGAAATATAAGGAGACCCAAAGGGAGGAAGACAGAGGTGTATCGAGAGTGTGTAAAGTAATCGGGGGGCAGTGAGGAGAGCAAAGGCACAGACTGAGGAAAATTTAGCACAGATAATAAAGAAAGAGGGCAAGACATTCTGCAGGTACATCAGCAAAAGGAGGAAAACCAGGGGTGGAATTGTAAGACTTAAAGGGGAGGAAGGCGAATGTAAGGAGGGAGACGTGGATAAAGCAGAAATACTGAATAAATACTTCTGTTCAGTAGTCACAGAAGAGGGGGAGGGACAGGGACCACAGCCGAGCATCAGATGCCAAGGGGGAAAGAGGTGGACAACAGTCCATTCACGGGGGAGAGAGTCCTGCAGGAACTCACTAAATTGAAGGTGGACAAGGCAATGGGACCAGACGCACACCCAAGGATACTATGGAGCTGCGAAGAGAGCTAGCAGAACCTCTGGCAGCATTGTTCACCGAGTCACTTAACACAGGAGTGGTGCCAGAGGATTGAGGAGGACACATGTTCCTACACAAATCAGGCAGTAGGAAGGAGGTGGGCAACTATAGGCTGGTAAGCCTCACCTCGGTAGTGGGGAAGATCATGGAGGCAATACTTAAGGAAAGGATAGTGGGACATCTAGAAGCCATCGGTGCCCAGGACCCTTGGCAACATGGGTTCACAGCGGGTAGGTCATGTCAGACAAATCTCATAGACTTCTTCGATTGAGTGACGAAGGAAGTAAATCGGGGGCGCGGTGGATGTAGCCTACCTCAGTTTCAGAAAAGCCTTCGACACCGTCCCACATAGGAGGCTGGTTAACAAGATGGGTAGTCTGGGCATGGAAGATAAGGTGGTAAACAGGGTTAGGAACTGGCTAATGGACAGGAGACAGAGGGTGGTGGTAAATGGAGTACAGTCTGGGGAGAGGAGGATGACCAGCAGAGTACCTCAAGGATCAGTCCTTGGACCAGTTCTGTCAATGTCTTCATCAGTGACCTTGCAGAAGGGAAGGAAGAAAAGGTCTGCCTGTTTGCGGATGACACAAAGATCTGTAACAGAGTGAATACTCCTGAAGGGGTGTAGAATACGAGGAGGGACCTGGGGAAGCTTGGGAAATGGTCTGCAGAGTGGCAACTGAGGTTTAATTCAAAAAAAGTGCAAAATGATGCACCTGGGACACAGTAACCCTGGGGAGAGCTACAGGATTGGGGGGGGGGGGGTTGCTGACAGTCACCAAAGACAAAAGAGACCTGGGGGTTACTATTTCAGATTACCTGAAAATGTCAAAGCAGAGCACAAAGGCAGCAGGGAGTGGCATACTGGGGTGCATAGCAAAGGGTATCACCAGCAGAAGGCATGAGGTAGTGATGCCATTATACAAAACCCTGGTCAGACCTCACATGGAGTACTGTGTGTAGTTCTGGAGGCCGCACCTTCGAAAGGACATTAACAGGTTGGAGGCAGTCCAGAGAAGGGTGACTAAGATGGTACAGGGCTTGTACCACAAGACTTATGAGGAGAGATTAAGGGACCTCAATATGTACTTGCTGGAGGAGAGGAGGGAGAGAAGGGGACATGATAGAAACATTCAAGTATCTCAGGGGCATAAAGAGGGTGCAGGGGGCAGATCTTCCAATACAGGAAAAGTACAAGAATTAGGGGGGCATGACATGAAATTGGAAGGTGGCAGGTTAAGAGGGAATGTGAGGAAGATTTTCTTCACAGAGAGGGAGGTGGATGCATGGAATGGTCTGCCACAGGAGACGGTGGGAGTGAGCACTGTGGTTGAATTTAAACATGCATGGGACAAGCATGGGGAACCATAGAGGTTAAGCGGGGGGTCAAAAGCTGTAATCAAGTACAGGACTTACGGGCAGACTGGATGGGCCTAGCAATCCTTATCTGCCAACAATTTCTATGTTTCTATATTCTGCCCCTTCTGGGAAGCCTTTCTATGCCATACAACCTGAGGCTGACTCAGTGGTGATTAATGCTGCCCATGATAGGTCTAGGGCACCTAAACATCTGGGTTCCTTCCTCCTAATAAGGACTCTGGGATGCTGGATGTCACAGGTAAGAGGACATATGCCTCTGCATCCATGGGCCTTCATATTGCTAATTACCAGGCTCATATGATGAAGTATCAGAACACCCTGTGGAGGTAGGAAAAGGCTTCTACAGAGGCCTTGTTTGAGGGCACCCCAAAGCGAGAGCTACTGAAAGCTTTGACAGCTGGGGCTAATATAGGCAAACATTCGCTCCATACAGCCTATGATGTTTTTGATGCTTCTGCCAGGGCTCCAGCCTCTGGCATCTGCCTCAGGAGATATTCGTGGCTCAGAGTAGCAGGCTTTGCCACAGATGTGCAACAGTCAATCCTTAATGATGCCTCATTCAGAGGACAAAGATTTCTTGGTCATGAGGTACACAAGACACTTAAAAGATCTCCAAACCTCAGGCAGGACTTTGAAGTCTGTGCACATCCTCTACCATATGCAACCCAAGAGTAGGAGCATGGGTGCCTTTCATCCAGCTGGGGTTAGGGACAACGCCCATGCCCCAGACAGCAGGCAGAGATAAAGGAGCATGGGCCTTGCCAGTCCCCGCCGCTACCCCAGGTACCCATTCAAAAGCACCCAGAAGTGGTGGAGCCACCCTCACCATCTCAGCCTGACTCCTTGTACACCCACCAGCAGCCTTTACCTCCAGGGGTAGTCATAGGGGGTGGCTTCTCCTTCCACTTAGACCAATGGATGGAGATAAATACAGATGCATGAGTCCTGGAGGTCATTGAAAAGGGGCATGCTGTGGAACTTTTGGACAGATCTCCAGATCATCCCCCACTTGTGACGACTGTTGTTGAGGCACAAGTCAGGAAGCATAGGAAAACCAGGAGCAGTTGTAAAATTCGCAACAAGTGTTTTATTATTAACAACAGTAAAATAAAAAAATAAAATTGTTCAGAATAATTATTTACAATGGCAGTACAAACATAGGAAGCAGAGTCCTTTTTCCTCTCAATTTCAAATCTGTCTCTCTGTCTTGCAGAACATTGCAGCGCGTTTTATAACAAGTCTTTGCAGGAGCTTGTTAAGGGAACATTCTGCTTCTCACACAGTGTTCTTGTCAGTTTCAGCAGGTGCAGCAAAAAGAACACTGTGACCCAGAACTGACCTCTTGTTTACATCTCTGCAAAAGGCTTAAAAATTGCATCTCAGGTGAACCTCGTGAGTTCCAAATAGCTTTGCAATCATTTCAACAGTATAACTATATATAGTTTTAGCTTTGCAATCATTTCAACTGTATAACTATATACAGTTTTAAACAAAGGGATCCCAGTACTAATTACATTTCCACAAAATGATTCACATATATTTTTATACCAGCATATCAACAAGGGGGGAGAAAAAACAGAACAGCAAGTGAGGGTAGAGAGTTAGCGAGAGACAGAGAATTGCAAGACCATTGGGGATGATCAAGTCCTAGGTCTCACGAAAAAATTTGGTTGCACAACCAGACAGAGAAGAGACAGAAAAGGAGAGAATAGAACAGATCCTTGCATTTACTCTTTCTCCATAACAACTGGGACAGGACCTATTCAGCCCTGTCACAACAACCTATCCTCCAGGGCACCTACCCTGTTGCAGAAGAAAGTAAAGACTCTGCTACAAAAATGGGCCATAGAACTTGTACCTCTACAACAGAGGAACATAGATTTTTACATACGGTACGTCCTGGTCCGAAAGTGGACAGGAGACCTGAGGCCTATTCTGGATCTCAGAGATCTCAGCTTTTTCACAGAATACAAGAAGTTCAGAATGGTCACATTGCAGGATTTCTTTCTGCCACTGCAAACAGGGGATTGGATATGCTCCTAGTGAAGGATGCGCTCCATATCAAGATACAGAAACCTCACAGAAAATACTTGAGGTTCCTGTTTCAGGGGAACATTACTAATTTAGAGTGCTGCCCTTTGGCTTGTCTTCTGCGCCACACATCTTTACCAAATCTTGGCAGCGGTGACAGCAGCCTTTCACAGGGAAGGCCTGTATGTTTTGCCCTACCTGGATAATTGGCTACTGAAAGCCCACTCCAGGGACCAGCTGTCAATTGCATTAGCTCGAAACAGACACTTGTTCAGTGCTCTGGGGGTGACAGTCAGTATACCAAAATCAGTGCTAACACTTTACCAGCAACTGCAGTATATAGGGACAGTCCTGGCTACAGGCCAGTGCTCTGCTTTTCTGCCTTTGGGCAGAGTCAATCACCTATTTGCCCAAGCACAATTAGTGCACGACATTCGTTATGTCTCAGCAAAGACGTTTCTCTGCCTTCTGGGACTCATGGTACCGGCCGCTGTCACAGTGCCACTGTCCTGGTTGCACATGTATATTCCCCAATGGACCCTCGGAGTCCAGTGGGACAAGCTCACAGACAATTTGGAACAGATGGTTCTAGTCACATCCCCTGTATGTAAAGTGCTCAACTGGTCAATGGAACGCAGCAGTCTCCTCAAGAAAGTTCCATTTCTGATCTCCTCCCTTCTTCAGATCCTCACTACTGACGCCTCGGGACTGAGGGGGTTCACTTAGGTCCTCATTAAACATGAGGCACATGGCCCCAAGTGGAGCTCACTTTGCACATGTGTCGTGTACGGACTCCAGGCCTTTGAGAACCACTTGTCCACAAGTCCTTTGCTAATATAGATGGACAATGTGAGGGAGGGCCTGCGCCATGGAAGGAAGGGTGCTGCTGGACTTCTGAGGACACGCACATGTCCTGCATGTGCGTCCCAGCACCATGGAAGGGAAAAAATGGAGGAAAACCACCCCCAGCTGCAGATGATGACCGACTCCTCGCAGGCTCTACACCTGGCGACCAGGCGGGCTCTGGGTAAGTCCCAGTGAGATCGGGGTGACAGGACTGGGGGGGTTGGTTAGAAGGGGGCAGCTGGACAATGTCAGTGTGATACATTCCATCAACAAACAAGGGGGAACTCATTCCTATCCGCTGTGCAGGGAAGCAATGAGAGTTTGGTACTGGGCTCTGGAACATAGTCTAGAACTGTCAGCAGTACATGCTCCAGGCATCCAAAATGTCATAGCAGTCAAGCTTAGTAGGTCACAGTCCAGGATGCATGAGTGGGAACTCCTGACCTCGGTGGTAGATGACCTCTTTGCAAGATGGGGTCATCCTGAGTTGGGACCTTGTGTTCTCACACAAACTGCCACTTTTCTGCTCGCCGCCACAGGGCCTGGAGTTTTCGTAGATGTTGTCCCTCTCATGGAATGGAAGGGTTCGTATACCTTCCTCCTTCCCTCTGATTGAGTGTAATACTAGTTGCAAATGGAGGGGTAACTCTGATACTCATTACTCCCCTATGGCTTTGACAGATCTGGTTCTTCTTACTGCAGCAGCTGGTGGCGGAACCTCCAATACCTCTGCCCCTGTTCAGTGGTCTACTGTCATGGAAACAGGGAATCCTGATTCATCCGGCCCTGAAGTCTCTTAATCTGCATGCATGGCTCCTGAAGACAGCCATAGCGCGTTTTGGAGTTTCTCAAAAAGTGGTGGATGTTCTGGTGTCTGTAAAGAAACCATCCACCCAAACTATTTAATCATGAAGTGGATGTGGTTTGCTTTATGAGCTACTTCTCATCAACTAGATCTGTTCACCTGTCCAGCTAATCAGGTTCTAGAGTATCTGCTGTCCTTGTCAGATTTAGGCCTGCAGTATTCCCCACTCAAAGTACACCTGCTGCCATATCAGCTTTCCGTATGATTATAGGTGGCTGTATGATGGCTCAGCTGGGGGTAGCTTTGTGTTTAATGGGCAGACTGGGTGGGCCAAGCGGTCCTTATCTGCTGTCAAAGTCTACGTTTCTGTGTTCTTGAGGGGCATTCTGCATCTAAAGCCCTCTATTCGCAATTCTGTCCTGACTTAGGACCTGATTTTTATTTTGGAAAAGCTCAGTTTGCCTCCTTTTGAGCCAACCATGACTTGTGGCTTATGTGTTCTCTCTTGGAAAATGTTATTTTTAGGAGGCAGTATAGCACAGTGGGTTAAGGCTCTGAGCTAAAATCTGGAGACCTGGGTTTGAATCCCACAGCCGCCTAGGTGCTTACTGTGTGATCCTGAGCAAATCACTTAACTTCCTTCTGCTCCCAGGTCACATCTGGAAACAAGCTTCAGCTAAGTGTGCTGCTCCTGGTTAAACAATGGTCCCTTCCCTAGTTGCAATCTCTTCTGCTAGAAGGATTTCAGAGCTACTGTACAGGCTCTGATGCATGAGCCTTATTTGATTTTCCACAAAGACATTGTCTTTCCGTACTAATCCTAAGTTTCTCCTCAAGATAGTGTCTGAGTTCACTTTAAATCAGACTATCAACCTATTAATGTATTATCCAGAGCATACTAGTCCAGGGGGAGCATTGCTCCATACTTTAGGTGTGCATAGAATACTCAGGTGCAGTACACACCATGCAAAGGACTGCAGGAAGTCCTTGCAGGTTTTGTTCATTCAGCCCTGGGAAAGGGGTGCCCCAGTCTCTAAACAGTGCTTGTCCAAATGGCTAGCAAATAGTATTACTTTTGTTCAGGAAGTATGGTAAGGAACTTCCTGGTGTGGTTTAGGTCATTCCACAAGAGGCATAGCCACTTGTGTAGCTTGTTTTCTGAATGTCTTCACTACAAAGATCTGTGCAGCTGCTACCTGATGTACATCCATATTTTCACCAAGCACTACAGTCTGGACATTGTCTCTTGCAGACTAGCTGGCTTTTAGCACAAATATTGCCCTCCAAACTGGATACTCTCTATCATCGAGCTATTAGATTCATTATTGGCTTACGCTATCCACCCACCACTGCAAACTCTACCAAGTTAGGTGGAGTTCACTAAGATTCAGATGGCAAAAATGCAACGCTTTGGACCTACAGAGCCATCATCAATAAACTCCCCCAATATATTGTGAGTTGCCTGCCTACCTGCAGTGCTGGAATTTACACATTGAGAAGTTTCTCATATATCACTTCTAATTGGGGAGGCAGTATAGCACAGTGGTTTAAGGCTCTGAGCTGCAAATCTGGTGATATCCAGCAGACCAGACCTGGGTTTGAATCCCACAGCTTCACTTGCATGCTGTGTGACCCTGAGCAAGTCACTTAACTTCCCTGTGCTCCCAGGTTGCACCTGTAAAAAGCTTTCAGCTTAGTGTGTCTCACCTGGTTAAACAACTAAATTAAAAAAAATTAAATTCCTAAGGTGAGAACCCGATATGGTAAATCGGAAGTAAGTCACGTCCCTTCCGGCTCTATGGAATACTATACAGTAAACCCTGAAGCCGGCATTCCCTGTGAAACTGAGCTTCTTTAAATCACTGTACCTAATGCTCATTTACGAAACGTAATTGTTTTCACTGACCACGCTTATCCTAGGTCCTGAATAATACTTCCCAGGCTGTTTCTCCTTACTTCTTCCCTGCACCTTCTGTTCTACCTTAAGCTATGCACTTCCTTCCCCAAAGCCACTGGCTGCCCTCTGCCTTCTTGCTGTCTCCTCCTGTATCTATCCTGCTGCTTTGTGGCACCTCTTGTACATAGGTTTTGTTATTTCCAAGTGCTGTGTGTTATTGACCTATTAATACCTGAATATTTGTCATATTGTATTTTGATGCATTGGTTGTATTATTGTATGTGTTCTTTATATTTATCATTCTATATATTCTGCCTTGTACTCATATTTTGTGACTGTCCAAGTTCATCTTGTAAATTAGTTTTTCTCAATGGTGTTTCACCTGTTAAAACTATTTGACTGATTAATTTATTGATTGTCTGACTACAAGACCTATTGTCATAAGCCTATAGACTTCAGCTACCCAGACTGTTAACTTTTGGTACTGCCTGGGTCTCATTCCAAAGGTGTGTCCTGATGAAAGCGATATCCTGAAGAAGATAGAATAGTTATGTACATATCGTAACATTAGATCTTCTTTGGGGATGTCTCTGTCATCAGGTCGCACCTATGGAACATAGCCATCAGGCATCAGAATCCCACGGAAACTTTTTCTGCAGCAGTCTACTAGGGGCCCGCCCGCGCCCACATGTTAATGTCAGGCTCTGATGTCACACATCCTATATAAGTGTACAGCCTCGTTCCCTCCTTAGTAGTTTCCCACCGTCTACCATTTGTGCAGGGATTCTGTGGAAGCTTCATCACTTAGTTCGACTGCCAAAATTTCCTACATTTTTTCTTTTTCTTACCTTTGAATTACCTTAGCTTAAGGTGATTCCCTCCTCCTTTGTATGTTGAGAAGTAACCCTTTGTCAGCTCTTTTCTGTCATTTCCATTGCAGAAAGAAAATTTTTTCAATAGACAAACACAAACTGCATCTGCTGTCTTGGGCCTAACCACAACGTTCTTGCCTGTGAGTCCTGCCTGAAGTTCAACCTCACTGCCTAGTGCCAATGCAAGAAAGCCCTGCAGAAGTTTCTCATGGAGCAACAGGCAGCCAGCGGAGAGCAGGGATCCTCCGAGCCTCCCACCCAGTCGCTGGCATCTTCTTAGGGCTTTCAGGCCACCAAGACCTGGAAAACTCGAGGAGACACACACGATGGGACACTGATTGGTCTAAGGACCTGCCTCCTTATCCCCCTGGCCGATGATCCCAGTCCCTGCTGGATTCCTCCTCGCCTCTCCAGGGATCGCCCATCGACTGCTCCGCCACTATCTCGCCCATGCAGTCCTCTGCTTCAACCAGGTCCCCCATGGAGGACTCTTCTCTCAGCCATCACAGGGCTGCAGAGGGGCCATCAGCCTCTGTGTTGACAGCCGCTACCCCACTGTCAAGTCCTCTTGATCCTCAAGGTCCTCAGGTGCTGGGCCCAACAACTTCTGCTCCTGCTAGAGGTTTATCATCATTGGACCTGGGCTACGTGCCCACTCCATTGATGCCTGTGTCGATGACGATTCCATATCCTGCTATCCACCCTCAATGCTATCCTTTATCTATTACCACATCTCTCATTAAACAGTTTGTTCCATGGCCCTGGCGCCATCACCTGCGCCTGTCAAGTGCTGCTTCAGTGTCAATGCCAATTTGACCCGCCGCCTGTGCCTTCCAGAGAGCTATTGGTACTCTGCCCATTGGTCCCTGTCTCAGAGTAGGCCAAAGTCGAGGAGGAATACCATCCTGACTTCATCTTCCCTAAGGAAGAGAATGAGAAGGAAAATATTGAAATGGACTCCTCTGATAGGTTCACTGTCTTCTACAGGAGTGAGGAATCTGTCAAACACATGCCTAGGTACCCCCCACCCCGGAGGATCTCTCCTTTCAATATTATGAAGCAGCTGTCCTCCGCCATGGGGTTTCAAGTGGAGGAAGAGGATGAAACCAGGAGGAATCTGGTGGACTTCTTGGAGATCCCGGAGTCTCCTCCCAAAGTTATTCCACCTCTGCTGCCAGCACTAAATGATGCTGCCACTGGACTGGCGCAGGCCCAGCATCGCACTAGCTATGCCCAAAAGGCTGACAAGCTCTACCAGGCACCTCAGGGGTGCTCTTTTATGCTGCCTAGCCAGTGGTTATCAAGGCTGCGTATAACAGGACTAAGGCCTCTAAGCATCTTAGTTCCCTGCCCCCTGACTGTGGTCCAGGAAGCTAGATCTCTGGGGCAAGAGGACTTCTGCCTCTGCCACTCTGTGCCTTAGGATTGCCAGTTATTTGGTTAGGGTTAGGGTTAGGTAGGTAGGTAAGGGATTGAAGAAGTTAGGGAGGAGTACAGAGCTGAGATCCGAGAAGGAGGAGTTGAGGATGTCAGCAATAAGTTGCGGGTCGGTGGAGATGGAGCCATTGATGTTGAGCTGGGATGGGGGAAAATGGATTTACCATTGATTTCCTTTATGTTGTCCCAGAATTTGCGGGCAGAGCCCCAGGAGGAGGCAAGGAAGGCTCTGTAGTCTGCTTTGGCTTATGATGGCCCAGGTCCACTTGTTCCATGTGGCCCAGTATGACTGTCTGTTGGAGGGCTTGCCAGAGTCAAGGGCTCTATGCCAGAGGTTATCTCTGTGGAGAAGGGCTTGGGAGAACCAAGGGGTGTCAGGACCTTTGTCAGTACACTTGGCAAGGGAGCAAATAGGTTACAGGCCGAGTTGAAAAGCAGATGAAGTAATTGAGGGCACTGTCAATGTCAGAGGCAAGGTTGATTGGGGACCAGTCCCAGCAGGCAAGTTGATCTTTAGCAGACCCAGCTTGCCAGGTTTGAGGCGCTGCAGAAGGATAGTTCTGGGAGGGTGGCTTCTGTACCTTGACCTGGTGCAGATTACTGTGGAGTGGTCACTTAGGCGTTAGGGAGCACAGTGGTGTCAGTGATTTTGTGGGGATGGTTGGATAGGACAAGGTCCAGTAGGGTGCGGAACCATTTGTGGGGTTGATCCAGGTGGGGTAGGTAACAAGTTGGGTGAAGTCGAGCGCAATTGCATCTTTGTACTGGGAGGCAGAGATGGAGAGCCAATTAATGTTGAAGTCACCGAGTGTTATTAGGTCGCTTTTGGGGAAGGTGAGAGAGGTGGTAGTACAGATTGGAAGGTGAGTTTCTGGTTGTGAGGGGAATGAAACGGAGGTGATAATCAATGCCCAGGGTGCCCGGTGATTTTTAGGGAGAGATGGAGCACCATGCTCCAGATTGGGGGCTTGAAGAGACTCATGGAGATAGATGGCACTACCACCCCCACATTTCCCAACTCTGTCCTCCCTGAACAGGGTGTATCCGAGGATAGAGATGAATGAGTCAGGGGTGGTCTTTGATAGCTAGGTCTCCACAATCACAAGGACGTCAGGCTGGTGCTGGATCTTCCAACCTTGGAGGCCATTAGACTTTTTTTAGGAGTCTTCAGATGTTTATAGAAGCAAAGCATAGCCCAGAGGAAGGGGAGCTGCGTTGGGGGTGGGCAGGGAGGTCCGGAGTTAGGGCAGGGCAGGCTGTGGTGGGGAAAAATGAGAGTGAGACTAGGAAGGGGCAGCGAGGCAAGGCAGCAGTGAGGAGGGAGAAAGAAGGGAGAAGGGTAGCAACACTGACTCCTAGTGGTCAGGAGAGAATACTTTAGAAGGGGATTGAGAGGGGGCAGAAAGGGAGGAAAGCAGAGGCATAGATGCAGGCAGGGAATGGTTGGGTGGAAGTTAGCACAATGCTGCCATCTGGTGGTAGAATGGGATAATCTGCAAAGGTAAGTTCAGACAGTTAAAAAAACAGGAGAGTCACGTGACAGGAAGATGTCCTTAAATTAAGGGACACCCCTGGGTGGGAGGGTGGCTGGGGCGAGCAGGGTAGTCGGCACGCAGCATCGACGGGCTAACACCCCTCACAAGCTGGCTGAGCAAGGGAGACTGAGCTGGTTACCTTTAGGGCTCCTGTGGTCCACGCTGTCCCATGGAGTGTGCTGGCATCAGTGTGAGTGTTGGGGATGGGGTTCCCGAGCCTAAGTAGGGAAGCAAACAAAGGATTGATTAGCATGCAGCAGGAAGGGAGTTCAAGGCTAAACCCTGAGTCTGGATGCCCAGTACACATGCGCTGGGGGAGCTGTGACTGCCAGAGAGGGCTAACTCAGAGAGAATGGAGCCCAGGGAAATGCCTGAGAATGCTACAACCACGTGGTGGTGTCAGACAAACCCATGGAGAAAGCAGGTAAAGGACTGTTCTAGGATCGTGGATATGTTGTTCATCCACACTTTGGCATGTCCTTTCCACTTTAAATCTTGCCAGAAGTCTTCAAGCTGGCTCCTCCCACCCACCCGGGTGATATAACCCTTGGCTCCACCCCATGACGCCAGATCTTCCTTTCTGCTGGAAGATTCAGGTTGCCTCCTTAGTGCTCTGCATTTTGTAGGCCCTGTTTTCAAAACCTTCGGTTATTCCGAAACTTCGTCTAGTTCGCATTAGCGCGCGCGACTACTTACCTTCGATTATGGAAGATAAGTTTTCCCCCGGATTTCGTCAGTGTTCGTGTGACCAGAATATGTCACGCACTGATCCCCACACCGCATGCGTCTATTGCCTCCGTGTTGACCATGACACCGCGAAGTGCAATTTTTGTCTCGCTTTTCATCCTAACATCTTCGACAACCATCTCGCATGCCTGAAGTTGGGGAGGCGGAAAATGGAACCTCCGTGAAATCTAAGGAGGCTCTGTGGGCGGTTTCGGCTGTGGGATCCACCGAGCAATTGGAATGCATGCAGGCCTTCGAGGAGGAAGTGGCTCGGCTGCAGAATCTTCCTCTCGGAGCTTCTTTGTTTCGCTCAACCTGGGCTCCACCTTCTCGGGTTCCTTCCGAGAGTTGTGCCAGTCTCTCCCGACTAAGGAGGAAGGTCCTGCAGGCCTGCCTCCTCTCGGCCCAGCGGAAAAAGACCTGGGATCGTCTTCATCTGGTGAAAAGGCGTTCCTGGGATTGGGAAAGATCTCGGTCTCAGGAACCGGCAGTCTCGACTTCGGTCGAAATTGCCTCTTCGACCACTGGCTTCTTGGCTTTCCCATCGGGCAAATCGAGCAAAGTATCGATCGATGATGTTGAAATCATCATCGACCCACTGTCGCGGACTTTCTCAATCGGACTCCGGTCCTTACTTTCCCCGACAAGGAGACCCAGCCCACTGGGAATCCCATTGAGGAAGTGGTCCCCAACCCCGGGAAATCACCGGTCCCGCTGGTGTCTCCTGAGCGACCAAATCGGCCTGTCCGATCTCAATCGAGGTCCAGGACTCCCTCAACCGAAAGGCCAAGGAAGAGCCACAAGCGCTCTAAAAAGAGGCAACGCCATTAGTCGCCCTCGCCCTCCTCGGATGAGGAGAGGCCGCAGAAACTCCGTCCGCTTATGAGGACCTCATATGGCAACAGCTGATTTTGACTTGGCACAAATCAACCCCGGCTTCTACCCCAGCCATTACTTGGCTTTCGGCCCATGTCGTCACCTTGAGTTGATCAAGTCGGTTCCCCACTCCGCGGTTGGCGAAACCTCCGGTTCGACCTAAACTGGTCTCTCGACCAATAGTGTTGGATCCACCACCTGAGCAGTCTGTGGGTGGGGCTTCTTCTAAGGAAGATAGGTCAGACACTCGGCTTCCCCGGAGTCTTTCGGTCACTGTCACCCCGGACTGCCCTCGGCGGGTTGAGGGTGACTTGGGCGGTCGACCGCCATAACTGGATTCCTCGGATTCAGATGTGACCAGCCTACATTCTCATCCCGGGGATGACGAATCGGCCGGTGGGTTAGAGATGGAGGAAGGTCCTTCGTCCTTTCAGGGCATTTTTCGCCTCATCTCTTGAGTCCACAGGGATGTCCCTGGAGCCAATCCAGAAAAAGGAGGAGTGCCCTCTCACGGACATCCTGAAGAGAGGGGATACCCTGACTGAGGCCTTTCCTGTGGCCGAGACTATTGGCGGCCCAGCCTTAGAACTCTGGCAGCGCCCTGCCTCTTGTCCAGCTCCATCTGCCTGCATGGCCGACAGGTATGCGGTGCCCATGGAGTCCCTTGCGAGGTTCACAGAGCGCCCTTCGGCCGAGAGCCTGGTGACCGCCTCTGTGTTCAGGTGTGCTGGCAGTTCTTCCGACATGGACCGACCTCCTGAGAAAGAATCCAAACTCTTGGATCATGTGACCAGGAAGGTCTATGCGGCATCTTCTTTAGGCCTTTGTCAGGCAAGTTCGGCCATCATCGTGGCACACTTCTCCCATGCCCTTTCGAGGTCTTTGGATGAAGTCCTCCCACACCTCCCTGTGGACATGCAGACCACGGTCAAGCAGGTCCGGGGTCAGGGGCCGAGCTGTTGCCAAACAGCAGCTACAGACAGCCCTGGACATTGGGGATTCGTGTGCCTGTTTGATGGCAGCCGCAGTTGCCTCTCATCGCAGGGGCTTGGCTGAGACTCTCCTCCTTTCCAGCAGATGCTCAGCACAGACTAGCTGATGTGCCTTTCCTGGGCACCAATCTTTTTGGCCAAGGTGTGGCTGGTCACCTTCACCATACTGAGCAGTCCAATGCAGTGTTCCCATTAAGGCTTCAGATCTGGGGGTGCACTGCACCCTCTCCAGAAATTTTCAGGGGTACAAATTAAATTGTAAGGGTTAATTCTACCATTTGTACAACATTTTTGTGAGGTACATATTACTTCAAACAGAATTATTGGGGGTACAGTGTACCCCCCTCACACAAAAATGTACTTGAATTTCATAATTTGTACATGAATCACATACAGTTGGGGGTAAATGGGAACATTGGTCCAGTGCCACCTTGGATGCTACTTCTGCTAAGGGTTCTTTGGGCAAGAACCAGCAGAAGAAGAAGAAGCCTTTTCGTGCTCTTCCACTGCGACACAGCAACCATCCTTTCAAGGAGGGCAGCAGCAACAACAGCAGCAGGCTCAAGCTTGGTGCACCCGGCCCAAGCCCGGGCCTGCCCAGGCCCGTAAAGGAGGCAGAGGTTTGGGTCCTGGATCCTCCTCCTCCTCCAGGCCTGCTCAGTGACAGGGCGGGGGCCAGCTCTGCCACTTCCTTTCTGCCTGGTCCGCTGTCACTACGGACTGGTGGGTTCTCAAGTGGTCGGTCAGGGATGCTGCTGAAATTGAGCAGTACCTCCAAGCCGGCCCGCGCCTCGGGAGTGAAAGAGTATCCATCCAGACTCGGGCTGGCTCTCCGAGACGACATTGCTCAGCTTCTCCTGAAGGAGGCAGTAGCTCCAGTGGCGGATCCTCCAGCAGACCCAGGCTTTGTCTCCAGGTACTTCCTGGTGCCCAAGCATATGGGGCTGGCACCCCATTCTAGAGCTGCACGACCTGAATCAATATCTCGGTCACGCACCTTTTGGATGGTCACTCTGTCCCAGATCATACCATCCTTGGAGCGAAACATGGTTCTGTTCACTGGATCTGCAGGACGCATTCTTTCACGTCCCAATCCGTCTGCCTCATCAGCAGTTCCTCCCACTGGAGCCGAAGGGACCCTGTATGAGTTCCGAGCCATGCCGTTTGACCTGTCATCGGCCCCATGGGTCTTAACCAAATGCATTGCAGTGGTGGCAGCCCATCTCAGGCGTCGGTGGGGGGGGGTTCAGGATTTATCCCTACCTTGATGATTGGCTCTTAGCAGGTCCCACCCAACAGGAGGTGAAGTCCAGGGACCTGGCCCTCCAGACCTGCTCCCAATTCGGCCTCCTGATCAATGAAGCCAAGTCAGAACTCATTTCTTCCCAGGTGATGTGCTTCATTGGGGCAGAGCTCGACTCTTATGAAGCCAGAGCTCGGCTCGGTGGACAGAGCGGAGGTTCTCTCCTCCTTTGCCCAATCATTTGTGGTTGGGTAATTGTGCCCTGCCTGGAACTTTCTACACCTTCTGGGTTACATGACAGCTGCACCTCAGTGGTCTGTCTGGCCCGGTTGCACATGCGCCCCCTCCAGTGGGAGCTGGCTGCCTAGTGGACTGAGCACCATGGTCATTTCGACCAGCTGATCACTGTAACCCTGAAGATGTGGGACACTGTCCATTGGTGGACCGCCCCAACCCAGTTGCAGGAAGGGATCCTGTTTGTCCGCCCTGAGCCCACAGTCATCCTCACGACCGATGCCTCTCTCATGGGCTGGGGAGCTCACATGGGGGCAAAAGGGCACATGGATTCTGGACCCCCGAGGAATCCCGATACCACATCAAGCTGTTGGAGCTCAGAGCAGTCAGACGGGCACTGTCAGCTTTCACTCCTCAGATCCGGGGTCAAGTGGTTCAAGTCAAGGCGGACAATACCACGACCATGTAGTACCTCAACAAACAGGGCGGCACACACTTGCCTGCTTTGCAGAGGGTGCTCCACATCTGGACCCTTGTCAGCCGTTTGGAGGTGGATCTCCTAGCCATCCATGTGGCAGGAGCCTCAAACCATCTGGCAGATGCTCTTAGCCGCTTAGACGAGACATCCACGAGTGGTCTCTGGGGCAAACTGATGGTGGGCCTGTTTGCCTCCAGGAAAATACTCCAAGCTGAGGCTGTTTCATGCCCGCCCAAGAGGGGCTCACTGCAGGGGGATGTCTTCTTGAGGCCATGGACCCCAGGCCTCCTCTACACCTTCCCTGCATTTCCCTTGATCCACAAGGTGCTCGTCAAGGTGAGGAGGGACAAGGCGAAGGTGATCCTGGTAGCCCCAGACTGGCCGTGCCAGTTTTGGTATCCAGATCTCTTCAGCCTCGGCTGCAGGCCCCTGGAGCGGTTTCCAGCATGCCCCGACCTGATCTCTCTCAATCAGGGTAAGGTATACCATCCGGACCCTCAATCCCTGCACCTCACAGCCTGGTACCTGAGCAGCTAGAGTTCCAGGCTTTGGGTCTTACCGAGGATGGCCTCACTGTGGTGGAGGCATCCAGAAAGGAATCGACCAGGAAATGTTATGCCTTGAAATGGAAAAGGTTTTCTGTTTGGTGACAGGGCAAGGGCCTGGACCCTTTGTCCTGTCCAGTGGCTAACATTCTCAAGTACTTTTGGTCTCTATCCAAAGGGGGTCTTCGGTCATCGCCCCTTAGGGTGCACCTGACATCCATTTCTGCTTACCAGTCGCGGGCCAATCAGCTGATGTTGGCACAGGAGACAGTGGTCGGGCGCTTTTTCAAAGGCCTGGATCACATATCCCCTCTGGTGCATGAACCTCCACCTCCGTGGCTCATGGGCAAGCCATTCCAGCCAATGCACAAGTGTGCCTTGTCACACTTGTTGTGGAAGACGGCCTTCCTGGTGGCTATCACGTCTGCCAGAAGGACAGGGCAGCTCCAGGCACTTTTGGTGGACTCCCCTTATCTGGTTTTCTACAGGGACAAGGTTGTCCTGCGCCCCCACCCGAAATTCTTTCCGAAGATGTGTCAGAGTTTCACCTTAACCAGGTATTGACTCTGCCGGTTTACTACCCTAATTACACCTCTGAGGCTGAGTACAGGCTCCATACTTTGGACCTGAGACGAGCGCTCTCCTATTACAAGGAGAGGATGGTGGAAATTTGGGGAGAGGTTCACCAGCTGTTTGTCACCTACGCTAAAGCCGCTTCTGGCAGACCTGCAGCAAAATGGACAGTTGCTAGGTGGATTACATCTTGCATCGGTCTGTGTTATGAGTTGGCGGGCATGGAGCCTTCCAAAGGGATAAGAGCTCATTCTACCCACCATACCACTGCTTCAGTGGCTGTTCCAGGGACATCCCTATCCAGGAAATCTACCGGGCTGCTACCTGGAAGTCAGCAAACACCTTCATTACCCATTACCACATTGACCTAGAGTCACGCTGGGATGCTGGTTTTGGGGCCTCAGTTCTCCAGTCTCTGTTCCCTAAGTAGGTGGTGCACCCTGCCTCCTCCTCCTGGAGAACTGCTAGAGTTCTGCTAAAGAGTGTGGATGAACAACATATCCACGATCCCAGAAAAACAGGTTACTCACCTGTAACAGTAGTTCTAGGAGTGGTATATGTTGTTAATCCACACGGACCCACCCAGCCTCCCGGGCTGCGAAAGCACAACACCTGGCTTCCAGCGTGCTAAGGTCTGGCGTAATGGGGCGGAGCCGAGGGTTATACCACGCTGGTGGGTGGGTGGAGCTAGCTTGAAGTCTTCCGGCAAGATTTAAAGTGGAAAGGGAAATGCCAAAGAGTGTAGATGAACAACATATACCACTCCTAGAACTACCGTTGCAGGTGAGTAACCTGTTTTTCAATGCTGTTCAATGCTGAAGACAAATACAGCTACTAGTAAAAGCAGTACTTCCTCATGCTGCAAACAAACAAGAAATACATTAGTCGCTACACTGGCAGGAAAGAACAGAACAGGCTAGCAATTCTGGCATGCAAGTCGCTAGATGCATAGCCTGAAACTGTGTAAAACTCTTTCACCACAAGCTGGAGTTAGAACAGGTAGCGTTGAGAGAAACGGAGTTAAAATGCAGGGACTGCAGTTGCTAAATGTCCATATGAAGGAGCAAGAATTAAAGATCTTACTTCGAGAAACAGCACTTGCAGCAAGTTACACCATTACGACTGAAGCCGGCAGGCGCCAGGACCACACGGAAATGTTCTAGCTAGCAGTATTCAAGGGGGACCGCCTCCAACGTTGGTCCTGCCCCTGACGTCAGGCGTAGTACATATGGAGGTGGTCCCCCATGATCCTCAGTTCTTTTCCCACTGTCAACTCGCCAGTATCGGCCTCTCGGTCTCTTTCTAGCGCACGACAACTACGGAACTTTCGACAAATATTTCTCCACACAACTGATGTCCTCCAACTCCATCTCTGAGGTCACCTTGAAGTGTGCCTGTGGCAAACAGATCCCTTTCAAGGATCATCACTCATCCTGTGTGTGTTGCCTAGGCCCGGACCACGACACCAAGGCCTGCACCTTTTGCCAGGGTTTAATAGCCGCACCAGCATCCACCGTCAGAAGGCACTTCAGGCATATCTTCTCGAAGAAAAGCTGAAAAGGATGGACCAAGAACCTTCCTCCAGGGGAGACTCTTCATCAAAATCCCACAAACACCGGGAGAAGATGAGGTCTAGGTCCCCAACTTGGGCCTCGGAGTCCTGCAGCTCCGGCTCCAGATCGGACTGCTCTCCCTCCAGGGCTCGGTCGCAGCTCCCCAGTTAAGGTCAGGTCTTCAGGCGGCTCTTCCTCATGCCAGCTTCTTAAGACATCGAGGCCCTCGGTTTCCTCAACCCCATCCAAGGCCTCTTCCAAGTCTGCTGAGCGCCATAAGTCATCTTCCTCCACCCGACATTGGGACACCGACACCAGGTCGGTCTCCCAACCGCCCAGAGGTCCTGATCCGGCACCCAGAAAGACCAAGGACCTGATGTCCCTAAAACGGATGTTGGACCTGATGTCGGCCAAACATTCAAAATCGTCTCGGCGCTCACAGGAGCCAACGACACCTGCTAGACACCCATCGTTGTCCAGGCGTTCGCCAGGTCTGAAGACATCAGCCAGGGGAAGGACGTCTGCAACTCCGGAGCGGAAGACCGCACTCTGGCCACGGGCAGACGCTGGTCGAGGGAATTGACAGAGGGACACCCACAGCCCGAAGACCAGGCGGGCGACACCAAGGATGCCGGCTCCCATGGGAACTCCCTGGACTGGGAGACCCTGACGCCCGACCCCTGGCGACAGACCACTGGCGCCAGGCCTGGGCCGTCAAGCATGAACATTGCAGAGGTAAAGGAGCTCTTTACCTTTGGTGGACATCATCAAGAAGGATGTGGTCCCCGCCCGTCCTCCTCCTACTATTCCTATTCCTACTCCTCCTCCTCCTCCTACCCCTTCACCGCCTATGCCCCCTCCTCCACCTAAGGGGCCAATAGGACGACCACCATCCCCCAATGAGCAGACTCCACCTCCTAGGGGCAGATCTACAGACAGGAGAAGGCCTCCCTCCAGATCTCCTTCAGGGTCGCCCAGCCCCAAACGACGCCGGTATACTCCATCGGGGGAGGATTCAAGATCGGATACTTCGGAATACTCCAGATCTCCTTCTCCGCTCAGCATCTCCTCTCCTGACCTACATGACCTCCTCAGGTTTCCGCTGGATGATCCCTCTTTCGCTGAGATTATGAGGGACATCCAGGACAACATGGGGTGGGATGCTGAGGACCTTGACCCCAAACGACAACGCCTTGCCCACTACCTTTGGCAAAAGACTCAAAGCCTGTGGTAGTGCCATCATTGGTGGACACCTTTGCGGACGTCACCAAGGCTACGTGGAAGTGTCCACACTCTTCTCCCGCGGTGCCGAAGAAGGCTGACCGCCTGTATAAGGCTCCTAGAGAAGACCATTACTTGGCGAAGCAACCTCTGGCAGATTCCCTGGTCATCACTGCCTCACATGACCGGTCTCAAAGGCCCCAGCATATGAGCACTCAGCCACCGGACCAGGAATCCAAGCAATTGGATGTCCTGGGGAAGCGCACGTATGCGGCTGCTACATGCACCATCAGGTCTCTGAACTACCTTACCCATATAGTGCAGTTCCAGAATGTCCTGTGGGAACAGGGCGAGGACCTGGTTGAAAAGCTTCCTGATGGCGACCAGAAAGTGGAGCTCCTCAACCTATTCCGCCCCGGGTCAGTTGTGGGGATCCAAGTGCTTAGAGCCGCATACCATTTCTCAGAATCTTCGGCCATAGCTGCAGCTTTAGGTGTTTGTCTCCGGAGACACTCCTGGCTCCGTGTCTCCGGCTTCACCCTGGACGTACAGAAGAATATTCTAGACGTCCCGTACAATGGCGAGATACTCTTTGGTGAATCCTCGGAGAAGGTCATCACCAAGCTCCAGGACGCAGGGAAGGCAGTCCGATCTGTACAGGCCATGTACAGATCCAGGCCTAGTTCCTTTTGTAGGAACCAGAGCCGTTTTCGCGGTTGGCTACAAAGGCAGCAGCAATGTTCCGCCAGCAGCAGAGGGCACTTTTTCGCAAGGCCAGGCCAAATCGCCCCAGGCAGAGGCCAACATTATACAAAGTTAGCCCAGCCCGCGAGGGACAAACGCTGCCACAGCATGACTCTTCCCAGCCCCTGCCCCTCCTCTGGATTAACGGGCAAGGAAAGTCAGAGGTGACATCGCTCGCCACTTTTAAGGGTGGCAGTCAATCACCACTGACAGGTGGGTTCTCCAGTTGGTCAAGAAAGGCCATTTCATAGGGTTTCTAGACCGACCTATAGGACCTCCTCTGCTCTCCCGTTACTCGGGTCAGCATGCCCTGCTCATACAGCAAGAGGTGCTCGCACTTCTGGAAAAAGAAGCTATAGAGCACATACCAAGGAACCAGAGGGGTCTAGAATATTATTCTCACTTCTTTCTGGTTCCAAAGAAAACAGGGGACCTCCGTCCAATACTGGACCTCAGCGACCTCAATGTCTCGGTCGCGTACAAGCGCTTCCGCATGGTGACCCTCCTAGGTCTGATTCCCTGACGTCCGGTCGGCGACGGAACCGATGACGGCCATCCCCCCACATCCGTTGTACCCGGTTCTCCGCAGCCTTCGCTGCCATCCGGGGACTCAGAGTCCCCCCAGCCCGACCCCAGGGATTTTTCCCCTCTATCTTCGGACGACGCTGGGGACCTTACTCCGTCAGACCGTCCCCGGTTAGTGCGCCCGGATCGGACGTCAGCTCCCCGGATGCCGGCCCCGACTGCCGGTACCTCTCCAATGCCAGGGCTTCTGATGCCGCCCTGACGCCGGGTTCTACTGACCGGGAGACATCCCACTTCTGGATGTCCCTCCCAGGCCTCCAACGTGACCCGCCTGTGAGGCCGCCAGCCGGACCGCCTGCTCCAGCAGCTCCCGGCCCTGGGTACCTCCGTCCTATCCGCGCCGCATACCCGACGAAGGTTTTTCCGATGCTGCAGTACCCGACGCCGGGATTTCCGCAGCAGGGTTTTGGATGCTGTCCATACAGGTACAACCCGTATCCTTATCCCCCGCCTCCTCCTCCACCACCCCCACAGTCGCCGGTGGACCTGCAGGAGTCTCTGGCCTCCTGGTGGGCTGAGGCCAAGGCTCAGCTCACCAGGGAGGTCGAGAGCCGCCTTCCGACGATGGTGCCATCTCAGGTTCCCGTACATCCAAGGCAGCACACTCCTCACCACCTCCGGACTCCAGGTTCTTCCATCTGGATCCAGAGAGGGCAGGACACGCCTCGGGCTTCCCAAGGGTCCGTTCCTCCCCTGGTCGGGAAAGGAGTCTTTTCTCTTCCTCCTCCTCCTCTTCACCCTCGGACTCCTCAGATTCTTCTGATGGTTGCTCCGAGAGGACGACGAGCCACGCTCTCCACTCGAGCCCAGGCCAAGAACTCCTCCAAGTCTCCTCCGGAAGATCCTTCTTTTACGGAGTTGCTAAGGAAAATCCAGGAGGTTCATCACTGGCACACCCTGGAACCAGATCCTCAGCATCTGAAACTGCTGAACATCTGGATCTGCCTGTGACAGCTCCTACTTTGGTGCCACCCTGGATAGAGCCTCATGCCGACCTCGTCACCACCATATGGAAACAGCCGTCGGCTTTAGCCCCACTTCCAAGGAAGTCGAATAGGCTATATCAGGCTCCAGAGGGTGTTGATTTCCTGGATTCTCACCCTGTGCCGACTCGGTTGTGATTAGCGCCCTCACGGCGGTCGGCCAACCCAACACCTCAGCTCATTGCCACCTGACAAGGAATCCGCCTTTTTGGACCAGTATGGGAAGAAGATCTTTGCTTTCTCCACGCTGGGGTTCAGGGCTCTGAATTATATTGGCCATATGGGGGACTACCAGAAGGCCATTCTGACTCAGGTGGAAGCCAAATTGGACTCCTGCCAGACTCCCAAGTCAAGCAGGAGTTGGCTGATCTTGTCCGCTCTGCTCATTCGGCCAGTCGACACATGCTTGATCGACATACGATGCAGCACACACTGCTGGACGGAGCTCAGCTACCGTAGCCCACGGCATCATGTGCTGGCCTGTGTCAGGGTTTGTTCCGAGGTGCAATCCGCTGTCCAGGAAGCGCCTTCTGGGGCGGTGTTTTTGGTGGTGATGTCAAGGACATCATCACCGATTTGCAAGAGAAGGGACGGCACTGAAGTCTATTGATTCCATGTACCCGTCCCCATCAGCAGCAGTGCCGTCCCTTTCATGAATAGATCGACCAAAAGCGAAGAAACCAGGGCCACAAAGCAGCTGGGCCCCACAGCTGCTAAGCCCCCGCCCAAAAAGCAGTGAGTGCTTCAGCTGCGGTGCTGCCCCACACCACCTGACTCTCTTCCTCTCCCACAGCCTCTGGACTCCCCAGAGGAACCGGTAGGAGGGAGGTTTTCCCTCCACCTTCCGGGCTGGGAGAGGATAACAACAGATTCTTGGGTGCTCCAGCTCATCGCAGAAGGACACTCGATAGAGTTTCTTCAAAAACCAGCCCGCCACCCCCCTCTGAAGTTGTTGTATTCAAGGGAACATCTTCTCTTGGTCCAGGAGGAAATTTCAGCTCTACTGCTGAAACATACAATAGAACCTGTCCCCCTTCATCTGCAAGGGACAGGTTACTATTCCCATTTCTTCCTGGTCCCAAAGAAGACAGGAGATCTCAGCCCAATTCTGGATCTCAGTTCCCTGAATCTTTTTGTGGAATACAAAAAGTTCAGGATGCTCTCTTTGCAGAGCCTTCTGCCCCTCCTCCGGCCGGGTCAATGGCTTTGTGCTCTGGATATGCAGGATGCTTACCTGCACATTTCCATTTGCCCATCTCATTGCAAATACCTTCGTTTTGCATTCCAGGGGGACCACTACCAGTTCAAGGCACTCCGTTTGGTCTTTCCTTGGCACCCAGTATTTACCAAATGCCTGGCAGTGGTAGCGGCCCACCTGCGTACCAAGGGGATGCAGGTTTTCCCGTACCTGGACGATTGGCTCCTGGCGGCCTCGTCCAGGGAGGAACTCCTGCGCTGCCTCTCCTTTACCCAGCAGGTTTTTGCCTGCCTGGGTATTACCATCAACCATTCCAAGTCTCACCCGATCCCATCCCAGAGACTACAGTTTATGGGGGTGATTCTTGATACGACCACGGGCAGGGCCTTCTTGCCACCGGACAGGGCGTCCACCCTCCAGACTCAAATAAGTCTGCTATCCAGCCACAGGCGGGTCTCTGCAAGTTCGGTCCTTCGCCTTCTGGGGCTCATGGCGGCTGCTATCCTGACAGTTCCTCGCGCTCAACTCCACATGAGAATTTCTCAGTGGACTCTATGCTTCCAATGGGATCAGTTAGTGGACGACCTAGATCACACAGTTCTGGTCTCCTCACTGATGCTTGAGACTTGCAATGGTGGATGGTTCGAGAGAACCTGTTTCGGGAGTTCCCTCTTCGTCCTCCCCCCTCCCAGACTCTAACCACAGACATCTTGGGCGAAGGTTGGGGAGCCCATCTGGGCCCTCATCGGACCCAGGGCTCCTGGTCCAAGTTCGAACAAGCTCTCCACATCAGTGTGCTCGAGCTTCGGGCAGTGTTGTACGCTCTCCAAGTCCTTCACCAATACATCCTTCCCGGCCACCTAGCTGTCCAGACAGACATGTGCGTGGTTTTGTATATCAACAAACAGGGAGGGACTCGGTCCTACCCTCTTTGCAGGGAGCCAATGAGTGTTTGGGATTGGGCAACACAACACGACCGTCACCTTACGGCAGTTCACGTTCCGGAAGTCGACAACACCCTGGTAGACGAGCTAAGTCACTCTTCTGCTTTGACTCACGAGTAGGAACTGGACCAAGGGGTCCTAGACAGTATCTTCCAACTTTGGGGAACACCGCAGGCCCACCTGTTCGCATTCCCCAAACGCAAAGATTCCTGCCTTCTACCCGCCTGCTCCAGAGCGAGGCGCTCTGGAGAAACTCTCTGTCTCTAGACTGGAAGAACAGATTTGTCTATACCTTTCCCCCAATTCCACTTATCCCACGAGTCTTGCAGAAACTAGCTTCAGAAGGAGCATAAATGATTCTGATTGCTCCTTTCTGGCCCAGGCAAGTTTGGTTCTCTCTTCTACAACAATACTCAGAGGATCATCCTCTTCCTCTATCTCGAGGTTTACTGACCCAGGATCAGGGGACCCTGGTCCATCCAGGCCTCAAACCCCTTCAGCTGCACACATGGCTCCTGCAGACTTAGCTCAATCCCGTTTTGGGGTGTCTCCCCAAGTGGCGGAGATTATGGTGGAGGCCAGAAAACCCTCCACTAGATCCACTTACGCTTTGAAGTGGAAAAGATTCACTATCTGGGCCACTTCCAAGAACGCGGAACCTTTCTCCTGTTCAGCAGAGCTTCTGCTGGAGTATCTACGCCATCTGTTTGACCTGGGTCTCAGTCATTCTTCTCTGAAGGTACATATGGCGGCCATCTCGGCCTATCATGTCCCCTTTGCAGACAAAACTTTCACTCAATTGGAGGTCTCTAAGACCTTTCTCAGTGGGGTCCTCCATCTGAGACCCCCTATCCGTACTCCTGCTCTCCCTTGGGACTTGAACTTTGTTCTCGAGAAACTTACTCTGCCTCCCTTCGACCCGGCAGCTTCTGTGGATTTGAAGTTCCTTTCGTGGAAGACTCTCTTCCTAGTGGCCATTACTTCCGCTCGGAGAATTTCCGAGCTCCAGGCCCTGCTGTGCAAAATCCCATACTTGATTTTTCACAAGGAACGTGTTGCTCTTCACATGAATCCTAAGTTTCTCCCTAAAGTAGTAGCAGAGTCTACTCTAAATCAGTCCATAGAGTTACCCGCCTTTTTCACGCAGTACTCTAATCAAGGGGAGTATTTACTCCATACTATGGATGTTCACCGATTCTGAGGTACTACACCAACAGGACGGCATCTCAGAAAGACTGATCAATTGTTCGCCTCTTTGCTCGTAAAAGGTAAGGTAATGCTGTTTCTAAGCAATGCCTATCTAAGTGGTTGGCTCATTGCATCACTTTCTGTTATGACAAATACAACAAGACCCTCCCGGGTCAGGTAAGAGGCCACTCCACTAGAGGAGTAGCTGCCTCAGCGGCCTGTTTCAAAAATGTGTCTGCGGCAGACATTTGCACTGCCGCCACCTGGACTTCTGTTCATGCCATCACGAAACACTACAGTTTGGATGTTGCCTCTAGCAGTAGAGCAGGTTTTGGGCTGGCTGTTCTGCAAGGCCTCTTACCTTGAGGCTTACGCAGCTAGAACTGCTTCTTGGAGTAGTTTTCCTCGTCCCGGTGCCTCTCTTTGTTCCAGACTGCTTGGGATTCAGTCATATGTGTAATTACCTACTGCAAGAGCCCTCTCGAAGTAAGATAGTACAGTTACGTAAGAACTTACCATAACAGTAGATCTTCGAGAGAGGCTCTTGCAGTAGGTAATACATTCCCTCCCGCGATCCCCCTAGGCTTTTTCAGCTCCTTTTCCAGTGATGGAAGTAGCCGCTCCTCTCTCGTCCGGGCCTTTCTGGCCTGTGGCAGGAAAGAACTGGAAGGTGGGCGTCAGGGACCGCCCCTTTATACCGATGTCGCCTGGCGCGGTCACTGGCGGTCCCTACTGAGGACTGCTAGCTAGAAATTTTTCCATGGGGTCCCACCGCCTGCCAATGTCAGTCCTATATGTAATTACCTACTGCAAGAGCCTCTCTCTCTCGTGAAGATCTACTTTACGGGAAAGTTCATTACGACTGTACTTTCTAGGGATGGTATATGATGTTCATCCACACGGACCCTCCCAACCTCCCTGGTTTTGGCCACACAACTGCTTCCAGTGAACAAGTTGTGGTGTCATGGGGCGGAGCTGAGGGAGTTACCACCTGGGTGGGTGAGAGGAGAAGTTTGAAAACTTTCTGGCATCAACTTAAAGGGAAAGGATGATGTCTTTAAGTGTGGATGAACATCCTATACCACTTCTAGAGCTACTGTTACAGGTGAGTAACGTTTTACTTCAAGCAAGCCTTTGTCCTAGGCAAAGGGAGATGAGATACTGAAATACACATCCACTCTTCCCAAGTACACTTGCAGTAAAATGGGCATCTTTCTGACAAACTTTAGGTTCTGGCCTTTTGGACATTACACATAAAAAAAAAATACAGAGAAACATGAAAGCAATATGTTCAGTAGTAGCCAAAACACCACACCCTATATTTAATTTACGGTAAGTAGGGGTGTGTCAGATAATGTTCAGTCTCCTATAGCAACTTCTCTTATAGTTGATCTGCCATCTCCTTAGGGAGGAAAAAGTAATCTAACCTGGAATAGACCTTGTGAACTGCAGAGTAGAGCATGTAACCTTTGCTGTGTCACTGGCTATGTCTCCAAGAGTCAATATACCCAAGTTCTGTGAGAAGTTTGCCAACTTGTGCTATTTCACAGTCTACCTGTGGGAGGTGAGAGCTGGTGTCCAGATGGGGATTTTCATCCATTCAATGATTTTGGGAAAAGGTTGCAGAAGAAGGCAAAATTAGAACCTGGGGCGATACAGAGGCTATTGTTAATAAGGTACCACAGTAATTACCCTTTAAAGGAGCATAACGCCTCTCTGGGTCTATCAACGTGTCCTTCACCTCAAAAGAAACCAGGCTGGGAATTAGGATTACTGTACCACGTCAATGGCCCTGTTTATAAGTAGAGGCAAACTTTTGTCGATCCAAATTTTACAAGTTTGTCATGCTCTGATTTAGAAAGATGGGTTTTTTGCAATAGGAGAAAGTCCGCACCCATTTTTTTTCAAAAAGGAAAGTGTTTTACTTTTTGACTGGATTGTTGAGGCCATAAACATTGTAACGGTAAAGAAAAGTGGTAGATGTATTAGCCATAGTCACTTGTAAAAAGTTAAAGCTAGTATCCTCTAAAACCCACCCACAGGCAAGTTGCTGCAGAGTAGTTAGGTAGACTCTTAAAATGCCACGGGTGACAGCACTGTATTCTAAAATAACAACAACCAACTGCATTCAGAACATGGAACACAGCTATGATACAATAAACCTTTGTGCTTCCAAAGTTGAAGGTTTGAACTTTCAGACCTCTAATCCCATCCCTAATAGATGGAAATGCAAAGGCAATCAAAGTAGGGAGGGAAAAGAAGGTGGCTGTGCGCCCTAGTAGGGTTCCTCTTTCAGAGTCCAGGGTGGCAGTTGTGAACTCTCCGTAATCACTAGAAAGATGTCCAAAACAAACCCACATACCGAGAGAAGGCGGGAGATGCCTAGCACAGACAGGAAAAAAACAAAAAAAAAACAACACTAGTAAAGCATCTGCCCCCTCCACCTCGCCTGTAAGTCTTATTACATATAATGCAGCAACTATGCGTCCTGTAAGGGACAGGCTTAGAAGGGACTATAATGGGCTGCTACAGGGGAAAAAGTACAGGAACAGTTTAAAACGATATGTATAGGGTAAAATAGAAGTCCCATTTAATACATTTCTTCTTCAAACCATCCGGGGGGTAGGGAATAAAACAGAACAGCAAAAATAAAACATTAAGATTGGAGGAAGGAGATATCCTTTCCTCACTCCCATCAAGAACAAAGTTCTAAATCAGAAAACGATGTTGGTCCAGAAGCAACTCATAAAGACAAACCTGGAAAAAGATACAGATAGACAGGCATGGCAGTACCCTCCCAAAGTTCCATACATGCATATAATGCAAACGATATTTATTAACAAGAGCTGGTTCCAGGCAACAAGTGCAGTGGTTCTGTGGCAAAGAAACCCATTAAAAAGAATAACCTGGTGCCAGTCTATTTCTAGGAACCATCGGAATCGGTCAGTTCGCTATACATATGCCCATACAAAGTAAAAGAAAAATTTAAGAACCTTAATGAGAGGCACCCTACAGTGTGTCCATCGAGTCTAAAGTTCGGATCAGTTAAGTATCCATCCAAGACCAACATTAAAGTCCAGGAATAGGGGAGAGGGTAAAAAGAAAGCCCGATTATAGCTCACCTGTCCCTGATGGTAAAAGAAAGAGGTTACTCCAAAAAGCAGAGGACTTGCCTGATAATATCTGTAATCTGGCACACCGGAACCCACAAACGGAGCTATGATATCAGGGGAATTTTGCAGAAAGAATAAAAATGAACAAGTCCATTATAGGAGCAAGCAGAGGAATACTCACTTTCAGGATCAGTAGGATAATTAACTGAGATCCTCCAGCTTGTAAGATTTTCGCAGAAAAGTATTCCCTCCAAACGAGGGTGTAGAAATCAGCCCGTATGTTCCAGTACATAGAACAGTCAGCCCTCTGCTAGTTGGGGTTCTTCTGAAATGCCTGGCAGTTTCTTCAGTAGATCTTGGATGTGCTGCAAGGCGAGGGAGGTTCACTGTGGTCCCATTAGACGGGCTGTCCGAGTGCTTACTAATTGCCAGTCAGTTGAGGAGTCTTCTTTTCTGTGTGGCTCTCCTGTCCTCTGTCGGTAATTAAAATCCTTTCTCCCTTAAAGCCTCCCAAGTCACTATAGGAGTATCGTACGCCACTGTGCCCTCTCTCCAGAAGACTCTGTTTTACTGGATGTGGTGTTTGAAAATGAATTTGTTTGGATACGAGAACCTTTAAGATGTCTCCTTGTGCCAGGTACTGGTGCTGGAAATCAGGGGGCTAGTTGTGGTCAAAGAAAAGATGCAATTCCAGGTACCCGATTTTTTTTTGCCAGGCTCGAAGATATTCTCCTTTACCTGGTAACTAATAAATTTGAGAACTATAGAGCCTGGACCAGCTTTTGGGTCTTTTGGTCTAGGAAGACTAGCTTTGTGCGCTCACTCTATATGAAGGACATAGTCAGTTGTCAGGTCTAAGACATCTTTTAATACATCATTAAGAAAGTCAAGCATATTGCCAGTTTTGGCTCCTTGTGCAAGTTCGTACAGCTGTAAATTGTCGCGGCGTGAGTGGCTTTCTAAATCCAGGCATTTATTTTCAGTAGCGGGTGCATGTTGATATAGAACTTGAACTTCATGACCCAGATGTAAAGCATTATCTTCGGTAGTAGAAAGATGGTCCTTGGCCTCTTGAACCCACTGCTCAGTCTGCGTCAACTTTTTATTTAGTTGTTTGAATTCGGCTTTATTTTCTGCTCTCATCTCCTGAATCTCTTTAACAGCAGTTCAAACTCTGTTACAGGAAAGATGTTCCATCTTTTGTTCTGTATCGTACGTGGGCCCCTTTTCAGCGCTTGAGACTGTCTCCGCTATGTCCCGGGAGTTAGGTAAGGATCCTACTTCATCCTTCTCTGGTTGGCTAGATTTTAACGTCAGTCTGTTGCTGCATTCTTGTTGTGGACCTCCTTCTGTCATCTGAGCAGTTTTGTGTTAAATAATTGTTTTAAATTGAGGTTTTTGGCAGGTGTGTTCAGAACTCAAGTCTCAGCTACTGAGCTGGCCCGTGACGTCACCGGAAGGGGGGAGGTTCAGGGGCAATATGAGGAAGTATTATTTCACAGAGAGGGTAGTGGATGCATGGAACAGCCTTCCTGAGGAGGTTGTGTGATCTAAAACTGTGGGAGAATTCAAAAATGCATGGGACAGACATAAGGCAATTCTTGTGGGGGGCAGGAAGAAATAGGCTGTTGGTTAACTAGGATCTGCGGCCTATCCTGTAGGTAGGGGAAGTGGGCAGACTAGGTGGGCCAAGCGATCCTTATCTGCAATCAAAGTCTATGTTTCTATGGAAGTCAGCTGAATTTCAACTGCCAAACTTTGGACTACCTCTCTAATATTTTTACGTCCTTCTGTAGTTCCCTAACCCTTCCTTGCTCTCTGTCCTGCCACAGAGCTTCATGTCATCTCTGAAGAGACGATCTTGCCTTAAATTTCTTTTCCTATGTCACTGATGAACATACTGAAGAGGGCTATCCCCAGTAACTGAACTCTGTGGCCCCCCACCCGTGACCTCCCTCTCCCTAACTTCTTCACTAAACTTCTGTGTGACACAGAATCCAGTGCCTTGCTGAAGTCAAAGTAAATCCACTGCTTGTCCCTTGTCCACTGGCCTAATTATTCAGTCAGAGAGCACTACCATGTCCGTCTGACAGGACCTCCTGCCATGAATCTGTGCAGTCTACTAGCCTGGAGCCCATTTCTCCAGGTAGTCCACTAGGTCCTCTTTGACTAGTGTCTCTATTAGTTTACCTACTATGGAGTTAAATCTAATGGGTCTGTAGTTTCTCGGTTGCCCTTTGTTTGCTCCTTTGTGATGCGGGACTATATCTGCCACCCTCCAATCTTTCAGAACCACCCCTGACTCTAGAGAGCTATTGAACAGCCCTTCCAGGGGATCAGCCAGATCTTACTTCAGGAGAGCTCTTGCAGTAGGTAATTACCATTAGGACTAAGCTGCCAGGTGCATGACAGCTCGGAAAAATGTAGCTAGCAGTGTCTGGTGGGGGAATCGCCCACCTAACGTCACGTGACCGTTGTCCATGTGACACTATATAGTGAGCAGTCCCCACACCTGCTCTCCAGTTCTTTCCTGCCGTCGACCTTTTCATGTCAGACCTCGCGGGTAATGCTGCTAATGTCGACCGCCATTTTGGATGAGTATTTCTACTTATTTTTTCTTTTATTTCTTAGAGTGTTAGTATTTCTATGCTTTGTGTATGTCGCCTTCTAATTTGCATAAAAACAAGTGTAACTCCTGTGGATCTCAGCTCCCTCACAAAGACGGCCATTCCCTCTGCCTCTTCTGCCTGGGCCCAGAGCACAAGACCGAGGACTGTGAGGCCTGCCAGAGCTTAAACCAAGCCACACAGAATCACTGTCAACAGGCCCTGGAAGCCCATATTTTAAAACAAAAAATGGCCTCCATGGAAGAAGAGCTGCAGAAACTCAGGAGTTCTTCCTCTTCACCAGAGGGACATCGCAAGAAGAAGAAGAAGGATAGGGAGAGACATCGGGACCGGGATCTGTCTCCTTCCCACCCGCTACTCCACTTGGGGACTGTGGGCATTGAGTGGCCTTTCCTCCTGGGAAAGCACCCCTCCCACCAAGACTGCTTCTGCTGCCAAAGAGCAGCCATTGGACACCCCCGGATCTTGTTTTGATTCCAGCGGAGTCTCCTGAAGCTGGAGACACCTGCCACCCTTAGGCCCATCAAACCACTGGGTCTAATGTGAGTGGCAGGACCGATAAGTCAGTCATCAGCTCCTCTGTGATGACCACCTGGCCACGGTTGATGTCAGGTGCCGGCCCTGCCGGCGAACGCCCAGCCAAGGCTGATAAGTCGGACACCAGTTCCACTGGTGAACGCCCAGCCTTGGACCCTCTGTCAGGCCCCGATAACAGACCTAATTTTGAGCCTCCGGACTAGCTGCCACCTGTGCTGCAGCCTCCCTCTCCACCTCTTGTGGTGAACCCTTAGGATTCCCCTGTACACCTGGAACCAGAAGAGGGAGAGCGACCACCTGTCGACACCACCTCGCAGCCGACTCCAAATTGTCCAACGCTAATGCCTCCATTGGCCCAGTGCCTACATCTGATGTCCCACCATCTGGGCTCTTTGCTCCTCCTCAGACCCCGGCGGGGCCTTTTGACCTTTCGGAGCTGATGACAGACCCTCTGCCTGAAGGTCCAATGCCAGACCTTCCCTTGCCAGGTCCTGCCAATGTGCCATCGGATCCTCAACCAGGCCCCTCCGGGCCTTCAGCCAGGCCCTTCGGCCCTTCTGCTGTGCTCCCAGGCAGGTCCCTTGGCTCCTCTGATGGGTCCTCCGCCAAGCTACCCAATACCTGGCGCCACATTATTCTTCTCCAGGGTATCCGTCATCAGGTTTCCCAATGTCAGGGTACTCGATGCCAGGCAATCCATCACTTAACTATCTGAAACCAGGATATCCTATGCCGGGGTTCCCGTCGCCAGGATACCTGACACCTCAGTACCCTGTGCCAGGTTACCCTCTTGTCAGGGTATACTTCTATTTTTCAACCGCCCCCACCTCTGCCACCCCAGTCTCAGGTAGACATGCAGGCAGTGTTAAGCTCTTGATGGAACGAAGCCAAGACACAATTTGACTCTGAACTGGACAGACGTCAGCTGGTGGCTACCTCTTCAATGGTTCCCTCAGAACCGACGACAAGGTCTCTTTCATCAATGGAGTCTTGCCCATAGACCTCCAGTAGTTCTCACGAGATCATCACTTTGCCCAACTGTTCCAGGGGGCTCCCAGTGGCTATTGAGATTCCGACCTCCGGACAAGGAGTCCAAGAACATGGACCACTCTGCCCGTAGGGTGTACGCGGCCTCTTCCTTGGGCCTTCGTCAGGCCAGTTTGGCTGTAATCATGGCACACTTCTCCCATGCCCTGCTAGGGTCACTGGATGAAGTACTTCCTCACCTCACCGCGGACATGCAGACCACGGTCAAGCAAGTCCATGATCAGGGCCATGCTGTAGCAGCTCCAGACGGCCCTGGACATTGGGGATTCTTGTACCCGCTCTTTAGCAGCCGCAGTGGCCACCTGCCGAGGTCCTGGCTGAGGTTATCCTCCTTTCCGTGGATACCCAGCACAAGTTAGCTGATGTGCCTTTCCTTGGTACTGACTTGTTTGGCCAGGAGTGGCAGGCCACCTTCAGCGTATGAACAGTCCAGTGCCACTTGGACGCCACTTCTGCTAAGGGTTCCTCTGGCAAGAACCAGCAGAAGAGGAAAAGGAAGCCTTTTCGGCAGTCCTCCTGCGGTCAGGCAGCCTCCTATCAACGAGGTCAGCAGCACCTAGAGCAGCAGGCTCAAGCTTGGCGCCCTAGGCCCAAGCAGGGCCCCCAACAGCCCTGTAAAGGAGGCCAAGGTGCTGGTTCAGGAGCTTCCTCCTCCTCCTCCTCCTCCTGTAAGTCTGCTCAGTGACTTGGTTGGGGTTGCCACCCCACACCTGTCACACCTGCCCTGGGTCCTTCCATGGGATCGGCTCCGCCACTTTCTTTTCACCTGGTCCGATATCACTCGGACAGGTGGGTTCTAGAAGTGGTAGGGCAGGGACTGCCTCTGGAATTCCAGCAGTACCGCCAGCCGAGCCCGCGCCCCTCGGGAGGAAAGGATCTCCGCCGCACGCAGTCTGCTCTCGAGATGACGAGCTCAGCTCCTCTGCAAGGAGGCAGTAGCTCCAGTGCCGGATCTGCCTGTAGACCCAGTCTTCATATCCAGGTACTTACCGGTGCCCAAGCGGATGGGGGGTTGGCGCCCCATCCTAGATCTCCACGACTTGAATCAGTATCTCATGTCTCGCACCTTCCGGATAGTAACTCTGAACCAGATCATACCATCCCTGGAGCGAAACATGTGGTTTTGTTCACTGGATCTACAGGACACGTTTTTTCATGTCCCAATCCATCCATCCCACCAGCAGTTCCTCCGCTTCAGGGTCGAAGGGACCCTGTGCGACTTCCAAGCCATGCCGATCGGCCTGTCATCAGCCCCTTGGGTCTTCACCAAATGCATTGGAGTGGTGGCAGCCCATATTCGGCGTCCAGGAGTTCGAATTTACCCTTATCGCGACGACTGGCTCTTCGTGGGTTCCTCCCTTCAGGAGGTGGAGAGATCCTGGGACCTGGCTCTCAGAACCTGCTCTCAGCTTGGCCTCCTGATCAACGAGGCCAAGTCAGAACTTGTGCCATCTCAGGTGATGGGCTTCATCGGGGCAGAGCTCGACTCTTGTCAAGCCAGAGCTTGGCTCCCGGTGGACGGGGCGGAGGTTCTTTCCTCCTTTGCCCGATCATTTCTGGTTGGGCTCTTGCACCCTGCCCGGGACTTTCTGCGCCTTCTGGGTTACATGGCAGCATGCACCTCAGTGGTCCATCGCGCCAGGTGGCACATATGCCCCTTTCAATGAGAGCTGGCAGCCCAGTGGACTCAGTGCCATGGTCATTTCAACCAGCTGATCACTGTAACCCAGAAGATGTGGGACGCTCTCCAATGATGGACCGCCCCAGAACGGTTGCAGGAGGGAATCCCGTTTGTCCGCCCCGAGCCGACGGTTGTTTTCATGACCGATGACTCTCTCATGGGCTGGGGAGCCCACATGGAGGACAACAGGGCCCAAGGGTTCTGGACCCCCGAGGAGTCCCGATGCCACATCAACCTGTTGGAGCTCAGAGCAGTCAGACTGGCACTGTCAGCATTTGCTCCTCAGCTCCGGGGTCAAGTGGTTCAAGTCCAGACAGACAATACCACGACTATGTACTACCTCAACATACAGGGCGGCACGCACTCCCGTCTGATGTGCAAGGAGGCGCTTTGCATCTGGACCCTTGTCAGCCAGTTGGAGGCAGATCTCCTAGCCGTCCATGTGGCAGGAGTCTCGAACCAGCTGGCGGATGCTCTCAGCTGCATAGGCCAGACATCCCACAAGTGGTCACTCCATCCAGAGGTAGCTTACTGTCTGTTCTCCCGTTGGGGCAAATGGTTGGTGGATCTGTTTGCCTCCAGGAGAATGCCAAGCTGAGTCTGTATCATGCTTACCCCCCTCAGCAGGGCTCGCTGCAGGGGGATGCCTTTTCGAGGCCGTGGACCCCAGGCCTCCTCTATGCCTTCCCTCCATTTCCCTTGATCCACAAGGTATTACTCAAGGTGAGGAGGGACAAGGCGAAGGTCATTCTGCTAGCCCCAGACTGGCCGCACCAGTTCTGGTATCCAGATCTCCTCAGCCTCAGCTGCAGGGCCCCGGAGCGGCTTTGTACACGCCCGGACCTGGTATCACTGAACCAGGGGAAGGTCTTTCATCCAGACCTTCAATCCCTGTACCTCACAGCCTGGTACCTGAGGGGCTAGAGTTCCAGGCTTTGGGTCTTTCCAAGATGTCTACACCGTGGAGGAATCGACCAGGAAATTGTTATGCCTTCAGATGGAAAAGGTTTTCCATTTGGTGTCAGGAGTAAGGTCTGGACCCCTTATCCTGCTCTGTAGCTAACATTTTAGACTTTGGTCTTTCTCCAAAGGGGTCTGTGGCCATCGTCCTTAGGGTGCACCTGGCAGCCATTTCTGCGTGAGACGGTCAGCCAACATTGGCACAGGCGACAGTGATCGGGTGCTTCTTCAAAGGCCTGGATCCATGTCCTCCAGTCCGTGAACCTATATCTCCATGGGATCTCTGCAGGTTTTGGCAAGCTCGTGGGCAAGCTATTCGAACCCATGCGCAAGTGTGAGCTCTCACACTTGTCATGGAAGACGGTCTTCCTGGTGGCTATCACGTCAGCCAGAAGGACAGGGGAGATCCAGGTGCTTTCGGTGGACTCCCCTTATCTGGTCTTTCACAGGGACAAAATTGTCCTGCGTCCCCACCCAAAATTCCTTCCGAAGGTGGTCTCAGAGTTTCACCTTAATCAGGTGTTGACTCTGCCGGTATACTACCCTACCTACACCTCAGATGCCGAGTACAGGCTCCATACTCTGGACCTGAGACATGCTCTCTCGTATTATAAGGAAAGAATGGCGGAAATTTGTAGAGAGGTTCACCAGCTGTTTGTCACCTACGCTGATGCCGCTTCTGGCAGACCTCCAGCCAAACGGACCATTGCAAGATGGATCACATCATGCATAGGTCTGTGCTATGTGTTGGCGGGCAAGGAGCCTCCCACAGGGTTAAGAGCTCATTCTGCCTGCCATACTGCTGCATCGGTGGCTGCTTCCAGGGACATCCCTATCCAGGAAATCTGTCGGGCTGCTACCTGGAAGTCCGCAAACAACTTTATTTCCCACTACCACATCGACCTTGAGTCATGCCGGGATGCTGGTTTTGGGGCCTCAGTTCTCCAGTCTCTGTTTCCTAAGTAGGGGGTGTGCGCCTTGCCTCCCTCATCCCGGAGAACTGCTAGAAGTCTGCCAAAGAGTGTGGATGAACAACATATCCACGCTCCTAGAACAGGTTACTCACTTGTAACAGTAGTTCTAGGAGTGGTATATGTTGTTCATCCACACGCACCCACCTGACCTTCCCGTCTTTAAGGCGCACAGCCTTGCTTCCAGTGGGCTAAGATCTAGCGTCATGGGGCGGAGCCGAGAGTTATACCACCCGGGTGGGTGGGAGGAGCCAGCTTGAAGACTTCCGGCAAGATTTAAAGGGAAAGGGACATGCCAAAGAGTGTGGATGAACAACATATACCACTCCTAGAACTACTGTTACAGGTGAGTAACCTGTTCTTACTCCTCCTTCTTCCTGGTGCCCCAAAAGACTGGTGACCTCTGACTGATCTTGGACCTGAGCAGCCTGAATCAGTACAAGAGGTTCCACATGCTGACCCTTCCAGGTCTCCTTCCCTTACTACACCATGGGCACTGGCTTTGTGCCCTAGATATGCAAGATGCCTATCTACATATCCCAATTTTTCCATCCCACCACCGCTTCCTCAGGTTCACATTCCAGGGGGAGCACATTCAATTCAAAGCTCTCCCTTTTGGCCTTTCACCTGCACCCAGGGTGTTCACAAAGTGCCTAGCAGTGGTACCTGTGACGTTACAGCATCAGGGCATCCTTGTGTTCCCATACCTCGATGATTGGCTCCTGTTGGCCCCATCAAAGGACAGTCTTGTAGCCTCCCTGTCCGCTACCCTGGACCCATCAACCAAGTGGGCATCACGGTGAATCACCTCAAGTCCCACCTTTCACCAGCACAGAGCCTACAATTCATTGGAGCAGTGCTGGATACAGTCTGGGGAAGAGCCTTCCTCCTATCAGACAGAGTGGAAACTCTGCAAAGGCAAACCAACTTTGTGGCCTCCCAACGTCGGACCATGGCAAGATCGGTCCTACATCTTCTGGGTGTCATGGCAGCAGCCATCCCGACTGTTCACTTGGCCAGACTCCACATGCGGGTCATGCAGTGGACACTTTAGGTACAGTGGGATCATTGGTCAGACGACCTGGATCACATGATCTTGGTCTCCAGTCCTATGGGCCGAGATCTCCTATGGTGGTAGACTCTGGACAACCTTAACAGAGGTGTCCTGTTTCAGCCTTCTCCCCCACCCAAACCTTGATGACGGATGCTTCAGTACTGGGTTGGGAAGCCCATTTGGGAGATCACAGGACACGGGTCCTGGTCTCGGAGAGAACTATCTCTACACATCAATGTGCCAGAGATGAGAGCAGTGCTTGTACGCCTTACAGGCCTTCCAGACCCTCCTCAGACCAGGATCTCTCTTGATCCAGACGGACAACATGTGCATAGTCTGGTACCTGAACAAACAAGGAGGCACACGTTCGTATCCCCTGCATCAGGAAGTGATGCGCGTATGGTTCTGGGCAGTCCAACACGGCCTTCATCTCTTGGCACTGCATGTCCTGGGCATTTAAAATGTCCTCGCAGACAGCCTCAGCCACACCCAAATCAAGGCTCATGAGTGGGAACTAAGACAGTCAGTGGTAGAAGAAATCTTTGCTGTTTAGAGCTGGCCAGACCTCAATTTTTTCACATCCCCATCCAACGCAAAACTACCCAGTTTCTCCTCGCTCATTCCAAGGTGTGGTGCTTTCTGGCGAGATGTGCTGTCTCTTTGTTGGACACGGAGGTTATTATATGCCTTCACTTCCTTTCCACTGTTGCAGAGAGTACTGCTGAAACTGCAGGTGGAGGGGAACACATGATCCTGAATGCACCTTAATGACCTTCCAGAATTTGGTTCGCTCTGCTTCAGCAGTTAACGGTGGATCCTTCGGTTCCACTGCCCATCTTGCCAGGATCTTCTAACTCAGGAACTTGGCACCCTGGTCCGTCCAGGCCTCAAGTCCCTTCACCTTCGCCTTCACGTGTGGCATCTGCTGACATAGCTGCTTCGCGTTTTGGAGTCTCCTCCTCCAGAGTGACTCAGGTACTGGTGGAGGCTATAAAGCCATCCTCGAGATCTACCTATGCTGTGAAATGGAAGAGATTTTCCATCTGGGCTACATTCAAGTGTTGGGACCCCTTCTCATGCCCTGTACCGCAGGTCCTAGAGTACATGCTGCACCTATCTGACACTGGGCTAAGTTATTCTACTCTAAAGGTCCGCTTGTCTGCCATTTATGCCTACCACATTCCGGTGAACGGCAAAACTTTGACACAGTTGGAGGTATCCAAAACCTTCCTGAAAGGAATCCTCCATTTGAAACTCCTAGTTAGGCGCCCTGCTCCTCTCTGGGATCTGAATTTTATTCTTGAGAAACTTACTCTGCCTCCCTTTGAACCAGTTGTGAGTTGCGACATACACTACCTTTCATGGAAAGCGCTCTTTTTAGTTGCTATTACGTGTGCTTGAAAGATTTCTGAGTTTCAGGCCTTGTTATTTAAAGAGCCTTATTTGATTTTCCACAGAGACCAGGTGGCTCTGAGTACAAATCCTAAGTTTTTACCAAAGGTGGTTTCTGAGTTCACGTTGAATCAGCCCATACACTTACCAGTGTATTACCCTGAATGGTCTAATCCAGGGAAGCAATTCTACATACCTTAGATGTACATAGAATTTTGTGTTGCTACTCTAACCGGATGAAGTCAATCCTCAAAACGGATCAGCTGTTTGTTTCCCTTGTGCCTAAAAGAGACGGCGCTGCTGTTTCTAAACAGTGTTTGTCCAAATGGTTGACAAACTACATTCTGTTTTTGTTTCAGAAGTATAACAAGCCACTTACAGGAGAAGTTAAAAGACATTCTACCAACGGCATGGCTGCATCTAATGCTTGTTTCAGAAATGTCTCTTCCGCCAATATCTGTGCGGCAGACACTTAGAGTTCTGGCCACACCTTCACGAAGCATTACAGTTTGGACATTGCTACTAGGCGTAGGACTGGCTTTTCCTTGCCGTCCTTCAGGGACTTCTGTCTTAGATCCCTGCCTACTGCAGATCTTTTCCTACCTCCTGTGTTTTAGACTTGTCTGACTTTGACTGCTTGGGACTCAGTTCTAATGGTAATTACCTACTGCAAGAGCGCTCTCAAAGTAAGATAATATAGTTATGTAAGAACTTATCGTAACAGTAGATCTTCGAGAGAGGCTCTTGCAGTAGGCACTGCTCTCTCTCTCCCACCTTCTCCCTGTCTCTTTTCTGCTACTCCTCCTTACATAGCCTTTACTTGGCTCCAGGAGCCTACTCCTTCTTCTGTCGCACCTTTCTGGTCTCCAGCGGGAGAACTGGAAGGTGGGCGTGGGGACTGCTCACTATATAGCGTCACACTGATGTTGGTCACGTGATGGCAGGTGGGCTTTCTGCCGCCAGACTCTGCTAACTAAAGTTTTCCGTGTGGTCCTAGCGTCTAGCAGCTTAGTCCTAATGGTAATTACCTACTGCAAGAGCCTCCTTGGAGATCTACTGTTATGGTAAGTTCTTACATAACTGAACTTTCAGTGCTAGTTCCTGAGCACCCTTTAGTGCATCCTCATCGTGATGATCACATAACTGTCTCACATTTGCTCAGTACACCTTGAATTTTGTTGCCCTTCTTTACCATTAAGAAAACTAGCAATTAAATATTCTGTGATCCTTTAGAAGCACAATAACATACTCCAGGGTGTGCACTGTGCTAAATTATCAGATTTCCAGGGTAGTTAAGGGCACATAGCATACCAAGGTGTGGCTCTATTAAGCAAAAGGGAAGGCCGGTGTGCATTATTGTGGGTTATTAAGCAGATAGGAGAAAACCTAGATTTTTTTTCTAATTTGTTTGGTGACTGGTAAGGCCCACTGGGCTCACTGCCCATTTACATGGGTGCACCAGCTAGTAAATATACCTGTAGCACTGCTTTCGAAAGAATGAAACAAAAAGCATGAATGCTTATGAACTGCCCCCCATATGTGAGCCTCTAGTGTGTGACTTTTTTCTTATACAGCAAATGTCCTGCTCATGATGGCCTAGTTGTGCAGCTTAGCAGTGGCACTGAGTGCCACCCCCAAACACTGGTTATCCTGGTTCAGGAACAGACCAGGATTATTGTGGGCTGGCCAGCGGAAGGATGAGTGAGTGTCTGTAGACAGCTGTTCTCCTTGGGGGATGGGGGGACACAGTGAGCTGCAACTTCCCTGCTGTCCAGCGGTGGCTGGGTGGCATGGCATCATTGGACGCTTCCTAAAGGGCAGAGGGTTAGGCGGTTGAGTATATATTGCATCTTCATGCCGTATGCCCACGCCATGACATGCATTCCCTACCTTGGGAACGGGAGAAAACAAAGAGGGAAACCCACTGAGCCCCAACATGATGGCCAGAGACCCCGCAGGTTTTGCTGCACTTCCAGAAGGCAGTATAGCGTAGTGGCTAAGAGCACTGAGCTGCAAACATGGAGATGTGGGTTTGAATCCCATCAGACCCCACTTGCATACTGTGTGACCCTGAGCAAGTCTCTTGACTTCCTTGTGCCTCCAGTTTGCACCTGGAAACAAGCTCCAGCTTTGTGTGCCTTTTGTGGTTAAACAATTTCCCCTTTCCCTTTCCCAGTGGCACCCGCTCCCCCATTGAGGTAAGCAGGCAGTTGGGGTAAGGCCCGAAACATTGAGAGATGGGGCTGGTGTTCGCCATTGGAAGGGGGGGGAACGAGGGATAAACAAATAATAGAAATGCCACCTCCAAGTTTAAATAAAAATCTGTAGCCTTATATTTGCACTACTCCCCAGCTAATAAATACCCTCCCTTTGTCCCTCCTATTTTTGTGTTTCAGTATTTGAAATGAAATTAGAGCCACTGAGCTAGTACACTCCTTTCTTTGGCTGGCAACTGAGTGAGACCTGTGTGCAGGCGTTAACTATGGAAACACTCGTGTGTTTCTTGCTCTCTTGCCAACTCAGAGGAAATGTCCGAGTCAGCAGCTCCTATAGTATTTTGTTTTTAAACATTAAAACACTAAAATATGAAGGGAAGAGGGAGGGAATTTAGCAGCTGGGGTATTTAAATGTAAAATGAAAGCTAAAAGACTTTTACTTAAACAAGAAGCAGATAGTTTGATAAAATACCACACTACAGATGCTCACTGTCACAGGCAGTTCATAAGCACACATGATGTCATTATGTTTGCTTGCACGCATGTGCAAGAAACATAGTGCCATCGTCTGAGTTTTCCGAGGTGTGGCACCTGTCTTCCAATTCAGTCAGTGTGTTTGCAGGCATGGCTGCAGTTCTCTAATGAACGCTGCAGCTGTCTATGACAGAAGTTGAAAATGCAGTGCCGTACAGTTGGAAGGAGAGCTCCGCTCAGTGAGCAGCGCCCCCTCCACACGCACGCACGCATTGTGTGCTCATCTACCCCCACGCACACACTGTATGGCCATGGGGTTGCCTAATCCCCGTCGGCTCCATCCCCCAAAAAAATCTTTCCAGGTGCCACGCTGGGAGCCCACCCCAGGGTGGCAAAATTGTTATGACCGATGGGGTGCCCAATCCCCGTCGGCTCCAGGCCCCCAAACAGCCTTCCAGCTGCCATGCTGGGACCCACCCCAGCGTGGCAAACGTCCCCGTCGTCTTCCTTAAAAACAAAACCTGTAAACAAAAAAGCTCCCTCCGTGGTCTCCCTGCCCACTCAGCACCCTGCTCTCCCACACCCCTCACCCCATACTTACCTCCGAGTCCTGCACGATGATCTTCGGTGAACAGGGAACATGTCTGAACTCCTCAGCCGACCGAGAACTCAAGGAAATGCTGGTAAGCTGTATAATGGGATAAATAGGGTTTTCAACTTTGCTGCATATCTCAGGCATTTTTGGAATTTTGGCACAAATTTTCAACATGGGGTTTGGGACCCCTCCTGCAATTCTGGAACTGTCATGGCGTTAATCAGGCCCGAAGGATATTTGCGTGATCACTCGCGGAAATCACTTCGGGACCGATTAACAATGCGACAGATGCTAGTGTTATAAGATGGGCTCTCAAAACCTATGTTCAAAATTGGTGAAAAATCCCTAAAATACTGTTTCTGGCGGCGTGCATTTGCGCGGTTCCTCGCACACTTTCGTAAGTTCGCCGAATTTTAATATTTTGCGCTCCAGATTTTCAACATCGCCATTTTACCTCACCTTCTTATGAGCAGTACAGCTGTCATTTTCACATCTAGCCAAAATGTTTTCCGGCTGTATGGCGCTTACAATGGCGCAGTTGGTGTCGAAATCAATGTATGGGACACATTAAGAAAATCACAGTGACACTGTTCATGAGCAGAGGTCTTAAAATGGCTATGTTGAAAATTTGTTGAAAAATTCCTAACAATGACTGTTTTATGGCGTCGTTCTTGCAGTTCCTACACACACTTGTAAGTTCGCGAAGTTTAATATTGGCACTCCAGATTTTCAACATTGCCATTTTACCACACCTCCTTATGAGCAGTACAGCTGTCATTTTTCACATGTTGCCCAAAATGTGTTTCCCTGCATGTAGCGCACAATGGCGCAGTCAGTGTGCATAATCAATATTTGGGACAGCTTAAGAAAATCACAGTGACACTGGTCATGAGCAGAGGTCTTAAAATGGCTATGTTGAAAATGTGGTGACAAAATTCTTAAAAATGACTGTTTTAGAAGCACACATTGCACAGTTCCTACGCACGCTCACAAGTTTGCGAATTTTTAATATTGCAACCAGATTTTCAACATTGCATTTTATTACACTTCCTTATGAGCAGTACAGCTGCTATTTTTCATATCTCGCCTAAATGTGTTTCTCATTACGTAGCTTAATAATGGTGCAGTAGTGCGTAAAAGCAATGTTTGGGACAGATTAAGAAAATCACAGTGACACTGTTCATGAGCAGAGGTCTTAAAATGGCTATGTTGAAAATTTGGTGACAAAAGTCCATAAAATGACTGTGTTACGAGTGAGCATTACGCAGTTTCCAGGCACCCTCGTAAGTTCATGAATTTGTAATATTTTCAGTCCAGATTTTCACCAGTGGCATTTTTCCACACTTCCTTATGAACGTACAGCCGTCATTTTTCACAACATGGCCGAAATGTGTTTTCACACTTTCAGCACAGAAATGCGCGGTCGCTGTGGGAAATCATTGTTCCGGACAGATAAAGAAAATCACAGTGATGACAGTTCATGATCGGAGGTCCCAAAATGCCTGTGTTGACAATCTGCTGTAAAAAAAATCCCAAACTAATTACATTACAGGTGTCGTTGCACAGTTTCTCACGCACGCCAGGACTTCACCAGTTTTTAATATTTTCTGCAGATTTTCAACATTGCCATTTTACACCTCCCCATGAACAGTACAGCTGTCATTTTCACATCCTGCTCAGAATGTGTTTTGCACCTGTGGTGCTAAATGCTATGAGCTGTGCAAAAACAGCTTTCGGCTTGCAAACTGATATTGCCACTGTTCATGAGGTGGGGTCACAAAAAAAAATGTTGAAAATTTGGAGTGAAAATACCAACGAATGCCTGAGGCATTAGAGTTTCTGACTATAACGCCCCACCCTGTAGAGAATGACAGGCATCAGGGCTGTGACTTGGGATTCTCGCCTGTAATGCTCATACCATTCCACACCCTGCAGCCAGTGAGAGGCATTGAGGTGTGCCTTGACTCTTCAGCCCCAAAGTTCACCCATTCTCCCTATACGCACCCATCTCACCATATTTCCTGATGAAATGGGGTGTGCTGGCAGCCAAAGACCCCAAGGCACACTGTGACACTTGTCGGTGTCTGCAGGGTGTGGTAAAAGAAATGGCATGGCTGTTAAGCCTGACGACCCAAAGGCACACCCAATGCCTGTCACTCTGCAGGTGGGGTGGGGGTGGTGGTTGGCTTCAGTTCAGTACTTCACTGCCATTCCAATTATGCAGCTCTGTAACTCCTACACTACCAGTGCCAATGCCAGCAAGCAAACATTCGGCATTGAAGAATGCTTGTTTTATTCTGTCCATTAGTGGCACTACAGCAGGATTTATTAACTGGGCAAATGAGCTGGTGGTTCTTCTGCAAGATTACTGCTACTATGTGGGGGCAGTTTGTACATAAATTGTATGTGATGGGTAGACGGAGCATAAAAAGACTGCTACACCTTTCTAAACCTAGACAGGAACTACATTTTAGGTGAAAGGATTTTTCTTAAGAAAATACATCAAAACCTAAAAAAGGAAAAAACTTTGCAAATGAAAATAATTCTAAACTATGCTACTAATACCCATTTATAAACACAATACAACACTGCAGTGAGTGTGGTCTGGGGAATGTATGCATTTATTGGGTGTATTTAGGTCACGGTCTGCAGCCTCGTGCTCACAACGCATCCGAGTGTGTGTATATTCTCCAGTGCCTGCACACCCGCGGATTATGTTATTGCTTACATGTTCACACACCTTGGGAAGTGGGATGAGGTGAGTAGAGTGCCTTATAAACCCGAGTAGTGCTGTCAGTGCACAGTTATACACTTCCGTTGTACCTTATTACAATTATGAAATTGTACCCTAGTGTATAGATTTAAAATTGTTATTCGGTTGAGAAAATTAAGTATTTCTGACCGCTATATTTATTTTTATGTATTGAAAATATTTAGCCAGGAAAGCACATTTGGGGAAGCATGGGAAAAATACAGTATACACTAATGAATAATAAACGCATGGAGAAATAAAAATATTAAAAACATATAGAAAATAGTATAAATATAAAAATAGTAATGGGTTACATACTGTAGCAGTTATTGTATGCAGCAAGAAGTAACGCAACAACCGATGTGCAAGGACGCATTCTAATATTATGTCAGAGAACTTCAAGGTGGCAGCGCAGTGTGACATGGCTGTGGGCGGGGCAAGTGGGATGCTGGGGTTCATAGGGAGGAGTATCTTCAGCAGGAGGAGGAGGAGGAGGGAGGGTGGTGATGCTATTGTTATGGCACTCCCTGGCGGACCCTCACTTGGAGTACTGTGTCCAATTTTGGAGACTACATCTCAGAAAGGACATAGGGTGGAGGCTGACCAGAGGAGGGCAGCTAAAATGGTGCAGGGTTTGCACAGAAAGCCCTACGAGGAGAAGCTGAGGGATCTCAACATGTACACCTTGGCAGAGAGAAAGGTGACATGATCAAGACCTAGGGATGAAATGGGCACAGGTGGGGAGTCTCCTTCAAATGAGGACCAGAGCAAGGGGTATGCAGTGAAGTTGGGGGTGGGGGAGGAGTTCAGGAGAGATGTGAGGATATACTTATTTACTGAAAGGCTGTTAAGACACCTGAAACAGACTACCAGCAGAAGTGGTGGAGGTTAAAACTATGGGGGGGGGGAGCCCAGTGGCATGGGGGGCTGAGGCATCTGTGCCTTACCTCCTGACACGCCAGCGACCCGTGTTCACAGTGCGAGAGGGCCGCAAGGGGTCAGCTGGGCAGGGGAGAGGATCGATTGTCCGAAGAACTGCTCTCCTCTCCCAGGGAGGGAGGATTGGCACTCCTGCCGAATGACTGACCCCGGTGGAGGCCGAGGGCAGTGCAGAATCTGCAGTGGGCACCAAGGAAGGGAAGGAGCTGACTTCCGCTGACGGCACGCCTTCATGCACGCATCTGGCGGTGCACCCCAGCAACGGGAAGGAGAAAGCAGAGGAAACAAAACCCTGGCTGCGGATGACTACCGACTCTCTCCAGTCTCTCGGCCCGGCGACCGGCATGAACTTTGGTAAGCCCCGGCGAGACAAGTGACGTAAATAGCAGAAGGGGGCAGTAGGGATGGGTGACAAACACCTGTATGGAAAAAAAATGGGATGGTCAAGCATGCATTGGATATACATAGGGTACATTAAGAAAGAGCTGGAGGTTGCCACAGACCAGATAAGGCCTGTGGAATGGGTAAGGAACATTTGAGCAGACTGGGTGGGTCAAGGTCCTTCTGCTTTATTTCATTTTCTTATTTTATTGATACTAGAAAATACTTTTGATCACAAGTGCCCTTTTGAAAGGTTCTGTGTCAAAATAGATAACAGTGAGTCAGTATGAGGCAGAGATATTGCAGCAATACAAAGAAACAAATGCGAAAATATTCAGTATAGATCAACTTATCTTACAAGTACAGCGAGCTTGTTCAGTTAGTTTTGCACGTGGGAGTTTTGAATAGGTTCCTTATTGAAATGGGAATTTGGTAAATCATTTAGCCAAATAGCTGCTATTACTACAAATAAGTGCTGACCTCGACTAGTCCCAGAAGGGTTTCATCAGCGTGTGGCTTACTGTACTTCTAGAGAAATACTGGTTGTCAACAAAACGGAGGCATTTTTTTTGTTTTTATATTGGGAGTGTAAGTCCCAAAAGAGCCCTTTTCCACTAGTGTACAGGTCTGGAATTTGATTCTGCTGGGTAGGGATAGCCAGTTGGTTTGAGTGTATAAGTCATAGCTGTGGGCAAGTGTACCTACACTCAAGACAAAACTGCAGGCTTTGTTGCAGTGACCCTGACCCTATCCAAAACTGACTCACAAGCCATAGTGTAGACAAAAGGCCATAGTTAATCTGTGCTAGGACAGAGTTTGTCATAATTAAATGTCTTAACCTCGGGGTGAAGTTATTCCAGTTTCGGAACACGGCACCCAGTCTATTATTGACTGTTTTAACCAGGTTATCCACAAGGGGGACAAAGGATAGAGTATCACTCAGTTAGAGCCCAAGATATTTAGAGAGTTCTGCTTGTTCTCATTTCATGTCCTTGGGAAATGTATTTATTTATTTATTAAAATTTCAGATTCCAACTTTTGAGCCAAGCAAGGCTCTTTTTCAGAGGCTTCAAGTCAGAATGAGACATGACAAGATACAAAAAATACTATAGATTACACAATGAAACATTGATCAAAATCACAATCACAACAGTTGATGAAACACAGTAAAAACAATTGTATTACAGGTTAGATTTAAAGTGCTGAAAGCATAAAAGGCAACACTAAGTTACTGCGGTACATTGAGTAAGCAGGAGAGAAAAGTGGCACGGTTATGGAGTGGTAGCAGTATTCGCTAGGGTGGGGTTGGGGTATGCGCATCCAGAGGGAGCTTTGTCACAGGCCTGAGCAACCAGAGGGAGGTCATTGGCAAGTGTGCAGCAGGGGTCACACGCAGAGGGGGATAAGTAGGGAAGGGGGAGGGGTCATAAGGAGGGTTGGGGGTAGTTCCTGCAGATGGGGAGACAGGTCAAGTAAGGGTGGGTTTAGACCTAGTACATAGTGTTCAGTCGGAGCAGACAGTTATTTTTAAGAGCAAGGCATGAGCGGAGGGCCCTTTTAAATGGGCTCAGCATGTTAATTTCAAGGAGGTGTGCCAGGAGGTCGTTAAGCCCCTTGGGACCACAGTATGCCAGTGATCTTTGGGCAAATGTGGTGCGCTTAAGAGGCACCTGTAGTGCTTCCCTAGCCTCCCCTCTAGTATTCTTTGTGGATTCTGCCGGTTTAAGAAGGTTGATGGTGGAGTTGGGTATTAGTTCAATAAGTGATTTCTTCCCAGGTAGACAGGCCTGAAGTTTCAGTCTTTGCTGAAGTGGGAGCCATCCAGATTCTTTTGTACAGGAGCACGATGGATTTGGTAGTCCACTCCAAGAGTGAGCCTACAGGCCTTGTTCATGAGGGTTTTGATCCTCTTCATAGCTGTGTCCATGCTTGCCGCATATATCACCAGCCCATAATTAATAATGGATATAATTGAACTGCAGTTGACAAGTTTCAAAGCATCAGGTGTCATTGCCCATCTGTGCCAGTACAGTACTCCTAGTCTGGTGTTAGCCGATTTAACAACTTCGCCAATATGTGAGGTGAAGGTGGGGTATCATCTGTATGTATACCCAAGTACGGTGAAGCCCACCAGGATGAAATGCAGTGTCAAGGGTTTACTGCATGACAAAAGGGAGTAACTCCCATTGAAATTGCATTATTACACCTCGCACTATGCCGGCGACCCGGGTTCGGGAATGGACTCGGGTTGCTGGGGGTCGGTGGGGAGAGGGAGGATTGAGCGCCCCAGCGGATGCTCTCCTCCCTCTGGGGTGGGATACCAGGGGTGCATCTAGCACCTGATGCCCCTGAAGCCGGTGGATGCACGGGCTGGGCACCGCGACTCTACTGGAGTTGGGGGGGACACACATACGCAGGCCTCAGTGTCGGGCAAGCCTGACATAAGTCTTAAGTGCATGCATCCTAGGGAATGGGAGAACATAGGGAAAATGTAACACCCTAGCCCTACAGCGGATGAAACTGGGGATAAGATGCTGTGGCGATTGCCCGTGGACGGAGTAGAGAGGTGGCAAGGCCTCCTCTGAAAAGCCGTGGGAGCCAGGCAAATAAAAAAAAAAAAAAAAAAGAAATTGCATTGTTTGCTGCAGGTTACCATGGAAACGCCTACCTCAGGAAGTGGTGGATATGAATACAGTGCAGGCTTCAAACAGGCATGGATTTGCATAAGGGAGCAATACAGATGAGTATGAATAGATAGGCCATTGACAGAGTAAAGGCCTATGGCACATTCATAAGGTAGAAAAAATGGGCAGACTGGATGGGCCTTGCAGTCCTTATCTGCCGTCAACTTCTATGTAACTCTACTGCAGAATTCTACAGTGCTGCGCTTCATCCTGGTGGGCTTCACTGTATTTGAAGGTGGGTGCCTGTTCAGTTGTATCACCTTTGTGGCTTTTGATGATCAGTGGCTCATACTTTTTCTTATTGTGAGGTATTGTTATTAACATGCCCTTAGTTTTTTTATAATTGAGCAGGAGCCTATTCTGCTCGAACCACGATTCCAGCCTTTGAAGTTGTCTTGGAGATCTGAGATTATTTTTATATTTCCTTTCCAGGCACCAATATTACGGCATTGTTGGTGTAGAGTACCACGCGAGTTGGACAGGCGAAGGAGAGGGAGTTTATGAACAGACTAAATAGTAAAAGGCCAAGTATAGATCCTGGGGTATGCCAAGAGTTACTTCTCTTGGTTCTGAGAGTTGTCCGGAGATTTTCACGCATTGTATTCTACCCGAGAGATAGCTTGCAAACCAGGTAACCGTGTCGGGGGATAGGCCGATGGATAGCAGGTTGTTGAGGAGTAGTTGATGGTTGACAGTGTTGTATGCCTTGGTGAGATCTATAAAGATGGATCCCACTGCCATTCCTGCATCCAATGCATCGTAGAGTAAACTAGTGTAGTCAACAAGGGCTGTTAGAGTGCTGTCTTTCTTCTGGAATCTGTGCTGTTATGGGCATGGAAGGTTGTGTTTACCAAGGTATTCGTTAGTTGGTCCCATACTATCCTTTCTAGTGCTTTCGATAGGGCGGAAGAATGGATATTGGGCTGTAATTAGAAAGGCTAGTCCTGTCACCGCTTTTGAATACAAGGGTCACAAGTGCAGATTTCATTTGTCGTGAAGACTCCAGTCCTTAGTAATAAGTTAGATTTTTGTAAGTGGCAGGGATACTTTGTCCAATGTAAGGGCTAACAATGTCGTATCTAGTTGGTTGCTGGCCATCCTAGTCTTGCCTAGTGCCCTCTTGACATACCTTAGGGTGTTAGCTCTGTTGATTTACCTAAAGTAGAAGGACGGTGGATTATTTGCTGAAGGGGGCCTGCCAGGATGAGGAGGCTGTTCAGGCAGTAGAGGGGATTTATTTATTTATTAGCTTTTGGTAACCAGGTAAGTCGCTAGGCTACAGACCTGCCTATTTTCAGGCACGACCGGGAGAGCACAGGATATTGGTTACAATATGCAGAAATGCACAGACATAATATAGGTACAGGAGCAAAACAAGATATACATTGGGTAGCACAGTAACAGTTACATAAGGGTACATTTTAGGCATAGATCATAATAAGGATGTAAATAAAGCAATTAGGGTAACTATAAGACAGCTGAGGACAGTAAAGACATCAAGGTTCATAGCCACCTAGACAAACGTATTGCATGGGAGAACATTAGTGTAGTACTCAGGGTCAGACCCGACAGCCTGCAGTGGGACAAAGCAAATTAAGAGCATTTGCATTGGCCAGAGGCTAGGAGGTGGGTGAACAGCGAGTTTTTGAATTCTCGATGGGAGGATGACGTTTTCACCATAAGGGGGAGTGAGTTCCAGAATTTGGGAGCAAATGGTCAAATGCCTGTTCACCCATTTTGTCATGCAAGGTCTAGTGGAGAGCATGGGGACAGAGGAAGACCTGAGGGTATGGGTGTGGAGGCAGGAGTCAGGAGGTTGGCAAGATAGACAGGGCAGGGAGGTCTAGACAGGAGTCCTAAAGCAGCCCAGGGTAGGCTCGAATATCCTTAGGTGACAGCCAATTTAAGCCAGTGTAAAGGAGACAATGATGGGTAAGACGGGGGCAGTTAAGGCGAATCTACAGATGTTGCTGTAGACAGTGTCCCATTTGTGGAGTGTAGCAGAGTTTAAGCTAAGAGGAGGGCAGAGCATATTGAGCTGGGGTAAGAGAATACCTCTCGAACAGAAAGTCTAGCGGAAGGAGTGAGGAGTGGCGATGCGATAAGCTCCGCCAATTTTAGCATTGACGGCACGGCACACCATATTGACATGTTGAGACAGGTCAAGTGTGGGATCCAAAGTGACCCCAAGGTACTTGAAGGACTCAGTGTTTGAGATGAGGAAGCCATCAAGGCATTGAACCCGGAGCCTGTTCGCAGGGGCAGACAGTTTCTTAGAGGATCCGAATAGCATAGCACAGGTTTTTTCTAGGTTCAGGACTTGGTGGTTGCTAGAGAGCCAGGTCTGCAGGAATTGGAAGTCATTAGTGAGAGTGGAGTTGATGGCAGCAACCGATTTTGACCCAGAGTAGAGAACAAGGTCATCTGCGTACATAAGAGTGCAGCTATGCTGAGACATGGTGGGAATATCATTTAGGAAGAGGGAGAAGAGTAGAGGTCCAAGAGTGGATCCCTGGGGAACTCCACGGGAGATGTTTAGGGGAGGAAAGGCCTGTGAAATGCTACCGCCTGAGTGTGATTGTCAAGATAGCTATGGAACCAGGAGAGGGCTTGGTCAGATGTTCCAATGGATTGGAGCTTTTAGCATGAGAGGATGGTGTACCATGTCAAGGCTTTAGACAGGTCGATAAAGACGGCCCCAGTGAGTAGGCCACCGTCCATATTATTTCTGATGTCATTTGTAAGTTGTGTAAGTGCAGAGGTGGTACTGTGACTGGCCGGAAACCATGTTGGCACGGGGTTTGAAGATTAAACATGTCAAGGTGAGTAGCAAGCTGGCGGTGGACTATTTTTTCAAGCAGCTTACTGAGAGGGGGCAGAAGAGATATAGGGCGGTAGTTGGACATGAGTTTGACATCGCCCTTTTTGTGTATAGGGATGGTTCTGGCAGTTTTCCAGGTGGATGGGACAGTAGACATGCGAATCGAGAGGTTAAAAAGTCAGGTGATAGGTCTGGTCAGCCAAGATTAATAGTTGCTTGGTAATACCATACTAAGGTCCGTGAATGTAGAGTTGAAAGCATTGGCAATGTCTCATGGCTCATGCAGTGTATCTGACACTGTGATAATCAGGTCCGTGAGGGTTGGTTCCTTCCCTGCAAGGGATTTCACTGCATTCCAAAAGTCCCTACCATTGTTCCAAGTCTTGCCCAGAAGCTTGGGCCTTTCTAATTAGATTTGTGCAACGGTTTCTTGCTGCTGTGTAGGCAGTGAGGTCGGTAGGATTCCTGGTAGCTTTAGCTTTATGCCAATGGTTGTATTTATCATGCATAAGCTGTATGAGAGATCCACTGAGCCACGGAGTTGTTACCTTTAACTTTTTCGGCCTTGACAGGGGGAAATATGTTGCATGCATTTGTGTAGATAAAACAGAAATATTCCAGGCTTAGTTGACATCCTAGGCCCAATCTAATGTGGACCAGTCGATCAGCCTTAGGTGTTGGTTAAATGGCTCTAGCAGGCCCTTTCTGAGAAGCAGTTCTTAGTGAGTTGTGGGGTTCGCTTAGTGAACCTGTTAGACCACTTGAACATCACCAGGGAATGGTCACTTAGGGAACCTGGTAGGACCGTTACCTCAGTGATGTGCTCAGGGACAGTGGTGAGCAGCCAGTCTATTAGTGCTTGTGCCTATCTTGTAGTTTTGCCTAGTGGTCTATGTAACCATTTGGGTGAAGTAGAGGCCTGAGATTTGATTTTTAGCAGTGGCTATGTCGTAGGATAGCTAGTTTGTGTTGAAATCTCCGACTACTATTTGTTCCCAGTTTTGATTCATTTTCCATTGACTGTCCATGAATTGAGCCATCCCCAGTGTTTTGCTTGCCTGGTGGTATGTAAACCGTGGAGAGAGCTGGTGTTTTGTTCTGCAGGCCGACAGTGAGCATAATGGTGAGCATTTATATATCACTAAAGTATAGGCTATTTGGTAATACCTGACCCTTGATATTGTTGCCGAGGTACGCTAGGCAGCCCCCTCCCCTTTTAGACAGTCTGTCTTGACGGTAGGTGGTGTACCCTCCGAGGATGTGTATGCATCACGCCCAAAGATATGGCGGCATCATCCCAAGGATATGGCGGCATCACGGATTTTAGGGACAGCCAGGTCTCTATTAGCGTAATCACATCCGGTTTGATGTAGACCCAAGCCTGAAACTGGTAGTTCAGGCAGAAGGCTTCCAATGTTTAGTGACACAGTTTTAAGGCCAGTCCCCTTGGTTTTGTCTGTTCCCGGTTGGGATGCACGCTCCCAGAGATTAGGATTAGAACTAAAATTAGTTTTCCACCAATAATGTCTATGTTTCTGTTTGCAAGGCTGAGAAACCTTAAAGAGACCCACAAGATCAGCCTCATAGCAGATAAATAGGTGTATCACTATAGCATTCTTAAATTGTAGTGGTGTCACAAAAGTATTCCACTGATAAAAAAGTTAGCCCTCAGAAATCCAAGTGATCCTGGCGACTTCTGCGTTTTTGTGCCGCTTACGCTCACCGCGCTCACTAACGCCAGACGAGATGTTGGGGAGAGCTGCAGTGTGCTCCATTATATCAATAGGTGGCGGCTTTTATGATCTTTTAAACGTTATAGTTGGTTACTTGGTACGAATGGGCACCGGGTCCCATCAACAAGGCCCTTGTTAGCTGACCGTGCCCATGTTTCATTACCAAGTGACTAATGTTTAAAAGATCGAAGCCGCCACCTATTGATTATATTTGCGCTGCATCGGTCGCTGCTCTCCTAGCATCTTGTCATAACACTGGTGAGCGTGAGCGGAGCATAGGTGGCTACAAAAAAACAGGAAGTCCATGGGACCCGGTTTGACTAATTTTACGAGAGCTATAAATGTTAACTGTGGAATACTTTTGTGATACCTGCACAATTTAAGAATGCTGTGGCAGTAAGGCACCTATTTATCAGGTGCAGGGGCAGCACAATATAGCTTGGTGAATCTCTTTAATGTAAAAATAAACATTATGGAGCTGCAAAGCATAACTGGGCAGCTGGATTGGCAAGGACATGGAGAGAAGTGCAAGAGAGTGTAAGGGAATGGGGGAACGGGGGACTAGGGACAGGAGCAGGAGTAAGATGTGAGATCACAGAACATGGTCTTAAGGGTGAATAAGGACGCCGGAATAACACACATTCATGTGGACCGCATTTCTGTCATTGGTCTCTTTCTAGCCACTTCATCTCATGCCATGTTCCTTCCCTGCTGACCTCCTGACTACCTGTCTGACCTTCTAATATGTGTGACTAATGTCCGCTTCTTCCATTCCTCCTCTGGGGCCTCCTCATTCCCTGGACGAGGTTGAAAACTGCCACATAGGGCTTTTTAGCGCCAGCCCCTGTCCTGTGGAATTCACTACCATCATCTGTGAGGAGGCCTTCAGTCGAGGTTTTAAGACCCGCCTAAAACCCACTTTCTAGGGACCTGGATATGTTGTTCATCCACACTCATTGGCAGGTATCCTTGCCGCTTTAAATCTTGCCGAAGGTCTTCAAGCTTGCTCCTCCCACCCACCTGGTGGTATAACTCCTCGGCCCCCATGACGCCAGATCTTCCTACCGCTTGGAAGCTCAGGTTCCTCCTTAACGCTCTGCGCTTGAGACTGGTTCCTATTTCTCCGCTCATGGATTTAAAATAAATTTTACGAAAAAGACTTCAGTCTTCTATCCTCGCTGACTGCGATGGACAAATCGACTCCCTGTTCGGAGATGCCCATGCGGGCAGAAGATGTCTCGGACGGATCCACACTCCATGTGTGTCTACTGTAGGCCTTGAAGCACGACCCGCAGGCTTGCGACCTGTGCTCATCTTTCTCGACCTCGTCCTCGAAGAACCGTGCTGCCCGATTGCAAACTGGGCCCCGAGAAGCATTCTCGTGAAGTCCAAGAGGCCTGGTTATGTGTCCCGGCGGCGGGAAGTCAAGGATCAGCTCGAAGCGGATGATCGCCTCAAGAGGAGGCGGCGAGGTCAGATCTTCTCGCCGCGCATTTATCCCGCCTTCTGGGCTCTTCCTACACGCTTCTTTTAAGGAGCTTTGTCTGTCCCTCTCCACTAAGGAGAAGGGCTCACGCCTGCGGACCTTATTCTCGGTCCAAAAGAAGGACAGGATAGTCCCTCCGTCGACGCCTTGGGAGCCGGAAAGGTCCCTCTCCCGAGTCATCGACCGCCGGCTTCGGTCGACCGCTCGGCTTCGGCCACTGGCCTCACGGTGTCCCCGTCAGGTCAGTTGACCGAGACTCCCACCGACGAAGTCGAGATTTTTCTCGACCCATTGGACGGGCTGTCGCCTTTAGCAGCCGAGATTCCCCTCTCCCCGGTTCCCCCGGGAGGAGTTGAGGATCCCGTGGGCTCGCCTGTGCCTCCGGTTCCGGAGCCCTCGGATGGACCATCCGAGCCGAAGGGAGTGCCGGTTCCGCCGACACCTCCCCAACCGACCTGGAAATTCCGGGACTCTCAGTCTCGGTCTCGGACCTCTTCGTGGTCCAGCCGATCCCACCGCATAGGCGGTCTCGGTCTCGGCATCATGCGTAAGCGGCGCCGCCGCCGCCCTCGGACTTAGGAGGCTTTCAAAATTACGCCGACGGCACGAGGACCTTATGTTGCAACAGCTCCTCCTGGCCGGAGTAAGCCGACTCTCGCTTCCCCGGCCATTAGTGGCTGTCACCGAGCTGCCGACACAACCCCTCACTTATCCGAGAGCCTATACCCAGGCGGTTGTTCGGCTAAAACCAGCTGCCCACCATTCGTGGAAACCGCCCACAGCCACCATTGGGGCTCCGACCAAGGATTCTCGGTCGGCTAAGGGTCTACCCCATCGCTGTCAGTTACCCTCACTCCCGACCGACCTCGGCAGGTGAAGGGTGGCTCAGGCCAGAGGCAGCTCTTCGAGGACTCCTTCCGAGTCCAAGATGATTCCTCCTTTTTCTCCAAGCGACTGGACTTGGAGTCTTCAGGAGGTCAGGTCAATGGACGATAGCCCGTCGTCTCTTCCTAGGACTGCTTCGCTCATCTCGGAGTCCACCGGATGGAGCTCAACCTGCTTCCCAACGGGCTAGGTATCCCTCACGAGATTCTGGACCGAGGGATTCTCCGACGGAGGTCTTTCCGTGGCCGAGGCCATAGTGGGTCCGGCACTGGAGCTTGGCAGCGCCTGCTTCCTGCCCTGCGCCGGCCAGGAAGGCGCGGTCCCCACCGTTCCTTGTCCGGTTTTTCGGAACACCTCTGCTGAGGGGTTGGCTACACGACAGCTCGCGCGCCGCGCAACGCTGGGGATGGACAAACTCTCCCATGGGGTGCTCGAAATTGACCATCGTCGGGCTAAAAGTTCACGCTGCGCCCTTCTCTCGCCTTCGCCAGCCAGTTCGGCCGCCCTCATGGCACATTTTTCTCATGCCCTGTTGGGCTCCCTGGATGAGGTCATCCTCATCTTCCGCACGATCTGCAGACTACGTTAGCAGGTGCGGGACCAGGGCAGGGTAGTGGCCAAACAGCAGCTCCAGACTGCTTTGGATATAGGGACCTATGTGCTAGATCGGTGGCGGCCGCAGTGGCTATGGTCGGTGGCTTGGCTGAGGATATCCACCTTTACCTGGATACCCAGCACAAGTTGGCGGATGTTCCTTTGGGGACTGACCTCTTCGGCCCTGGGGTGGAAGGTCACCTGCAGAGGATCGAGAAGTCCAATGCTACCTTGACTCGGTCTCTTCCGCCAGAAGGACAAAGGCCGCAAACCGCAGCCTAAGCCCCTTCGGTCCTTCTGTGCCTCGGCCACCCGCCCAGCAACGCCAGGGCCAGCAGGCTCGGCCTTGGCATCCCAAACCCAAGCCGCCGGCTTCCCTCTCTAACAGGAGGCAGGGAGGAAAAGGCCCAGGAGGTCCTCGGCCGGTCCCTCCTCCAAGCCTGCCCAGTGATCGGGCTGAGGGTGCCCATTCCTGGCCACCTCATTCCTGTCCCCCGGGGACGGCCCGCACTGCCCGCCTGGTCCGCTGTCACCACGGACAGGTGGGTCTTGAGGTGGTGGGAAGAGGCCTGCCTCTGGAATTCGGCAGGCACCACCCTTCAGGAGCCGTCAGCCTCGGGGCCTCGGGTCCCCAGCTCACTGGCGCCCGCGAGCCGACATCGCCTCCTCCTCCAGAAGGAGGTGATAAGAGAGGTGGCAGACCCTCCTTCAGACCCAGGGTTTGTGTCCAGGTACTTCCTGGTTCGAACGGACGGGGGGCTGGCGCCCCATTCTCGACTTACACGACCTAAACAAGTTCCTAAGGTCTCGAACCTTCAGGATGGTCACTTGGCTCAGATAATACCATCCTTGAACGCGGGCGGTGGTTCTGCTCTCTGGACTTGCAGGACGCTGCTTTTCACGCCCTCATCCGTCTGTCTCACCAGAGATTCCTTCGCTCCGAGCGGAAGGATCCCTTCGAGTTCCAAGCCATGCCCTTCGGCTTGTCTCCAGCTCCCAGGGTCTTCACCAAATGCATGGCAGTGGTGACAGCATTCTCATGCGCCGAGGGGTCCGTGTACTCCTTACCTGGACGACTGGCTGATAGCAGCTCCCTCCAGGAAGGAGGCGGAGTGGTCCAGAGATCTGGCCCTCCAGGTCTGCTCTCAACTGGGCCTCCTTATCAACGAGGCCAAGTGGAACTCGAGCCAAAGCAGGTGATTCTATTCATCGGGCGCAGCTCGACTCTCTTCGAGCCAGAGCGCTGCCCCCGCGGACAGGGCCGGGTTCTTTCCTCCTTTGCCCAATCATTTCTGGTTGGGCACTGCGCCTGCCCGGACTTCCTGCGCCTCCTGGGTCTCATGGCGGCCTGCACCAGCGTGGTCCGCTGGGCCCGCTGGAACATGCGCCCCTTCAGTGGGACTGGCCAGCCAGTGGTCACAACGCTGCGATCCTTTGGACCAGCTTGTGTCGGTGACACAGGGGATGTGGAACGCTCTCCAGTGGTGGACCGTTCCAGATCATTTGCAGGAGGGCATCCTGTTCATCCGCCCCGAGCCGACGGTCTCTCTATCGACCGATGCCTCTCTGATGGGTTGGGGTGCCCATCTGGGGGAACACCGGGCTCATGGCCTCTGGTCCCCGCGGGAGTCCCGATGCCACATCAACCTGCTGGAGCTCCGAGCGGTCCGCCTAGCTCTCACCGCCTTTGCTCCGTTCCTCCGGGGTCAAGTGGTCCGAGTCCAGACGGACAATACCACGACCATGTACTATCTAAACCGCCAGGGGCGGGACGCTGCCCATGCTTCTATGCAAGGAAGCTCCCGCATTTGGTCACTCTGTAAGCAGCCTGGAGGCGGATTCCTAGCCATTCATGTGGCAGGAGCCTCCAACACCCTGGCCGATGCCCTGAGCCGGATAGGGGCTGCATCCCACGAGTGGTCTCTCCTGCCGGAGGTGGTACAGCATCTGTTCTCCCATTGGGGCACACCTCAGGTGGACCTGTTCGCCTCCAGGGAGAACGCGGAGCTGAGACTGTTCCATGCCCGCCCCCCTCAGCAGGGCTCGCTGCAGGGGGATGCCTTCTCGAGGCAGTGGACCCCGGGCCTCTTTTACGCCTTTCCCCCATTTCCCTTGATCCACAAGGTGCTTCTCAAGGCGAGGAGGGACAAGGCGCAGGTGATTCTGATAGCCCCAGACTGGCCTCGCCAGTTCTGGTACCCAGATCTCCTCAGTCTTAGCTCCAGGACTCCGCGGCAGCTTCCAGCTCGGCCCGACCTGCTCTCAGTCAATCAGGGGAAGGTGTTCCATCCGGACCTTCAATCCCTGCACCTGACGGCCTGGTTCCTGAGCGGCTAGAGTTCCAGGCCTTGGGTCTTTCCGACGAGGTCCTCAATGTAGTTGAGGCGTCCCGTAAGGAGTCCACCAGAAAATGCTATGCCTTCAAATGGAAAAGGATTTTCCATTTGGTGTCAGGGCAAGGGCTTGGACCCTTCCTCTTGTTCCTTGGCAAGCATCTTGGACTATTTATGGTCCCTTTCTAATCAAGGGCTTAGGTCGACGACCCTAAGGGTGCACCTGGCAGCCATCTCTGCTTACCGGGCGGGCCGGAAGCAGTCGGTGTCGCAGGAGAAGGTGGTCTGGCACTTTTTCAAAGGCTTTGATCACATTTCCCCTCCAGTGCGGGAACCCCACCTCCGTGGGATCTACTGCTGGTATGGCAAAGCTCATGGGCGCTTATTCGAACCTATGCACAGGTGTGCTCTCTCTCACCTGTCGTGGAAGACTGCCTTCTTGGTGGCTATCCGTCAGCCAGAAGGATGGGAGGCTCCAGGCGCTTCCATCGAGTCTCCTTACCTGGTCTTCCACAGGGACAAGGTTGTCCTGCGCCCCCACCGAAATACCTTCGAGAAGTGGTGTGGAGTTTCACCCTAACCAGGTGTTGACTCTGCCGGTGTTCTACCCCAATCACACCTCGGAGGTCGAATATAGGCTCCATACTTTGGACCCTAGAAGGGCGCCGCCTATTACAAAGAGCGCACGGTTGAAATTGGGAGAGGTTCGCCAGCTGTTTGTCACCTACGCTGAAGCCGCGATCTGGCAGACCTGCATGCGGACGACAAGCAGGTGGGTCACTTCCTGCATAGATCTCTGCTATAGGTTGACGGGCATGGAGCCTCCCAGAGGGATAAGAGCTCATTCTACCCGCCATACTGCTGCAACGGTGGCTGCTTCCAGGGACGTCCCTATCCAGGAAATCTGCAGGGCTGCTACCTGGAAGTCAGCACACACCTTCATTACCCATTACCACATCGATCTTGAGTCACGCCGGGATGCTGGTTTTGGGGCCTCGGTTCTCCAGTCTCTCTTTCCCAAGTAAGTATTGGGGGTGTGCGTCTTGCCTCCCTCCTCCCGGAGAACTGCTAGGAGTCTGCCAATGAGTGTGGATGAACAACATATCCATGTCCCTAGAAATACAGGTTACTCACCTGTAACAGGAGTTCTAGGAATGGTATATGTTGTTCATCCACACGACCCACCCGACCTCCCCGGCTTCGACGCACAACCTGAGCTTCCAGCGGGCCAGATCTGGCGTCATGGGGCGGAGCCGAGAGTTATACCACCCGGGTGGGTGGGAGGAGCAAGCTTGAAGACCTTCCGGCAAGATTTAAAGCGGCAAGGATACCTGCCAATGAGTGTGGATGAACAACATATACCATTCCTAGAACTCCTGTTACAGGTGAGTAACCTGTATATTTGTGGCAGGCTGCCGGCGCAGTGGTAGCATTACCTGGCCAGACGCCGCGCACTCCAGGTTCGCAGTGAGCCCGGTTGTTGGAGGGTCAGCCGGGAGAAGGGATTGCGACCCGATGGGTTGCTCTCCTTCCGGGTGGGAGGGCAGCACTGCTGCATACTGCCACCACCTGGGAGACCACGGGTGGTGACGGTGGAGCGGAGGAGGCAGAAGTTAAGGGAGAGGTAGACGTTGGCTGAGGACCGGAGTGGAGGTGTGTCTCTATGTGCCTCTGGTTCATTGGAACTCCCTGTCTGCAGACGTCTGCAAGGGGCGGGGAGAACAAGGAAAAAGGAACTCCACGATTGCACCTGTAGACGGGTCCCCAGTGCCACAGCTCCAGTGCACGCTTCTTCCTGAGACATGGGTGAGAAAGGGGGACTTCTCCACCCCAACCGGGGGTAATCCAGGGGCTCATGAATCCATGAGAAGCGGGGCACTCATGGGAGCTAGCGAGGATGCATTGGGACTCAAGAGAGGGGTGGTCGAGAGGGGCAAAAAGATTAAGTAAAAAAAAAAAAAATAATTAAAAAAAAAAAAACTTATTTGCCCTGGCATTTCCAGACATTGATCCTAAGGGACATCAGCATTTCCATGAGTAATTGTTAATATATTCCTATTTTAAGTTTGCTGTTTTTATTTGTATTTTTAATAACTGCTATTTATATATTTATGCATGTACTGTCCCACTTTAATATTTGTGTTTGTATGGCACCCAGAGCCTCTGGGATTGGGTACCAAAGAAATAATAGTTGCCTTACCTCCCCAGCCCCGTCACTCTGCTTCTCCAGCACATGCCCTTCTACCCCTGATTCTCCATGACTTACTCCCATGGCAGGTGGCTCCCACATTCGCTGTTCTCCAGGTTTGATGGGAGGAGGTGCTACAGTCACCATTGGCGTGCCTGCTGGAGGTCAGTGTCATCCTGTCTGTGGGGAGGGTTTCCCATATTCCGGTCCCAGCCCTCCCGACATCAGTGGTAAGGGGTGTGCAGACATATGTAGCGCAGCACCAGCAGGCATCCTGCCTCCCACCAGCTGCTCCCGGTTATACTGCAGCCTGTAGTCGCCCAGGTGGTGGTATCGCATAGGAACCAGGTGCCCTTCCTCCCCAGAGGAGAGCATCCTCAATTGACCAGCCCTTGGTTGGCCCCTATTGACCCAGCCACATTCCCAAATATTTGGCTGGCACCACAAACCTACCACCATGTCAGCGGGCTAGTTCAAGTTCAAGTTCAAGTTTATTGCAGGAAAACTCCATTGAGCAAGCTCATTCACAAGGAGGTCCTGTGACATAAACACTTAAAGTACAAACACAGATAGGTAAATAACAGTATATACATGAAATGCACGTTACATGATACAGGCTGAATATTCATACAAGGGTACCACATAGGGTGACCGCAGGTGGTAAACATTGATATGAGACAGGAAGCGACTTTACAGGTTGCATACTGATAATGAAACATGATGACTGGTGTTTGCAATATATACAGTATTTTGGCAGCTAGAACAAACAACAGTCTACAACTGATATGGGGAGGATTTGATAGAGTAGCAGTGGAGCGTAAGCAAAGATAAAGCCAGGAGTAGAAGGGGAAGGGAAGCAGTTAATATGACAAATCAATTATAGCTTACCAGTGGATAAATATGGCACACATGGGGAAGGAAGAGACTTAATGACAGTTTACAGGTGTCTTTTATTTGGCTGAACTTAGCGATTTGTAGAAGTTTATTGAAACTGTGCTAGTTAGTTTCAGTACGGTTTGTAATTGGTTCCAAATGGAGGGAAGGGCATATGCAATAGCATCGCTACCAAAGGAAGTCCGCCCTGGTACGTCAAGCATAATAAAGTCAGATTTTCTTAACGAGTATGCACTATGTGAGATACTAATAAGGGAAGAGAGATAGCTTGGCAATTTCTGCAGGAGCAGTTTAAGAATCCATAGCCCAGCATGGAGCAGGCGTCTAGTAGTAAGGGATGTCCAACCAACAGCTGCATAAGTAGTAAGTGGAACGGTAAGGGAGTTGGTAATGAACTGTAACGCACGGTGATAAAGGATGTCCAGTTTACTTAGATTTGCAAGAGTGGTGGAGGAATAGATTACATCGCCATAGTCGAGTAGGGGGAGAAAAGTGGCCTGTACAAGCTTGTTTCGAGTTTCAAGGGGAAAATGGGCCTATTTCTGTAGAAGAAACCTAACCTTGCTTTTTAACCTTCTAGAGACATCTTCGACGTGGTCACTGAAAGATAATTTATTGCCATCCAGATACCTAGATATTTAAATTTGGTTACAACTTCCAGAGGCTCGTTTAGCGTGGTGACAATGAAGTCTTGGGCAAGGGTACTGGGGGCCTGAGACAGCACTGCGAGAATATCATCGCTTAGTCTTTAGCATTGAGCAGAAGCTTTGCCTTTGTTAGATTATGCTCAGGTTGTGCGAAGTCCGCTTGAAGCACTCCCTCGACTTCAGATAACGATGAGCCAGAAGTATACAACACAGTATCATCTGCAAAAAAGTGCAGATTGGACGTAGATATGTTAGCATCTAAGTCATTAATGTACAGAGAAAACAAGATAGGGCCTAAGATGGATCCTTGGGGGACTCCTCTTGCAACTGGCAAGGCAGCAGAAAAAAAGCCTTCCGCCTTTACTTTTTGGAATCTTCCAGTTAGGTAGCTAGAGAACCACTGGGTGGTATGGTATGTGGCACCCAACTTTGCAAGGCAATTGACTAATAGTTTGTGATCAACAGTATCAAAAGCTTTGCTGAGGTCCAAAAAGACTGCACCAGTTACCTTCTTAGCATCTATAGCAGAGATCCAATCATTGGTTACTTTTGCTAGTGCAGTGATTGTGCTATGATTAGCCCGGAAGCCAGATTGAGCTGGGTTAATGAGAGAGAAGGTTTCCAAGTGAGATTTTAACTGAATATGGATCAGTTTTTCGAGAACTTTAGAAAGGATAGGCAATATGGAGATAGGCCTATAGTTGTTTACATCGCATGGGTCACCAGATTTAAATAGAGGGAGGATATGTGCTGATTTCCAGCAGGACGGCACAGTAGCAGATGTAATGGAAGGATTGAAGATGTGGAGAATTGGGGCAGTGAGATGGGCGTAGCCTGACCTTAGGAAAAAGGGTTCCAGCCATCGTCCCTGCACTTTTTGGTGTCTAAGTTAAAGAAATCTTCTACTTCTTTATAAGTTATCTCGCGCCAGTTGGAAGGGGCTGGGTGCAGGACTAGATGTGGGGGAGGGGTATGCTGGCTCACCGCAGCACCAGCATAAGGTGATGAGTCAAAAGCTAATCCAGCTGTGGCAAAGTGGGAGTTAAGTTCCTCCAGGATTAGGGACTTGTTTTCCACAATCTTGCCACTTGCAACTATCTTTGTTGGGACAGAGGGGGCCATGGGTCTTCTATAGCTTTGATAGTCTCCCATATTTTATGAGGGTTACCTTTAGCTTGTTCGAGAGTAGAAATATAATAGTTAGCTTTAGCAGAGCGAAGTTTTTTCACACAGTTATTCCTGGCTGTTCTAAAGGCCTGCCAATCCGAAGATTCTTTGGAATGTCTAGCTTTAGCCCAGAGCTTATCTCGAGCTATAAGGGCTGCCTTGAGATCCGAGGTGAACCAGGGGTTGGAATTGTTCCGTACCCTAGCATTGTGCAGTCACATTAGATCAGTCTTATCCTTGGGTTTCTCTTGGACATGTTATAACTTAGCTCAGTGCATGCCCTTTCATGTGTTATTGCTAACATAAGTAGGAGCGGCCTTTATAGATTTAACTAAGGCTTTCATCACTGTGAATCACCCACTCCTACTCGGACAGCTCACAAAAATTGGTCTGTCACTAAACATGCTGAAATGGTTCAGAAGCTACGTTGGATATGGATCACAGAAGATGAAGATATCTAATGTCGTCTCAGAACAGAGGGCTGTTCGGTCTGGTGTACCGCAAGGGTCAATCGTGGGTCCTCTCCTGTTCAGTATCTTACTGAACAACTTGCCATCTGCTTGTCACCAACAGTCTTTCCTCTGTGCAGATGACACTGTCATCTTTGCACGCCACCCAGATCCCATCATACTTGAAAGCAACCTACAACTTGGATTCATGGAAGTTGAGAAATGGTTTAATACTTGCAAACTGGTGCTAAACTACAACAAAACAAAAGTGCTGTTGCTTTCATCCTCTCGCCCATAAGTACAAGGCACATGCTCTCACAGTTAGAAATAACCAAGGAGCCCATCTTGAACAGTTACAGCACTTTTAAGTACCTTTATGTAACCCTGGACAGTCACCTCACCTACAGTATGTGCCTCACATAGAGAATGTCACTAAGAATGTTAACGCCAGAATTGGGCTCCTCTGTAGGTACAGACGGTGTCTGACTCCAGAAGCTCTGAAGTTTGCAATCTACAGTTCGGTTCTATCGGTCATTGACTGTGGCTTAGTCATATATGGAGCTGCCTCAACCACATCACTCAAAAGGCTAACTGTTGCTTTGAACAAAGCTTATAGACTAATCACAGGTGCTGCCCATCTCACCCACACCTGTGAGCTATATGCCCAAACTGGATGGCTTCGGCTAAGTGGTAGAATCAAATACCAAACGTACCTCCTGACCAAAAAAGTGCTCCTCGGGGTCTTGCCACCGGGCGTTGGGTGCCTGTTGAACAAATCCCTCAAGACCCAGCATACTCGTACCTCAGAAACCAAACACCTCCTCATCCCATGGTGTCGGACTGCTCAGTACCAAAGATCCTTTCTGTACAGAGCCCCACTTTGGTTCAGTGGTCTGTACAGTGAATTGGCCAATCTAACTACTGACCAATGACTTGTGACACTCTCCGGTTGGCTATCAACAGCTCTGTCACCTCCATCATCGATTACGGGCTAGCAATCTATGGCTCTGTCTCTGTCTCTGCCCTCCGCAGAATTACAGTTGCACTCAACAAAGTATGCAGGTTGCTAACTGGGGCTGACCAATTTACACACACTTGTGACCTGTACACTCGGGCAGGATGGCTTCCTCTCATCAGCCGGATACAGTATCAAACCTGCCTCTTAGCCAAAAAAGTCCTCCTCGGGGTCATGCCCCCGGGCATTGAAAAGCTCCTCATTGACCACCACAGCACTCAGCGAACTAGAAGTTCACAACAACTAAAATTCCTTGTCCCCAGATGCCAGACTACCATGGGCCAGAGGGCCTTTGCCCACAGAGCACCACAGTGGTACAATACTCTCAACAAAGAAACTCTTACTGCTGCTGCTCTGGCCCTTTTAATAGACAACTCGACTTCATCTCATTTCAACTAGTCGCAGACTGCCTCTCCCTAATCAGGGGCCCACCGCTCACTGCCCTCCACTTCAGTCTTGACAGCTACCTCTCCCATCTTGCCCCTCTACCTGCCTCACCTGCCCACCCCTTGCCCCTCTCCTTTCTCCCTCCCCGGCATTTCCTGACTTTTATCCCTCCTCTTCCTCCCCTTAGAGCTCTTTCCTCACCCTCTACCTCCCGACAACGGCCTTCCTGCCTACATACCCCCACCTGCAGCACTTATTTCTAAGATTGCCCTTGGCTGGTATGTCATGCCACCTAACATTTGGCACATTTTGAATTACTGGAATTTCCTAAGCCTCAGTCTCTTGCTTCTTTTTATTGTGTAACTATGTATTATTATGTCGACCTTTGTATGTATGTATACCCCCCATTCCTTTGACGTGGAACCTTTGTAAATGAGCAGTTCCTGCTCAAAGGTATTTGTAATCCTAGATTTCAATAAAATAAAAAATAAATAAATAAACTAAGCTCACACAGTTTAAGCATTTGCATTGACAGCATCTCATAACTGAAAGCACCTGCGATTGTACCACCTAATCCTAGTTACCCTTTCTGTCTACTTCTCCCTTGCTCTATGGCACCCTGACCACACCCCCTATTAGTACGTACAAGGCCTTGGTTGCCTCCTTCTCCCCTTTGCCCATGCCCCTCCCACTATCCCCTACCTCCTGCCTACCCCATTTTACAATACTGACAAAGCCCCTGGCTACTACCTCCCCTTTCTGGTCAATATAGAAACACTTCTACTGGCCGGCACGGTAGCGCTGAGGATTGAGGCACTGGACGCCACACCTTGCGCCACGCCGGTGACCCATGTTCAGGAATGGGCATGGGCCGCCGATGGTCGGCAGGGGAGGAGAAGGATGGAGCGTCCGGAGAACTGCTCTTCTTCTCCGGGGATGGGGGATTCGCAGTATCGGCACCTGTTCGTCCCATGGCGGAGGCTGGGGGACAAGGCACTGTGCGGCAGTTGGGTGGAGCTGAGGGCAGATGCTTGGAGGAGAGCGCACACGGATGTGTGTGTGCTCCTCCTCTGGCAGCATCATTGCATGCCCTCGATTCCAGGGGGAGAAAAGTAAGGAAAATGCCGGCCTCATCTCAATGAGTCTGCTCCAGTGCCAACCTCTGACCACTTCAAGTTTCTCCTCAGGGGCCTCACTGGGAGGGGGCGGCAACCCCATGATGAGGGAGTTGGTCAGCAGAGCTGGCGAGCCCGCTGATGGGGCTAGGGGAGCTCGGCCAAAAAAAAAAAAAAATACTTCTACCATCCTTTATGCCCCTCTGTCTTAAGTCTCTACTGTTTCCTTCACTTTATCTGTCACTGTATATTGTCGATGTATTGAATTGTCTCTGTATGTTGTAACATAAGTTGTTAGCTCATCCTTTGTTTGACTGCTTCCTTCACTTGTTTATTAACGATGTGTTATGAATTGACTCTGTATGTTGTAACATACATACTGTACTGTATTTTTACACATAATCTTTTGTATGCGTATATGTTATGCCTGTATTCCTGACTCTAGATCCTTTGCAAATAGGCACATGCCTGTTAGAGCTATTTTCAAAAGCTTGACATATCTTCTTGTAACATAATTTGTTAGTTAATCCTTTGTCTAACTGAAACCCCTCCCCCACTGACGTGGAACCTTTGTAATTGAACTGCCTGGCACTCAGAGGTACTTGTAATCCAAGACTGAATAAATAAATAAATAAAACAACAGGGTGTGTGTCACTGTGAGACATTGCCACACCTCGGATGGTGTGGCAGAAGGCAGAGCTGAGTGCTTGTGACCACCTGAAAAGTGACAATATCCCACAACAGCACACCTCTCAGAGTGCTTTATTGTTGTTATTCAGTGGACCTTAGTTGTAAAACATTTAAACAACTTTAAAAAGGAGAAAAAAAATTTATCAGAAACAACAGAACAGAATCCAAGAACAGTGCAAGATTTCAAGCTGTGGCTTGTGCTGAGATGCTGATGCGGGTTCCAGTCCTAACGAACCACTCAGATTGCATCATGCAATGAGCCATGGTATAATGAATTTATAAGAGGGATTTATAGTAATAAAGCGATGCAAGTATTTGTAGTCATCATGCTGTGTGCTGTTTCAGTATCATCCCCGCTATACAGATGGTAATGAGAGATGTGTTTGCAGGTGGTGTTGGAATGAACCTGACAGCCGCGGATACAGTTGTATTCTTTGACAGCGATTTCAATCCTCAGAATGATCTGCAAGCAGCAGCAAGGGCTCACAGGATTGGTCAGAAAAGGTAGGAATGTTTGCTCCCATTTTCTAGAACTTGAGTTACCTGAATAATCGAGTGGGAAAACCTTTTTTAGAAGCTAAGTGCATGCAACCTTTTGAGCTTATCTGTTAATGTGGTGACCTCATCACCTGGTGTCCAGAGGGTAGCAGCTGACCTTTGCAGTTGGAACTTTGGAACTTATGGGAAGAGAAGAGGCCACACAGGCCAGCAGAGGGGTGGGTGTGAACGCTTTCCCTTTTGGTGCGAGTAAAAAACTGTTATGATTTCACATAAACCTACTACGATAAAAATGAAAGACCTTCAATCCATCGAGATCCTTTTCCCACCAAAACAGTGGGCATAACCACATATAAAATAGACTTGAGAATCTTAGCAGCTCCATTGGTTTAAACACATAACCAGGGCCCCGATTTTTCTTCGGCACATCGGAGCAAAGATCTGCGGCAGGGTTCTCATTTGCCGCAGAACTTACGGCACTCAACACCAATTTCAAGTGCAATTCTATGCACATTTTACCCTTAATTATTTTCCTTTTTTTGTTTTTTTGCCATATCTGACACAATGCACGCCGTAATACAGTCATTTTATGGTAGTTGTCAAAAATTTTCAACATAGCCAGTTTAAGACCTCTGCTCATGAACAGTATCACTGTGATTTTATTACTCTGTCCGAATATTGATTTCAAGACACCGACCGCGCTTATTGTAGCGCTATATGTGCAAAAACACATTTTGGGTGAGATGTAAAATGACAGCTGTACTACTCATAAGAAGGTGTGGAAAAATGGCAATGTTGAAAATCTGGAGTGGAAATATTGAAAATTCGGAAACCCATGAGCGCAGCGTAGGAACCGCGCAACGCACGCCGTTAAACAGTCATTCTGATTTATACTAATTAACATGGTTCTTCGTGAGTTGATGTCACCGTCATGGTGAGCCTGTTCCGGCGGTGATTTCGCAGTCACCGCGCCGAATCACCCTTCGAGCCTGAATAACGCCATGACAGTGACATCATTCATGAGAAGGGGTCCCAAAACCCCATGTTGAAAATTTGGGCAAAATTCCCAAAATGCCTGAGATATGCAAAAAGTTGAACCCCTCCTATCTAGCCCATTATACAGCTTACCGGCATTTCCTCAGTTCGCGGTCGGCTTTGAAGAGTGCAGACGTGTTCCTGGTCCACCAAGATCATCGCGCCGGAGTCCGGAGGTAAGTATGGGGTGAGGGGGGGTGTGGGGAGGTGGGTACGCAGAGGGTGGGTGCGGTTGGTGGAGGGGGCAAAAGAAGCAACGGTGGAAGGTTTTTTTTATTGCAGGTTTTTATTTTTTTTTTTAATTACACACAAGGAGGGACAGTGAAGCCGATGGGGGATTGGGCACCTTCGTCGGCAAAGGACGTTTTTGCCACGCTGGGGTGGGCTCCCGGCGTGGTATACAAGCATTTGGAGGGGATAGTGAAGCCGGACGGGGATTGGGCACCCCCGTCGGCAAATGAAGCGGACGTTTGTTCCACGGGTGGCCGCGAATTCTGCGGGTGATTGCAAATTCCTCGGATATTTCCGCGGTTTGCCGCATCCGCGGAATCGCGGAAAACTCGGGACCCTGCACATAACCTGACCATTGATTAATCTATGATTTATACACAGTTCATAACTAACCTACCTTAATCTACCTAGCAACAGCCTAACTAAAGGAAAATTAAACCTTTTTCCAGTAACAAAAAAAAGCATAACATTTTTTTTCCATTTTTTAAGTGCAGTAACCCACTCCAGGGCATGGGAACATCAGACATCAATGTGCTTCTCAGGTGAATGGGAAGGCACTTGGCCTTTGGCTTTGTGCCTTGCACCCACCCGGGGCATGTATTAATAAAGGAGTGATGCACGACAGGGTGTGTGTCATGCTGGGATAATGTCACACCTGGGGTGATTGGGCATGAGGCTGTAAGCCAAAGGGGGTGGGGTAGAAAGGATGAGAAGGGGCTTGGCAAGGTTGGAAGAATGGTCAAAAGTATGGCAGCTTAGATTCAATGCAAAAAAGAGCAAAGTAATGCACCTGGGAAACAAAAACCCAAGGGAAGAGTACACAGTTGGGGGGAGGTATTAACAACAACAAAAATGGAAAGGAACCTGGGGATAGTCATATCAGATGACCTAAAGGTAGGCAAACAGTGTGAGAAAGCAATAAGGGGGATACTGGGATGCATAGGGAGAGGCATCACCAGTAGAAAACAGGAAGTTGTTATCCCTCTGTACAGAGAGTCGGTGAGACCTCATCTGGAGTACTGCGTGCAATTCTGGAGACCTCATCTTCGCATGAACATAGACAATATAGAGGCAGTTTAGAGGAGGGCAACTAAAATGGTGCAGAGTCTGCACCAGAAGCCGTACGAAGAGAGACTAAAAGAGCTTAAAATGTATACCCTTGAGGAAAGGAAGGAGAGGGGGAACATGATAGAAACTTTCAAGTACCTCAAGGGAATCGACAAAGTCCAAGAGGGTAGCATCTTTCAGAAGAAGTTATGTGGAAGAAGAAGAGGGCACAATTTAAGCAATATACCACGAGAGTGGGTGATGCCAGGGTTTACCCCACGCCTGGTGTGTTGTTTGGTCATCAGACCACAGGCCAAGTGAGCAAAATACACCAGGCATGGGTAAATCCTGGCATCACCCACACCCTCCAGAGGGATATTGTGATTATACAGTGGACACCTTTATCTTTGTGCAAGAAAAAATATAAAGAAAAAAAGAGTCTTTATGATTTTAAATTGTTTTTATTTAATGTATTAGTGCACAAGAAAAAAAATCATCCTTGCTTGGTACCTGCTGCCCAGCTCCTAGTGCAGCTCCCCGGACAGACAGCAGTTTTATTGAGACAATAGCATGTGTTTTTTTTTTATTAAGAGTTCCCAGAAATCAGCATTAGTAGTCGATCTCTATACATGCTCCATTTTGAAATTGTTCCATGGGCCAGTTTAAGTACGGAGTAGTGGCTCAATTTTTGTTATATCGTGGGCATGCACATTTGTATAGTTGCTGCCACTGTAACATTGATTCCCTGGTTCCCTTGCAGTCCTGTGTCAAGGAAACTAACTAGCCGGTTAAGTTTTTTGCTCCTGGGAGATGGTCTCAGGTGGAGGCTTCTGAGCAGCAATGGCCGCATATTTTAAGTATAGAGGCAGTGTTTTTAATGGAAGACGGAGCGGGTGTAAACAATGATATCGACAGAGGTGAGAAGGAGTGAGTATGGAACAGGGACCGACGACAGTAGACGTGACCACTCAGACTGATTTTTTTTTTTAAACAGGTCAGAGTTATTGCGTTTTTGCAAGTTTTGGAGGCTTGCATTGCAGTGGGTGTTGGTGGATTTTTGGGTTTTGCATTGGGGTGTCCTACTGTGATGTTTTTTGTGTGTTGTGTTTCAGTTGTAGGAGATGGACGTCTGACCTTTAGTGAGGATTCAGCATGGGGTTTTGCAGTCACCTTCGTGGGCTCGGATGGATTTTACTGTGGGACTTAAGATGCGGCTGGCTGGCACCTTTTCCCATGAGGTGATGCTACGATTTACAACGTGTAAATCATGCCAGCCAGCTAATCAGGAGCCAGTATTTTTTGAGCCATTGTATAATTGAAGATAGAGGAGGGATGACTAAAGGGCAATGTGAGGAATTTTTTTTTCATGGAGAGGGTGGTGGATACATGGAATTGCCTTCCTGAGGCGGTCGTGGGGTCAAAAACAGTGGGGGAATTTAAGAATGCATGGGACAGGCATAAGGCAGTTCTAGAGGGGGGCAGGATGAACTAGGCTGTTGGTAAAACTAGGATCTGCAGCTTATCCTGTAGGTAGGGAAATGGGCAGACTAGGTGGGCCAAGCGGTCCTTATTTGCCATCAAAATCTATGTTTCTGTGTTTAACACAGATTAAAATAATAGTGCAGACGTAATGTTTAACACAGACTGTTGAGAACGGTACAGACATCATGGCTAACGCAGACTGTAATGTAACAGTGCAGACGTGATGTTTAACACAGTCTGTAAAATAACAATGCAGACGTGATGTTTAACTCCGACGGTAAGATGACAGTGCAGATGTGAAGCTTAACACCAACTGTAAGATACCAGTGCAGACGTGAAGTTTATGACCATCTCTAAGATAACAGTGCAGAGATTATGTTTACGACCATCTGTAAGATAACAGTGCAGATGTGATGTTTACAACCATCTCTAAGATAACAGTGCAGATGTGATGTTTACGACCATCTCTAAGATAACAGTGCAGACGTGATGTTTACGACCATCTGTAAGATAACAGTGCAGATGTGATGTTTACAACTGTCTCTAAGATAACAGTGCAGATGTGATGTTTATGACCGTCTCTAAGATAATAGTACAGACGTGCTGTTTACAGTCATTTCTGAGATAACAGTGCAGATGTGACGTTTACGACCATCTCTAAGATAACAGTGCAGACGTGATGTTTACGACTGTCTCTAAGATAACAGTGCAGATGTGATGTTTACGACCGTTTCTAACATAACAGTACAGACATGATGTTTACAATCATTTCCAAGATAACAGTGCAGATGTGATGTTTATGACCATCTGTAAGATGATAGTGCAGACGTGATGTTTACGACCATCTGTAAGATGACAGTGCAGACGTGATGTTTACGACCATCTGTAAGATGACAGTGCAGACGTGATGTTTAACACAGACTGTAAAATAACAGTGCAGACGTCATAGTTAGGAGGCATTCTGCTCACACATCATGGCTCTGCTGCACTGCCACTTGTCACCCAGGCAGCAGTGTTTTAGTGGAGCACACAGACTTCTCTCCCTGGAGAAGGAGAGTGTCCTCTGGGATGTTCCGTCCTCCCCAGCCAGCACCTGATGACTCGGACTTACTTCCAAACCCAGGTCGCTGTCATTGTGAGTGTTAGATCTACCACTGTGCCGATGGGCTGGCTAAGCTCGAGTGTTCTACTGACGTCACAGTACTTGTATAGGATATGAATCAGCAAGCTCGCCGGGGTCTGTCATGACATAGGATGCACAGTTTCCTTCTCAGAAATCCTGCCGGTGCCAAGGGCTAGTGGGGAACACAAAAGGAAGATTAGGGAGATAAACCAGTGACTCAGGGAGTGGTGTGAGGCCAGAGGGTATGGGTTGATGGGGGATTGGGGGGAGACCTGGGAGGATAAGGAGCTGTATGCTAGAGATAGACTCCATCTCAATTTGGAGGGGAATCCTTAAGTTGAAAATAGAGGGGTTCATTGGTGAAAAGTGGGGTTTAAACTTGTGAAGGGGGGCGAGATGGGAGAAAAGGCTGTCAAGGGGGTGCCGATAAAGGAGGGACTCTGTCTCCACCCCTGGGGACCAGGAGGATTGCAGGAAAAGGCCGACTGGCAAAGTGCAGACCAGAGAAAACAGAATCCCCATGGGAACACGTAGGGAAATGGAACTATAGGGAAAGGGTGGAAGGTAGTCCTGCTAAATGCCAGGAGCTTAGGCACAAATGCCTGAGGTCCAGGCGATGCTAACTGAGGGAGCAGTGGATGTGGCAGCGGTCACTGAGACTTGGGCCACTGCAGGACATGACTGGGACCTGAACCTGGAGGGTTACACTATGTTCAGGAAGGACAGGGGGAAGGGAAGGGGAGGAGGGGTAGCAATGATAGTCAAAAACTGCATTGGCATAGAGGGAGTAGAGGAGGCAGAGGGAACCGTGGAGGCGATTTGGGTTACCTTGATAACAAGGGGGGGGGCAAGAGAGTAAAAATAGGAGTGGTGTATAGACCCCCTGCCCTGGCAGAAGAGCTGGAGGACAGTCTGGTGGCAGATGCTGGGAGACACTGCAGACTGGGCAGAGGAACGGTGGTGGTGTTGGGGGACTTAAACATGCCAGGAACAGACTGGGAGACTATGACATCCTCTGTGACCAGGGAACAGAGGTTGTTGGATGTCTTCAAGACGCTGCTTCCTAACTCAGCAGGTGAGGGAACCGACCAGGGAGGTGGGTACTGGATGTGGTCCTGGCAGACAGTGACCAGATTGGGGCCTGGAGGCAAGGGACCCATTGGCGGGAGTGACCATGCCACGGTCTGGTTCTGCCTGGACCTAGGAGGGGTAGAAGGCTGCACAAAGACGGAAGTAAACCGACTTCAGGGGCGGATTTAAGGAAATGGAAGGATCCTTAAGGAGCATTTGGATGGGATTGGGTCAGACATGGACGCTGATAGTAGGTGGGAAATCATCAGGAGAGGGGTGCAGGATGCTACCAGCACCTGTGCAAGAGTAAGACGAAAATGCGGTAGGGCCAAAAACCCTGCTGGTGGACCAGGGAGGTCCAGGAGGTGGTGCAGGGAAAGAAGGCAGCCTATAAGCAATTCAAGTGCTCAAGGAGTGAAAGGGATCGAGGGGAGTACGAGCTGATGGCTAGAAGGGCCACTAGAGTGGTGAGGGCGGCTAAGGCAAGGAAGGAGCAGAACCTGGCCAGGGAAATTAGGAGAGGGAACAAGGGGTTCTTTAGATACATTGGGGAAAAACGAAGGGTGAAGGGGCAGATTAGCAGGATTAATCAGGAGAGATGGGCACAAGACCCGGGGAGCAGGCTGAGGTACTAAATGAGTACTTCACCTCAGTTTTCACCAAGGAAAATGGGGGTGCTGCGTCATACATGGGAGGAGACAGAGATACTGAGGAGGGGAAACCCTTACCGATCGGCGGGTCTGGGGAGAGGGGGAGGCATCACTGGCAGGTGGGGGGAGGGCTAAGCAGGGAGAAGAGGTACCAGAAGTGGAAATCACAGCAGAAAGAGTGAGGGAAGCCCTCAGCTCCCTTAAGACGGAGAAAGCACCGGGGCCGGATAAATTACATCCCAGAGTGCTGAAGGAACTTGCGGATGTCCTGGCGAAACCCCTGGCGGAGCTTTTCACCATCTCTCCGAGGACAGGGTGGGTGCCCCAAGACTGGAAGGTAGCATATAGTGCCTATCCACAAGGGGGACAAGGGAGGTGGCAGGGAACTACAGGCCTGTCAGCCTGACATCGGTGGTGGGCAAGGTGATGGAGGGCATTGTCAAGGAGAGGCTAGGGGGGGACCTGGATAAGTCAGGGTGCCTGGACGATAGACAGCATGGATTCACCCCGGGGAAATCGTGTCAGACAAACCTGGTGGAGTTCTATAACTGGGTGACTAGTGCCTTGGACCTGGGTAGACCAGTGGACGTCCTCTTTCTAGACTTCAGCAAGGCATTTGACTCTGTTCCTCACATGGGCCTGTTGGATAAGCTGGGAGAAATGGGGGTGGGGAACCAGATGATCAGGTGGATAGGCAATTGGCTCCAGGACCGGACCCAGAGGGTCGTAGTTGGCGGGATAGTCTCATCCCCAAGGAGGGTCATTAGTGGGGTCCCACAGGATCAGTCCTGGGCCCTTCTGTTCAACGCCTACATCTCTGACATAAGGACAGGAATCAGAGTGAGATGAGTCTCTTTATGGATGACTCGAAACTGGGGCGGTGGTGGATGGGAGGAGGGGAGGTGGCCTCACAGGGGACCTGGAGGCTCTGGAAAGATGGTCTAGAAAGTAGAAGCTGAGGTTCAATGCAGGAAATGCAAGGTACTCCACCTGGGGCCAGAAACCCAGGCCAAGTGTACACCCTGGGGAAATGCTACAAGTCCGATGGCTGAGAGGGACCTGGGGGTGGTGGTGGATGTCAAGATGAACAACTCTGAGACTTGTAGGAGGGCAGCAGCCAAGGCCAACAGGATGCTGGGATGCATTGCTAGGGGATCACCTCCAGAAGGAGGGAAGTGATACTCCCTCTGTATAACTGCTTGGTGAGGCCGCACCTTGAGTACTACGTGCAGTTTTGGAGGCCACACTTAAAGAGGGACATTAACCTCCTGGAGAGGGTCCAGAGGAGGGCAACCAAAATGATTTGGGGCTTGGGGGACAGGACCTATGAGGAGAGGCTCGAAGAGCTAAATATGTACACATTGGAAGAGAGAAGGGACCGGGGGGACATGATAGAGGTCTTCAGGTACATGAAGAGGGTAAATAGGGGAGGAACAGTCAGGGTGCTTCGAAGGAAGGAGGAGGGGCCACTAGAGGGCATGGGTGGAAGCTGGAGGGGGAAGATTCAGGGGAGAAAGGAGGAGGTGCTACTTCACTGAGAGGGTGGTGGAGCCATGGAATGCACTGCCTAGGGGGCTGGTGGAGGCAGAGACAGTGGAGGGGTTCAAGAGGGGGTGGGACAGGTACAGGGGAAGGGTTCTGGAAGCAAAATCCAATGCAGCAAGAATATCCGGAACTGGGAAGGGAGAAGCCAGAGAAGGCGAGGGGGACAGCAAGGTCAGCACCCAGGGTGGGGGCTGACCAAACGAGCAGACACGAAAGACCATTAGGCCTATTCTGCTGGCATTTTAGTATGTTAGTAAGTTATTTACATTTTCTTTTTTTTCTTTTTTTAATATTTCGGGTATCAGATCTTTTTGACTTCACTGTCTGCCCCCCCCACCTATCTGATGGTTGACTGCCGAACTGCCACCAGTTTCAACCAGCTACTCCTCTCTCCTCCTTAATCGCAGTGCAACTTGACTGTTGCGCAGTGCTGTGCGCAACTATGTTCTGCATGTTCAGAGTTATTCTTTGTTACAACATTTCTTGGTGCTGTACATAAAAGCAGAGGGAGCCAAGATGGTGGCAACCATGTGGTTAGGGGAGCGATTCATGTGCTACATGCACTTTAGTTTCTCAAGCCCTGCATGGACCATACTCTCTCAAGGTCTCAGCCGGTTTTGCTAGTATAGATGGGTTCCAGATTGGGGGGGGGGGGTGAATTTGCTTTTTGACTTGAGTTGGTTCTTTTTGTAAGACTTTGTAGAAGTTGCCAGGTTTACTGTCAGAGCAATGTATTATTTAGCAAACTGTTACTGGTTCCCATGTTGCTTGTTATAACTGTAAATCATAATCTTCCTGGACTTGTGTCATCACCATTTATTCATACTGCTGGGTTCAAGCCGGAGGTGCTGGGACCCTGTGGGAGTCAAAACTCTTAAGGAGGGCCATCGCCGAGGTAGGACCATGCATGTGCGGTGCTGTGAGGCTGGCTCACGCTATGTAGGCTGTCTCAGTGTCGATCCTCCAGCCACCTCAGTTCCTTTTTTCCCCACAGTCTAGTGCGCTTCAGTGACGCTGTTGCTCACCCTCCAGGAGTCAGATCTCCACGTCTGTATGATAAGTGTTTAGTTCCATTCACTTTTACATAGAAACATAGAATTTGACAGCAGATAAGGACCGCTTGGCCCACCCAGTCTGCCCATTTCCCTACCTAATGGATAAGCTGCAGATCCTAGTTAACCAGCAGCCTACTTCTTTCTACCCCACCCCCTAGAATTGCCTTATGACTGTCCCATGCATGCTTGAATTCCGCCACAGTTTTTGACTCCACACCCTCCTCTGGAAGGCCGCTCCATGCATCCACAACCTCTCTCTGAAAAATACTTCCTTAAATTACCTCTGAGCCCCCCATCTTCAAATCAGCGCTTGTTCTTGCACTCCTCTTTTTTGAAAGATGCTACCCTTGGACTTTGTTGATTCCTTGAGGTACTTGAAAGTTTCTATCATGTCCTCCCTCCTTCCTTTCCTCGAGGCTATACATATTAAGCTCATTTAGTCTTCTCTCCATATGTCTTCTGGTGCAGACCCTGCACCATTTTAGTTGCCTCTCCTCTGACAGCTTCCATCCTGTCTCATGCCTTTGGGAGATTGGGTCTCCAGAACTGCACACAGTACTCAGATGGGGTCTCACCAGCTGTCTGTACAGAGGGATAACAACTTCCTGTTTTCCACTGGTGATGCCTCTCCCTATGCATCCCAGTATCCCCCCAGCCCTGCTTACTGCCCTCTCACATTGCTTGCCCACCTTTAAGTTATCTGATGTGACTACCCCCAGGTCCCTTTCCATTTTTGTTGTTAGCAGTATTTTAGCTTATTCGTAATTTTTTGTAAAAAAAAAAAAAAAAATTTTTCTTCTACAGCTCGGGAGTCGGTCATGGATGGTGATGGTGATGGTAGGGAGTCTCCTTTATAAAGCTGTTCTGGTATCTGGGCTGTGTCCAGTCTGCCGCCCTCTCCAGGGGGGCAAGGGGCCGACCACAGGCAGTCCAGTGTTCGGGAGGGAGGACAGTCACCAAAAACACAAAAAGAAGCTGACCCATTCTCAGTTGCATTCAGGAACCTGGCACCATTCTGCCTCGAGTTTTTTCTCTTCTCGTCGGAAGGGGGAAGAAACTGTACCTCTCGAGATCGCCCTCTGATATGTCTGCCAAGAAGTCTGTGGCATCCGTGGGTGAGAGGCCTTCCCCAGCTCCATCCGGCTCCCTGACAGCCTCACTCGGAATCTTTGTTTGTTTGTAAAAGTTTATTCCTTACAAGTACAAGGAAAAGGATATCCCTTTGAGTGGTTATGCTCATTTACAGTGGGGTCCATAACATACAAAACACTTCCATAAATACACATAGCTCAATAAAATCCACATCTTACAAAGTAAAACTATGTCATGCGCACATATAACTTGTCTATTAACAAACCATGACACAAATGACAAATTTTCATTCTTTCTTTTTTTGCTTTAAAAATGCAAAGTCCTAGCAATAACCATGCTTCTTATACAAAATGACTTGGAGAGACAGCTATAATAATAATAGGCAGTGGAGAGTGACCATAAAAAGTGCAGACTTTTAGCTACAACCGCTACTAGTTGGTTGAATAGGACTCTGACGTAACCACCTTTTAATCACATTCCATGGGGCAATTATTTTTGTTCTCAAATAGTCTGGTAGCCCATTCCAGAGTTTGGACCCACTAACTTTTAATGCAGAGTTCCCTTTTGCCGTTCTAGTTTTTGGGATTTCCAATTCCAGATTTTGTGCTGATCGCAAACCTACTTTGGATATATGTATTTTTAACAAATTATCCAAATAGGCTGGAGTCTTCTTCTGTAAGTGTTGATGTGTTAAGTACAATATATGCAAGTTTCTGCACTCCGTAAGACTGGTCCAGTTTAAGGCACTGTACATAGTGCACCGATGCGTCAAACGGGGAGTGTCTAATGCAAACCTTGCAAATCTAGTCAAGGCTGTATCCAACCTCTCTAATACAATTTTTGACGCACCGGCATACACTATGTTCCCATAATCTAACAGTGGAATTATTGTAGAGTTGATAATATGTTTCCTGGCTTTATTTGGTATTCATCTTTTCAATCTACACAACGCTCCTAATCTACTATGTAATCTTTTAATCAAATTGTCTACATGTATGTCCCATTTTAGATGTATATCCAGCCATACTCCCAAGTATCTATACGAATTCACCTGTGTTAGTGTTTGTTTAGTAGACGTTTCAATTTGAAATGTGTTTGTTGTAACCATCTGCTTGTTTCCAAAAAGTGTAACTTGTGATTTTTTGTTGTTTAGTATTACATTTTGTGACTTCTTGTACTCTTGAAGGGTATCGAAATCCCTTTGAAGCACTTTCTGAATTTCCTGAGGGGAAGCACCTTCTGCATATAGAATCACATCATCTGCATACAAATGGTGCCCCACCCCCCACCCCTTAGAAGGGCACCAGCACCATTTGTATACAGATTAAACAAAAGCGGACCCAGCACTGATCCTTGAGGGACCCCCAGATTTAACAAGTGCAAGCTGAGATGTAAACTTTCCTAACGTAACTTGCTGGGTCCTGCCAATCAGATATTCCTTAAACCAGTTCAGGGCCACCTGGTCAAGATCAGTGTCCTTTAACGTGTTTAACAGGACTGTGTGACTGAGCATATCAAGCACTTTAGACAAATCAATAAATATGGCCCCGACCAGGAGGCCCCTATCCAGTGAGGACTGAATATCAGAAGTTACCTTTATCAAAGCTGTTGTTGTACTATGGCTGGAATGAAAACCTGACTGATACAAATTATACATTTTATTTTTCTCTAAATAAGTCTGTAACTGCTTCCCCACAAGTTTTTCAAAAAGTTTGGATATTATCGGGAGTAGGGATATAGGTCTGTAGTTCTGAATTTCATTTTTTTTATCCGACTTATATACCGGAATTACTTTCGCCTTTTTCCAGGCACTTGGATATGTTCCAGTAATCATAGACAAATTAAAAATGTAAGAAATTTGTTGTGCTACTGCAGGAACCGCATATTTCAACAGTGAAGTAGAGATGCCATCTAAACCTGAGGCTTTTTTCACATCTTGACACCGGAGCCCTTCTCTGTCCTCTTTTGGGGTTTCTGGTGGGCAGTTTCACCACTGGGCTGCTCTTATGGAGCAGTGGGTACAGCGTCTGGCCCGTTTACCTGTTCCTGTGGATCTGGTGCCAGGGCTCTCGGACCTACGTGTCTTGGACCTGAGGCAGGGGCCTTTGGGTCAGGTAGATTGTTTCACTCTGGCAATGGAATCCCTTCCCTTGCCGGTGACCTGCTCTGCCCACGCTGGTCCCACGTGCCTTCGCCCCTCATTCTGTTTCCTCGCAGGCACTGGCACAGGTACCATCCCCTGCCTCTTCTAAGCCTGGGTTGGGTGTTAGGGTGGTGCCGACTTCTTCTGAGTTGGTGCCATCCCCAGTGTTGGCTCCCTTATCTCTGGCGCCAGTTCTGGTGTCACCTGTTTTGCCTCTGCCTAGGCCTGGTCTCGGCCTTTTGGGCTCCACTCCGCTTCCTCCCTTCCCCGTTGCGGGGGATGTAGAGCAGGATGAGTCTGACCTAGAACTCATCATTTCTAAGGAAGGGGATTACAACTCTTTCTATAGTCTGAACAATTAGCTGGTAGTTCTGACTACGGTCCCTCAAGAGGACCTTTCCATTCAATCCCTTTTAAGGAATATGCAGGCAACCCTGGCTCTACAGACCTTTTCTTTAGCCCCATGAAAGCTCATGTGTCTCAAATGACTTCATGTTCCCTATATCCTGGTGAACCTTACGCCTCCAGTTTATTTAGTAGTAGTAAGTAGTAAAAAAATGTATCTATAAAGTGATACCATCATTAGGGCTATACATGCCCTTTTCTCAAGGTGCACCTGTTTAAAAAAATTGCAATAAATACATGTACACAAGTGTAACAAACATTACAAGTCCCAAATCACTTGCAAAACATTATACATTGCAGATACAGTAGACGTTACAAATCCCGAGTTGATTCACAAAACACTGTGCATTAGAATCAACAACCATACTATCAGATTTCAGTCAGTTTTCTAAAACTGTCCATTACAGGCACAACGATACTTCATTTCCCTTTGTATAGCGGTCTTAAAAATATTTGGATTCATGTCTAGATCCCTAAGATATCAGTCAATCAATCAATATCTTTATTTATCCAGGTGGAACACCATTGAGCAGGGCTCATTTACAAGATGGACCTGGTAGTTTAAACAACAAGTCACAATACAACAATTTGGCATAGGCACAGCAACATTAGCAGCCTATGTACAGTCATTACAAGTGAGAATGGTGTGGCTTGGCACAGTGCTATACAATAATTTACAAATAGCAACGTAAGATTTGACACTGAGAACAGAACAAGGCAGCATAATTTACAGGCATGGTACCAATGGCAGTCAGCATACCTCTATGTGCGAGTTCAGCGCAAGGCAGGTCTCTGATAGACAGTAGAGTACAATATTATATTGGATGAGGTCTAGACCAGCAAAGCATTACGTGGCCTGGGAGAAGACTGTAAAGCTATAAAGATATAAAGGGAATTGGTTTCAACAGATGGCTGCCATATTTTGGAAATGTCATAGCAGTAAATTTATTTTTACTTTTTGGTATTACTAGTTCTCTGGCCCCCTTCCTCCCCAAGTTGAGACCATGTTTAGGTTTTTCAAGTCTCCCTACTAAGTCATGCAGTTTATTATTTTTTAAAATTCCCCAGACTTCTGCCCAAGTCCGTTTCCTCCTTATATCTAATGAACTCCAACCAAGGGAACTATACATAGTACAATGGTGAGCGTTAAACTCACATTTCCATATATATCTCGCCAATCTGTTTAGGACCAAGTATAACATCATCAAATACTGTTTATTTGCGTGGCAGTAAATAAGGCTTCCATAGTCCATAACTGGCAGTATTAGCTGGTTTACCACGGTTTGGCGTACTTCCTTGGTTGTACAGTAAGACATCCGTTTAGCTGCCCCTAACCTTATGTTAACTTTTTTTACCAATTCATTTATGTGGTATTCAGAATTTAGATGTTGGTCAGTATGAACTCCCAAGTATTTATAGACCTCAGTTTGCATTAAGATTTTTCCTTCCTTAGTTTTAACTTCAAGTTTAGGGTTCAATTTATCTTTTTTTTTGCTTTGTAGGAAAAAAACATTTTTTTTTATTATTTATGACCAGATCTAATGCAGAAATAACTTCCTGCATAGCTATAAAATCCTTTTGTAGTATATCCTTCACTTCCTTGGGGTGGTCTCCTTCAGCAATTAAAACGGTATTGTCCGCATATAAGCGGATGTAGGAGTTTTTTATACAAGTGGGCAAGTTGTTAATATAAGAGACAAAGAATAGGGGACCAAATATTGATCCTTGCGGTACCCCTCAAGTAATGTACAGTGGTTTTGAACTGACTCCATTTGTACTAACTACCTGGGATCTGTTTGCCAAATAGTAGTGGAACCACTGACATGCTTCATTTGCCACCCCCATATTACTTAGGATGACCAACAAAACGTTATGATTTACAAGATCAAAGGCCTTTGACAGGTCCACGTACACCACACCCACAGACCTTGCATCCCCCAAAGGATTATAATACCTTTGAACCAGAGGTTCTTTTACAAAGGTTCCGCGTCGGTTTACAAAACACAGTACATGAAAAGTAAGAGGCTTTACATGACCAGGTAACAAGTAACAAACAAGGTTGCAAAAATTCACAATTCTATAGAAGAATGAACAACACATAGGTTGTTGTACATGTTTAGGATTACAGAGGAGTACAGATTTATTTATTTTATTTTATTTAGCTTTTGTTGACCGGGTAAGTGCGCTAGACAAATCCTGCCTATTTTCAGGCACGACCCGGGGGAGGGGGTTACACATGAATGCCAACTGATCTTGAACCAGATTAAACTGTTGGTGGTATTTTTAGTGAATGAGGGAAATTTGGCCAGGACACCGGGGAAATTCCCCTACTCTTTTCGATAAGTGCCATGGGATCTTTAACATCCACCTGAACTACCACCAATCCAGGCAGATGGGACCTCGGTTTAACGTCTCATCCGAAAGACGGCACCTCAGAAGTACAGCACCCCTCTCATGCTGCACTACAGTGTCAGTACTGGGATATTAACCCAAGTGCCAGATGTGGGAACTGAACCCACAGCCCTCTGATCTCCCGGCCTCAGAGGCGAGTGTGCTACCTACTGAGCCACTGACACTGCCAAACCACATAACCACATGCCAAAGATCATAACACAGTGGCAGGAGAAAGGGAAGAGGGAGAGGGAGAGAGGGAAGGATGTAGAGACAGAGAGGGGTGGTTTGTAGCAGACATCATGTGTCATTGTCAGTCAGATTGAAGAGGTGGTAAGTTGAGGGGCGAGGAGGGGAGGAGAGAGAGGGGGGTGGGCAGGAGGGTTAGTGGGTCGTTAGTAGGGTGGATGGGGAGAAGGCTAGTGCATGAGTTGAGTAGGGTCTAGTCCTAAGGGCATCACAGCAGCTTAGGTGGGTGAGGTGCTGGCACAAGTTAAACTTAAAGGGGCCAAGGGAGGGGATTTGATGGATCTCTGGTGGCAGGCTATTCAGCCAGTTGGGGGTTCTACAGCGAAAAGATTGCTGTCCCTGCACAGTCTGGCAGTACGGGACCAGGAGTGTCGCCGCGGTTGCCCTGCGTATATTGCAGGGGTTTGGGTCAGGTACTAGCAGAGATTGGGTGCATGGTGGAGCTTTTTCCAGAATTGTTTTATTGGCGGTAGACAAGTTTAGTAAGTGATCCTATTTTTGAGGTTTGACCATTGAGCTTGCGCGTAAAGGTCGCACGTGTGGGTGTACCTGAGGGCTCCTGTAACTAACCAACATGCCTTGTTGACAGCAACAGTGATTCTTTTTAGGGTAGTATCAGTTGCTGCTCTGTAGAATATTAGCTCATAATCAACTAGTGAGAAGATAGAGCTAGATACAACAAGCTTAAGAGCCACGGGGTGAGGCAGTGTCGATGTCTATAGAGGACGTCAATGCGAGAGTTGATTGCTCTAGATATTAGGTTGATGTGGGCAGAGTAGGACAGGGTGCTGTCTAGAGTTACACACAGGTATTTGAATTCCTTGACTTGCTCATGGGGGAGATGTTGTTTATTTAGTACAGTCAGGCAGGTAGCTTTGTGCCGACTTTGCTGGCTAGTGAATAGCATCACCTTTGTTTTCTTGTAATTCATCAGCAATTTATGTTCACAGAGTTTGGAACTGTCTGATTTTGAAAGCAGCACAAGGGAAGTCACAGAGTTTGGAACTGTTTGATTTTGAAAGCAGCGCACGGGAAGTCACAGAGTTTGGAACTCAGTGCTTTGGCTTCTCAGAAGGAACTAGAAGGGGGACAGAATCAGATCTACAGTACAATAGCTTATTGTTGTTTTACATTGTTTCTTGTGGATTCTACTTGGTAGAAGGTTATTTATTTTCTTTCTTACTATTAAGGGGCTAGCAGGTATTGTTTGGGGCTGTTGGAATTTTGAAACCTGTTTTGGTAGCTATAAGTGGGCTCATTTGTTTGATTCACTGTATGGCAGGCTGCAGTTAGGCTGCTGATCCAACCAATCAACAACTTCACTACTCCCGATAACCAACTACCAATATCTCTCTCATAATGGGAGTTTACTTCTGATACTCCTTTCACTGTCAGCCATGGGGTTCCACAAAGAAGATGTCCCTGTCACACAAACTAGGAGTCCATCCACCCAGTCTCTCTGAACCATCCCTTTGGCTGGCTCAAACCTCACATATGCTCTACCATTGCTGCATGACTACAGTGGTGTGATCACCATAAAGAGACACATACCACCACAATGTATTTCAACCAAGGCTCCACTGCTGGATATACAGATCCCCTAAGCCTAACCACCAAACTGCTACTTGGTGTCTCGACACAATCTCTAAACCACAGGAGCACCTCAAAGGCGGCAACAGAATAAAGAAGGAGGACCAACGAGCCCCTCTTCCTATCACTGGCTGCCCTCACGAAACTCCTGCTCTTTCTATTACTCTGTATTGGTAACGTGGAAATCAACCCTGGACCCCCTGAATGTATCACCTCTCCATCAGACCTAACCTCAATTAAAGGCCTCAGTTTCCTGCATATTAATGTATGCAGTCTGCTGAAAAAACTCACACTGATACAAGCCTGGGTTGCCCATACCTTGCCAGACTTTCTTGTGGTATCTGAGACATGGCTCAAACCCACCACAGCAGACAGGGATGTTAACCTACCTAACTACCAGCTATTCAGAGCTGATCGCCAAACAAGGGGAGGTGGAGTAGCCATATATGCAAAATCCGGTATAGCTGTATCCTATATTGCTGCAACATCTATGCCCAAGGAGTTTGAATGCCTATCCCTAAAAGTCTCTCTCCCCAATACAGCAGCTTTTCAGCTAGTTGGTTGCTACAGACCCCCCTCTGCTGAACACAAGCTCTTATCCCATCTGGGGAACCTGCTCAAACCCAGCACTGAAGAAGTCATTATTCTAGGTGACCTGAATTTCAACTGGCTTACCCAGGAAGCTGCACCTCTGGTATCATTCTGTGATACATATGGGTTCACACAGCTAATTAATGAACCAACAAGAATTAATGCAAGGAATAGTAATAACAGCACACTACTTGATATCATGCTAGTGAATAAACCACATCTATTCACACACGCTGGAGTGCTTCTCTGCGAAATAAGTGATCACTGCCCCATCCATGGGGTAAGATCCACCAGCATAACAACAAGCCCTGCAAAATTCCTCATGAGGAGATCCAAGAAAAACATCAATATTGAAGGATATTTGCATGATCTAGCTTACTCTCCACACTGGCAAGAGTTTTATCTTGCCCATTCTGTTGAAAAAGCTCAGCAGGTGCTAAATAACGTTATTATAAATGCCCTTAACACCCATGCCCCAATCTCTAGTATCCGAATAAAAAACAAATCCTGTCGTTGGTTTACAGCTGACCTCAAAGCTGCACTGCTGGAGAGAGACAAACTCTGGAAAATGGCAAGAAAAGCCAAGAATGCAAATGACTGGATGATCTTTAGGAAAGCCAGGAATAGATGCACCAAGAAAGTTAGGGATGCAAAGGCTGCCTTCTACTTGGCCGAACTCGACTCTTCCTACCATAATCCTGCTAGGTTTTGGGGCACCATCAAGGGTATGGTGGGGCAGGACGCTAACACCCCCCTTCCAACTCAATTACACAACAGTTATGGCCCTATCACTGGCAAAATGGAAATTCTGGACGCCTTCAATAACCACTTCACAACAGCTGGCCTTGCCTTTGACACCTCTCCAGCTAACCTGCTGAGGGAACAATTAAGCTCCCATTACACTGGTGATCAGAGAGTTGACTCTTCCTTCAGCTTCAAATCTATACTGTTGAAACAAGTAGAGGATCTATTATGGCAACTGGATACCAAAAAAAGCGCAGGGGCAGACTCTCTGGACCCCTACTTTCTAAAGATTGCATGCCATGTACTTGCAGTCCCCCTAACACACCTCTTTAACCTATCCCTAAACTCTGGCTCTATTCCCACACTGTGGAAGACAGCCCAAGTGGTTCCCCTTCTAAAATCAGGGGACCCTATGGATCTTAATAATTACAGGCCCATTTCCATTCTACCAGTGCTATCCAAGATGCTGGAGAAATTAGTGAGTAATCAGTTAAGGAGTATCTTGACAATGCTAACCTCCTAAACCCAGCTCAATCTGGATTCAGGGCCAAGCATAGCACTATCACTGCACTAGCCAAGGTCACAAATGACTGGCAATCCGAATTAGATAAAAAGAATAATGTCTGTGCAGTATTCCTGGACCTGAGCAAAGCATTCGATACTGTGGACCACGAGCTACTACTTTCATCTCTGTACTCCATTGGCCTAGATCCATCCTCCCTTAAGTGGTTCAGATGCTATCTCGCCGTAGGTCACAGCAGGTAAAAAGCTGAAGGTGACCTATCCCATTAAACCACTGTCAAGAGGAGTCCCCCAAGGTTCTATTCTGGGTCCTATCCTTTTTGCCATTTATATAAATAACATTGATTCAACCCTTACCAATTCCTCTGTACACCTCTTTGCTGATGACACTGTTCTGTATGTCAGCAACCCTTCGCCTGCAGCTGCTCGTGAAATCCTACAAACAGAATTCTCCTTGCTACAATATCAGCTACTCGAGAAAAAGCTTCTGTTAAATGCAAAGAAACTAAAGCAATGATGTTCACAAATCAAAGCTCCACCAGCACATCCTCTCAATCATTCTCCCCAGCTATGACTATACTTGGAGAAAATCTGGAGTATATGAAAACTTCAAATACCTAGGTGTGTGGATTGACAACAGACTGACTTCACTCATCATTTGGAAGAACTGTTAAAAGCTTGCCAAAGGCTTGGCCTTCTCTATAGATTAAAACCCTTCCTAAACAGAGACTCAAAGATGAGGTTAGTCCAGGCCATTTTCTATCAGTTGTTGACTATGCAGACTTCCTTTATAGTCACTGCCCCATCTCCTACCATCACAAGTTGGATACCTTATATCATAGAGCAATAAGGTTCATTACAGATCTGCCATCTAATACTCATCATTGCTCTCTTTATGCTGCAGTTGGGTGGGTTTCCCTTCACCTCAGAAGGAACAGAAATGCAGCACTATGGATTCTAGGCGTTGTCAAAAACTTCAAACTATATCCTGGACTGCTTCACCCAGACCTCTCCAAGCTCCTGTGCCTAAAGCAACAACATCATCCTGCTCAAATTGCCCAAATTCAGCACCAGGCTGGGAGGCAGCAATCAGCTGTTCTCTAGCTATAGCATGGAACACCTACAAAATCCCTAAAACTGTCCAATATCATTCCATTTGCTTCCTTTAAACAGCATTGTACAGTCTTCTTCAAGAAAAATGCAATTGCTACCACTAGAGCTAGCATTGTCATCTCACAAATCTCCCTTCCAAACCATATATGGCATATTCCTTCCAGACAGACACCCCATCTTATGGCACCCAGTAATACCTTCACCATCCTAGTATTACATTATGTTGAGTGTCTGCCATGCCCCCCACTGGGATATGTATATACTGTACATACTGTAAATATTAGCTTAACTTTCCTGTAACCGTTTTTTATCATGTGAATTTACTGTACATCACTGTTTATAAACGTTATTTTCCCCTGTATGTATAACTGTCTTATATAAGTGTATTGATGTATCTGTTGTGTATCAACTATTGAACCTTGACCTTATCAGGTCCATCTTGTAAATGAGCCTTGCTCAATGATGTTCGCCTGAATAAATAAAGATTAGATGATAATGATGATGATGATGTTCACAAAACCAGCGTTCAACCTCCTCAAACCCAGACTGAAGGTCTTTAGTGAGTAGGGCGGGATCAGTATGGGCAGTGACGAGGACAGCATCATCTGCGTACAGTAAGATGTTGCTAGAACATGCTTTTGGTAGTGACCTAGAAAAATGCTGAACAGTAATAGTCCAAGGATGGTGCCTTGGGGTACTCTGAAGCTTACCAGGCAGCAGCTGGAGAAAGTGTCATTAATTCTGTCCTGCTGCGTTCTACCATCAAGATAGCTGATGAAGCAGTTGGTGGCCTTGTTGGAGAGACCAGTGACCTGGAGTGAGTGGAGCAGGAGTGAGTGGTTGACAGTGTCAAAGGCCTTGGTGAGGTCAGTGTAGATTGACCCCACCATCTGGCCTCTGTCAAATGCACTGTGTATGTAGTCAGTATACTCCAGTAAGGCAGTGGTAGTGCTGTGTGATTTCCTAAAGCCATGCTGTTCTTTGCACTAAAGGTTGTATTTAGTCAGGTAGTCTATGAGCTGGTCTGCGACAATATGCTCAAGCGTTTGGAGAGGGGGCGGAGAATAGAGATAGGGTGATAACTGGAGGGTTACGTCCTGTCCCCGCTCTTATGGTCTGGGACAACGGAGGCGGACTTCCAACACTGCGGGAATTGTTGTCCAACGAGGGAGAGGTTGATAAGTAAGGTAAGGGGTTTGAGGACAGAGTCAAGGGTGAGGCTAAGGATTTTGAGATCCAAGGAGTCACTGCTGGATCTGGCTTTTCCTAACACCTTTTGGAGGTATTTTTTCTCCTCCATCATGGAGACTATTTGAAATAGAAGGGAGGAGGACCATCTGGGGGGGGGGATACACGGGTGGTGGGAGGATAAGCCCTCTTAGTTAAGTAGTCCAGGGGGAGTATGCCGACGAGGTCTGAGTAGGCCTTATTTAGGGTATCCACTATTGCTGAGGGGTCTTGTGCAAGGCCTCCTTCAGAGATGATCATGTTTGGGGGTGCTTTGGAAGGCTGCTGAGTGAGGGATTTGATGTTGTCCCAGAGTTGCCTTCCATTATCCCATGAGTTTGAGAGTTCTTGTTTAAAGTACTCTCTTTTGGCGTGCCAAATTTCAATGGTGCAGGAGTTTCTAGCGGCTTTATACCTTTGCATGTCCACTTGTCTGCCCGAGTCAATTGCAAGGTGCCAAAGATTATCCCTATCATGCATCTTTTTTAGTAAGTCCAGGGGTTTGATGCTCCCTTTAACTTTGTTTTGCGGAAGGGGGCATAAATGTCGCAGGCTATGTTGAACTTGAGGATGAAATAGTCGAGGGCAATATTAACACAGTGGGTACTGAACATGGGTGACCAGTCCGTGTGTTCAAGAAAGTGCTGCAGGTGCTTGAGATGTCCTTTCTTTAGCAGGTGCTGGGCTTGTGCCTTGGCGTGAACTTTGGGGGCTTTGTTAGACCAGTTGCAAATGACTGGTGAGTGGTCACTAAGTGCATCCGGTAAGATTTCGGTGAGTGCTATCCTGTTCGGGTATGTGATAAGAACAAGGTCATGAAGTGAACTGTTACCAGTTCAATAATTGACCCTCGTGGGAGTTGTGACAAGCTGTGTAATGTTGACAGCAGCAATGGCGTCCCTGAAAGGGTCTGCCTCTGGGGTCAGCCAGTTTGTGTCGAAATCCCCTAATAGCACGATCTCATTGCTAGAGGACCAGTCAGCTAAGTAGTCAAGGAGAAATGTGAAGCCTGGTGATTGTTAATGGGGAGGGATGTAGACGGAAAGTATGGTTACTGATTTAACATTATTCTCGAGTAAGACCCTGACAGCTAGAAACTGGGATTTACTTTCAGCAACTGGTAAGGGTAGAGCTTGACCTTTGAGAGAATTTTTAATATAGAGTGCACAGCCCCCTCCCCCCTTTTTTTTTGCATGTTCTTTCATGCCTAACTAAATATGGTGCAGCCTACTAGTGAGATGGAGGTGTCTGGGAGTTTAGGGGACTGCCAGGTTTCACTAATGGCAAGCACGTCAGGGTTGTGCTGCATGACCCAAACTAGGAGGTCATCCGTCTTTGGTAGGAAGCACCTGACGTTTATTGAGGTGAATTTTAGTGAGCCCCTGTTCGGAATGCTACTAGGGGAAGGCACAGGTGGGCCAGGGTTAGGATGTATGTTACTCAATAGTAGTAGTAGTAGGAGAAGCCGGAGCAGGTATTGTCGGAGTGCTCAGAGTAGCAGGCGTTGCCTGGAGCCTGGGGTCAGCTGAAGTGAAGGTGTTGAGGAAGGGGAGGGAAGATAAGGAGATGAAGGGATGGGTAGTACAGAGTTAGGGAGTATTTTCTAGGGCAGGAGGCTAGCGCTGTGTGAGTAGGAGGACATTTTTCACATGAGATAGTGATACCAGTACCCTGATTTATTTCATGGACTCCCAAAAGTTGGGAACAAGATGGGGGGCAGGTTTTAAAAGGTCAGCTAAGGGGTACTTGGGAGAGTAAAAAGATAATCATTGCCAAGTATTGAAGAGTGCACAGCTTGATAGGTCATGGACAGATGACTTCCTCTTGCTAAATGAGTTTTTAGGGTATTTGGGACAGTCAAGCGTGTCCTGTGGATTGTTCAACATTTAGTGGAAATGCAAGGTGGTAATGTTGCTTTGGGGGATGCTGTTCCTTTAAGATATCCGTGTGCCTGATTGGAGAGGGGGCAGGATCAGTGGTGTATTTAATAGAGGTCGCAGCCGGAGAAGATGGGTGGGTAAAAATACTGTCCCCAAGTTAGTTTAGTCTGAGCAAAGAATTCAGCTGAGAAATGTATATGCTTGCAGCAATTGGGAGACTCGGGCGAACCAGTGCCTGCCTTCCTGCTCGAGTGAGCGGTCAGTCGGCATTAGGCAGAGCGAGGGCGCCAGAAAATTTAATGTAGGGCTCTGTGGAGAACCATACCTGCAGCTTTTTCTTCTGTGGGCAGCCGGGAGGTGCAGCGTGGTGAACCACACCGCTGGGGGTATCAGCCCGATCAAGGGCTCAAGTCTGCAACTTCTTCTTCCGTGGGCAGCCAGGAGGTGCAGCGGGCGACGGCAGCATGATGAGCCACACCACTGGGGGTATCAGCCCAATCAAGGGCTCAAGTCTATCAGCTCCGTGAGTCTTGTCGTGTATGGCTCATGGTGTAGCCATTGCATCATAGTAGCCCTTCTCTGTACTGTTTCCCCAGCTGTTGAAACTCTTACCTAAAGCTGTGTGCGCTAGGTCTACCAGGCCTGCTCGGCAGATGGGGACCACATGATCCATCTAGTCTGCCCGTGGTGGCTACCCCTCCCCCCAGTTATATTTCTTTCTAAGCTGCCCACATTGCCTGTCCAATGTGTGCTTAAGTTCTCTTACTGTCTTTGATGCTACCTGTTCTGGTAGTAGGCTGTTCATGGATCTATTACTTTCCCGATGAAAAAGTACTTTCTAGAGTTGCTTTTAAACTTACCTCCCACGAGACTCAAGTTGTGCTGTCTTGTATGCGCCACCCTGTTTTTCTGTAAGAGGTTTCCTTTCTGAGTTGTGTCAATTCCCTTGACGTATTTAAATGTTTCTGTCATGGCTCCCCTATTTATTTTCTGTTCCAGAGAGAATAAATTCAACTCAAGTCTTGTCGTGTATGGCTCGTGGTGCAGCCCTTGCACCATAGCAGCCCTTCTCTGTACCGTCTCCAAATGGGCAATGCCCTTTTTCAGGTGAGGCCTCCAGAACTGGACACAGTACTCCAGGTGTGGCCTCACCAACAATCTGTAGAGTGGCATGATTACCTCCTATGTTCTGCTCGTAATACCCCTGCCTATGCATCCGAGAATGCCACTTACCTTCTGCACTGCTTTTATGCATTGTTTTCCTACCTTTAAGTCATAAAATGATTATGCCCAAATCCCTTTCCATCTTCATCTCCTCTAATTGATGCCAATACATGCTTTTTTCCTGGGTTCTGCTTTCCCAGGTACATAAAGTTTAATGCCATGAAGTGTAAGTTAAACTGCCAATTCCTGGACCATTCTTCCAGTTTTCTGAGGTCAGCTTCCATACCTGAGGCTCCCTTTTTCTAAGCTGTCCACATTGCTGGCCCAGCACCGACCCATGTGTAACGCCACTGGTTACACTTCCCTCGATAATGACCCATTGGTCAAAACTCTTTGGGTCCTATTCTGAAGCCAGTTTGTAATCCAGTTGACTGTCTTCTGACTGACTCATGTGAGGTCTTCCTGGACTAAATGTCTTCGCCATTCATTCACATTAGTGGGACTACGCCGGAGGTGCTAGGACCCAGCGGGAACCAAAAATCTTCAGGAGGGCTGGCAGTGAGGTAGGAATGTGCATGCACGGCACCACAAGATGCCGCCAGACTGGTTCATGCCATATAGGCTACTTCGATGTCAACCCTCCAACTGCCTCAGTTCCTTCCCCCCCCCCCGACATCAAGTGCGCTTCAGTTCAACGTCACTCGCCAGTGGGAGTCAAGTCTTCAAGTCTGTACAACAGCAGCATTTTTGTTCAGTTTGTTTAGCTTAGTTTTTTAATTTATGTTTATTTATAAAAACAAAATGTATCTTTTGTCACAGCCATTCCTTCAATGGAGTTGACCATGGACGGTGTCAGTGACGGTAGGGAGACTTCACTTGAAAGTTGTTCTGACAGTGGGGCTGTGTCCGGTGAGAAGCCCATCTCCATATCAGCATCTTGTAGATGCGAGCAGTGGTTTATGCATTACAAGCTTTTCAGCACCTTCTGCCCCCGGGCATCCTCCAGGCCCAGATGGACAATTCCACGGTAGTTCACTACCTGAACATGCAAGGGGGAACTCATTCCTACTCTCTGTGCAGGGAAGCCATGAGTATCTGGTATTGGGCGATAGAGCATGGGCTGCACCTGATTGTGATCCATGTTCTGGGCAACATGAACACATTAGCAGATGCTCTCAGTTGCTCCAAGACCCAGACTCACGAATAGGAGCTCCTACAAGACGTCATCGAAGAACTCTTTGACCGATGGGGTCGTCCCAAGCTGGATCTCGCCGCCTCTCCCACAGCGCAAAATTGCCTCAGTGTTGCTCGCTAGAGACAAGACCTGGAGTTATGTGGCTAGATGCATTATCACTTTCCTGGACAGGAAGATTTCTGTATGCTTTCCCTCCATTCCTTCTAATACAGAGCAAGCTGCTCAAACCTCTCCAGGATCGGGCGACCATGATCCTTATAGCTCCTCTTTGGCCTCGACAAGTGTGGTTTCCTCTGCTAGAGCAGTTAGCAGTCCAGGATCCCATTTCCCTTCCCATATGCCCTACCCTTCTGACACAAGCTCAACTAACTCAGCTACATCCCAGCCTCGTCTCCCTGCATCTTCATGCAGGGCTCCTGAAGACATAGCTCTAGTCAGGTTCCACGTCTCACCCCAGGTCGCTGAGGTCCTATGAGTGGCTCGAAAACCCTCAACTAGTGCAACATACTCCATGAAGTGGAAGCGTTTTGCTTTGTGAGCAGCAGAGCAAGGCTTAGACCCATACTCTTGCCCTCCACAACGGGTTCTTGACCATCTGCTGTCACTCTCAGATGCTGGCCTGAAGTACTCCACCAAAAGTTCACCTGTCAGCGATATCAGCCTTTTACGTCCCAGTGGTGGACGGCCCCTGACTCAGTTATAGGTCATGAAGACTTTAAGGGGCATGCTACATCTCAAGCCACCTGTAAGAAACTCCCTACTTCCATGGAACCTAAACTTCATCCTAGAGAAACTGACATTGGCTCCATTTGAACCTGCAGCCACATGTGAGTTGCGGTACCTTTACTGGAAAGCCCTATTTGCAGTGGCAATCACTTCGGCTAGGCACATTTTGAAGTTACAAGCACTAACGTGTAAGGAACCTTATTTGATTTTCCACAAAGATAGGGTTTCCTTACGAAAAAACCCTAAATTTCTTCCTAAGGTGGTATTGGAGTCCAGTCTGAACCAATCAATCCACCTATTGGTATATTATGCGAACCCGGCTAATCAAGGGGAAGCATTACTCCATACCATCGATGTACATAGAATACTTGGATACAACCTGTCCTGTACAAAGGATGTTCACAAGACAGTACAACTGTTTATTTCTGTCACCCTGGGCAGAAAGCAATCCAGTTTCGAAGCAGTGTTTATCCATATGACTGGCCAACTGCATGATTTTTTTGTTACAAGAAGTATGGCAAGCAACTTCTGGTGATTGTTAAACCACACTCAACACATGGTATGGCCATCTCGATTGTGTGCTTTAGAGGTGTCTTCTGCTGCAGAGATTTGTGAAGTGGCCATCTAGTCGAAGGTACCTACCTTCACCAAACACTACAGTTTGGACATAATGTCCAAAAGATGGGCCAATTTTGGCTGTGTGGTTTTACAGGGCCTTCTATCATAATCATTCCACTGCCCTTCTTCTATATCCTTGAAGAAGATAGTACAGTTAGATAGGTACTCACCATTACAGTACATCTTCGAGAGAATCTCTTGCATCAGGTCATCCTTCCCCCTCGCTTCCCGCATGATACTCCTCTTCTAGGACGGTAACTTCCTCCTGCAAAAGCAAGGCACTCCCACCTCCTCCTCTGTTCCCCTCAGAGGCCTGATACATACGCTACACGACATCCAGTAGCTGACGGGAAAAGAACCGAGGAGGATCTTGGACCACCCACGCTTATATACCATGTGGGACATCACGTGCCGTCATCATGGGTGGTCCTTGATCGTCTGCTGGAAAAGTCCCCCAGCTGGAATCGATGCCTGCAGTTGGATGTTCCTGCTTGTGTGACCTGCTGCAAGAGATTCTCTCGAAGATCTGTTGTTACGGCGAGTACCTACGTAGCTGTACTTTATGATGGATGAGAAGAATATGTACCTGGTTTGTACCATGTCTTTAACAGTTTCTGTGCCTTGGAACAAAGTATGCGATTCTAAATGTATTATGTATAATTGAATAAAAATAAAGTAAAAAAAAAAGTTTTGAAAACTGCAAAAACATGATAACCATGTACTATAAAAATATTATTCCATTACACGTATGTGGTGTTTGATAATATACCACACAGTTTTATTGTTTTTATTGCTGTTTTACTTTATTTCAGCTTAAATTGCTTTTTTCTCATTGTAAACTCTCTATTTGAAATATTCTGTATTTCCAGCTCCTAACTGGAAACAACATGTGTTCTTACTTCGAGAGGGCTCTTGCAGTAGGTAATTACATATAGGACTGACGACGGCAGGCGGCAGGACCCCACGGAAAAATTTCTAGCTAGCAGTCCCTGGTGGGGACGCCCCATGTCAGGTGGCGTCAGGCGACATCGGTGTATAAAGGGTGGCCCCAGATGCCCGCCTTCAGTTCTTTCCGCTGTCAGCTCATTGCAGCACCTCGCGGTGAAGTTCATAACGCTCAGTCCTGTTGCTTGTCGTTTTTTTTCGAAAAGTATCAGTATTTTGTATTTTTCTTACGTCAGGTGACGACCGGTATATGTAATCCCCTTCAAAATAAGTGCGACTCGTGTGGCGCCCAACTGCCCCACAAGGACGGTCACTCCCTCTGCCTTTTCTGTCTAGGCCCCGACCACGCAGTCAAGTGTCCACACTGCCTACATTTCAACGCGGCCACCTGCAGACGATGCTAGCAGTCTCTAGAAGCCCATCTCCTCAAGAAGAAGATGTCCGCAATGGAGAAGGAGTTGAAGAAACTCCGGCAGGCGTCGACCTTCCCTGAGGGACACAAGAAGCGGGACAAGGAAAGGCGCCGGGAGAAGGCCTCCTCTTCCGCGACTCCGGCCGGAGCCACGGCCAAGGTAACGTCTCCTCTGGGGGTCGCCCGACGGCAGCCTCCAAGGCTTTGGAGGAGATGTTGGCCCGCCCGTCGGGTTCACGTTCGAGCCCACCGGGTGCCTCTGGGCAAGGAGGCTTCAGCCCCAGTACCGCCCGCGGGCTGCGGCATACTGGGTGTGGAAGCCTCCCATAAGCTGGTTGGCTCCTCCGGCGTCTGCCGGAAGAAGGCTTCAAGGCGCCCAATCCTTGAGCGGCGCGCAGAGTTCCCTCGGACCGGGCCTCTTCCCATCCTTGGCCCGCCTCCGATGAGGGACCCCCGAAGTCGGACGCCGGCTCCTCTGGCGTTCACCGGGAATCGGCCCATAAGTCGCACGTTGGCTCCTCCGATGCCCGGCGGGCCTCGGAGCCTACGGCAGACCCTGCTTTGTCTGTCGTCCCAGGTTCCCCGCAGCTTTCGCTGCCGTCTGGGGAGCCCAAGTCCCCCTGCCTGACCCCGGGGACTTTTCCCCTCCGTCCCGGGGCGAGGCTCGGGATGCTGCTCCGCTGTCTGATCCCCTCCCTACACAGCCGGATCTGAAGCTGGCCCCACGTATGCCAGCTCCGATGCCGGCCCCTCCGACGCCAACGGGGGATATACCCCTTCCATCGGGCCCTCTTCCCCACGGGCTTATCACGGTCGATCTGCCTGTGGAGTTCCCTATTGGGCCGTCTGCTCCGGCAGCTCCTCAGGTACCTGGGTATCCGCTGTTGTATCCGATGCCAGTTTACCCGGGTCCTCAGTATCCTGCGCCGCAGTACCCGGCGCCGAATCCACCGACGCCGCAGTACCCGACGCCACAATACCCAGCTCTGGTATTCCCGCAGCTGGGTTATGGATACTCCCCTTACGGATTTCATCCGTACAACTATCCCCCTCCTCCTCCACCTCCCCTTCCCCCTAGGCGGCCGGTGGATCTCCAGGAGACTCTGGCCTCCTGGTGGGCTGAGGCCAAGGCTCAGCTCACCAAGGAAGTCGAGAGCCGTCTTACGGCGACGGTGCCACCTCCAGCTCCTGTATGCCCCAGACGGCACACTCCCTCTCTGCCTCCGGATTCTCGGGCTCTGCCTTCGGGATCCAGAGACGGGCAGGATACAGGTCCAGGAATCCTCCCTAAGGAACCCGTTCCTCCCCATAGACGAGCTAGGGAGTCTTACTCTGCTTCAAATTCCTCTTCTTCTCTCTCGGACTCCTCGGATTCCTCCGAGGGTTGCTCCGAGAAAGACAACGAGCTTCGCTCTCCATCCAAGCCCCGGCCGAGGACTCCTCCGAAGTTTTCTCCGGAGGATCCTTCCTTCACGGAGTTGCTCAGGAAGATCCAGGAAGTCCGTCAGTGGCATTCCTTAGAGCCAGATCCTCAGCGGGTTAAACTCACCGAATATCTGGACTTGCCCATCATGGCCCCTACTCTAGTGCCACCCTGGATCGAGCCTCATGCCCACCTTGTTTCCACCATTTGGAAACAACCGTCGGCTTTAGCCCCACTTCCTCGGAAGTCCAACAGGCTATACCAGGCTCCGGAGGGTGTAGACTTTTTAGACTCTCACCCCCGTGCAGACTCAGTTGTGATTAGCACCGCTCACGGCCGGTCAGCACATCCGAAACATTTGAGCTCGTCTCCCCCGGATCAGGATCTATGCTTCTTCCACACTGGGGATTAGGGCCCTTAATTATGTAGCTCATATGGGGGATTACCAGAAGGCTGTCATTACCCAGGCGGAATCTAAGATTGACTCCTTGCCTGACTCCCAAGTCAAGCAGGAGTTAGCCGACCTGGTCTGTTCTGCTCGTTCAGCCAGTCGTCACATTCTGAGGATGACCTACGATGCAGTGGACACTGCAGGACGGAGCTCTGCATTCGCCGTAAATCTTCGGCGTCACACATGGCTCCGTGTGTCAGGTCTGGTCCCGGAGGTGCAGTCAGCAATCCAAGAGGCACCTTTCAGAGGTTCTGTGCTTTTCAGTGGTGATGTCAAGGACATCATCACTGACTTGCAGGAGAAGGGGATGGCCCTTAAATCTGTTGATTCAATGTATGATCCCCATCCCCCGGAGCGCCGTCCCTTTCGCAGATGCAGCTGGCCTCAAGCGAAACCTCAGGGAAGGCAGGCCACCAAACATCGGGCCCCCACAGCTGCCAGGCCCCCGCCACCCAAAAAAGCAGCGGGTGCCCCAGCTGCGGCGCTGCCTCACACCACCTGACTCCTTCCCTCTCCCACCGCCTCCGGACTCCCCGGAGGAACCGGTAGGAGGGAGATTCTCCCTCCACCTTCCGGGTTGGGAGAGGATAACATCGGATTCATGGGTGCTTCAGATCATAGCAGAGGGGCACTCCATAGAGTTTCTGCAGAAACCTCCACGTCACCCCCCTCTGAACTCCTCTTACTCAAGGGACCATCTTCCTTTGGTCCAGGAAGAAATTTCTGCTCTCCTTGCGAAGCAGGCCATAGAACCTGTCCCCCCTCACCTTCACGGGATGGGTTATTATTCCCATTTCTTCCTCGTACCAAAGAAGACGGGAGATCTCAGACCCATTCTCGATCTCAGCTCCCTGAACCTATTTGTGGAATACAAGAGGTTCAGGATGCTCTCTTCAAACCCTCTTGCCCCTGCTTCGACCGGGCCAATGGCTTTGTGCCCTGGATATGCAGGATGCCTAACTGCATCCCCATTCGCCCGCCGCACCGAAAGTACCTCAGGTTTGCGTTCCAGGGGGACCACTACCAATTCTGGCGCTCCTTTTGGTCTTTCCTCGGCTCCCCGAGTCTTTACCAAATGTCTGGCGGTGGTAGCGGCCCACCTGCATACTTTGGGAGTTCAGGTTTTTCCCTACCTGGATGACTGGCTCCTGGCGGCCCCATCCAGGGAGGAACTCCTGCATTTTCTCTCCCTCACCCAGGAGGTTTTCGCTGGCCTGGGTATCACCATCAGCCATTCCAAGTCTCACCTGGATCCTTCCCAGAGACTCCAGTTCATCGGGGCAATCCTCGATATGACAAGGTGCAGGGTCTTCCTGCCTCCGGACAGGGGGGACTCCCTCCAGTCCCAGATCTCTCTTCTATCGGAACACAGGAGGGTCCCGGCGAGGTCGGTGCTCCGTCTCTTGGGGTTTATGGCGGCTGCCATCCCGACGGTTCCGCGCGCGTGTCTCCACATGAGGATCTCTCAGTGGACTCTCCGCTCTCAGTGGGACCAACTCATAGACGACCTAGATCATCTGGTACTGATCTCCTCGCCGATGATAAGAGACCTGCAATGGTGGATGGTCCAAGAGAACCTATTCCGGGGGGTCCACTTTTTTCATCTTCCCCCCGCTCAGACTCTGACAACAGATGCTTCAGGCGAAGGTTGGGGAGCCCATCTGGGTCCTCACGGAACCCAGGGCCTATGGTCAAAATTGGAGTTAGCTCTCCACATCAATGTGCTCGAGCTACGAGCAGTGCTGTATGCTCTCCAGGCCCTTCACCAATACATCCTTCCCAGTCACCTAGCCGTCCAAACAGACAACATGTGCATGGTGTGGTACATCAACAAGCAGGGAGGGACTCGGTCCTACCCGCTATGCAGGGAAGCGATGAAGATTTGGGAATCGGCAACTCTCCACAACCTTCACCTCATGGCTATCCATGTTCCGGGAGTCGACAATGTCCTGGCAGACAGGTTAAGTCATTCTTCGGCTCTGCCACACGAGTGGGAACTGGACCAAAAAGTTCTAAAAAGCATCTTCCAGATTTGGGGGACTCCACAGATAGACCTGTTCGCCTCCTCCCGAAACGCAAAGCTTCCAACCTATTGCTCGCTCGCTCTAGAGCGAGGCGCTTTCTGGAGCGACGCTCTGTCTCTAAACTGGAAGGGCAGATTTGTCTGTGCTTTTCCCCCAATTCCTCTGGTCCCTCGTTTGTTGCAGAAACTGGCTTTGGAAAGAGCGAGAATGATTCTGATCACTCCTTTCTGGCCCAGGCAAATCTGGTTCTCTCTTCTACAACAATTTTCAGAGGTTCCTCCTCTTCCTCTTCCTTTATCTCGAGGATTGCTGACCCAGGATCAGGGGACCCTGGTCCATCCAGGACTCAAGTCTCTTCAACTTCATGCATGGCTCCTGCAGACCTATCCCAATCTCGCTTTGGCGTCTCCCCTGAGGTGGCCGAGATTCTGGTGGAGGCTAGAAAACCCTCCACTAGGTCCACCTACTCCATGAAATGGAAAAAAAAATTCCATTTGGGCTGCTTCCAGGAACGTGGAGCCCTTCTCCTGTCCTGTAGCTGTTCTGCTTGATTACCTGCGTCATCTTCTTGACCTGGGTCTCAGTCACTCCTCTTTGAAAGTCCATATGGCAGCTATTTCAGCCTACCATGTTCCTTTCGCTGATAAGGCATTTGCTCAACTGGAGGTATCCAAGACCTTTCTCAGAGGGGTCCTTCATCTCAGACCCCCTGTTCGGACTCCTGCTCCCCCCCGGGACTTGAATTTTGTTCTCGAGAAACTCGCCCTTCCTCCCTTTGAGCCTGCGGCTTCCGCAGACTTGAAGTTCTTATCGTGGAAGATGCTCTTCTTGGTGGCCATTACTTCTGTTCGCAGAATTTCGGAGCTCCAGGCCCTTATGTGCAAAATCCCTTATCTGATCTTTCACAAAGAAAGAGTAGTGCTTCGCACGAATCCTAAGTTTCTCCCAAAAGTGGTAGCGGAGTCTACTTTAAATCAGTCTATTGAATTACCTGCCTTTTTCACGCAGTATTCCAACCAAGGAGAATACTTGCTCCATACCATGGATGTCCACAGGATCCTGAGATACTACACCGATAGGATGAAGGATCTCAGAAAGACTGATCAGTTGTTTGTCTCTTTTGCCCACAAAAGGGAAGGCAATGCTGTCTCCAAGCAATGCCTATCAAAGTGGTTGGCTCATTGCATCACTTTCTGTTATGACAAGTACAACAAGACCCTCCGGGTCAAGTCAGAGCCACTCTACACGAGGGTAGCAGCCTCTGCAGCTTATTTTAAGTATGTGTCCTGGCAGACATCTGTGCTGCCGCCACTTGGACTTCTATCCATACATTTACTAAACATTACAGTTTGGACATTGCCTCTCACCGCAGAGCAGGCTTCGGGTTAGCGGTCTTGCAAGGCCTCCTATCTTGAGGTTTGCAAGGTTGTTTGCTACTTCTTGGAGTAGTTCCTCCTCCCGGTGCCTTTTTATTTGTTCCAGACTGCTTGGGATTCTGTCCTATATGTAATTACCTACTGCAAGAGCCCTCTCGAAGTAAGATAGTACAGTTACATAAGAACTTACCGTAACAGTAGATCTTGAGAGAGGCTCTTGCAGTAAATATTCTTCCCCTCCATCCCCTAGGTTTTTCAGCTCCTTTTCCATTGAGGAAATGTCTGCTTCTCTCGTCCGGGTCTTCCGGGCCTGTGTCAGGAAAGAACTGGAAGCGGGCGTCTGGGACCGCCCCTTTATACGGCGTCGTCTGATGTCGGTCACCTGGCGATAAGTGGTCCCATGAGGACTGCTAGCTAGAAATTTTTCTGTGGGTCCTGCCGCCTGCAGTCGCAGTCCTATATGTAATTACCTACTGCAAGAGCCTCTCTCGAAGATCTACTGTTACGGTAAGTTCTTACGTAACTGTACTTTCTCAGGCTGGGATATTCAGACTGCGTCAGGCAGTGGCACAAGCCTGAGCGCAGCACAACAGGGGATGCACCGGTGCCAGGGCCAGGTGATATTCAACGGTGATGCATCATGGCGCAGCACCATTGAATATGGCAAGGTCAGTGCACGCACTGCACCGGTGCAAGCCACAGATAGGGAGCACGGGGATGTACCAACGCAAGTGCAGTTGCGCTGGGTGCATCACCCACGATATCCAGTGGGGGGCATGCAAATGAGGCCTTAACATATGCAAGGCACAAATAGGGCTATTTGCATGTCATTATGGCCCCATTTGCATGCCTTGCGCAGGGCAGCCCAGTGACTTGCACCTGGCGCCCTGCACAGCATGACGTATGCATTGGGGATCCTGGGGCATCCTGCGCCCCGTAGCAGAATACACAGTCTCTGGCAGTCTAGTGGCCCTTCCCCAGGTCCCCGATAACTGTAATATAAGGCCATCCCTGATGGTCTAGTGGTCCCACTTCCCACCCGATTCAATGACATGTACCTGTGCACACCCTGGTGGGCTAGTGGACCCCCCTACCGCCCAAGTCCCCGATCATTGGCAGATGTCATATAGTCACTTCATTCACATATTTGGGACTGTCTAGTACAGTATGCCCTGCAAGCCTATTGGTCCACACGTGGGACCAATGGACCAATGGGCTTACAGCCCATACTGTACCTGTCATTCGGTGGTGGCCAGGTGGTATGCCAGCGGCTGCAGCTGCCTGCTGATGATGGGGTGGAGTGGGGTGGGCATGGGGTCTGTGTGGGTGGGGGTGCTACTGGATCACCAGGGATTTGTATTATGGGATTTACCGCGATCGCTGCAACAGGCGGGTGGGTGCCACTAGACTACCAGGGAGATGACTATCTGACATCTACCGGTGATCGGGGACTCAGGCGGGAGGGGTTCCACTAGCTCACAAGGGTGTGCACAGGTACATGTCGTGTAATCGGGATGGGAGGAGGGTACCACTAGACTGCCAGGGGGATGTGGATGCTTGTGCACTGTGTGCTGGGTGGGAGGGTGCTGTGTTCTGCCCTGCAATACAGCAGCCTGCCTGTGGGTAGCTGGGATTTGTTCCCACATTTCACAGGTTCAACTTTGAACCCCCCTATGCGGAGCAGTGCAGGCTGCACCAGCATACAGTCGTGTCCAAAAATATTGGCGCCCTTGCAGTTTTTTCTAATAATGCACCATTCCTTCCGGAAAATTGTTGAAATTAAAAAATATTTTGGTATCCACATATGTATTTCTTTGGTTTGCAGTGGAATAAAACACAAAAAGCAGAAAAATTTACTAAGTCTTAGCTTATTCCACACAGAAATCCTTAAATGGCCCGGACAAAATTATTGGCACCTTGTAGAAGTAGTAATAATTAGATTTCAAGCAGGTGATTCTCCTTCACTTTGGAATTGAACTCACCTGTGGTGAGTTGCAGGTGCCTGCAATATAAAAATCACTCATTCAACCAGTTTGAATAGAGAAAAGGACTCATTCTCCTGTTTTGTGTCACTGTGTGTACCGCAGTGAGCATGGAGGAAAGAAAGACAGCCAGAGAGTTGTCTGAGGAGGTCAGACAGAAGATTGTAGCCAAGCATGGACAATCTCAAGGCTACAAATCAATCTCCAGAGACCTTGATGTTCCTGTTTCCACCGTACGTAATGTTATCAGGATGTTTAAGGCCCATGGCACTGTAGCCAACCTCTCTGGACGTGACCACAATAGAAAACTTGATCGAAGATTGCAGCGCAGGATTGTTCGAATGGTGGAGAAAGCACCTCGATCAACTGCCAAACAGATTCATGCTGACCTTCAGACACAAGGTACGACAGTTTCAACTCGCACCATCCGTCGCCAACTCAATGAAAGGGGGTTATATGGTAGGAGGCCCAGGAGGACCCCACTGCTGAGAGAGAGAGAGAGAGAGAGACATAAGAAGGCCCGACTGGGGTTTGCCAAAACACACCTGAACAAGCCAAAATCCTTCTGGGAGAATGTCCTGTGGACAGATGAGATCAAATTAGAGCTTTCTGGTAAAGCACATCATCTTTATGTTTACAGAAAACAAAATGGAGCCTTCAAAGAAAAGAACACCTTCCCTACAGTCAAACATGGAGGAGATTCAGTGATGTTTTGGGGTTGCTGTGCTGTCTCTGGCACTGGGTGCCTTGAACATGTGCATGGCATCATGAAATCTGGAGATTACCAGGCCATTTTGGAGCGCAGTGTTGAACCCAGTTCCAGAAAGCTGGGTCTCCGTTGAAGGTCATGGGTCTTCCAGCAGGACAATGACCCCAAACACACTTCAAAAAGCACCCAGGAATGGTTCAAGACAAGACGCTGGACTGTTCTGAAGTGGCCAGCAATGAGTCCAGATCTAAATCCCATTGAAAACCTGTGGAGAGATCTGAAAACAGCAGTTGGGAGAAGGCACCCTTCAAATCTGGGAGAACTGGAGCAGTTTGCACAAGAAGAGTGGGCCAAACTGCCAGTAGAGAGGTGCAGGAAGCTCATCCATGGCTATAGGAAGTGGTTGATTGCAGTTAGTTTGACCAAAGGCTGTGCTACCAAATATTAAGTCTAGGGTGTCAATAATTTTGTCAATGCCATTTCTTTTCATTTTCTGATTTAAAAGGATATATTAAATTCTGAATCAAAAACAAAGGTTCTGTAATATTAACAGAGAAATAAAGAATTGTGGAGACCAAATACTGTACTGTTGTTAATTTCAACTTAGGTTTAGAGAAATTGTGAGTTATTTGAAAAAGTGCAAGGGCACCAATATTTTTGGCCACGTCTGTATGTGCCGCATATCCCGGGCTGAATATCAGGATCTGCTGCATATTCATAGGCACTCCCCCTGCATCTATGCTGCATACAGTTACATTGTGCCCTGGCACATTGGGATTTGCGCTGCGCCGGGCAGCCTTCTCAATATCCCATTGGCGCACAGTGCGGAGTTGCGCCGGCACAACCCCTTTGAATATCCAGGCCTAAGTGTAAATAATTTATCACAAAATGATTTACTACATGTAGTCAGCACTAGTGTGGTGCGTGTGCATTTATGTATGTATGTATTTGTATAGACAGACAGATAGATAGCTAGATAGATAGATAGATAGATAGAAATGTGTGTTGAAAGGACATTATGTCCATAGAGGACCATCATTATTACTTAACAAATTAAGAGGATATTTCAGATGTCCACTGGAAGGATTGTGTCCCTTTGTTGCCTCCTGCTCTGATGATAGTTGAATGGAATTTCTGTGACTTTTTTCCCCTGGTCTTAATATTGGGGAGTATAATAGGAGAACCCCCCCCAACCCCTATGGTAGTATATATAGCACTTATGTTTTTATTTTCTTTAGTTCTGTCTTTGATTTGGTTTTCTGTTCAAGTTTATTGTTGTAGGTGAGGAATCCAGATTGCAACGGGGAGATATAAAATGACTATATAGAAGCAAAAGCATTATACAGTGGATTCTTCGGATATATAATACATTTATTTATTTTATTTATTTGATATTTCAGTTTACAACCTTTGAGCCAGAGACTCATTTCCAAAGGTACCTCGTCACATGTAAGACAGAAGCTAGTACAGACAGGGTATAACAACAGTTACATAAAGCATGTGTTACAGACGTTTGTCACTGACAGTATTTACAGTAAGTACAGGATGTAGATATTTTCAGACATTTACAATATTTGGATGACGATATTTACATAATCACAGCAGAGAGAAATTATTAGCTTGAGAAACATCTAAATAGAGTAGTCAGTCCTATTCATGGGTTTGGTATTATTGACGGAGGTTGCAATCCATAATGGACTTTGTCAGAGAATTTTGATCAGAGTGGGGGAGAGAGTGAAATGTTAGTTGCGGTTACAGGAGCGGATATTGAAGAGGTGGTTGCGAAGAGTGGTTTTGAAGTGGGCGATTTTGGGTGCACTAGTGATGGTGTTTGGGAGTGCATTAAACCATGTGGGGGCCCTGTAGTGGAAAGATCTCTGGACAAGGGAGGGTTTTACCCTGGGCACAACCAGTGGTGCTTTCTCTGAGTTGCGAGTGGAGATAGTGGGGGTGGCAGGATGAAGAGGGGTGGAGACCCCAGGGGGATAGAGACCAAGGAGTATTTTCTTGGACAGTATGCAGGTCCGGTAGCGGAGCCTTTCAATCGAGGTTGAGAAGACTGGCAGAGGTATAGAGGGAGCAGGTGTGAGTGAGCCTAGGCTCGCTAGTTAGGAGCCTGCAGGCCTTGTTTAGGGAGACCTGGATTTTCTGGAGTGCGGAGTTATCTGCTGCCCCGTATACAGGGAGCCCATAGTCCACTAGGGACAGTTTTGATGAGGTGATGGCAAGCCTAAGGGCGTGGGGGGGGGCAGTCCCTGTGTCAGTAAAGAAGTCCAATCCGGGTGTTTGTTGCGGCAGCAAGGGTGTTTATGTGGTCATGGAAGGTAAGGGCCGAGTCGAGGGTAAGTCCAAGATATTTGTAGTTGGATACCTGTTCAAGAGGGTGCTGGGTGCTGGGGAGGATGCGGAGAGTTGCACTTTTTGCTTTGTTTCGGCAGTGAGAGAATATCATTGATTTTGTCTTTTTTAAGTTTATGACCAGTCTACAGTCCTTAAACCATGTTTCGGCCTGGGAGAAGGCATGTTGGAGGGAGTCCTGAAGGGGCGTGGGTTTATGATGTGAAGCAAAGAGCACTGCATCATCTGCATATAGTAATATTTTTGTGGAGCAGGCCTTTGGTAAGGAGTTTAGGTAGAGGAAGAAAAGAAGTGGCCCCAGGATAGAGCCCTGGGGCACCCCGGAGTGGACGGGTAGTGTGTCGGATAGGGTTCTGTTAATTTTGACACATTGGGACCGGGCGGAAAGGTAACTGGAGCACCAGGCTAGGGGGCCTGTGGAGAAACCAAGTTAGTGGAGAGAGTCGAGAAGGAGAGGGTGGCAGACTGTGTCGAAGGCCTTGGATAGGTCTATGAACACAGCTCCTGCAATGTTATCAGCATCCAGGGAGGAGTGCAGGAAGTTGGTGAATTCTAGGAGGGCTGTGGTGGTGCTATGGGCCAAACGGAAGCCATGCTGCTCTGTGCATAGAATGTCATACTTAGCTAGGTATTCAGTAAGTTGGGTGGCAACCACTTTTTCTAACAGTTTGGCGGGGGGGGGGGAGAGAATGGAGATGGGTCGATAGTTATTTGGGGAGGCTTTGTCACCACTTTTATGGATGGGGGTAATGACAGTTGTTTTCCAGGCACTAGGGTATTGCCCTAAGCATAGGGATTTGTTGAGCAGGTCCATTAGGGGGACTTGGACCTCATCGAGGACTAATCGAAGGAGCCTGGCATCTAGGGGGTCATTTATAGGGTTATTGCTGTTTAGGACTTTTTGTAGGTAAGGACGAGCTTCGTGGGTGGATATTTTGTGCAGGAGGAAACAAGGACGCTGCAGGGTTGGGGGTTGGGATTGGGGCACAGGGTCAAAGAAACAACTAGGGAGAACACTGCTGAGATCCGAGAAGGTGGTGTTTAGACAGTTTGCTATGGTGAGTGTGTCTGTGGAGGTGGTGCCATTTATGGTGAGCTGGGACGGAGGTGGGGAGTGTGATTTCCCATTGAGTTCTTTGATATTACTCCAGAAGGTCCTCGCAGACCCCCACATGGTTGTGAGAGTGGATTGATAGTGGTCTGCTTTGGCCTTACGGATGGCTCGAGTGAATCTATTGCGAGCGGCATTATAGGATTGTCTGTCCACCATCCTGCCAGATTCTGTGGCTTTGTACCAGAGATTATTCCTGTCTCTCAACATTTGGAGCAGGGAGGGGGTTATCCGAGGAGCATGTTGCCTTTTGATGCGGAGTTTGGTGAGTGGAGCATAGAGGTTACAGACCTTGGTGAAGGCGTGTGTAAACAGGTTGAGTGCAGTGTCGACGCTGGGGGCTATATTAATGGTGGACCAATCTATGTGGGTGAGCAGCTGTTTAAGTTTTATTAACCCTCCTGGGCGGAGTATTAAATAATACTTATGAAATAAAAAAATGGATTGGACAGGGCTCTGGGGCGGACAGTAGTGGAAACAGAATGGGAAGGAAACTCTGTTTTGAGAGGGATAAACAGCAGTATTGGAAGACCATATGCTCATTCATCAGTTTTTACTGTAGGCAGTTATAGTACTTTTCTACCTCATGAGAGTTGATGGGAGGAGCGGGATTCCAGTTTTGGAAGTTGCTGTTTTCCTTTTTAATCTTTTTGAAGTTCGTTGCCAAGTTTTTAAGTAAACAGTAATACCCTCCAGGGTGGGGGATATTGGTATACTGGACCACCCACGGGCATAATGATTATAGCCCCTGGAAGGTCTGGTATAGCCCAATACTGCCCACCCTGGAGGGTATTACTGCACTTGGAAAATAGGCTATATGTAACATTTTTTATAAAAATTGAATTAAAGATTAAAACAAGTCTAATTAATACATGTCAAAAAAAGAATAACAATTAATTTTCTTTTGTAAAATAGTCCCTCTACTACTATACTTGCCAGTAGAGGGTGTTGCTACTTAGGAGACTGTGTTTCAATGAGATTCATAGCTGCTCCATGGTTTCATGGGAGTTGTAGTTTGTATTGGGGGTGGCTGACCATGGAAGCATGGCGGTGTGGCTGACATGCTGGCGGGTAATGGCAGGACAGAAACTGGGCAGGCGGCCACCAATCCACGGGAATGTTATCCAAGTGGTGAAATGGGATCTTACCACTAAGGTGCTTTTTTTTAAAATTTTTGTTTTAAACTTGAAATATGATACCAGTCGCAGACTGTCAGCGGGCGGAGCGCAGCGAGAAATAGTGTGCGTTTTTTCAGCACAGTCAGGGAAGACCGGAGCAGGACTTTGCTAAAATCAATCCCAGAGATGGAGTTGTGCTGCCAGTGCTAGCGGCACTTGTGAGAACGGGCAGGGGATCGGAGGTTGGGAGTGATGGCAGCTTTGAAGTCGGGTCCAGCTTTGTAAAATAAAAATAAAAAAAATAAAGGAATTTTTATATTGTTTTGTTTCAATACTGCTGCAGTTCATTTAATCAGTGGCTCTATTTATTTATTCATTCATTCTCGGATTACAATACCTGTGAGCACATAACAGCTCTTTTACAAAGGTTCCACATCAGTGGGTGACAGACATACAACGGATGGTATCACATAAAATATTGACAAGAAAATATTTAATATGACATTAATATTGCAACTGAAATTAAAACTACGAATTGGTAGGAAATCAAAAATAACCTAATGAAAGGAGGCAGCCCAAGGTGCTTTGTCAAGTAGGTATAGTTAGATGTGGGTGAACAAAAGTTCAGGTACGTGAAGATAAACAATGGAAAGAAGGTGAAGGGTGAGAGGGGTGAGGCGAAAGAAGGATCGGGGAAGGAGGCAGGAAATAAGGCAGAGCTGTTAGGGTGAAAGTGGTCATTTGCAGAGAGAAGAGGAGAAGTAGGTACACAAGGATGTGTCAGTACTGCTGAGGTAGTGCCATGTCAGTTGAAACAGTCACAGGAACCAGTGGCGGTGCTAGAGGTGGGGCTGGGGGGGCAGCCACCCCCTCCTGGCTGCCCCAGTGTGAATAGCAGTGCCCATTGTGGAGCCCATGATTGACTGAATGCCCCCCTCCCGGCTCCCAAATGATCCCAAACCTGGCTCCGCCACTGACAAGAACTGTTAGCTGTAAGATGGTGATGAAGAGTGCCTTTAAATAGTCCCAATTTTGGTAAGAAAGAGATATTTCTGGGCAGTGCATTAAACCATAGTGGCGCTCTATATGCAAACGATCATTGCCCTTGTGTAGTCCGGCATCTTGGGACAGAGAAGAGTTGGTTGATTGAGCTACGCGTGTGCTGGGAGCTGCAAGAGGGGTTGAGTAAGTCTGTAACAGCAGAAGGCAGGAGCCCGATAAGTGCCTTTTTAGTTAGCAAGCAGGTTTGATATTAAATCCTCCCATTTAGCTGAAGCCAAACTGTTTGCGCATTCAGTTCACATGTGTGGGTAAGGTGTGCTGCTCCAGTAAGCAATCGGCATGCTGTATTGAGTGCCGCTGATATTCTGCAGAGGGTAGTGGTGGAAGCTGAGCCGTAGTCTGGGGACTAGTCTGAGGACTAGGGGGGGCCTGTAGGTGGGTTGTTAAACGAGACAACATGGCGGCTATGAAATTTAAAACTGCCATGTGCCCATTGATATTCTGGCATTGGGGCATGGCAGGCTGGTACTTTTTATTTCCTGGGTGTCTGCTGAAAGCTAATGTACCCCCGGCATGGGTACCAGCCAATCAGAGTCCAAGAAATAAAAATCCCATTTTATAAACTAAGTTACATTAGCTAACTAGCTATTGACAGACTGGCAAAGGTGTGTGTTGTGCCTTTTTACAGACAATATAAACCTTTATACACAGCATTCTACTTGGGCAGTTAAAAATTAACCGGAAGGATGCTTTTGACAGTTTAGATGTTGAATGGTATGCTCATACAAGTAGCTACTTTCCGTTCAGGGTATTAAATAGCTGGTATAGCACAGCAAAGCACTACGCATATCAGAGGGTAATGTGAGCCATTTTCTGAATTGCAAAGCGCTAGACTACTAAACATTTTTTTTATGTTTTTCATTCAGGCTTACACATTCAAAACACATTAGTTTTGCTAATCATTCTGTTCTATGAGCTATTAATTTTCATGGTTGATTAGCATTTTAGCACTTTCACACATGAAATTGTAAATCCGTTTTTTTGGCTTATTTAATCCCTTGCTGTTTTATTTTTCAAGACCAGTAAAAGTCATCCGCCTGATTGGAAGAGATACTGTTGAAGAAATCGTCTACAGGCGAGCGGTGTCAAAACTGAAGTTAACAAATGCAGTGATTGAAGGAGGCCAGTTCTGTCTTAAAGAAGAGACCTCGAAAGGAGATGCTGATATGCAGGTAAACTACTAGCACATACTTTTCCATGAGCTTCTGAGGGCTTAAAAAGCCCCAGACAATTGGGAGAACTTTGAACGATGTAAGATTTAGACACATTTCAGTTTATATTTTATATGGTTTCTGCCATTCTTCCTCGCTTTTTCTTTATTACTGAGGGCAGTCGCATGAAAGCAAGGCAACTGTCCCCTAGGCTTTTTCTGCTCTGGCTGCTTGTATGCGCTTGACATCATAATCCACTTTTTATGACATCATAAATGATCTCTGCAGTAACAGATTCTGATGTCATAAATAGAACTGAGATGTCAGGTGTAGACAAGCAGACAGGGCAGCGATCCCATTTTCATGCAAATGTCCTGGGTAATAAAGAAATAAAAATGCTTTAATATTACATTTTTTCAAAGTTGTCCCAACAGTCTTGGGGGGTTTTCTTCAAGTATGGACCCAATCTCTCAACATTAAAGTGTGTAGAATTGGCCTTTAAAATGCAGAGCAAGTGGCTAAAATGTGTAGCGCCTTTTTAGTTTCAAGAGTAACCAGTTTGAATAGTGGTTTGTATGGTGTTAAAGAATGTGTTTATCAAGCTAGTTTAATTTGTTAATAGTGTGTATTATTTGAAATAGCTCCAACATTATGAAGAACATCAAAATATCTTTGTGAAGCAAGAATGCATTTATTTTCTTTCTGTCTGTCTGTCTCTCTCTCTCGTTCTCTTTCTTTCTTTCTTTTTCTTTCTTTCTACCAGGTAGGTAAACAAAGTTCAGACGTGGACTTGTTTAAAATTGGGGTAAATTTTGATTTAAAATTTGTAAAACTATGCAAAATGCATAGCACTTGAGAGGTCTGGATTCTGTTGCTGGTAACTGCTTACCTCTCTGACAAGTGATGTTCTTTATTGATATTGTCATCTCCCTGGACTCTCTGCACCAACAGCTGTAATGACATTCACTACTAGCTGTACACCATGGTTCTTCTGTGACCTTCCCCTTTTTTGACCTTCCGCTCAGTGATAACTCCAGAACCGCAGGTGGACTCATTTGCACTTGGAAGCTCCACCTTGTTTCTTGGAACAACCATTGTACAGAAAGCAGTTTTATTGTCGGGGCGGTTGGAGACCCAGAAAATGCTGTGTATTTGATGTAGTCTAATTCTGATGATTAATCCTGAGGTTTGTAATCCGAACTCTTAGACCAGCAGTGGATAAACTACTGTTTTAGCCACACTAGAGTTATAAATTGCCAGTGGTTCGAATTTCTGGGCTTTCTGCATATTCTTCACCAAATCCTGGAAAGAAAGGTCCTCCTGGCACCCACGGGCAGTTCGCAGTGTACTCGCCACTTTCTGATGATGTCAGCAAAGTACATTAGTCTTCCTCAACACCGGCATCTTCCATGTCCTCGTCCTAAGTCTGGGTTATATTCCTCCTGTTTTTCTCCTGAGGTCTGAGTATTATATTCCTCCTGTTTCTCTAGCTTCATCCATGGGTGCCAGAATGGGACGGGGGGGCACTGTGGCCAAGGGTCTACCACTTTTTGCAGTCACGTTAATTTATTACTATGTAGGACTATGTCTTTGAAATGCAGTCTGTGCAGTAAACAGCATTACTTAACAATCACTCCCTTTGTGGCTTGCAGGGTGTCAGCAAAATTTTGGAAAGTGAATGTCTTAGTAGTGTCGGTGGGACTGGTTAAGGTCATGGCCTATGGAGTTAAGGCACAGTGGTCAAATTTTAAAATGAAGTCCCAGGCCTTCGTGGGGGGCGGGGGCATAAAGGTGATGGTGGGTGTTACTCCGCATATTACAAATTTGATAGAGAACAAAATAAAGTTGTCGGTGAACCCACTAAACTGGGGGGGATATACTGTTTACATCCTTGGCCCTACCACTTTTCAGACCCTTCTCCTACCTGTGGCTTTGACTGAGGAACTATAAAAGGAAAGCCCGAGTTGTTGTTGGAACTGCCTTGGATGAATTGATAGTAATTGTTGGCGCTATAGTTTGCATGAGCGGTGTCAAAATCATCGATGCTAGCACTGACTGATGGCAGTATATCTCTTTGCATACATTGCTCTATAAATGCTGTCCACCTACTAAACTGGTAGTTGGTTGGCTCTCCATGTGGCAGCTGAGGGATCGATGAATGAATGGACCTACCCACCTTGGGCAACAGAGGTGGATCCAGTGCTGGCAACACATCAGAGGGTCATACCCGGGCCACTGCTTGCTGCGTCAGCTTTTACTGGGCTTTCTGCTTCTGAGTAAAGGGTCTGAATTTGGCATGCTGGGCAAAATCTTTTTGGGTACCTGTGACATATTGTGTCACGTGCGGCCAAGCTGTGCCCACGTAGTTTAGAAGTAGGTACTGTAGACATTTGTTTGTTTTTCTTCTATTTTTGCAGGGAAAGATGTTAGAGCCTGAAAATGCAGCGGGTTAAGCTCACAGGAATAAGGACATTACAACTGACACTTGATGGAGGGACAGCAGGAACCTTAATCAGCAGGGAGATTGCAGAGAGGGATGTAAATTTTAAGTTAAAATATATTTCTTCACACCTTTAGTGGAACAAGGAGAGTTAAAAGTTAGCTACATGTGGGGGAGAAGGTCAGTATGAATTTTTGGACTCATTGGAAACTTTGCTCAAACAAGCTTGTACCCTGTACTCAAGAGTCTCTTGCATGTACTGGGACCGGCCCAATGGTGCTGAGGGTTGAGGCACTGGATGGTACCCCTCACACCACACTGGCAACCCGCATATGGGAGTGAGCTCGATGTGCTGGGGGTTGGCAGGGGTGGAGAAGGTCTGAGCATCCGACGACAGCTCACCTTCTGCGGGGAGGGAGTATTGAAGGGGGTCAGCAACTGTATGCCTCCCAGTAGTGGCTTGGAGGTATTGCAACTGCCTGCCTTCCACTTGGGGGTGTGCAGACATCGCATGGTGCGGGCAGGAACTCTCAAGGCCTCCCTGGATGTCATTGCATGTCTGCGCCACTGTCGGGGGATTGCACCAAAACAAGGAAACACCCGGCGTTGGAATGATGGCGCACCATGGCCCCACGCTCACTGTCTGATCCAGCCCTCATGGGTCCTGATCCTCCAACCCCCTTCCTCCCTTCTAGGCATTGGATTTAAGGAGTGCCATGTTGTGGAGGCATCCCTGCCCTGGGGGGTACAGACCAGGGAGTTTCAAACAGGTAAAGCTTAGGGTGTTCAGAGCTCCGGAAGGGGACCCAGGGTGGAAGGATCTCAGGTCGGGCGAGAGAGCCACTGGTGATGTCTGAGGGAGATCCCAAACTCAGTTACCGGAGGGAAAAAGAAGTTCAAAAAAACTTGCATGTACTGGAATCAACCACTGTAAATAGAAAATAAAGAGATATTTTCAAATATCAGTGGTGTGTGGGTTGAATTCTATATGCGTAACAGTATCAATCACTAACCCAGAACAAGACTACAAAAAGCAGTCTGGGACATCCAGAGAAGAAAAGCTGTGGAACCACACTGACAACCATAAAGCAGATGAGTCTTACTTTGGAGGGTGTGCAAGTAATGTGGCATGCAGTTACCAGGCCTGTCTGGAGAGCCTGACAAGCATCCCCTTGGTAGGTCCCATAAGGGTGGCAGTCGGTGATCAAGATGGTCAGAGACCAGGGATGAGTGCTGGCCAAGCACCATCTTCAGATTTTGCTTAGTTTTTTTTTTGTTTTTGTTTTTTGGGCTGGTTCCCGATTAGTTCTGCCATCCCCTGCCACCTCACTCCATCCCCCGAGACTTATCTGCTGCCTTGCCGGATTGCACCCTGGATTACCTCCCCAGGGTGGGGCCATTGGGGAGCCCCTTTCGCAACTCCCGAATGGTGCCTTATGGTGGTTCAGTGGCAGAGTTCCTCGGTCAGCTGCATGGGGTTCCGTGGGGAAGGCGGTCGTCCTCCATGCCTCAGCTGCTTTTTCCCCCAATATTGCAAGGTGTGGCATGCAGTGACATATGGTGTAACGTGCCAACATCTGGTAAATCTCACGGAAGCTGCAAGCCTCAGCCGCAACACCCCGGCCTCTGCCAGGGGTCAGTCAAGCACTGAGTTCTATCCCCCCTGGAGGAGGTGAGCAGTCCGTTTGATGCACAGTCCTCCTCCCCCTGTCTGGCGCTCCGACTCTCAGAGCTTGCATTTGAACCTGGGTTGTCTGCATTGCGGTTGGAAATCTAACCTCCCGGTCCTTGGCCACAGCAGTCACGATGCTCCTTAGGGCCTGGCTGCGGATTTCTACCTTCACAATGGATACCCAGCACAATTTGGCTGATGTCCTCTTCTTGTGCAACGACCTTTTCAGCCCAAGGGTGGACAGGCATCTCACCAGAATTGAAGAGTCCAATGCCACCCTCAATTCTGTGACATCCTCACAGAAGGATCCAAAAGGGCAGAAGCCAAAAATATCTTTTATATTCAGCTCTTTCCATCCTAGTAGCCCAAACAGCAGTAGCCCTAGCAGGAGCCAATCGCAGGTCTGTGACCTAAGCCTACGTTTGCCAGCCAGGGTTTCAAGATACCCAAAGGTCAGGTGGTAGGGCCCCTCCGGCAGATGGTGCTGTTGCCTTCTCTAAGGCTGCTCAGTGATGGGTCAGGGGTGTCTGCCTCCCACTGGTCCAGTCCCTGCCGCACCTCCCTCTGGCGGGTTGGCTTCACCATTTCTGGCACGCCTGGTCCACCATCACCTCAGACAAATGGATACCTGAAATGGTGGGTGGTGGATTACCTCTCGACTATGAGGCTCTCCCACCCTATCGCGCCCATGCTCCACAGAAGTCCGTGGTGTCGTAGGACATGTTTTCCACCCACACAGAGCATATCGCCTAGCTCCTAGAGAAAGGGGCTGTAGAGCCCGTGTCCCAGATGCCGTGGTTGGCCAGAGCTTCATGTCTAGGTACTTCCTGGTCATAAATGGACAGGGGTTTGGGGCCTCATGCTGGATCTTTACAATCTCAGCCGGTTTCTGAGGAAGTACAAGTTTTGGATGGTCATTCTGAATCAAATCATTCCATCCATGGAGCAAGGCATGTGGTTCTGCTCTTTGGACCTCCAGGATGTCTTCTTACTCTTTCCAGTTTGTCTATCCCACTGGCAGTACCTTTGGTTCACAGAGAGGGGGTTCTCTACAAGTTCCAGGTCCTGTCTTTCACCTCAGCCACCAAGGTCTTCACCAAGTGCACTGCAGTGGTGGTAACAAGTACACTTCAGTGGTGGTAGCATTGCTGCAGTGCCAAGCAGCCCGGGTCTATCCATACCTGGATGACTGGCTTATAGCTGGGTCATCCCAGGAGGCAGTGGAGCGGTCGATGGACCTGGCCCTCCAAACCTGCAGAAACTTAGGCCTTCTGGTTAACCCAGTCAAGTCGGAACTCAACCACTTGCAGGTTATCCACTTCATTGAGGCAGAACTACGTTTTCTCTGGGCCAGCAACTGTCTCCCTGTGGACCAGGCATCAGATCTTACTTCCTTTGCCTGATCATTTCAGGTTAGGCACTCACACCCTGCCTGGGTATTCCTGTGGCTGTCGGGGTACATGGCATCCTGCACCAGCATGGTCAGATGGGCCTGCTGGCAGATATGCCACCTGCAGTGGGAGTTGGCCCACTGCTGTTCTAAGCGTCTAGGTCACTTGGACCAGCCAGTCCTGGTGAGTCAGCCGATATGGGATGCCACCCAGTGGTGGCTCATCCCGGAACATCTAGGAAAAGGGGGTCCTGTTTATTCGCCCAGAACCGACAGTCATCTTGACAACCAGTGTGTCTCTAGTGGGATGGGAAGTGCACTGGGGGCCCACTAGGCCCACGAGCTCTGGATCCCCAGGGAGTGCATCATCCCTTCTGAAGTTTTTTACAGTGCACCTTGCTCTGACTGAATTTACTCTGTTTGTCTGGGGTCAGGTTACACAGGTCCAGACAGACAGTACCACAACTATGTACTCTCTGAAGTGTGTTGGGAGGCCCTCTGCACCTGGACCCTCATACGCAGCTTGGATGCCGATCTCCTGGCAATTCATGTAACAAGAGTTTCCAGCCAGCTAGTGGATGCCCTCAGCTAGGTAGGTGACTCATCTCACAAGTGGTCTCTGCATCACAAGGTGGTTAACTATCTATTCTCCCAGTGGGGCACTCCCTTGGTTGACCTGTTCACCTCCTGGGTGAATGCAAAACTGAGGCTGTTTTGTAGCAGCCCCCACAGTGCAGGACACTGCTCTGGGATATCTTTGCGAGGCCCTGGACTCCAGGCCTCCTTTATGCCTTTCCTCTAATCCACAGAGTGTTGGTCAAGGTGCAGAGGGACAAGGCATGGATGGTTCTGGTATCCCCAAACTGGCCACGCTAGTTTTGCCGCTCAGATCTCCTCAGCCTCGGCAGCAGGACTCTCCCCACAGTGCAGGACACTGCTGGGGGATGTCTTCGTGAGGCCCTGGACCCCAGGCCTCCTTTACGCCTTACCTCCCTTTCCTCTAATCCACAGAGTGTTGGTCAAGGTGCAGAGGGACAAGGCATGGATGGTTCTGGTATCCCCAAACTGGCAATGCTAGTTTTGATACTCTGATCTCCTCAGCAGGCCTCTATGATGACTGCCCCTATACCTGAACCTGCTGTCCTGTCACAAGGGGAAGGTTCTGCATCCAGACCTTCAGTCCCTGCACCTGACAGCCTGGTTCATGAGTGGCTAGAGTTCTAGTTTTCGGGTCTCTCCGAAGAGGTTGTCCATGTTGTGGAAGCCTCTCAGAAAGAGTCAACCGGTCAGTACTACACTTTAAATAGAAGAGGTTTTCCATTTGGTGCCAGGGCAGGGAGCTAGACACCCTGGCCTGCCCTTTGGCTACCATTCTGGATTACCTGTGGTCCCTCCCTCAGTCATGCCTAAGGTTGACGACCCTCAAGGTACACGTGGCAGCCATCTCTGCATACCAGGTGGGGGGTGGTATTCAGACGGTGGCACAGTAGAAGGTGGTCGAGCACTTCTTTAATGGCCTTGACCTTCTGTCCCCTGTGGTGCACGAACCACCATATTGGGACTTGTTGCTGGTACTGGCAGTGCTCATGGGCAAGCCATTCAAACCAATGCACAGGTGTGACATGTCGCACCTGTTGTGGAAGACCGCCTTCTTGGTGGCTATCACCTCTGCCAGAAGGATCAGTGAAGTCTAGGTGCTCTCGCTGGAGTCTCCATATTTGGTGTTCCCCAAGAACAAGGTTGTCTTCCACCCCAACCCAAAGTTCCACCCCAAGGCTGTGTCAGCATTTCTCCTTAATCAGGTGATTAACCACCACTCCAACCTCGGAGGGCAAGCAAAGGCTGCACACGTTGGACCTGAAGTGAGTGCTTGCTTACTATAAGGATTGTACAGCCGGAGTTCGGGGACAGGTTCACCAGCGATTTTGTTACCTATGCTGAAGCCGCACCTGGCAGACTGGCAGTTAAGCAGACAGTTGGCAGGTGGATTGTATCCTGCATCAACCTCTGCTGTAGGTTGGCTGCTAGGGAGCATCCCATAAGGCTCAGGGGTCATTCCACCAGACACACCTCTGCCTCAGTGGCTGCTTTCAGGGACGTCCCTATCCAGGAGATCTGCAGGGCTTCCACCTGGAAGTCAGCACACATCTTCATTTCCCACTACCACAGCAATCTTGAGTCACGCTGGGATGCTGGTTTTGGGACCTCAGTTCTCCAATCCTTGTTTGTCAGGCAGGGATGTGTGCCTTGCCCCCTCCTTCTGGAGAACTGCTAGGACTCTGCCAGAAGTGTGGATGGTGCAGCATATCCATGCCCCCTAGAAATGAGGGTTACTCACCTGTGACCGTAATTCTAGTAGTGGTATGTGGTGCACATCCACACAACCCACCTGACTTCCCCTGGCAAGTGGCACATGGATCCCTGCTTCTAGCGGCATGATCTGACGTTATGGGGTGGAGCCGAGGAGTATACCACCTGGGTGGGTGTGAGGAGCCTAGCTTGAAGACATTGTAGCTGGATTAAAAGGGGAAGGAAGACTACCAGAAATATGCATGTTCACCATATACCACTCCTAGAACTACAGTTACAAGTGTGTAACCCTCATTTATTAAGTGTCTGAAATAAAAACTCACTGAAGCTAATGTAGAAGAAAAGAAAGGATTTGTCCTCCTCTTCACCTGAGGAATATAGCTTTCTACAGAATAAACCCCTAGAAAAGCTTTTCAGACTTTCACCCAGCTCATGGAGTATGGGGATGCTCCAAACGGCAGCAGCAACACCACCTGATAGCAGTTCCCCTGGCTTTCTGGCTGCTGCAGTTCCTTCATGTGTGATAGAGGTTTCTGTAGGCACTACTAGCTCTAACACGGCAGACACTTTGGACCTGACTGCATTGATTTGGCAAGCCATAATTCTTTTTTTTATTTTTTTAACCAGGAGAGGGACACTAAGCTGAAAGCTTGTTTCCAGGTGTGACCTGGGAGCACAAGGAAGTTAAGTGACTTGCTCAGGGTCACACAGTATGCAAGTGGGGGCTGTGGGATTCAAACCCAGGTCTCCAGGTTTGCAGCTCAGAGCCTTAAACTACTGCGCTATACTGCCTGCTAATTTAAGCAAATACCTTCGAGATTTAGCAGAATCCAGAGGATATCGTGGTTGAAACAGCATGCGTCAGGGGGCTAAAGAAGACCTGGAACTTGCACTGGTAACACCAGCAGTAGCAACTGCAGGTGCAACAAAAGCCGGTGAAATTGAACCAATCCTACTGGAAGAGTGGGACAGGAGGGAATGGCTTTGGTGTCCCCCGAGCAGTTTGATTTTGGTGAATAAAACCTCGAAGGGCAGACAATTGACTTCTTGGGTGAGTCACTGGATGAGATTATGTCTAAGATGGACAACTTTGGTAGGAAATATAATGCTGTGAATGAGAAAGTGGACTTTTTGCAGAAAGATGCAGCAATCTCTGGAGAGGAGATTGAGACCATTTCATAACAAGTCAAAAAGTACCAAAACTGGTATTCCCACTTCCAGCAAAATTTCAGGAGTTGAGGCCAGAACAGCGAATCTGATTACAGACAGTTTTGACATGACTAGAACAATTGAAATGTTCGAGAATCAAGCCATGATTGTTGAGCTTCTTGTGTTCTGTGTCTCCTCCCGGACACACCTGGAAACGCGCTGATACCAACTCCTTATGACTTTCCTGGTAAGACTGTTGAAATAAATTGTAATGTTCAAGAATCAAGCCAGGATTGTTGAGCATCTGGTGGGACTTGAAGCTGGGTACCCTTGTACTTTGGATCTGTTCTCCCCCCCTCCCCCCACCCTGGTCACAGAAACAAGCTGATGTCCATGTGACTTTCCTGATAAAACTGTTGACATAAATAAATAATTTCTATATGTAACCCCTAGATGGCTCTATCCCAAGGGCTACTACCCCTGCCTGCTTGGCTACTAACAGGTTAAGGGGCCGGAGTTCCGAAACGGGTGCCTCCACCCAAAGGTCAGGGTTGGTTGGAGTCAAGCTAACCAGGCTACAGCCCTCTGGGACACTAAGACCCCCCTCTTTTCCCACTAGTGGCCCACACAATACACAATATGCACCTTCCCAACACCCCAGATATGCTTTGTACATACACTTATATTTGGCACTTACCCCAGGACTGGTTCCTTCAGCTTGACTCTGGGGACCCCCTGTAAAATAAGGTGATACAGTACCCAAGCAACAATGCAATACCTTCAACATAAACTGACACCACAGTCAATGTACATTGCAGAAAAAAACAGATCTGATTTATTCAGGGGTCTGTAACAAGGAGGGGGAATAATCAGGTTAATTGGCTTAAACACATTAACAATCACACTACTGTGCATGCACTTAGAGTCCAACTCAGTCAAACTCTCTGGGTACCCAGGATGAAGGGAAAGGCTAGCCAGGACTGTTGCCCAGGATAGGCTGGCGTCGCAGCTGGTTGGGGCCCTGTGATGGAAAAAGAACATGCACACACACAATTTGTAATCCGGAGCTGGAGGGCTCACTCAGTTCGTGGACACAGAACAACCCAAGAATCAGATGACACACTTTTGATTAAGAAAAAGTTGCAGGGAGCTACCCTGATTATTACTCATGGTACCCTGGCTGAACACAGGAGGGTTGATGGATGGACATTCTGGGTTGCCAGAGGACGCAGAGCCCAGACGAATTGCTTTGACATTGTTCTTGCTCAGGCAGGGAGCAAGGGCCGATACACTGGCTGGTCCCTTGTCAATGGATTTTCTCTGTGCAGCAGGGTAGGGAGACAAGGCGCTGGTGGCAGGGCCTGTCTGCAGAAGGCAACAATGGATTCAGTCCGATTTTAGCTGGGAAACAGCTTCCAGCCACTAGCACACATGTAACCCCTAGGTGGTGCTCTCCCAAGGGCTACTACCCCTGCCTGCTTGGCTAGTAGCAGGTTAAGGGGCCTGAGTTCTGAAATGGGTGCCTCCACCCAGAGGTCAGGGTTGGTAGTGGTCAAGCTAACCTGGGCACAGCCCTCCAGGACACTGTAACCCCCTTTCCTCTCTAGTGGCCTGAACACTGTACAATAATCACTTTCACAATACCCCTGATACACCACACAAGTACCCACACTGTTTGCACATACCACCAGGGCTGGTTCCTCTGGCTCAACCCTGGGACCCCTGTAAAACAAGGTTAAGCACAGCAAATAGCAACAGTACAGTACTTTGAGCACAAACTGGAACCACAGTCAGATTACATGCAGAAAAAGTTAGATCTGATTTATTCAGGGGATTTGAACAAGGGAGGGGCAAAATCAGGTTAATTAGCTTAAACGTTATATCAATCAAGCAGTTATGCATGCACTTTGAGTCCCCCCATGCAGTCCACCTCTGGGTACCCAGGTAGAGAAGAGATGGGCTAGCCAGGACAGTTGTCTGGGGTTGCAGCTGGTTGGGGCCGTGTGATGGAAAACACAACATGCACAGTACACAGTATTTGTAATCCGGAGCCATAGGGCTCAGTTCGTAAAGGAAACGAAACAACAAGACAATCAAATGACACACTCAGATTAAGCTGTTGTTGCAGGGAGCTACCCTGGTATTTACTCACTATACCCAAGACTGGACACAGGCTGGACGAAAATCGAGACTGCAGGTGGTTGATCTGAAATGCCAAGAGAAGCAGAGCCCACACAAGTCGCAGAGGTGTCGTTCCTGTTCAAGCGTGGAGCAGGGGGCTGATCCGCAGGCAGGTCTCTCGTTGATGGAGTCTCTGTGCAGTGGGTAGTCTGGCTGGGCCAGTCTGGCAAAGCCCAGAACGCATGGAGACAAGTTCGGAAGCAGTCCGTTTTGGGCTGGATACAGCTTCCAGCAAGCAGAACACAGTTCACACAGTGGGGAACTAACTCATAACCCACTAGCAGCTCATAGCACATTTACATGTATGGGAATTCTACGGTACCAGGCAAAGTGCTCCCCGGGCACAATCGCAAAGTCTCTGCACACACCAAGAGCTATGGGGTAGCTGAAACTCCTGACAGGCCGATCACATTCAGCCAAAATATTCGATCTTCTTCAGGTTGCGCCTGGCCCACTTCAGTAGCTTACTTTAGTCACACAAACTTGGATTTAGTCCAAAATAATTCTCTTCTCTCCCTCTCAGGAGCAGCACACCGGCATGTAGGCCAAAAACTTTGCCTTTTCATAGTTCTTCCATGCGAATCCACTCACGATTGCTGCTCAGAAACACTTCAGCTCCTTCTTGCTCAGCTTCCAGCTTAGTTCTAACTGAAAAGCTGCAAGCAGCCCGGGACTTCCACAAGATCCAAAAGATTTGGTAGGCTGATTTGACTGTCAGTCAAAGCGAGAGCTCCCCCTTCAGTTGCAAAAAAAGGCGTAAAAAGTTAAAACTGCAGTTCCTATAGATTTTGAATTCAGACAGCTCCTGCAGTCCAGCTACATTTTAGGTCCCACCAGAACTGATTGGTCCAATTTGCAGTCCAGGACCAAGATAGTGGAGACAAACAAAACAACCCTTGCTACAGAGAAAGCAGGTTAGACAAACTACATTATCATTATCACTGTAAATGATTTTCAGCAAATAGTTACATCTTTCAACAGAGCTGCCTCTCAGATTACTCACGCTGCAATTAGGCAGCTCTTAAGGAGACAGTACACAGAGGCTATACAAGCTCTGGTAATCACATTTAAACTGCTAAAACTCAGGACACCAGCCTGGCAGTGAGCATTTAGGCAAGCTGAAGGAATACTTTTTGGGAACCCCCATTTGTAGGGGGGGTTACACACAGTTCACAGAAGAAGGGGATTTAGATTGTGATCCCCCCCCCAGCTCATAGCACATTCATATGTACAAGCCAGCAACACACAGCCAACTAAATCACGATTCTCCTTCAGTACACCGTACATTTATATACCAGAATTCTACCTGTACCAGGCCAAATGCTCCCCAGTCACGATTGCAAGTCTCTGCACATGCTGGGAGCTCCGAAGTAACTGAAATTCCTGACAGGCCAATCGCATTCAGCAAAATCCTCTGTCTTCTACAGGTTAAGCCTGGTCCAAAATCAGCAGCTTGCTTTGTTCTCATAGAATTTGGAATTAGTCCGACAAAAGTTGTTTTCTCCCTCTCGAGGCAGAAATCAGGCTAGCAGGCCAGAATTCAGGCCTTCCACAATTCTACCACGTGAACTACTGCGCAACATGACCGCTCGAACACTCAGAGCTCCTTCTCTCTCAGCTTCCCACACAGATCTGGCTTCTTCTCCCTCTTCTGCTCATCATGCCCATAACTCAGGGCACAACTAAATAATTCAGAGCCATGGTCCGAAATAAAGCTCTCCATTTCTCTCCAGTTTTCCCCATTCAGGAAAGCTGAATGCAGGAAGGCCAGACTCAGCCTTCCCGCCAAGTCCACATGCTGCCCCATGGGGCAGCAGCTCCACGAGCTGCCCACTCTTCCAGCTCCATCTCAGTTCTGACCCTGTGCTCAGGCAGCTGGGAAATTTCCCTTCGGTCCAAAAGATCCTGTTGGCTGATTCAGCCATCGGTCACAACATGCTCCCTCTATAGGTGCAAAAAGGCGCCAACAGTCCAAAACCACAATTCCCAGAGTCTGGCTCCACATATTCCCTTAAGTTACAGGCTCCATTTTAGAGTCCTCCAGTACTGATTGGTCCAATTCTGCAGTTCAGGACCAAAATAGTGGAGCTAAACAGAAACAGTCCGGGCTGCAAGAAGGCAGGTTAGAGCAACTTACATTTTCATCACTGCTGTGGCAAATACTCTGCAAATAATTACATCTTTCAGCAGTGCTCCCTCTGCACAAGTAGCGATGGCAGAAATGGAGCGATTATTCAGCAGCCCGGGCGGGACTCGGGCATAGAAACACACAGTCCCCCCCTCCACATTAACTATAACTGCAGTCGGGCAGCTCTTGAAGAGACGGACGCAGAGGCACTTAGGCACTCTCATATAATTTCTGTTTAAAACAGCTGAAACACAGGACACTAACCTGGCAAAGGGTATTTAGGCACACCCAAGGAAGCTTTTTTGGTGACCCCCATTTGTAGTGGGGTTACATATGTTTTAAGTTAAATAGTATTTGTTGAAGTTTAGATGTTTTCAGTCTTTTGATGTGAACATTTATTATACAAGCAGTGACACAATGGGTGTGTGACAGGGTCGAATAAGACCCTGTTCCATTTGTTATGCAGAAAGGGTTAAAAGCAAGGATCTGTTCTATCCTCTCCTTTTCTGGCTTCTGTCTGCAGGACTGCACAATCAAATTTTTTTTTTGTGAGACCTAGAAATTAATCACTCTTACAATCTCACAGTTCACTCCCTTCTGCTATCTCTCTGCCTTCACGTGCTGTTTTTTTTTTATCTTTTCTTCCCCTTGCTTATCTGTGGTTATAAAATAAACGTGGATCTTTATGTGAAACTGGGTTCTTCGGTTTGAAAATATACGTACTACTTACATTGCTGAAATGATTGCAAAAAAGCTATTTGGAACTCAGAGGGTTACCCTTGAGACTCAGTTTGCTCAGACTTGTTTGCAAAACTTGAAGCAGGAGGCTAGCTTATGATACAGTATTCTGTTTTGTTGCACCTGCAAGGAAAGAAACCGACAAAGTTTTGGGACGTTTTGTGAAAACAGGAGGTATCTTAACTAGCTCAGGATGCAGAAGTTAATTGCCAGGCAAAAGACTTCTTGTAAAAGAGCAGCAATGTTTGTTGGAGAGCAGGAGAGAGAGACGGAGACTGAAATTTAGAGTTAGAGATACCCTTACTGGAACTGCCTGTATAAAAGCTATCCTGCACAATTTTATTGTTACTGAAAATAATAAAATGCTACTTGCGACTTTTATAACTGCTCCTGGGATTCCTGTGCTTCCTGACCTATGCCTCGATGACAGGGGTGTGCATTAGACAGTTCCAATGCACGGCCAGAGGGTGTAGTAAGGTGCAAGGTCACTGAGAGGGAGAAGGGACATGATTGAGACCTGTAAGTACAAGTATGCTTCAAGCATGCGTGGCATAGGCACGAATGCTTGATTGGTAGAGGAAAGGGAGTAGAGCTGGAGATTTGTGACCGAATAGGGTCCAGGGTGGAGAAATAGGCAGGGAAGCTAGGGCAGACTAGATGGGCCTACTACTCCTTTTCTGCCTACAAATTCTGATTCTGCGTTTCTTTGTGTTTAATATATGTTTGGATGTAAGTCCTGTTCGATGAAAGAGTCTTCTAATTTAGATAGTGGTTGGAACCATGATTGAGACGTGCTGATTTGAGCTGCAAGGTAGTAGTTTGTCTGGCATCGATATACGACCCTCTTTGTTTGGGTAGAATCAGTTTTTCATGTACACAGAAACAAAGAAGTTGATGGCAGATAAGGACTGCAAGGCCCACCCAGTCTGCCCGTTTCTTTTTCTGCCTAATGAATGTGCCATCGGCCTTTGCTCTGTCAATGGCCTATCTATTCATACTCATCTGTATTGCTCCCTTATGCCTATCCCATGCCAGTTTGAAGCCCTGCACTGTATTCATATCCACCACTTCCTGAAGTAGGCTGTTCCATGCATCCACCACCCTTTCTGTGAAAAAGAACATCCTCACATTACCCCTGAATCGGCCTCCCTCTAATCTCATGCTGTGTCCTCTTGTCCTGCTATTTTTCTTGTATTGAAAGATGTTAGCCTCTTTCACCTTGTTAATGCCCTTAAGGTGTTTGAATGTTTCGATCATATCACCTCTCTCCCTCCTTTGCTCTAGGGTATACATATTGATACTTATATACTAACATACTAAAATGCCAGCAGAATAGGCCTAACTGTCTTTCGGTCTGCTCAGCCCCCACCCTGGGAGCTGACCTTGATGCCCTCCTCACCTTCTCTGGCTTCTCCCTTCCCAGTTCCGGATATTCTCGCTGCATTGGATTTTGCTTCCAGAACCCTTCCCCTGTACCTGTCCCACCCCCTCTTGAACCCCTCCATCATCTCTGCCTCCACCAGCCCCCCTAGGCAGCGCATTCCATGGCTCCACCATCCTCTCAGTGAAGTAGCACCTCCTCCTTTCTCCCCGAATCTTCCCCCCTCCAGCTTCCACCCATGCCCTCTAGTGGCCCCCTCCTCCTTCCTTTGAAGCACCCTGACTGTTCCTCCCCTATTTACCACCTTCATTTACCTGAAGACCTCTGTCATGTCCCCCTGGTCCCTTCTCTCTTCCAATGTGTACATATTTAGCTCTTCGAGCCTCTCCTCATAGGTCCTGTCCCCCAAGCCCCAAATCATTTTGGTTGCCCTCCTCTGGACCCTCTCCAGGAGTTTAATATCCTTCTTTAAGTGTGGCCTCCAAAACTGCATGCAGTACTCAAGGTGCGGCCTCACCAAGCAGTTATACAGAGGGAGTATCACTTTCCTACTTCTGGAGGTGATCCCCCTAGCGATGCATCCCAGCATCCTGTTGGCCTTGGCTGCTGCCCTTCTACAAGTCTCCGAGTTGTTCATCTTGACATCCACCACCACCCCCAGGTCCCTGTCAGCCATCAAGACTTGTAGCATTCCCTCCCCAGGGTGTACACTTGGCCCGGGTTTCTGTCCCCCAGGTGCAGTACCTTGCATTTCCCTGCATTGAACCTCAGCTTCCACTTTCTAGACCATCTTTCCAGAGCCTCCAGGTCCCCCTGTAGGGCCACCTCCCTCCTCCCCATCCACCACCGCCCTCAGTTTTGAGTCATCCGCAAAGAGACTCATCTCACTCCTGATACCTGTCCTTATGTCAGAGACGTAGGCGTTGAACAGAAGGGGCCCAAGGACTGATCCCTGTGGGACCCCACTAATGACCGTCCTTGGGGATGATACATATGCTATTCTTTTTTTTTCTTTGATTCCATAGAAGAGTTACTGTTTTCTTAAGATTTTGAAAACAAGAGGGTTATATTTGGATAGGGAGCCATTAAAATAAAAATAAGTTTCAGTAAAATATTCATTTAATACCACTGACTGCTGATTAATGTAAGTGGAAGGGAGGTCCATGTGGGAACTGTCAGCAATAAAAGTCTCGCATCCAAGTGTGAGGCTGATCCCAGTTTGCACTTTGTATACAAAAACATTTTTTTTTTACTTACTGTTAGTGGTGATAAAGGGCAGCCTTGTCTTTAGTTACTCAAAAGTTATCCGAATGTTTTTGTTAGTTTTGATTTTGTCCGTCGGGTTGTGGTATTGCAATATTGTCCAATTTGTGTGCCTGCCAAATCCAGCCTTTAACAACATCTGGTATATATATTCCTATACTACCCTGTCAGAAGCTTTTTCAGCAGCAACTGCTAGGAGAATTACGCCTTGATTTGTACTGTTAGTCATATTACATTTATTGTTCTTCTACTGTTGTCGGAGATACAAGGTCCTTTGATGAAGCCATTTTGGTCCTGGAGAATTAGGACAGACATATATTGTTTCTTCTCTTAATTCAGGTGTTTTAGAAAATATTTTTAGATTGGTGTTTAAAACTGAGATGGGTCTGCACGAAGAACAGGATTGCGGATCCTCGTCTTTTTTCATAGAAGACATGAATATTTGTCTCTTTAAATCTGTCCAGTATTGCTTCAGTCATGTTGCAATAGTTAAAAAAAAAAAAAACAACATAGCTGGTGGGACAGTGCAGCAGTAGCACTGTGGCTTGTGATGGTGCCACCCCAGGTTCGGAGATGAGCCGAGAGTGTCAGAGGGCTGGCTGAAAGGAGGATGGTAGAGCATCCTGAAGACAGATCTCCAGAGTGGGTGGGAGACGGGAATCAACAACAAGGTGCCTCCTGGTGGTGGGCGGGAAGCAGTGATCCTGGGGACCTTGCAGCGGCAGGGATTGGTGCAACGTAGTGGACATCAGCAGATAACATAGAGGAGCAAGTGGCATGCTCCATGATGTCATTAGAGGAGCAAGTGGCACACTCCATGATGTCATTAGAGGAGCAAGTGGCACACTCCATGATGTCATTAGAGGAGCAAGTGGCACACTCCATGATGTCATTAGAGGAGCATGCGTGACACTCCATGATGTCATTAGAGAAGCAAGTGGCACACTCCACGATGTCATTAGAGGAGCATGCGTGACACTCCATGATGTCATTGCACATCTTCTCCCTCTAGGGGAAACTTGGAAATTGGACAATGGCACCACTGGCTGGGCAGATGAAGCTCCTTCTTGCATGCCACATCCGGCTCCATTCTCAGTTCACCTGGACTCTGGGGGATCTCGGTCTTCACCTCCGCCTGCGACTTACCAGATTTATGGGGAGTCGCTGGAGGGGCTGAATGATACCCCACCGGGGGGGTGCAAGCTGAGGGGGACCAAGTCTGCTGGTGAGTCACTGGTGGACCTGGGGACGAGAGCTCCAGGTGGAGGAGTCTGGGAGAGACGGGACAGGGCTCTGGAGTGAGGTGGAATGAGGTCCTGGCTAGCAGAAAAGGAGGATAAATAAAATTGAAATGGTTAAAAAGTTCTGTTAGAATCTGTGCTGTTTCCTCATGGAAAGTTTTGTAGAATTTGATTGTAGAGTCATCTGGTCCCAGGGCTTCTCTTCTTGGGAGAGGATCAGTTGTAGTTTGTAGTTCATGTTCTGTAATGTGGTTTTCAAGACTTTTTATTAGTTCAGGTTTCTAGAAACTGTTGTCGCTGAGGGGTGTATTAGTGTATAATGATTGGTTTAAGCGAAAAAAGGGACAAGAATGATAGGCTTGTTAGGCTTAGGAAGGATGATGGGTGGAAGAGAACGGGGAAAAGCAAAGGTACTGAACAAATACTTCTGTTCCGTCTTCACTAGGTAGAAAGACTGACCGGTAACTGTAGGGGGAGAAGAGGAGCTGGGGGATGAGGGGAGCATGAATGTGGTGGTAGAGGAGAACAGAGTGAGGGATGGGCTGCTAGCAGTGAAGGTGGACAAATCACCAGGCCTGGATGGTATACACCCAAGGATACTGAAGGAAATGGCAAAGGAGCTTTCGGGGCCACTCACGGACCTGTTCAATAGTTCACTAGAGCCGGGCGTGGTACCACAGGACTGCAGAATGGCACTTGTGGTGCCCCTCCATAAGAGCGGCCCAAAGGATGAACCAGAGAATTACAGATCAGTCAGTCTGACCTCAGTTGTGTGGAAACTCATGGAGACGATATTTAAGGAAAGGTTGGTTGAGTATCTAAGGAGTATGATCTCCAAGATGTGAGGCAGCACAGGTTTATGGGAGGGAGAGCATGTCAGACAAATCTGATTGACTTCTTTGACTAGGTCACCAAGACAGCAGACAAGTGCCATGTGGAGGAGTTCCTACATCTGGACTTCAGCAAGGCCTTTGACTCTGTGCCCCACCAGAGGCTGATTTGAAAGTTGGCAGATCTCGGAGTGGGGGAGAAGATGACCAGATGGGTAGAAAACTGGCTGGGGAACGGGACTTAGAAGGTGATAGTGGGGGAAGAGTTGCCAGGCAATAGGCAGGTCACCAGTGGGTTCCCGCAGGGCTCGGTGCTGAGACCGGTGTTGTTAAGTGTCTACATCAGTGACAGTGGGGATGGCAATAAGGGCAAAATGTGCTTATTCGCGGATCACACCGAGCTCTCTGAGAGGATGGACACAGCTGAAGGGATACAGAACCTATAGGGACGATATGAAAAGGCTTGAGAAATGGTGCAGGATTTGGGAGCTTGGCTTCAATGCCAGGAAATGCAAAGTGATGCCCATTGGAGCCACATAACCCAGGATGGAGTGCTATCTGGGAGGGATCTGGATATTTGCAACAGAGGAGAACGATCTGGGAGTGATGATCACTAGTGACCTAAAGCACTCTGCACAGTGCAAGAAAGGCAGCAAGGGCAAACAAGATGCTAGGATGCATAGACAGAGGGATCAGTAGTAGATGAGAGGAGGTTATACTGCCCTTGTACAGGTCACTGGTGAGACCACATCTGGGAGTATGGAGTACAGTACTGGTGCCCACACAGGACATTATCCTGCTGGAGACAGTCCAGAGGAGGGCAACAAAGATGATCGCGAGTCAGCAGGGCAAAGCATACGAAGAGAGGCTGAGGGCCTGAACATGTACTCCTTGGAGGAGAGGAGGGAGAGAGGGTACATGATTGAGACCTTCAAATACTTCAAAGGGATAAATAGGGTAAATAAGGAGGGTCTCTTCAAGCTGTGTGGCAACTGTAACATGAGGGGACATAGTCTTAAGCTGAGGGGGGAGCTTTAGGAGGGAGGTTAGGAAGCACTTTTTCACTGAGAGGGTGGTGGCCAGTTAGAATGCACTGCTGGAAGAGGTAGTATCATTGAAGACGGTGGGAAGCTTCAGGAGGGGCTGGGATAGACATAAGGGGAAAGTAAGGATCATGGGAGGGCCAGATGGAAAGGATTGGAGAATTTGGGGTTCAGGGTCAATAACTTAAGCTGTTGACCCTGCAATAGCTGCAGACTAGATAGACCAAATGGCCTTATTCTTCTAACTTCCTTATATGTTCATAATTTTAAATTGGTTGCCTACGGTTGAAGGCTCCACAGCCTGTGACCGGGCGTGATCTCCCCTGACTGGCGGTGTGGCAAACACCTCTGGCTGCCGCCCACCTCGTCTGCTCTCTCCTCTGAAGCTGCTGCAGTCCCCTATGCTTGAAGGCTCCATAGCCCGGGTGCGATATCCCCCGACTGGTGGTGCCACAAACACCTCCAGCTGCCACCCGCCTCACCTGCTGTCTCCTCCGAAGCTGCTGCAGTCCCCTACTCTTGAAGGTACGGACCTCGCAACACAGAATCCCGGCCCTTTTTTGAGCCAGGGTGCCTTTCTACCGCCTCTCTCCTGACTGGTGGCTGCTGCTCTGTGGTCCACATCTGATTGGCTCTGTGCCGTGACTTCAGACAATCAGATTGTGGGCACTGAATCCCAGCCCTGCAGGCTGCCTGGATCTCAACTTGTTACGGCTTTCCCTGTCCTAATTTCCGGCCACCCTTGCCCGGCCTCCCAGTGGCTCATGGAGCTCTCTGGACTGAAATTTTAGGACAAATTCGGAATCAAAAGCACATTGCTCAGGCTAGTCAGACACCTCTCATTTTTCTTTTGCTAGTGGTACACATTCTTTATTTACTGTGTTTCTGCTTGCTAGAAGAAAATTTACTGCCCTATTTTATGTCTGATTTTGACATGTACTCCAGCTAGTGTCTGCTTAGTCTAAGTGAAGAATTTTAAAACTGTACTCTGCCGCTAGCCTGTACTTAATTATGTTTTTTTCCCTCTTCAGCCATAATTCCTTTACCAAAAAGGTGAAACTTTTTTTTTTAAACTTGTGTAGTTTATTGGGATCGCAGGGCTGATCTCTGAGTATTTCTACTGCCTAACTGCTTTCTACACTGATCTGACCTTTTTACTCCGTAGCTCCTTATTTCTGAATTTTCTCTACTACTTTTCTGTGTTACTCTACCCTTCCTCCAACTACACTTACAATCCTCTCATCTCTGACTAACTCTCTCTGACTCAGATCCCCCACCCCACCTCACCCTCCTCTTTTCTCACACAGTTCCAGCCCTTTCTCGGCTCTTTACCGACCCCTGATTATAGCTCCTTTGTGTTCTTTTGTGCTCTGTCTTGTCCTTCCCGATTTAGCTTAGGCACCACGTCCTGACCCCTGCTTTGTCTGTCCTTTTGTCTATCCTGTCTACACCCCAAACAGACAAATCCCTCTAATTTCATGTATTTGCTCTCTTTCCTCCCACAGGCTCCACAGCCTGTGACCGGATGCGATCTCCCCCAACTGGCAGTGCGGCAATGCCCTGCCGCCGCCCGCCTTGTCTGCTCTCTCCTCCAAAGCTGCTGCAGTACCCTACACTTGAAGATACTGACATCACAACACAGAATTCTGACCCGTTTTTGAGCCAGGGTGCCTTTCTACTGCCTCTCTCCTGACTGGTGCCTGCTGCTCTGCAGTCTACATCTGATTGGCTCTGTGCCATGACTTTGGCTAGTCAGATTGTGAGCACTGAATCCCAGCCCTGCAGGATGCCTGGATCTCAGCTTGTTGTGGTGTTCCTGGTCCTAATTTTCTGCCACCCTTGCCCGGCCTCCCGGTGATTCATGGAGCTCCTTGGGCTGAAATTTTCTGCCTCCCCTCCTCCCCCACCCATCACTTTTTAAATACAGTTGCTTCCCCCTAACCTGTCTGTTGTGCTGTCTTGCAGTTGGCTGATGCCTAGTCAGGACAGTGCTTTTAAAGGAGCAGTAAACTGTATTTTGTCCACTAAGTGACAAGCACTCCTTCCTACATCTTTGTTCCTCTACCCAGACACTACAATCATGATCCCTACCTTGTCTCTATTTTTCTTATGTATCATCGCCTATCTGCCCACATCTCCCGTAGCCCCCAGCCCACTACAGGGGTGCCCCTTCCCCTCCCGCGCACCCTGCCCCCCCGGTTCCATCCTCTCTTCCTATCCTGGCCTACTAAAACGCCCCTCCACACACCCTCCTATCATGTAATCTCACCATGTTTCTTGCCTACCCACTCATGTTGTTGCCTCACCCAAATTCACTGTGTCAGGCATTCTCCCTGCATTCTCAATACCATCAAGGGCCGTAAACTGCCAGCCACTTACTCGGTGCTCTTTTTCCTTTTGTTAATGGTCGGAGATATTGAGATGAACCCTGGCCCACCGGTGCCCAAAATGCACATACACTCACACAAAGGCCTGAAAATAATGCACATGAACATTAGGAGTCTCCTCCCCAAGCTGGACACTTTAAATTGCTGGCTAACACAAAATTCCCCTGACATCCTATGTAACTGAAACCTGGCTCTTTGCAAACACGCCTGACTCATCTATCTCCATAGCAGGATACCAAATCCTAAGACAAGATCGTGGCAAGAGAGGAGGTGGAGTAGCTATGGTCATCAGACAGAACCTCTCTTTCTCAGTCACCTAAAGGAATCCTGTTTAGATTCCCATGAAGTTCTTCTGGTAAATTTCTCCCTACCACATACCTTCCCACCTTTGTCAGGGTTGATTGCGTTTCCCCCAGCTCAGTCAGGAGGCACTAACAGCTCTTATCTCCACCATCCCACCACTGGCTCAATCTGGAGAATTAATACTGTTATCACCCTCGTCTAAGTGCGCGACCTCCAAGCTCTAATCCCTCAACCTTATGTAGTTGATTTCAGAACCTACCCGATACAATACCCGCTCCACCAACCACTCCCTCTTAGACTGGGTCCTTTCTTCCCACCCTCATCGTATGTCCTCTGCAGGTGTCCTCAACCCTGCCCTAAGTGGCCATTGCATCACCTATTGTATAAGGAAAATACATGCTCCTAAATCTGCCCCAAAGTACATCGAAACTCGCCCACTAACTTCCAAAGATACGAACTCCCTCTATCGGACCTATACAATGCCAATTGGGTACCTGTATTTACAACCCCCTCAGTTGATAATGCCCTAGCACAGTTCATTAAAATCTTCAACTGTGTTCGGGACCACCATGCCCCCATCAAAAGAGCCAGGGTCCAGAAGTGTCACCACCCATGGATCACTGCCCCTACAATTGCCGTGCGCAAGGCACGGGCCAGAGCCTGGTCTACCTATAAGTCCTCTCCCTCCCCTAGTTCAAGGCAAGTGTATAATACGATTAGTAATGCCTGCACAAAGGTAATTCATGAAGCCAAGGCAGATTACTTCAAGAATTTCTTACATTCAGCACATACATCCTCCTTCTGGAATATTGTACACTCCATCATCAATCGACCCCATCCATCGACCACCCCTACCCTAAAACACAACAGCACCAAAGTTACAGACCCCATCCAAGTGGCAGACACCCTAAATTCATTTTTCACCACCTTTGCCACACCTGACCAAGCTTCATCTACTATGCCACCTACCTCATATTCTTCCCCTAAGCTCTTACCTGGACAGAGCCTCCAGTTAGCCCCTACCTTCTCCAGTGAAGTTCTGCATGCCCTACAATCCCTCGACACTACCAAATCCAGCCCGGATGGCTGACATCCTAGCCTTCTACATCTCTTCACCCCTGCTATAGCTTTCTCACTCACACACATTATAAACTTGTCCTTCTCTTCGGGAGTTGTTCGCATAGCATGGAGATCAGCATGCATTATCCCCCTCCTCAAAGGAGGGACCCATGTTTCCCAGAAACTACCGCCCAATCTCCCTCCTTCCTGCTGTCGCAAAACTCCAGGAATGGCTAGTACAAGCCAGGTTGACTAAATTCCTCTCCCCCACAAATTTCCTCTCCCCCTGTCAATCTGGTTTTAGAAAAAAACACTCCACTCTATCATCCCTCCTCCAAGTCACAGGCCATATTCAGTCTGCTGCGGATAAAGGCCATTTTACAGCCGTGGTCTTCATTGACCTGGCAAAAGCATTTGACTCAGTATCCGACTCTCTCCTCCTGGACACCCTGGAGGGCACTGGGCTGGTCTCCCTCGCCATCCAGTGGTTTAAGTCATACCTCACTGGCAGGCTTCAGTCAGGCAAAATTGCAAACTCTTCCTCCTCTCCTCTCCCCATTGCAGCTGGTGTCCCTCAAGGCTCAATCCTTTACCCACCCTGTTTTCTGTCTTTATAAACAATGTCCCCTTTGCCTGTTCTATATCCCGCATACATATGTACGCGGATGACATCATAATATATGTCTCCGGCCCCAATCAAACCACTATCCTCCCTATGCTACAACAAGATTTCCACTCAGTTCAAGCTTGGTTTCAGTCAAAGCAACTAAAGCTTAACACTTCCAAAACTGTCTCTATGACCTTTGACACCACGCAAAGACTTGCCAAAGCTACAAATACCTCTCCAATAACATCTTTTAATGGCACCCCTCTTTTTTTTTTTTTTATTGCTCCCTCCCAGCTCCAGGATGGCCTCTCCTTCAGGCCACCTATGCCCTCCGTGCCACACTGCCTTGGATCAGCCACCTCTTCACTCCATATTGCAGCCCCCTGGGTAACCCCCGGACGTAACCCTTCGCCAGGTGGGTCCCTCTCCTCCAAGGGGGAAGGCACCAGTGGGGAATGGCACCCCTCTTAATGCTGTCCCTTTGTACAAGTGTCTTGGGGTCTGGCTGGACCCGCAGCTAAATTTCTCTACCCGAACCAACTACATAACCAGCAAACTCCATCCAAAGCTTGGTATTCTTTATCGAAATAAAGACTCTCTACCTCTCCATGTATGCAAGGAACTTCTAACTAAAATGATCCTGCCTGTTATTGATTATGCAGATATTGTATACTGCACTGCACCCTCCACCTCACGCTCTCGTCTCGACTCCCTCTATTGCGCTTTTTGTTGTTTTACCTCAAACTCTCCTTACAGATCTCATCACTGTTCTCTACTGTCCTCTCTAAACCTCCCCCTGCTGGCACACAGATGCGAAGTCCACTCTTTATCTTTCGTTTCTAAATACTGGTTCAACCAGCTCCCCTCATCTATCTCTTCACTCCTCAAGCCAGCCGCCGACTCGTCATACTCCCTATGCTGTAGGGACTCATGCTCTTTCTCTCTCCCCACTCCCTCCTAGAACATGGGCAAATCTGCCTTCCTTTACTGACTCCCCTCCCTTTGGAATACACATGCTCCTGAATTACGCAACTGTACCACTCGCTCATCTGTCAAAATGCAGCTGCGGCTCCTACCTTACTCTACCCGCTCCCATTAACTCCTCTTAGCTTTGTATTGTCTATCCCTCCCTAAAAGCGGAGCTTTGTACCACTTTCACCTTGTAGCAGTTGTCTCACTGCTCTCGAACCCAGCCCAAGCTGAGACACACTGTCTTCCTGTTGCAAGCATTTTAGTGGCTTTTTTTTGTTTTTTTACTGTACCAGTATTTTTCAGTTCTGCTGGAATATGATTATCGCTGTATATAGTGTATATTTGCTGTATATTTTGTATTATTGCTGTATTTCATCTTGTATTTGATTTCTGTCTCGTATAATCTCCCCTACCCTAATCCCCCGTGTGATGAGCCCTGGCTCAGTGTGCCTTTCCCGGTCACCAAATGTTTAAATAAAATAAAAATAACAAATATCCTTTGGCCAGTACTGTATATCATTATGTTCATCCTTTATGCTTATTATTGCTTTTTGTTCCTCCTCTGTTTTTAATTGCCATGATTGTAATTTTTTGGAGCTTGTTGGCTAAGTACTGGTAATTCGATTGACTGTGAACAATTCGTTTTTTAGTGTTTCTTGTACTCAGTGAATTATACGCTTCTCTTGTTTGTATTAATGTGTTGTAAATATTTGTATTTAATGTTGAGATGTTTATACTTTCTAGGAGCTGGATTTGCACTTCTGATTGATTTAAGTGTTTATACACTCATTTTTTGTATGTTGATTAGGATATACCCCTTACCCAGTCCTTAAACACATCCCAGAGGATTAGTAGACAAACATCCTCCTTGGAGTTATTAACATAGAAACATAGAATTTGATGGCAGATAAGGACCACTTGGCCCACCTAGTCTGCCCATTTCCCTACCTAATGGATAAGCTGCAGATGCTAGTTAACCAACAGCCTACTTCCTCCTCCCCCCTCTAGAATTGCCTCATGTCTGTCTCATGCATTCTTGAATTCCCCCACTGTTTTTGACTCAACGACCTCCTCAGGAAGGCTGTTCCATGCATCCACAACCCTCTCCATGAAAAAATACTTCCACACATTACCCCTGAGCTGTCCCCTCTATCTTCAAATTGTGCCCCCTTGTTCTTGCACATCTCTTTTTCTGAAAGATGCTACCCTCTTGGACTTTGTTGATTCCCTTGAGGTATTTGAAAGTTTCTATCATGTCCCCCCTCTCCCTCCTTTCCTTGAGGGTATACATAATGTATTCATACAGAACTTCTATATATCTGCCTTTAATTGTGTTGTAAATCAGGGGTCCTTGAGCAGGGTCTGATCCATATGCTGTTGTTTGTATTGACTGTTTCCTTGTTCTGATTTAATTTGCATTATACTTGGAGAGTGATCTGATATTGTGATTCCTGGACATTCAGTATCTTCTGTTTGGTGCATGACCAATTCCAATATGAGATAAAAAGTTAGTTTGGGAGTAAGATTGATGAGTGCTGAGAACAAAGAGTATTTCCTGTCTTCCAGATATAATGTTCTCCGAGGGTGTGTAAGTTTGAGGTCTTGTTGTTAAGGACACCGAGGCAGGGGGAACATCATGTGTACCCCCCCTCCAGGAGAATTTGCTTCTCTGGTCTCCCATCTGCATGGATGGTGGAGAGATTCCTGGCAAGGACATTGGGTGTCCTGGAAATGCAGGGTGGACTGTCCATTGATAGCAAAGATCCTTGAAGCCGTCTTAGAGGCTGGAGCACCTGGGTGTGGTGTTCCAGTTGGACAACAGGAGGTATTTTCACTGCACTTCCAGAAAAAATGTGGTTTTGACTTAAGAGATTCAGTGGCTAAGAGCCCAGTCAGCGGTCTCTGTGCTCAGATTGCACCAGTCTTATAGGCTTAATCACAACAATGGTAGAAGTAGTGCCATGGGCACAGTTCCAATTACGGACTCTGCAGAGTGCAGGATGCTGACGTATTGTTCCCAGGTTCAGAAAGAATACTAGAATCTGACCCACTGTCTCGGTGAGTGCTGCAGTGGCTTGCGTTGTGGGAAAATCCTGACAGTCTCAGCATGGGGATTTCTCTGGCAGCTCCAAGAGAATTGATTCTGATAATTCAGGCCAGCCTGCTGGACTTGGGTTCTGTTCTGGCTCAGATCCCAGCTAAGAGGGCCTGGTGCCGCCAGGAGTGGGAACTTCCGATATTGGGCTAGAAATGAGAGCCATATATCTCTCTGCCCTTTTCTCAACCAGAGCAGTCCACGGCGTTGAAGGTAAGGTCAAACGATGCCGTCACTATGGCATAAACTGTCAGGGGAATACAGAAAGCACAAGCATGTTCGAAGAAGCTACCAGGGTCCTGCAGTGGATGGAGACCAGCATTTTGTGTCTTTCTATAGTGCTCCTGGCGGGGAATGAAATGTACAGGCCGACTGGCTTCTTTGGGGAAACAGTTCATCCAGGGGAACAGTTCTGGTGCTATATGGCCTGTAACGGTGCCTCCAGGCAGAGATGGTGTATGCCTTGTACCAGTGAGGGGATCTTTACAGAGCATACTTCTTTCTTCCAGAGGGGCCTGGAAGGCCGTAGTTCTACCACTTTCACTAGTGTCCAAGTTGTTGCAGAACATCAGGTGGCTAAGAGGAAGTTTCTTCTGATAGCTGGACAAGCACAAGAAGACCATGGTTCTCCAACCTAGTGAGTCCAGCACAGCAGACCATTCCAGCTCCCGCTTTGCAGGGATCTTCTTGGTTGAGGTCTCCATTCTGCCCTCAACCCAACTGCAGTGCAGTTGGCAGTTTAGTTCCTGTAAGGAGGAGACTATTATGCAGGGTGTTCCCAGGAAAGTGGTGGTCATTCTCACAGCTCCCAGGAAAGCCTCTGCATTAGCTGTCTTTAATAGTGTATGGAATGTTTTCCACATTTATTTATTTATTTGAATTTTGGTAACTGGGTAAGCCCACTGAGACCATGCAGTCCCTTTTTCAGGGGCGACCCGGGGGAGGGTAAAGAGGATAAGGAATACAAAAATATAAGCAAAGCCATGTACATACAATAAGTGAGCACTGATAAAGAGGAATATAAAATAAAGAGGAATACTAGAATATAAACAAAGCTGTATACATACAATAAAAGCACTGTTATAAGAGGAATACAAAAATTAGGATCCTAAAGCCTAGTACAGTGTGAATCAATGCTACCCAATGTACACAAAATAAAAACAGTGATTTCAGGGAAAAGGGGAATGGTGGTGCAGTACAATGCAGAATCAGGCAATTAGGACCACATTATGTACAGCAGTTATGCAAAATAGTGCAGGACAAATGAACAATTCAAATCTAAAAAGACAGGCTGTACCACATGTAGTGGGGGTAGGCTCAACAGGATGAAACAGACATGAGCACAGATATATACGGGGTTATTTAGGTAAAGCAGGAGCAAATTCCTAAATCATATAGGTGGTTGTGTAATGCACGTTTGAAACTGGGGAGGGAAGTGCAGGAGAGGATAGCTGGAGAGAGGGCATTCCAAGCCCTGGGTGCAGCGTAGGCAAAGGATCTCCTGCTTGCAGCTAGGTGAGTCGACGGCACTGTTAACAGTGGGAGAGAGGAGGAGCAGTGGATCCAGCAAGCTGATTTTCTTACAATAATATTAGATAGACTCTGAGTGTATAGGTGGGTGAGCTTATAGGTAAGGCAGAGGGAGGTATACTGGAATTTATGTTCCAGTTGTAGCCAACCCAGAGATGTTAGTACAGTGCAGTGATGTTGCCGGGGAGGGCAGTTCTGGAGCCAAAACGTCCTGTCCTATGATATAATTGCTTTAGTTGGTTCATAAGGGAGGATTTAAGTGATAGAAATAGGGGGGAGCTAAAGAAAAGTAGAGGAAGGAGAGAAGCTGAGGCAATTTTTAGACAAGATGCACCAGATAGTAGGGGGTGGAGCTGGTAGAGCAGGCCCAGCTTTTGGTGAAGAGTTGTGTTGGTTTTGTTGACATGGGCCTCAAAGGAGAGGCTTGGGTCAAGCAGGATGCCGAGATATTTAAAAGAGGTGTACCAGTTCTAAGGGTTCACTGTTGCGAGTGATGCTGGAGAGTTGGGGTAAGTGATCTGTTCTGTAGGTGTGCGGGAGGAAAAGCATAGATTTAAATTTTTTAGTGTTCAGGAGCAATTTGTTTGCCAGGAACCACGCCTCCAGTTGAAGGAAGTCGGGGTTCAAATGTTGACTGAGCCATGAGAAGTCGGCAGAGGACCTGTATATGATGGCATCATCCACATAAAGCTGAACAGATGCTCCACTGCAGGAAATAGACAGCTCATTGATGATGAATAGTAGTGGCCCCAGGATAGAACTCTGGGGAATGCCAAGGGAAATGGGACTGAAAGAAGAGTAGCAGTTGGACCACCTAACATTTTGGGAGCGGCCTGTGAGGTAGTCTTGAATCCAGGTTGTGGAATATTGATCTAGCCCCTTTGAAATTAGTTTCTGTATTAGCTGTTCATGGTTCGCTACAACAAAGACTTTGGTGAGGTCCACAAGGATGGCCGCAGTTGCTTGGCCCCAGTCCAAGGTGAGTTGAATGTCCAAAGTGACCTTAATGTGAGCAGAGAGAGTGCTATGATTTTTACGGAAACAATGTTGGCATGGGGACAGAAGTTTTTATTGTTCTAGATAGTCATGTAACTGACTGTAAAGAATTAGTTCTTGTACTTCAGCGAGGTGACAAAGTATAGAGATGGGTCTATAATTTTCAACTGGTGAGGTTGATCCCCCCTTGTGAATTGGGATGCCTAGGGCTGACTTCCATTTGGTGGGGACTGTTCCCTCTAGGAGGGATCTGTTGATCAGATCTCTGACCGGAAAGCCAGTCCCCATTTTAAAAATCAGGGCTCAAGAGTCATGGCCGGGTGAGCCATTTTCCTTGAGGTTACTCAATAATTTGAGAACCTCTTTGTAGGAAGTTAGTTTGATATGGAAAAGCCCAGTAGGGGTTCTAGGAGGATTGGTGTCAGGTAAGGGGTGGCAGTGTTGAGGTGTAGTGAATTCAGATGTGTAGGTGCTGAGGTCGGTGAAAAAGTTGCTAAGGCCTTTGGCTGTAGGGGAAGGGCTGGAGAATATTTTATCTTTGGAGCTGAGCTAGAGGTATAGGACCATCCAAGGCTGCAACCCCAGAAATGTTGGCTTTTGCAGGCAGGAGTGGACTAGATCTGGCATATAGTACTCGACAGCAGCAGATATCCGCATTCGGTGCAGTGTTGGTAAAGCACATCCATGGGTTCGTTCCTGGGAACCAACTTGGATGTTATCCATTCTCCTCAGGACAGTTAGCAGGAGTAAACTGGCTTTTCATCCACCAGCTCCCCCATGGGATGTAAACTTTGTGCCACACACACTGTGCATGGTGTCCTTAATGACACCCTCACAGGAGTCAACAGGCATCCTGTCTTACAAGGTGTTACTTCAATGGCATCAGCTTGGCTAGTAAGATTAGTGAACTTGAGGATTTTTCACTTAAAGAATCTTACACATAAATGCATAAGGATAAAGTGGCTGTCAAGGCAGTACCATCCTTATTCCTAAGGTTCCCTTAGCCTCTCAGGCAAACCATGTGGTTTGCCTACTGTCATTCTGTTCAAGTCTGGTAAGTCAGACAGACAGGACATGTAAGACTTAACTGAAGAGGACGGAGGAGTTCAGAATGTCTGAGAGTTTGTTCACTCTAACAGGTTCGTCTCCTGTTGTTCTGTCCAAAGCTGAAAACTCCAAAAGACAAGGAGGTTCGTAAACTGAATTTGCACAGGACACTTACGACTTGTCTGAGGACGACATAGGAGTTCAGAAAGTCTGGAAATTCTATCTTAATAGGAGCGGTGATGAAAGATCTGAAGGCTTCTATGGCAGTCTTAACCAGATGGGTAAAAGCTTGCATCGTCAAAGCATATGTGGTTGAGCAGTAGAGAGCATCCGCTCTAAGAGGGGCATATTCTACTAAGGTGTTTTGCTACATTCTGGATGGAGAGAGGAGAGGCCTCTGTGTTGGAACTGTGCAAGTGGATATGGTATTTCGTTCACATTCACTACAAACTACAAATTGGATGTCCACAGATCTGCCGTTGCGGCCTTTGGGTGCAGACTTTAACAGGTTTTGGTTACAAACATGTGTAGGGCTCATGGGCAGACTGGATGGGCCAGGCGGTCCTTATCTGCCGACAATTTCCGTTTCTGTGTTAGTAGATGAGGCTAATACAGTACTTAGTCTGTATGGATTTTATATGGGACAGTACCCCCCAACCCAGTTTTGGAATGGATACTGCTTTTTAGAACCCGTATGTATTAACTCCCCATTGACAACATGGAACGATACAGAAAAGAGAAATTCCATCATACTTACCGTAATTTCCTTTTCTGTTTTCTGTTCAGTGTTGTCAGTGGGACCTCTCCCATGAGCCTCTGGCTCCTGTTGAAGAATATCATCTGATATTCTAGGAATTTGGATGTCAGCAAAGATAAATTATTGTGAAAACAGGTGAATATCAGGAACTGTCTGCTAACCAGGGATATCCCTAGGATCTTCCTGAACTTAGTCTTTGTCTTATAATCACACCTCTGGGTTCTAAATCGGAGGTGCTAGGAGCCTGCGGGAGCCAAAAACTTTCAGGAGGGCCGGTGCCGTGGTAGAACCGTGCATGCGCTGTGCCACAAGATTGTTTGCACCATATAGGCTATCTCAGCATCAATCCTCCAACCCTCAGTTCCTTCTTTCCTGCCGTCGAGTGCATTTTAGTGATGTCGCTCGCTCGCCAGGAGTAAAAAAAAATTCACGTCTATACAACAGCAGCTTTAGTCGTTCAGTTTTGTTAGTTTTACTGTTATTTTAAAAAAAGAAGAAAAGAGAAATTTCTCTCAGCCCTGCACATCGAGTGAGTTGACCATGGACGATCTTATCTGTGTCAGTCTTCACCATTCACCACAGATGGGTACTGGCCGGAGATCAGAACCCCGCGGGAGCCTTTTTTTTTTATTTAAAAAGGATAGGCAGAACTGACGCAGCATTGGCGCCGCTACCGAGGCCGACGTGCTACATGGCTCTCGAGGATTAGCCTGTTGTGTCACTACTGCCTGCCTACCAGTTCTTCATCTCCACCCGAGGTCGCCTCGTGGAAGCCTGTGGAAGAAGATTTCAGTAATTTTACGCCTTAGCCTTTCTCATCGACAGTCCGTCTGTTCCTGCTAGTTCTAGTCTGCCATACTCGATGTCGCTGATAAGATCTTTCCATTTATTTTAGTTTAGCGACGTCGAGTCTGTTTTTGGTGTTTTTTTCCCGTTAGGTCATGTTGCGGTCGGAGGGCAAAAATTTGTCTAAGGCGGGGTGGCCCCCACGCCACGACATGGATCTTGCGACGCCTGCTTTCCAATGGACCGCCTGGCCCGAACAGCTTAGCAGGGCGAGCTCACCGACTGTAGGTCTCGCAGACTCGGGCCAAGCCGCATTCTCTCGGCCTTCTCCGGGTCCCTCCCGGTTCTATATGGACTGAGGAGGAGGAGGGAGCCTCGGCCTTTCGTAGCTCAGCCTGGCCAAGACTCTTCCACGGCGCAGGAGGCCCGCCCCGCTTCTCCCGGAGCGGGCGGGCGGAGGTGCCGCTATGGCAGTCACCCTTCGGGGAGAAGGCTCCCGCTGTCGCCTCCCGCGGTCCGAAGACCCTGGTCGACGCCGCCTCGACGCTATCGGGCTGTCGGCGCCGACTGCTCTTCGCCCGTACTTGTTGGTGCTTGCTCATGGTGCCGACCTGGCCGCAGCGCCGAGACCCTGAATCGCATCGCCAGCTATAACCCCGCCTCGGCACCGAGGTTGAGCACGGCGCCGGGCCTTCGGAGTCATCCGTCAGTGTTATCCTCGCACCGCTGGTGCTTCGCAGCGCCGCAGCGCCTGAGGGGCCTGGTGGTGCTGTGTTCGCCCCAGTCCGCCTCGAGTCGCCGACGCTCGCTGGTCTCCGGTGCTGCTCGCAGCGCCGAGGGGCCTGGCGGCGCAGGGTTCGCGTCCGACCGAGTCGCCGGGCTGCTGTCCTCGGTGCCGCCAGCGGCGCCGAGGGGCCTGGCGGCGTCGGCGCCGAGGCGGTTGCTGGGGCTTCTGTCAGCGCCGTCTCTGTTCTTGGTACCGCCACTGGTGCCGGTGGACTTGATGGTGCTGCAGCTGGCCCTACTTCAGGACCTTTGGCCTGTGCCACCCTGCCGCCTTCTGCCAGCACTGCTTGTGGGGCTGTGGAGGGTGCAGGTGCCACCTTGGCCACTGCTTGGACTTCTGGGCCCTTTGGTAAGGTCGCCCTCCCTCGCCCTCCTACCATCTGGCTTAGGGCCTCAGACTCTACCTCTTCGGAGTCGGAGTCAGGCTCGGAGTCGAGCGGGCAGTCACACCCTTCGGGGTTGTCTGCAGAGGAGGACGAGCCGGTGGTCTCCACGACGAGTCTCAGTCAGCCCCCTTCTGAGGTGCGTCTGGTTCCCCCCGAGGTTAGGGTCAGTGGTACTGACCAGCAGGCTGTGGTGCATGCCACCATTGCCATGCAACCTGGCCTTGGGGGTTCCTTGACTCCTCGGCGGTGGTACCTCCGGTGGTGTGTCTCGATCGCCTACTTTGGGGCCTATCAGGAGGCCCATAGGGAGGAGGGTGCTGCTCCTGGTCTCCCTTCGGGGCAGCCCAGAGCTGCCAGCTTCCTAGGCTGGCCTTTCGAGGACTAGGACTCTCCGGACCCCGAGGGGTCGAGGGGTGGGGCTGGCTGTCGACCTTTCTCTGGGACCACCCGGCCCTGGACGGCTCGGGTGTGGACTTCCGCCTCTTCCCTTCTGGTTCCTTGAGTGGGTCCCATTCTCTGGAGGCAGGGCAGTCCTTCTGGATCTCTACTCTGACCCAGTCGCCTCACTTGGGGATTCTTCTGGGCGCAGCCTAGGCAGTTTCAACGTGGTTGTACAGCTGTCGGCCTTGGAGTCTTCCAGGACACCTCCGGGGGTCCATGGTCCGCCTCCCTAACCCTGGCAGAGGTCAGCCGACTTCCTCTCGCCTCTGCCCCCTCCCTCTGCCCCTTCTCCAGCGTTCAGAGGTATTCTTGGTCCTAGCGGTCCTCTCACCTGGGAACAGTTCAGAGCAGTGGCTGCTCGGTTCCCTGCCCACGTTAGGGCCATGGACAGCCAGGTTTTCAACCTCCCCAGCAGCCACTCTCAGAGCGCATGAGACCTCCAGCTCCTCATTCCCTTCGGGGAGAGGAGCCGCCTGTCCATATCTCTCCTGCCGCTGATCTCTCCGAGTAGCAGCTCCTCGTGGAGGATGCTGGAGGATCTTCACCCTCCCCTCTCCATGAGCAATCCTGAGCATGCGGCACACGCCTCTAGGCGATTTCGTGTGGCCACCCTCAGGATATCCACCTCTGGCCTGCTCCCTTCGGGAGGCGCCATGCTTGGCAGAGGCCCTTCTCCGAGTTCCTGCCCCTAGGGACCTCAGCCAGAGGTATTGCGCCCCCAGAGTCTCCAGGTTCTATGCCTCATCCACAGTCCGGATTGATGCACCTGGACACTCCTGACGGGCTTCGCGCCTCCACCATGAGACCGCCCCAGATCAGGACTCTTCGATTTTGATTTCTGGGGAGGAGGAGGACTTTCTACTGGCACGGTTGCTACTCCATCTCTGCTCATCAGGCCCACTATGCAGCCTACAACAGGTTCTTGTGGTCAGGCTGGGTCAGATCCTAGCTGCTTTGCCTGACTCGAGCAAACCAGGCAAGCCATCGCCTTCTTGCACGTGGCCTGAGCTAGCACGGCACCAAGCAAGGGCATCTTACGACGCCCAATGAGGTAGCTACCAGGGTAGTAGGGACAGCGATCTGCACCAGGAGATCGGCGTGGCTTCGCCTTTCTCGGTTGTCACCCTTGGCCCGGTGAGGTGATTTGCTCTGCTCACCAGGGAACCTATCTCTTTCCAGAGGGCTGAGATTTGAGACGCTTGTCGGGCAATCTTTCTCCGGGGACCCGCCTCTGTCCCCACTCTCGGGCCTCCTCAGGCCCAGAAGGTTCCCCCCCTTAGTGTGTCACCCACTGAGGGCTAAGGGACACTGTCCCTTAGGGTGCACTTAATCAACCCCCTTCGGGAGCTTGGTACTCATCCATCTGTGATGAATGGTGAAGATTGACAAAGATAAGATATAGAAATTACTTACCTACCATAATTATGATCTTTCTGTGTATCTTCACCATTCATCACAATCCCGCCCGCCATCCCCCTGGGGCTCCAGTCTCTGGATCCTCCTCCCTCTTTGCCTACCCCTCTTTTGAGAGTGGTAAAGTTGGGACACACAGGGGGGTAATTTCTTCCTCAAGGGGTACAGTTCGAGTGACACTTCCTCTCTACTATTATCTTCACCCCTACAGGGTGAGAACTGGTGGTTGCCCTCCTTCTGTTATCCTCCTTTAAAAAAAAAAAAAAAAAGAACCCCCTTTTTTTCACCAAATATCTTTACAGAGAGAGTACTGAGTCCCTGTACCCTGTCCTTCTCCAGAGTAGCCGACTCTGCTTTTGGGGTTTGCCAGTTATTCTGTGCCTTGAATTCTGGCAGGTGAGCTTTGCCACTCTTGCAGTTCCTATACAGTCTGGTGACGGACAAGGGTCCTGGATTCTTGTTACCTCTCACTCTCTCCTAAATCTCTCTCCCCTCCTCCCTTCTTTTTCCAGAGATTGGGGCCCCTACCCAATCCTCTTAGTTTTACTTCTCCTATGCTGTCCTCTCAGTCGTTATTTCTCCTTTTAGTTCAGTTTCTCTTCCTTTTTCTGTCCCTTGGACTCTCTTGTCCCACCCTCCATCTCTTCCTCTTACCTCTTTGGCGACTCAGAACTGGTAGGCAGGCGGAGTCAACACAGCTAACAGCTAATCCTCTATGCCACTCTTGGTACTGCCGGCCTCGAGGGTAGCGCCGACATGCCTGTTCGCCTCATCCTTTTTAAAAAAAAAAAAGGTTCCCACGGGTCCTGATCTCCGGCCAGTACCCATCTGTGATGAATGGTGAAGATACACAGAAAGATCATAATTACGGTAGGTACGTAATTTCTATATCTCGGTGATGGTAGGGTTGCTTCTGTGGAAGGTTGCTCTGGCAGCGGGGCTGTGTCCGGTCCGCCGCCATCTGTGTAGGGGGATCCTACCACAGGCAGTCCAGTGTCCGGGAGGAAGGACAGTCTTCCTGTAAACACAAAAAGAAGTGAACCCGTTCCCACTCCAGGTCGGGAACCTGGTGCCGCTCGGCCTCAAGTTCTTCCTCTTCCCATTGGAAGAAGAAGAAGAAATGGTACCGCTCGAGGTCACCCATAGACATGTCTATCAGGGAGTCTTCAGTTGTCGGGAGCCCAGCGGGTTCCCTGATGGGTTTGCCTCTTGACTGCCTGGACTCTCGCCTCTGGAGCTCTCCTCTGTCCTCTTATGGGGCATCTGGTGGACAGTTTCATCATTGGGATGCGCTTATGGAGCAGTGGGTTCACTTCTTGGCCCATTTCCCTTGTCGGCAGACCCGGTGCCTGGGCCTTGGCACTGCTGGGCCACAGCTGGAGCCTTTGGACCGAAATATGCGTTCGGTGCCATCTTCTGTGCCGGCGTAGTTGACGCTGACCTCACATGCCTCCCCACTCACTCTGTTTTACCGTAGGGGCCAGCACAGGTACCTTCTCCCTCCACTTCTTTCTCCAGGGATGACCAAATACCAGGTTCTTTGGTGCCTTGCATGGCATTGGGCCAGTCGGTGCCATCGACTTCGGCACCATATGTAGCACTGTCATCTTCAGTGTTGCGTGCGACGCTGTCGACTTCGGTACCGTGAGTGGGGCCATCTGCTTCGGTGCCAAGTTCGACACCGTTGGTGCTGCGTGCAGTACCATTTGTTTTGGTGCCGGGCTCTGTTCCAATCCCGGTTTACCCGGTTTATCCCTTGCCCAGGTTTGGCCTTGATGGGGCTTTTCTAGATGTTTCTGGGGTGGATGTGGAGTTGGACGAGTCAGATTCTGACCTCATCATTTCTGACAGTGACGATGATGTCTCAGTTTTTAGCCTGGAAGAGACGCCTTCACTTTCAGCTGAACCCATAATTGAAAACCTGTCTTTCCAAACTCTTCTTAGGAACATGGGTTCTGCTCTGGTGCTACAGAACTCCGATACAGACCCAGGCAGACTTTTGCGACTCAAGTTTCTCCACATTCCTAATATTCCAAAGAATCTTAAGCCTCCTGTTCCTCCATCTTTTGAGATCTTGTCACAGGCAGTGTGGCAGAGGCCAGCTCTGATTCCTTCAGTGGCCAATATGGTGAGCTGTCCGGCTGCTGGCCCTTATTTGTAGATATAATTTTGTTGTATATATGTTTTTTTTTATGTAATTCTATGTGTATATATATATATATATATATATATATATATATATATATATATACATGCCAGTGTAATCAAAGGCACATAGAGAAAAGAGGATTTTTATTAAAAAAAGGATTTGACCTTCTTTCAACCTGCAAGCCAGCCTTGCTTGCCAGGAACATGACAAGTTATTATCAAAAAGCTTGTTGATAGCTGATCAAAGAGTTTTCCTCTAAGTTAACTACCCAAGGGAAACAGAAGTAATAAAATGTCAGGAGATAACCATTTTCACTTCAAGAAAAAGCAAAATGCTTCGATCCGAGGAAACTGTTAATAGTATACTTCACTTTGTGAGGTAAAAGGAAAGAACACATCCTTGTAGCATACCTGTGTGAAATTCCACTTCCAGGAGTTATGATTGTAAAACCTGGGTTAACTATGGGAATCTGATCCATCAAAGGTTATCAGGAAAATAAGATTTTGGGGAAGAGCAAGAATGCCATCTGCTAGCCTAAAGGTTGTGGGATTTTCACTCACTATTTCAAGGGGACACCAGAGGTATAAATAGCCCCAAATCAGGGCATTTTGAGACCCTTGCTCTTCATCTGGACCCTCTGCCTGACACACAGAAGCCAAACTGCTGAAACCCGGTGTGGCTACAAGGACTAAAGGAACTGAAAACTTTCATCCACTTTTCTGGGCTTTAATTCACTGCAATTTCAAGGTAGACATTTAGCTAACAGTGTTAGTGCATTTACATGTATATATTTTTCCCATATTGTTTCTGCAAACTGTAACTCAAATTAGTGTAATTTCTTTTTAGTTGTAACTGTATTTATTTTTAGTATTTTTAGTAAAACTTTTGTTTTCTTTAAAGAGATCTGTCTGAGTGAGATTCATCTATACTTGTGTGTGAACTGTAGAGCATTATTAATAATCTGTGACAACTGTTAATTGCTTGGCGGTGCCACCGTAAGCAACCAACTCAAGTAACGGGTCCATAGGGATCTGAAAGGATATCGAGAATACCGGAGTCTCCAAGACAGGTCTGCAGGGGATTTCGAACCAGGCTGTTGCATGTCCTGTAGGAAGAAGGCCAAATCAGGTTTACACTGCTACCCCTGAAGAGTTTGTGACGTCTGGGTCTTCCTCCTGTGTGTACTAGCCAAGGAAGGCTTCATATATGGCCACAAGACTCGAGGCTGGTATTGTGCCCTTATCCAGAGCTAGAGGGACGCCCTGGGTCTTCATGGCAGAGTTGCAGTCGTGACCTCGACAAGCATTCTAAAACGACGATGAGGGTATCCCTGCTTCCCTGTCATGGATTGCACTTAAGGGTGGGCACTGTGAGTTCAGTGGACCTGACTCCCCCAGGAGAGGGTTCATGACAGATCTGGTGACAATGGTGGGATCGGAGAGATTTGATTGTACAGTGTTGCGATTCGAGAGATATTGGTGGCACAAGCATAACAGTTGGATTCGACCCAGTGTATCAGATTGATAAACTTAAACAGTCCACACACAATCAAGGCAGAAATTAAAAAAATATATTTATTTTGGTTACAGTATAAAGTTCTGTACCTGTTTTTGTCTTTTTCTCGGGTATAAGCTAGCGAAGCAGTAGTTAGGGAAGAAGATGGCTTCCATCTACAGCGAATACACTGCAGACTACCTGAAGCAGTTGTGTCTGGAAAGAGGAGTCCAGTGCGAAGGGTGAACCAGAAAGCACCTCGTGGAGGCTGTTGTGGCAGCCGATGAGCAAGCGACTGCCCAAGGCCTCATGTCACAGCCGGTGGCTGAAAGGGACCAGACCTTGGGCGTGAGGGTGCCAAGGGAAATCACAGAATCCAGTCCCAGGGAGGAGGACAGCAAGAGCAGAGGGAACCCAGAGCCACAGCACCAGGGGAGAGTCACCTCAATGCTGGAGCCAGAAGGGATCAGGCTGCAGTTAGAGTTGAGGAGATTGGAGCTGGAATTCAAGCAGAGGAAGTTCCAGATGGAGCTGGAGATGCAGGAAAAAAGAAAACCAGCATCGGAGAGAGGCTGAGGAAAAAGAAAATCAGTGTCAGAGAGAGGCCAAGGAAAAAGAAAGGCAGCTTCAGAGAGAGGCCGAGAGAGGGGAAAAAGAGTGCCAGAGGGAATTTGAACTGGCGATGCTAAAACTCCAGCGACCAGCGCCAGAGGAGGTAGGTGGCAGGGGTGAACCTGGAACTCCAGGACTGTGGTACAAATTAAATTCTAAACGAATAGCTGAATTTAAAGAGGAGAAGGATATGGATGATTCTTTGCTGATAAAGTGGCCAACATCAGGGCGGAGATCCAACCAGCTCACTCTGTGGGGGTCAGTGGTGGTCTGTGCTTGGCCACTGCCCCTTGGTTTTCTTCGTCGTCTTCTGACTGGCCGGAGATCATTGATATTGTGCAGATTGTCCAGAATATGTGGCTGATGTGCTGCGGTTCGGACCCGGGCCCAGCACGCCTTATATTGGGGTATATGGATTCTGTTGGTCCTGTGCTTGCTAAGATTGTGTGGTGCTCCTTAGGGATGGGTTTGTTCCCTAGCTCCCTGAAGGAGGCGGTGGTGACACCGCTCCTTAAGAAAGCTTCTTCAGACCCAAACTGCATGGCTAACTACAGACCTATCTCTAACCTTCCCTTTTTAGGGAAGGTGATTAAGAAAGTAGTTGCGCTGCAGCTGGAGAGCCATCTTACCATCCATATAGCTACGATCCTCTCCAGTCCGGTTTTCAGAAGAGGCATAGTACTGAGACTGCTCTGGTTCGAGTTCTCGGTGATTTCCTGATGGCTAGCGATCAGAAACACCGCTTCTTCTAGGTACTTCTTGATCTCTCTTCAGCTTTCAACACCGTGGACCATGGGGTGTTGCTTGAGCGCCTAAGGGTTATCTGTAGCCTGGCAGGTTCGGTCCTCAGATGGTTTCAATCATTCCTCACTGGCAGATTTCAGAGGGTGGTGTCTGGGTTGTTTTCCTTGTACTCATTCTCCCTGTCATATGGGGTCCCTCAGGGCTCGGCGCGCTCCCCAGTGTTGTTTGTGGTGTATATGCTGCCTCTAGGAGACATTGTAAGATGGTATGGGCTGAGGTTTCACTGTTGTGCAGATGATACCCAGCTCTACCTGTCTTTTGTGCCCAAACAGGATAGTGTAATCTCGGTCTTTAACAGCTGCCTCGCAGAAATTCAGCTGGCTGAAATTGAATTCCGATAAGACTGAGGTGTTGGTGGTGGATCCAGGTCTCCGGATAGAGGGATCGGTGGCAGTGCTTTCTTCTGGGCTTTGGCTCGGGAGTAGTCAGCTGCCTTCCTCTGAATGGGTGCGAAACCTGGGAAGATCATGTCAGATGAATTTAATAGACTTCTTTGACTGGGTGACCAAAGTAGTAGACCAGGGAGGGGCTGTAGATATGGCCTACCTAGATTTTAGCAAGGCATTTGACACAGTCCCACACAAAAGATTAATAAACAAGTTAGCCATCCTGGGAGTGGGTCCCAGGGTGATAGCTTAGGTAACAAATTGGCTGACCAACAGGACACAGAGGGTAATAGTAAATGGAGTACACTCCGAAGAAAGGGTGGTTACTAGTGGGGTACCACAGGGTTCAGTACTGGGACCGGTCCTCTTTAATGTCTTTGTAGGAGACATTGCAGAGGGGCTGGAAGGAAAAGTATGCCTCTTTGCAGACAATACAAAAATCTGCAACAGGGTTGATACACAAGGGGGAGCTGGAAAGGATGAGAAGGGACTTGGCAAGGTTGGAGGAATGGTCAAAAATATGGCAGCTTAGGTTCAATGCAAAAAAAGTGCAAAGTAATGCACATGGGAAACAAAAACCCAGGGGAAGAGTACACAATGGGGGGAGGGAGGCAGTAGCAACAACAAAAATGGAAATGGACCTCGGGATAGTCATAGCAGATTACCTTAAGGTAGGGAAACAATGTGAGAAGGCAGTAAGGAGGGCTGGAGTGATACTGGGATGTATAGGGAGAGGCATCACCAGTAGAGAACAGGAAGTTGTTATCCCTCTGTACAGACAGTTGGTGAGACCCCATTTAGAGTACTGTGTGCAGTTCTGGAGACCCCATCTCTGTAAGGACATAGACAGGATGGAGGTGGTCCAGAGGAGGGCAACTAAAATGGTACAGGGTCTGCAACAGAAGCCATATGAGGAGAGACTGAAAGAGCTTAATATCTATACCCTCGAGAAAAAGGGGGGGGGGGCATGATAGAAACATTCATGTACCTCAAGGGAATCAACAAAGTCCAAGATGGGAGCATCTTTGAGAGAAAGAGATGTGCAAGAACAAGGGGGCATAGTTTGAAGGTAGAGGGGGACAGCTCAGGGGCAATGTCAAAGTATTTTTTCACGGAGAGGGTGGTGGATACATGGAACCACCTTCCTGCGGAGAACATGGGGTCAAAAACAGTTTGGGAATTCAAGAATACATGGGACAGACATAAGGCAATATAGTGAATGGTAGGAGGAAGTAGGCTGTTGGTTAACTAGAATCTGCAGCTTATCCAATACATAGGGAATAGGCAGACTAGGTGGGCCAAGCGGTCCTTATCTGCTGTCAAAGTCTATGTTTCTGTGTTTCTATGTTTTTATGATAGGCTGACTCTGTGTTCACAGGTGTCCGCAGTTGTCAAGTCTTCATTTTACCATCTGAGGAACATCGCCTGGGTCAAGCACCTTGTTCCATCCAGAGACCTCCCGACATTGATCCATGCCTTTATGACCTCGCACCTGGACTACTATTACTTCCTTTTCCTAGGGCTTCCGGGGTTTGACATCCACTGTTTGCAGCTGGTGCAGAACCCTGTGGCACGGCTGTTGACGGGGGCTTCTCGTTCAAGCCACATCACTCCTGTGGTGCGCGAACTGCACTGGCTGCCTGTTCAGTGGCGGATCACCTTCAAGGTTGGTCTTTTGACCTACAAAGCCCTGCACGGACAGGGTCCATGCTACCTGCAAGAGCTCCTGAACCCTTACTGTCCCGGCCATCCACTCTGCTCAGCTGACGAGGGGTTGTTAGAGATTCCCAGGGTACAGTTGAAAACTTCTGGTTCTCATGCTTTTATGTTCACAGCCCCAACCCTGTGGAATTCTCTACCTCATCAGATTCAAGAGTGCCAGCCCGTGGAGAGCTTTAAGTCAGCTTTGAAGACTCACTTGTTCTGCCAGGCCTTTGGAGTTTTTATATAATATCCTGCTTCAGTTTGTATTCATATTCTGTTGACTGTAATTGGTTGTTTACTGTTTTTATCTGTTTTGTTTTAAAGATTTGTACAACGCTTTGGTTTTGGATATTGTGCGTGATAAAGTATATTATTATTATTTTTGAATTCATTTGAATTCTGTATCCAGGCTAAAATACCCAGGGAGTCCTGGAGCTTCCAGCTATCCCTGCTGCTTACTGGGAAAGGTTGTGAGGCACTAGGCCAAATGGACAATCAGGACAGCAGTAATTATGAGAAACTTAAAGCTGCATTGCTTAAAAAGTGTGAATTAATGCCTGAAGCATACAGGGTTAAGTTCCGTAAGCTCCGGAAAAGCCTTGACAAGAGCTATGAAGAATTCGCCACAAAGCAGTGTCAATTTTTGAAACGTTGGTGGGAGGGAGTGGAAGCAAACTCTAGAGAAAATTGAGCAGGTTGTACTTCTGCAGCAATTCTTTTGGGCTTGCCCAGCAGAGCTAAAAACCTGATTAGAGGACCAAGACCCTGAATCAGCGCCTGCAGACTGCAGAGCTCTTGGACCGCTATGCCAGGAACAGGCCAGATCTGAAAGGGAGTAGGGTGGGTGTGGCAGAGCAGGAAGGGGAAAAGCATGCCTTCAGGGCAACTAAAACCCTCACCGCCGCCACAGAAAGAGGGAAGCCCCAGGTTACGTGGACCTTTTTGCATCCCCACTCAATGCAAACCTGCCTCTATTTTGCTCCAGAAATCCAGAACCTGTCATATCTTACCTGTGTCAGTCTTTACCATTCATCACTGTTGGGTGTCTGCCGAAGACAAGCACCCCACGGGAGAATTTTTTAAATGTTTTTTTTGGAGGAGGGGCCGGCGCCGCACATGAGGCCAACGTATTGCTTGGGGCTTGCAGATTGGACAGAAACAGCCGTAGGGTCTCCTACCACCTCAGTTCGGCCTCTCCCGCCATCGAGACAGCACCTCTGCTCGAGACTCTCTGCGCAGCCTAAAGTGTTAGTCGATGCCTCAAGCCTTCAACGCCGTTCTTCTCCTTCAACTCCGCCTTGGTTTTGCTACTCGATGTTCCAAATCCTGGTAAAATCTTTCTTTTTTGTACAACGTCAAGTCTTTAGCTCATTTTTGTTTTGAGTTACCATTCCGTCATGTCTGGTCTTCGGGACAGAAAACAATCTAAGAAAACAGGTTGGCCCCCTATGCGTCGGTGTCCCTATGACCGACAGATATCTGTTTCTGGCTGACATGACATCTGCCTTTCCTGCCTTGGACCACACCATGACATGGAGTCCTGCGATGCCTACTTTTCTATGGACCATTGAGTTCTTGAACACCTCGCGTTGAAAGTTGGCTGAGCTCTGCCGACTTTTGGTGGGCGTCGTCTCTCGCATCAGTCCAAGTGCAGGACACTTTGCCCTCCCTCTGGGTCCCTTCTTGGGCCTATACGGTCCGGTGAAGAGGGGGCCTCCTCTTCTTCTTCTTGCCTTGCCATAGAGGAGGTTCCTACTGCGGTGCCGGAGGGCCAGTCTGACTCCATTTGGGACTGGGCCAGGAGCACTGCTCTGGCAGTCACCTCCTCGGAGGTGCAGGCTCCCCGTTGTCACAGCTGTGGGTCCTGGCCTGGGGTGTTCATCAGTGCCATCCATCGCCGCTTCAGATCCCGGAGCCGTTCGTGGCTCTGGTGATCGGAGCGGCACTGCGAGGGGTGCAGGGCCTGGAGCAGCGCCGTGACTGGAGGAACCATTGGGCTGCCAGCCTGGAGCCCTTCTTGATCGTCTCCTCCTTGGAGGCAGACGGTTCTGAGGTGGATCCGGACTGGAGGCCTGATTCTTCAGAATTGGGGGGTTCCCCATGGCGTAGCACCCTTGCGCCTCCCCACGTGCCCCCTTCTGCAGCTCAGGTTACTGTGGCCCGTGCTGGTGCTCCAGCCGATGGTGGCTTGGGGAGTCAGCTGCGGATCAGCAGTCCCACTGCTGTGGGGGTGGCGATCGGGTTTCTGAGTGAAGGGGTGGCTGCCGTCCTCGGTGCCATTCCTCTGCTTAGAATAAAGATTGAGCCCCCTTCGCGGTCCCCCCTTGGGGGGGTCATCTGAGTTGGGGGTGCCTTGGCACAGGGTGCGAGGAAGAGAGCTTCCTCAGAGTCCACAGGGTTGAGGGAAAGGGGCGATGGACCTCGGCACACTTCTGTGGCCCTCTACTCAGGGAAGGAGCCCTAGTGCTGAGCCTTTTCTCCTTCTTCCCTCGTCTTCTCCTAAGGAGGGCTCTTTGGGTGGGGTTGAGGTCCACCCTTCTGGATCCATGTGGCCCCAGTCCCCTCATAGGGTAACTCACCCTACAGGGTTAAGTCCCCACCATTTTAATTTTCAGGACAGGACGGTGAATCTACAGAACTGCGGTTTTCCCCTCATGCCAGCTTCTCCTGTGGATTCTGCTAGCCCTGGCAGAGACACGTCACATCAGGTGACAGGTTCGCCCGTGTCTCTGCGCCCAGCTCCCCTTCTCCCTGGCCACGTTGGTCCTCTGCGACCTTTAACCTGGGACCAGTTCAGATCTCCGGCTATGGCTTTTCCTCAGTATGTTAGGGCTATGGACGAGCAGGTCTTCCGACCAGTTCCCCTGCCACAGCCAGAGTCTGACTCATCAAGTTCCTCGACCTCCTGTTATCCTCCACAGGGGAAGAGGAGCCTACAGTCCATCTGTCCTCATACGCTGATCAGGCCCAGTATCAGCGCTTCCTGTCGAGGCTGGTTGGGGACTTGCACATCTCCTGTTATACAAGAGACAATACCGAGCATGCGACGCAAGCCTTTTTGGGTGAATATGGGGCGCACCATTTGGTGGTTCTGTTCTGGCCGGTCCCCTTCCGGCAGGCGTCGTACAGCACCTGGCAGCATCCATACTCCCTGGAACCAGCCCCTATGGACTGCCGGAGATGGTATTGTGTGACCTGCGGGTCTCCAGGTGCTTTGCCTCATCCACCTTTCGGACTGACATGGCTGGACACCCCTTTTGGGCATAGACACCCAGTCCGTGACCTGCCCCCTGAAATGGACTTTCAAGGGTTTGATCAGCTGGGGTGGAGAGTTTTCTTCTCTGTGCGGAGCGCACCACGCTGCCCATAACAGGCTTCTGTGGGCGATGCTAGGTCAGGTGTTAGCATCGCTACCCGATTCGAAGGCTACCTGGCAAGCCATAGCCCTCTCTGCTATAGGCCTGGAGTTGGCGAGGCACCAGTCAAGTGCATCGTAGGATGCCAGTGAGGTCACGCCACAGCTTGCGGGACAGCGATCTGCATTAGGCGATGGCATGGCCGCCTGCTGTTGTGACCTTGGTCCGGCGCAGATTACCGCCTCCTCCTTCCAGGGGACCCATCTCTTCTCCCACAGGGTGAGGTGGGAGCTTCAGGGGCGTCTTCCTTCCCCTAAGTTTCAGGGGTAACCAGGGCCCTGCCCGTGTAGGGCCTTATAGGTGAGAAAACCCACCTTGAAGAGTACTCTCCATCTGACAGGCAGCCAGTGCAATTCGCGCAATACAGGAGTGATATGACAAAATTTACTTTGCCCGGTGAAAAGCCAGGCAGCAGCGTTTTGCACTAGCTGCAGTCTGCGGAAGAGAGCCCCCAGAGACCCCGAGATAGAGGGCATTACAGTAGTGAAGCCTAGATAATAATAAAACTCTTGTTGCAAATTTTACAACTGCTCCTGGTTTTTCCCGTGCTTCTTGACCTGTGCCTCGACGACACACCCACTAACAAGCTGTTACTCCCAATCAACAAGTTCTTCAAAAAGGACATTTTAGAAATTCTGCAGACACCAAACTGTGTCCCACTTCTGGATAAGAGGGCGGACAAAAAGTACCAACTGGATAGGGAAGGGGCTAAGTTCCTGTTTACTCACGCTGACCATCAGGGTGTTGTCCAAACAGCAGCCTGTGATAGGGCCAAGGTGCCTTTGGCATCACACCCCTCCTGAAAAGTATTCCAGGAAACTGGACAGCATGGCCAAGAAAGGCTATCTGTCGACCTCTTTGGCTATAAGGCAGGCTAATTATCAGGCTTATGCTGCACAGTATCAAAAGTCTCTGTGGCAGTAAGTCTTAGCCATGTCTGATAAGGCTCCGCCTGGTCTTTCAGCTGACCTGGCTGAAACTGCCAGGTTTGGCCTGTAGGCCACAAAGTACCCATTTCAGATGGCAGCAGATGCTAGTGATAACTGCTGCCAGGTGGATGGCCCTTACTTATAGCTCTTAGATGATCATCTGCATGGTTCAGGGCTTCAAACCTCACACAGGATACCCAAACGAAAGCCATGGACTTTTCTGTGGAGAACAATTCTCTTTTTGGTGACAAGAGGCCTATGTGAAAAAAGGTGGATGAGTACAAGGCCACCTACAAAAGTAATTCAGCCAAAGAAAAACCTTCACCTTCCTTCAGGCTCTATGGAAGGGGAGGCAGGGGTAGAGCTAGCTGCAGCAGGCCTTTCTATCAGGCCCAGGCTGTACCTCAGTACCAGCAGTACCCCCAGCAGACAGGGTACTTCAGGGGTAGGGGAAGACGGGGTCCAGACGTGGTGCCCAAAATGGTCAGGCCCAGCCCCAGACTAAACAGAATCCCTGACTTAGTTGCCAAGGCCACCTCCCAAATTCCAGTAGGGAGCAGACTGGCTCACTACTTCCAGGCTTAGAAAAACATTACCACAGACAAGTGGGTCCTGGAAGTAGTGAGTCAAGGTTTGTCCCTACGCTTCAAATCCTTTCTACCCCTAAGGACAAGACAGTTCAAACCAGCTTCACATACAGAAAGAAAGCTGTTTGAAAAGGAGGTGCAAAACCTACTGCTGTCAAAAGTAGTGGAACCTGTTCCTCCACAGCAAAGGGGAAAGGGTTTTTACTCAAGCTACTTCCTCACCACAAAGAAACATGGGGAGTGGCGGCCTGTTCTAGACCTAAGATGACTAAACAGGCACTTATCAAAGCCAAAGATCAAAGTGGTAACATTGGCAATGATTCTGCCAACTCTCCAGAAGGAAGCTTGGTTGGCATCTCTGGACCTAAAATATGCTTACTTCCACATCCTCATAAGAGAATCTCACAGAAAATACCTCAGGTTCAGACTCCCATCAGGTCATTGCCAGTTCTCAGCACTTCCATTTGGCTCACTTCAGCACCAAGAGTGTTCACAAAGTGTCTGGCAGTGGTGGTAGCTCACTTAAGAAGATTAGGTATCAGTGTTTCCCCACCTGGATGACTGGCTAGTGGTGGGAAATTCACCACAACAGGTGAAGAATCACCTGCAGATAACCCTGGGGCTCCTGGAATCTCTAGGGTTCCTCATAAACCTCAAAAAAATCTGTCTTACTACCAGTGCAGGTGCTGTACTTCCTAGGGGCAGAACTGAACACATTGAAAGGAAGGGCTTATCTGTTCCTGCAGTTACTGGAACACATGGCCGCAGCAACAGGCACAGTCCTGGGTTCCAGGTTCCAAATGAGAGATGTACAGTTCCATCTCAGGGCACATCGGTGCCAAAGGAGAGACCCTCTCTCATTGTTGATTCCAGTAACAGGAACAATAATGAAAGTCCTCCAGTGGTGGAGGGAGGTAGACAATCTCAGGGAAGAGGTACCCTTCCAGCAAGAGTCTCTATCAGTGATTCTCACACCACATGCATCACTACTGGGTTGGGGTGCCCACCTAGGGGAGCACACCACTCACAGAACCTGGTCAAGTGCAGAGTCACTTAAGCACATAAATCTGCTGGAACTGAGGGTAGTACTCTTAGCCTTGCAGGCCTTTGCACCATTTGTACAGGGTAGAGTGGTACATGCAGAACAGACAATACCATGACAATGTACTACATAAACAAATAGGGAGGAACAAGGTCAAGCCCCGTTTTTTAATTTATTTATTTATTAGAAAAGTTGGATTTACACAAATGCACAACACCGAAGACAATGAAGATACATAGTCTAGCTTACTCACTTAAGGCTTCACTGCAAGCTATTCATCTGTCTGGTAAAGACAACACCTTAGCAGATGCCCTGAGTCGGATCAACCAGGCCCATCACGAATGGACCCTAAACAGGCAGGTGCTGGAGGTAGTGTTCAGAAGGTGGAGCAGCCTAGAGGTAGACCTCTTTGCGTCCCACGAGAACCACCACCTGCCACAGTACTGTTGTAGACCACCAGCCAGGGGTACAATACCCCTGCATGCTCTGACTCTGGATTGGTCAGGGAAACAGCTGTATTCCTTCCCTCCTTTTCCCCTAATCCTCAGGGTTCTGATCAAACTCAGATAACAGCCAGCATGAATGATCTTGATAGCACCAGACCGGGCCAGGCAGCCATTGTACTCCCTGCTGCTCTCCATGTCTGTGGTCAAGTCAATACACCTCTCTTGGAGGCACAACCTGTTAACCTCCAACCAAGGGAGGATCCTGTACCCAAACCTCAGATCCCTCAGGTTCAAGGCATGACTCTTGAGGACTTAGAGTATGCAGGCTTGCATCTCTCGGAAAGTGGCCTGGATGTTTTAAGAGGTTACAGGAAGCCCTCTACAAAGAAAACCTATGCTTCTAAATGGAAGAGATTTTCTGTTTGGTGTCCTACCAATGATGTGTTACCTGCACAGGCAGGAATTCCAGCCCTGCTGGACTATCCTACCCATTTGCATTCCTTGGGCTTGCAGCCCACTACTTTGAAGGTTCATCTGGCTTCAGTATCTGCGTACATCTCAGCTGGAAAGGGTGTCTCCACAGCATCAAACCCTATTTTCAAAAAGTTCTTCAAAGGTTTGGCCCACCTACTCCCCCCTCACAGGGAACCAGTGCCAGCTTGGGACCCGAATGTTTGCATTGCCCAGCTCATGGTACCCCCATTTGAGCCCATGGTCTTGGCTCATTTGAAGTATGTTACCTGGAAAACAGTGTTTCTGGTAGCCATCACTTCTGCCAGAAGGATTAGTGAGCTTCAGGCTCTGTGTATTGAAAAAGACTACATCTCATTCCATAGGGATAAGGTAGTTTTTCATAAGTTTCTTAAGTCTTGTTATGAGACGGTAGCTTGCGCTAAAAAGTCTCGTTGGTAATGGTTCATGATTACTGTTAATTATAGTGTACCACTGACTCTGTGCAGGGCATCTATCTTGTTCTTAAAGGTGATCATTGTGTCACTATTAACTATTTCGGGTGGTAGCTGATTCCAGGGGGCCATTACTCTCTGGTTGATCCAGGATCCCCTCTTATTTGACTTACATTGTTGTTCAGTGTCTTCATCAGTGACATTGGGGATGTCATTAAGGGCGAAATGTGCCTATTCGCGGATGACATCAAGCTCTGTGGGAGAGTGGACACAGCTGAAGGGATACAGGACCTACAGGAAGATCTGGAAAAGCTGAGGAGATGGTCCAGGATCTGGCAGCTTGACTTCAATGCCAAGAAATGCAAAGTTATGCATACTGGAGCCAAGAATCCCAGGACAGAGTACTACCTGGGTGGAGTCTGAGTATCTGCATCAGAGGAGGAGAAGGACCTGGGAGTGATGCTCACTAGTGACCTGAAACACTCCATGCAGTGCAAGAAAGCAGCAGCAAAAGCAAACAAGATGCTGGGATGCATAGCTAGGGGGATTAGCAGTAGGAGAGAGGAGATTATACTGCCCTTGTACAGGTCACTGGTATGGCTGCATCTAGAGTATGGAGTTCAATACTGGTGCCCACACCTCAAAAAGGACATTAACCTGCTGGAGAACGTCCAGAAGAGGGCTACAAAGATGATAGCAGGTCAGCAGGGTAAGGCATACGAGGAGAGGTTGAGGGCACTGAACATGTACTCCCTGGAAGACAGGAGAGAGAGAGAGAGAGAGTACTTGAAAGGGATAAATAAGGTTGATAAGGAGAGTCTCTTTAAGCTGAGTGGCAACCATAACATGAGGGGCACAGTCTTAAGCTGGAGGGTGGGAGATTTTGAAGGGAGGAGGGAGGAGGGAAGAACTTCTTCACAGAGGGTGGTGGACACTTGGAATGCACTGCCGAAGAGGTCATCTCATTGAAGACAGTGGGCAACTTTAAGAGAGGCTGGGACAGGCATCGGGGGAAGGTAAGGATCATGGTTAGGGAGGATGGGAGGAGTGGGGAGGGAGGGCAGGGACATTAGCTCAAGTCGTGGACCCTGCAATACGAGCAGACTTGATAGACCAAATGGCCTTCTTCTGCTGGCTTCTTCGTATGTTCGTATATAGTTCACCCTTCAGTTGATAATCGTGGGTTCTAGTAGATCTGATAGTCGCTTTCCTTTCCAGTCCTTCACAATCCCACAAATCCATGTTGCGGAATGCGGAATATACTAAGCATAGGTCCCCGTGGAGCCTTTGGTAGTCCAGGGAGTACAAATCCAACTCCATCAGGCACTGCTCATATGGGAGTGAGTGAAGGTTGTAGTCACCATCTTCTGTACGCTCTCAAGCTGTTTAATGTCCTGTTTGTGAAACGGACACTAGAATTGTACACTATACTCCATTAGTGGTCTAACCAGAGCCCTATACAGAAGGAATATTACAGATCTATCACTACTTTGTATGTTACGAAGGATGCAATGTGATATTCCGTTGGCCTTAGTAACAATTTTAGCAGTTTGTTATCTAAATGTGAGGTTATTAGTGACTAAGATACCTAGATCCTTTTCACTTTCAGCATTTGTGAGTGTATGATCGCACAATTTGTATGTCACATGGAGATTATTATTACCGAAATGCATAACACTACATTTTTGGATATTGAATTGCATTTTGTGTAATATAGCCCATTCACTTATTGAGTTCAGTTCTTTTTATAGATTCAGCACATCTATTTCTGTTCTTACTGTGGCCTCACCTTCAGTCATCAGCAAATTTGGCCATCCAAGTATTATTAGATGTCTGAAGGGGAGGCTACAAAGATGTTAAAAAGCACGGGGCCCAGCAAAGACCCCTGAGGCACTCCGCTGCTGACCTCACCCCAGTCTGATACATACCCCCTAATGCTTACTCTCTGCCTTCTTTGGTTGAGCCATGCCTCTATCCAATTAATGATTTGGGAGTTAATGTTTAATACATGGAGACTGTTAATCAACTCAGCATGGGGCGCTAAATCGAAGGACTTAGAAAAAAAATCAAGATGCACTGCATCCACTAGTAGACTGTCCTCCAAGGCCTTACTCACTATGTCAAAGAAACTCAGTAAGTTAGTCTAGCAAGATCTTCCATGTGTAAATCCGTGTTGAGTGATGTCTGTATATCCCATGAGCTGGATATGATGTATTCCTCCATTACGTTACATAGGACACAGGTTAGGCTGATAAGCCTATAATTTCTGACATCGGGATTTAACCCTGGTTTTATGGATGGATGTAACATTAGCTGATCTCCAGTCACCTGGGATCTCTCCATACCTCAAAGATGTACTGAACAGGGCTCCCACTGGGCCCGCCAGCTCATCTGCTAATTCCCTAAGTATGCGAGGGTGGAGGCCATCTGGCCCAGGCGATTTACTGATTTTAATGTTCATTAATTTGGCCAATATTGTAGTACTATGGAAATCTACTGTGTCAGTTGTCTCTTGCTCTACATTAGTTATTGTTGTATTATAGTCTTTGGTTTGAAATATACTAAGAAAGTAGTACTAAATGAATTGTCCATTGCTTTTTGCATTAGTGATCATGTGACCCTCTGTTATTATAGGACCTAAGCTAGAAGCTCCATTTCTCTTATCATTAACATAATTAAAGAAAGACTTCTTCTTGTCTTCTGTTAGATTAGCTACTCTTAGCTTTTCATTCACTTTTGCTAACTTTATTGCCTTTTTGCATTGTTTGGCCATATTTTTAAGTTTAAGCCATCTGCAGGTTGAGGGATTTCTTTTGTATCTATGCTAGGCTCTTTTCTTTTTCTTTATGATTTTTTTTAAGTGATGGGCTGAGCCATGTAGGTACTTTACCTGAGTGTTGTATTTAATTTTTTCAGGGACAAAACGGGTTACACAATATTCTAACCCAGACTTGACAGCATTCCATATTTGTTGGACATTAAGCCCATCAAATTCCTTTTCCCACTCCGAAGCATTAAGTTATTTTCTCATTTCTTTGTAGTTAGCCTTATTCCAACATTTAATTTTTGATTGACCCTTTTTAATAGTTTTGCTACTGGAGCTCTTAAATTCAGCTATGTTATGGTCACTTAAGCCCAGAGGTTCTCGGACAGCACAGTCTGTAATGTCCTCACCCATGTTGCTCAGTACCAAATCAAGGCTATTAGGGCCTCTTGTACCATTTGTCACATGTTGCTTTAGTTCATGGGCACTTAATATATCAAGGACATTTCTTTCCAGCGCACAGTTTCCTGTATGCGTTGTCCAGTCTATATTGGGTAGATTGAAATCTGCCTGCTAGTGCTCTGCCATTTAATTCCATATTACTAATGGTATCCATGAACTTTGCGTTTTCCTCCACACTCATCCCTGGGAGTCTATAGCAAACTCCTATTATAATTTTCTTATTGCCAGGTTGTATACGATTCACCCACACTTGCTCAATCTCTGTATTATTGTCTAGTCCTGGTTTTAACCCATATGCTTCACATGTATTCTTTATAAAGAGGGCCACACCCCCTCCTCTTTTCCCAGATCTGTTTGTACAAAACAGTTTAAAGTCAGGAATGTATTTACCCCAGTGTTCATCCTGCCACCATGTCTCCGTAATCGCACAGAGGTGTGCATGTTCTTGCTGTAGCAGTAAATTAAGATCGTCTATTTTGTTAATGAGGCTTCCAGCATTGATTAATAAAAAGCTTTCATTTCTTGCTTATTCTTTCCCCTAGATGTTACATAGGTGTTGGTAGGGGCCGGAGGTACTGTATATACAAGTTCCTTCAGGGATATGATGCGAAAGGCTAGTCATTGATTTTAGGCAGGGCCTATCCCTCACTTCGATTTCCTTAGTTTAAATTCAGTCCTGCAACAGCTTCTTTATAGAGCTTTCTAAGGAACTCACCCTTACTTCTGGATGGAGCCCATCATGCACAAATAGATTATAGCATCCCTCAAATAATTCTCACAGTTTGATACAGTGTACATTCTGATGTAAACACTATCTTCTTAGGTTTAGTATTAATAGTTTTTGTTTTCTTTGTCCATGTCACACTAGCCTTGGGCACTGATAAGATCGTTGATATTATTAAATCAGCTTGTAAATCATCAGCTCTCTGTTTACATTCTTTATATTCTTGCAGTACTTCTTTCATTGTCTGGTTCTTAGTATTGTTTGTCCCAGCGTGTAATACTATTAGGGGGTTTTCTCCATAGTATGCTGGGGACTATTCTCCAAGGTGCGCACTGCATGCAAAGCGTGCGCGGGCCAGGAACTGCGTGGCACACAGTGCACAACCGGGTAAGCGGCAGTCACAAACGCTGCGCAGGATGGCATAGTGGACCACCACTATGCACAGGCAGAGGTGTGATGGCGTCGCCCCACACACATGCACAAACCATTTACAGTCGGAAGAAGGCATGAGCGCCATATGCCCCGATTGGGAAGGCGTAAACAGTCGCGCGAGTGGGAAACAGCATGAGGTGCGTGGTGGCCAGCACAGTGGGCATGCCTCCAAGGCCCTGAACACAGTAGGACACACACATAGCACAGGCACACAAAGAAGCACAGACACTGGTGCACGTGTCAAGAACATTTACTGCCACAAACTGACACCATGAACAGTACAAAGAGGCAGTGCAAACACCAGAGAACAACAGGCACCCACAGAAAGCCCCCCCCCTCACGTGATGAATGCCCCCTTACCACCAAGACAGGAGCAGCACTGGGCCACAGAAACCCCACAGTGTAGAAGATGCATGAACAATGCACCCACCCCCACAGCACCACGATACAGGTGCAAACCTCCCCCGCAGCAGCTGTGAACAACCATGCCCCCAGTACAGGAGGACCTGAACACACGTGGTGGGACCCCCCCAAAACTGGCAATGGCAGCGGCCATGGCGGCCCCTCAGCACACAGTCCGAGGAGGCCGCGCAAGCCCCCACAGACATACAGTAGTGCTAGCCACAGACATAACAGGAACAGCCCAGCAGTGGGAGGCCGCCAGCAACACCCCGACCAGACATGTCCACAGTGTGGCCTGCACACGGCCAGCCCTAGAAGGCCCCGTGCTCCTCCTCCAAGTCATCAGATGACCGCTGAAACATAGTGACAGTGTAGTCCGGCACCTCCAGGAGCATCTTCCGCAATGGACCTCGGTACCCCTGTTGGGAGAGAACACAGACAATAGAGACACGTCAGTCTCCAGCATGCGGCCAGAGGCAGCCCCACCCAGACACCCGCAATGGTGAGCACCTTACCTTGGACCGCTCTACGATACACCAGTACCATCCCCCGTTGTCCTTGTAGTCTGTGCTGCCAACCCTCAGGGTGATGTACCCAGGCAGATGCAGTAGCCAGTCCCTCCACCTCGCCACCACCTGACCTGTGACGCCATCTCCAAGGTCACAGAGCTCCACAGTAAAGCACTCCGGCCACCCAGTAACAGCCTGCAACAGAGCACAACACAGGGTCCCGATCAGCAGATGCACATGGTGGAGGCCACATTGTGGACCAGGCACACAGTGAAGCACTCACCTCTGGGGACTCAGTGACCATTCAGATCGCACCACCCTCAAGCCCATCCTGATAGCACCATAAAGCGACACGCCATAGCTTCTGTGGATAGGCCACGAGCCTGCCCACACGCACACCACACCTGCCAGCACCTGCGGCCACTGCCATGGTCCATGCATGTACAGTCGATGGCATGCCACGCCATGCCCGACTGCGTGCCACACCCAGAAGGCATGTGCAGGCGCCAGACATCACTGCCAGTGGTGGCCAGGCGAGGGTGGGTTCAAAGGGTGGAGCAAGGCCCTGGGGCAGCATCCAGTGCTGCTGGCAAACAGAGTGCAGGTAGACATGCCAGTGGCCACCACGATGTACCTCGGGTTGCTCCTCAACGTCTCACTGCTGGATGCTGCCAACACTGACCGACAGGAATGGCATGCAAGGAATAGGCCCAGAACATACTTTCTAGGGACATGGATATGTTGTTCATCCACACTTATTGGCAGGTATCCTTGCCGCTTTAAATCTGCGGAAGGTCTTCAAGCTGGCTCCTCCCACCCGGGTGGTATAACTCGGCTCCGCCCCATGCGCCAGATCTTCCTTACCGCTTGGAAGCTCAGGTTCCCTCCTTAGCGCTCTGCATTGCGACTGGTTCCTATTTCTTCTGTTTGCAATTTGAAAGTTTTTGCTAAAAGACTTGGTCTTGATCCCTCGCGGCTGCGATGGACAAATCGACTCCGGTTTTGGAGATGCCCCTGCGAGTCAGAAGATGTCTCGGACGGATCCACACTCACGTGTGTCACTGTTTAGGCCTTGAGCACGACCGCGGGACTGCGACCTGTGCTCTTCCTTCTCGGCCTCGTCCTCGAAGACCGTGCTGCCCGAGTGCAACTGGGCCATCCCGAAGCGTTCCCTCCTGTGAAGTCTAAGGAGGCCCGGTCGGCGGTGTCCGGCGGCGTGATTTCGGGCGGATCAGCTCGAGCAGATGATCGCCTCGAAGAGGAGGCGGCGCGGGCCGTATCTTCCTCGGCCGCGGCATTTATCCCGCTCTCTCTGGGTTCTTCCTACACAGCTTCATTTAAGGAGCTTTGTCTGTCCCTCTCCACTAGGGAGAAGGGCCAACGTCTGCTGGACCTTTTCGGTCCAAAAAGAGGACAAAGTAATCGTCCCTCAGCCGCTCTTGGGAGCGGGAAAGGTCCCTCTCCCCGAGTCGTCGACCGTCGACCTCGGTCGACCGCTCGGCTTCGGCCACTGGCCTCACGGTACCCCCGTCAGGTCAGTCAGCTGAGACTCCTGTCGACGAAGTCGAGATTTTTCTCGACCCGTTGGATGGGCTGTCGCCTATAGAAGCCGAGATTCCTCTCTCCCTGGTTCCCCCGGGGGGAGTTGAGGATCCCGTGGGCTTGCCTGTGCCTCCGGTTCCGGAGCCCTCGGATGAACCCTGCGAGGCGAAGGGTGCGGTTCCTGCCGACACTTCCCGCACCCGACCTCGGAGAGCGAGGCTCGGTCTCGGACTTCGCCGCAGTCCAGCCGATCCGCCGTCATGGCGGTCTCGATCTCGGCACCACGGTGGCGCGGCGTCGCGCTCGTCCTCGCCTCCTCCTCGGACGAGGGAGGCTTCAGCGAGATTACGTCGGCAATGCGAGGACCTCATGTGGCAACAGCTCCTCCTGACGGAGAGTAAGCCGCGCGCTTCCCCGCCATTAAGTGGCTGTCACCGGAGCGGCCGACACAACCCCTCGACTTACCCGAGGAGCCTGTACCCAGGCTGGTTGTTCGGCCAAAACCAGCTGCTCCACCGATTCCGGTGGAACCTCCGCCTCCACAGCCACTATTTGGGGCTCCGACCAGAGATTCTCGGTTGGCTAAGGGTCTACCCCATCGGCTGTCGGTTACCCTCACTCCCGACCGACCTCGGCAGGTAGAGGGTGGCTCAGGCCATAGGCAGCTCTTCGAGGACTCGTCCGAGTCCGAGGATAATTCCTCCTTTTTCTCCAAGCGACTGGACTTGGAGTCCTCAGGAGGACAGTCAATGGACGATAGCCCGTCGTCCTTCCTAGGACTGCTTCGGCTCATCTCGGAGTCCACCGGGATGGAGCTCGAACCCGTTCCAAGCGGGCAGATGTCCCTCACGGAGATTCTGGACAGGATTCTCAACGGAGGCCTTTCCAGTAGCCGAGGCCATAGTGGGTCCGGCCCTGGAGCTTTGGTGCGCCCTGCTTCCTGTCCTGCGCCCGGCCAGGATGGCCCAGGAAGTATGCGGTCCCTACCGGTTCCTGTCCGGTTTTCGGAGCACCCTTCTGCTGAGGGGTTGGTTACCGACAGCGTTTTCCGGTAGCGCCGCATACGCCAGGATGTGGACAAACCTCCCGACAAGGAATCAAGAAATTGGATTATGTCGGGCGAAAAGTCTATGCTGCGTCCTCTCTCGGCCTTCATCAGGCCAGTTCGGCCGTCCTCATGGCACATTTTTCTCATGCCCTGTTGGGCTCCCTGGATGAGGTCATTCCTCATCTCCCGCGGATCTGCAGACTACGGTCAAGCAGGTGCGGGACCAGGGCAGGGCAGTGGCCAAACAGCAGCTCCAGACTGCTTTGGATATTGGGGACTCATGTGCCAGGTCGGTGGCGGCGCGAGTGGCTATGCATCGGCGGGCTTGGCTGAGGATATCCACCTTTACCTCGGATACCCAGCACAAGTTGGCGGATGTTCCCTTTTGGGACTGACCTCTTCGGCCCTGGGGTGGAAGGTCACCTGCAGAGGATCGAGAAGTCCAATGCTACCTTGGACTCGGTCTCTTCCGCTCAGAAGGACAAAGGCCGCAAACCACAGCCTAAGCCCTTTCGTCCTTCTGCGCCCAGCGCGCCCGGCCCAGCCGCCAGGGCCAGCAGGCCGCCTTGGCATCCCAAACCCAAACGCCGGCTTCCTCTAACAGGAGGCAGGGAGGAAAGGCCCAGGAGGTCCCTCGGCTGGTCCCTCCTCCAAGCCTGCCCAGTGACGGGCTGAGGGGTGTCGCCCCCATCCCCTTACCCCCTGGGTCCCCTGGGGACGGCCCGCACTTGCTCCGCCTGGTCCGCTGTTACCACGGACAGGTGGGTTTTGAGGTGATGGGAAGAGGCCTGCCTCTAGAATTCGAGCAGGCACCGCCCTTCAGAGCCGTCACCCCTCGGGGGCTGGGGTCCCCAGCCTCGCTGGCGGCTCGTCGAGCCGACATCGCTCTCCTCCTCCAGAAGGAGGTGATAAGAGAGGTGGAGGACCTCCTTCAGACCCAGGGTTTGTGTCCAGGTACTTCCTGGTTCCGAAACGGACGGGGGGCTGGCGCCCCATTCTCGACCTACACGACCTAAACAAGTTCCTAAGGTCTCGAACCTTCAGGATGGTCACTCTGGCTCAGATAATACCATCCTTGGAGCGCGTGTGGTTCTGCTCTCTGGATTTGCAGGCAGCGTTTTCACGTCCCTATCCGTCCGTCTCACCAGAGATTCCTTCGCTTCCGAGCGGAAGGATCCTTTTCGAGTTCCAAGCCATGCCCTTTGGCTTGTCTCCAGCTCCCAGGGTCTTCACCAAATGCATGGCAGTGGTGACAGCATTCCTCTTGGCGCCGAGGGTCGGTGTACCCTTACCTGGACGACTGGCTGATACAGCTCCCTCCAGGCAGGAGGTGGAGTGGTCAGAGATCTGGCCCTCAGGTCTGCTCTCAACTAGGCCTCCTTATCAGCGAGGCCAAGTCGGAACTCGAGCGAAGCAGGTGATTCTGTTCATCGGGCAGGCTCGACTCTCTTGAGCCAGATCGCGGCTCGGTGGACAGGGCCGAGGTTCTTTCCTCCTTGCCCAATCATTTCTGGTTGGGCAATTGCGCCCTGCCCGGGACTTCCTGCGCCTCCTGGGTCTCATGGCGGCCTGCACCAGCGTGGTCCGTTGGGCCCGCTGGAACATGCGTCCCCTTCAATGGGGACTGGCCAGCCAGTGGTTACAACGCTGCGATCCTTTGGACCAGCTTGTGTCGGTGACACAGGGGATGTGGAATGCTCTCCATTGGTGGATCGTTCCAGGTCATTTGCAGGAGGGCATCCCGTTCGTCCGCCCCGAGCCGACGGTCTCTCTATCGACCGATGCCTCTCTGATGGGTTGGGGTGCCCATCTGGGGGAACACCGGGCCCACGGCCTCTGGTCCCCGCGGGAGTCCCGATGCCACATCAACCTGCTGGAGCTCCGAGCGGTCCGCCTAGCTCTCACCGCCTTTGCTCCGTTCCTCCGGGGTCAAGTGGTCCGAGTCAGGACGGACAACACCACGACCATGTACTATCTAAACCGCCAGGCGGGGCGGCGCTCCATGCTTCTATGCAAGGAAGCTCTCCGCATTTGGTCACTGTCCGCAGCCTGGAGGTGGATCTCCTAGCCATTCATGTGGCAGGAGCCTCCAACACCTGGCCGATGCCCTGAGCCGGATAGGGGCTGCATCCCACAGTGGTCTCTCCTGCCGGAGTGTACAGCATCTGTTCTCCCATTGGGGCACACCTCAGGTGGACCTGTTTGCCTCCAGGGAGAGCGAGCTGAGACTGTTCCATGCCCACCCCTCAGCAGGGCTCGCTGCAGGGGGATGCCTTCTCGAGGCAGTGGACCCCGGGCCTCTTCTACGCCTTTCCCCCATTTCCCTTGATCCACAAGGTGCTTCTCAAGGCGAGGAGGGACAAGGCGCAGGTAATTCTGATAGCCCCAGACTGGCCTCGCCAGTTCTGGTACCCAGATCTCCTCAGTCTCAGCTCCAGGACTCGCGGCAGCTTCCAGCTCGCCCGGACCTGCTCTCAGTCAATCAGGGGAAGGTGTTCCATCCGGACCTTCAATCCCTGCACCTGACGGCCTGGTTCCTGAGCGGCTAGAGTTCCAGGCCTTGGGTCTTTCCGACGAGGTCCTCAATGTTGTTGAGGCGTCCCGTAAGGAGTCGACCAGAAAATGCTATGCCTTCAAATGGAAAAGGTTTTCCATTTGGTGTCAGGGCAAGGGCTTGGACCCTTCCTCCTGTTCCTTGGCAAGCATCTTGGACTATTTATGGTCCCTTTCTAATCAAGGGCTTAGGTCGACAACCCTAAGGGTGCACCTGGCAGCCATCTCTGCTTACCGGGCGCGGGCCGGGAAGCAGTCGGTGGCGCAGGAGAAGGTGGTCTGGCGCTTTTTCAAAGGCCTTGATCACATTTCCCCTCCGGTGCGAGAACCTCCACCTCCGTGGGATCTACTGCTGGTACTGGCAAAGCTCATGGGCAAGCCATTCGAACCTATGCACAGGTGTGCTCTCTCACCTGTCGTGGAAGACCACCTTCTTGGTGGCTATCACGTCCACAGAAGGATGGGAGAGCTCCAGGTGCTTTCCATCGAGTCTCCTTATCTGGTCTTCCACAGGGACAAGGTTGTCCTGCGCCTCCCGAAATTCCTTCCGAAGGTGGTGTGGAGTTTCACCTTAACCAGGTGTTGACTCTGCGGTGTTCTACCCCAATCACACCTCGGAGGCGAATATAGGCTCCATACTTTGGACCCTAGAAGGCGCTCGCCTGTTTCAAAAGCGCATGGCTGAAATTCAGGAGAGGTTAAGCCAGCTGTTTGTCACCTACGCTGAAGCCGCATCTGGCAGACCTGCAGCCAAGCGGACGATAAGCAGGTGGGTCACCTCCTGCATAGATCTCTGCTATAAGTTGACGGGCATGGAGCCTCCCAGAGGGATAAGAGCTCATTCTACCCGCCATACTGCTGCATCGGTGGCTGCTTCCAGGGACGTCCCTATCCAGGAAATCTGCAGGGCTGCTACCTGGAAGTCAGCAAACACCTTCATTACCCATTACCACATCGACCTTGAGTCACGCCGGGATGCTGGTTTTGGGGCCTCGGTTCTCCAGTCTCTCTTTCCCAAGTAAGTATTGGGGGTGTGCGTCTTGCCTCCCTCCTCCCGGAGAACTGCTAGGAGTCTGCCAATAAGTGTGGATGAACAACATATCCTTGTCCCTAGAAATACAGGTTACTCACCTGTAACAGGAGTTCTAGGAATGGTATATGTTGTTCATCCTAATGACCCCGACCTCCCGGCTTGACGCACAACCTGAGCTTCCAGCGGGCAGATCTGGCGTCAGGCGGCGAGCCGAGAGTTATACCACCGGGTGGGTGGAGGAGCCAGCTTGAAGACCTTCCGCAAGATTTAAAGCGGCAAGGATACCTGCCAATAAGTGTGGATGAACAACATATACCATTCCTAGAACTCCTGTTACAGGTGAGTAACCTGTATATCCCTGGCTCATGGCCTTGGACCTGAGGGTGCAGCAGTGCATGAACAGATTCCGTGATCGACCATGCTACAGTGGCATGCCTGTGTACCATGGTCAGGGTGAGGGTGCAGCCACGGACATGGCGCTCGCATGCCATGACTGTGGAGACCAAGGTCCTCTGTGTCCTGTCCTATTACACCACCAGATCATTCCAGCGGGTGTGTGGGGACGTCACGGGCGTCAGCCAGTCCTTGGTGTCCAGTGCCGTACACCAGGTCACCAACGCACTGCTGCAGGAGGTGGGTGCCCACATACTCTTCCCCACAACACCACAGGAACAGCGTGCTGCCAAGGAGGTCTTCTTCACCATGCACAGCATGCCCAACACACTAGGCGTCGTGGATGGCATGCATGTGCCAGTAATCCCACCGGCCATGGACGAGGCGGCCTATCGAAATAGGAAGGGCTACCACAGCCTCAACTGTCAGCTGGTGTGTGATGCCCGGTGCTGCATCACGGACATCTGCGTGCGATACCCTGGCTCATGCCACGACACCTATGTGTTCGACAACTCCAGCATAGGTGTGCGACTGGCAGCAGGGGCTGGTGACAATAGCTGGCTGCTTGGTGAGTGCCCTGGTTGGAACTGCACAGCCGTGCATGTGCGTGGCTATGTGTGGCAGATGGCATGATGGTGTGGGTCCCCATGGCTGTGGCAGCTTCACTCATGCATATGTTTCCCCACAGGTAACAGCGGATATCCCTGCGGCATTACCTGATGACACCGCACCTCACGCCACAGGACAGGGCTGAGGTGGCTTTCAACGAGGCGCATGGTAGGCAGCTGTGGGTGCGTGAGCGCACCATTGGCATCCTGAAGATGAGGTTCCTATGCCTGGACCACATGGGGCACGATGATGCATGCACCAGGGTTCGCCTGCAGGGTGTTCACCGTGTGTGCCATGCTGCACAACATCAGTGTCTGGCATGGGTTGCGTGCCTCCCTTCCCCCAGCGAGATCGGCCCCTGACATGCCTCCACCACCGGACGGGGCAGGACACACCGACTGGGCATACTGTCCGCCACACTGTGGCGTATGGTACCTTTGGTTGACTGTCCGTGGGCCATGGGCACAGTGCTGAACCTGTGGACTGAGTGCCTCTGGCCATGTCTGGGACAGTGGCCATTGCTGTCCATCACTGGTGCTGCAGTGTCGTTCCCGTATGTGTTGCGCTGTGTCAGGTGTACCTCAGGGCATGTTGTGGTCACACCTTGCCCCCTCAGTGTGTGCCTCATCAGACCGCCACCCGTCCAGCCCTCCCATACTGTGATTTGCCGTGGCCACCCTCACTGGCTCTTGGGCGCTTCGCCCGTCGCCGTGGTGGTCACGTGCGTGCACGGGGCATTGGACACCGCACTCCTCACTGGTCTCACGCCTCCTGACCATGGTTGGGCGGTCCCCAGGGATGTCCCACGCAGGGGGGGCCGTGCTGCCCGAGCAGGAGGCCACCTGCACTATCAGGATCCAGGTTCTGCTGGCCCACCGCCAGGGCTGTTGGTGGTGTATCTGCTGCCCACATCCGTGGTGTTCCAGTGGACTGTGCAGCTGTGGGCCGGGAGGGTGCTGTGGATGGCGGGGCTGCGTCTACTGCCACCTCTTGTATTGCACCCCCTCATGTCTGTGTGGCCCTTGTGGAATGTGGCTGTGTAGGGGCATGTGTGTGTGCACAAGGTGCCTCCCGCTGTCTGGCCGCTGCTATATCCAGCATGTCCCCGATGAGGGTTATGCCCTGTGCCATGCCCTCCACCACATGGGTGATCACGTGAATGGCCTCTGTCTGTTCCCTCTGCGCCATTAGGCTGGTCTCCTCCAGTCGCTGCAGCTTGGTGTAGTGCAAGGCCAGCACCCCTGCGCCTGTGGGCTGCCTGTCACGCCGTTGTGCGTCATGGCACGGTCCACCATCTTGTGCCAGTGCTGCTGTGCCCGCTCACGTGGGCCCTGCTGCCCTGGTGGGCCTGTGGCTGGGTGTGAATGTTGAGGTGAGTCGTCTGTTCACGGGGTGCCATGGGGCACAGGGCGATGGCTGTCCTGCTCCCACAGGGACGTTGCACTCGTGCCACAGGTCTGTTGCGCCTGTGTGATGTCCTCTGTCTCGGCGTCTGAGGTCAGCTGCTGGGCGTCCATCATGTCTGCATCACTGGGCTGTCCGGGTGGGTATCTGCCCTTGCTTCTGGCTCCACCTCCTCCATGCGTCCTGCCAGGTTCCCTGTAGGGGACAGGAATGTAGTGTCAGTCTGGTGTGCCCTGCCGTGTGACTGGCGTGTGTGCATGCTGGCAGTCAGGTGGTGGCATAAGTACCCTCCGTTTCAGTGGTTCTCCCCGTCACACCTGTGCTGCTGCTGGATGCACCACTGGTCCTGTGTGGGTGAGATGTGGCATGGTCAGTGGGTAGTGCATTCCGGTGTGTCCCTCCCCCTCGCTGGCCCTCCCATGCCTACCTGCTGATGTGTCGCAGCTGTCCAGCACACCCTGCCAGGTGACCTCGGCTATGGTCTGTGCCACGATCCTCTCTAGGGGTGACAGCCTTATTCCGGGCGATGGTGGTCCACCCCTGTTCCCGTCTGGCCCTGTGTTCTGCCTCAAGCTTCCGTTTCACGGTGTACTGGAGGTCCCTCCACTTGTGCTTGATGGCGCTGAGGGTACGTGCCTTGGGTCCAGCTGCATTGATGGCTGCCTAGATGTCTAGCCATAGTCGCTGCTTGATCGTGGGTGCCGTCGACTGACTCTCCCCATATAGCATGTTGTGGTTGGCTGTATGTCCATTACCAGGGCTGTCACCTGGGCGATGGTGAAGTTGCTGGACCTCCTTTTGCTGGCGCCTCGTCTCCCTGCCGCGTGTGCTGGTTCGGTCCTCCGCGGCGGGTATCCCACTTGTGTCCTGGGCATTGTCCACTGGTGTTGCCATTGCACACTCACTTCCGCGTTTGTGCATGCACGCCGCTTCTGTGCATGCCCTTATTTGGCGGGGTCACGGGGCATGTCCTTAGCCCCACCCCTGCTCGCCGCTCCACACGTTGTTGTGCGCTGTGCCTGCGGTCGCCCCCGCACGCGGCCTTGTTGCAGATTGCCGCGTGCTGTGCACATCATACATGCCATGCACGGTCGCGATCGCACTTGTGCGCCCTTTGCGCGGCACAGTTGCGCCTTAGAGAATAGCCAATATCTTTAATTTTGGCCCCCGAGAAGCTACAATTTGCTATTAGTTCCTTATTATCTTGTGTAGCATGTCTATCCACATATTTTATCATGGAGTCTCCTAGTATAAAGTCTGTCTAGTAATACTTTTTTTAGTCCCTTGTATCTCCTAGTTGGTTTTCTTAGTTATCTCCTGGTAGTGAATTATTTTCATCACTTGGGTTTTGTACACTTGTTCTTTGTTCAATAATATTATCCATCTCTGATACGACATTTAAAAGTTCATCAGTCTGGCCTTCAGTATTTCCCATGAGACTGATTAAGGGGGTGTACCTATTATGGGTTTCTAAATGAAGTTCACCTTCTCTCATTTCCTTTCCTTTCTTTTTATGGGCTTCATTTCCTTCAGCAGTGCAGCAATCTTCTAGCTCGTCTCCCTCTCTACTGCGTGTGTATGAGTTTTCACTGTGCTCTCCGTTTGGATGTTTGGCTAAGTTACTTTCCACTTGCTAAATCTACATTAACGAACTGTTTTAGACTTTTAATCTCAAATTCTAATCCACATATTTTAGATTTCAGTTCCTTAATCTCTTTGCATTGTGTACATATATATGGGCCGGGTTGGGCCCTTATCTAATATAGATTCAATCGTATATTTGCCACAACTAACACATTTAGTACCTGCTATAGTATCATTCGGTGTATCCTTAATACCCTCCATTTTATTTTCACTACTCATATACTATACACACAGTATTTTGTGATGCTTTACTTTATATATACAAATCTTCTGATATAGAGAATGCGAAGACCTAGCATTGCACAGTCACTGCTTCCCCTGCGGACACCTGCAGACATGCGCAGATGAGCTGCGTGTGTCTCGGCATGCGTCTCTGTGCATGGCAACTGTACGCTCACCCGGTGACGGCTTAATGTAGGCTAAATGCCGAAAGTGACTTCTGGGTCACGTTTCCCTTCCCCTGATCGCAAATTTGCTAGTTAGGTTTAGAATTACAACAAGTTAACTAGAGTAGGGCCCTTAAAAGAGCTGCCAACATCCAGGACAGTTATAAAATGCAGCAGAATTATTTACAATGCAAGATGTATTGGAGCTGTAGTCCTCCTCACAGGCCATAGGACTACAAGCCTCACTACACTTTCTGTTCTCCAGCAGTCATTGCTAGGAGACCCCGATACACTGGTATGTTCAGCCCAAAACGAACAGGTTTCAAAATTATGGTGTAGCCCTTCTAGCTGTCCTGTCTCACCAGAACTGGTCTCACAGCATTGGCATAGCAGCAATTGAAAACAAATATGAAATTCCTTCTTAAAGTTATCTTTAATTTCCACTTAAATCAGTCCATCACTCTGCCAGTCTTTTTCACTGAGCATTCTAGTTCAGGTGGACGTCGACTCCACAGTCTTGATGTCAAGAGAGCTCTGAATTTACTAGAGGGTCCTTGGCTATCCCCTTCGGTCGCACCTCGTATGGGCAATGTGCATTTGCCTACCAGGCCCCCCTGTGGACGAATCAACTCCCCAGGCAACTCTTGGCCACTAATTGTCTGGCCCAATTCAAAACTGACCTCAAACAGCACCTAATAACACTCTCTAAGTGCACCTGCCGCTAAGTCCAGCCACATCCGCTCTCTCTGCCGCCCAGCAAGCACTAGGCAGGCCTTAGGTATTCCCTCCTCTGTCCCTTCTCGACTTGCCTCAGTTTGCGCTGTGCTCCTTGGCACCGCCACCCCACCTCCCCAACTCCCAGTCCCGTAAGTTTCCTAACAGTCACTACTAATGCAAGCTGCCTGCCCATGCCCCTCGCACCCCACCATTTACTCTTTCACGTGTTCTCAGCTCAGCCTCCCTCACCCCCATTTCTCCCTATACTTTATTGCCCTTCTTCCCCCACCCTTCACCTCCACCGCAGTACCTACCTCTCTCTCGTACCTCCTTTCTTCACCCCACTGTCAGCTATCCCCGTCCCTCTGAACTACTGACAAGGCACTTTGTGGCTGCTTATTTCTTCTCCCACCCTCAGTGTTTTTCTTGTTATCTTGGCCCTATGTTTTGAGTTATTCTGTAAGTTCTGAATCCAGGCTGTATCGTTCATTGTGATGTACTTTTGCTTTCTCCTATTGTACTTTGTTTTGCAATCTATGACGTGGAACCTTTGTAAAAGAGCTTGTGCTCAAAGGTATTTTCTGAATCACTAAATAAATAAATACTATATGAGTCTCACTAAGGACCATAGACAGGACAGGCAGCAGCTGTTCCTGACCTGTGGGGATGTGGGTAAAGGAAATCCAGCATCTCAAAGGTCCATTTCTTGCTGGATAGTTCAGTGCATCCAGTTTTGCTATTCAAAAGGAGCCCCCAACAGGGCTAAGGCCCATTCCACAAGGGGAACAGCTGCTACTATAGCAGCTGCCAGGGATGTTCCACTGTTGGAAATCTGTAAAGAAGCTACCTGGAGGACAGTTCACACCTTTACAAAGCATTACAGCCTGGGCACCCAGTCCAGAAGTGATGCTAGGTTTGGCACAGCAGTCCTGCAGAGTCTGTTTCCAAAGTATGTTCTATACCCACCTCCAAAGGTACTGCTTATTAGTCTGCAAGAGTTAGGAATATTGGAGAATTCCTGGAGTGAGAAGAAAAAATTACTTACCATAGTAATCTTGTTTCTTCCAAGGTATTCTCCAATATTCATAACTCACCCACTCTGCCTCCCCTTCTAGAACCAGTGGCCTCTGCCTCCAAGCTGGATAACCATGTGTAGGGGTGCCACACTCTGGCTTAGTCTGTCTTTTTAGGCCCTGTTGGGCATCGTTTCTCCTTCTTAAGGTTATGCTGACATTCGGGGGTGGGTCCTCCAGTTTGAGTTTTTTTTTTGAGGTAGTTTAGGTTTTTTATTGTTATGTACATTCAATAACCTGGGCCTTTCTTACAGGCTCTCCACAAAATGTGAGGCATTAATGGAACGCAGCATTTGAATAAGTGGCACGAGCCAATGATGGTTCCATCATTAGCATAACGTTCTGTCTCCAGGCAGTTATACTTTAAAGGCTGACTGCAAGAGTTATGAATATTGGAGAATACCTTGGAAGAAATAGGATTACTATGGTAAGTAATTTTTTCTTCCGTTCTGTTTCTTTTGGTGCTGATAATTTTTCCCATTTTGTTTTGTTTTCTGTGCAACAGTGATGTTGGGGTGGAAGAAATTTTTGAAAAAAGTTTGAGTTGCCCCCATGCGATAGTGCCCCTGTGGCAACTCCATGACCGTATCGGACCTCTACGACCGTTGCTCTTCTTGTCTGGGTCCCCGCCATGCGATGGACGAGTGCAATGCCTGCTTCTCTATAGACTACCGCACTTTGGTTATTCACGCAGCAAGGTTGAGAAGAGACCTCGACCTTCGGCAGTCGTCAACGCAGTTCGGGTGCCAAGATGAGGTCTCTGGGCTCCACCCCTGAGCCCCCCCCCGGCTCTGTATGGGTCAATGGGGACAGGATCCCCTCTGTTCCACAGTTTGCTGGAGCAAGGGATCCCAGCGAGGGGTTGGTGGGGCAGCTGTCCTCCCTTGGGGGGGCAGTTGGTCACCCCTCGTGGTCCAGGGTCTCCTTGGACACACGGATGACCCCTGGTGTCGGGCTGCAGCTGTACGCTGGGTCTGCTCCAGTGTTACCCTCGGTGCTGCAGCCCAGCGACGTCTCTGCTCCCGGCACTGTGTGGGGTGGCAGCACCAACTATGCGCCCGGGCTCCCCTGTGACGCCGCTCTCAGTGCCGGAGGGCCTAGAATCCAAGGGGTAGCTAAGTTGGAGATCTCCCTGATCTCATCCTCTACCTCAGGGAGGGGTGAAGAGCGGGATGATCCTGACTGGCTGCCCGGCTCTGTGGAGACTCTAGATTCTGCCCGGGCCTCCCCGAGGCCTACTTTGAATCTTTGGCCTGTGGCGTCTTCCAACTGTGCCGCCCGCGGTGCCGTCCCCCACAGGCCCTCCGGTGTCATCTCTGGTGCCGGACACTCCTGTTCGAATCACTAGTGACACTTCTGGGGATGGCGACGCCACGGTCAGCGCTGACTTGGGAACCGGCCCCATCTCCGGTGCCGAGTCCATCCTTCCTTTGGGGTTGACTCCGGCCACTGAGGAGGGTAGTCAGAAGGGACCCAAGGTCACTTCCTCAGCGACTGGGTCCTTCTCTTTGACTGCTAGCCCAGATTCATCATCTAGACCTACTCTGAGGGGAAGGTTTCTTTCTTCGGGGGTGGGGGTTGGCAGGGCACATTCTGTGCCATGGTCCCTCCCAGGAGCCTCTAGGGACTCCAGAAGGAGCTGTAGTGCTGATGCTGGGCTTTCTTCTTCTGTGCCTAGGGAGAGTCCTCCAGTTGGTGGGGACAGGGCCTCCCCTTGGGCTCCATATGGTTCCATTTTCCTCACCTGGGGGTTTCAAGGGTAACACCTGGTTCACTCCCCCACCTGTTGGGCATACTGAGTTGGGCGGGATAGGCAACCCCACCTTCAGAAGAGGTCCACTGTAGGATCCCGCAGTCCTTGCAGAGGACCTTCCCTGGTTCCTCAGGCTACCTCTTCCTCTTTTCCTCTGCCTCCACCCCACCTTCTCCCTGGTCTCTTGGGTCGGAGAGGCCCTATGACTTGGGAACAGTTCAGAGGGTCAGCGGTGGCATTCTCCCAGCACGTAAGGGCACTCAAGGAAGTAATTGTTTACCTCAAACTCCTGCGCCACCCACCTCTGAATTGAACTCTTCCCCTCCACTGTTCAGCTGATGCAGACTTCACGTCCTATCGGGGCTTCCTAGTGGAGATGTTTGGGGAGCTTCACATCCCCCACTTCACTGGACAGAACTCTGCCCACATGATACTGTTTTTCCTGGGGGAATGCAGTGCTAACCATCTGGTGATACCTCCTTGGCCCCGCCGTTTACGAGGAGCCTCTACACTGTCTGGCAATGTCTCTCTGCCCCCAGCGATTATGCAGCGCAGGTACTGTGCTGCTGTGGGTCTCCAGGTGCCATGCCTCCCCTCTTCAGGAGTGCAACTTCTAGATACCCTATCTGGGCACCGTCACCCTCACCATGACTGCCTCCCAGACTCTGACTCGGCTGAGTTAGATTACTGGGAAGAAGGGTGTTTCAATGGCACACCTTCTTCTGTGCATAGCGGCTCATCGGCACCCCAGGTAGCTTACGCTAGGCACCTCTGGACGGTGCTAGGACAGATTCGAGCAGCACTGCCTGACCGTGAGGAAACCCAGCAAGCCACTGGCCTCTCTGCACGGGGCCTGGAGCTCACAGGACACCTCTCCAGGGCAGTTTACGATGCTATTGAGGTGGCATCCAGGCTGGTAGGAACTTCTGTCTGCATTGTGCGGATGGCATGGCTTCACCTGTCAAGGTTGTCACCCCTGGCCTGGCGTAGGGTGCTATCCTCACCCTTCCAGGGGCCTACTTTTTCTTTAGAAGGGCACAGTGTGAACTGCAGGGGTGACTTCCGACTCCCGAGGCATGGGAGCCTCCGCTGGTCCCAAGACCGTACCCAGGCCTCGCCTGGCCTGTATAAAGGGCCCTCTCCTCCTTTGCTCTTCCCACACAGGAGGCTGGGGAAATCTTTTTCCCTCAGGGTTTGCCATCTCAGCACTCTGACCCATAGGTAATGACTGGTGAAGATTGAATTGGGTAAGATATGAACATTACATACTCACCGTAATTCTTGATCTTCCCAAGTGTCTTCACCATTCATTACGGCCCACCTTCCCTCTGTAAGGCCAGGCACTGGGCATCACCCCTCCTTCTGTCCCTTCTTCTGCTCCCTTGATCTTCAGGTATGAGAGTTAAGGGGGATGGTAGTTTTTTTCTCAGGGGCAAACCCTGCTCCTTCACGCCATCTGGCGTTTCTTCTACCTCTCTCGGCCCAGCCTACATTTAGAGGCTGTACTTAAGCCCTCGGTGATAAGGGAGTGAGAAGTTGCCTTTAGGGTATTTGTCTGCATCATCTCCTTTCTGAGGCCCCCGTCTAACTTAAAGAGAGCATCTTGGCTCTCAGGTGTGGACAGAGGGTACATACTCCCGGTGTGTTCTCCTCCTCCTCCTCTACATCATCTTTTTCTCCTCCACGGAGTTAAAAAAAAAAAAAAAAGACAACAGAGTTCTTCTAAGGGTTCACCTGATGTCCCCTTTTCATAAGGGGATTCCTCTCAGCAAAGATCCCTTTCTGTCCTCCTTAACCCTCTGAGTTTCAACTAAATCTAGAGGAGCACTCAAGCTAAAGCAGGGTGGGGCATGCACCTTGAACCCTCTCCCTCGCTTGGCCTGGATGGGCCGAGTTTCTCCTTCTCCTCCTCGGACATCTAATCTGGTTTTTAATTCAGGGTTCTGGCCGCCCCTCTGGGGTCCTGCCTAAAAACAAACAAACAGGAGGGAGGATAATGGGAGGAGGACTTCGTTTTCTCTCTCTCTGTCTCTCGCTCATTCCCTTTTATTCTTCTTACTTCTTTCTCTCCTGCTGCCTAGGGCTGCCCAGCACGCTGGCCATCCCTGTCCTTCCTAATCCTCTCTTATCTATGCCCTCTTATTCGGTTGGCTTTATTCTTTTGTTCTCCCCACCCTCCCTATACTTCGGCCTCCCTTGCCCTCCCTCTGTGTCTTCTATCTTCCTCTCCTGGCGGACAGAAGTGAGGGCTGGGAGGAGCTGGTGTTGGTTACTGGCCACTCCATGAGTACCACATAAAATGCAGGTCTCATGAGCAGCACCGCCCCGATGTCGGCTCCTCCAGCTCTGAAACATTTAAAGAGACAAGCTCTTTTTCCTGAGCAGAGTCCAGACCTCCAGCTAGATCCATACGTAATGAATGGTGAAGATACTTGGGAAGATCAAGAATTACAGTGAGTACATAATTTTCATTTGCTGTCTTCAGAATCCTCGTGTGCCCAGAGTTCTATGCTGATTGACAGCTTTTGAGCTGTGCCACTCTACCCCAGTTGGGGAGCTTATTACACATAAGTATTAACGCTCCATTGACAACGTTGCAGCTAACAGAAAAGGAAATTACAGTAAGTATGAAGAAATTTCTCCTTTTCCAGTTATACATATGAAAAGGGTCATGTGTTCAACCCAAAGCACTGGGGTTTCAGTGCCACTTTCTTTGTCTTGTGGATAGCCAGAATAAACCATGAGTTTCTCATTACTTTTATGTTGTCTTGTGCCTGTGCAAGAAACATGTTGCCGAACTTTGGAATAGCAGGTTTTGGAGGCGCGGTCATGCTGTGGCCAGTGGTGCCACTACTTTTTCAGCCTGGCTCCATGGCATGTATTAGATTGCACGCTGTCTGACAGCAGTGCAAAGCATGCTACCACCTTCAAACTTTTGCCGCTGCAATGATGGAGCTCCATCTCATTGCAGGGTGTGCCTTTGCGGTGTAACATTTCAATAAACATGGCGGGCAGAGGCTCGCGCCGCCCTCACAGTCCCTATGTAGCCTACTTCGGGGGTGCCTAATCCCCCTGTCAGCATATATGTGCCCCCTTTCCTGCTGTGGTGTGCCAAGGGGGTGCCCAATCTCCCTCGGCATCATGCCTCCAAACGCAGACATCCTTGCCGATGGGGGTGCCCAATCCCCCTGTCGGCATGTTAACCCTCCCACCATTTTCCTGGCGCTGCCCCCGATTGTGTGCCATGTCCACACTGAAAACCCACCCCAGTGTGGGTGACATGACCCCACCAATCAATATGCCACACTGGGAGCCCCCCCCCAGTGTGGCCACAACCTGTAAGAAAAACAGAAAACGGTCCGTGGTGATTTATTTATTTATTTTTACCTGAAACATAGGAAACGGTCCCTCGCTGGCTGTTGGCGGCCCCCACCCCCAACCCGCAACCACCCTCTGTGCACCCCACCTCCCCACACCGCCCCTCACCCCACACTTACCTCTGGAGCCTGGCACGACGATCTTCAGTGGACCAGGAACATGTCTGCACTCATCAAAGCCGACCGAACTGAACAAATGCTGGTAAGCTGTATAATGGCATAAATAGGGATTTTTCAACTTTGGTGCATATCTCAGGCATGTTTGAGAATTTTGGCACCAAACGTTAAACATGGGGTTATTGGGACCCCTCCTCATGAATTCTGGCACTGTCATGGCATTATTCGGTCCGGAAAAGTGATTTCGTGGTAACTGCGCGAAATCACCTTTCAGGGCCAGTTAACGAAACGACAGTGCCACTGTTCATGAGGAGGGCTCCCAAAAAGCCTATATTGCAAATTTGGTGAAAAGATTCCAAAAAATGACCGTGTTACAAGCGTATGTTGCGCAGTTCCCACATACACTTGTAACTTTGAGAATTTTTAATATTTTTGCTCCAGATTTTCAACATTGCCATTTTTTCACACCTCCTTATGAATAGTGCAGCTGTTCTTTCCCACATCCTGCCCGTAATTTGTTTTCGCATATCTGGCGCACAGTGGCGCAGTCACTGTTGGAAAACAGTGTTCGGGACACAGTAAGAAAATCACACTAACACTGTTCATGAGTAGAGGTCCCAAATGCCCATTTTGAAAATTTGGTGAAAAATTCCACAAATGACCATGTTACAAGTGTGCATTGTGCAGTTTCCATGCATGCTTGTAACTTGGAGATTGTTTAATATTTTTACTCCAGATTTTCAACACTGCCAATTTCACCTCCTTATGAACAGTACAGCTTCATTTTCCACATCCTGCCCGAATGTGTTTTAGTACATCTCGCAGCAGTGACGCAGTCACTGTAGGAAAACAATGTTTGGGACACAGTAAGGAAATCACAGTAACACTGTTCATAAGCAGAGGTCCCAAATGCCTATGTTAAACAGCTGGTCAAAAATTCCACAAAAGGACTGTGTTACAAGTATGCATTAGCAGTGTCCACGCACTGTCAGAATTGAAAATGTTTATTCTAGGAGCGTGATATGTTGTTCATCCACACTTTGGCATGTCCCCTTCCACTTTAAATTCACTGGAAGTCTTCAAGCTGCCCTCCCACCCACCTGGGTGGTATATACCTCGCCCGCTCCATGATGCCAGATCTTCCTTTCCGCTGGAAGATTCAGGTTGCCTCCTCATGCTCACAAATTTTGTAGGCCCTGGCTCTAAAACCTTTGGTTATTCGAAAATCCATCTCGCTTGCTTTAGCGACCGTGAGTTTATTTCTTGATTATGGAAGACAAGTCTTCCCCAGATTTCGTCGGTGCCCTTGTGGCCAGAAAATGTTACGCATCGATCCCCACACCATGTGCTACTTCCTCGGTGTCACCATGACATACCTAAATGCAATATGTGTCTTGCTTTTCATCCTAACGCCCTGATGACCGCCTCTCATGCCTGAAGCTGGGGAGGCCGGAGAAACAGAACCCTCCGTGAAATCCAAGGAGGCTTGGTGGATGGTTTCCGCGGCTGTGGGATCTGCCGAGCAGTTGGAACTCATGCAAGCATTCGAAGAGGAAACGGCTCGGTCTGCAGAAACTACTCGGAACTTCTTTGTTCCGCTGAACCTGGGCTCCACTGTCTCGGGTTCCTTCCAAGAATTGTGCCAGTCTCTCCCGACCAAGGGAGAGGGTCCTGCGGGCACGCACTCCTCTCGATCCCGTAAGCGGGAGAAGGATGTGGGATTGTCTTCGTCTCAACGGAGACGCTCTTGGGAGCAGGAGAGATCTCGGTCCCAGGAACATGCGGCTCGACTTTGGTCAAGGTTGCTTTTTCGGCTGCTGGCTTTGGCATCTGGTCAGTCGACCTAACTGTCTATCGATGATGTAGAAATCGTCATCGACCCGATCGACCCCTTATCGCCTACTCTGGTCGACGATTCCTTCAATCGAACTCCTAATTTGGTTTTCCCAGATGAGGAGACCCAGCCTGCTAGGACTCCCATCAAGGAAATGGTCCCCACCCTGGAAATCACCGGTCCTGCTGGCGCCTCCTGTGTGACCGAATCGGCCTGTCTGATCTCAATCAAGGTCTCGGACCCCATGACCGAAGAGGCAGAGGAAGAGCCATGAACGCCTAAAAGAGGCATCGCTACTGGTCATCCTCCTCGGATGAGGAGAGGCTCTGGCGGAATCTCCGACGCTACGAGGACCTCATGTGGCAACAGCTGATTTTGACCAGGCACAAGCCAACTCCAGCTTCCACACCTACGCCTTTCCCCCATTTCCCTTGATCCACAAGGTGCTTCTCAAGGCGAGAAGGGACAAGGCGCAGGTGATTCTGATAGCCCCAGACTGGCCTCGCCAGTTCTGGTACCCAGATCTCCTCAGTCTCAGCTCCAGGACTCGTGGCGCGCTTCCAGCTCGCCCGGACCTGCTCTCAGTCAATCAGGGAAGGTGTTCCATCCGGACCTTCAATCCCTGCACCTGACGGCCTGGTTCCTGGCTGCCAGAGTTCCAGGCCTTGGGTCTTTCCGACGAGGTCCTCAATGTTGTTGAGGCATCCGTGAGTCGACCAGAAAATGCTATGCCTTCAAATGGAAAAGGTTTTCCATTTGGTGTCAGAGCAAGGGCTTGGACCCTTCCTCCTGTTCCTTGGCAAGCATCTTGGACTATTTATGGTCCCTTTCTAATCAAGGGCTTAGGTCGACGACCCTAAGGGTGCACCTGGCAGCCATCTCTGCTTACCGGGCGCGGGCCGGGAAGCAGTCGGTGGCGCAGGAGAAGGTGGTCTGGCGCTTTTTCAAAGGCCTTGATCACATTTCCCCTCCGGTGCGAGAACCTCCACCTCCGTGGGATCTACTGCTGGTACTGGCAAAGCTCATGGGCAAGCCATTCGAACCTATGCACAGGTGTGCTCTCTCACCTGTCGTGGAAGACCACCTTCTTGGTGGCTATCACGTCAGCCAGAAGGATGGGAGAGCTCCAGGTGCTTTCCATCGAGTCTCCTTATCTGGTCTTCCACAGGGACAAGGTTGTTCTGCGCCTCCCAAATTCCTCCGAAGGTGGTGTCGGAGTTTCACCTTAACCAGGTGTTGACTCTGCGGTGTTCTACCCCAATCACACCTCGGAGGCGAATATAGGCTCCATACTTTGGACCTAGAAGGCGCCGCCTGTTTCAAAAGGCGCATGGCTGAAATTCAGGGAGGTTAAGCCAGCTGTTTGTCACCTACGCTGAAGCAGCATCTGGCAGACCTGCAGCCAAGCGGACGATAAGCAGGTGGGTCACCTCCTGCATAGATCTCTGCTATAAGTTGACGGGCATGGAGCCTCCCAGAGGGATAAGAGCTCATTCTACCCGCCATACTGCTGCATCGGTGGCTGCTTCCAGGGACGTCCCTATCCAGGAAATCTGCAGGGCTGCTACCTGGAAGTCAGCAAACACCTTCATTACCCATTACCACATCGACCTTGAGTCACGCCGGGATGCTGGTTTTGGGGCCTCGGTTCTCCAGTCTCTCTTTCCCAAGTAAGTATTGGGGGTGTGCGTCTTGCCTCCCTCCTCCCGGAGAACTGCTAGGAGTCTGCCAATAAGTGTGGATGAACAACATATCCATGTCCCTAGAAATACAGGTTACTCACCTGTAACAGGAGTTCTAGGAATGGTATATGTTGTTCATCCTATGACCGACCTCCCGGCTTGACGCACAACCTGAGCTTCCAGCGGGCAGATCTGGCGTCAGCGGTGGAGCCGAGTTATACCACCGGGTGGGTGGGAGGAGCCAGCTTGAAGACCTTCCGCAAGATTTAAAGCGGCAAGGATACCTGCCAATAAGTGTGGATGAACAACATATACCATTCCTAGAACTCCTGTTACAGGTGAGTAACCTGTATATCCCTGGCTCATGGCCTTGGACCTGAGGGTGCAGCAGTGCATGAACAGATTCCGTATCGACCATGCTACAGTGGCATGCCTGTGTACCATGGTCAGGGTGAGGGTGCAGCCACGGACATGGCGCTCGCATGCCATGACTGTGGAGACCAAGGTCCTCTGTGTCCTGTCCTATTACACCACCAGATCATTCCAGCGGGTGTGTGGGGACGTCACGGGCGTCAGCCAGTCCTTGGTGTCCAGTGCCGTACACCAGGTCACCAACGCACTGCTGCAGGAGGTGGGTGCCCACATACTCTTCCCCACAACACCACAGGAACAGCGTGCTGCCAAGGAGGTCTTCTTCACCATGCACAGCATGCCCAACACACCAGGCGCCGTGGATGGCATGCATGTGCCAGTAATCCCACCGGCCATGGACGAGGCGGCCTATCGAAATAGGAAGGGCTACCACAGCCTCAACTGTCAGCTGGTGTGTGATGCCCGGTGCTGCATCACGGACATCTGCGTGCGATACCCTGGCTCATGCCACGACACCTATGTGTTCGACAACTCCAGCATAGGTGTGCGACTGGCAGCAGGGGCTGGTGACAATAGCTGGCTGCTTGGTGAGTGCCCTGGTTGGAACTGCACAGCCGTGCATGTGCGTGGCTATGTGTGGCAGATGGCATGATGGTGGGTCCCCATGGCTGTGGCAGCTTCACTCATGCATATGTTTCCACAGGTAACAGCGGATATCCCCGCGGCATTACCTGATGACACCGCACCACGCCACAGGACAGGGCTGAGGTGGCTTTCAACGAGGCGCATGGTAGGCTGCTGTGGGTGCGTGAGCGCACCATTGGCATCCTGAAGATGAGGTTCCTATGCCTGGACCACATGGGGCACGATGATGCATGCACCAGGGTTCGCCTGCAGGGTGTTCACCGTGTGTGCCATGCTGCACAACATCAGTGTCTGGCATGGGTTACCGTGCCTCCCTTCCCCCAGCGAGATCGGCCCCTGACATGCCTCCACCACCGGACGGGGCAGGACACACCGACTGGGCATACTGTCCGCCACACTGTGCGTGGTACCTTGGTTGACTGTCCGTGGGCCATGGGCACAGTGCTGAACCTGTGGACTGAGTGCCTCTGGCCATGTCTGGGACAGTGGCCATTGCTGTCCATCACTGGTGCTGCAGTGTCGTTCCCGTATGTGTTGCGCTGTGTCAGGTGTGCCTCAGGGCATGTTGTGGTCACACCTTGCCCCCTCAGTGTGTGCCTCATCCAGACCGCCACCCGTCCAGCCCTCCCATACTGTGATTTGCCGTGGCCACCCTCACTGGCTCTTGGGCGCTTCGCCCGTCACCGTGGTAGTCCCGCAGCGTGTGCAGGGCATCGGACACCGCACCCTCACTGGTCTCACGTCTCCTGACCATGGTTGGGCGTGTCCCCAGGGATGTCCCACGTGTGGGGGGCCGTGCTGCCCGAGCAGGAGGCCACCGGTACTATCAGGATCCAGGTCCTGTTGGCCCACCGTTGGTGGGCTGTTGGTGGGTGTATCTGCTGCCGCACATCCGTGGTGTTCCAGTGGACTGTGCAGCTGTGGGCCGGGAGGGTGCTGTGGATGGCGGGGCTGCGTCTACTGCCACCTCTTGTATTGCACCCCCTCATGTCTGTGTGGCCCTTGTGGAATGTGGCTGTGTAGGGGCATGTGTGTGTGTGCACAAGGTGCCTCCCGCTGTCTGGCCGCTGCTATATCCAGCATGTCCCCGATGAGGGTTATGCCCTGTGCCATGCCCTCCACCACATGGGTGATCACGTGAATGGCCTCTGTCTGTTCCCTCTGCGCCATTAGCCTGGTCTCCTCCAGTCGCTGCAGCTTGGTGTAGTGCAAGGCCAGCACCCCTGCGCCTGTGGGCTGCCTGTCACGCCGTTGTGCGTCATGGCACGGTCCACCATCTTGTGCCAGTGCTGCTGTGCCCGCTCACGTGGGCCCTGCTGCCTGGTGGGCCTGTGGCTGGGTGTAGTGTTGGCGAGAGTGTGTCTGTTCATGGGGTGCCATGGGGCTGGGGCGATGGTGTCCTGCTCCACAGGACGTTGCACTCGTGCCACAGGTCTGTTGCGTCTGTGTGATGTCCTCTGTCTCGGCGTCTGAGGTCAGCTGCTGGACGTCCATCATGTCTGCATCACTTGGGCTGTCCGGGTGGGTATCTGCCCTTGCTTCTGGCTCCACCTCCTCCCATGCGTCCTGCTGCAGGTTCCCTGTAGGGGGACAGGAATGTAAGTGTCAGTCTGGTGTGCCCTGCCGTGTGACTGGCGTGTGTGCATGCTGGCAGTCAGGTGGTGGCATAAGTACCCTCCGTTTCAGTGGTTCTCCCCGTCACACCTGTGCTGCTGCTGGATGCACCACTGGTCCTGTGTGGGTGAGATGTGGCATGGTCAGTGGGTAGTGCATTCGGTGTGTCCCTCCCTTCGCTGGCCCTCCCATGCCTACCTGCTGATGTCGCAGCTGTCCAGCACACCCTGCCAGGTGACCTCGGCTATGGTCTGTGCCACGATCCTCTCTGGGGTGACAGCCTTATTCCGGGCGATGGTGGTCCACCCCTGTTCCGTCTGGCCCTGTGTTCTGCTAAGCTTCCGTTTCACGGTGTACTGGAGGTCCCTCCACTTGTGCTTGATGGCGCTGAGGTGCTGCCTTGGGTCCAGCTGCATTGATGGCTGCCTAGATGTCTAGCCATAGTCGCTGCTTGATCGGCGGGTGCCGTCAGTGACTACTCCCCATATAGCATGTTGTGGTTGGCTGTATGTCCATTACAGGGCTGTCACCTGGGCGATGGTGAAGTTGCTGGACCTCCTTTTGCTGGCGCCTCGTCTCCCTCCCGCGTGTGCTGGTTCGGTCCTCCATGGCAGGTATCCCACTTGTGTCCTGGGCATTGTCCACTGGTGTTGCCATTGCACACTCACTTCCGCTGCTTGTGCATGCACGCCCGCTCTGTGCATGCCTTTATTTGGCGGGGTCACGGGCATGTCCTTAGCCCCACCCCTGCTCGCCGCTCCACACGTTGTTGTGCGCTGTGCCTGCAGTCGCCCTCGCGGCCTTGTTGTTGCAGATTGCAGCGTGCTGTGCATCATGCATGCCACGCCGCACGTGCACTACAGCGCTTGCCTCGCACGTGGCACAGTTGCCTTAGAGAATAGCCAATATCTTTAATTTTGGCCCCCGAGAAGCTACAATTTACTATTAGTTCCTTATTATCTTGTGTAGCATGTCTATCCACATATTTTATCATGGAGTCTTCAACTATAAAAGTCTGTCTAGTAATACTTTTTTTAGTCCCTTGTATCTCCTAGTTGGTTTTCCTTGTTATCTCCTGGTAGTGAATTATTTTCATCACTTGGGTTTTGTACACTTGTTCTTTGTTCAATAATATTATCCATCTCTGATCGACATTTAAAAGTTCATCAGTCTGGCCTTCGGTATTTCCCATGAGACTGATTAAGGGGTGTACCTATTATGGGTTTCTAAATGAAGTTCACCTTCTCTCCTTTCCTTTCCTTTCTTTTTATGGGCTTCATTTCCTTCAGCAGTGCAGCAATCATCTAGCTCGTCTCCCTCTCTACTGCGTGTGTATGAGTTTTCACTGTGCTCTCCGTTTGGATGTTTGGCTAAGTTACTTTCCACTTGCTAAATCTACATTAACGAACTGTTTTAGACTTTTAATCTCAAATTCTAATCCACATATTTTAGATTTCAGTTCCTTAATCTCTTTGCATTGTGTACATATATATGGGCCGGGTTGGGCCTTATCTAATATAGATTCAATCTATATTGCCACACTAACACATTTAGTACCTGCTATAGTATCATTCGTGTATCCTTAATACCCTCCATTTTATTTTCACTACTCATATACTATACACAGTATTTTGTGATGCTTTACTTTATATATACAAATCTTCTGATATAGAGAATAAGACCTAGCATTGCACAGTCACTGCTTCCCCTCGGACACCTGCAGACATGCGCAGATGAGCTGCGGTGTCTCGCATGCGCCTCTGTGCATGGCAACTGTACGCTCATCCGGTGACGGCTTAATGTAGGCTAAATGCCGAAAGTGACTTCTGGGTCACGTTTCCCTTCCCCTGATCGCAAATTTGCTAGTTAGGTTTAGAATTACAACAAGTTAACTAGAGTAGGGCCCTTAAAAGAGCTGCCAACATCCAGGACAGTTATAAAATGCAGCAGAATTATTTACAATGCAAGATGTATTGGAGCTGTAGTCCTCCTCACAGGCCATAGGACTACAAGCCTCACTACACTTTCTGTTCTCCAGCAGTCATTGCTAGGAGACCCCGATACACTGGTATGTTCAGCCCAAAACGAACAGGTTTCAAAATTATGGTGTAGCCCTTCTAGCTGTCCTGTCTCACCAGAACTGGTCTCACAGCATTGGCATAGCAGCAATTGAAAACAAATATGAAATTCCTTCTTAAAGTTATCTTTAATTTCCACTTAAATCAGTCCATCACTCTGCCAGTCTTTTTCACTGAGCATTCTAGTTCAGGTAGACGCCGACTCCACAGTCTTGATGTCAAGAGAGTCTGAATTTACTAGAGGGTCCTTGGCTATCCCCTTCGGTCGCACCTCGTATGGGCAATGTGCATTTGCCTACCAGGCCCCCCTGTGGACGAATCAACTCCCCAGGCAACTCTTGGCCACTAATTGTCTGGCCCAATTCAAAACTGACCTCAAACAGCACCTAATAACACTCTCTAAGTGCACCTGCCGCTAAGTCCAGCCACATCCGCTCTCTCTGCCGCCCAGCAAGCACTAGGCAGGCCTTAGGTATTCCCTCCCTCTGTCCCTTCTCATGACTTGCCTCAGTTTGCGTTGTGCTCCTTTGGCACCCGCCACCCCACCTCCCCCCCCAACTCCCAGTCCCGTAAGTTTCCCTAACAGTCACTACTAATGCAAGCTGCCTGCCCATGCCCCCTCGCACCCCACCATTTACTCTTTCACGTGTTCTCAGCTCAGCCTCCCTCACCCCCCATTTCTCCCTACTTTATTGCCCTTCTCCCCACCACCTCCACCGCAGTACCCACTCGTACCTCCTTTCTTCACCCCACTGTCAGCTATCCCGTCCCTCTGAACTACTGACAAGGCACTTTGTGGCTGCTTATTTCTTCTCCCCACCCTCAGTGTTTTTCTTGTTATCTTGGCCCTATGTTTTGAGTTATTCTGTAAGTTCTGAATCCAGGCTGTATCGTTCATTGTGATGTACTTTTGCTTTCTCCTATTGTACTTTGTTTTGCAATCTATGACGTGGAACCTTTGTAAAAGAGCTTGTGCTCAAAGGTATTTTCTGAATCACTAAATAAATAAATACTATATGAGTCTCACTAAGGACCATAGACAGGACAGGCAGCAGCTGTTCCTGACCTGTGGGGATGTGGGTAAAGGAAATCCAGCATCTCAAAGGTCCATTTCTTGCTGGATAGTTCAGTGCATCCAGTTTTGCTATTCGAAAGCTGGTAAGGAGCCCCCAACAGGGCTAAGGGCCTATTCCACAAAGGGAACAGCTGCTACTATAGCAGCTGCCAGGGATGTTCCACTGTTGGAAATCTGTAAAGCAGCTACCTGGAGGACAGTTCACACCTTTACAAAGCATTACAGCCTGGGCACCCAGTCCAGAAGTGATGCTAGGTTTGGCACAGCAGTCCTGCAGAGTCTGTTTCAAAGTATGTTCTATACCCACCTCCAAAGGTACTGCTTATTAGTCTGAGAAGTTAGGAATATTGGAGAATTCCTGGAGTGAGAAGAAAAATTACTTACCATAGTAATCTTGTTTCTTCCAAGGTATTCTCAATATTCATAACTCACCCACTCTGCCTCCTTCTAGAACCAGTGGCCTCTGCCTCCAAGCTGGATAACCATGTGTAGGGGTGCCACACTCTGGCTTAGTCTTTCTTTTTAGGCCCTGTTGGGCATCGTTCCCCTTCTTAAGATTATTCTGACATTCGGGGTTCCTCCAGTTGTTTTTTTTGAGGTAGTTTAGGTTTTTATTGTTATGTACATTCAATAACCTGGGCCTTTCTTACAGGCTCTCCACAAAATGTGAGGCATTAATGGAACGCAGCATTTGAATAGTGGCAGGAGCCAATGATGGTTCCATCATTAGCATAACGTTCTGTCTCCAGGCAGTTATACTTTAAAGGCTGACTGCAAGAGTTATGAATATTGGAGAATACCTTGGAAGAAATAGGATTACTATGGTAAGTAATTTTTTCTTCCGTTCTGTTTCTTTGCGGTGCTGATAATTTTTCCCATTTGTTTTGTTTTCTGTGCAACAGTGATGTTGGGGTGGAAGAAATTTTTGAAAAAGTTTGAGTTGCCCCCATGCGATAGTGCCCCTGTGGCAACTCCATGACCGTGTCGGACCTCGACCGTTGCTCTTCTTGTCTGGGTCCCGCCATGCGATGGGCGAGTGCAATGCCTGCTTCTCTATAGACTACCGCACTTTGGTTATTCACGCAGCAAGGTTGAGAAGAGACCTCGACCTTCGACGATCGTCCAAGCGCGATCGGTGCCAAGATGAGGTCTCTGGCTCCACCCTGAGCCCCCGGCTCTGTATGGGTCAATGGGGACAGGATCCCTCTGTTCCACAGTTTGCTGGAGCAAGGATCCCAGCGAGGGGTGGTGGGGCAGCTGTCCTCCCTTGGGGGGGCAGTTGGTCACCCCTCGTGGTCCAGGGTCTCCTTGGACACACGGATGACCCCTGGTGTCGTGCTGCAGCTGTACGCTGGGTCTGCTCCAGTGTTACCCTCGGTGCTGCAGCCCAGCGACGTCTCTGCTCCCGGCACTGTGTGGGGTGGCAGCACCAACTATGCGCCCGGGCTCCCCTGTGACGCCGCTCTCAGTGCCGGAGGGCCTAGAATCCAAGGGTAGCTAGGTTGGAGATCTCCTGATCTCATCCTCTACCTCAGGGAGGGGTGAAGAGCGGGATGATCCTGACTGGCTGCCCGGCTCTGTGGAGACTCTAGATTCTGCCCGGGCCTCCCCGAGGCCTACTTTGAATCTTTGGCCTGTGGCGTCTTCCAACTGTGCCGCCCAGCGGTGCCGTCCCCCACAGGCCCTCCGGTGTCATCTCTGGTGCGGACACTCCTGTTCGAATCACTAGTGACACTTCTGGGGATGGCGACGCCACGGTCAGCGCTGACTTGGGAACCGGCCCCATCTCCGGTGCCGAGTCCATCCTTCCTTTGGGGTTGACTCCGGCCACTGAGGAGGGTAGTCAGAAGGGACCCAAGGTCACTTCCTCAGCGACTGGGTCCTTCTCTTTGACTGCTAGCCCAGATTCATCATCTAGACCTACTCTGAGGGGAAGGTTTCTTTCTTCGGGGGTGGGGGTTGGCAGGGCACATTCTGTGCCATGGTCCCTCCCAGGAGCCTCTAGGGACTCCAGAAGGAGCTGTAGTGCTGATGCTGGGCTTTCTTCTTCTGTGCCTAGGGAGAGTCCTCCAGTTGGTGGGGACAGGGCCTCCCCTTGGGCTCCATATGGTTCCATTCTCCTCACCTGGGGGTTTCAAGGGTAACACCTGGTTCACTCCCCCACCTGTTGGGCATACTGAGTTGGGCGGGATAGGCAACCCCACCTTCAGAAGAGGTCCACTGTAGGATCCCGCAGTCCTTGCAGAGGACCTTCCCTGGTTCCTCAGGCTACCTCTTCCTCTTTTCCTCTGCCTCCACCCCACCTTCTCCCTGGTCTCTTGGGTCGGAGAGGCCCTATGACTTGGGAACAGTTCAGAGGGTCAGCGGTGGCATTCTCCCAGCACGTAAGGGCACTCAAGGAAGTAATTGTTTACCTCAAACTCCTCGCCACCCACCTCTGAATTGAACTCCTCCCCTCCACTGTTCAGCTGATGCAGACTTCACGTCCTATCGGGGCTTCCTAGTGGAGATGTTTGGGGAGCTTCACATCCCCCACTTCACTGGACAGAACTCTGCCCACATGATACTGTTTTTCCTGGGGGAATGCAGTGCTAACCATCTGGTGATACCTCCTTGGCCCCGGCCGTTTACGGAGGCCTCGTACACTGTCTGGCAATGTCTCTCTGCCCCAGCGATTGTACGCGCAGGTACTGTGCTGCTGTGGGTCTCCAGGTGCCATGCCTCACCCCTCTTCAGGAGTGCAACTTCTAGATACCCTATCTGGGCACCGTCACCCTCACCATGACTGCCTCCCAGACTCTGACTCGGCTGAGTTAGATTACTGGGAAGAAGGTGTTTCAAGTGGCACACCTTCTTCTGTGCATAGCGGCTCATCGGCACCCCAGGTAGCCCTCGCTAGGTACCTCTGGACGGTGCTAGGACAGATTCTAGCAGCATTGGCTGACCGTGAGGAAACCCGCAAGCCATTGGCCTCTCTGCACGGGGCCTGGCGCCACAGGAGACCTCCAGGGCAGTTTACGATGCTATTGAGGTGGCATCCAGGCTGGTAGGAACTTCTGTCTGCATTGTGCGGATGGCATGGCTTCGCCTGTCAAGGTTGTCACCCCTGGCCTGGCGTGGGTGCTATCCTCACCCTTCCAGGGGCCTACTTTTTCTTTAGAAGGGCACAGTGTGAACTGCAGGGCGACTTCCGACTCCCGAGGCATGGGAGCCTCCGCTGGTCCCAAGACCGCACTCCAGGCCTCGCCTGGCCTGTATAAGGGCCTCTCCTCCTTTGCTCTTCCCCACACAGGAGGCTGGGAAATCTTTTTCCCTCAGGGTTTGCCATCTTAGCACTTGATTCCATACGTAATGAATGGTGAAGACTGAATTGGGTAAGATATGAAATTACATACTCACCGTAATCTTGATCTTCCCAAGTGTCTTCACCATTCATTACGGCCCACCCTCCTCTGTAAGGCCAGGCACTGGGCATCACCCCTCCTTCTGTCCCTTCTTCTCCCCTTGATCTTCAGGTATGAGAGTTAAGGGGATGGTAGTTTTTTCTCAGGGCAAACCCTGCTCCTTCACGCCATCTGGCGTTTCTTCTACTCTCTCGGCCCAGCCTACATTTAGAGGCTGTCCTAAGCCCTCGGTGATAAGGGAGTGAGAAGTTGCCTTTAGGGTATTTGTCTGCATCATCTCCTTTCTGAGGCCCCGTCTAACTAAAGAGAGCATCTTGGCTCTCAGGTGTGGACAGAGGTACATACTCCCAGTGTGTCTCCTCCTCCTCCTCTCACATCTTTTCTCCTCCACGGAGTTAAAAAAAAAAAAAAAAGACAACAGAGTTCTTCTAAGGGTTCACCTGATGTCCCTTTTCATAAGGGATTCCTCTCAGCAAAGATCCCTTTCTGTCCTCCTTAACCCTCTGAGTTTCAACTAAATCTAGAGGAGCACTCAAGCTAAAGCAGGGTGGGGGGTGCATGCACCTTGAACCCTCTCCCTCGCTTGGCCTGGATGGGCCGAGTTTCTCTCCCTTCTCCTCCTTCGGACATCTAATCTGGTTTTTAATTCAGGGCGTCTTGGCATCGCCCCCTCTGGGGTCCTGCCTAAAAAACAAACAAACAGGGAGGGAGGATAATGGGAGGAGGACTTAGCGTTTTCTCTCTCTCTGTCTCTCGCTCATTCCCTTTTATTCTTCTTACTTCTTTCTCTCCTGCTGCCTAGGGCTGCCCAGCATGCTGGCCATCCCTGTCCTTCCTAATCCTCTCTTATCTATGCCCTCTTATTCGGTTGGCTTTATTCTTCTGTTCTCCCACCCTCCCTATACTTGGCCTCCTTGCCCTCCCTCTGTGTCTTCTATCTTCCTCTCTGGCTGGACAGAAGTGAGGGCTGGGAGAGCTGGTGTTGTTACTGGCCACCCATGAGTACCACATAAAATGCAGGTCTCATGAGCAGCACCGCCCCGATGTCGGCTCCTCCAGCTCTGAAACATTTAAAGAGACAAGCTCTTTTTCCTGAGCAGAGTCCAGACCTCCAGCTAGATCCATACGTAATGAATGGTGAAGATACTTGGGAAGATCAAGAATTACAGTGAGTACATAATTTTCATTTGCTGTCTTCAGAATCCTCGTGTGCCCAGAGTTCTATGCTGATTGACAGCTTTTGAGCTGTGCCACTCTACCCCAGTTGGGGAGCTTATTACACATAAGTATTAACGCTCCATTGACAACGTTGCAGCTAACAGAAAAGGAAATTACAGTAAGTATGAAGAAATTCTCCTTTCCAGTTACATATGAAAGGGTCATGTGTTCAACCCAAAGCACTGGGGTTTCAGTGCCACTTTCTTTGTCTTGTGGATAGCCAGAATAAACCATGAGTTTCTCATTACTTTTATGTTGTCTTGTGCCTGTGCAAGAAACATGTTGCCGTAACTTTGGAATAGCAGGTTTTGGAGGCGCGGTCATGCTGTGGCCAGTGGTGCCACTACTTTTTCAGCCTGGGCTCCATGGCATGTATTAGATTGCACGCTGTCTGACAGCAGTGCAAAAGCATGCTACCACCTTCAAACGTGGCCGCTGCAATGATGGAGCTCCATCTCATTGCAGGGTGTGCCTTTGCGGTGTAACATTTCAATAAACATGGCGGGCAGAGGCTCGTCGCTCGCCTCACAGTCCCTATGTAGCCTACTAGGGTGCCTAATCCCCTGTCAGCATATATGCCCCTTTCCTGCTGTGTGTGCCAAGGGCCTAATCTCCTCGGCATCATGCCTCCAAACGCAGACATCCTTGCCGATGGGGTGCCCAACTCTGTCGGCATGTTAACCCTCCCACCATTTTCCTGGCGCTGCCTCCGATAGTGTGCCATGTCCACACTGAAAACCCACCCCAGTGTGGGTGACATGACCCCACTAATCAATATGCTACACTGGGAGCCCCCAGTGTGGCCACAACCTGTAAGAAAAACAGAAAACGGTCCGTGGTGATTTATTTATTTTTTTACCTGAAACATAGGAACGGTCCTCGCTGGCTGTTGGCGGCCCCCACCCCCAACCCAGAACCACCTCTGTGCACCCCACCTCCCACACCGCCCCTCACCCCACACTTACCTCTGGAGCCTGGCACGACGATCTTCAGTGGACCAGGAACATGTCTGCACTCATCAAAGCCGACCGCGAACTGAACAAATGCTGGTAAGCTGTATAATGGCATAAATAGGGATTTTTCAACTTTGGTGCATATCTCAGGCATGTTTGAGAATTTTGGCACCAAACGTTAAACATGGGGTTATTGGGACCCCTCCTCATGAATTCTGGCACTGTCATGGCATTATTCGGTCCGGAAAAGTGATTTCGTGGTAACTGCGCGAAATCACCTTTCAGGGCCAGTTAACGAACGACAGTGCCACTGTTCATGAGGAGGGCCCAAAAAGCCTATATTGCAAATTTGGTGAAAAGATTCCAAAATGACGTGTTACAAGCGTATGTTGCGAGTTCCACATACACTTGTAACTTTGAGAATTTTAATATTTTTGCTCCAGATTTTCAACATTGCCATTTTTCACACCTCCTTATGAATAGTGCAGCTGTTCCTTCCCACATCCTGCCCGTAATTTGTTTTCGCACATCTGGCGCACAGTGGCGCAGTCACTGTTGGAAAACAGTGTTCGGGACACAGTAAGAAAATCACACTAACACTGTTCATGAGTAGAGGTCCCAAAATGCCCATTTTGAAAATTTGGTGAAAAAATTCCACAAAATGACCATGTTACAAGTGTGCATTGTGCAGTTTCCATGCATGCTTGTAACTTGGAGATTGTTTAATATTTTTACTCCAGATTTTCAACACTGCCAATTTCACCTCCTTATGAACAGTACAGCTTCATTTTCCACATCCTGCCCGAATGTGTTTTAGTACATCCGGCGCACAGTGACGCAGTCACTGTAGGAAAACAATGTTTGGGACACAGTAAGGAAATCACAGTAACACTGTTCATAAGCAGAGGTCCCAAAATGCCTATGTTAAACAGCTGGTCAAAAAATTCCACAAAAGGACTGTGTTACAAGTATGCATTGCGCAGTGTCCACGCACCGTCGTAAATTCGAAAATGTTTATTCTAGGAGCGTGGATATGTTGTTCATCCACACTCTTTGGCATGTCCCCTTCCACTTTAAATCTACCGGAAGTCTTCAAGCCGGCTCCTCCCACCCACCTGGGTGGTATATACCTCGGCTCCGCTCCATGATGCCAGATCTTCCTTTCCGCTGGAAGATTCAGGTTGCCTCCCTCATGCTCACAAATTTTGTAGGCCCTGGCTCTAAAACCTTTGGTTATTCGAAAATCCATCTCGCTTGCTTTAGCGACCGTGAGTTTATTTCTTGATTTGGAAGACAAGTCTTCCCCGGATTTCGTCGGTGCCCTTGTGGCCAGAAAATGTTACGCATCGATCCCCACACCATGTGCGTTTACTTCCTCGGTGTCGACCATGACATACCTAAATGCAATATGTGTCTTGCTTTTCATCCTAACGTCCTTGATGACCGTCTCTCATGCCTGAAGCTGGGGAGGCCGGAGAAACAGAACCCTCCGGTGAAATCCAAGGAGGCTTGGTGGATGGTTTCTGCGGCTGTGGGATCTGCCGAGCAGTTGGAACTCATGCAAGCATTCGAAGAGGAAACGGCTCGGTCTGCAGAAACTACTCGGAACTTCTTTGTTCCGCTGAACCTGGGCTCCACTGTCTCGGGTTCCTTCCAAGAATTGTGCCAGTCTCTCCCGACCAAGGGAGAGGGTCCTGCGGGCACGCACTCCTCTCGATCCCGTAAGCGGGAGAAGGATGTGGGATTGTCTTCGTCTCAACGGAGACGCTCTTGGGAGCAGGAGAGATCTCGGTCCCAGGAACATGCGGCTCGACTTTGGTCAAGGTTGCTTTTTCGGCTGCTGGCTTTGCGGCTTTGCGATCTGGTCAGTCGACCTAACTGTCTATCGCTGATGTAGAAATCGCCATCGACCAGTCGACCTTTATCGCCTACCTGGTCGACGATTCCTTCAATCGAACTCCTAATTTGGTTTTCCCAGATGAGGAGAACCAGCCTGCTAGGACTCCCATCAAGGAAATGGTCCCCGACCCTGGGAAATCACCGGTCCTGCTGGCGTCTCCTGTGTGACCGAATCGGCCTGTCTGATCTCAATCAAGGTCTCGGACCCCCATGACCGAAGGCGAGGAAGAGCCATGAACGCTCTAAAAAGAGGCATCGCTACTGGTCATCCTCCTCGGATGAGGAGAGGCTCTGGCGGAATCTCCGACGCTACGAGGACCTCATGTGGCAACAGCTGATTTTGACCAGGCACAAGCCAACTCCAGCTTCCACACCGGCCATTACTTGGCTTTCGCCTCCTAGGTCGAAACCGACTCCTACGGAGCCGATTAAGTCAGTTCCCCAGCCCGCGGAGCCAGTAAAACCTCCAGTTTGGCCTAAAATGGTCTCTCCACTGATCGTGATGGAACCACCACCCAAACAGCCTGTGGGAGGGGCTTCTTCCAAGGAACATAGACTGGACACTGGGCTTCCCTGGCATTTTTCGGTCACGGTCACCCCCAGACGCCCTCGGTAGTCGAAGGTGACCTCAGCGGTTGGCCGTTATCCAGATTTCGGATTCGACATCACTGCCTGCATTCTCATCCTGGGATGACTGAATCAGCCATTGGCTTAGAGATGGAGGAAGGTCCGATGCTTTTTTCAGGTATTCTTCGCCTGATCTCTGAGTCCACAGGGATGCCCGTGGAGCCAATCCAGAAAAGGCAGAGTACCCTCTCACGGACATCCTCAAGAGAGGGATACCCGACGAGGCCTTTCCTGTGGCCGAGGCTATTCTTGGCCTGGCTTTAGAACTCTGGCAGTGCCCTGCCACTTGTCCAGCTAGCTTTTGCCCGCAAGCATGCAGTGCCCATGGCGTCCCTTGCGGGTTCACAGAGCACCCCAAGGCCGAGAGCCTGGTGACCGCCTCTGTGTTCAGGCTACTGGCAGTTCTGATGATGCTGACCGGCCTCCTGATAAAGAGTCCAAGCTTTTGGACCATTCAGCCAGGAAGGTCTATGCCTTGGGCCTTCATCAGGCAAGTTCGGCCATCATCATGGCACACTTCTCCCATGCCCTTCTAGGGTCTGTGGATGAAGTCCTCCCACATCTCCCCAAGGACATGTGGACCACGGTCAAGCAGATCCGAGATCCGGGCCGAGCGGTTGCTAAACAGCAGCTCCAGACAGCCCTGGACACTGGGTGTTTTTTGCCCGTTTGATGGCAGCTGCGGTTGCCTCTCGTCGCAGGGTTTGGCTAAGGCTCTCCTTCTTCCTGGCAGATACTCAGCACAAACTAACTGATGTGCCCCTTCATAGGACCTCACAACCTGTTCGCCCAGGGCGGCCGGTCACCTTCAGCACATAGAGCAGTCCAATGCCATCTTGACGCTACTCTGCTAAGGGTTCTTCGGCAAGAACCAGCAGAAGAAAAGTAAGAAGCCTTTTCGGCACTCTTCCCTGCAGCTCAGCAGTCCTCCTTTCAAGGTGGAAAGCAGCAGCAATAACAGTAGCAGACTCAAGATTGTCACCCCCAGCCCAAGCCCGGGCCCTCCCAGGCCTGTAAAGGAGGCCGGGGTTCCTGTCCTGGATCCTCCTCCTCCAATCCTGCTCAGTGACGGGGCGGGGGCTGTCAACCCCTCTCCCATCACCACAGCTCTGGGTACTTCCCATGAGGGACCAGCTCCACCACTTCCTTTCCGCCTGGTCCACTGTCACCTCGGACAGGTGGGTTCTCAACGTGGTCGGTCAGGGACTGCCTCTGGAATTCGAGCAGTACCCTCCAAGCTGAGCCCGCGCCCCTCAGGAGGAAAGAGTATCCACTCAGACTCAGTTGGCTCTCCGAGATGACATTGCTCAGCTCCTCCTCAAGGAGGCGGTAGCTCCAGTGGCGGATCCTCCAGCAGACCAAGACTTTGTCTCCCGATACTTCCTGGTGCCCAAGCAGATGAGGGGGCTGGTGCCCCATTCTAGATCTGGACGACCTGAATGAATATATCAGGTCACGCACCTTCGGATGGTCACTCTGTCCCAGATCATACCATCCTTGGAGCGAAACGTGTGGTTCTGTTCACTGGATCTGCAGGATGCATTCTTTCACGTCCCAATCCATCCGTCCCATCAGTGATTCCTCTGCTTCAGGGTCGAAGGAACCCTGTATGAGTTCTGAGCCATGCTGTTCAGCCTGTCATCGCCCCACAGGTCTTCACCAAATGCATTGCAGTGGTGGCGGCCTCATCTCAGGCATCGGGAGGGGGTCAGGATCTGTTCTTACCTCGACAGTTGGCTCCTAGCAGGTTCCACCCAACAGGAGGTGGACAGGTTCAGGGACATGGCCTCCGGACCTGCTCCCATTCGGCCTCCTGATCAATGAGGGCAAGTCGGATCGTGCCTTCCCAGGTGATGGGCTTCACTGGGGCAGAGCTCGACTCTCGTCAAGCCAGAGCTTGGCTCCGGCGGACAGGGTGGAGGTTCTCTCTTCCTTTGCCCAATCACTTCTGGTTGGGCAATTGTACTCTGCCGGGACTTTCTCGCCTTCTGGGTTACATGGTGGCATGCACTCATTGGTCCATAGGTCTGCTGCACATGCGCCCTCCAATGGGAGCTGGTCGCCCAGTGGACCCAGAGCCACAATCATTTCGACCAGCTGATCACTGTAACCCAGAAGATGTGGGACGCCTCCACTGGTGGACCGCCCCAGACTGGTTGCAGGAAGGGATCCCATTTGTCCTCTCAGCCGACTGTCGCCCCACAAACGATGCCTCTCATGGACTAGGATCCCACATGGGGGACAAAAGGGCCCACAGGCTCTGGACCCCCGAGGAGTCCCGATGCCACATCAACCTGTTGGAGCTCAGAGCAGTCAGACTGGCACTGTCAGCTTTCGCTCTTCAGCTTCGGGGTCAAGTGGTTCAAGTCATTGCCTGGGGATGGGACAGGTACAGGGGAGGTAAATCTGATCAGGCCCAATACAGGTGGAACATCTGGGACTGGGGACAGTATAACCCAAGGGGGGGGCACCAAAATCAGCCCTCAGTACGGATGCTGAAAATTGAGCAGACTCGAGAGACCGCTAGGCCTATTCTGCTCGCATTTTAGTATGTTAGTAAGTCCAGATGAAGAATACCACGACCATGTACTACCTCAACAAACAGGGCAGCACGCACTCCCATCTGCTATGCAGGGAGGCGCTCTGCATCTGGACCCTTGTGAGACAATTAGAGGCAGCTCTCCTAGCCATCCATGTGGCAGGAGCCTCATACCATCTGGCAGATGTGCTCAGCCGCTTAGGCCACACATCCCACGAGTAGTCTCTCCATCCAGAGGTAGCTTGCAGCCCGTTCTCCCACTGGGGCAAACCGATGGTGGACCTGTTTGCCTTCCTTCCAAAGGTGGTGTCAGAGTTTCACCTTAACCAGGTGTTAACTCTAATCAATCAATCAATCAAGTCTTTATTTAACCAGGTGTTCATCGTTGAGCAGAAGCTCATTTGCAAGATGGACCTGGGTGGAGCATGAACAATTGTATATATACAGGTCAACACAGGTATTTACAAGGCAATACAGATAATATTCTTTAAAGAGAGGAAGAAAAAGAAGTTCATATGTATATAGAATTATACAGATATTGTACAGATTACAGGGTATTTACATACATAGAAGTGTCTATAGGAAGATAAAGCAGGTTATCTAAGGTTGCAGGAGGAAGTAACGGAAGAAAAAAATTAAAAATATACACCAGGTAGAGGTGAAGGTAGGGGGGAAGGGAGAGAGGTAGGGGGAGAAAGGCTAGGAGGGCACAGTGCACAGAGAGGCGTTGGTAAAACAGGATGTAGAGAAGGTGGATGGAGAAAAGGAGTATGTGTGAGCCCTGGGATTGAATGCTATAAAGTACGGGGCATGGTAGGATGTCACAACCCAGGGGTAGTGAGCTCCTATCCAAGGTTGGGAAAGGAAGAATAAGGGAATGGAGGGTCCTAGTGTTGATAAGACAGGGGGATAAGAGAGAGAGAGAGAACAATTAGGCTTGTGAGGAGCAAGCTGGGGGGGGTCAGTACTTAAAATTGGGTCTAGGCATGGCTATATACCAGTACAGACACCGGTACTGGGTCTGAGTGGGTGAAGCAGTTACATACTTCTCTGATTGTATGGAAATAAAGCATTTTGAAGACATTTATACCAATTAGAGTGCTTAATTTGAGGGTTTTTTGTAGATCGTTCCATAAGGTAGGTAGCACGAAGCTTATGGCTGCCCTGCTGAAGCGGGATTTTGCTTTGGGTACTTTAAGTGTAATAGCTGAGTAACTTCTTAACACGTATTTCCCAATTATACTCAGGGGAAGACAGCAGGAGATATAGTAAGGCAGCTTATTAGAGATGGCTCTATAGGTCCAGAGAGTGGCGTTTCTGTGACGCCTGAACTTTAGTGATGTCCACCCCACTGCCGCATATAGGGTGCAGTGATGCGTGTCGAAGGGAAGTCCCGTTATAAACCTCAGTGCTCGATTGTAGAGTGTGTCCAGTTTAGCCATGTAAGAGTTGGGGCATTGGCTGCAGAGGAAATCAGCGTAATCAACCAGTGATAGGAAAATGGATTGGACCAGTTGTTTCTTGGCATCTCTGATGAGAAATTGGTTGATTCTAAAAAACAGGCCAAGCCTTTGCCAAAGTCGTTTCAGCAAGTCCTCGATATGTTCAATGAAGGAGAGTCTTTGGTCTATCCAAACTCCCAGATACTTGAATTTTGTAACAAATTCTAGTTTTTCACCTAGGACTGTGGTAATTTGGGGAACTGTCCCACTGGACACAGGGTTAGCTGTACGGATAAAAGGGGAGAGGATCATCGCTTTAATTTTTTTGGCATTAAGGAGTAGCTTTTTTTGGAGGAGTTGGCTTTGCAAAAGGTTGAATTCTGACTGTAGGTCATTGAAGGCAGCTTCAGGTGTTGGGCGACTCACGTAGAGAACTGTATCATCTGCAAACAGATGGATGTTGGCTCCTTTTATACAGTAGTCGATGTTATTAATGTAGATTGCAAAAGTAAGGGCCCTAATATAGAACCTTGAGGTACTCCTCTTTGCAGAGTTTTAAGGGGACAGGCCTCCTTCAGCTTTAACTTGTTGAAGGCGCCTGTAAGATAGCAGTAAACCAACGGAGAGAGGAGGGGTCCACACCTATGGTTTGAAGGAGGAGCAGACTATGGTCGATGGTGTCGAAAGCCTTGCTTAGATCAAGGAAAACAGCACAAATAAAGTTTTTGCTCTGAAAATTACGCTGTTAGTCGTTAGTAACTTTGGCGAGGGCTGAGATAGTGCTATGTTTAGCTCTGAATCCGGACTGCATAGGATTTAGCAGTTCCCTAGACTCAAGGTGAGTCCTCAGCTGTGCATTTACAATTTTCTCTAGGAGCTTGGACAGGCCCGGAAGGAGAGAATTGCCTGTAGTTATTGAGATCGCCAGGGTCACCTGATTTGAACAGTGGTATGACATGTGCTGTCTTCCATATAGGTGGTAAGGTGCCCTGAGACAAGGATAAGTTAAAAAGGTGGGTGACGGGTATTGCTAGTACGTGGTAGGCAATTTTTTAGGAAGTAAGGGTCAAGGGTGTCGGCCCCAGCACTTTTTCTAGTATCCAACTGAAGCAAGAGGTCCTCTACCTCTTTCAGTGAGGCAGGTTGAGCGAGAAAGGCGAAGCTAATCGGAGTTTCAGGCAGTTGGCTGGCAGTCTGGGAGGCGAGTATGTTTGCAGGGAGTTATCAAATGCCATGCCTGCAGTAGCAAAGTGGTTATTGAAGCGCAAGTATATCCATCTTTTCGGTTATAGTCGAGTTGCCAGAGGTAATCTTGGTCGGGAGTCAATTTCCTGGGGATGGCCTAGCAGATCATTGATTGTGTTCCAGAGCTTGATTGGGCTCTTTGTGGCAGAGTCGAGTTCGGATTTGAAGAAGGTGGCCTTCGATTCTCTGATTGTTTTGGTACATAAATTTTGTAGTCTTCTGAACTGGTTCCAGTCCTCTGCAGTGTTCAGTCTGCGTGCTTTTTTCCAGAGCTTATCTCCTTCTAGAAGCAAGAACTTGATCTGAGGGGTGAACCATTTACAGGTTTTGGTCCTAGCTCGAACTTTAATCAGGGAGCATACTCATTAAGGGCCCTTGATAGAATGTCGTGGAAGATATTGTAAGTTGACGAATCGTTTTGGCCAGGTAGAAATCTTGCCACTGAGGGAGTACTTAAGCTCATTTAGGTAGGCATGTTCATTGAAGTTGTGCCTGGATCTCTTCATAGAGAACTTGCTGATGGGTGCTGGGTTGTTGGTGGATCTTACTCCCAGCAATAAACAATGGTCGCTGGCGTCTGAGAAGAAGACATCAGCATGGGAGAAGAGATGAGGTTTGCTCACCATTAGCACATCCAAAAGTGTACTTTTACTGGGGTTCTTCATGTTTGGGCGTGTTGGTTCAGTAATAAGTTGCGCCAGCCCATGTTCATCACAGAAGGATGCAAGGGGGCAGCTGTGTTAGACAGCCAGTCAAAGTTGAGGTCTCCTAAAATAATAGTTTCTGGCAGCCTCTGTCGGTATACTACCCTAATACACTCTGAGGCAGAGTACATGCTCCATACTTTGACCTGAGACATGCTCTCTCCTGTTACAAGGAGAGGACGGCAGAAATTCGGGAGAGGTTTGCCAGCTGTTTGTCATCTACGCTGAAGCTGCTTCTGGCAGACCTGCAGCAAAGTGGACTGTTGCAAGATGGATTACATCATGCATAGGTCGGTGCTATGAGTTGGCGGACAAGGAGCCTCCCAGAGGGATAAGAGCTCATTCTACCCGCCATACTGCTGCATCGGTGGCTGCTTCCAGGGACATCTCTATCCAGGAAATTTGCCGGGCTGCTACCTGGAAGTCAGCAAACACCTTAATTAACTGCTACCACATCGACCTTCAGTCACGCCAGGATGCTGGATCTTCCTGGACATAAGTCTCCACCACTCATTCACACTAGTGGGATTGGCGCCGGAGGCACTAAGACCCATCGGGAGCAAACTTTTGCTGGAGGGTCGGCGAGAGACGGCGCCAGGAGACACGCCAGCGAAGCAGCGTGCTCGAGCAGTACGACCATCTCGGCGATGACCCTCCAACCGCTTGTTCTTTTTTTCCCGCTGGCCGCAAGCGCGCTCAGGATTGACGCCGCTTGTCGGGAGTCAAACTTCAAACTAGCGATAGTTTTCAGTTTGTTTTTGTAACATTATCACGATAGTAGGTATCGCTTAGTTTTATTCTATTTTTGTAAAATTTTCTAATATTTAAATTTAACTTACTTGAAGAAGTCTCGGCCTACTGACGGAGTCGACCATGAGCAGGTCAGGTGACGGTAGGAGACTCGATGAAAGCTGTTCAGTCAGCCGGGTTGGGTCCGTCAGCTCCATCTCTCAGCGGGTTCCGACTACGGTCAGTCCGATGCCTGGGGGATGGGCGTCCTCACGGGCATAAAATAAACGGTCGATTTCGGCGCCGCTCGCCTCGAGCTCTTCTTCGCCCACAGGTCAAAAAGAGAAGGCATCACCGAGGTCGCCCTCTGGTATGTCTGCGCTGTCGACGGTCGGTTATCGCGTAGTTGCCGTCTTCTTCGAGTCGCCAACTCCGATAATCGCTGCCCCGACATCGGAGCCCCTCCCGCCTATAGGTAGGGCTCCAGATGAGCAGTTTCATCAGTGGGCCGCTTTATGGAGCGATGGGCCCGGAGGTTGGTTCTTCTGCCTGGCTCGGTTACCTTGGAGCCCTCGGCCTCCTCCGCCGATCAGGTAGGGTGGAGTTGGACCTTCCTAGTGCGCGGCGCCTTCTTCGGTGCTAGCGACTCCGTGCTTAGGTGTTTCCCCTCACATGGCTGCGGCCGAGGGGGTCTCACCGATGCCCTTATCTCCTGGTTTTCCTTCTCTTGCTTTCAGGTTCGGGGCTTTTCCGGCGCCTTCTGCAGGGTCTGGCGTGTCGGGCGCCGTTTCGGGCCGCCAGAGCTTGCGGCGCGGTTGGCGGCGCGCGTGGTCTCGGGCGCCCGTTGGTGCGCGCGTGATCTCGCTGGCGCGCGGTGGTGCCGTTGGATCGAGCGGCGCCCGTTCATTGGCGTCGTCTCTGCGGCGCCCGTTGGCGTCGTCCGCGGCGCCGACCAGCCAGCGTCGTGTCCGATGGCGCCGTTAACCCCGCGCCGTGCGGCGCTATGCGTCAGCAGCGCCGCGGCGTTCTGAGGCACCGACCTCTTGGCGCTGTCGCCCTCCTCAGTCGTCTTCCAGCCCGTTTTACCGTCTCGGCGCCAGCAGCCATAGGGGACTCTCCTTGTTTTCTGCCATTTCCTCCTCTCCTAATTTTCACTCCTTTCCTGTCCAAACAGTCCTTTCTGGACCATCAGGAGATGATGTTGAGCCTGACCCAGACCTTCGGTTGGGTGATGAAGTGGAGGAAACAGGATCTTTCTTTGCTACAGAGCCTGTGGTGAGGACCTGTCCTTTAAGTCTCTGTTGAAGAACCTGGGATCCTCTTTCTCTCAGACTACAGACATCGATCCTGGGAAGATATTAAGACTCCAGTATCTTCATGCTTGGAGATCCCTCAGGTTTCACTCCTCCGATTCAGCCTTCCTTGAGACGCTGTCTCAAATGGTATGGAATAACCCTGCTCTTATTCCCTCAGTGGCTAAATCCATTGATAAGAAGTATTCAGCTCCCAAGGATCGTCCCATTTTGGCATCCCAAGCCTTTGAGGATCCTATTGTAGTCCTGGCAGAGAATGACAAGGTCGTTCTTCCTCAAACTACTACAGCTCGAATATTAACAAAGAGTCTCGTAAGATTGATACATTAGGTAAGAGAGTCTTTGCTGCCTCCACTCTAAGTATGCGTGTTGCCAGTTATCAAGGCTATTTTTCTCAGTATGAGTATATCCTGTGGCACTCTATGAAAAGAATGGTTAAGCTCTTCGCAATTCGGATTCCAAGTCAGAGCTTCTTCTGACCGCTATTAGAGGTATTGAGTCCAATAACCAACAGGTCAAAGCCGCCATGGACGCTCGACACTGCTTCTCGCCCAGCAGCCGCTGATTTGTACCGCGCCATTCCTGGCCGCGTACTTCTGGCTTCACGAATGATGCTCAGCAGCAGGTGATGGCGCTGCCTTGATGGCTCCTTTCTTTTGGCCCTCAGGTGGAGCAAGCCTTAGAGGCCACTCAGAAGACTAGATCGGCCATTAAGTTGGCCAGACCTCCGCCTGCCCCTCTCGGGGCATGTGAACAGACGTCAGTTTCATAGTCGTCAGTCCTTTCGAGGCAGAGGCAGGGGAAGCTTCCATAAAAGCCAACCTGCCCAACCTCAAAAGAAGACGCAGCAGAAAGCGCAGGGACCTAAAGCTCCCAGCGCTACCTTATGAGTCGTTGGCCCAAGTTCCATCCACTCTGCCCGAGGTGGAACTTTCTCCTCCGGTGGGAGGTCGTCTGATGTACTTCTACAACCAGTGGAAGTCCATAACCTCAGACAAATGGGTTCTTCGGATAATTCGCGAGGGTTATTCTCTCAATTTCTTGGAACCCCCCCCGAATTGTCCTCCCATACGACAACCCAGGTTGTCGGCCTCTCAGTCAGATCTCCTCACCGCGGAGATCCAGGGCCTTCTGAACAACAGGGCAATAGAACTGGTGCCCCCGCATCTGCGAAACACAGGGTTCTACTCCCATTACTTTCTGGTTCCAAAGAAATCTGGGGGGATGCGCCCCATTCTAGACCTCAGAAAGTTAAACAAATTCCTCCCCAGGGAGAAATTCAAGATGATTTCCCTAGGTACCCTGTTACCCTTGCTGCATCAGCACGACTGGCTGGCCTCTCTGGATATGCAGGATGCTTACCAGCATATCCCCGTCCACCCGACCCACCGCAAATTCCTCAGGTTTGTAGCTTTGGGTCAGCATTATCAGTTCAGAGTCCTGCCCTTTGGGCTATCCTCGGCGCCCGTGAAGTTTTACAAAGTGTTGTGCAGTTCTCGAGCGCATCTCAGGAAAAGTCGGACTCGAGTGTTTCCCTACCTGGACGATTGGCTTCTAGCAAGCCCTTCCGGCCAAGGGACTTTGGAAGCCGTTAAGCGACTTCGTCTTCTCACGTCCATGGGAGTTCTGCTGAATTTGAAAAATCTCAACTGCAACCCTCCCAGAGGCTCCTTTCATAGGGACGCTTCTAGACACCTCTTCAGCGAAGGCTTTCCTTCCAGAGGACAGAAGACTCGACATCCTATTATGGCCGTTACATCAGGAGAACCAATCTGTTACAGCTCTCGATGCAACGCATGTTGGGTCTCATGGCGTCCTCGGTCTTCACTGTCCCTCTGGCCGACTGCACATGAGAACCACCCAATGGATGCTCTCCACTCAGTGGTCCCCGACCTCCTCACCCCAGTCTTATCCCATCAAGGTGACGGAGCCCTTCAAGTCTCTCACCTGGTGGTCTCAAAGAGCAATCTCCTGGAAGGATTCCCTTTGCTCCCCGGATCTCAGATCTCCATCACCACAGACGCATCGCTAATGGGATGGGGAGCTCACTGTCTCTCCCTCCACACTCAAGGTGTATGGACTCAGTTCGAAACTCATCTCCACATAAATGTCCTGGAGATGAGAGCGGTCCTCTATGCAATCCGAGCTCTGAAGGATGTCCTTTGTCACAAGAACATTCTCCTTCAAACGGACAACAAAGCAGTGATGTATTACATCAACAAGCATGGCGGTGCTCATTCTTATCTCTTTGCAGGGAAGCATGAGGGTGTGGAGTGGTGCTTGGAGCACAAGTCTCTGATTCAAGCGGTTTATCTGCCAGGTATACAAAACGACCTAGCAGATCACCTCAGCAGAACGGAGGCAGACCCTCACGAGTGGTCTCTCGATCCAGCCGTAGCTCGGTCCCTGTTCAAAGAGTGGGGGACTCCAGACCTGGACCTTTTTGCATCCCCACTCAACTCAAAACTGCCTCTCTTCTGCTCCAGAAATCCAGGGCCTGGCATTTTCTGTCAGGATGCGTTCAGGCTGCGGTGGACAAAACGCTTTCTTTACGCCTTTCCACCACTTCCTCTAATCCAGAGTACTCCTCAAGTTCGAGTCTCAGGGGACCAAGATGATTCTCATTGCTCCTTCCTGGCCTCGCAACTATGGTTTCCTCTACTCAACAGTATGTTGCAGCCTCTCGAGACCACTTCTTTGCAAATCAGTCTTCTGACTCAGGGTTCGTTGGTCCATCCCAACCTGAAATCACTTCACCTTCATGCTTGGCTCCTGAAGAGATAGAAGTGAATCGGTTCAACGCTCTCGAGAGTCTCAGACATCCTTCTGGCTGCTCGGAAGCCAGCCACCGAAAACGTCACGCCCAAATGGAAACGTTTTCTCTCTGGTGTGCAAAACTCCTCTTGGAATCCCTTTCCTGTCCTCCTGGCAAGGTTCTGGAGTATCTTTGGACCTATCAAACTTAGGTCTTCAGTACTCCACAGTTAAAGTTCACCTTAGTGCCATCTCAGCGTTCCATGAGCCGGTTTCTTCCTTAACTCTGGCTCAGTTACCTATGGTGAAGAGATTTCTTAAGGGGATTCTCCATACCAGACCCCCTGTTAAGCGCCCAGTTGCAGCCTGGGACATTAACCTGGTGCTGGACATGCTCACTCGGAAGCCTTTCGAACCCTTAGCTACCTGTGAGCTAAAATTTCTTACCTGGAAGACTGCCTTCCTGGTGGCCATTACCTCAGCCCGCAGGGTCTCTGAGATACATGCACTGGTTACGGACCCTCCGTATACTGTATTCCATAAGGACAAGGTAGTTCTCCGTACTCATCCTAAATTTCTTCCCAAGGTTGTGTCAGAATTCCATCTGAACCAACCTCTGGTACTTCCCGCTTACTTCGCTAATTTCCAAAATGAAGGGAGCGAGCTCTTCATTCCTTGGATGTTAAGAAGAGCCTTGCGGTTCTATTTAGATAGAACCAAGGATGTTCGCAAGACTCAGCAACTGTTCGTTTTTCAGCGACACCCGGCTGGGTCAACCTGTCGCTATTAGATGTATCTCTTCATGGTTAGTGGCATGCCTAGTCTTGCTATTCCATGGCTCAAGTTAAATTAGAAGGTAGAGTGTGCTCTCACTCTACTAGGGCGATCGCGCATCCCTAAGCGAAATTGCAATGTTCCAATTGCAGATATATGCAACGCCGCTACCTGGAGCTCAGTGCATACTTGTTAAGCACTATGCACTGGATGTTCATGCCAGGCGACATTCCCATTCGCAGAACTATCCTTACTGGGCTTCTATCTTAGACGTGAGCTCTGGCTATTTCCTGCCGCCTCTTTGGGGATTATCAGGCTTGGTACTCTCCCAATGGTGTGAATGAGGTGAGACCCATGTCCAGGAAGATAGAAAATTACGCACTCACCGTAATTCTTGATCTTCTTGGACGAGTCTCCACCCACTCATTCACACGCCCACCTCCATCCCGAGCTCACCGCTGTATTGGTCTTCATCCCTCAAATCTTTAGGCCGTGAGGACTTCTTTGCTGACCCTTCACACGGGTCATCACGGACTATCTTATGTCCGTTTTAATGTTAGGTTACCCTTTCGTTAGTGCGCTGCACCTCCTTGGTAAAAGAGTACTGAGGCGAGTTGGAGGGTCGTCAGATGGTCATTACCGCTCGAGCCGCTGCTCGCGGCAACTCATGGGCGCCGCTCTCGCACCGACCTCCAGCAAAAAGTTTGTTCCCGATGGGTCTTAGTGCCTCCGGGCGCCAATCCCACTAGTGTGAATGAGTGGTGGAGACTCGTCCAAGAAGATCAAGAATTACGGTAGGCACGCTGAATTTCCTTTTGGGCCTCAGTTCTCCAGTCTCTGTTCCCTAAGTACGGGGTGTGCACCTTGCCTCCCTCCTCCCAGAGAACTCCTAGGAGTCTGCCAAAGAGTGTGGATGAACAACATATCCATGCTCCTAGAAGAACAGGTTACTCTCCTGTAACAGTAGTTCTAGGAGTGGTATATGTTGTTCATCCACACGGACTCACCCGACCTCCCTGGCTGCGAACGCACAACACCTAGCTTCCAATGGGCTAAGATCTGGTGTCATGGGGCGGAGCTGAGGTATATACCACCTGGGTGGGTGGGAGGAGCCAGCTTGAAGACTTCCAGCAGATGTAAAGTGGAAGGGGACATGCCAAAGTGTGTGGATGAACAACACATACCACTCCTAGAACTACTGTTACAGGTGAGTAACCGGTTCATAGTTTCACTCCAGATGTTCAACATTGCCATTTTTGCACACCTTATGAACAGTACAGCTGTCATTTTCACATCCTGTCCAAAATGTGGTTTTGCACATCTGGTACGCAGTGGCATGGTCGCTATGGGAAAACAACGCTGGGACAAATTAAGAAAATCATACTGCCTCTGTTCATGAGCAGAGATCCCAAAATGCCTATGTTAAAAACTTGGTGAAAGAAATCCCAAAAAACAGGACTGTTACGGGCATGTGTTGCCTAGTTTTCATACACGCTTGTAACGTAAAGCATTTCTAATGTTTTCACTCCAGATTGTCAACATTGCCATCTCTTCACACCTCCTTATGAATGGTGCAGCTGACATTTTTATATGGTGCAGAATGGTGCAGTCACTGGGGAAATTAACGTTCAGGACACATTAACAAAATCACAGGGACACTCTTCATAAGCAGAGGTCCCACATTCTTTCATGAGGTGGGGTCAGAAAAAGGCCATGTTGAAAATTTGGAGTGCGAATACCAACAAACGCTCAGGGCGTTAGGGTTTCTAACCATAACATCCCACCCTGGACAGACTAACAGGCATCAGGGTGTTATTTATTTATTGAAATGTTTCACTAGGAGGGCACACTGAACAACAAGTTGCTCGTCTCACGGTGCGACCTGGGGAGGGTTACATAGGCTTGTGAAGGATGATCAGTTACAATAGTATGTGGGTAGTACAAACAATACAGCATTGTAAGATTGTGCAACAGCTGAAACACAAGGTATTGTACAATAAACAGTAGAGGAACATTGGGTAAATTGGGGTGTGCCTTTGGATTGTCGGCTATAATGCTCACGCCATTGCACCCCCACCCTGCAGCCACTGACAGGCATCCAGGTGTGTCTTGGACTCTTTGGCTCCAAAGTTCACCCCATTCTCCTATGCTGCACCCATCTCAACATACTTCTTTATGAAATGGGGTGAGCGTAAGGCCTGATGACCCCAAGGCACAATACGACACTTGTCAGAGTCTGCAGGGTCGGGTGAAGTGAAATAGCATTAGCATTATGGCCCACGACCCAAAGGCACACCCCAATGCATGTCACACTCTACAGGATGGGCTGGGGTTTATGTCTGTTCTGTACTTCACTGCCATTCCTATTATGCGTCTCTCTAACTCCTGCACTACCAATGCCAAGGCCAGCAAGACAACATTCGGCATTGACAAATGCTTGTTTGCATTGTGCTGTTATTCTTATTTGGTGTGCAGCTCTGTATGTTTTTACGTTTTAGACTGTGTTTTAGTAAGCACCTCTCATCCTTTTGGCAGTGCACATGGGATCTCTGTTTTCCTGGCAGGTCTGTACCCTCCTATCACTATGCCATCCTGACAGAATCTGCCTGCTCCCAACAACTGGCACTCTAACTTCACCCACTTGCAGTCAGAGACTCCACCAATTGGCAGGCTCCATATCTGGCTATTTAGTAAACAGCCCACTCCCTCTATTGACAGGAGAGAGTTGTTACATAAATACGGAATAATTGCTGTGCATTGTGAGTTTTCTGTTTTTTACATACCCAAGGTGTGTGGTGGTATCACATACCGAGGGTGTATAAAAAAGGAATAAAGACAACACCACATTGTTTATTTTATATAATTGCTGGTCAGCAAATCATAGACCATGGATTTCACTTGTTTTGTTTTTTTACACTATCAATATGCTTTAAACTGGTGTACATGTATTTGTAAAAGTCAGTTTCAAAGATGCACAGAAACAAAACAAAAACAAGCATTTGTCAACGCCGAATGTTTCCCAGTCACCCCATTTCATAAGTACATACACTGAAATGGGTGCAGTATAGGAGAATAGGGTGAAGTCTGGTGCCGAAGAGTCCAAGGCACACCTCAATGCCAGTCACTGGCTTCAGGGTGGGGGTGGAATGGTGTGGGCATTACAACCGGCACTTCAAAGGCACACCCCTGATGCCTGTCAGTCTGTACAGGGTGGGACGTTATGGTTAGAAACCCTAATGCCCCAGGCGTTTTGTGGTATTTACACTACAAATATTCAGCATGGCCTTTTTGTGACCCCCACCTCATGAAAGCATTTGGGACCTCTGTTCATGAACAGTGGCACTGTGATTTTATTAATGTGTCCCAAACTTTGATTTTCCATAGCGACCATGCCATTCTGCCCCAGATGTGTGAAAACACAGATCGGGCAGAATGTGAAGACAGCTATACCATTTATAGGGAGGTGTGAAGAGATGGCAATGTTGAAAATCTGGAGTGAAATTATTAAAAATGCTCGAATTTAAGCGTGCATGGAAACTGCGCAATGCATGCTCATAACACAGTCATTTAGTAGAATTATTTCACTAAGTTTTCAGCATAGGCACCTCTGCTGATGAACAGTGTCACTATGATTTTCTTATTCAAACAACATGAAGTCTTGCTGTATTCTGACTATTGCAGTTAGGTCCTGCCTTTCAACTGCCCCAGAGAACTAAGGGTTAACTTTTCTATGCCTTGCATAGAACGTTCATCACAAGCTCAGTTGAAGCCCCTGTCTGTTGTTGTTCAAACTGCAACCGCCAGATTCTTTACTCCGCCTCACTGAACAGTCGCTCCGGAGATTTCTCCTGCTGCTCTGTTCAAAGTCGGTTGAAGTGTCAGTTTTCGGTCAGTTTCTACCGAATTGTTGTTTCTGCATAGTCTGTTCAAGTCTCTGTCTGTCGTACTCATGAGTACTAGATAGGTTTTTGTTCTGTTTCTATGGAGCTTGTAAACTGTGGATCGGTTCGGTTGAACCCGATCAAATTGAATAATAACTTGTGCTTTGCTTTAGAGTGTGAGTAACGGTCCGTGGTTTCTAAAAAAACGATTTTAATTATGTTTTTTCCAAGACCTGTGACACAGTAAGGAACCGAAAGGGTAATGCTTTTGGTTAGGTTGGCCATGTCTGAGAAACCCAAAAAGAAAACCGGGCTCACCAGGTTTCAACACTGCAGTGTGTGTGGGGAGGTCTTTGCCAAGGCTGATCCCTCACACCACCTGTGTTTATTGTCTGGGGTTTGACCACCCCGATTCAGACTGCCAACTTGAAAGAATTTTCCCAAATGTACCCTGGAAAAAGATTAGGTAGACTGAGGGAAAGGGAGGCCGAGAGGTCCGCTGACCGGATGGCCAGCGGTTGATTCCGACTGAACAGAAGGAGTGCCCTCTGACCAGGGCAATACTTTGGGCAAGGAGAGCGATTCGAGGAATCGATTCAACAAAAAAGGAAAAGAAAAGACTAATCGACCGTGTTCGGACCCAGAATCTCATATTCAATCACCAGAGATGGCCAAGCGATTAGGATTGTGCAATCGCTACTTTGGTGGATGGGATAGAGGCATCGAAAGTTCAGTTTCATGCTGCTGTAGACTCCAGTGATGTATCATCAAGAGTCATGGCTACATCTGTGGCTCTTCGGAGAATGGCTTGGCTCAGATGTACTAGCCTATCACAGGATACCCAGGCTAAGGCCGACCGAACCGGCACCTTCTGGCAGGGGCTTGGTTCGGTCAGTTCCCCCGGTTCCAGATTATACTTTGGAAGAATTTTATGAACCGGAGTTTGAGGGGAGGGAGAGTATGAGGATGACTATGGTGATGGTGAAAGTCTGGATGTGCCTGTTGACCCAGACATCTCCCCAGACAGACATTCAGGTGTCTCTCCTCCTAGGCTTTCTGAGTCCCCTTCATACTACATGTTCTACAGATAGGTGGCTGATACCCTCCAGCTTCCTGTGGAGGAAGCAGTTGAGGGTCAGGAAGAGCCTGATTTTGTTGAGATGATGGACATCCCAGAGTCCAGGAGACTATCTAGTCCCCTCCACAAATCCTTTGGGAAACAGACACAAAAAATTCTTAAGTCTCCAAATTCTATACCTCCTGTGGACAGACGAATGGACAAGAGGTACACTCTCTCAGGCTCAGACACGGAGTTCTTTTTTCAAGACAGCCATGTTGGGGTTGTGCAGGCTGCTGCCTGTGATAAGGCAAACATTCCTTGGCATCACACCCCTAGACAAGGACTCCAGGAAGATTGATGCCATGGCAAAGAAACAGTACATGGCATCATCTTTGGGACTCAGGCAGGCTAATTATAGAGTGTATTGCAGCCAGGTACCAGAAGTCCAGATGAGACACTGTATTGGCACTGGCTAACAGGCTCTTCCCCAGCTTGCCAAGGAGCTGGAGGAGGTGGTAGATGGGATCGAGGCATTGAAAGTTCAGTTTCATGCTGCTGTAGACTCCAATGATGTATCATCAAGAGTCATGGCTACATCTGTGGCTCTTCGGAGAATGGCTTGGTTCAGATGTATTAGCCTATCACAGGATACCCAGGCTAAGGCCATGGATTTTCCTAGGTTTAGTAATTTCTGTTTGGGAGCAGACAGAGAATTACATGAAGAAAATGGACTTAATACAGGACCACTTACAGGAGTGCTCAGGCCAAAGAAAGGCAAGCAACTCCCTCAAAGGCAGTAGTACAGGGGCAGGCCTTCCAAAGGCCTTTTACCGAGCTCAGGCCTCCTCTTCTTCTTTTCGCAGAGGGTTCTTTAAAGGGAGAGGCAGAAGGGGATGACCAGGCCTGCATCCACCTCTCAGCCTAAAGCCCCTGTCAAGCAGACACCCTGATGGGTCTGCCTGGGTCGATTCTCCAATACCAATAGGGGGCAGGCTGGCTTACTTTGTCCAGGACTGGATGTCTATTACATCAGACAGGTGGGTCCTGGAAGTAGTGAAGTCAGCCACTGGGTTCTCAGCTTCAAAAAATTTCCAAGATGAGAGCCGATCTTTTCCACCTGCAAATCTCTCAGAGACCCTTGCCCTAGAGGCAGAGGTTTCTTCTCTTCTAGCTCTCAGAGCTATAGAGAGAGTGCCCACCTCCACACAGGGGCAAAGGATTGTACTCCAGGTACTTCCTAACCCCCAAGAAGACAGGAGAGTGGTGACCCATCCTGGACCTAAGATATCTGAACAAACATCTGTTAAAGCCAAAATTCAAAATGGTAACTCTGGGAATTATCCTTCCCTCTCTAAGGCCAGGGGACTGGCTAGCCTCCCTGGACCTCAAAGATGCCTACTTTCATATTCCCATCAGGTGCTCCCGCAGAAAGTACCTCAGGTTCGAGTTGCCCTCAGGCCACTATCAATTCAGAGCAATGCCCTTTGGCCTAACATCAGCCCCAAGGGTCTTCACAAAGTGCCTGGCAGTAGTTGTTGCCTTCCTAAGAAGACAAAAGATTTCCATTTTCCCATACTTGGACGACTGGCTCATAGTAGGCCAGTCTCCGGACCAAGTCAAGTCACATCTGCAAGTGACCCAGCAAGTGCTCACTCCTTTGGGATTCCTTCTCAACCTACCAAAATCAGTTCTCGAACCAGTGCAGCTCCTCACCTTCATAGGCGCAGAACTGGATACGGTAAAGGCAAGAGTCTTCCTTCCTCTGGAAAGGGCAAGGGCCGTTATGGAACTGGCCTCTTCTTTCACCCTTCAGGTGTCTTGACCAGCAAGGCATTTCCTTCAGCTACTGGGTCACATGGCAGCCTCCACAGCAGTGGTCCAGGGAGCAAGATTCCAAATGAGGGACATTCAGTTCCACTTAAGAGCCTTTTGGTCCCAAAGAAAGGATTTCCTTACTAAACTGGTCCCAGTGACTCAACCCTGATCCAAGCCTTGCAATGGTGGCAGGATCAGAACAATTTGAGACAAGGGGTTCCATTTGTCACTCAGTCTCATTCAGTGGTACTCACCACAGATGCTTCCCTGCTGGGCTGGGGAGCCCATTTGGGGATCTTACCACCCAGGGACTGTGGTCACCTCAGGAATCCTGCTTCACATCAATGTCTTGGAACTCAGAGCAGTGTTTCTGGCAATGCAAGCTTTTCCAAATCTGTACAGAACAAGGTGGTTCAGGTCAGAACAGACAACACTACCACCATGTGGTACATCAATCACAGGGAGGCACTCGGTCTCACGGCCTTGCACAGAAGCAATGAAGTTGTGGTCCTGGCCTATTCCCTGCAAACCTCTCTGATAGCAGTTCACCTCCCAGGGAAGGACAATGTCCTAGCAAATGCACTGAGCAGAATATCCCAGGGTCATCACGAATGGACTCTGGATCCTTTGGTTTTGAAAGTGATTTTCTCGACATGGGGCACTCCAGAGATAGATCTTTTTGCAGCCCCAGACAGTCACCCACTTCCTCTCTTTTGTTGCAGACCCCCAGTCTTGGGCTCAGTCCCCCTGGATGCTCTAATTCTGAACTGGGAAGGGAAATTTCTGTATGCTTTTCCCCTCTTCCCTCTCCTGTTCAGGGTGTTAGTCAAGATAAGGTCACAACCATGCAAAGTGATTCTGATTGCTCCGGACTGGGCCAGACAGCCATGGTATCCCTTGTTGCTGTCCCTAGCAGTCCACCTTCCCCTGTCTCTTCCTAGGAATTACAACCTGTTAACATCCTCTCAGGGAGGATTTGGTACCCGAATCTTCAGTCTCTCAATCTCAAGGCTTGGCTCTTGAAGAGTTAGAGTTTGCAGATCTGCATCTTTCCCAAGGGGTTCTGGATATCCTTAAGGCTTCTCGAAAGCCTTCCACTAGAAAGACTTACAACTCCAAATGGAAAAGATTCAGCATTTGGTGTTCTAAGAAGAATATTTCTCCAGACTCTGCCGAATTGCCTACGGTTCTGGATTATATGGTCCATCTTAATGGCCTAGGCTCAGACCAGCTACCCTCATGGTACACTTGGCAGCTGTTTCTGCTCTCCTGTCAGTAGGCAGGTCTTCCTCTCTGTCATCCCATCCTGTATTCTGTATGTTTTCAAGGGATTGCTTCATCAATCCCCTTTAGGAATCCTGCTCCTGCTTGGGACCTTAATGTTTGCATTGCTCAGCTTATGCAACCTCCCTTTGAGCCTTTGTACTCAGCAGAGCTTAAGTACTTGACTTGGAAAACTGTGTTTTTGGTAGCCATTACCTCTGCCAGACGTATCAGTGAATTGCAAGCCCCATCAGTGGAATCTGATTTCATCTCTTTTCATAGAGATAAAGTGGTCCTTAGAACTAACAGAAAGTTCTTACCTAAAGTGGTTTCAGATTTCCACCTCAACCAGTCTATATCTCTCCCTGTTTTCTTCACTGACCATTCCTCCTCGGAGAGAGGAGGCTGCACAGTTTGGATGTTAAAAGAGCCCTTAGCTACTACATATAGCGTACCAAGGGTCACGGGTTTGAATCCCTCTAGCTGTTCCTCACTTGTGGAGAAGTTGGTAAAGGCAAACCTGCCACTAAGAGATCTATTGCCAGGTGGATTGTTTCTTGTATACAGTTCTGCTATGAAAAACTGGGTAGAACTCCACCCTCAGGCCTGAGGGCTCATTCCACAAGAGGTACAGCCGCTTCCCTGGCTGCTGCCAGGGATATTCCTCTTTAGAAATCTGTCAAGCTGCCACCTGGAAAACAGTCCATACTTTCACCAAGCATTACTCTCTGGATATCCAGGCTAGGAGTGATGCTCGTTTAACACAGCAGTACTTCAGAGCCTATTTCCAAAGTAGGTTCTGTCCCTCCTCCATGGAGGTACTGCTTGGTAGTCTGCAATAGTCAGAATACAGCAAGACTTCATGTTGTTTGAAGAAAAATACTCACCTTAGTAATTATGATTTTCTAGTGAGTCTTGTTGTATTCTGACTCCTCCCCGCTTCCTCTCAGAACCTAGAAGTTTTTGGGATGTGGGTGGGCAGGAGCAGTGTTGGCACCCTAGGGGTGTCCTTTTTACACCCTCTTTTGTTTGGGTGGAATGTTGTGTTTTGTTTTGGGTTTCTGACTTGAGTCTTCCTTTGAAACCAGAAACATTATATATTTCCAGTTGGCTAGTAAAAATTTTTACAGTTTCCACACAGAACACCTAGTGAGTTTTGCTCTAGAAGATCTGGCGGTTGCAGTTTGAACAACAACAGACAGGGGCTTCAACCGAGCTCGTGATGAACGTTCTGTGCAAGGCATAGAAAAGTTAACCCTTAGTTCTCGGGGCAGTTGAAAGGCAGGACCTAACTGCAATAGTCAGAATACAGCAAGACTTCTCTGGAAGAAACATAATTACTAAGGTGAGTAATTTTTTCATCTGCCCCAAACATTGATTTCCCACAGCGACTGAACCATTGTACGCCAGATGTGCCAAAACACTTTTCAGGCAGGATGTGGAAAATGACAGCTGTACTGTTCATAAGGAGGTGTGAAAATGGACAATGTTTAAAATTGTAAGTGGAAATATTACACATTTTTGAAGTTACGAGGGTGCATGGAAACTGCGCAGTGAACACTAGTGAAAGTCATTTTATGGACTTTTGTCACCAAATTTTCAACATCGGCATTTTTAGGACCTCTGCACATGAACAGTGTCACTGTGATTTTCTTATTCTGACCCAAGCACTGATTTCCCACAGCGACCATGCTATTCTGCTCCAGAAGTGCGAAAACACATTTTGGCCAGGATGTAAAAAATGACAGCTTTACTGTTCATAAGAAGGTGTGGAAAAATGCCAATGTTGAAAATCTGGAGTGAAAATCATACAAATTCGCAAAGTTATGGGCGTGCGTGGAAACTGTGCAACACACACTCATAACACAGTCATTCTTTGGCATTTTTCCCACCAAATTTGCAACATTGGCTTTTTGAGAGCCCACCTCAGGAACAGTGACACTGTTGTTTTGTTAATTGGTCCCGAATGGTGATTCCGCGCAGTGACCGCGAAATCACCTTTCGGGGCTGAGTAACCAGACAACAGTCACTAAATTCGTGAGATGGGGTCCCAAGAACCCCATGTTGAAAATTTGGTAAAATTCAGAAAAATGGCCCGATATCCACATAAGATGAAAAAAACAAAAAACCCATTTACGCCATTATGCAGCTTACCGCATTTTTTCAGTTCGGGTCGACTTTAAAGAGTGCAGACGTGTTCTCGGTCCATCAAGATTATCGCATTGGGCCTGAGGTAAGTATGTGGGGGAGGTGGGGTGCGGGTTTGGGGAGGGCACTGGACTCAACGAGGGACCGCTTTTCTTTACAGAAAAAAAAACAACACGGGAAGGTTTTCTGCTTTTGCAGGTACTTTGGCATGCTGGGTGGGACCCAGTGTGCCACCTGATTGCTTCTTGGGGGTCTGTAGCTGATGGGGATTGGGCACCCCATCGGCCGGAAGATGTTGGTGGGCGCATGGGCCCAGGGGATTGGGCACGCCATTGGCACACAACAGATTGGGCCGGGATCGTGCCAACGGGGATTGGGCTACCCCATCGGCAAATGAACTGAGGAGGGGGCATGCCAACAGGGGGATTGGGCACCCTCGTCGGCTTTAATGGGGACTGTGAGAGGCAGCGGCTGTCCGTCGGCTTCCGTGGCGACTTCAAGAGGGCGACGGAGAAGCTGCCACCATGTTTGTTTGAAAGGACACCAGACAATGCAGCACTAATTCGCTGCTGCAGTCAGGGACTGCCCAAGCACAGTTGATTGTTCAATGACGGGGTGCACCCTGATTGCAGTGGCAAGTTTCTTTCAACTTGGTGGCAAGCTACATTTGTGCTGTCATGAACAGCGTGATCCTCTGTTGGTGCCACACACACCAGCCCCTAAATGGGCTGCCTGCATTGGCAACAGCACTGCCGCGCCTCCACAACTTGCTTCTTGAGCAAGCTGCTGCAGTATGTTTCTTGTGCATGCGCACAAGCAAACATAAAAATAACTGAAAGGTAACCAGCATAAACTACCATTTTACACAATACCCTCTGGGATGTTAGGAACTTTGTAAAAATATGTTCAGTAACAGAACATGGGCACTTTTCTTATGCAAATCATGATGAAAGTTTATAACGTCACACTGAAACATACGCATTATACAAACAAGCAATTCCTGTATTTCAAAATACACTTCCTAACAATTGTTTAGTTTTGAATCGAGCTGACTTCTGAATGACAGTCAAAGTGTATCTAAGAGCTACAGTTGGTATTATGTCACAAAACTTCCTCTTGGTCAGACAATACTTCCAGCTCACTAGCAAATTTACTGCTAAAATGTACTTTTATAAGTTTATGCACACATGTCGTTTTATTTAGTCGTCAAAATCAGTTTCTATGATTGGTGCCAATATTGCAGTATTTATTCATAAAAAGCTTTGGTCATCGATCCTTTGATTTTGCTCATCTAATCAGCACTTTAGTATTTATTTGCTACCAAGACATAAAATAAGTCAGTATACTCAGTCAAATAAATATGACTTCAGAGTCTCAGCCTCTGTTATTCTGATTGAATCTCCCAGCTTTCCTTGTCAATCTGTCCTCTGTTTCAAGAGATGAAAAGCAGCCGCATTTCTAAGGCTCTGTAAAGAGTAGGGGATTGAACCTCCACCCCTCCCACTAAGTAAAAAAAAAAAAATACACAAATAGGCCTGGGGGGTCAGTTTTAAGAACTGGAAATCTTTATTCAGGGCTAAACATTTAAAAAAAATTAAAGATTTGGAGCTTCAGTCCCCAATGCCCACCCTAGTGACATCCCTTTGAAAAGGGTTTTCTGTTGGTTTGGCTGATAAAGAACTCTTTCTTCCTCTTCTGCCCTTCTTTTCTTCTTGTCTCCTTTTCTTTTGCTTTCTTTCTGGGAAGTTTAAGGTTTGAAAATGATGAGCTTGGACAACCTCTGTTCTTGTGCACACACAGAGTGAACCTCTGAAAATATTTGTTTTAGCTGTGGTTCATAAAGCACAAAGTCAGCTTTGCAGATAAAGGCTTTGTCTCAAATGACATGCCGAGATCAGGCATATTAGCTTTAGCAAGGTTTAGCATGCTATGCAAACAAGTACCCACCTCGAGGCAACAGCCACAGCAAACAGAGATGAATGCTTCCCAGAGCAACAGAAAATCTCCTGCTCAGCAACCCAGTCTAGGTCTGATGATACCTTGCCAATCAGTTCTGCAGTGAACAGGACTTTTCAACCGAGAAATCCCTGCCAGGAAACTCCTCAACTCCTCCGATAACCCTGCAGAGAAGGTCACGGTCTTCCTCATGATATACCAGCCATATAAGTAAGGCTGATAACAGGTCTGGAGAGTCTTGAAAATACATCCAGGTAAAAGCCAGGAAGAATTAGTGATCTAACTTCGAGGGGAGCTTGCGGCAGGTAATACCATTAGGACTAATACGCCAGGCATTAGGACCCCACAGAAAACTTGTATTAGTAGTCTGTAGCTGGGGACCGCTCACTAAGGCTCCACCCGACGTCAGACGTGGTATAGAGGGGTGGTCCCCTGTGCCATCTTAGTTCTTTTTCCACCATCGACCCGTGTAGTTCGGCTCCATGGACGCCTTGTCTGCCAGTCGACTGCTCTTGAGGAACGTTCGTTTAGAAAGTTGTTAGCCTTCATATTAATCTCCGACCTTGTGTATGTCGTCGCCCTCTCCACCGTGATGAAAATCTAAATGTGAGTGCAGGAAGCAGATTCCAGCTAAAGACGTCCATGTGGCCTGCCTAATCTACCTAGGCCCCGACCATTGGTCCAATGCCTGCCCGCACTGCCAGAAATTTAATCAGAAAACAAGAACAAGAAGAGACTACGCACTCAAAATCTACCTTTTGGAGAGAAAAGTGGTGGCTATGCAGCAGTGTTCAGAGGCCAGCTCTTCTTCTCCCGCCAGGGACTCCCCACCCAGGGGAAAACTGTCTGGTGGGAAGCATCACCACCAGGATATAGATAGGGCCAGGTCCGAGTCCTGCCCAAAGTTGCCCTTCAAAAAAGTACCTTCCATTTCTTCTACCTCCGGATGGAGGTCCGGCTCGGTTCTGACCCATGCCACCGAGTCCTCCCACAAGGATAAGTCTACTCCCGCCTCTTCTCAGGACAAGCACCAGGAGTCAGCCTCTTCTGGGCACTCTTCTTCCCTGGCCCACTGACCCCACAAGCCTGCCTCAGGGTCAACCCAAGAACGCCAGTCCTCGGGGATTCCGAAGGACAGGCATAGTTCATCTGAAAAACGGAAGCACTCAGACAAACAGGAGGGTAGGCAGGAGGTCGCCAAGCATCGGACGCCTCCTCCACCCCCACCGGCAAAGGTTTGCCCTCCAGCTGACAATCGCAAACCTAGCTGGTCACCTTCACCAACATCTTGCACTCCGACGCCTGATAAGAAGCGGTTGCCAGTGGAGGGTCAGTCACCTGCAGGGCCTCCGCCCACCCTGGACGCCAGCTGCCCAGGTGAAGGTGACACCGAACGCCCGGACACAGGTACAGGCCTCCAGGCCCCGGCGCTGTCCCTGACCCTCAGACACCCGGTCCTGCTAACCCGACGCTCGGCCCAGCAGTCGTCCCAGTGGCGGACATCGGGTCCTTATTCACTTCATGGTGGAATACCATGAAGGGGGATCTTCTTTACAGACCCCCAGACCTCACCCCAGTTCCTCCACCACCCATGGGACCTCCCCCCACTCCACCTACCTCAGCGGGGGATGAAGGCTTCCATCCAGACCTGAAGGGTAAAGAAAGGAAGAAGCATTCCCACCTTATTCCTTCATCCAGTGGTCACACTTCCTCGTTAGATGAAGGGATGCTGATCCATCATCCCTGACCTTCGGGATGAGTTCTTACCCTCTTCCCGGATCCTAAGAACTCTCCGAGATCTCCTCTGGATGATCCTTCATTTTAGACATCATGGAGGCACATCCAAGCAATCTATGAATGGAACACCGAGGATTTAGACCCAGAGCACCAGCGTCTGGCCAAATTCCTGGGAGAGAAAGAGCCAAAGCCCTTGGTTATCCCGCCCTAGTCGAGCCCTTCCAAGGCGTAACTCAACTGTCTGGTCTACACCTTCTTCCATACCAGCAGTACACAAGAAGTCTGATAGGCTATACAAGTCTCCTAGGGCAGTGCCTTTTTGGCGGAGCAACCAAGGCTAATTCTCTGGTACTTACCACTTCCCACTGCGACGCACAACCTAAGCATTTAAGCTCTCAGCCTTTGAACCCGGTCTCCAAGAAGCTGGACAGCTGGGGCCAGAAGGTATATTCCTCTGCCACAGGTTCCATTAGATCCTTGAACTTTATGGCACACATGGTGACTTATCAGCAGTCACTTTGGCAGAAGACTACGGAGCTGGTTGATTTTATGCCAGACTCAGATGTCAAGGAGGAAGTGCTTGCCTGTGCCCAGTCAGGTCTGGATGTAGATAAACATGTTCTACGCTGCTTTTATGATGCAGTGGACATGGCCTCCCAAGCCACTGCCTCAGGTGTATGTCTGAGGAGGCAGTCTTGGCTGAGGCTTACTGGCTTTAAGCCTGATCTGCAGGACTCCATTTTGGACTCCCTTTCAAGGCTCAGTGCTGTTTGGCCCAAAGGTAGAAACTTGGTCAAATAACTTTGGGAAAGCAGTTACGGATATTCACTGCATATAGAAGTCCCAGCCTCAAGAATCCCATCTCATCCCTTTTGTAAAGGACAGGGACAGGGAGGCAAAACCCCCCAGGGCAAGGTATTCAAGAGGTGGGGTCACCCTGCCCCACAAGGCTCCCAAGGTCCTAGGCAGCCCAAAGTTCCCAGGCTCAGGGCCCCATTATTCCCACCGCCTGACTCGCTGCCTCTGCCCCACCTTTCCTGGGAGTGGCAGACCGAGAAGGTAGGAGGGAGATTTGCCCTCAACCCGCTCAATTGGTCCAGCATCACCACAGACCAGTGGGTACAGGACACTATTTGAAAAGGGTACTCTATAGAGTTTCTCTCTGTCCCACCGAACAATCTGCCCCCCCCTCCGGTCAGTTGTCCACCAGCCCATGCCCTTCTTCTGGCAGAGGAAATTCAACTGCTTCTAGAGAATAAGGCCATCCAGCTGGTTCCTCTGGCACAGAGGGGCAAAGGTTATTGCTCCCCTTTTTTTCTGGTCCCAAAGAAAACAGGAGACCTTCGCCCAATTCTGGACTTAAGTCAGCTCAATCTCTTGGTCAAGTACCAGAGATTTTGGATGGTAACTCTGGCAAGTGTATTCCCCTTGCTTCATCAAGGGGACTGGTTATGCTCCCTAGATATGCAACGTGCTTACATGCTATCAAGGTTCTGAAGTCTCACAGAAGATTACTTCGTTTCAGGTTCCAGGACCAGCATTACCAATTCTGGTTTCTGCCTTTTGGCCTTTCATCTGCCCCCAGAGTCTTCATCAAATGTCTGGCAGTGGTGGCAGCAGCCCTCCGGAGGAGAGGCCTATTTGTCTACCCCTGCCTGGATGACTGGCTTCTCTCCGCCCCTTCGAACGAGCAGCTTCGAGTCGTCCACAAGCAGACAGAGGAGCTCTTCTGCTCCTGGGAATAACAGTGACTTGACCAAATTTGCAACTCTGGCCATCCCAGCGGTTGCAGTTCATAGGGGCGATCCTGGACACCACGCAGGGAAGAGCCTTCTACCCTTGGACAGGGCAGAATGCCTGCGGGCCTTGCCAAGCAGAGTACAAGCAGCCTCCTCTATCCCTGCACAAGTTATTCTGCAGCTACTGGGCCACATGGCGGCCTCCATAGCTACTGTCCCCCTTGCCAGGTTGCACATGAGGTCCTTCAATGGCACCTCAGGGTCCAATTGGACCAGGCGGTGGATGACCTGAATCAACAGATCCGGGTTTCTCGGGCGGTCTGTTGCTCTCTTGACTGGTGGTTCTGCCACGCAAACCTAGAGGGAGGAGTCTCTTTTCGGAGACCAACCCCATCTCAAATCCTGACAACAGTCGCTTCATTGACAGGATGGGGGGCCCACTTAGTGGATCACAGGACTCAAGGGTCCTGGTCTCCCACAGAATGCTCTCTACGTATCAGTGTTCTGGAAATGAGAGCAGTTTTGAATGGACTTCAGGCATTCCGAGACCAGCTCTCTCAGGGTCCCCTCCTGGTGCAGACAGACAACACGTCAGTAGTCTTCTACATCAACAAGCAAGGGGGCACTCATTCTTATCCCCTTGCAGGAGGCCATGAGTGTGGGATTGGGCGGTAGAGCGTCTCTGGGCCTCACAGCTGATGCACCTTCCAGGGGTCCAGAACGTTCGCCGACAGTCTCAGACGCTGTCTCTCTCTCTCTCTCTCTCTCTCTCTCTCTCTCTCTCTCTCTCTGAGTCACGAGTGGAACTTCTCCAAGAAGTCGCAGACGACCTCTTTGGTCATTGGGACCATCCAGAGTTGGACCTTTTGCGTCCCCCGTGCAATGCCAAACTGCAAAATGTTTGCTCGCGCCCAGGGCATGGTGTTTTCGGCGAGACGCATTGTCCCTCTCCTGGACAGGGAGGTTTCTGTACACCTTCCCTCCCTTTCCCCTCATTTAGAGAGTACTGCTGAAACTGCATTTGGAAGGAGCCAGGATGATCCTCATAGCTACTCTACGGCCTCGTCAGATTTGGTATCTGCTGCATCAGCAACTGTCATTGGAACCCCCAGTGCAGTTGCCTCTCTCCACCCACTTGCTCTCACAAGAACAGGGGACTCTCGTCCTCCTGCTTTGCATACTGTTCACGTGCATGCCTGGCTCCTACAGTCTTAGCAGAGGGAGATCAGGAGTGTTAAGCAGGGTGGCAGGGTCTTGGTGGCAGTGGAGGAAACCTTTCATTAGGGCCACGTACACTAGTGAAGTGGAAGGTTTCTGTCTATGGGCAACTGCCTGTGCCCTAGATCCCTGGATTGTCCGGTTAGGGTATGTGCTAGACTACCTACTCCACCTTTTGGACTTAGGGTTAAGCTACTCGTCCATCAAGGTGCACATGTGTGCGGTCTCCACATATCATGAACCCTTTGGGGAGAGAACTCTAGCACAACTAATGTCTGCAAGACCTTTCTCAGAGGGGTTTTGCACATCAGACCTGCCAGGAGGGACCCTGTTCCTCCTTAGGATTTGCTTTTCGTTCTCGAGAAGCTCACCCTCCCTCCTTTCGAACCAGCCGCGACTTGTGAGCTACGTTTCCTTTCTTGGAAAATGCTTCTTTTGGTGCTCATTACTTCCGCTAGAAGGGTTTCCGAGCTTCAGGCATTGATGTGTAAGGAGCCTTACGTTGTCTTTCACAGCGACGGGGTGACCCTGCATACAAACCCTAAATTTCGAAGGTGGTGTCAGTACTGACTCTGAACCAGGACACCAACCTTCCGGTTTATTACCCTGAGTTTACAAACCAAGGTGAAGCGCTGTACCTTCGATGTCCATAGAATCCTGAGGTACTACCTCCACAGGACTCATCCTTCCAGAAAGACGGACCAGTTGTCCATCTCCTTTGCAAAACGGATGACAGGGGCTCCTGTCTCCAAGCAGTCACTAGCCTGCTGGCTGGTGCACTGCATTTCTTTTTGTTACCAGCATAATGGCAACCCCCTTCTGGGACCTGTTAAGGGCCACTCCACGAGGGCTGTGGCTACCTCTTTTGCCTCCTTAAAAAATGTTTTGTCAGCAGACATTTGCGCTGCAGCAACATGGAGCACAGTCCATGCCTTCATCAGGCATTACAGCCTAGACATTGCTTCTAGGAGGAGAGCTGGTTTCGGACTAGCCATCCTGCAAGGCCTGCTCTCTTGAGATTATTCAGTCTTTAGCCAGTAATTGGCTACTCTCCACCTCCCGATCAGACCTGGGCCTAACTTTGAGCACTGCTTGGGACTCGGTCCTTATGGTATTACCTGCTGCAAGAGCTCCCCCTCAAGTTAGATACTACAGTTATGTAAGAACTTAATGTAACAGTAGATCTTTGAGAGGAGTCTTGCAGCAGGTGGCTTTCCGCCTCCATTCCCCAGGAATCGGTGTTATTACATTTGTGTAAGGTGGGGAGCTCCTGTCCAGTTCTCCAATATTTTCCAGCCAGGTCTCCGGCGGGAGAACTGAGATGGTGCCAGGGGACCGCTCCCTTTATACCACATCTGACGTCGGGTGGAGCCGACCCCCCCTACTACAGACTGCTGGCTACAATTTTTCCTTGTGGTCCTAACGCCTGGCAGGCATTAGTCCTAATGGTATTACATGCTGCAAGAGCTCCTCTCGAAGATCTACTGTTACGGTAAGTTCTTACGTAACTGATTTTATATATATCAGTAGTGCTGTTGCAAACGCCACACAATAAGCTCCACTGGTATGGGAAAAAATGCTAGCGTAGCATGTAAGAATACCCGCAATAACATCTGAGAGTGTAATCTACTTAAATAAAATATTACTTAAAAACGTTAAAACTTAAAATCCTTTAAAATCTAAGATACAATAAACAGCTGGTCCAGCGTAGCCACCATCTTAAACTTCTGAATCAGACATTTTTAAAAAACTCTTTGTATTCACGTTAAAAGGAGAAAAAAAAACTGCAATAAAATACAGTAAAATGTAAGACAATTAGAGTAGAAAAAATTAAATGAAAAAGTAATATGTTACATTAGTTCATAGCGTTGGCGAAAGGCGAATTCTCTTGCCGTGGATGCAGACATCTTTCTGCTATGGATCTAATAGGCCTAATAGGTCTGGTAGCCAGAAACTTGAGATTTCAAGTTTTGTTCATATCTGGGTGTATAATGCTCATGAGTTCCAATCTGATCCTGGTATGAGCAAACCAGAGTCAGGTTCGCTTCCAAGTTCATATCAATTCAGACGTGGAAAGACCTTCCAGACTCAAATCACTGCTGCCCAAACTCCTAAATTCTCGATCCACTGCAGCACACATGATAGTGCTGATGGTGTTGTGAGTGGTTGTACTTTGGGTTCCAAAGCTTCATTGTAAGCCAAATTATGTGCGAGCAGAAATGAAAGACTCCCTCAGAATAATGACAGCCAGATCCAATACAAACAGGTCCAGTGTAAAAGTTGATTCCAGGCTGTAACACTTCGCTTTTAAGCTATTTGCCATCGTGTCCAAAATCGACAAGCAGTGTCTAACTGATATTTGAAAGCCTCCTCTGGGCTGACAGAGAAAGCAAGGTGAAGGGATTTGAAAACTCCTTTTATTTTTTTATCAGCACCACGGCAACAATTAAGATAATGATACTATTAATCAAGAAAATGAAGTAGCACACGGGGCAGCTGCAACAATCAGGGACCGCCCGCCATCGCACCATCAGCTTGCAGTCTGCACTATTCAGACCCAACACAGAGATGAATGTCTGATGCTGCAACGACGAGGTGGCCCCTGATTGCGGCGGCGAAATCGTTTCAAGTTGGTGGCACTTCTGGAGAACCAGTGTCATCAGGACAGTGGGCCTGCATTGGTTGAACACTGCCAAGCCCCCAAATGCTGTGCGGCATTGGCCGCCACAGTGCCACTTCCACGACTCCGCTTCTCTAGCTGCCACATAATGTTTCTGCATATACGCAAGCAAACATAAAAATGGAATGCATCTGACTTGACTGACAGTTACGTCATGTTTACTGGCCAGTTAATATGGTGTTTGAAATAAGTGTCAGTCTGGTCAATAAACACACTGGACAATAATTCTATAGAAATTAATATCTGAATTCCCATAAAAAAAATGTTTTGTGTTGATCTGAATCTTTCTGTTTGTGGCATGTCAGGTAAGACTGGGGAAGAAAAGTTTGTGTATCTCATATTTAATTTTTGTATGACTCATGCATTTTCTTTATTACAGATACCTTTGTAACTGCATTAGCAGGGATGCTGTGAAAACTCATGATTCTCAAAAAAGTGTACTTTTCTATAGCAGGTGTTTAAAAATGGCATTATCCCGGCATGTGCTTCTGCAATGTGCGTGAATCTCTGTCTGACTACTTAAGCCATGTAATGCCCTTTACTTCCTCTTTGTGCTTGGCCTTCTCTGACTTGATGCCAAGGACTCCAGGTCTGCCAAGGACTCCAGGTCTGCCTCCAATCCATCTGTCTGGCTTGCCAACCCTGTGGTAATTATTCACTTATAGTGTATGGTGGAATGTTGTTGAGGATGGCAATCCATCCCTTCAACAACGTTGTTATGCTGCACTATCTACGTCAGTTAGTTTGTTATGCTACACTAGATACATAGCTAGTGCAGCATAACAGCTTAGAATGGGGTTGCACATGCGTGATACGCTAACTTCCAGTTTCAAAAGCAGCCGTGGCGGTGAGTACTTGAATGAAGGAGAGCATCGTACAAGGTGAAAAAATGACAGAGTAAGGCGAGGATATTTTAAAATGAATTTAAAAAAGTCCATATTTGTGCCACAGCAGAACCATACACAATATAAGACGATGTATGGTTCTATATCTACAACAAGCATGTGCGCCGTCTCGAGGTTGCCCATGGTGACCAAAACCTCTTGAGCTTTGCTCTCGAGGTTTAAATGGTCACCACAGGAACCTCTCGATGGCTTCACATGCTTGTTGTAGATATAGAACTATACATTATCCTTTGTTATGCCTTAAGGCAGTAAGAAACACACAGGACACAGGCTTTAAGCAAAGCAGAAAATTTGTCATCTCCAACCCCACAAGACAAACTTCATAGCTTATCTGAGGTGTGGTCTAGAGGAAAGATAGTGTCAGTAGGCCAGAAAATTGGTATTGTATCCCACTTGAGTGGAAAAAAGATTTATTGATGACACCTGCCTCAAGAACTACATTATTGTTGGGACAAGCTGTTGATTCTAACTCTAGGTAAATCATTTACAGTTGCCTCAACAATGACTTGGCGTCATAGAAACAAGGGCAAAGGACTGTACACAGACAGTCTGATAACAACACAGATTCTGAAACAGAGGATATGAGTGGAGTAAACATGGGAAAACTGGTAATAAAAAGTGATTCATTACAGCCCTTTTTTGGCTGTGCAAAAACTAAATTCTCTCTCATACTGTACTACAATCACCAGGCTTAGTACCACAAGGATCTTTTCCTCTTAGGCTTCTGTAGAGGCAGGATAAAGACTTTTGATGCAGCAGCACAGCACGAACTTGCCGTACATTGTGCCAGTCTTCTTCTGCCTCACATTCGGGCAGCTCAGGACTCAGCCACTTACAGATTCCATGGTGGTGGCCATTGCTCCAGGAGCACAGAGGCGTGTACATCTTTTTTCCCACCCTGTTTATCCTTTGATTGTCTGCTGGTCCCCATCTGGACCGCCCCCTCCCCCACCCTGTCACCCCAGTTCTCTGGTACTTACCTTCCCTATTGCAGTCTGTCATCAGGACTTCGGCTGGAGGTGTCCAGCCATCAGTATGGAGCCTGTGAGAGACCAGGCTGTTACCATGCATTGGTCAGAGAAATAGACATTCCCCCCTCCCCGAGGGAGGAGAAGTGTCCTCCAGGTACTCAATCCTCCCTCTTCCAGTTAGTTCCCGAGTGACCCAGGTCAGTTCCCAGAACCAGGTCGCTGGCGTGACAGGAGGTGAGGCACTCAGCGCCTCAGCCCTCCATGCCACTTGTCCCTGAAGAGTTCACTTCTTAACCTTCAAATATGGAGTCAAGGAGCTTGATGAGCTGGGAAAGTGAACCAGTGCAGTCGGTCTCTGGGTCTTCACATAAGCAGTTGTTCGAGCTAGTATGTTCACGAATGAACAAAGCCTTTTATAATATTTATCGATTGATTCTTTGTTGACTGGATAAGTGCACCGGCACCAGGTACCATTTTCAGGCATGACCCACGTACAAGTACATTATTTAAAAACAGCAAAACAGTGATTACAGTTCATGATACAGTAGCAAGAAACAATGGTAAACAGAAAACATCATATGGTACAATAATGTGACACAGTTTTACATGTTTACATAGTGCACAAGAAACATGCATGGAATAGTACATATGGCACGTTTTGTGCAGTCAGTCATACAGTAGTGACCGAGTCAGTTATAATTTAGTGCAAGAGCATGCATTAATAAGAGACAATACCTTCATTTTGCATGCAAAAGCTTTGGGAGAGGAGGACAGTCTCATAGAAGTAGGTGTGGAGAGCCGTAGGGGGACAGCTGTGTAACTGAAGGATTTTGGACCCATCCCTGTATGCATTAGTAAATTGTTGGCTGTGTAGCAGGAGTGTGGGAAGTTAACAGGTGTAAGCGGCTCCCTGAAGCATGTTTTCATGCAGGGCCTTGTATACAAAGTTGGCAAGTGCAAGTTGAGCTTTGTGTTCTGTTTGCAGCCAGCCAAGCTGCTCCAGGCTGGTGCAGTGATGGGACATGGGGCCTAGGGAAGTGGCAGTCTGGCCATTTTGTGGTAAATGGCCTTTTTCTTTGCCCAGACAGTTCTTGGGGGCAGTATCTGTTACAGTGGCACCATAGTCCATTAGATAAAGTTGCTTTGTGCAGTCCTTACTCTAGTATCTGCTGTGAGGTGCCTTTTTTTTTTCCACGCCTAGTTACCCTCTCTATCCACTCCTTCAGACCTCTGATCAATCCCTCGAGAGCACCCCCCACAGAGTCTGCCCCTAGAGTGTCAGGCTGTCTCTCCAGTTCTCCCCTTCCTGACTTCTCTCCTAGGAGTGCCTGCACATAACGGGGTCTGCCCCTGGGAGGGTAAGCGGAGGCGCGGATTGGTCCTCATCTAGGACCGAGGGTTTTTTTTTTTCTCCATTTTCTCCCTGTCCCTCCCGTAACCCCTCTTCCCCTAAGGACGTCGGCACACAGGATTGACGTCTAGACAGACGATGTGCAGACGCACACCGTCGCAGTGCCCATTTATGTCCTCCACTCCCTGACTCCGCAGTGCCCCTGGTGCCCCGATGCCCATGCTTCCACAGGCACAGGAGCATCGGGTGCCCGAAAGCATCCCAGGAGCCCACCACAGGAGGAGGAGAGCATCTGTTGGGATGCTCAGTCCTCCTCCTCCTCCTCCTCTCCGACTCTCCGCAGCCCGAGTCCGCTCCCAACCCGGGTCCCAGTGTGGTTCAAGGTGTGGCGTCCCAGCGCCAACCCTCATCGCCACCATTCTGCTGTGAGGTGCCTTTTTTTTTTTACTTAGTATTTTATCCCTCCTATTGCCCCACCACCACCACCACTCAATCGGACTTCCTCTGTGCGCTGCCCTTCTTCACACTGGAGTCTGCCCCTAGTGCACCTGGTCCATATATCCTTGATTGCCGGATTGCCCCCCGGTGGGGTGGAGGGAGCCCCCTACTCCCCCCGACCATTGATTGTGGACACTGTGCAGCGGAGTCTGCCCCGATGATCCGATGGCTCACATTGAGGAGTCGTCACCCCAGCGCTGGCGTGCAGTGAGGGCCAATGAGCAAGGAGGCGTGATGAGACGCACCTCCTGCTCTGCCCCTCTGCCGATGTCTGTCCCAGAACCCACGCTGTTACCTCTACTGCACCTACCTCCCGAGCTCCCCCAGGAGGCGGTATTGCAGCGGAGCTTGCAGGCTGACCTCAGAGAAGGAGAGCAGCCGCTACGCCGATCCTTCTTCCCCGCCACCCCCCCGCGGTCTGTGCTCTCGTTCCTTGAACATGGGTCGCCGGGCGTGGGCGCAAGGTAAGCGCCCAGTGCCTCAGCCCCCTCAGCCCACCGGCCAGCCCATGAGGTGCCTTTGATGCAGTGAAGCTGCCCCAGTCTCTGAAGTATGACCTTGACATTGCTGTTCAGATGGTTGTTGAATGAGAGGCAAGGATCAAGGGTTATACCAAGTATTTGAATTCAAGAACCAATTTAGCTAGGTACCATCCAGAGTGGAGACATTGAGATCTTGGGAGTTGCATTTGATTTTGGGACCTGAGCTTTCGAGCTTGGCTTTCATCTTGGGAACATTCAGGACCAATTTTTCTTTAAGAGATTCAGCAAGTTTACTGGATCTATGTTTGCACGGAGAATTGGTGCCTTACCTCCCGGGATGTAACTTGATGAGAAAATATCTTATAATAGTGCCACCATTTTACAGTAAAATCACTTGTAATTTTAGTTTCACAGAGTCCCAAGGACTTCCCAGTGTTAGAGCTGCCCTCCGCCCAGCGCTCCAACAGCGTTGTGACGTGATGCCAGGAAGAGCCGAGAGCAGCGATCCTATAGTCTATGGGAGCACCTTTTGGATCGTTTTATATAATATTATCACAGTCAGTTTGTGATGAAATGTGGGCACTGGTCAAGCCCTTGTTAGTTGGAGCCAGTGCCCACATTTCATCACAAACTGACTGTGATAATATAAAAAAAATTGTCCAAAAGGTGCTGCCATAGACTATAATGGAGCACGCCCCCACGCTCTTCCTGGCATCATGTCACAACGTTGCTGAACGTGGGGTCGGAGCGTGGGTGGCTCTTAACACCAGGAAGTCCTTGTGACCCAGTATAACTAAAATTCCAAGTGATTTTACTGAAAAACGGTGGTACTGTTGTAAGATATCTTCTCATCAAGTTACATCCTGTGAGGTAAGGCACTGATCTCTCCTGTGCAAACACAGATCCTGGCAATTCTCTTTAAGGAACCAATATTACAGAGAATGGAAATTCTGCTTAAGGGCTTTGGTGGTTTCAGACATATTTCTCCCATGGACATAGACAACGGTATCATCTGCATAAAGCAGGGATTTAGCAGGTGTACAGGCACAAGGCAGGTTGTTGATGAAGACAGTGAACAAGAGGGGGTTCTAGTGTAGATCCTTGTGGTATGCCACAGGTGATGGTGTTGGCCCCAGAAGTTACTTTGCCAAGCTTGACTGCTTGGACCTATTTTGTAGGTAGCTTGAGAATCACTGAGTTGCTGCTGGTCCCAGCCCCAAAGTGTTAAATCCTTGTAATAGCAGACTGTGGCCTACCAGGTCAAAGGCTTTGGTCAGGTCCATGAACACTGTACCAGTGTGTGACAAGGTTAGGTAAGACCCTGTCCCATTTGTTATGCAGAGAGTTTAAAGCAAGGATCATTTTTGTCCTCTCCTATTCTAACACTTATCTGTCTCTTGCCTGTCTGATTGTGTAATCAAATTTTTCTTGTGGCAGCTAGGATTTGGCCACTCCGATGGACCTGCAGTTTCCCCTGTTATCTCTCTTCCTTCACTTGCTGTTTGTATTTTTTTCTTTCTCCCCTTGCTTCTCTGGTTAAAACAATATTTGTGCATCTTTATGTGAAACTGGGATCCCTTGGTTCATAAATGTATATACTTATATTGTCGAAATGATTGCAGAAAGCAATTTGGGTTTATTAAAAATAATCTGTAAAGCCGGCCTGGTGGCACTGAGGGTTGAGGCGCTGGATGCCACACACCTCATGCCACGCCAGTGACCGGCTTTAGGAGCGAGCCTGGGTCGGCAGGGAGGACTAGGATTGAGCGATCCATAGACTGCTCTCCTAGTCCTGTTGAGGGATGAGAAGAACACGCTGTGCTGTAGTGGTCCCACAGGGATGCCTGGGGGCACTACTGCTGCAGTGTGCAGTGGGGAGGGAACACGGCGGGACATCGGCACGCAGTGCCTTGAGCATCATTGAATGTCCTTGTTCCATGGGAGAAAAAGCAAGGAAAAGGCTGGGCGCGACTAGGCAGCTTGATGACCGTGCCCTGCGCTGCCCGGAGGACTTGTGAGGAGTCCCATCGGGGAGGGTCTGGGGCCGTTCTGGCTGGGAGTGGCATAGGGAGCCCTCCGGCGGGATGGCAGGACCGCTGTCCCGGATCATCCTGGGTGCGGTTCGAGCCACCTAGCTCTCTGGGTGGGCAGGGCCGGCAGCTGGATTCCCTAAGACAGCTTAGCGCTGCAGCAGAAGGAAAAACAGCAGCGGTGATAAAAAAAAAAAAAATAAACTGAAATACAGGGGGTTGACCCTGAAATGTATTTTGACCTTCACAAGGTTGTTTACAGAACTGTCAACAGGGGGCCAGCTCAGGCCAGCCTGCCGACTCAACGGTAGCACTACCGCTCGTGACGCTGGTGACCAGGGTTTGGGAATGGACCAGGGTTGCTAGAGGGCTGGCCGGGATTAGGTGTATCAAGCGGCTCTTGCACACTCTTCACCTCCAGGGTGTGGGTGGTAGTATCTCCATTGCAGCGCTTCTTGGTGACCACAGGATGTCCTGTCACCAGAAGCCAGGCAGAGGATGGGAGGCATGCTGGACGCATGACGTTCTCACACTGCAGTGTCATTGTACGCCACGCCTCCCACAGACACTCGATAGAAAAACTTTGTTCAACGAGCTGCATGTCCCCGCTTAGAGCGTCCGCCACCGTGTAGCCAAGCTGGGGCGGCCTCCCCATACACCGAGTGTTGCATCCTTCAGGGTTAAGGGGAGGCCTCGGAGGCCCTGACCTGGGAGGAAGCCAGGGAGAAACACCAGCTGAGGTAAATCCAGGGGCACTGTTGACGGGGGCTGGGTCCGAAGCAGGGCTGATATGGGGGGGGGGGGGGCAGTGGCCAAAACTGCAATGGGCAGTAAGGCTGGTAGCTTATCGAACACATAAAGCCAAACTTGCCTACAGCAATATGGACACTGCACAGTCAGAAAACTACGACCTTGTGAAAAGAGAAATCCTTAAAAGATATGGGGCCTGATATTCAAAAGTTTGCATGGGTGTTAATCAGTGTGTATCTGCACAAACTGGGTTTTGTGCTGGAGCCCAACATTCAGAATGCTCAGTTGCGCCAGCAACCAGGGATAACGCCTGCAGAAGCCAAGATGAGGGGTATGCAGATGGTGGGGTGGGTGTAGGAATATCGGCACAACCCGATATTCAGCTGCCATGCAATAGGGTTTAGCGTGGTCCTTTTGCGCCACGCAAATATCGCTGAACAAAACCCCCTCTTACTCTATGCAACCACAGCAGATGCTGGAGGTAATGCAGCCAACTAGCAGTTTGGCTGCTGGGGGAGCACACCCACCCCTGTGGTCAGTGGCACCACCCACCGATCACCAGCCCATCAGTAAAATACTCATCCCTGGTGCCTAGTGTTCCCCCCTCCCTCTGACCGTCAGTTCATCAGTAAAAATACCCATTCGTGGTGCTAGTGGGCCCCCCCGATCGCCAGCCCGTTGATAAAAATACTTATCCCTGGTGCAAGTGGTCCTCACCTCCAATTGTCAGCCCATCGGTAAAAATACCCATCCCTGGTACTAGTGGTCCCCCTCCCCAATCACCAGCCTGTCGATAAAAGTACCCACCTTTGGGGCTAGTGGTTCCCTCCCTCCCTCTGATCACCAGCCTCTTGGTAAAAATACACATCCCTGGTGCTAGTGATCGCCCCCTTCTTCTAAAGACAAGCCCATAATTAAAAAAAAACAAAAGAACTCCCTGGTGCTAGTGATCCTTACTCCCTGGTATCTAGTTCTCCCCCCCACCATGGCACCAAACAGCCCCCCTCCACAGTCACCTTACCAGTGCCACGGGTGTATACAATGACTGGTACAGCCCTCCTCACACCTCCTTGGCTGTCTGCCATATGTCCAGGCAGGGAGCATGCCATTTATTTATAGAACAGTGCCATGTCGTATAAATAAGAGGTGCACTGCCTGCCTAGACATATGGCGACTGGCTGAGGAGGTGTGAGGAGGACTGCGCTGGTCACTATATGCACCCGTGGCACCGAGGATACTGGTAAGGTGACGGGAGGGCTGTTCGGTGCTGCAGTGGGGGGGAGTTAGATGCCAGGGATTACGGATGGAATTGTGAGCAGAGGTACCATGGATTGAGGACCGTTGGACACCATGGAGGGTAAAACGTTTTAGTACGTGGAGAGGGCACTACTAGCACCAGGGAGTTTTTTTTGTTTTTTTTTAAATTACGGGCTGTCAATCGGAGGGAGGGGGGACCACTAGCACCAGGGATGGTTAATTTTACTGAGGGGCTGGCGATCGGAGGGAGGAGGACCAGTAGCACCAGAGATGGATATTTTGACCTAAGGGCTGGCAATCGGAGGAAGAGGGGGAGACCACTAGGCACCAGGGACATCTGCCAGTGTGTTTGACAGGGAGAAGTGGGGGCAGCGCCGCGCTAACCTTCCTCTGCTACCCTTGCAAATGGGCTCCATAATGGGCATGCAAATGGCCCCAGCACCTTGCATGCCCAGTGGACTCATTTGCATGTGTCCTTGAAAGTTGCAGATAGTGGTCCCATGCTATCCAGTCTTAAGGCCCACTTGGGAGCCATGTCCAGGCAGCACTACTTAACTAAGCGCTGCATCGAACATGACCTTATATTCAGTTGGATAGCGGCAGCGCTCATTCAATTGAATATAGCATCCTCGGACCCCTGGGCAATTGCAAAGCACAGAGCAAACCTTTGCACTCCATTGTGCTTTAATGAAGATCAAACCCATGACATCTCGAGAGATCTACAAGCAGAGATTCAGGTCCCTAAAATACCACTCAGTAGACAGTCCTCAAGAAGCCTTCACCCGTCTCAAAGAACTCTTCATTAAGAGGGGGTCCTATTTCACCTAGTCTTGTCTTCTCTCCTTCCCCTCCCCATCTACCTTTCCAACTGGCCATCGCTGTCCATTGCTGGGTTCTCAACATCCTGAAGGGGTCCAACTGAGCCTAAGCATATCTCCCCTATTCTATCTAGCCACTATCTTGGCTTTCCATGACTGCTAACAGGGTCCAGTGCATCCCGATGCACTATTGATTAGGCCCCATCCCCTCCACAGGTGCAAATTCTCTTTCCCTCAAGGGTTCAATTCTCACTCACTCCCTCCCTCTCCTATCACTCTCTTAATCCCTGTCTACTGACCTTCCCCATCTCCCTTGCAGGGTACCCCACATCCTGAAGGGTCCTCTCTTGGTTTAGGTCCTAGTCCCCCTCCTAGCATTAAGTCACACCTCCTCCTTATCTCTCCTCCCTCTTTAAATCCCTACAGCCTTTTCCCCCCTTTCTATCTAGCCCCATAGCCTCCTTGCAGGGTTCCCCACATCCTGAAGGAGTCTCTCTGGGACACTGCCTCATCCCCTTCTTTCTGGTCCCCCCAGTCCCCTTGCAGGGTTCCTCGCATCCTGAAGGGGTCTCCAGGGACACAATTCTTCCCCTTCCCCACACCTCCCCATCCTTTCCCCCTTGTCTTCTGCATAAGCACTTATTTACTTATTAACCTGGCACTTATTATTGTCCACAGTTTCTACCTATTATGCTCAACACTGGAAATCATACTGAGGATGGCCGATAAGAGAGAGTTATTGCTGGTTGGGGACTTCAATCTACCAGATGTAGACTGGTCTACCTTCACTGCCTCCTCAGAGAGGAGTAGAGAATTCCTCATTGCACTATGGGGGGCAGGACTTAATCAACTGATGTATTCACCTGCTAGAGAATCAGCTATCCTGGACCTGGTACTCACAAATAGTGCCAAGGTGTCAGATGTTCAAGTGGGGTTCAATTTGGGAACCATCGACCACAGGTCAGCCTGGTTCTCAGTTAACAAAGCAGAAGACCCTTGTCACACTAAACTTAGGGTGCTTTATTTCAGAAAATCAAATTTCCCAAGAATGAAAGAAAGTATTAAATCGCTTGTAGCTGACACCACAGGAAATGTGATGACACCTGGTTAAAACTGAAAAATGCTATAACTGCAGTCATGGCACAATGCACAAAACATATCAGCAAGTCCAAAAAGTCAAAGAACCCACTCTGGTTTTCCTAAGAGGTGTCGACTATAATTAGAAAGAAGAATAAAGCTTTTAGAAAATACAAGGAGACCAAATCAGAGAAGGATAGAAACATAGAAACATAGAATTTGACGGCAGATAAGGACCAATTGGCCCACCCAGTCTACCCATTTCCCTACCTGATGGATAAGCTGCAGATTCTAGTTAATCAACAGCTTACTTCCTCCTGCCCCCCACTAGACTTGCCTTATGCCTGTCCCATGCATTCTTGAATTCTCCCACTGTTCCTGGCTCCACAACTTCCTCAGGAAAGCTGTTCCATGCATCCACAACTCTCTCTCTGAAAAATACTTTCTAACATTATCTCTGGGCCGGTCCCCCTCTGTCTTCAAATTGTGCCCCTTGTTCTGCACATCTCTTCTTCTAAAAGATACTACCCTCTTGTACCTTTGTTAATTCCCTGAGATACTTGAAAATTTCTATCATGTCCCCCTTTCCTCAAGGGTATATATTAAGCTCCTTTAGTCTCTCTTCATATGTCTTCTGGTGCAGACCTTGCACCATTTTGGTTGCCCTCCTCTGAACAGCCTCCACTCTATCTATGTCTTTGCGGAGATGGGGTCTCACTAACTGTCTGTAGAGACGGATAACAACTTCGTTTTCTACTGTTGATGCCTCTCCCTGTACATCCCAATATCCCCCCAGCCCTCTTTACTGCCTTCTCACATCGCTTGCCCACCTTTAGGTCATCTGATATAATTACTCCTAGGTCTCTTTCGATTTTTGTTGTTGTTATTAACTCACCCCACGTTGTGTACTCTTCCCCTGGGTTTTTGTTTCCCAAATGCATTACCTTGCACTTCTTTGCATTGAATCTGAGCTGCCACGTATTTGACCATTCCTCCAGCCTTGCCAAGTCCCTTTTCATTCTTTCCACCCCACCTTGTGTATCAACCCTGTTGCAGATCTTTGTGTCATCTGCAAAGAGGCATACCTTTCCTTCCAGGTGTTCTCCAATGTCACTTATAAAGATATTAAAGAGGACCGGTCCCAGTACCGAACCCTGCGATACCCCGCTAGTTACCCTCCTTTCTTCACTATGGACTCCGTTTACTATTACCCTTTGCATCCTGTTGTCCAGCCAGTTTTTTATCCAGGCTACCACCTTGGGACCCACTCCAAGGCTGGCTAACTTGTATATTAATCTTTTGTGTGAGAATGTGTCGAATGCCTTGCTAAAATCTAGGTAGGCCATATCTACAGCGCCTCCCTGGTCTACTACTTTGGTCACCCAGTCAAAGAAATCTATTAGGTTCGTCTGACATGACCTTCCTGCTGTAAAACCATGCTGCCTTGGATCCTGTGCCCCACTGGCCTCTAGGTACCCAACAATTCTTTCCTTCACAAGTGATTCCATCATTTTCCCTACCACTGAAGTCAAACTAACTGGTCTGTAGTTTCCTGCCTCTGCTCTGCTCCCACTTATGTGAAGTGGAATCACATTTCCTCCTCCAGTCCTCAGATACCACTCCATCCTCCCATGATTTGTTAAAGAGAGAGTAGCTGGGTGTTACTAGTTCTACCCTTAGTTCTTATAGTATTCTTGGGTGAATCCCATCAGGCCTCATTGCTTTGTCCACCCTCAGTTTCAAGAGTTCTTTCAAACCCTTTCTTCTGTGAATGGACTGGTATCAACCCCCATTCAGAGTTTCTCCCTTGTTTGGTTTAGGCACCTCCCCTTCTCATCTGTTGTGAATACTGAACAGAAATATTTGTCTCAGCATCCCTGTTTTTCACTGTCACCCTCTGCCCACTTTCCCACCCCTTTATTAAGTCTCTGTATCCCTCCCTTGGTCTTTCTTCGCTCCCTAATGTACCTATAAAAGGTTTTATCCCCCTTCTTAACAGAGTTGGCTATCTTTTCCTCAGTTTATGCCTTTGCTATTCTGACTGCCTTCCCTGCCTCCTTCTGCTTTAACTGATAAAGTTCTCTGTCCTGCTCCTTCTGTGTTTCCTTGTATTTCCTGAATGCTATCCTTTTCTCCTTAACTGTCCCTGCCACTTTTTTGAGAACCATAGTGTTTTTTTCCTTCGTTTTGTTGTATTGATTTGCTTCACACAAAGGCTTGTTGCTTTCGATGGCTATTCTGATTATTCCCCATTGTTCCTCCACCACTCCTTATTGCCCATTTGCTAGTGCTTTTCTAAGGCACTCTATCATTTTCCCAAGTCAGCCTTCAGAAAGTCCAGTACTTGTGTTTTTGTATGGCTTGACTCTATGGCTGTGTTTACTGTGAACCACATTGTTTGGTGGTCACTTGTTGCCAGATGGCTACCCACTTCTAAATCTGAGATCCATTCTCCTTCCCCATTTGAGAGTACCAGGTCTAAGATTGCTCCTCCGAGTGGGTTCAAATGCTAGCTGTCTGAGGCATGCCCCTGTAGGGCATCAAGAATGACCCTGCTTTGGATGTGCCTGCAGCAAAGATACTCCAGTTAACATCTGCATATTCAGGTCCCCATCAACAATATCTCCCTTTTCCTGCCATTTAAGGATGCCTTCTATCATTTCCTTGTCCATTCTCTCCCCTGAGATGGGGGTCTGTACACAACCACCATGCGGATTGTGGTGCCATTTCCCATCTCCAGGGTGACCCATAGTGACTCATCATCTTCCTGTTTACTCTTTAGTTCTGTTGCTTTAATTCTTTCCCTTATATAGAGAGACTCTCCTCCTCCTTTTTTACCCACCCTGTCCCTCCTGTAGACTGGGTATCCTGGTATGTTGACTTCCACCTCATGGTTCTGTGTACCATGTTTCAGTGACTGCCACAATTTCCAGGCATCCCTCTTCCATCAAGGCCACTAGTTCAGGGAGCTTGTTGCACAGACTGCGGGCACTGGTACTCATCACCTTCCATTTATTTTGTATGGCCTTACCCTTTTTAGCCCCATCCCTGTCCTTAACACCTTTTTCTGCATTTATCCCTGTCCTGCTCCCTACTGATTCTCTGCCTTGGTGTTTACCTCTCTAACTACTGCGCTTTGTGGGGGGAGGCTGGGATTTCCCTGCTCCTTTTCAGTGCCTCCTCCTTGGCTAGTTTAAATGCATGCCAATGAAGCATTTAAACCTGTCACCTAGGATCCTGGACCCCCCCCCCGGACAGATGTAGACCATTGCGCCAGTATAAGCCTGCATCCCTCCAGGTGGCTCCCCAGTCCCCAATGAAGCCAAAACCCTGAGCTCCACACCAGTTTTTCAACCATTCATTGAATCCCATGGTGCAGAATACCCTAGTCATCCTTGCCATAGACAGGCAGCACCTCCAAGAAGGTTACCGTACATGCTACTTGTCTAATGCCCTCCCAACTCCACAAACTCCTCTTGCACTGCTCTGATCCCATTTACAGCCAGGTCATTTGTCCCTAGGTGGATAATGACATCCAGCTCCCTCCCTTGTCCAGCTGCTCTGCGATCCTGAGGATTCGCTTCCTGTCCCTCCAAGCTGTGGCGCCAGGCAGGCACCTTACCTCCCTATCCCCTTCCTCCCCCACGTCTACCCCACTAATGATTGAGTCCCCCATCAGGACTTGTTTCCTTCCCCTCTGGGGTCTCGTGCCACCCTCCTGTGGGTCTCCTTTGTGGAGGTTCCCAGCATCCTCTGTGGTCTCCACTGCAGGTGCCTCCATAGAGGAACCACTCTTTGCCAGAACAGCATATCAATTGTGGAGAGCTACAACTGGAGGGATGCACCTCTGTTCCACCACCCTCTCCCTCCCTGAGCCCACCTTGGTCCAACTGCTCCTCTTTCTTGGCAACCTCTGAGGTAACGGTGGTGGCCCTGGTGGTCCTTGGGTGGGGAAAGAGGTTTCACGAATCCTAGCCAGGTCATCCTGGAGATGGGCAACGTCCTCCCTCAGACCAGAGAGGTGCCTGCAAACAGAGCAGCATCGCAGCCTCCAGAGTGTCTCCCGGAACACTACTGCTCCACAGCCATTGCACTGCACCACTCCCATCTTGACTTATTTTGTGTCCCCTCTCCTGTTGCTTTGTATGCTTATTGTCTCCTCCCTCTACGTATTTTTACACTTACTTTCCTACTGCCTATGTGCCCTTACAACTCTCACCCTTTCTGTTCTGGGACAGGAACTTTCTGTAGTCTCCTTCCTCCGTGCTTGGATTCAGACCTCCAGCAGCCGGGGAATAAAGTTTTTGTTTTGTTTTGTTTCTTGTTTAGGTTCCTTCAAGGTTGCTGAAACTAATGTGTCTCAGTGATCCTTCCTCTTCCTACTGCCAAACAGGAAGTTCCTGTTGTCAGTCAAATTCAGTGGCTATAAAACTAGAACTGGCTTGAGGTGGGAAGGAGGGTAATTAGTAAAAAATATGTAGTTCTGGACTTCTGTTTCTTGCTCTGCAACCAGTTCTCTTCTGCCAGAAACAGCGGAAGCTGTAATTGGAGACAGCTGCTTTTGTACACCTAGCTGCTAAGCCACACCCCAATTAGATTCACTTTCTGCTCTCAGTAAATTAAGCTGATACTGCCCCTTCCTCAGGAAAAAACACTTTTTTTTTTTAATATATTTTGATAGAGAAGACTACAGGTTAAACTCAAGGAAGCCAGGAAAGCAATTAGGGTAACCAAGGCCCAGACAGAGATGAAATTAGCGCGGGAGGTGGGGGACAAAACATTCTTTAGATGTGCAAGGGAAAAAAGAAAAAGTAAGGGAGGAATAACTCGACCAGCAACTAAGGAGGGACATGTAGGCACAATAGCGGCCATAAGCTGCCAGACCCTGTCAACGTGTAAAAAGGATATTCACCTTAATCTCAGCTGCCATTAACGTACATTAAAAGAACTAGTCATAAAAACATTTCCTTTTAAGTCACTAGTCTAACAGACCAGCAAATGCCTTACCCAGGTATGTGAACTCATCTCAGCACCAAGAAATCATGGAATAATTTACATTAAACAGTATGCTTTAAGCTTGCTAACTTCAAGGACATTTAAAATGCCAATTGAACGGATTCATTAGAGTCAGACACGATGCAAAGAGCTGACAGTCCCGGAAGTATTTAAAATCAAAATTCTGCATTTATTGTCACTGGATCATACCATAAGAAGTTGCAACACATCTGAAAGATCCAGACAACCAAACAAGGAACTGGTTCCTCTTAACAGGGAACCATCTGCCACCAATGACCACAGCACCATAAGGCTACGAATGGATAATCTCCATCACGTCATTTTGAACATGCAGTGGAAGGTCTTGTGGTTATAAGTCTATTAATTGTCACCTCGTGACAAGTTCAAAAGGACAATAGACAGGTTGCTGACAGAGTGTCTGAGTAAAATACTCCGCATGTATGATATAGACTTCCAACACAGATAAGCCTCTGCCCAAATATGGCTGTATCATTCCAAAACCTCATGCTACTTGAGGAAGTATTAAACCTCATGCCACTCTGAGGAAGCATCTTTCCTATATAAGACATCTCCAGAGATCGACAAGTTGTAATTACCTACTCGCTTCCATCTGAATCCGTGTTTCACACCTGGGAGAGATCTCACATCTACACTACTTCTACCAAGCTTTAATAACTATTATTCTGCTGAACTTTAAAGACTTTTTGCTTCTGCCAGAAGTAAGAAACATTGAAACTGTACTAACTTTGTCATTTTATTTGCAAGCCTCGAGGAGAAAAGAATTCAAAGAGCCAGGAAGAAACCTTCATACAGCCATCCAAAATACTGCCAATCTCCAGGTGAAAGGGAGACCAGAGACTATTTGATATATTTTGGCTGAGTATAACTACTGACTTTTAAAAAGGTGCTTGTTCAAATATGTGTCTTTTAAGAATCCTGGTTCCATATTAAATGCATATATAGAAGAACTGCAGTGAAGTATTGTTTAAATGCTAGCAAAGAAGTGTAAGGTTATGCACTTTGAGGCAGAGAAACCAAGGAGAGAATATTGGCTGAGGGGAGGTTAAGCTGGGGATCACTGAGGAAGAGGAGAAGGACCTAGGTGTAATGAGAACAGGGACCATGAACAACACTGCCCACTGCAGGAGAGCGGCTGCAAAAGCAAACAAAATGCTGGGATGCATAGCGAGGGGGTTTTCATCTAGGTGAAGAAAAGTGATCTTGCCCCTCTACAGGTCACTGGTAAGGCTGTACTTACAGTATTGTGTGCAGTTTTGGAGGCCAAACCTAAAGCATGATATCAGGCTACTGGAGGGGGTGCAGAGGAGGGCAACAAAGATGATATGTGGAATGGAATGGAGAGACTATGAGAGCAGGCTGGGAGACCTGAATATGTACACTCTGGAGGATAGAAGGGACAGGGGGGACATGATAGAGACATTCAGGTATCTGAGGGGAATCAGTAAGGATGGGGCAGATGGGGTCTTTAAGCTAAGGAAGGGGAGGGACACCAGGGACATGGGCTAAGAATAAGGGGGATTTAGGAGGAAATGAAGAGACACAATTTCATAGAGGCGGGTGGTAGCAAAATGGAACACACTACAGAATGGGTTGTATCATGTAAATCTGTGAACAGCTTCAAAGGGCATGGGACAGGGAACAAGGGAGAGTGAGGGTGGGGAAGGTGGGGGGGGGGGTGCAGTGGGATGACAAAGGAAAAGGGGGTGGAGCAGTTGCAAACTAGGGGTGCTAGCTGCACATTCAAGCAGACTTAGATAGACCGGATGGTCTGTTTCTGCTGGCACATTCATATGTTCGTATGTAAGACTAATAGTACCAAGGAATTGTCTACTTGTGTTAATTAAGGTTATTCTTGAGAGCGCACCACTTTAAATTACCTCCTGATAGGCGTTACAGGGCCTCATACGTACTGTGACAGGGTTGAGTGGGATCCTGTCCTAGTTGTTATGGAGAGTTTGAATGCAGGGATCTGTTCTGTTTTTTCCTTTCCTGTCTCTTGTCTGTCTGGTTGCACAACCAAATTTTCCTGTGAGACCTAGAATTTGATGACCCCGATGGTCTTGCAGTTCTTTGTCTCTCTGTCTCTCAGTCTTCCTGTACTGTTTCTGTCTTTTCCTCCCTTGCATATCTGCTGGTATAAAAATATATGCAAATCATTTTATTTTTTATTTTATTTTCCAATTGTTTAACCATGAGAGACACACTAAGCTGAAAGCTTATTTATATGGAAATGTAACTGATATTGGGACCCCTTTGTTTAGAAATTATATAGTGTTACTGTTTAATGTATATATTGAAATGTCTATAATTATAGTTTGAGATGATTGGAAAAAGCTATTGGGAACTCAAGGGGTTAAACTGAGAGGAGTTTTTCAGAAGCTGTGGAGAAGGGGGCCGGCCCAGTGGTACTGAGGTTTTCGGCGCTGGACGCCACACCTCATGTCACACTGGTGACCCAAGTTCAGAAATGTGCTCGGGTCAGCAGGGGTCAGCTAGGGAGGGATGGGATCAAGCGTCCGAGGGATTGCTCTCCTATCCCTGGGGAGGACTGAGGGGTTACAGCACTCTGTAGTGGCCCCTGGTGATGACTGGGGGCACTACCAGAGCTGGTGCACTTGAGGGTGGAGTGCAGCAGACATTGGCATGTTGCGCCTCGGACGTCATTGCACGTCCGCACTCCAAAAAAGGCTGGGCGTGAGCGAGCAGCTTGATAGCCCCGCTTGTACCACCCGGAGGTCTGTCGTGGAATCGTGCTGGGGGGGTCTGGTCTTGGCCTGGCATGGGAAGGCATGGGGGGCCTCCCAGTGGGTCAAGGAGTGGCCATACCGGACCCACCATCATGCGAGTGAGTCTGCTGCTCTCCGGCAGGGGAGCCGTGACTGGATACCCTTGACGATCGTACTGCAGCAGGGAGAGAAAAATAGATGCGATAAAAAAAAAGAAGCTGTGGAGAAGGGACCTCAGTTCTGGGACATTGTGTTCTTGTTGCACTTGCTTAATACTGAAAAGAACATTTTAGAAAAAAACAGGATGCTTGTTTAGGAGTGGGGTTGCAAGGACTTATAAGAGAGAGAGAGAGCTGCAGTGTTTTGAGAGACACAGAGATTGAAGGATGGATCTTCTCTGTTTATTCTGCCTTTGTAAATAGTAACTGTGAACAATTTTATATTTTTATGTTACTGCTAGTACTAATAAACACTTTCTGTGAATTCCACAATTGCTTCTGGGTTTTCCTATGCTTCCTGACCTGTTCTTTGATGACGGATGGTGTAAGAAATTGCATTACGCCATGCATACTCTAAGCCAGGAGGTTTGTGCATGAGTATTGGACCTAGTACCGGGGAAGCATAGAGAAAGGCATGGATTCTGCAACAGCAAGTCCAGGAGTGGTTACCAGAAGAATGGCAGCCAATCCAGCAGAGACAGAAGTCCAAGCTGAGATTATACAGCCAGCAGTTATGGAAAAAGAACAGACAGTGGCAGAACCTGAAAGCCTGACTGCCTTTTTTCAGATGGTGGGATATACAACAAAAGAAGACAGAGAAACAGTGGAGAAGAGAAGCAGCAGATGAGAGAGGAGGTACAGCGACAGGAGCAGCAGAGGAGAGAAGAGAAGCAGCAGATGAGAGAAGAGATACAGCGACAGGAGCAACGATGGCTGGATGCCTTGCAGTCTATCAAAGGCAGAGGATCTGGCACAGAACCAGACAAGCAACAAAACGCAAGCAACTTTAAAGCCATTAAATTTACAAAGTTGTGACCTTCGGATGATATCGAAGCATACCAGACAACTTTTGAAAGAGTTGCCACAGTCTGCCAATGGCCAAATCAGCAATGGACAATCAGACTGGTACCCTGCCTGACAGGGAAAGCCCAACTTGCCTACAGCAATATGGATACTGCACAGTCAGAAAACTTGACCTGGTGAAAAGTGAAATCCTGAAAAGGTATGGCATCTCAGGAGAGATCTACAGGCAGAGATTTCGATCTCTGAAGTACAGCTCAGTCGACAGTCCTTGAGAAGCCTTCATTTGACTCAGAGAACTCCTGATAAAATGGCTCCAACCAGACAGCAATACAGTCCCACAGATCGACGCATTTTCAGTGGAGCAGTTCATCAACATCCTGTCTACAGATGTGCAGCTTTGGGTAAGGGAACACTGACCAGAAATTGGAGAAAAGGCTGTTTCTTTGGCTGAGGACTACCAAATGGACAGACAGACACCACAGCAGCGAGGTAACAGCCAAGCACTGGAAAGATACTCTTTTTCCCATTTAAACTCCAAGCCTGATAAGAACTCTGGTGGGGTAACAAATCTGTGCCCAAAGATGTTATTTGCTATAACTGTAATAAGCCAGGTCATAGTGCAAGAAATTGCCATAAGAAGAGTGACACTGGAGCAGATTTGTCCTTGGCAAATTGGGGCAAGTATTTAATAGATGTGAAGGTGGGGATATGACTGTAAAGGGACTCATTGACTTAGGAAGCAGACAGACCCTAGTGCATGTTGAAGTGCTGGGAAAATACTGTGCAAAAGGACCAGGTACTGGTGTCATCTGCATCCATGGGACACTAGATACTATCCCACCACTCAAGTGACTCTGACCATTAAGGGTTGTCACACCAATGAAAGTGGGGTAGTACCTAAGTATTTTTAAACCTTTGATTATTGGAAATGACTGTTCATGATTTACTGAGTTAATCTCAGAGGAAATGAACCCTGCAGTTTCAGCAGCAGTGGTAACAATGGGGACACTTTTCCTTTTGGTGTCTTTGATTCTGACTTGTTTGAGCACAGCTCCAAGATCTGGAAATCCAGGAAAGAAAGACGATGCCCGAAGAAACTGTGGCAACAAATGACTGATGGACATAAGGGGTTAACATATGAAAATGCTGAAACTAAGCTGATAACTGATTGTAATTTTCTTTCAGAGCAAGCTAACGATGTTTCTCTCCAGGCTATTTTAAGTAGCTGGGGTAAACCAAAACAGGGTGAACCTATGTTTAAAAAATGTAATGGGCTACTATACAGAGTCTGGGTTAGCCTTGAGACACAGGAACAGACAGAACAATTGGTTATACCACAAAAGTATAGATCTGAGTTGTTACAGATAGCACATGATAGTCCTATGGCTGGTCACTCAGGAGGGATCACACCCTTGTCAGATTGCTGTACAGATTTTACTGGCCTGGAATTCATGAAGATGTTTCTACCTACTGCAGTTCTTGTGCTGGAGTGTCAGAAAGTAGCCCCAGTCACTAAAAAGACAAGGTGTTATTGGTGCCTCCACCTTGATAGATGTGTCTTTTGAGAGAATTGCACTGGATGTGATTGGTCTTTTAGACAAAAAGTAAAAAGGATACTAGATTTATCCGGTAGTATGCGACTATGCTACTCGATACCCAGAGGCTGTTCCAATGCATACTGTTACAGCCCAAAAGCTGCAGCAGAGCTTTCCAACATTTTCAGCAAGATGGGCATACCAAAAGAGATTATTACTGATCAGGGAAGTAATTTTGGTGCTGCATTACTTAAGGAGCTGTGCAGACTACTAGGTATTACTGCCATAAGAACCTCCCTATCACCCTCAGACAGACTGTTTCATTGAGCGTTTAACCAAACCCTAAAACGCATGTTAAAAGGTTTGTAAAAGGAAAGGGAAAGATTGGGACCAATACTTGCCTTACCTACGTTTTGCTTACAGGGAATTGCCACAGGCATCATCAGGGTTTTCACCCTTTGAAATGCTGTATGGTAGGCAGCCAAGAGGGCCACTGGATGTGATAAAAGAAACGTGGAAAGATAACCCCACCCAGAAACCATCTATAACATCTTATATGTGTGCCATAAGAAAGAAGCTGGCAAAATATGTTGAAATTGCCCATAGTAATCAGGAAGAGGCCCAAAACCAGCAGACGGTATATTATGACCATGGAGTAAAAGAAAACGTTTTTGAGCTAGGTGAAAATGTTTTGCTACTGTTACCCACAACAGAAAATAAACTGTTAATGAAGTGGTAAGGGCCTTAGCGTGCTTAGACGACATACTGGCACCATTAACTACGAGATTGAGACCCCTGACAGAAAAAAATCCTACTAAGATATATCAGGCTAACCTCCTCAAGAAATGGGGTAAAAAAATGCCAAAAGCTGCTTTGCTAGTTTTATCAGAAATTGATAAAGAAGATATTGATGTAGCTTATGATAGACTGGAACAAACTGTAACTGCTGATGCTGTAAATGTGAATGTTTCCTTAACCTCAGAACAAACTGCAGAAATTCATAATGTGTTAAAGACATTTAACAGTACTTTTACCACAGTACCAGACCGAGCAAAAGGGGTCGAGCTTGTAATAGTACCAAGGAATGCTGCCCTATTAGGCAAAAGACATACAGGTTATCAGAGTTGTTAAGAGTGGATGTGGTTAAGGAAATAACAAAAAATGAAAGAATTGGGTATCATAGAAGAGTCGAGGAGTTCTTGATCATCTCCAATGGTAATTGTAAACAAAAAATAAGGGGGTGTTAGAATCTGCCTTGATTCAGGAAACTCAGTCAAGTATTAGAGTTTGACAGTCATCCTATGCCCAGAATAGATGATTTGGTGGACAGACTTGAAGTGCAAAGTATATCAGTACCTCAGTCTCACCAAGGTTACTGGCAAATCCCTTTAGCTAAAGAATCCAGAGACAAACTGCATTTGCCACCCTGTTGGATTCTATCATTTCACCACCATGCCATTTGGTTTACATGGTGCGCCAGCTGCATTCCAACGTACATGTATGTAATTTATCACCTCACACTGATTATTGTGCTGCATACCTGGATGGTGTCATGGTCGTGTACAGTCCAGACTGGAAAAGCCACCTAGAACACCTACAAGCAGTTATCCAAGCTATTGAAAATGCAGGCCTGACTATTAATCCTACCAAATGTGCACTTGGCATGCAGGAAAGCAAATATTTGGGCTATGTGTTGGGAAATGGAGAAGTTGAGCCAGAAATTTCTAAACTAGAAGCTGTAGCTAACAGCCCTGTCCCTAAAACAAAGAAACAAGTCAGGTAATTTTTAGGGCTGGCTAGCTATTATCAGAGATTTGTTCCCAACTTTGCTGAGTTAGCTACTTCCCTCACTGAACTCATGAAAAAACGGCACCGAAATAATGTGAAATGGACCCCAGAGAGTGATGAAGCTTTTCAAGCCATGAAGGCCCCATTATGTTCAGCCCCTGTTTTAAGAAGCTCAGACTTTGAGAAACCATTTCTATTACAAACAGATGCATCAGAGGTAGGCCTAGGTGCAGTCCTGAGTCAAAATATAGATGGGACTGAACATCCTATTCTGTACATAAGTAGGAAATTGCATGACAGAGAGAAAAGGTACTCCACCATTGAAAAGGAATGTTTATAGCAATGTGGGCCATGGAGGCAATTAAATTATATATACTAGGAATTGAGGGTTCTGAAGGTTGAAAAACAAATGTATGAGTTTAAACTTTACTGTTTGCTGTACTGTTATAGAAAAAAGGATACTGCACATGTGCTTAATTTCTGAAAGTTAGAAGCTAATATTAGTAGAGAATTAGTAGAAAGTTTTGGAAACCTGTTTAATAAAACTTGTTCCCTCTTAAGGAGGGGGGTATGTGACTGGATTGGATAGGACCCTGTCCCATTTGTTATGGATAGTTTGAATGCAGGGATCTGTTCTGTTCTTTACTGTCTCATGTCTGTCTGGTTACGCAACCACATTTTCCTGTGACACCTAGGATTTGATCACCCCAATGGTCTCATGAATTGTTTGCTCTCACTGTCTCAGTCTTCCTTGCTGTTTGCTTTTTCCTCCTTTGCATATCTGCTGGTATAAAAATATATGCAAATCATTATGTGGAAATGTAACTGATATTGGGATCCCTTTGTTTAGAAATTATATAGTATTACTATTGAAATGTGTATAATTATAGTTTGAGATGATTGCAAAAGCTGTTGGGAACTCAAGGTTAACCTGAGAGCAGTTTTCAGAAGCTGTGAAGGGCCTCAATTCTGGGACATTGTGTTCTTGCTGCACCTGCCTGATACAAGAACATAAAAACAGGATGTTGTTGGGGGTTGAAGGACTTAGAGCTGCAAATGTTTTGAGAGACACAGAGATTGAAGGAAAACTGAGATGGATCTTCTGTTTATTCTGCCAAACTTTGTGCGAATTCTATAACTGCTTCTGGTTTTCCTGTACTTCCTGACCTGTGCCTCAGCGACATGTATGTAGTAAAGATTGCGTAAAGAGTTAAAGTGCATGAACTGAAAAAGTCTAAAGAGAATCTCTAGAAATGTCTTGTACTGTTTAAACGTCAGAAATATCTTTAAATGTTAACTGTGTATTGAAATAAACAGCTTCTAATTGCACTATATGTCTGAGTAAATCTGTCATCTCAGGAAGTAATCACGGAAAATACGTTAACAAAATTTACTGCACAGCTTTTCTTAAACAGCCAACAGAATTAAATTAATTACTAAGTAATTGTGTTTATGGACAGGTGGTGGAAAATGATGAGGACAAGGCGGAAGTCCTTAATGAATTCTTCTGCTCTGTCTTCACTCGTGAAGACACTGGTACTGGTCCAGCAATCGCCAAGACATATCACCACACCAGGGGAGTTGACTTCAGCTCCTTTACATAAGAAAGGGTCCTTGAGTAACTGACTAAATTAAGGGTGGACAAAACAATGGGTCCGGATGGTATACATCCAAGAGTTCTGAGGGAATTTTGAGAGGAACTTGCTGCCCCACCCAGCCAAACTATTTAACAAGTCACTGGAATATGGCATGGTGCCACAGGACTGGAGAAGGGCCACAGCTGTGCCATTGCACGAGAGTGGTAGCAGAAATTATTGCCGAGTCAGCCTGACATCATGTGTGAAACAATGGGATGCTGACATCAATGATTCATCCTCTGCCAGACCACTGTCATCCCCCTCTCCGTGTTCCTACCTGACCCTTTCATTCATTGATTTGAGTGATGATGCTGCTTAACTCAGTCAGGCTCTCCGGTCAGCGGCAGTTTCTATTTTAAATGCCACTGACGCTATTGGTTAGAGCAGCAAGGGAATGCTGGACTAGGTGTGCTGCGGTTCACCTGGGAGGAGAGTATAAGAAGCTGTGTTTTTCAGGTGGATGGCTTCTCTATTTGGTATTGTATGCAGCATTGACTTTGATCAAGATCATCGATCCACGGTATGCACTGCACAGGCTATTTGAGAGTCGGGACTGCCTCCACCTGGACCAGGCTGAAAAACAAGATCTCCTCATCGTTTTGACACTGGGGCGTGCAATACGACCAACCATACCAGTCCAGTACATCAGTGTACTTGCTGAATACCTGGCGAGTTGGGACATCTCGGGATCACTCAGGAGAGGAACGGAGGAGGAGCAGCATGCAATTTTCTTCAGAACCGGAATCCGAACTGAGCACTAAGGTACTGACTGAGTCTGTCAAAATATTTGAATTCCTGGTTCCTTCCTTCCTTACGATTATACTTCTCCTCCAATAGCACTGCTAAAACAAAACTAGTTAAGGAGAACTGCAAGTTTTCATGCTACTGAGTTTACACTGTAAAGGACTAACAAATAGAGCTGTGGCACCATTTGATACTTGCAGGAACACTAGGAATTCTCTGCACTCGCATAATGAAAACAATGGAGTTTTCGGTCACCCAAGTAAGCCTTGCCAGGGACTGGGAAAACAAAGATGGGGATAAGTTGCTGGAGCATGAGGGGCCAAGAGAGGCAATTTAAAAACAACACTTAAATTTTTCTTTTTTCCTCCCATTCACAGACTGGCCTTCACTCTGCTGATGCCCTCCCCACCCCAATCACCCACCATCTATGTGACTTACCACTTGTCTAGCTTGGCTTCTCACAGCTTTCACCCGGGGCAGGAAGGTACCACAGCTGTTCCTCTGAAGCCATGATAGATTGAGCCCACCCTGAGCCCAGTGAGTGGTGGGGTCTGCAGAGGGCTGTCTGCATCATCCTGCCACAGCCGGTAGGGTTTTTTACATTTTCTTCCTCCTAGGATGTTTTATGGAGCACGCCACATGACACTGTACGTAGGGTGTGCTGATGTTCTGCAGGGAGCATCCTTCCCACTCCTTAGTTGCTCCACTTGCACCACCACTTACGGTCACCTAGGTGGCAGTGATGGATCAGAGCATGCTGCCCATCTTCCCAGAGGAGAGCATCCACTGGACATTCGCCTCCTCTGCTGGACAGCTCCTAAAGACTCAGGCTTGCTACCGAATACTACTGCTACTGTGCTGCTGGGCCAGGTTTTTAATCAGTAGTTTGCCTCAACTACTGACTGGCCCCATCTGCAGCGGCTCCCCCAGCCGTGTCACCGGCTTCTCTGGGATTTCCCATGCTCTGTTGATGATCCTCTGCCACAGGACAGTAGAGATGCTCAAGTCACCAGTGTGGGGCCTCATCTGGCCATGGTTGAAGATTTTCCTCTGAGTTTTTTGTCCCTGGGCCCACCAGCACATGCAATAATGCAGTGCGAGTTCCTCCTCTGGGCAGATGCCTCTTTGCATCACACTGGTGGGGATCCATTCCCCAGCATTCCACTGCATGGCCACCCAGATCCACAGGAGTCAGCTGTATGTTCCCCCACTCCCAAGGGAGGAGAGAACTCTGTGGGACGCTTAATTCTGCGATCCCAGACAGCCCCTGAACGTCCTGTGTCCATTTCCAAACCTGGGTCATCACGACATTAGGTAGGTGGTTGTTGAGGTGTTTGTTGAGCTAAGCTTGTTTTGACATTTGCTGGAAGTGGAACTTTAAGTTTTTGCCCTGCCACAGGTAGTGAACTGTGGAAATGAATTTATTTTTCTCAGCAAGCCAGGAAGGGGTAAGAGTGAGAAATGGATTCAGACTGTCTGACCATTGCATCAATCGATTCAGAGTAGATGGTCACACACTGTCTGAGTTTATAATTAAATATGATAGTTACTAACTTACTAGACTAAGTCTAACTCTAACTCATGTTACTGCTGCTGGCTTGTTACAAAATAATCAGAAAGCGTTAGGCATCTCTTGTTGTTCAGTTGTCCTGATCCTTCAGACTAGGTGGTGGCCAGGCCCAGTAGAAAGAAAATTCAGAGAGTGTGATGTAAAATATAATTTCATAAACTTTGTGAAAAAAAACTAGTGTGTCTGTGTGTGTTATGTCTGTCTTTGTGTGTGTCTGTCTGTCTGTGTGTGTGTGTGTGTGTGTGTGTGTGTGTGGTGGTGGGTATTTTTGTTCAAATAACTCTTGATCTTTATTTTAGTATATGGAGAATTAAGCCTTAAGCAAGGTGAATATATTATTATTTTATATCTAAATAAACTCTAACTGGGAAAACAAATGTGTTGTTGCTGTGTGTGGTCTGAGGGGTGGGGCTATGTAATATCATGTATTATTTGTTAAAACCTCACTAAACTGAGTTTTAACAAAGTCAGTATTCTATTATTTCATTTTCTAATATGAATACGTGTTGTTGCTATCCCTGAATTGAGCTGTGTTGGCGGGCGGTGGGGGTTAGCGCCTGATGCATGGGGTGCGCACTGAGTCTGCAGGGGCCCTGGGAACAGGAGAGGAGAGATATGGGCAGAGAGTCATATCAGTATTTAGAGACAAGAGATGCACAGGGCATGAGGCTTCAGGAGAAGGGGAGATAGAAAGGGAAGTATAGAGGGTGCAGTGGTGAGTATGAGGAGGAACATTGGCAGCAGAACATCAAGGGAAAAAGAGAAATTGTTTAACCAGAAAAGGCACACTAAGCCGAAGCTTGTTTCCAGGTGTGACCTGGGAGCACAAGGAAGTTAAGTGACTTGTTCAGGGTCACACAATATGCAGCTGGGGGCCACGGGATTCAAACCCAGGTCTCCAGGTTTGTAGCTCAGAGCCTTAAACCACTGCGCTGTACTGCCTCCTGTCAGAAGGCATTGCAAAGGGTGTCCAGTCTGACAAGGGAGGAAGACAGGTTTCATATTTGCGTCTAGCAGGTTACTAGGAAGAATTGGACAAAAGGGGGCATAAAGCCCATTTGGATTGTCCCCCACACCTGTGGGTATCATTGAACCATTTTACCGTCAGCGTGGAACATTCTATCCAGTGTGTTCTTAAATTTCAGGAAGCTAAGAGTTTGACTCTTCCTGGGTAGCCTGTTCCAGGCTTTTATAGTCCTTACTTTTTTTAAATGTATTTATTAATTTTAATGTTTTATATATTTAACACTTTATTTTATTGACATCAGAAAATGTTTAACTCGATAGTAGTTATAAAAAATTAATATTGATGACACAACATTAGCATAAAGATAAAGTCCACTATTGTTGGGGGATCCAGCGTATTATTAAAACAACAGTTAAAGCTAAATCGAAATATTGAGTGGGTATCCCACAAGCTTAAGATGCCATTAACTCTTAAAGAAAACTGTTATTTGTTCAATCCCCTGGTGACCAAAATCATAATGTAATCTTATTTTTATTATTAGAAAAATCAACTGTCAGGATTTCATCGAAATTGCGTCTATCCCTCAACTCCGTTCTCCAAAGGCTGCATCTCTTCCTTTTATAGTCCTTACTGTAAAATACTTATCTCTTTTTTTTGGCGAGAGCCCTAGGTACAACTAGTTTTCTATCATGGGATCTAAGGTTAGCTCTGGTATTACTGTATGTGATACCACATTGCTCCCTAAGCTCAGGTGATTCTAGTATTTTGTGTAGCATCAAAAGGTCCCTCTCTGTCTTTTGATTTTAAAGAAAATAAAGGTTCAAGGTTCTAGACCAGCTAGTCAGACAATATACAACTCAAAAGACAGTTGTTCCAAACTAAGGGTTTATTCCCTGATAGCATTGTACATAAGGACAGTAGCGTAAGCATACATTACTGGGAGCCCAAACTCTCTACACCAGGTGCATCATCATAAAATCTCATAGAGCTTGCAGGAACAACAAGCTCTTATATTTAGGTAACATTGGTCCGTTATTTTGACAACAGGCTCATGTATGCATTTCTAGCACGTTATACAAACATTTCTATTGGTGGAAATGGTGGGCAGCTCATGGATGCAACCTTGGCCTTTCTGGAATAATTCAAAGTATGAACTATGTATGAAACATTATGCTGACTTCTTTATACTGGGACAATGGGACAGTCGCAGTAATAATAATGCAGATTGTGGCAGTGTGCCTAATGGCAGTAGGTGGTGCTCTAAGACCACAAAGATATTGTAAATATGGCTAAAATATACTGATCATGTATAGTTATAGCGTGGCGCAGAGGGCTGAGATGCTGGACACCTTACCTTGTCACGATGATGACCTAAGTTTGAGAACAGACTAAGATCGCTTGGGGGCCAGCCGGGGGAAGGAGGATTGAGCATCCAGATATGGCTGTCCTCTTTAGGGAGGTGCATGTGGCATCTTTACACCAGTGCATGTGTGCCAACCTCAGGACGGGAAGAAAAGAACTAGGTGAAAACAGCATCGACACAATAGCGCTAACCAAAACTACTGCGCCTTAATAGGCAAGCGACTTTGGTGACAGCACGACATACTGTGTGCCATTTGCTGGGGGCTCTTAGTACTTAGTACATTATTTATTTTAATTATTTATTTAGTTTTGTTTACCGGTAAGTGCACTAGACAGATTCTGCCTATTTTCAGGCACGACCCGGGGGAGGGGGAGATGAATGCCAACTGACCTTGGAACCACATTAAGCTGTTGGTGGTATTTTTAGTGAATGAGGGAAATTTGGCCAGGACACCAGGGAAATTCCCCTACTTTTTTCGATAAGTGCCATGGGATCTTTAACATCCACCTGAACTACCACCAATCCAGGCAAATGGGACCTCGGTTTAACGTCTCATTCGAAAGATAGCACCTCAGAAGTGCAGCACTCCTCTCATGCTGCACTACAGTGTCAGTACTGGATATTACCCAAGTGCCAGATGTGGGAACTGAACCCATAGCCCTCCGATCTCCTGGCCTCAGAAGCTAGTGTACTACCTACTGGGCCACTGACACTGCTATACATTATACAAAACATTTATATTGGTGGAAATGGTAGGCAGCTCATGGATGCAACCTTGGCCTTTCTGGGATATTACAAAGTATAAACTATGTATGAAATATTATGCTGACTTCTTTATACTGGGACAATGGGACAATCACAATAATAGTAATGCAGATTGTGGCAGTGTGCCTAATGGCAGTAGGTGGCGCTCTAAGGCCACAAAGATATTACTGATCATGTATAGTTATAGTGTATTGCTGCAGGTGGCGCTCTAAGGCCACAAAGATATCACTGATCATGTATAGTTATAGCGTATTGCTACAGGTGGCGCCTAAGGCCACAAAGATATCACTGATCATGTATAGTTATAGCGATTGCTGCAGGTGGCGCCTAAGACCACAAATGTGTAAACATGATCAGGAATGTCTCGGTACAGTTAGACAGTGATTTCTCTGACTAAAAGGTGTCCTTGTGGTATGACAGTTTCTTAGCAGATCATAACTAAACATAGGCAAAAATATCTAATACATATACAGTAAATCCTACCTAAACATAATGCTCCATGTCCGGGGCCAAATCGAAACATCAGGCAGGTCTACATATTTGGTTAGTGGCTGGCACATAATGTGCCAGAGTTACAGAACAAAGATATCGTAAAACCAAGGACATAGATACTGACACAGAAATGCTCAGTTAGGCACAGCAAACAGCTTGTGTCAGCTGTAATTGTGAGGCTTACGTGAAGCAGTACTAACATTATGTGGGTCAACGGTAGCCTACACATTGGTCTGTTAGAATAGTACAGTACCTATGCATTACATTCCATTCACTTAACTATGCATACTATATGTGTATGCCGATGCTGCTCTAAGTATAGGATTGTGGGGTGGCCTGGCCATCACAGGCAGTGCTATAGACCACATCTGCGTAAACACAGGGAGCAACATCTTGGCAACTGCCTCCTGGCAGTCTAGGAATGAAAGACACTTTTATTGCAGTAGAAAGCACCAGCTTTGTGGTGGAGCTTGCTGTGGCTGGCATCAATATGGGTAGAGAAATAAGCCTACTTTCCAGTCATAACGAGGATACTTAAAACAGTGTACAACTTTAAGGGTAGTGCCATCAACCATGGAGAAAACAGGAGAGGAGACAACCTGGTGTGTTTTTGGCTGGTCGTCGGTCATAGACACAGTTTTCATTATAGAAGATAGAATTGTGACAGATAAGGACTGTAGCCCACCCAGTCTGCCTATTTCCCTACCTACTGGATAAGCTGCAGATCCTAGTTAACCAGCAGCCTACTTCTTCCTACCTCACCCCTTAGAATTGCCTTATGACTATCCCATGCATGCTTGAATTCCCCACTGATTTTGACTCCACAACCTCCTCCAGAAGGCCGCTCCATGCATCCACAAGTTGGTTAGAATAGAACAAGCATTGGTAAAGTCACTCTAGGGCAGGAATTCTCAAATGGTGAGGCCAACCTCCTGGGAGGCCCCAACCTGTTCCCGGGAGGTTCAAGCAAGTCTGAAAAAGTACTGTATTTCAATTTTGAGTTTTATATATTTTGTGTGAAGAGATGAAACAAACTGAAAGAGGATAATAGTAGGTGAATCTTATGTATTTATTTAATAATAGGTGACAAGGAAAGATGAATGAGCCAAGGCTCATTTCAGGTGCACTCAGGGAAGGGTAGGGAGTCAATACATGTCAAAAGGTAACTGCAAAACAATCAAGAAATACACAGTGAACAATACTGCAATCAAATATGAACAATAAAGCAATAATGAAAGGTAGCAATTGATCAATTTGCAGCCTGATGGCAGAACAGCCCAAATACAAGGGTTGAACATAGAAGTGCTAAGAGCAATAGCAGGAAGGAGCAAAGTAATCCCTGAGAAGTTGCTTAGGAGCAGGGAAGGACAGGGAGAGGCAAGTATGTAGGAAGGTTATTTCATATAGAAAGGAAACAGAGAAAGTAGTTTGACCCATGAAGGTACTGCAACAAGGGGTAACAATGGTTCAAGAATAAAAATAACAGAGCAAGTAGGCTGGCCTGTGGGGTTTACAGTAAGCCAAATAACATTTATTTATTTTATTTATTTGTTATTCAGATAATGCTTTTGAGCACAGGAGCTCTTTTTCAAAGATTCCATGTCAGTAGAAGACAAAGAAGTGAATGTTAGCCAAGTACTCAAAGGGGTTCAATTTATTCATGGTGTACTGCTCAAAGTACAGTATGTTATTTTTCTTTGGGAGGCCTAAGATTATTTCAGTTTTTGAGGGAGGCTCAAAATCTTTTCCATGGATTTGGGGAGGCTCACTGGACAAAGTCTGAGAACTATTGCTCTAGGGCAATGGTTCCAAGGTTGAGACCGAGGCACCTGAGGCAAATAATACCATGTCATCTGCATTCATGTGAATATGGGAGTCAATAGACAAGCGGGAGGTCATTTAGGAAGAGTGTGGAATAAGATGAGACCCAGGATGGAGCCTTGGGGACTCCAACCTGGATTGGTAGAGGAGGAGGAGACAAGACAACCCAACCTGCACCTACTGGAGATGGCATGAGAGGTAGGATCTGAACTAGTCAACTGCTGGGCAGAAAACCTGTGGATGTCAGCTTCTCTAGAAAGAGCTGTGCTATTAAAGCAAAGGCCTTAACAATTGGAGACCTATATCTTCTAATTCCAAGCCTATTTTGATGTGTTGTTGGTGAAGCTGTTTGAATTGGAGTCCTGTTTCTTTGGGTAGCAAACCTATTTTGGGGCTTTGAGTAAAATTGTGATTCATTGTTGTCATTGTTGCTGGCTTCACTAGCTGCAAAGTTTGAGTGCAGAGTGGGGAAGGGTGCTAATGGTCTGACCAGAGGCCTCAGCCACCTGATTGTTTCTGGAAGACTTGGGCTGGTCCCACCCCTCCAAACCCCTCACCCCACCCACCCCTGGTTCATTATTTCCTTTATACCAGGGGTTCTGACATCACTTCTCAAACAGGCAAAGGATATGCACTGTCATAGCAGAAGCAGACATCCAGGAAAGGAACAGCAGCAAGTGAAGAGGTGACTGCTCTCTCAGTGGAAGGGAAGTAAATGCAAATCTAGGAGCTTTCATTATTACATTGCATTGGGAAAGGAGGAGTAGGAGTTTGAAGAAGGTTGTGCAATGGCTACTTAAAGTCTCTTTTGAGTGTGGATAGGAGGATAGGAATATAAAAGCAGTTGCTCAATATATCTAAATGTGTGCAACAAAGGAGGTAAGGGAAATAAAGAAAATGTTTTGCACTGATAGAGGGGGAGAGGGGAGACTTGGGGGAGTGTTTGGTATCCTGCATCTGGAAGGGTGGGATCGCTGGTGGGCAGTGACAGCAATGGGTAGGTGGTAGGCTGCAACAACTGTGGTGCACCAATCTTTCTAAACATTGCCTGGAGTGTGGAGGATGTTTAGTGTGCAACCACATAGAAAAACTTAGAAAGGAGATTGAGGATCTGCAGGAGGAACTAAGACAGGCAAGGCAGATTGGGGTGGGTTTAGCCCAATACTGGAGGAGGAAGAAGGAGATGAGGAGGGCGATTTAAGCCAACAGTGGTGAGGAGAGGGTCAGAAGAAGGAAGCAAAGACAAAGGGGCCAGGCCAGGAAGAACAATTGCCGGAAACCAGGTCAGGAGACAAAAGACAAAGGGAAGGAGGAGATAGGGACTTGTGAGGGAGGTGAAGAAGTGGCAAAAGTCATGGAGTGGAAAGGAGAGAACAGGTTACTATAAGAGAGAGGGAGCGGGCATTTGTGAAGGGCCTTCAAAAAATAGTTGTGCACTGCTAGAGAGGAAGAAGGTGGAGGAGGGAAATGATGAAGTTAGAGGAGTAATTGATAAATGCCTGGACCAAACTGGAGCAGGGGGATGTTCTGCTGGGAGAATTACAACAGGGGTAAAAGGGAAATAATGTGCAGGAGGAAGAAGAGGAGCTGGAAATGAGAGGAGATGAATGGAAGCAAGCAGGGAGTAAGAGGTGGAATCTTAGTGCTGGGGACTCAATACTAAGAGGAGTTAGGTAGTAAGGGAGAGGCATAGTCGCATTTGGGTGGAGGCCATGCCAGGAATGACAGCAGAAAGGGTGGGACAGTCTGTTCTGAAATATGCTAGAAGGGGTAGGACATGCCTCATTTAATTATACATCTTGGGACAAACGACCTGGCTGACAAGACAGTAGATATAGTCCAGAGGAGGTTTGAGGAACTAGCACAATTATGTGAGGGGGCAGGAAGATCAGTAACTTTTTCAGAGATACTTCTGGTGCCAAAGGCAAGCACAACAAGAAAGCTGAGAATTGAGGAATTTAACGGATGGCTAAGAACCTGGTGTTGTGCTAAAGGGTATGGGCTGTTGGGGGTGGGGAGGGACCTGGGAGGACAGTAGTCTCTATGCCAAGGACAGACTACACTTGAGTGAGGAGGGAAAGAAAGTGTTGAAACAGAGGATGGAGGAGTACATAGAGGAAGTTTGGAATTTAAACTAGGAGTGGGGGGTGGCAGTTGGGGAATAGATATGCAGAGACCACAGGTTGGGAAACCATATGAGCTTACCCCCCATAACAGTGACAAAGGACAAATGGCAAGTACTATTGGTGATGCTAGGAAAGGAGGGCAGGATGGGGGGAGGGTGGAAGGTGGTTACCCTTAATGCTAGGAGCCTTGGGAGGAAAACTGCAGAGTTACAGGTTCTCATGGCAGAGGGAGAGGTGGACATTGCAGCCATCACAGAAACATGGGCCACCCAATACAATGACTGGGACCTGTCTGTACCAGGGTACAGGTTATTTCATAGGGACAGGGTGATTGGGAAAGGAGGGTGGCACTATATGTGAAGGAAGGACTGAAGTGTGTAAGGGAGGAAGGGAGGAGGGTAGTCTGGTCACTTTGGATGCAAATCCAGGATTCCAAGAATAGGATTCTTAGAATGGGAGTGGTGTACAGGCCGCCATCTCAGACGGAGGAGTTAGACAGGGAACTAGCGGGACAGATCAGGAGGACCTGCGAGAAGGTGGTGTGTGGTGAAGTGGGGACTTCAACATGCAGGAGTGGACTGGAGCACCCCAACAACCAGGAACAGAAGGGAGCAGGTACTGCTGGATGCCTTCAGGACAGCTTCCTGCTGCAAATGGTCAGTGAACCAACCAGGTTAGGAATACCCTTGACCTTGTGCTGGCAAATGGGGACTTTGTGAGAGAACTTACAGTGGAGGAACCGCTGTCAGGGAGTGACCACCACTCAGTATGGCTCACATTGGATATGGGCAAGGAAGGAATGGAATCTGGCACAAGAGTGCTGGACTTCAGGAGGGCCGACTTTGGGATGATGGGGGAAGTGGTAAAAGGGTACCTGGCCAGAATTCAATCTAGTATGGACACTAACCAGAGGTGGGAGCTCATAAAGCTGGGGATAGTGGAGGCAACCAAAACCTGCTGCAAAGCCCAGAGCAAGAAGGCTAGGGCTAAGAAACCGAGCTGGTTGAGCAAGGAGGTCATGGAAAAGGTAAGGAGGAGAAGAGCTGCCTTTAGGAAGTACAAGAAAACAGGGAGGGGGGAGGACAGGGAGGAGTACTTGACAGAATTGAAGGAGGTGACAATAGCAGTAAGGGGAGCCAAAGCATCTACGGAACTCAGGCTGACACAAGGCATTAAGAAGGGGAAGAAGGACTTCTTTAAGTACATCAGGGAGAAAAGGAGCTGTAAGGACCACATAGTAAGGATTAGGAAGGAGGGGGGTTGGGTGGAAGCAGGGTGCGATAAGGCGGAAGCACTAAATGAGTACTTCTGCTCAGTATTTACTAAAGAGAAGAGGGGTGACACCCAAGATGGGAGAAATGGAAGACAGGGGAAGTGGTGACAGATGGGAAATCATGGAGAGTAGAGTTCGAGAGGGTTTGAAGGCACTGAGGGTGGACAAGGCCAGGCCCAGATGGCATCCACCCAGGGTACTGAAGGAGCTGGCAGAGGTCCTTGCAGGACCTTTGGCAGACCTATTTAATGCCTCACTACATTAGGGGTATGTACCTCGGGACTGGAGGATGGCTCATGGTGCCCTCCACAGAGTGGCCCTAAGGATGAACAGGAAACTACAGACCAGTGAGCCTCACATCCATTGTGGGTAAGCTAATGGAGACTATCCTGAAGGAGGGCTGGTGGCCCTCCTAGAGGCCAGAGGACTACAGGACAGCAGACAGCATGGCTTCATATGTGGCAGATCCTGCCAAACCAACCTGGTCGAGTTCTATGACTGGGTAACTAGGCAACTGGACAGGGGCCATGCAGTGGATGTCCTGTATCTGACTTCTGTAAGGCATTCTGACTGAGTGCCACATGGAAGGCTGGGAAGGAAGTTAGTAGGCACAGGGGCGGGTGCAAAGCTGGTGAGATGGGTAGGAAACTGGCTGCAGGAAGGCAACAGAGGGTGGTGGTGGGTGGGGGCTCTCACACCCAAGGGCAGTGACGGCGGTGTTCCACAGGGCTCGGTGTTGGGACCAGTGTTGTTTGGGATATTCATTGCAGACATATCATGGGACATCAAGAGCAAGATCAGTCTGTTTGCTGATGATACCAAGGTAGACGCGGTGGTGGATGACCTAGGGGGATGGCAGGGGTTGCAGGATGATCTGGCAAAGCTTGAAACCTGGTCAGACACCTGGCAACTGGGGTTTAATGCCAAAAAGTGCAAGGTGCTGCATTTTGGGATGAAGAACCCAAGGAGGAGTTGCCAGCTAGGGGGAGTGCAGCTAGCCCAGACAGAGGAGGAGAAGGATCTGGGTGTGCTCATTACAGGGTCAGTGAATAACTCGGCACAATGTAGGAAGGCAGCTGCAAAGGCCAACAAAATGCTGGGTTGTATTGCAAGGGGTATATCCTCGAGGAGGGAGGAGGTGATTCTGCCACTGTATAGGTCATTAGTTAGACCACACCTGGAGTACTGCGTGCAGTACTGGTGTCTGTATCTGAAGAGGGACATTAAGTTACTGGAGGGGGTGCAGCGCAGGGTGACAAAGATGATCAAGGGGCTGGGGGACTTATCATACGAGAGGAGGTTGAAGGAGTTGAACATGTACTCACTGGAGGAGAGGAGAGACAGGGTGACATGATTGAAACCTTTAAATACATGAAAGGAATAAACAAGACGGGTACAGAGGGCTGTTCAAAGTAAAGGAGGGAGGGCCACCAGGGGCCATGATATGAGACTGGAGCGAGGAAGGTTCAGGAGGAGATGAGGAGACACTTTTTACAGAGAGGGTGGTGGCTGGGTGGAATCGTTACCTGCAGAAGTGGTATGCAGTAGAACAGTGGACTGCTTCAAGCGAGGATGGGACAGGACAAGGGGAGGTTAATGAAGGGAAGGGAGGCAGCTGCAGATAAGGGTGCTAGCTGCACATTCGAGCAGACTTGATAGACCTCTAGGCCTTTATCTGCTGGCAAATTTGTATGTTCGTAGGTAGATGAAGGTGGTGGCAGCGATATGTTGCCGATCCATTCCAGAGAAGATGGAGTTGGTGACACACAGAAGGGAGGACAGGGGTAGAGTGGTTCTTAGGAAGTCAGACTGGAAAGAAGAGAGGAAATAAGCTTAGAAATATAAGTGTAGAAAATGTCAGAAAGCTGGGAGTAGACTAGATCTTCTTCGGGGTATCTCAGTCATCAGGTTACACTGTAGGAACTTCACTGTCAGTGAATGGGGAAGCCACATGGAAGATTTTCAACAGTACAACTGGGCCCGGCCATACTGTTGACGTCGACGTCAGCCGATGTTGCCAACCCTATAAAGGCGTAGAAGGGCTTGTGCTCTCCTCAGTTCTTTCCCACCGTCGACTTGCAACCACGATCTCTGTGGCAGAGCCGTTGCAGTGTTCATGCCTTTTTGTGGCCTGTGGGCTTGTTTTTCTCCACAACTCTCACAAATATCTTTTCAGAGATTTATTTAGTTTTTTTCTTTCATGTCGAGAACTAACCTTCAGCTTCTCTCTTCCATTGCTGCCACTGCGGAAAGAAGATTGCCTCCAATGATGAGCACTCTGTGTGTTTGCTGTCTTGGGCCTGATCACAATGCCTCAGACTGTGAGCTCTGCCAACAGTTTAACCAAACCACCCTTAGGCAATGCAGGAAGGCTCCCCATACCTTCATGGAACTGCAGGTAGCCAGCTCCGAGTCGGGGTCCTCTGGGGTGCCAGCCAGCCAGTCGCCCTCCCGGGTCCAAGAGCTCCAAGGCCTCCCAGGCCAAAGATAGGTCCTTGGGGAACAGTCATAAATAAAAAAAAAATGGGATCGCGACTGCTCCCCCGGTGGCCTTCCTGTTCCCCATTGGCCTCTTCTTCGGGGGCTCCTCATCATCGGTGGCTGCCTTGACAAAGAGACCTACTGTCCAGATCCTGGTGCACTCCAGACCTATACCGACAGCCTCTCCGCCCGACTCTCAGGGTGCTTGGCCGTCAACCTCTGGCCTCCTCTGTCAACGACGGGCTCATAGTCGACGACGGCCTCCGTTTGGGCTGCCAAACATTCCCTGGACCCCTTCACCTGCCCGGTGAAGCAAGTCCTGGACTACCAGATCTCTTTGTCTGACTCAGGCCTCCGGTATTCCTCCCTCAGGATCCAACTTTCGGCTATTTCTGCCTTCCACGAGCCCGTGGGTAACAGCACCATTGCTCAGTTGGATGTCTCCCATACCTTCCTTTGGGGTATCCCACATTTGAAACCCCCAATCCGTTCTTCTGTCCTGGCTTGGGACTTGAATTTTATTTTGGTTGACACTGACTCCTTTTAAGCTAGTTGCGACTTGTGATTTGTGCTTTCTCTCTTGTAAAGTGCTCTTTTTAGTTGCAATTACTTCTGCACAAAGAATTTCTGAGCTTCAGACCCTCTGGTGCGAGGAGCCTCATTTGCTTTTCACAAAGACAGGGTGTCTTTGCGCACAAATCCTAAGTTTCTTCCTAAGGTGATTTCTGAGTTTACACTCAGTCAGTCCACCTTCCTGTTTATTTTCCGGAGCGTGCCCATCCAGGGGAAGCACTGTTCCATACTTTAAATGTACGCAAAACTTTTAAGTAGTATCTGCTTAGGACTTCAGGAGTCTAGAAAGGCTAAGCAATTGTTTGTTTCTTTCGCCCCAGGTAGAGAGGGCGCTTCAGCTTCTAAGCAATGATTATCCAAATGGTTGGCAAATTGCATTGTGTTCTGCTACAGTAAGTGTGGCAAAGAATTGCTGGGTGCTGTCAAAGCTTACTCCACCAAAGACATGGCCTACCTCTGTGGCTTGTTTCAAAGGGGCCTCAGCTGCTGACGTTTGTGTTGCTGCCACCTGGAGTACAGTCCACACCTTCACCAAGCATTACAGTCTGGACATCAGTTCTAGAGCTCGTGCTGGATTGGCAGAGCTGTTCTGCAAGGATTCCTGTCTTAAGTTTATGGAGATCCTTGACTGGATAGGTTGTTCCACCTCGCTTGTCTTAAGTTTATGGAGATCCAGCCTCCCAGACTATCCATATACTCTTGTCACTGCATGGGACTCATTCCTATAGTGTAACCTGATGACTGAGATACCCCCAAAGAATATAGAACAGTTACATAAGAACTTACCATAACAGTAGATCTTCATGGGGATCTCAATCATCAGGTCTGTTTCCTTCCACCATCCCCCTTTTTGGGGCTCCTATTCAGGACCTGGCTGTCTGCTGTTTCCATCATTTCTCTGAGAACTGGGTCCCTCACTCTCCTCGGGTCCCCAGGTCATCAGCTTTGCTCCCTTCGTCTCTGGAGGGAAAGAACTGAGGAAGGTGCAGACCAGCGTATGCCTTTATAGAGTTGGTGATGACTGATGCTACAGCGTGGGTAGGCCCAGTTGTACTGCTGAAAAATCTTCCATGTGGATTCCCATTCACTGACGATGAAGTTCCTACGGTGTAACTTGTTGGCTAAGATCCCTCAAGATCTGCTATTATGGTAAGTTCTTATGTAACTGTTCTTTTGTTTGTACCTTAGCAAGAGGAGGAGAAGGAGATAAGACTATAATTGCCAGGAGATAAGGTCACCGACCTTGTGTATGAGATCTTGGCAAATTTCAGGACTGAGGGACAATGCAGAGGGTAAAAAGAGATTAAGTAGGTGGGTAAGTATTGTAGCTATAGCAGGCCAGAAAGATATAGTAGTTTAGGGTCAAGCCTGTCAGGATTAGACCCTTTAGAAAAATGAAGGGAGGAGAGCATAAAGAGTATCCAGTGGAGTAACAGGATTAAAAATAAATGCAGCAGGAGGAGGAGGAGGGTTCACGGGTGGGAGGACTGAGGAGGGGAGGGAGAAGCCAGCACTTGCGACTCAGGAAGGAGGGCACAGGAGGTGAAGAAATTATTAGGGGCAGCCAGGGAGAGAGACAGTAGAGACAGGCAAATGGTCAAAGAGGGATTGTAATGACCTTCCAGAATTTAGTGTGGTAAAGAAGGCTATTCTGGAGATTGGAGTCAGTGGTTTGATTTTGTTGCTCTTATGATCTTTGTGCAAGAGTTCCTAAGACACCTGTAGGTAAGGAGGTCTGAAGGGGGAACATGACCGTTTGAAGCAAGACCATGCATTGTCACAAGATTTACAGAGGTCAGTGAGGTCTGCTGTGACCTTAGTGTGGTGAGAGCCTTTTATGCGGGACTTTCTTAGAGGAATGCTTGTTCCACACTTTGCCGACATTTGGAGTGAAAGAGGAAGGGACCACATTGATATTAGCTGCTGTGAGCATAGTGGACCAATTTATAGTTGTGAGGTCTCACAGTAGGATGTCAATATGGAAGAAAGAGAATAAGAAAGCCGAAAATGGATCCCTGGGGAACTGGTCCAGTAATCTGTAGAGAACCAGAAAGGTGCCACCTAAGCACTTGAGTTGTACCAGATAGCATTTGAACCAGGATGCAGAAATGCCCAAATTGCAGAGTGTAGCAAAAGAATATAGTAGTAAACTAAGTCAAATGCATTGGTCAAGTCTCTTTACCACCTGCAAGTGGTGATTAGAGAGCAGGGCGCTCAGCACATTTCCTCGGGGTCAGCATGACACCTCCACATTGCATTCCTGACCACACTGGCCTGGGCGGGAGTCAGGACTGATAATCATTTCTAGAGTCACCCCATAGTGGATCAGTGCTCCACCAGCCTGTGCCACGAGCTAAAAATTGTTTTGTTTTTTCAACCAATGTGATTTTAGGGCAATGAGGGTTGACAGTGTCTTTTTAATTAAGAACAAATGGATTTCTAAGGGAATGTCCCATTTGGCCATGTTACCTCTATTGGCATCATTTCATGCCCCAGGCCACTACCCTGTCTCCATTGCCTTATGAGGAAAGATTCTGCATAGAAGATGCTGAAAAGTTTTTCCTTCTCTCGCAGCTGAGTGAGATCCTGAAGTTTGGCTTGGATGAGTTGCTGTCATCAGAGGAGAGCACCATCAAGGATGTTGATCTTGAGAAAATCCTGGGAGCATCGAAGAAAGGACAGTGGGTTACGGAGGACCACCAGCTCCAAACAGACAAAGAGGAGGAGGAGGAAGAGGAAGAGCTAGAAGGAGAATGTAAGTTACATAGTAATATAAAGCTGGAAGGCACTTTAGTTCCATCATGTCCGCACCACTTGCTTCATAATGAGGCATGAAGATTCCCTACCCACTGTACCTGCCAAGGTACCCTGTGATTCCTGGGAAGCAGAAATTTGTCAAGGCTTACCTTGAAGGCCTTAACCCTTTATGTCCACATCTGTGCTGGTAGGCGTTCCCCACCTTCTGGGAGAAGGGCCTCCTAACGTAACCCTGAATTTTCCACCTCTGACCTTCAGATGTCCCCATGTCCTGCTGGAGGACACCAGATCAAACATGTTTGTCTTTTCAGTCTTGTCACTACTCGCGAGCGTGTGAAGACTGAGGCTGTGTCTTGGCCTCCTTTTCTCTAGTGTGAACATGTTAATGGCCACCAGCCTCCCCTCACAACTCTTGTTCCCTAAACCTCTGATCATTGTGGTAGACTTGTGTTACACATTCTTGATTTCCTCACTATTTTTTTTTTGTTTTGAGGAGATCAGAACTGCACACTTTTCTCCAGATAGGGCATAACCCAGACCTTGTAAAATAGCATGATTACTTCTGCCCTGCTAGTCACCCCGCCCCCATCGCTAGTCACCGCCCCCATGCACACCAGCATTCAGCCACACAGTGCTCGACACATTTCATTCCTTTGTCTGTTATGATCCCCAGGTCCTTTTCCTCCTTTACTGTAGTAAAAGGAGCCCCACATAGTGTCCATATTCTACCCCCATTTTTCCTCACAAAGTGTAGCACCTTCCAGATGGTGCTACACTTTGAAGTATCGAGCTGCTCGAGTCGAGTGTCATGCCTCAAAATCTAAGTGATCACTGCCCAGTAAGATGTCAAATAAGATAGACAAATATGTATTAAAGGAACAGAAACAAATACAGAATGGGTAAGGCAGTATAAAAACTTTAATATTAATAGATATAGGGAAGTCTACAACTAGCTAGGTGGGACCGACTGTGTATTATCCCAGACATCGACTCAGCAGTACAATATCTGACTAACACTGTAGTACAGAGAACAAGAAGTCATGCATCGAAGGTAAAATGGAAAATACATCATAAAAATCTCCCTTGGGTCTTGGAAAAACTCAAAACACTAATCAGAATTAAAAACAGATTATGGAAAAAGGCCAGGCAGACACAAAGAGAGGATGATTGGAATACCTTTAAGGCATGGCGTAATAAATGCACAGGTAAAATCAGGCAGGCCAAAAAATGGTACCATAGGAAAGAACTTGAACAAGCTAGAAACCCCCAGCAGTTTTGAAAATGTGTCTCAAAAGTACAATGTCCCATTGGAGAGTCAAACCAGTTCTAGTTAATAAAGAATGGTAATCTCATACAAGATCAGAGAGAGGTAGGAGAAGTTTTGAATGAATATTTCATAAACCTACCTGGCCTAAATGTAGAAGCCCCAAAAATAGATACTAAAGACATTATGGTGCCAGAACTGGTCAAGATGCACGAGCAGGAAAGGTTAGTAACAACAGGGCCCCAGAAATCTTTACCTCCTTTTAGGTTTAAAAAGTAACACCAAAAGATGTAGAAAAATAATTAAAAACCCTTAAAGGTCATAAGGCAGGGGACTTGACGGAGTTGAACCTAATTTTTAAACATGGGGAAGACATACTAGCAAATCATTTAACATATCTGTATAACTGGAGTCTGTGTAGTGGAATTTACCAGAAACCTGTCAAATAGGGCAAGTGGTTCCCATTTATAAGGGTCAGAGTCAACTGAGCCCTCCAATTATAGACCAATAGTTTTGTTATCAACTATGTCAAAGATCTTGGAGAGAATGGTCCATAAACAAATGAGTTAGTATTTGGAAGACCATGGCTTATTGTCTGCTGCTCAACATGGGTTTAGGGCAAGGAGGTCCATGGTACCGCCCTTATTGACTTTAACAATCTGGTCACCTCCCTCTATGAATATGGGAGAGAAAGCAGGCGTATTCGTGGACCTCAGCAAAGTCTTTGACCTGGTTGACCACCAGACAATGTTGATGAGACTTTGGGGATGGGAGTACATCAGGAACCTTTAGGCTGGTTTAAATCATATTTATCTAACAGAAGACAGTGTGTGATAATAGGTAATAGTGTCACCCAGTTGAAAAAGGTAATTGAGAGTACCACAAGGATCCATCCTGGGCCCTGCTTTTAACATATAGAGAACAACTTAGAAAGAGTGTTGGAAACAGCGACGTGCAGCTATCTCTGAATGACACACCGTTTTGGTGGCGTCTCGTCAGCGCTGGAACTCAAACTCAAGAAGATAGGAGTAGCATGGAAGAATGGTTTGGCTCATCGGGACTTATGCTAAATAAGAAAAGACACAATGTATTTACTTTCAAACTGGCGATAACAAAGGCCAGAGAGAAACCTTGGAAGTGAGATACAGCAGTGGTCTTGGGATGGATAACGTAACTCACTGTAGGTGTCTGGAGGTCATGATAGATCAGAAATGAGACTATAACACACAGTTAGAAAAACTAATCAAAATTAGGAGCCCTCAGAAGAGTGGCCAGTAGCCTTTCAATAGACACCAGAAGAAAATAGCTAGCCATATGATGATCCGTGTGATAGAGTATGGACTAATCCTGTATAGGAATGCTAACAAAACAGAATTAAATAAAGTAGATCAACTCTATTATAAAGTAGATAAATTTATAACCCGGAGTAAACATGGGGCACATCATTGGGATTTGTGTAATAAATTAAAATGGCTTCACCCTGTGGAAAAAATGAATTATGTTTGGTTAAACTGGTGTCTTAAAATAATCCATGCAAAAGGGAGTACGAATTTGAATACTATTATAAATATTAGGCATAATAAGGACAAGTGATGTAACTTAAGAGTAAATAGTTAAGACATTCAAGCTATTAAGACCGCATAACAGGTATGGAGATGCCATGTTACAATCTTCTGTTTATAGAACTTGGAATAAGTTGCCAAATGAATTAAAGAGCATTTCAATTTATAGCACTTTTCAAAGGCACTGAAACAGCATTCACATCATATTTGCACCTGTTTTTTATAAAAGTACCTACTCAGCTAACTGATTTTATGTTTTGTATCTGTCTGTTTGTTTTTAGAGTCTATTACCTGTATAAAATAAACCTTTTTGCATTGTAACCCCCTACAAATGGGGTTCCCAAAAAGTCTTCCTTGAGCTTGCTTAAATGCTCACTGCCAGGCTGGTGTCCTGCGTTTGTAGTTTAAATGTATTACAGAGAGTGCCTTTATAGCCTCTGTGTACTGTCTCTTTAAAAGCTGCCTGGCTTGCAGTCATAATTAATCTGAGAGGGAGCTCTGTTAGAAGATGTACTTGTTTGCTGATCATTTGTCAGAGTAGTAATAATATTGCAGTTTCTTCTAACCTGCCTTCTTTGCAGCATGGACAGTTCTGTTTGTTTCCATCAGCTTGGTCCTGGACTGCAGAATGGGCCAATCAGTACATTTGGGACTCTAAAATGGAGTCTGCCTACAGGGGCTTGGTGGGGCCAAAACTTGTAGGAATTGTAGTTTTGGGCTTTGGCGCCTAAAATAACCTGGAGGAGGAGCCCTTGTTGTGAATGACAGACAGATCAGCCAACCAAACCTTTTGGATCTTGGGGAAAGTCCCACACTGCTTGCAGTTTCAGATTAGATCTGAGCTTGGAAGTGAAGAAGTAACAGCTCGAGATAGTTCAAGCAGCAATCCATAGTGGATTCGCGTGGGAGAACTGTGGAAAGGCCCGAGTTTGGCCTGCATGCCTGACTGCTGTCCCTGAGAGGGAACTTGTGCTTTTTTTGGACTGAATCCGAATTTGGAGAGCGAATTAAGCCACTGAATTGTGACCAGGCTTTTTTTTTTTTTTAAACTTTATTTTTATTCATTTTTACATGAACATGCCGAAGCATTACATTCGATAGAGCAAGGTTACAATTGCTTCTACATTCACTGTGATACAGATATGTTAGCATCAGTATTATTAATCCGTCGAGTTGTGATGCATCATATGGGGTTCCGTCATTGTTTATAACATTCATACAATATGATTTAGGATAGCCAGCCACATTAAACCAGTGGGATAAAGACATAGTTAAACATTTAAGGCATTTGCTATCTGTGACCAAACTAGCTACTGTTCCCACTTACTTAGCGCCTGATTAGTAGGTACTTTCTTTCTTCCCAGAGCTGCATCAATTCCCCAAAACCTAAGTAATTTTAATTATTTAAACAAGTATACATTTCTACCAAATGACCTTCTTGACTATTCCATATACAACATGGCTCTAATTTTTTGGCCCTTAAGGTGCTTTACTACGATAATTTCTCCTAAAAGTGATTAATTACCACTTAATAATCCCAGCTCTCGAAAAGAAAATTACCGCCATGCTATAGCACACCTCATGTTCAGCGCCATTTATAACGCATGGCGGTTATAATTATATTTCAAGAACAGGACAATCAAAAGAAAATAATATAAACCGGGAGTGTCACCCTGGAATGGGAAACCACTCGGTTGCATAATAGCTCTCCCTAAAATCAAGGAGAGTTACATTTAAGTAAAAAGTACCAATAATAATTAAAGTGATGTCCCAGCCTCCACTTTGATTATTCTCCTTCTCAGTTCACAGAGGGCATAAAGTGAAAACCACCACACCTCAGACATCTTCATCTGAATCCTGTGGCAGCCCCTGATCATCTGCTTATCGCTGCTGAAATTCTGACATGATGGCATCCACCCTTTTCCTGGCCTCGTCTGGCTTGTTATATTGATATGTTTTCCCCCCGTAAGTAATATGGAGGTGTGCTGGTGCCAGGAGGGAGTGAGCCACCCCCAAGCCTCGGAGTTGTTTTCGGAGTGGGTCGAATAGCTTGCGCCTAGAACGAGTGGCGAAAGAGCAGTCAGGGAATATTTTAATTTCATGTCTTTCCATGGTTGATTCTTGCTCACTGTAATATCATGTCCCATATATCTATTCCGGTAGTCACCAACACGATAGTACATGGTGTCGTAGTGTTGCCTTGGGCCCATCTGAAGTTGATACGGAAGGCCATCTTGAGGGAGTCTAGATCCAGCTGCAGGTCAGAAGGGACATTATCGGAGAACGTGACCAGGCTTTAACCTGAAGAAGTCCGAGGATTTGCTGAATGCGATTGGCCTGTCAGGACTTCCAGCTACCTCTGAACTCCCGGATTGTGCAGAGACTCTGTACTTGCGACCGGAGAGCCATTTGCCTGGTACAGTGGAATTTCCTTACATGTGAATGTGCTGTGTGCTTATAGTGGGTCGTGATTTGGTTCCCCACTGTGTGTCTGAACTGTGTTTTGCTTGCTGGAGGCAGTATTCAGCTCCACGGACTGAATCTGTATCCATTTCCATTTGTCTGGGCCCTGCTACACTGGCCCAGCCAGAATACTTGCTACGCAGAGAAAGTCATCGATGAGAGACCGGCCTGAGGATCAGCCCCCTGCTCAATGCCTTGAACAGGAATGACGCCTCTGTGATTCGTGTGGGCCCTGCTTCTCCGGGCACTCCAGCTCAACAGCCTGCAGTCTCGATTTCATCCTGCCTGTGTCTAGTATTGGGTATCGTGAGTAAACATCAGGGTAGCTTCCTGCAACAACAGCTAAATCTAAAAGTGTTGTCATCTGATTGTCTTGTTGCTTTTTCTTTCTCGAACTGAGCCCTCTGGCTCCGGATTACAAACAGTGTGTGTTGTGCATGTTGTTTTCTTCCATCACAGGGCCCCAACCAGCTGCAACGTCCTAGCTGCTAGCCCACTGTTTCCTACCTGGGTACCAGAGTGTATGACTGTGTAGGGACTCTGAACTGCATGCATAACTGTCTGATTAATATAGCTTTTAAGCAAGTCAACCTGATTACGCCCTCCCTTGTTCAAGTCCCTGAATAAATCAGATTTAACTTTGTTTGCATTTAACCTGACTGTGGTTCTAGTTTGTGCCAAAAGTATTGTACTGTTGTTATTTGCTGTGCTTAACCTTGTTTTACAGGGGGTCCCCAGGGTCAAACTAGAGGAATCAGCCCTGGTTGTAAGTGCAAACAGTGTGGGTAATTGCCTGGTGAATAAGGGTCATTGTGAAAGTAATTATTGTATATTGCTCAGGCCACTTGAAGGGAAAGAGCGGGGTTACATTGTCCTGGAGGGCTGTGCCCAGGTTTGCTTTACCACTAACTACCCTGACCTCCGGGTGGAGGCACACATTTCATTACTCAGGCCCCTTAACCTGCTACTAGCCAAGCAGGCGGGGGTAGTAGTCCTTGGGATAGCACCACCGAGGGGTTACATCTCGGAGGCTCACCTCTGGGATTTTGTGCCTTCTAGTGGCCAAAAATTACGAATTATTGTTAAAGATTAATGGCTACCCCAGTAGAAATGACTGTACACCAGTTGGTGGGGTGGTGTACTGGGCAGGAGATCAACCCCCAAAATGCTCTGCTTATACTGGATATTCCCTTGGGTACCAGTAAGGACACGGTAGAGGGAGCACTCTCCAAAGTTGAATGTTTAAAAAAACTCTGTGGTGGTGAGTTGACAGGCTGATTTGATCACCCAAACTTTCATAACCTTGGTAGAGTGTAGTGACCTCGTGGACAGCTCTAAAGTGCCACAGACTATTGCCTCAGAAGGGGTCCTAGCCACCTAGAGAGTGATAACAAAAGACAGTAAAGACTCTGGGGAGGATGAGCTCCCACTGTTATCTGAGACTTTTGTGGAGAAATTTGCTAAGTTGTTGCTGGAGGAAGGGAAAACTGTAGAGGACTTTAAGAAACTATTCCTTCCACCTGGGGGTGTTCCATCCCCAACACCCCTTCCCACTCCAGCACCTGTTACTGCCCCGCCTTCTGTGCCAGTGCCAATGCTGGCCCCTATAGCTGTACCCGCCATTAGTCACGACTCCTACCGAAGGCTGAGAATCTTCTCGGCACCCTCCCCACCCCCCAAAGGGAGGATGACTGAGAGACCTGGATCAGCTGTGTTGCCCCCTTGGTACCCGAGTGGCATTGTGTGGAGGCTGAGAAGTGGAAAAGAATCATAGAAAGTTTGAGGGGCCCCGCCCTTGAAGCCATTCAATTTTTGAGGTCCACGAACCCTGATGCATCTGCTCAGAGGTACCTATCTGTACTTGAAGGCAATTTTGGGAGCATTGAGTCAGGGGAGACTTTGATGTGGAAATTCCAAGGTACCAATCAGTGAAAGGGAGAAAGTTTGTCTGTGTATGTTACTCGCCTAGAAAGAGCTCTGCAGAAAGCTTACCGGAAAGGTGGGGTAGCTGCCAGTGATTTGAACCGTGTGGGATTGGGGCACATACTGCAACATGCCAAGCATTCTAAACTGCAGATCATCCAGTCAAGGCTCCAGGATAGGAGAGGTAACCCACCTGACTACTGTGACTTGATAAAAGAACTCCGGGAGGTAGAAGGTGAAGAGGGAGATTGAAATTATGGGGTGAGTGCAGCCCAAGTGATCATGGCACTGGAAGGCCCTTCTGAAATGGAGACCACGAGTGTCCCGCCGTGGGTTAAATGGTGGGGGGAGGAGTTGCTGAAGGAAGTCAGAAAAGTACAACCGGGTGTGTTCGCTGAGGTATCCCCTGCCTACAGAGACCCTGGCCCCTGTCAGGACGTGACTGTTATGGCGGTGAGAGTGCACCCTCAGGCATCCTCTACTGAGGGTGGCTTCTCGGCTGAGCTGAAGGAATTGACTGCCAACCTAAAGGAACTTTTGAGACATGGTACACTACCAGTAGAAGTCAGATCACAGTCTCCCGTCGATGCTGCACCATCCCCTGCCATGTTTTCCCCAAGGATGCCCATGAGAGCCTGTCATTTGTCACAATTGTGGCAAGGATGGCCATATAAAGAAGGAATGCCGGTCTCAGAAGGACTTAGAGAAAGTGGTGAACCGGCTTCAAGGAGAGCTTCAGAAAACAAGTCAGTGGTCAAGGGGTGCAGGAAATGACCACAGTGAAGGCTTCGGCCATCCTAACTCAAACCCCTCTGTGGCTAAATCGTCTGTCCAGGCCCCTGCTGTTGTCCCTCCAGACTGGTCCAAAATAATGGGCCCTTCAATGAAGACTACTGTGACTGTGAATGGTATTCCTACTCGGGCTGTGCTTGACAGTGGGTGGCAAGTGACCATTGTATTCCAGGACTGGTATGACAAACTCTTATCTGATGTGCCTTTGCAATCCCTGGAAGGCCTACGTGTGTGGGGCCTGAGTGACAAGTCCTATCCCTACCTAGTGTATGTCCGCCTCTGGTTGTCTTTTCCTGCAACTGTAACTGGTGTAGAGGAGCAAGTATAGACACTGGCCCTAGTGTGTCCCCCCACCGGACTGTATGATGGGGTTCCCCTGGTAATTGGAACAAACGCCCACATGTTTGGGAGACTAGCACAACTCTGCCATGAGAAACAAGGGCAACTGACTGGACGGGCCCTAAGAATTCCAGCCTTAGTAAAAAGGGCATATCACTTATAACAGAAACCCAATGAAGAGGACCCAGATGAGCCAGTGGGGATAGTGTGGAAAAAGGAACCTGACTCCTTGGTATTGGCCCCAATGCCCAGTGCACAATCCATGGAGAAGTCCGCCTAAAGAGAAACAAAAGAACAAAATATTAATGTTGGATGCCCAGGTGATGGAAAATTGCCAGAAGGATTATTGGTTAAACCCAGCATCTTGCCTGCCCGTGCCCATGCTTATGCACGACGAGTGATGGTCCAGATTTGAAATGTGTCAGATCGGGAGGTCTGGGTGAACAGAGGGTACACTCGAGCTACAGTACACTGCGCAGACACTGCAGTATTACCCAATAACAAGTACTCTGGCCAGAAGGAGAGAGTGACCCCGGACTTATTTGACTTTGGTGATTCCCCGCTGCCAGCTGAATGGAAGGCTAGGATTAGCAAGAAATTCGCCCAGAGAGACCAAGTGTTTTCGTTAAAGGAATGGGACATGGGGTGTGTCCAGAGTGCAGAGCATCATATATGCCTGCATGATGACCGGCCATTTCGAGAGAGATCCCGATGCCTCGCCCCAGCGGACATAGATGATATAAGGAGACACCTGCAGGAAATGCTTGCTGCTGACGTGATACAGGAATCATCAAGCCCATATGCCTCTCTCATTGTGGTTGCATATAAGAAGAATATGTCAGTGAGGATGTGTGTTGATTATCGAACCCTGAAACCGGCGGACCGTCCCCGATCAATACACCATGCCCTGTGTCCAAGATGCCCTGGATTGCTTGAATGGGAGCAAATGGTTCTCAGTATTGGATTTTCGCAGCTAATATTACCAGATTCTGATGGCCCCGGAGGACCGTGAGAAAACAGCCTTCGTCAGTCCTTTGGGGTTCTACGAATTCCTGAGAATGCCACGGGATTTTGGGCACCCCGGCCACCTTTCAGTGACTGATGGAATGTGCGGTGGGAGATATGAACTTGCTGGACTGTCTAGTGTACCTAGATGATGTCATTGTGTTAGGACGCACATTAGAGGAGCATGAGACCTGACTGTTTAAAGTGCTGGACCGATTGGAAGACTTCGGCCTCAAGCTGTCCATCGACAAGTGCCAGTTTTTTCAAACCTCCGTGAAGTGTGGGGGGCACATAGTATCTGCAGAAGGAATTGAGACCGATCCCAGTAAGGTTGAGTCACTGACTACTTGGCCCCAGCCCCTTAATTTGAAAGAACTACAATGTTTTCTAGGGTTCTGTGGCTACTACCGCAGGTTCATAAAAGACTATTCAAAGGCAATTCACCCGCTCCCGAATCTTACCCAGGGTTACCCCCCTACCAACTATAAATACAAGAAAGGGGCTGTCAGAGAACCAGGGAAAGTGTACTTCCACACAGGTGAACCTTTTGGGCCCTGCTGGACACCCAAATGTGAAGCAGCCTTCCACAAAGTCATATACCAGCTCACCTACACCCCCATCCTCGCCTGTGGTGACCCTACCAAGCCCTATGTGCTGCATACGGACGCTAGTCTGCAGCGCCTAGGAGCTGTGCTGTATCAAGACCATGAGGATGGTTTGAGACCGGTCGCTTTCACCAGCAGGAGTCTGACCCCGTCGGAGTGAAACTGTCCTGTGCACAAGCTGGAGCTCCTTGCCCTAAAATGGGCCATCGTTGATCAGCTTCATGAGTACCTCTTTGGGACAAAGATATTGGTGAAGACCGACAATAACACGTTGACCTATGTACAGACTTCAGCTAAGTTAGACGCCACTGGGCACCGGTGGCTCTCTGCCTTATCAATCTATGACTATGCTGTCGAATACAGACCGGGACTGAACCATATTGATGCTGACGTCCAGTCACGAAGGCCCGCTTCCAAGAGTGATTGGGTCAGGCTCTCTGAACCTGACATCCAAGCATTGTGCCAAAAGTTTGACAGAGATGAACAGATGTCTGCGGACACAGTGGACTGTCTAGTAGATTGCTTGGGCCCTCCTGATACCTGCATACCGGCTGCCTATTGCCATTTCTCTGCTCTAGATATTAGTGCACTACCTCAACTTGACAATGACAGTATTCAGTGGGCTCAATTCCAAGATCCTATGATTCAACCTGCACTTGATACCCTGCGTGCGGGGAAAGATGGGTCTAAGTTGTGTTCCCCTGACTTTCGAACTGCCTTGTTGTTTAAAGAAGACCCCAGGTTGAAGTTACTCAATCAGTTGTTATACAGAAAGACAGTGGATAGTACTGGTCAAGTAGACAAGCAACAATTGGTCCTGCCCATGGCCTTTAAACACTTGGTACTGAGGTCCCTCCACAATCACATGGGGCACCTCGGTATTGACAGGACTCTCAGCCTGGTACAATCTCAGTTCTACTGGCCCAAGATGGGGGCCGATGTTGAGCACCATGTAAAGACCTGCAGTCGTTGCCTCCAAAGAAAAGCCCTCCCTAGAGGGCTGCCCCCTTGTCAATATCACTACCAGCGCCCCTATGGAACTGGTCTGCATAGATTTTTTGTGTTTAGAACCTGATCAACGGAATATTGGCAATGTGTTAGTGGTTATGGATCATTTCACATGGTATGCGCAAGCTTTTCCAACTAAAGATCAAAAAGCCTCTACCGTGGCCAAAGTGCTAGTGGAAAAATTCTTCATCCAGTATGGTGCCCCCCCAGTGGATCCACTCTGACCAAAGCAGAGACTTTGAAAGTAGGCTAATCAAAGAAATGCTCTCTCTGTGGGGGGTGTGGAAGTCAAGAACCACCCCTTATCACCCACAGGGGGACCCACAACCAGAACATTTTAACCGCACCCTTCTAGACATGCTGGGCACCCTCCATCCAAAAGACAAGTATTTGTGGAGCCAGCAGATTAGCACCTTGGTACACGCATACAGTTGCACCAAAAATTATGCTACTGGGTTCTCCCCTTACCACCTCATGTTCGGGAGGGAGGCCCGACTGCCAGTTGATGTCTGCTTTGGGGTCTGTCCAGATGGGGGTCCAAGCCGAAAACTACCTGCAGTATGTACAGAAACTGAAAGCTCAATTGAACCATGCATATCAACTGGCCCGGACAATGGCTGCCAAGAGAAATCTTGCCAACAAAGAGAGGCACGATAAGAAAGTAAAGGCTCAAGAGCTACGGCCCGGAGACCGTGTGTTTTTACGCAATTAGGGACTACGTGGCATGCACAAAATTGCTGATAGGTGGCACCATCTGCCTCATGTAGTAGTTTGAAAGTTGGATGATCTACCAGTGTACAAGGTACACCCAGAGAAATAACTCCAAAGCTGTCAAGACCATGCACCGTAACCACTTGCTGCCTATCGGCCAAGTTATTATTGAAGCTGAGCCAGCAGATATTGCCTCCCCTTGGCCGGTGACTCGTGCTGCTGCAAAAAAGAGACAGAGTCAACCTACCCCCAGTAGTTACAGATTAAAGGTTTCCCCCGCAGCAGTTCCAGAATGATAGTGACTGTCAGTCCACCTCTGATGAAAGTGACTATGGTAATGCCTATTATCCCTCCTATGAATTGAGTCAGTTGTTTCGTGGAACTCCTATGCAGGATCGTGGGGATGAGGCGGGGCCTTCTGGACTGCCTAACCCCCCAGCTTAGTCCTTGGAGCCAATGCTCCATGAAAGTGAAGTGCCAAGTATCACGTCTAAGGCTGTGGACTCCCTGGCCCAGATATTCAAAAGGATTGCACATGGCAGAACAGTGTTGTGCCATGTGCAACCTACTCATGCGCCCCGGCGCGATATTCAAAAGGAAAAAGTGCGCTGCACAAATCCCGACGCACCGAGCGCACCAGTATCGTATGCAGGCACAGGTGGGGCGTGCCCATGCATAACCTGCACAGCCCGATATTCAGCCCGGGATGTACAGAGTCATGCATACGCAACCCCTACCTGCGCCTGCACAAAGTTAAGCCAAAAAAAAAGGAACAAGTGATGGCCACCCACAGGCGAGCTGCTGCATTGCAGGGCGCAACACGGCAGCTGCCACCTGTGGGTGGCCAGCCAAGTTCCTCGCCGCACCTGGTGGCGCCCCATGCCCCATCGCGGGCAGCCCTGGGCCTAATCCTGTCCATTATCCTGGTGGTCAGTGGACCTCTATGTGCTCGATCGCGGGCATTAGTATAGTCCCCCGTCCAATATCCTGGTGGTCCAGTGGACCGATCGCGGGCATCCGTAACACATAACAGACCCCTACCACCCTGGTGGTCTAGTGTACCCCCGCCCACTGAGCCCCACCGCCCCCGTCAGCGGATATCTGCATTCAGTAGTGCGGTATGGGTTGCACACCACTGGCTGGCGCTATGAACCAATGGCGTGCAGCCCTATCGAGCTGTCAGTCGGCCGGCGGTGGGGTGGCAGGCAGGTGGGGTGCTGCCGGCCGACGGGGAATGGGGCGTGCGCTCAGTGGGGAGGGGTTACACCAGACCACCAGGGTGGTAGGGGTCTGTTATGTTACGGATGCTCGCGATCGGGCGGCAATCGTCCACTGGACCACCAGGGATATTGGACGGGGGGGGGATTATACTGATGCCCGCGATCGGGCACATAGAGGTCCACTGGACCACCAGGGATATTGGACTTTTTTTTTTTCATATTACAGGAATGCCCGCGATCTGGCTGCAGGGGGCGTCTGTCCCTGACGGCTACTGCCTAGCAGGGTGACAGGCACAAGTCATCGGGGATCGGCGCACCTGCATGCTAATGGAATGCAAATGGGGCCGTAATGAGATGCAAATGGCCCCCTGTGCACCTTGCATAAATTATGGCCCCATTTGCATGTCCCCTTTTGAATATCGCAGGTGCTGTGCATGGCGCAATGGCACTTGCGCCAGCGCATCTCCATGCTCCACTCTGGCCACTTGCGCTGGCGCAGTGCCACTGTGCCATGCACAGTGGGGCTGGCCAGGGTACGATATTCAAAGCTGCTGCGCCATAGCGCAGCTCCGTTGAATATAGCCCAGGCCACACCCCTGCGCAACAAAGTTGAGCTGCGCCCAGGCTTGCGCCATAGCCTGGCGCAGTTTGAATATCCAGGCCCCTGTGTTTAGTGGAACTGTATGACTTGCCCGAAGAAGGGGCTGATGGTCTGAGTCTCTCTGGTGACACACCAGAACTTGAACAACAGTATGAGAGTGCTGACAGCCCTCCTTCAGTGCCACAAAGCCTAATTGTGCCAGAACCTTCTCTAAGTGAGCAGAGTGTTGTGGAAACAGAGCCTACAGAGCAAGGAGCTGACAGTGCTCCCAGTTTGGACATTCCCATCTGTGCAGAGCCCCCTCACGAATGACGAAAAGCTCCAAAGTTAGTGCTGGGCTGCAAATTGGACCAAACAGTACTGGTGGGACCTAAAATGTAGCCGGACTACAGGAGCTGTCCGAATTCAAAATCTGTAGGAACTTTAGTTTGGAGCTTTTTAGCACCTTTTTTGCAACTGAAGGGGGAGCTCTTGCTTTGACTGACAGCCAAATCAGCCAACCAAATCTTTTGGATCTTGGGGAAGTCCTGGACTGCTTGCAGTTTTCAGTTAGAACTAAGCTGGAAGCTGAGCAAGAAGGAGCTGAAGTGTTTCTGAGCAGCCATCCTGAGTGGATTCGCATGGGAGAACTCTGAAAGGCTAAGTTTTGGCCTGCATGCCGGTGTGCTGCTCCTGAGAGGAGAGAGAAATTACTTTGGACTAAATCCAAGTTTGTGTGACTAAAGTAAGTTACTGAAGTGGGCCAGGCTCAACCTGAAGAAGACCGAATATTTTTGTTGAATGCAATTGGCCTGTCAGGAGTTCCAGCTACCCCTAAGCTCCCGGTGTGTGCAGAGACTTTGCGATTGTGCCCGGGGAGCGCTTTGCCTGGTACAGTAGAATTCCCGTACATGTAAATGTGCTATGAGCTGGTAGTGGGTTGTGAGTTAGTTCCCCACTGTGTGAACTGTGTTCTGCTTGCTGTAAGCTGTATCTAGTCCAAAACCGGCTGCTTCTGAACTTGTCTCCATGCGGTCTGGGCTTTGCCAGACTGGCCCAGCCAGACTACCCACTGCACAGAGAAGCCATCGACGAGAGACCTGCCTGGGGATCAGCCCCCTGCTCCACGCTTGAACAGGAACGACGTCTCTGCAACTTGTGTGGGCCTTGCTTCTCCTGGCATTCCAGATCAACTACCTGCAGTCTCGATTTTCGTCCAGCCTGTGTCCAGTCTTGGGTATCGTGAGTAAATACCAGGGTAGCTCCCTACAACAACAGCTTAATCTGAGTGTGTCATCTGATTGTCTTGTTGTTTCATTTCCTTTTCGAACTGAGCCCTCTGGCTCCAGATTACAAATATTGTGTACTGTGCATGTTGTGTTTTCCATCACAGGGCCCCAACCAGCTGCAGCCCTGGGTAACTGTCCTGGCTAGCCCATCTCTTCTCTACCTGGGTACCCAGAGGTGGACTGTGTGGGGGGACTCAAAGTGCATGCATAACTGCTTGATTGATATAACCTTTAAGCTAATTAACCTGATTTTGCCCCTCCCTTGTTCAAGTCCCTGAATAAATCAGATCTATTTTTGCATGTAATCTGACTGTGGTTCCAGCTTGTGCTCAAGTACTGTACTGTTGCTATTTGCTGTGCTTAGCCTTGTTTACAGGGGTCCCCAGGGTCGAACCAGAACCAGCCCTGGTGGTAAGTGCAAACAGTGTGGGTACTTGTGGGTATACAGAGGTATTGTTGAAGTGATTATTGTACAGTGTTCAGGCCACTAGAGGGGAAGAGAGGGTTACAGTGTCCCAGAGGACTGTGCCCAGGTTAGCTTGACCACTACCAACCCCTGACCTCTGGGTGGAGACACCGTTTCAGAACTCAGGCCCCTAACCTGCTACTAGCCAAGCAGGCAGGGGTAATAGCCCTTTGGATGCGCCACCTAGGGGTTACAATGCATAACTGTCTGATTAATATAGCTTTTAAGCAAATCAACCTGATTCGCCTCCTTGTTCAAGTCCCTGAATAAATCAGATTTAACTTTGTTTGTATTTAACCTGACTGTGGTTCCAGTTTGTGCCAAAAGTATTGTGCTGTTGCTATTTGCTGTGCTTAACCTTGTTTTACAGGGGGTCTCCAGTGTCAAGCTAGAGGAACCAGCTCTGATGGTAAGTGCAAACAGTGTGGGTAATTGCCTAGTGAATAAGGGTCATTGTGAAAGTAATTATTGTATGTTGTTCAGGCCACTAGAAGGGAAAGAGGGGGGTTACAGTGTCCTGGAGGGCTGTGCCCAGGTTAGCTTGACCACTAACAACCCTGACCTCCGGGTGGAGGCACCCATTTCATTACCCAGGCCCCTTAACCTGCTACTAGCCAAGCAGGCGGGGGTAGTAGCCCTTGGGATGGCACCACCTAGGGGTTACACATTCATTTGGCTACATTGAACTTGAGACTCCAGGAGTTTGACCAGTGAACCAGGATCACTGGTCAAACTCCTGGGGCTGGCAGTATAGCCTCGAGGTTAGAGTAACAAGCTGTGATTGAAACTGGTACATCCAGAAGACCTGGGTTTGATTCTCACAACCTCCACATGGATACTGTGTGTCTCTGAGCAAGTCAGTTAACCACTCTAGTGCTCCCAGGTCACCTCTGAAAACAGGCACTTACCTTGCTCTTGTCCTTCTGAAATTTGTCCCCATTCTCAAGGCACGTCCACAGTGGGGTTGCTGTTGTCTCCCTGCTGAGTTCTGAGAAGGAGGATTTGATGCTTGCATTTTTAGTGCTTCAAAAAACTAGCCCTGCAAACTTCTAACCCCCCCCCCACCATTCCACCACTTGTTATTTGTATTCCAGGGCATCAGGCTTGCTGGCCCTTGTCTCCTTTGAAATTAAAACTCTCCAGTAACCACTCTTATGAAGATGTGGCCCCTAGTTATGGAATGCATGACCACCTCCCCCCACCCTGTGCTTTGATATTTATGGTTCTACCTAGATTTCTGTTCACTGTATCCATACCCGGATAGGCCAAGCGGTCCTTATCTGCCATCAAATTATATGCTTCTATATGCCTTGAGCATGCTCTGTTACCAGAACAATCTTCAAGCTTCAGTCCTCCTACCACCTTGCCGTGTGGTCCTTTGGCTCTAACCCTTTGCACGCAGATCTTTTCTTTCACTGAAAGGAACAGGTCTCCATCACATAATCCTACTAGTGAATTGGGTTCTGCTAGTTTTCAGGCTTTTAGCCATTTTTCACAAAGTTTTGCACCGGTTTTCGACTTATTCCTGTATCTTCAGCATCGCCTTCCATTTCTTAGTTAGCCTTTGCCATGGAAAAGAAAAAGAAGATGAAAATAGAAACATAGAATTTGATGGCAGAAAAAGACCGCTTGGCCCACCCAGTCTGCTCATTTTCCCTGCTTATAGTGTTACCGCAGACCCTACTTGCTCTCCAGCTCCCTCCACTTGCTTCCTACTAACATTCCGTTATGCCTATCCCATGCATTCTTGAATCCAGACTGCTTCTGGCATCCACCACTATATCCTTGAAGAAGAACTTCCTCAAGTCTCTCCTGAATTTACCCCGCTCCAGCTTCATTGCATGTCCCTTGTTCTTGTGCATCTTTGTTCTGAAAATGACTCCCCTCCTCTACCTTATTTACCTCTGTGAGGTATTTATAGGTCTCTTATCACAGCTCCCCTCCCTCCTCTCTTCCTGGTTGTACATATTGAGGTCATTTAGTCTTTCCTCATATGGCTTCTGATGCAGACCCTAAACTATTTTAGTTGCCTATCTCTGATCAGCCTATACTCTGTATCCTTCCATAGATGTGATCTCTGTAACTGGACATGGTACTTCAAGTGGGGTCTCATCAGCGATCTGTACAATGGCAACACCACCTCTCTCCTTCTGGAGATGCCTCTCCCTATACACAGATACACAGAAGGTGACAGCAGATAAGGACTGTGTGGCCCACCTAGTCTTCCCCTTTTCCCTACCTAATGCACCTCGACATCCCACTGGCCCTACTTAGTGCCTTGTTGCACTGCCTGGCCACCTTTAGGTCATCAGATACGATTACCCCCAGGTCAATTTTCTGTCTGGTGACTGTCAATACCTCTTTTCCCATTCAGTACTCCAAGTCTGGATTACTGTGCTGTAAGTGCTTCATTTTGAATTCTAGGATTGTGGATATGTTGTTCATCCACACTCTTTGGCATGTCCCCTTCCACTTTTAATCTTGCTGGAAGTTTTCCAGCTGGCTCCTCTCACCCACTCAGGTGGTATAAACCTCGGCTCTGCCCCATGACGCCAGATCTTCCTTTCCGCTAGAAGATTCAGGTTGCCTCCCTCGTGCTCACGCATTTTGTGGGCCCTGGCTTCAAAACCTTTGGTTATTCTGAAAATCCGTCTAGTTCGCATTAGTGATCGCGACTTTATTTCTTTGATTATGGAAGACAAGTCTTCCCCTGGATTTCGTTGGTGCCCTTGCGGCCAGAAGATGTCAGGCATTGATCCTCACACCTCATGCGTTTACTGTCTAGAGTGTCGATCGCGGCCACCTTGAAATCACGATCTGTGTCTGCTTTCCATCCTAACGTCCTTGACGACCGTCTCGCATGCCCGAGTTGGGGAGGCCAGAGAAACAGAACCCTCTGATGAAATCCAAGGAGGCCCGGTGGGTGGTTTTCACGGCTGCGGGATCCTGAGAAATTGGAACACATGCAAGCATTCGAAGAGGCAGGCTAGGGCTGCAGAGACTACTCGGAGCTTCCCGTTCCGCTCAACCTGGGCTCCACCTTCTCGGGTTCTTTCTGAGAGTTGTGCCAGTCTCTCCTGACCAAGGGACAAGGGTGAGAGTCCTGCAGGCACACAGTCCTTTTGATCCCTTAAGCAGGAGAAGGATCCAGGATTGTCTTTGTCCTGGCGGAGGCGCTCTTGGGCAGAGAGAGATCTCAGTCCCAGGAACATGCAGTCTCGATTTCAGTCGAGTTGCTTCTTTCACAACTGGCTTCTCGGCTTTGCCGTCTGGCCAGTCAACTGAACCATCGATCGACGATGTGGAATTCATCATCGACCCGATCAATCCATTATCGTCGACTCCGGTTGATGATTCTCTCGATCGAACTCCAGTTCTGACTTTCCCTGACGAGGAGACCCACCCTGCTGGGACTCCCATCGAGAAGTGGTCCCGGCCCGGAAATCACTGGTCCCACCGGTGTGTCCCGAGCAACTGAATCGGCCTGTCCGATCTCGATCGAGGTCTCAGACTCCCTTGACCAAAGGCCCGAGGAAGAGCTATAAATGCTCTAAAAAGCGGCAATGCCATCGGTTGTCCTCATCCTCCTCGGATGAGGAGAGACTCCAGCAGAAACTCTGTCGGTGCTACGAGGACCTCATGTGGCAACAGCTGATTTTGACTGGGCACAAGCCCGACCCGGCTTCCAGCCCTTCCATTACTTGGCCGCCTCCTAGGCTGAGCCACCTCTTTGAGCCGATCGCCGGTTCCTCTGCCTACGGAGCTGGCGAACCTCCAGTTCGACAAAAGCGGTCTTCCACTGATCGTGGTGGAACCACCACCCAAGCAGCCTATGGGAAGGGCTCCTTCCAAAGAAGATAGGCGGACACCAGGCTTCACTGGAGTCTTCGATCACTGTCTCCCGGACTGCCCTCGGCGGGTCAGAGGTGACCTGGGCAGTTGACCATTGTATCCGAATTCCTCAGATTCGGATGTGATCGGCTGCATTCTCATCCTGGGGATGACGAATTGGCCAGTGGGTTAGAGATGGGCCCTCCCAAGCCTGTAAAGGAGGCTGAGGTTCGGGTCCTGGATCCTCCTCCTCCAAGCCTGCTCAGTGATGGGGTGGGGGCTGCCTCCCCCTCTCCCATCACGCCAGCTCTGTGTCCTCCCGTGGCAGGCTGGCTCCGCCACTTCCTTTCTGCCTGGTCTGCTGTCACTTCAGACAGGTGGGTTCTCAAAGTGCTCAGTCAGAGACTGCCTCTGGAATTCGAGCAGTACCCTCCAAGCCTAGCCCACGCCCCTCAGGAGGAAAGAGTATCCATCCAGACTCAGTTGGCTCTTTGAGACGACATTGCTCACCTCCTCCTCCTCAAGGAGGCAGTAGCTCCAGTGGCGGATCCTCCAGCAGACCCAGGCTTTGTATCCAGGTACTTCCTGGTGCCCAAGCGGACAGGGGGCTGGCGCCCCATTCTAGATCTTCACAATCTGAATCAGTATCTCCGGTCATGCACCTTCCGGATGGTCATTCTGTCCCAGATCATACCATCCTTGGAGCAGAACATGTGGTTCTGTTCACTGGATCTGCAGGACGCGTTTTTTCACATCCCAATCCATCCGTCCCATCAGCGGTTCCTCCGCTTCAGGGTCAAGGGGACCCTATACAGGTTCCAAGCCATGCTGTTCGGCCTGTCATTGGCCCCATGGTTCTTCACCAAATGCACTGCAGTGGTGGTGGCCCATCTCAGGCATCGGGGGGGGCAGGATTTATCCTTATCTTGACGATTGACTCCTAGCAGGCTCCTCCCAACAGGAGGTGGAGAGTTCCAGGGACCTGGTCATCCAGACCTGCTCCGAACTCTGCCTCCTGATCAACGAGGCCAAGTCGGAACTCATGCCTTCTCAGGTGATGGGCTTCATCGGGGCAGAGCTTGACTCTTGTCAAGCCAGAGCTCGGCTCCCGGCGGACAGGGCAGAGGTTCTCTTCTCCTTTGCCCAGTCATTTCTGGTTGGGCAATTGCGCCCTGCCTGGGACTTTCTGCACCTTCTGGGGTTACGTGGTGGCGTGCACCTCAGTGGTCCGTTGAGCCCAGTTGCACATGCACCCCCTCCAATGGGAGCTGGCCACCCAGTGGACTCAGTGCCACAGTCATTTTGACCAGCTGATCACTGTAACCCAGAAGATGTGGGACGCTCTCCGCTGGTGGACCACACCAGACCGGTTGCAGGAAGGGATCCCATTTGTCTGCCCCGAGGTGACGGTCGTCCCTACGACCGAATGCCTCTCTCATGGGCTGGGGAGCCCACATGGGGGGGGAAGGGCCCATGGGCTCTAGACCCCCGAGGAGTCCCGATGCAACATCAACCTTTTGGAGCTCAGATCAGTTAGACTGGCACTGTCAGCTTTCACTCCTCAGCTCCGGGGTCAAGTGATTCAAGTCCAGACAGCCTGGGTAAAGAATTGGCTGGAGAATAGGACACAGAGATTAATAGTAAATGGAGTCCACTCTGAAGAAAGGGGGGTTACTAGTGGGGTACCGCAGGGGTTCAGTATTAGGACCGGTCCTCTTCAATGTCTTTATAAGCGACATTGCAGAGGGACTGGAAGAAAAGTATGTCTCTCTGCAGATGACACAAGATCTGCAACAGAGTTGATGCACAAGATGGGGTGGAAAGGATGAGAAGGGACTTGCTTGAGTTAGAGGAATGGTCAAATGTATGGCAGCTTAGATTCAATGCTAAGAAGTGCAAGGTAATGCACCTGGAAACAAAACCCAGGGAAGAGTACACAATGGGGGGTGAGATACTAACAACAACAAAAATGGAAAAGGACCTGGGGTAGTCATATCAGATGACCTAAAGGTGGGCAAGCAATGTGAGAGGGCAGCAAGGAGGGCTGGGGGATACTGGGATGCACAGGAGAGGCATCACCAGTAGAAAACAGGAAGTTATTATCCTCTGTACAGACAGTTGGTGAGACCCCATCTGGAGTACTGCGTGCAGTTCTGGAGACCCAATCTCCGTAAAGACATAGACAGGATGGAAGCTGTCCAGAGGAGGGCAACTAAAATGGTGCAGGGTCTGCACCGGAAGACATATGAAAAGAGACTTAAGGAGCTAAATATGTATAGCCTCGAAGAAAGAAGGGAGAGGGGGGACGTGATAGAAACTTTCAAGTACCTCAAGGGAATCAACAAAGTCCAAGAGGGTAGCATCTTTCAAAAAAAGAGGTGTGCAAGAACAAGGGGGCACAATTTGAAGATAGAAGGGGGGCGGCTCAGAGGTAATTTAAGGAAGTATTTTTTCACAGAGAGGGTTATGGAGGTTGTGGAGTCAAAAACAGTGGTGGAATTCAAGCATGTATGGGACAGTCATAAGGCAATTCTAGGGGGTGGGGGTAGGAAGAAATAGGCTGCTGGTTAACTAGGATCTGCAGCTTATCCATTAGGTAGGGAAATGGGCAGACTGGGTGGGCCAAGTGGTTCTTATCTGCCATCGAAATCTATGATCTTATTCGAGGTTCAGCTCTTGCAGCAGGTTACGCCATTAGGACTGAAGCCGGCAGGTGTCAGGACCCCACGGAAATCTTCTAGCTAGCAGTCTTCAGCGGGGACCGCCTCCGACGTCGTTCCCTCCCCCGATGTCAGGCATAGCACATAAGGAGGCGGTCCCGCCAGAATCCCCAGTTCTTTCCCACCGTCAACTTGCATGTCTCGACCCTTCGGTCAGTATCTAGCTCGCGACGATCAGGAAATCCGTTCAAACCGTTTCTTCTTCAAGAATTTCTTTCTCCAGATTTATTCCTCTGTCTGATGTCCTCCCCAACTTCCGTGGAGGGCCATTCGTCCAAGTGCGCCTGTGGGAAACAGATTCCATTCTAAGACCCACACTCAGTCTGTGTCCGGTGCCTGGGCCCAGACCACGACACCCAGGCTTGTTCTTTTTGTCAGGGCTTCAACAGCCGGACCCGAATCTGCTGACAGAACGATCTCCAGGCTTACCTTTTAGAAGAGAAGCTCAAGGCCATGGAACCTTCCTCCAAGGGGGAATCCTTGAAAAATCCCGCAGGCACCATGAGAAGCACAGGGAGAAGGTGAGACCTAGATCCCCTTCTAGGGCCTCGGACTCCCGCAGCTCTAGCTCCAGGTCCGACCGCTCTCCGTCTCGGGCCCGCTCTCAGCCTCCCCCGGTCGTGGTCAAGTCTGCCAGCGGTTCTTCTACCCTGCGGCCTGCTAAGACCTCTAGGCCTTCTTCTTCCTCCAAGGCCTCGTCTAGGTCAGGGATCACCACAAGCGGCACTCTGCCCCCGACGTCCAGTCAGTTTCCCTGCCGCCTCCCCCTCAACGTAAGACTAAGGAGCTGACCTCCCTGAAGTGGATGATGCACCCGACGTCGGCCCACCTGACGTCGGCCAAACCTCATAGACCCCGGGAACCGACAACAGTCCAACACCCGTCGCCGGTCAGGCACTCTCCTTCCAGGACGCCAGCCGGGGGACCGACGTCTGACACAGCAGCGAGAAGAACCCCACCGCTGCCTACCGACGTGGGCCAGGAGGCCTTGACGGAGGAGGAATCCACTCAGCCCGAGGACCAGGCGGGCGAACCCGGACCTGTCGAGCTTCCACGGGAGCCCTCCCCAGAACCAGAGACCCCCGGGGAGCCGACGTCGAGACCCGACGACAGGCCACCGGCGCCCGGTCCTTCGTCGGGCCTTAATCTTTCGGAAGTGAAAGAGTTGTTCACTTTCTGGTGGGACACCATCAAAAAGGATGTGGTCTCCACCCATCCTCCTCCCACACCTGCGGCACCACCAGCCCCAGTGCCCCCCCCTTCACCCAAAGGGGCAGCAGGCCGAGCACCTTCCCCCAAGGAGCCAGCCGGATCTCCTAGGGGCAGACCTACAGACAAGAGAAGGCCTCTGTCCAGATCCTCTTCTGGGTCACCCAGCCCCAAGAGATCCAGAAGACGCCGCTACTCACCGTCTACGGAGGACTCCAGATCGGACATCTCGGATGGCTCCAGATCTCCTTCTCCCATCAGCATCCCCTCTCCAGACCCACGTGAACTTCCTAGGTCTCCTCCGGACGACCCCTCATTCTCTGAGATCATGAGACATATCCAGGAGAACATGGGGTGGGACTCAGAAGAACTCGACCCCGAAAGGCTACGCCTAGGTCGTTATCTTCGGCAGAAAGATCCTAAGCCTGTGGTGGTACCACCCTTGGTGGACACCTTTATGGACGTCACCAAGGCAGTGTGGAAACGTCCACATTCGCTCCCGACGATGCCGAAGAAGGCTGGCCACCTGTACAAGGCCCCAAGGGAGGACCAGTACTTGGCTAATCATCCTCTGGCCAACTCCCTGGTCATCACAGCCTCTCATGACCAGTCCCAGAGACTGCAACATTTGAGCACACAGCCACCGGACCTGGAGTCCAAGCAACTGGACGCGCTGGGTAGGCGCACTTACGCAGCTGCGGCCTGCGCTATCAGGTCCCTGAACTACCTTAGCCACATGGTTCAATTTCAGAATGCTCTGTGGGAATAGGGACAAGAACTGGTAGAAAAATTGCCAGACGGTGAGCAAAAGGAGGAACTTCTCCAGCTCCTCCGCACGGGTTCAGACGTGGGGACCCAGGTGCTCCGAGCCGCGTACGATTCTGCGGACTCCTCAGCCAGAGCGGCAGCCTCAGGCGTATGCCCCTGGAGACACTCATGACTCCGTGTCTCCGGATTTACCCCGGACATCCAGAAGAACATTTTGGACACCCCCTTTCACGGCGAAGTTTTGTTTGGTGAGGCATCTGAGAAGGTCATCACTAAACTGCAGGAAGCCGGGAAGGCCGTTAGATCTGTCCAGGCCATGTACAGATCTAGACTCAGTTCCTTTCATAGGAACCAGAGTCGTTTTTCGCAGCCGGACTCAGAGACAACAGCCTCGTTCCGGCCTGCAACAGAGGGGCTCTTTCACATGGAAAGCCCAGGCTAAGTCGTCCTCAGGTAAAGGTCAACGTCCTACCAAGTCGGCCCAACCTGCAGGACCCTCTGCTGCCACAGCATGACTCCTTCCCGGCCCCCGCCCCTCCTCAGGATTAACGGGAAACAAAGGTCGGGGTTCGCATCGCAGACTACCTGCCAGGGTGGCAGTCGATCACCACCGATAGGTGGGTGCTACAGTTGGTCAAAAAAGGCCACTATATAGAATTCTTAGACAGGCTACCCACAAGACCTCCTTTGCTCTCCCGTTACTCGGGTCAGCACGCCCTGCTCATCAGGCAAGAAGTGCTCACGCTGATGCAGAAAGAAGCTTTGGAGCACGTCCCAGAGAACCAGAGAGGAGCAGGATATTATTCCCACTTCTTCCTGGTTCCAAAGAAAACAGGGGACCTCCGTCCAATCTTGGACCTCAGCAACCTCAATATGTCAGTCGCCTACAAACGCTTCCGCATGGTGACCGTCCCGGGCCTAATCCCCATGCTGAAGAAGGACGCATTCTTGGCGTCCCTGGACATGCAGAACGCTTACCTGCACATCCCCATCGCTCAAGCGCACAGGAGGTTCCTGCACTTCGAGTTTCTTGGCCACCACTATCAGTTCCAAGCACTCCCTTTCGGACTGTCATCGGCACCCAGGGTCTTTACCAAGTGCATGGCAGTTGTGGCAGCATCTCTGAGGAGACAGGGCCACTATATGTTCCCGTACCTCGACGATTGGCTTCTCATGGCCTCCTCCAAGGAGGCGCTGTTGATAGCTATCCAGCACACCCAGATCCTTTTTCAGTCTCTGGGCATCCTAATTGACTACGAGAAGTCTCTCCTGGTACCGTCCCAGAAACTGCAATTCATAGGGGCAGCTCTGGACACGACCCAAGGGAAAGCTTTTCTGCCCGAAGACAGGGCGGAACGCATCCGGTCCCTCATAAGGGACCTATCAACAAAGAAGACCGTCCCAGCCAGATTGGTCCTTCGCCATTCCAACAGTCCCGATAGCAAGGCTCCACATGCGGGTAACCCAGTGGATGCTCAGAGTGCAGTGGGATCAAAGGCAAGACCATCTGCAGCAGCCAGTCAGAATCACGAAGGCCGTGGTTTGGGATTGGCAATGGTGGCTAGATCCAAGAACCCTCTCTGTGGGGGTTCCTTTCACAGCGCCGTCCCCGGTGATAACACTCTCCACAGACGCCTCAGGGCTGGGGTGGGGAGCACACTTGAACGGGGTGAGGTCTCAGGGAACATGGACTACTCAGGAAGCTCATCTCCATATCAACATATTAGAGATGAGGGCAGTCCTTTATGCCCTGCAAGCCTTCCAGTTGGACATTCCACCGAGTACTCTCCTGTTTCAAACAGACAATACATTGGTGATGTATTACCTCAACAAACAAGGAGGCACACACTCCTACCCCCTCTGCAGGGAGGCCATGAGAGTGTGGGAATGGGTAATACGACAGGGCGCAAACCTCATTGCAGTTCACGTTCCCGGAGTGGACAATACCGTCACAGACAGCTTGAGTCGTTCCCAGGCCAGAGTCCACGAGTGGAAACTCCTACAGGAGGTGGCAGAGGATCTGTTTCACAGATGGGGCACTCCAGAATTGGATTTGTTCGCGTTCCCATCCAACGCAAAACTGCCCAGTATTTGCTTGCTAGATCCAAGGCCTGGTGTTTTCTGGCGAGACACGTTGTCCCTTTCCTGGGTGGGCAGATTTCTCTATGCCTTTCCTCCCTTCCCGTTGATCCAGGGAATCCTTCTCAAACTTCACAGGGAGCACGCAACGCTGATTTTGATAGCGCCTTTTTGGCCCAGACAGATTTGGTTCCCGCTTCTGAGTCACTTGTCCCGGGAACCTCCGCTTCCTTTGCCAATCAGCTCCCATCTGCTGTCTCAGGAGGAGGGTTCACTAGTCCACCCGGACTTACATTCACTGAACCTGCACACTTGGCTCCTAGAGACATAGCCATTTTGCGACACGGGGTCTTGCAAGAGGTGGCGGAAGTGCTTTCTGCCGCCAGAAAACCGGACACACGCTACATACGCCATGAAATGGCGTAGGTTTTGCCTGTGGTCTCAAGCACTCGGCTTTTCCCCTTTAGACTGTCCAGAGAAATTAGTTCTGGAATACCTGCTCTCCCTTTTTCAATCAGGGTTGGCTTACTCCTCGATCAAAGTGCACCTTTGTGCAATCTCAGCCTACCATGCCCCGGTAGGCCAACGCACGGTGGCACAGTTGGATACGTCCCGTGCCTTCTTAAGAGGGGTGCTCCACTTTAGGCCACCCATCAGGGATCCTGTCCCTCCTTGGGACCTACCTTTCATCCTGGAGCTGCTTACACTGCCACCTTTTGAACCTGCGGCAGATTGCGAGCTGCATTTTCTGTCGTGGAAAATGTTATTTTTGGTTGCTGTTACTTCGGCGAGAAGAATCTCCGAACTACATGCTCTTATATGTAAGGAGCCTTATTTAATTTTTCACCAGGACAGGGTGTCCCTGAGGACGAATCCCAAGTTCCTGCCTAAGGTGGTCTCAGCCCTCACGCTTAACCAGGACATTGATTTACCAGTATACTTCCCTAAGTACGCTAATCGAGGAGAAGCACTGCTTCACACCATGGATGTTCACCGGTGTCTTAGATACTACTTGACCAGGACCAAACAGCACAGCAAAACGGAACAGCTGTTCATCTCTTTCGCTGAGAGGATGTTGGGAGATCCAGTCTCGAAACAGAACCTTTCTCGCTGGCTCATCCAATGCATTTCCCTTTGCTACAACAAGAGACAGAAACCCTTACCAGGTGTAGTTAAGGGCCATTCAACAAGGGGAGTGGCTACCTCTTTTGCAGCACTGAAAAACGTATCCACTTCGGCCATATGTGCTGCAGCGACCTGGAGCTCAGTGCACACTTTTTTCAGGCATTACAGCCTTGATATCGCCTCACGGCGAAGAGCGGGTTTCGGCCTTGCTGTCCTACAGGGCCTCCTGTCCTAGGCTCAGGACGTGTTGGTATCTCAGTATCGCCTCCTCCCGATGGCTTTTCAAGGCGCCATTGCTTGGGAATCAGTCCTAATGGTGTAACCTGCTGCAAGAGCTGTACCTCGAAGAAGATTGTACAGTTACGTAAGAACTTACCGTAACAGTAGATCTTCGAGAACAGCTCTTGCAGCAGGTACCTTCCCACCCACCATTCCCCCTTGGAGGAGGTAAGTTCCAGCCTACGCTTAGAAAGATCGTTATTAGTCTTGGCCATCTGATGGCGGGTCCTCGGTCTCCCTTTCTGATGTCATCCAGCGGCCGGGAGTCTCCGGTGGGAGAACTGGGGATTCTGGCGGGATCGCCTCCTTATGTACTACGCCTGACATCGGGGGCGGGACCGACGTCGGAGGCGGTCCCCGCTGAAGACTGCTGGCTAGAAGATTTCCGTGGGGTCCTGACACCTGCCGGCTTCAGTCCTAATGGTGTAACCTGCTGCAAGAGCTGTTCTCGAAGATCTACTGTTACGGTAAGTTCTTACGTAACTGTACTTTTCTATGGACAATACCACGACCATGTACTACTTCAACAAACAGGGCAGCACGCACTCCCGTCTGCTGTGTAGGTAGGCGCTCCACATCTGGACCCTCATGAGCCATTTGGAGGCAGATCTCCTAGCCATCCATCTGGCGGATGCTCTCAGCTGCTTAGGCGAGACATCCCACGAGTGGTCTCACCATCCAGAGGTAGCTTACAGCCTGTTCTCCCACTGGGGCAAACCGATGGTGGACCTGTTTGCCTCCAGGGACAACACCAAGCTGAGGCTGTCCCATGCCCGCCCCCGTCAGGGCTCGCTGTAGGGGGATGTCTTCTCGAGGCCATGGACCCCAGGCCTCATCTACGCCTTCTCTCCAGATACCCCTTGATCCACAAGGTGCTCATCAAGGTGAGGAGTGACAAGGCGAAGGTGATCCTGGTAGCCCCAGACTGGTCGTGCCAGTTCTGATATCCAGATCTCCCCAGCCTCAGCTGCAGGCCCCCAGAGCGGCTCCCAGCATGCCCGGACCTGATATCTCTCAATCAGGGGAAGGTATTCCATCCGGATCTTCAATCCCTGCACCTCACAGCCTGGTACCTGAGCGGCTAGAGTTCCAGGCTTTGGGTCTTTCTGAGGATGTCTACACCGTGGTGGAGGCATCCAGAAAGGAATCGACCAGGAATGTTATGCCTTCGAATGGAAAAGGTTTTCCATTTGGTGTCAGGGCAAGGGCCTGGACCCTTTGTCCTGTCCAGTGGCTAACATTCTTGACTACCTTTGATCTCTCTCTCCAAAGGGGGTCTACAGTCATCGACCCTTAGAGTGCGCCTGTCAGCCATCTCTGCTTACCAGGTGCAGGCCGGTCAGCTGATGGTGCAGGACACAGTGGTTGGGTGCTTTTTCAAAGGCCTAGATGACATATCCCCTCTGGTGCATGAACCTCCACCTCCGTGGGATCTTCTGCTGGTACTGGCAAAGCTCATGGGCAAGCCATTTGAACCAATGCACAAGTGTGCCTTGTCAAATTTGTCATGGAAGACAGCCTTTCTGGTGGCTATCCTGTCTGCCAGATGGACAGGGGAGCTCCAGGCGCTTTTGGTAGACTCCCCTTATCTGATCTTCCACAGGGACAAGGTTGTCCTATGCCCCACCTGAAATTCCTTCCGAAGGTGGTATCAGAGTTTCACCTAAACCTGGTGTTAACTCTATCGGTTTACTACCCCAGCTACACCTCAGAGGCTGAGTACAGGTTCCATACTTTGGACCTGAGATGTGCTCTCCCCTTTTACAAGGAGAGGACGGCAGAAATTCAGGGAGAGGTTCGCCAGCTGTTTGTCACCTACGCTGAAGCTGCTTCTGGTAGACCTGCGGCAAAGTGGACTATTGCAAGATGGATTACATCATGCATAGGTCTGTCTGATGAGTTGGCGGGCAAGGAGCTTCGGAGAGGGATAAGAGCTCATTCTACCTGCCATACCGCTGCATCATTGGCTGCTTCCAGGGACGTCCCTATCCAGGATATCTGCCAGGCTGCTACCTGTAAGTCAGCAAACACCTCCATTACCCAGTACCACATCGACCTTGAGTCACTCTTGGATGCTGGTTTTGGGGCCTCAATTCTCCAATCTCTGTTCCCTAAGTAGGGGGCTGTGCCTTGCCTCCCTCCTCCCGGAAAACTGCTAGGAGTCTGCCAAGTGTAGATGAACAACATATCCATGATCCTAGAAAAATAGGTTACTCACCTGTAACAGTAGTTCTAGGAGTGGTATATGTTGTTCATCCACACGGACCCACCCGACCTCCCCGGCTGCAGATGCACAACACCTGGCTTCCAGGGGGCTAAGATCTGTTGTCATGGGGCAGAGCCAAGGTTTATACCACCTGGGTGGGTGGGAGGAGCCAGTTTGAAGACGTCCAGCAATATTTAAAGTGCAAAGGGACATGCCAAAGAGTGTGGATGAACAACATATATCACTCCTAGAAGTACTGTTACAAATGAGTAACTTGTTTTTTTTTTCACATTGAAACCCAGCTCCCATGCTTCTGATCACTCTTCAGGTTTTCTCAGGTCTCTGTACATTCTTTCCACCCCCTTTGGAGTGGCCACTCTACTGCAGATTTTGATGTTGTCTGCAAAGAGGCAGACATTCCCTTTCAGCTAATCAGCAATGTCACCTATAAAAGAGACCACTCATTAAAGAGGAGTGGTCTCATTACTGAGCCCTGAGGCACCCCACTAGTCTCTCTCCCCTCATTAGAGTGCATGTTGTTAGCCACCACCCTCTGTCGCTTGTTACCTTCCCTTCTCTAGAATGCACTTTGTTTACTGACACACTATGTCACCCATCCCTTAACCAGTTTCTTACCTAGTTTACCACTGTGACAGGGTTGTGTGAAACCCTGTCCTATTTGTTATGCAGAAAGAGTTGAAGAGTTGAAAAACTAGGATCTGTTCTGTCCTCTCCTTTTCTGTCTCTTGTCTGTCTGGTTGCACAAGCAAGTGTTCTTGTGAGACCTAGGAACTTATCTCTCTTACGGTCTTGTGATTCTCCACCTTTAACTATCTCTCTGCCTTCACTTGCTGTTTCTGTCTTTTCTTGCCCCTTGCATACATGCTGTCATAAAAATATATGTGAATCTTTGAGACACTGGGATCCCTTGGTTTGAAAATGCCCTTGTACAGGTCACTGGTAAGGCCAGCATCTAGAGTATGGAGTTTAGTACTGGTACCCACACCTCAAAAAGGTCATGAACCTGCAGGAGAAGGTCCAGAGGAGGGCTACAAAGATGATAGCAGGTCAGCAGGGTAAGGCATACGAGGAGAGGTTGAGGGCACTGAACATGTACTCCCTGGAGAAGACGGGAGAGAGAGAGAGGGGGGGGGGCATGACTGGGACCTTCAAGTACTTGAAAGGAATAAATAAGGTTGATATGGAGAGTCTCTTTAAGCTGAGTGGCAACCATAACACGACGGGGCACAGTCTTAAGCTGGAAAGTGGGAGGTTTAGGAGGGAGGTCAAGAAGCACTTCTTCACAGAGAGGGTGGTGGACACTTGGAATGCACTGCTGGAAGAGGTCATCTCGTCGAAGACAGTGGGCAGCTTCAAGAGAGGCTGGAATAGCAGAGGGGGGTGGTAAGGATCATGGGTAGAGAGGATAGGAGGAGTGGGGAGGGAGGGCAGGGACATTAGCTCAAGCTGTGGACCCTGCAATAACAGCAGACTTGATAGACGAAATGGCCTTCTACTGGCTTCTTTGTATGTTTGTATAGTTATACTGTTGAAATGATGGCAAAAAGTTATTTGTAATTTCGGGGGTTAACCTGAGATGAAGTTTGAGCTCCACGTAGGCTTGTTTGCAGACTCTTTTGCAGAGCTGTCAGCAGGAGGGCACTCTCTTACAAGGAGTGCACAGCTGGAGTGTGTGATGAGGCTCACCAGCTGTTTGTGACATATGCTGAAGCCGCACCTGGCAGACCAACAGCTAAGCAGATGATGATTGGCAGGTGGATAACATCCTGCGTCACCCTCTGCTGTAGGTTGTCTGACAGGGAGTCGGGTTTATTCCACCAGACATACTGCTGCCTCAGTGGCTGCTTCCAGAGACATCCTTATACAGGAGATCTTTAGGGCTGGTACCTGGAAATCAGTGCAAATTTTCATTTTCCACTTCAACATCGACCGCAAGTCATGTCAGGATGCTGCATTTTGTACTTCGGTTCCCCAGTCTCTGTTTGCCAAGTAGGGATCTGCCAAAGTCTGATAGTGAACTGCATCCATGCTCCTAGAAAGATGGGTTATTTACTTGTAACCGTTGATCTTATCTGTGACAGTCTTCACTATTCATCACTGGTGGGTTCTGGCCAGAGGAGCAGGACCCCGTGGAAGCATATTTTTTTTTCCAAAGGGGGAGGAACCGGTGCCATGGGTGGCACCGCCCTCGAGGCCGACACACTGCATGGCACTCGCGGATTGGCCAGTAACCAACACCGATTCTTCCTCCATCCCAATTCTGCTCCTCCCGCCGTCAAGTGAACACGACCTTGTGAGAAGAGTGCTTTGTTACTGCGACATCACGGCCTAGTCCGTTTGAATCCTTTCTTAGTTCTGCAGGAGCTGTTGCGTTCCTGGCGCTGTCAACACTGGTAAGATCTTTCCTTATTTTTCTTCAGCACAGAGACCTTTTTGCTGTTTTGTTATTGATTTTCCGTCTGATCATGTCATGTCCCGAGGACAGGAAAAATACATCTTCAAAGGCAGGCCAACCCCCGATGCAGCGGTGTCCCTGTGGCCGGCTTTATTGTGTCTCAGACCAGCCTGATCGTTGCCTGACCTGCCTGGGCCCTAACCACGATATGGACCATGGTGATGCCTGTTTTTCCATTGATCGCAGAGTACTGGAACACTGTGCATTTACAGTCGGCCATACGCCGCCAACTTTCAGAGGACAGGCACACACTAGGGATGCCAGATGTATGTCCCTTGACCCCTCCTCCAGGTCCCCTCCTGGTTCTATACAGGCTGCGGAGGAGGGGGCTTCTGCCATTTCTAGCCTCACCACGGTGGAGGCCCCTCTTGCAGTGCTGGAGGCCTGGTCTGATTTCTGTGGGGGTTGGGCCGGAAGCACTGTTCTGGCAACCACCTCCTCGGAGGTGAAGGCTTCCCTGGCGTCGCGGCCTGTGTCTGCCAGGCCTGGCCTGGTGGTTTCCTCAGCGCCACCTGTCAGTGCCGTGCGCGGCGCCATGGATCAGGCTGGCGCCGTGAGCAGTGCTGGGCCGGCTTGCTTTGCCGCTTGTGGTGCTGGGAGCGGGAGAGTTAGGGAGGTCTTCTGGATCCATTCCTCCTTGGGGGATGACGATTCAGAGAAAGATCCGGACTGGCTTCTGGATTCTTTGGAGTCCTCAGACTCTTCCCCCATCCAGTACCTCGGCACCTATCCAACCCCCTTCTACAGAACCAGTGGTTTCTACCGGCGCCAGTGTCAGATCTTCTGGTGCCGGGGGATGGCTGGTGGGGCTTCTGAACTCTGAGGAGGTGAGCCTCCCGTTTTAGGTGTCCAGGCTGGGCCCACTTCTGGACCTGCTAGGACATCTGGAACAGGGGTGAAGGTTCCCTCATCTGCTACCCATCCGGTGTTGGTGGGTGAGGTTGAGCTTCCTTGGTTGGTCCTGAGGAAGAGGTCCCCCTCTGAGTCTGAGGGGTTGAGGGGACAGTGTCAGGAGCAACGTCCTTCCCTGGTAGCCCGCAAGGGTTTGGGTAGGAGCAGCAGCGCTGGTCCTGTCTTCTCCCTTGAGGTCTCCCGGGGGGGAGGGGGGATCTCATCTTTTGAGGCTAGGGGCTGCCCTTCTGGACCCACGTGGCCTTAGTTGCCTCACAGGGGGGAATTCCCTTCAGGGCTCATTCTTGACCATTTCAGAATAATTGAACGGCCGGTGACTGCTTCGACTGATGGATCCTTCCAGAGTGTTAGTTCACCTTTTTCGGTTCCCGAGCCCTGGCTGATGTAGTTCTCTCCCTCAGAGGTGTTTGGCCCCTTTACCTCTGCCTTCCCTTCCCCTTCTCCCGGGCCACTCTCATTCTATTGGGCATCTAAGTTGGGAGCAGTTTAGAGCCATGGCTGCCCATTTCCCTGCCTATGTTAGATCTATGGATGAGGAGGTGTTTCACCACTCACCCCTGTGACAGCCGGACTCTGCTTCCCCAGACTTATCTGCTTCCTCGTCTTCCTCACATGAGGAAGAGGATCCTTCTGTCCACCTATCCTTGGACGCTGATCAGACCTCCTATCAGTGTTTGCTTTCGAGGTTGGTCAACAAGCTCCACATATCGAGATTGGCAAGATGCAGTCCTGAGTGGGTGACACTCGCTTTCTTACATGAGTACAGTGCAAGCAACCTGATGGTACATGCCTGGCTCTCCCCATTTCAGGAGGTATTGTACCCCACTTGGCAGCGTCCATCAGTCCCCTTCCCCAGCCCTGATGGACTGCCGGTGCAGGTGTTGCACACCCCAGGGATCTCCAGGACAACTACCTCACCCCTCTTCGGATGTGACGCTCCTGGACACGCCCTCCGGGCTTAGAAGTTCACGATGCGACTGGCCCCCGGATGTGGACTCCGCAGAGTTCGACTCCTGGGGGAGGAGAGTTTTTTCCTCGGTGTGTCTCTCTCTCTCTCCATTGCAGTGCACCAGGCCCATCATGCTTGCTACAACAGGCACTTATGGTCTTTGCTAGGACAGATCCTAGCATCTGTGCCTGATACGGAGGCAACCAGACAAGCCATTGCCCTCTCCACACATTGCCTGGAGCTTGTGAGGCACCAAACGGGCATCGTATGACTTCAATGAGGTGGCGTCCAGGCTAGAGGGGACAGCAGTCTGTGTCAGGCGGATGGCATCGCTTCGTCTTTCACGGTTGTCACCCGTGGCCTGGTGAAGGGTAATTGCCTCCTCCTTCCGGGAACCCACCTTTTTTCCACGCAGAGTGAGGCGGGAACTTCAGGGGCAACTTTCTTCTCCCAGCCAGAGGGAGACCCTGCCTCACCCTGACCAGAGGTAGTTCTCTCCCTCAATCTCAGATGGTAATGGTGGAAGATTTTTGTTCTGCGTTTCTTCCTGTGACACGTGGCGCTCCACAAGGGTCCATATTAGGACCTTTGCTATTTATTATTTACACCAATAATCTTCCCAGTCAAATAAAATTTTCTAACATTAGGCTTTACGCTGACGACACTGTCCTGGTTTCTGTAGGTTCAGATATTGGTGAGGTTGAGACAAAGTTACAGACAGACTTTAATACATTTCAAGATTGGTTTACTTCATCAAATCTTATTTTGAATACAAGAAAGACTCGGGTAATGCTGTTTGGTAACAATATTCTTAAGAAAAACTCCAAAGAAACTAAATTGCAAGTATATTCTGCAAATGGTAGTCAGTTCAGGTTTCTACTTATAAATATTTGGGAGTATATGGTGATCAGAAGCTTTCTTTTGAGCAACTTACAAATGTACTGACAAAGAAGGTTCATTCCAGGATAGATGCACTTAGAAGAGTAGCTAATTGTTTGAGTATTAAAGATAGCTTGGTTATAGCCATCAACTAATAATCCCTTTGATTGACTATGGGAGTCAAGTTTATTCTAGTGCTAATAAAAAAATATCTAAATAAATTGAAAACATGTTATAATGGCTTAGCCAGATTTGTTTTGAGATGTAAGTATGATACTCATCACTGTACCAGGTATGTAAAGTTAAACTGGACTTCATTAGAATACAGAAGACAAAATAACCGGACTAAATTAGTCAATAAAATATACAGATCTGCTTCTCCTCCAGGCCTAGCAGATCGGCTTATTAGCCTTTCACATCAGTTTAATTTAAGTAAGAAAGGAGCAAGAGATCTGATAGTTCCAAAAAACAGAAATAGGTTTGTAGAAATGACTTTCCAGTACAGGGCAGCTGTGACCTGGAACGAACTTACACCTGAATTTAAAACTCAAGATATAACTATAGCAAAATTTAATACAGCTATGAACCAGGAGAAACATTTCCATTGTTTATGTAATAGATGAATTACTCGCATTCAGAAAATCTTTATTGTATAGCATATTTATTTGTATGTGAAATTTGTGATTGTGTTTTTTGTATGGATAATGGAAACTCTTCTTTTAACTGTTGACATCTAAACAGGCACACCTTGTAAGGAGTGCTCCAGTGGCCCTAATGTTGTTTGAAGTTGGTCTTCCTTCCTGTTTAAATAAACATTTTACTACTGCTGTAACCCCTAGATGGCGCTATCTCAAGGGATACTACCCCTGCCTGTTTGACTATGGACGGGTTGAGGGGCCTAGGTCCTATGGCGGGTGCCTACACCCAGAGATCAGGTTTGTAGTGGTTAGACTAGCTTGGTCACAGCCCTCTGGGACACTGAGACCCCCTTTTATTCCCTCTAGTGGCTCACACAGTACACCGGAGTTACAGCCCCAATACCCCACGTATACGCACTGCTCACTCATATAGATACCTCTTACCCTCGAGACTGATTCTGCAGCACGTCTCTGAGGACCCCCTGTAAAGTAAGGTTAAACAACATACACAGCAAAACACAAAACTGTTTCCATAAGTACCAACACCACAGACAGTATATAGTGTAACAACGACAAATCTGATTTATTTAGGGGACAGTAACAAGGAGGGGGGCAATCAGGTTGATTTGGTTTGGAAATATGTCAGTCACAGTACTGTGCACACACAGAGGGTCTGAAAAGTCACACTCTGGGTACCCAGGTTGGGGGGAGGCTAGCCAGGCCCGTTGCCCGGGATTGGCTGGCAGGTGCAGATGGATAGGGCCCTGTAGAAGAAAATATATGCACAACACCCAATTGTAATCTGGAGCCGGAGGGCTAAGTCCATGAAACAGTGAAACAACAAGAAGTAGGTGACACACTTGTGATTGAAAACAAGCTGCAGGGGAATACCCTGATTTGTACTCACAACACCCAGGCTGAGGATCGGATGGAGAATTTCCCTCTGGATTGCCAGAAGAGCAGGGCATGAGGACAAGGTCCTTGTGACTGGACCCCACTGCAGTTGATAGCAAACGGATATAGTCCGAATTAAGCTGGGGGTTTACGTCCGGCTTCAGCACACAAGTCACTGTACAGGGGATTTGAAATAGCGATTCCCCACAAGCACTACGCACATTTATATGTAAAAGGAAAGTACTATACCAGGCAGGCTGCTTCTTGATCCTGATCGCAATTACTGCAAAATACACGGGAGCACACACAGCAGCTTCAGTTCCTGACAGACCGAGCGCGATTCAGCAGTTTCTCCAGTCTTCTACAGGGTGAGCCTGTTTTCCACACTTCCAGTGCTTCTTTCTCCTCACAACTCGGATTAAGTCCAAACTGGCACTCACAAAGGCTGCAGACCGAAACTCAGGGCCTCACACGTGCGTCCTGCGTGAAACTATTCACCGAAGAAGCACATAGCTCCTTCTCTCTTCACTGCCACAACTGATCTAATCTTTCCAGTCACAGAGCAGGGCATTTCCTTTAGCTCCACACTATTCTGTTGGCTGATTCAGCTGTTACTCACAATAAGACTCCCTCTGTTGGTAGAAAAAGGCACCAAGGTCAAAACTACATTTCCCAGAGTCACTGCCCATACAATCCCCTTGTGGCTGGCTCAAAATTAAGAGTCCAAGTTCTGATTCATCCACAGGCTCCATTTTAGGGAATCCTTAACCCAATTGGCCCAGCACAGCAGTTTAGGTCCAAAATGGAGGGGTAACACACACAGAGTCCCAGCTGCAAGAAAGGCAGGTTAGACGAACTGCATTTTACTTAACACTCTTAACTGGTTTCAGGCAAACAGTTACAGCTTTCATTTACGCTCCCTCTGCGCTTTTAGCGAATGCAGAAATGGAGCGATTTCTCCGCAGCTCAGGCGGGATTCAAGCATTAAATACACAGTCCCCCCATACAAACTAATTAAGTCTGCAAGCAGACAGCTCTTAAAGAAACAGTACTCAGAGGCTCAAATAGCACTCACTTGGAACCACATTTAAACAGCTCAGACGCCGAACACCGCCCAGACTTGGAGCATTCAGGCAAGCTCCTGGAAGACTTTTGGGAACCCCCATTTGCAGGGGGGGTTACACCCTTCCTGGTCTGGAAAACTTGGCGTCCGCGTCAAGTAAGTACCCCCATAAGTTTCAATACAACTATATACATTTACATCAGTATCACATTAGGCTTATACATGTAATAATCAGTCAACATATCACCTTACCAGAAACACATTTCTGAAACTTTTCAGTACATCACTTTGTACACAGTATTACACACACATTGTACCATAACTCAGGTTATTACCTCCTGTACATGAAACCTGAAGAGAGGGGGCCCTTCCCTATCAGGTGCCTTGGGGCTGGATGGGCCGGGGGCACCATACCTAGAGGGCAGCATAATTAACTTGGAGTTAGCACTGATGTTTAGTTTGGGCAATGAGCTTGGGGACACATACACTCCTTTATGGACAACATTGAGAGGCAAGTCCACAGGCCTCCCAAGGGAATCATAACTAAGGTGCACCACAGGCTTTACAGCTCGACCAGTCTTTCTAGGGGGAACTGTTACAGTCTCTGCACTCTGAGTCTCATTTTCAGCATTGTCCTCACTTGTCAGGGGAGTCTCCATTGGGGTAGAGAGGCTAGAATTTGGGGCACTTTCATCTCCAGGAGTTACAATCTCTGAGTCCACAACATTTGGCTCACATGGACAGCTTTTGGACACTGGCAGTGGACCATCAGGGCACTCAAAATACTCTTCTTGTTCTGGTATATTACCAGTCTGTTCCAGTCCATCATTTTCCTCCTCTGAAAGCTCAGACAGTTCAACCATACACAATGATTCCATATCATCTGACTTGATGCTTTGCACTTCACCTTCTGGGAGCATTGGCTCCAGGGACAAAGCTGGGGGCTTAGACAGTCCAGAAGGCCCAGCTTCATCTCCAGGATTGACTAGGGGACTGCCCCGAAACAACTGACTCAGTTCGTAAGAAGGGTAGTATTCAAAGCCACACTCACTTTCCTCTGACATGGACTGACAGTCATGTTCAACTGGGACTTGTGGAGGGGAACACTTTAACTCAGCTTCTGTAGGTGCAGACTTTCTTGATTTTTCTTGCAGCAGCTCTAGTCACTGGTCCAGAGGGGGCATTTTCTGGGGGCTCAGACTCAATTAAGATTTGTCCAATGGGCAGTAAATGATTTCTATGCATTGTTCTAACATCTTTTGAATTATTCTCAGGCCTTATTTTGTACACAGGCAGATCATCTAGTTTGCCCACTACACAGTGAAGGAGATGGTGCCATCTGTCAGCAGTCTTATGTTTGCAATGCAGTCCCAGATTTCTTAGCAATACCCGATCTCCCTCCTGGAGTTCCTGTGCTTTCACCTTTTTATCGTACCTTTCTTTGTTGGCCAGATTTCTTTTGGCAGCCATGGTTTGAGCCAGTTGGTACACATAATTTAGCCGGGCCTTTAACTTTTGCACATACTGCAAATAGTTGTCAGCTTGAACCCCATCAGGAGAGACTCTAAAACACACATCTACCGGCAGTCAGGCTTCTCTTCCAAACATCAGGCGGTAGGGGGAGAGTCCAGTGGCAGCACTTTTGGTGCAGTTGTAGGCATGTACCAGGGTTCTAATTTGTTGGATCCATCTAGGCTTGTCCTTTGGGTGGAGGGTGCCTAGCATATCTAGCAAAGTGCGGTTGAAACGTTCAGGCTATAGGTCCCCTTGGGGGAGGTAAGGGGTGGTTCTGGACTTTCGCACTCCCCACAGAGAAAGCATCTCTTTGATCAGACGACTCTCAAAGTCTCTCCCTTGATCAGAATGGATTCTTTGTGGAGCCCCATAGTGAACAAAAAAGTTTTCTACAAGCACTTTTGCCACAGTGGATGCCTTCTGGCCCTTGGTGGGGAAAGCTTGGGCATATCTCGTAAAATAGTCAGTGACCACCAGCACGTTACTAATAGTTCTTTGATCTGACTCCAAACTCAGAAAATCAATACAGACCAGCTCCATTGGTGCAGTGGTGGTGATGTTAACAAGGGGGGCAGCCCTCTGAGGCAAAGCTTTCCTCTGTAAGCAGCGACTACAAGTTCGAATGTGTTGATCAACATCAGCCCCCATCTTAGGCCAGTAGAATCTGGATCTCACCAAGTCAAGTGTTCTGTCTATACCAAGGTGCCCCGTGTGGTTGTGTAAGGACCTCAGTACTGAGTCTCAAAAGACAGTGGGCAGCACTAGTTGTTGTTTGTCTATTTGTCCCCCTCTGTCTACTGTTTCTCTGTATAACAGTCTATTGATCAGTTTCAACTTAGGACCTTCCGTGTATAACAATGCAGTTCTCAAATCAGTGGAGCATAATTTGGACATATTTTTCCCTGCATAGAGGGCTTCTAAAGCTGATTTGATCATGGGATCTCGGGATTGAGCCCGCTGAATACTGTCATTGTCCAGCTGAGGCAGTGCACCAATGTCTATTGCAGAAAAGTGGCAATAAGCAGCAGGTATGCAATTCTCAGAGGGTCCCAAACAATCCACCATACAGTCCACTGCATCTGTAGACATTTGTTCCTCCTCGTCAAACTTCTGGCAGAGTGCTCGAATATCAGGTTCTGACAGTCTGACCCAGTCATTCAAGGGAACAGGGCTCCAGGAGAGCATCAGCATCTATGTGGTTCAGGCCTGCTCTGTATTCAACAGCATAGTCGTGTGTAGATAATGCAGAAAGCCACCTATGGCCAATGGCATCCAACTTAGCTGAAGTCTGCACATAGGTCAAAGGATTATTGTCAGTTTTTACTAGTATCTTAGCCCCATACAGGTACTCGTGGAACTGGTCAACAATGTCCCACTTCAAAGCTAGGAGCTCTAACTTATGTACAGCATAGTTCTTTTCGGATGGGGCCAGGCTTCTACTGGCAAAGGCCACTGGTCTCGGGCCATTCTCATGCTCTTGGTACAATACAGCCCCCAAGCCTTGCAGGCTAGCATCAATGTGCAAGACATAGGGCTTTGCTGGATCTGCATAGGCAAGGACAGGAGCGTGGGTAAATTGATATATAATCTCATGAAAAGTAGCTTCAAATTCAGGTGTCCATCTGGCTCCAAATACTTCATTAGGACGGAAATGCACTCTCTCAGGCTCAGAAGAAACCGACCTCTTGTATTTTTTGTGGGTAGGAGGGTAACCTTGAGTAAGATTAAGTAAAGGACGAATCACTCTTGAATAGTCCTTGATGAACCGGCGATAGTAACCACAGAATCCCAGGAATCTTTGCAGTTCTTTTAGATTGTGGGGCTGTGGCCAGGTGGTCAAGGCCTCAACTTTACTCGGGTCTGTTTCTATTCCCTCGGTGGATACTATGTGTCCGACATACTTTACAGAGGTTTGGAAGAACTGACATTTATCGATGGATAGTTTAAGGCCAAAGTCTTCTAGTCGGTCCAACACCTTGAACAATCTGCTCTCATGTTCCTCCAGTGAGCTGCCAAACACAATAACATCATCTAGGTATACCAAGCACTCTAACAAGTTCATGTCCCCCACCGCACGCTCCATCAGTCATTGGAAAGTGGCTGGAGCACCTGAAATCCCTTGAGGCATCCTCATGAATTCATAGAAACCAAGCAGACAGATAAAGGCTGTCTTTTCGCGGTCTTCTGGAGCCATCGGGATCTGGTAGTACCCACTGCGAAGATCCAACACTGAGAACCACTTACTACCATTCAGGCAGTCTAAGGCACCCTGAATGCGGGGCATTGTGTACTGATCAGAAATAGTCCACTGGTTCAAGGTGCGATAATCCATGCAGATCCTTTCTGTCCCATTCTTTTTCCTCACTACCACGATAGGTGAAGCATATGGGCTTCTGGATTCTTGTATTACACCAGCAGCAAGCATCTCTTGCAGATGTCGTCTCACATCATCTATGTCAGCAGATGCCAGGTGTCGAGACCTCTCACGAAATAGCCTTTCATCATGCAGCCAGATATGGTGCTCAGCTCCTTGCACGCATCCTACGTCCCATTCCTTTAAAGAAAACACCTGGTCTCTCTGGGCAAGCTTCTCACTGTTCCTCACTTTTCATTCAGCTGGCAACGGGGAGTCACCGAAATCAAACAACTCAGGCGTTACTTTGTCATTCTTCCCTAAACTCTTGCTACTGGGTAGCACTGCAGTGTCTGCACAATGCACATTAGCCAGGGTGCAACCTCTATTTACTTGAATATCTCTGTCAGATACATTATGAACTGGAACCATTACCCTTCTGGCATAAGCATGGGCTCTAGCAGGCAAAATACTAGGCTTGACCAGCAGTCCCTCCGGCAATTTTCCATCGCCTGGTGCATCCAACATTAATAATTTATTCTTGACATCCTTTCTGATATGGACCTCTCCCGGTAACGTACACTGAGCATTTGGCGCCAGGATCAGAGACTCAGGATCCTTTTTCCAGACAACTCCAACCAGTTCCTCTGGTTCCACTTTGTAAGCATCTCTCTGGGCATCGTAGGCCTTCCTGATCAAGGCCAGAATTCTTAGAGCTCTACCAGTCCGGGACCCCTGTTTTTCATAACACAACTGTGCCAGCCGTCCAAACATATGTGCATTAGTTCCAATTAGAAGAGGAACCCCATCATACAGTCCGGTAGGGGGACACACTGAGGCCAGGGTCTCTACTTGTTCAGCCACTCCAGCCACGGAGGTGGGAAAAAGACAGCCAAATTCGGATATATCCAGAGTAGGGGTAGGCCTTCTCACTTAACCCCCAGACATGCAGCCCCTCCAACGGTTGTAAGGGTACATCAGACAAATGCTTCTGATACCAGTCTTGGAACATAATTGTCACTTGGGAGCCACTGTCTAATACAGCTCTTGTAGACACTCCATTCACCTTTACAGTGGTCTCCATGGAGGGACCCACTATTCTGGACCAGTCTGGAGAGACGGGAGCGGGGGCCTGGGCAACTGACCTTGCCACAAAGGGACGTGAGTTACCATTTTTGGGGCCCTCACTGGGATCATTTCGTGCACCTCTTAACCACTGATTTGTTCTCTGAAGCTCTCCTTGTAGCCTATATGCTACTTTGTCTGTGTCTTTTGAGGACTGGCATTCTCCCTTCATGTGCCCATCCTTCCCACAATTATAGCAAAACATACTTTCTGGAGTTTGAGCTGGCTGAGGCATCACTCTGGGAGCCAGGGCAGGGGTACTACTAACTGGAAACCTTGGTGCCATCTCTGTCTGCGGTGTGATACGCATTTGGAGACATCTCGTCAATTTCCCCACTTCCATGGTCAAGACATTGAGTTTTGAGCTGTTGTCAGCAGGAGAAGCATGGGTGGGTACCCCAACCCCCATAGCAGATGCAGTCGGATGAGGGTCAGGGGCCTGTACTTGCAGAAGCGGCCTTCATAAAGAGGATGTTTTTTTTTTTCCCTGAACTCTCTCAGCAGTTGATCCCATGGTGGCACACCCTCATTGGTCCCCACTTCACAAGGACCTTCCGATTATGTGATCACTTGGGCTGCACTCACCCCAGAATTAAAACCCCTCCTCATCTTCAACCTCCCGAAGTTCTTTTATTAAGTCACAATAGTCTGGTGGGTTACCCCTTCTGTATGGGAGCCTTAATTGAAGGAGCTGCAATTTAGAATGCTTTGCATGTTGTAGTAGGTGCTCCAACCTTACACGGTTTAAGTCACTGGTGGCCACCCCACCTTTTTGGTAAGCCTTCTGCAGAGCTCTTTCCAGATGAGTAACATATGCAGAAAAACTTTCCCCTGGCCACTGTTTTTGTACCTTGAAATTTCCAGATCAAGCTCTCCCCTGACTCAATGCTCCCAAAATTGCCTTCAAGTGCAGATAGGTACTTCTGGGCAGATGCATCAGGATTTGTGGACTTCAGAAAATGTAATGGCCTCTAGGTTAGGACCCCTCAGACTTTCTTTGATTCTTTTTTGTTTCTCAGCTTCCACACACTGCCATTCAGGTATCGGGGGGCAACACAATCTATCCAGGTGTCCCAGTCATCCTCCCCTTGGGGGGTGGGGAGGGTACCAGAGAAGATCCTCAACCTTCGGTAAGAGTTGTGACTAATGGCAGGTGCAGAAATAGGAGCCTGCATTGGTTCAGCCACAGAAAGAGGGGCAATAACGGGTGCTGGAGGGGGTGTTTGGGGAGGAACACCTCCAGGTGGCAGAAATAACTTCTTTAAGTCCTCCACAGTTTTCCCTTCCTCCAGCAACAACTTTAGCAGATTTCTCAGATAGTGGGAGGGGCTCATTTCCCCCCAGGTCTTTACTGTCCTTAGTTATCACTCTCCAGGCAGTGAGGGCTCCCTCTGGGGTAATAGTCTGTGGCACTTTGGAGCTATCTATGGGGTTCTTATACTCTACTAGGGCCATAAAAGTGTGAGTGAGCAGATCAGCATGTCGGCCCACCACCATAGGGTTTTGTAAACCTTCCACCTTGGAAAGTACTCCCTGTACAGTGTCCGTATTGATACTCGGGGACGTCCAGGATAAGCATAGCATTTTGGGGGTCGATCTCCTCCCCAGTACACCACTCCACCAATCGGTGCACAGCCACTTCTGTCGAGGTACCCATTTATTTTTCTTAACATGGTTCTTAAATGTGTCCACTAGAGGACACAAAATCCAAGGGTACCACAGCTCATATGGATAAAAAGTGTATCCAACACTGCCATGCTGCATTTCCCCACTGTAACTTCGTGCCCCAATTTGTCATGCACTGCTTCAAGGAAGACCCCTCCTCATGGGGACATTCCTGTAACCCAACAAATGAATAATGGATCGACACGCCTAGAATGTGCAGCATAGTCTTTTTATGTATGTCCCTGATGTGGGCACTGACTCAGTTTTCATTTTGAAGGTCATGTGTACTTCTACGAAGGCAAGGATTACTCCAAAGAACCCAGTGCTTCTGACCAGGCCGCCTTTGATCGGATAGTGGATCTCAAAAAAGCTCTGCTTGAAGAAACTGATGAAAAGGGACGAGCACTGCGAAACAAATCTAACGTAAGATTCCAGTTAAACTTGCTTGCTTTTGAAGTGCTAAAAAAGCACTGGATACTCTGCTACATAGCCCACTCTCCAGATTAATTAAGTAATTAGCCATGATGATGGGATGCGCATTATTATGGGTTAACTGCACGCCTCAGGAAGTGAGGCACAAGGTAACATGGAGTGCCTTATGCACCCAAGAAGTGCCATTTCCCACAGTTATGCATGCCCTGAAGTGCCTATTTGCCATTATAAAATGGTTTCTCTGTTATTTATTTATTTACTTTAAACAGAGAGTGGAGGTTCAGAAAGTTAAGTATTTCAAACAACATGAAGTATTGCTGTATTCAGACATAATGCAGTTAGCCCCAGCACTTGAACTGCCCCAGAGAGGAAAGAGATAACTCTATGCAGAAGCATAGAACGTTGAGCTCGAGCTTGGTTTTCAAACTCTGTCTGTGGTACTTACCAGTGCAACCATCAGATTCTTTACCTCGCCTAACAGTGAAGTCGCTCCGGAGATTTCCTCTGTTCGGTTCGGTAAACAAAAAAAAGGGTTCAGTTTAAACCGCTTATTTTTGTTATTTTCAGATTTTCAGCCTCTGTCTACAGTACAGGTAGTATGTAGATAGGTAGTGACTGTATTTTATTTGCTAAAAAGAGTGGAAATTGTCTTTCTTCGGTTTCTTTCCGGTCGGTCCGGTTTGGAACCGACTTTGTTAAATTTAATTTAATTTAATTTAATTTTTTCTCTTTCTGGGATTAGTGTGGTGTTCCGGTACCGATCGGTACCAAAAGAACCGGACTTTTGCTGGTTCTTTTAAAAAGCCCATGACACGACTTGTAACCGATCGGTTGTTTTATTACCTGGCTTGAAAGCTGCAATAAGGTAATTTGTTAGGTTGGCCATGTCTGAGAAACCCAAGAAGAAAACTGGTCCCACTGGGTTTCAACACTGGACTGAGTGTGGGGAGGCCTTTGCTAAGGCCGCCCCCCCACCTCATCTGTGTTTATTGTCTGGGGTTTGACCACCTCAAGTCAGACTGCCAAATCTGTAAGAACTTTCCTAAAACCGCTCTAGATAAAAGACTGAGTAGGCTGAAGGAAAGGGAGGCTGAGAAGTCCGTAGATCCGGATGGCCAGCCCGGTTCGGTTGCGACCGAACCTGAGGAGGTGCCTACTGACCTAGGCGACACCTCCTCAGGCAAAAGGAGAACCAACCCCTCCGTCAAAGAAAAAGCGCAAGTCTGTCAGTTCGGATCCTGTATCCCACTCTCCAACCGCGGACGAAATATCCAAAGTGATTAGTATTGTCCAATCACTTGGACCGGTTCCGTCTGAACCGATACCACCGGTTTGGCGGTCGGTTCGGTCGGATCCGTCTCCTCCGGATTATGACCCAGATGCTTATTATGAGGAGTGGGAGGGAGATGAAGACTATCCCGGTGATAACGATGATGATGACGATGAAGGGGGTCTGGATGTGCCCATTGAACCAGACATCTCCTCAGACAGGCCCTCAGGTGTCTCTCTTCCCAGGCTCTCTGAGTCCCCTTCACACTTTTTGTTCTACAAAAAGGTGGCACAAACCCTGCAGCTTCCCTTGGTTAAAGCTGCAGAGGAGGATGAAGAGCCTGATTTTGTGGAAATGATGGACATAAAGCTGTCTATCCCTCTTCATAAATCCTTGGAGAAACAGACACACAAAATTTTACAAACCCCTAATTCAATACCTCCCGTGGATAAGAGAATGGACAGGAGGTATTCGTTATCAGGCTCAGCTGTGCATTTCCTTTATAGTCATTGCAGCCATGTTGGGGTAGCGCAGGCAGCAGCCTGTGACAGGGATAACATTCCTTTGGCTTCACACACACACCCCGGATAAGGACTCCAGGAAAGTGGATGCCATGGCCAAAAAACAGTATTTGGCATCCTCTCTGGGACTCAGGCAGGCTACTTATATCGCCTACATAGCCAGGTACCAGAAATCCAGATGGGACATGGTTCTGGAACTGGCTAAACAGGCCTCTCCCCAGCTAGCCAAGGATCTGGTGGCTGCTGATGGAACTGAGGCATCCAAAATGCAATTTCATGCTGCTGTGGACTCCAGTGATGTGGCTTTTAGAGTCATGGCTACATCTGTGTCTCTCAGAAGACATGCTTGGCTCAGATGTACTAGCCTTTCGCAGGATACCCAGGCTAAGGCTATGGATTTCCCTGCAGTAGGTAACTCTCTGTTTGGGGAGCAGACAGAGGCTTACATGAAGAAAATGGATGAATATAGGACCACTTACAGGAGTGCACAGGCCAAGCAAAGGCAGGCAGCAGTCATGGGGCAGGGTCATGCCCTTTCAAAGGCCTTTTTTCCAAGCCCAGGCTTCCTCTCTCTTCCCACAGTTCTTCAGAGGGAGGGGTAGGAGGGGGATGAGCAGGGCTGCTCCCTCCTCCTCTCAGTCTAAGGCTCCTGCCAAACAGACACCCTGATGTGTCAGCCTGGGTCGACTCCCCATTTCCAGTAGGAGGCAGGCTGGCTTACTACTTCCAGGCCTGGAAGTCTGTGACCTCAGACAAGTGGGTCCTGGAAGTCGTAAGCAAGGGACTGGCCCTCAGCTTCAAAAAATGTCCAAAAAGAAGGGCCAAGTCTTTTCCACCTGCATCAGTCTCAGAAACCCTTGCCCTAGAGGCAGAGGTTTCCTGTCTTCTAGCTCTCAGAGCTATAGAGAAAGTTCCTACTCGGCACAAGGGAAAAGGACTGTATTCCAGGTACTTCCTAACCCCAAAGAAAATAGGGGCGTGGCGACCCATCCTAGATCTAAGGTATCTGAACAAACACATTTCAAAGCCCAAATTCAAAATGGTCAAGTCAGCTCTTCAAACTACCCAGGACGTACTCAGCTCCCTGGGTTTTCTCCTCAATCTTCCAAAGTCTGTACTCAAACCAGTGCAACTTCTCACCTTTATAGGCATAGAGTTGGACACTGTACAAGCAAAGGCCTTCCTTCCCCTGGCAAGGGTAAAGGCCCTAGTGGATCTTGCTTCCTCCTTTCGACCTCAGGTCTCCCGCCCAGCAAGACAGTTCCTCCATCCCCTGGGCCACATGGCAGCTTCCACGGCAGTGGTGCAGGGAGCAAGGTTCCAGATGAGGGACATTCAGTTTCATCTGTGGTCTTTTTGGTCTCAGAAGGATTCACTTACCAAACTGATTCCAGTGACTCAGACTCTGGTCCAAGCTCTCCAGTGGTGGCTGGACCAGGACAGCCTCAGACAAGGGGTTCCATTTCTCCCTCAAGTCCCATCAGTAGTTTTAACTATGGATGCTTCTCTCCTAGGGTGGGGATCCCACCTGGGAGCCATGACAGCTGAAGGGCTGTGGTCTCCACAGGAGTCTGTCCTTCATATCAATCTCCTGGAACTCAGGGCAGTTTTCCTAGCTTTGCAGAGCTTCTCGGATTCAGTCAAGGGCAAGGTGGTCCAAGTCAGAACGGAAAACACCACCACAATGTGGTACATCAACAAGCAGGGAGGCACTCGGTCCTTGGCCTTGTGCACAGAAGCCATGTAGCTGTGGTCTCTGGCCTATTCTCTTCAGACTTCTTTGGTAGCAGTTCACCTTCCAGGAGAGGACAATGTACTAGCAGATGCTCTGAGCAGAATTTCACAGGGACACCATGAATGGTCCCTGGATCCTCACGTCCTGAAGCTCATCTTCTCCAGGTGGGGAACTCTGGAGATAGATCTCTTTGCAGCACTGGACAATCATCAGCTTCCTCTGTTTTGTTGCAGACCTCCAGTCCTGGGGACGGTTGCCCAGGATGTTCTCTTTTTGGACTGGAAGGGCAGGTTTCTCTATGCCTTCCTTCCCTTCCCTCTGCTGTTCAGAGTTCTGATCAAGATCAGGACTCAGTCCTGCACAGTGATACTGGTGGCTCCAGATTGGGCCAGACAGCCCTGGTATCCTCTACTGCTGTCCTTGTCAGTGTCACGTCCCCTGTCTCTGCCCAGGACATACAATCTCCTGTCCTCCTCCCAGGGATGGATCTGGTACACCAATCTCCAGTCTCTCCATCTCAAGGCCTGGCTCTTGAAAAGTTAGAATATGCAGCTGTACATCTTTCTCAGGGAGTTTTGGATATTCTGAAGGTCTCTGGGAAATCTTCCACTAGAAAAACTTACAACTCCAAATGGAAAAGGTTCAGTATTTGGTGCTCTCAGGAAGGCATCCTGCCCGATTCTGCAAACATTTCCACAACCTTAGACTATCTAGTTCATCTCAATGATTTAGGCCTTAGGCCTGCCACTCTGAAGGTTCATCTAGCAGCTGTCTCTGCATTTCTTTCATCAGGGAAGGGCTGTTCCCTGGCATCTCATCCTGTTTTCAGAAAGTTTTTCAAAGGTCTGGTTCACATTAACCTTCCCTTTAGTGAGCCCACTCTGCCTTGGGATCTTAATGTCTGCATAGCTCAGCTAATGCAGCCACCCTTTAAACCTCTGGCTTTGGCCGACTTGAAGTACTTGACCTGGAAAACCGTGTTCCTGGTAGCTATTACTTCTGCCAGGCGGATTAGTGAGTTACAGGCTCTGTCAGTGGAACCTGACTTCATCTCCATCCATAGGGACAAAGTAGTCCTCAGAACCAATAGGAGGTTCTTGCCCAAAGTGGTTTCAGATTTTCATCTGAACCAGTCTGTATCTCTCCCTGTGTTTTTCACTGACCATTCTTCTTCAGGTGAAAGAAGGTTACACAGTCTGGATGTTAAGAGGGCCCTTAGCCACTACATCGAGCATACTAAGGCACATAGAAATGACTGTCTTCAATTGTTTTCTCACTTATGGTGAAGTGGGAAAGGGTAAGCCTGCCACTAAGAGAACTATTGCCAGGTGGATTGTTTCTTGTATACAATTTTGTTATGACAAGTTGGGTAGGATGCCCCCTTCAGGCCTGAGGGCTCACTCGACCAGGGGTACAGCTGCTTCTCTAGCTGCAGCCAGAGATATACCTTTGTTAGAGATCTGTAAAGCAGCCACCTGGAAAACAGTACATACTTTCACCAAGCATTACTCCCTGGACATCCAGGCTAGGAGTGATGCTAGGTTTGGGACAGCAGTACTGCAGAGCCTGTTCCCAAAGTAGGTTCTGCATTCCCTCCTCCATAGGGAACTGCTTGGTAGTCTGCATTATGTCTCAATACAGCAAGACTTCATGTTGTTTGAAGAAAAAATTACTCACCATAGTAATGTTGTTTCTTCTAAAGGAGTCTTGCTGTGTTCAGACCTCCCCCCCACCTCCCCTCTCAGAACCTGTTTTTGGGAAGTGGGCTGGCAGGTACAGTGTTGCACCTCAGGGGTGTACCTTGTACCTTCCCTCTTGGGTAGGGTAGATGTTATTCTTCTTAATTTGTTTTCTGGTATTTTACTCAAGTATTGTCACTACCTTTCCTTCTTGGGTTCTCACCTTGAGTCTTTTGGGGCCCAAGAAGAAATATTTTGCCCTTTGGCTATATTTTGAACAATTTCCATACTTTAGTTACTAGTTAGTTAGCGCGTAAGAATCTGACGGTTACTCTGGGAAGTTAAACAGACAGAGGTTTGAAAACCAAGCTCAAGCTCACCATTCTATGCTTCTGCATAGAGTTAACTCTTTCCTCTCTGGGGCAGTTCAAGTGCTGGGGCTAACTGCATTATGTCTGAATACAGCAAGACTCCATTAGAAGAAACAACCTTACTATGGTGAGTAATTTTTTTCCGAACCTGTTTTCTAGGTTGAATAATGCTGATCAAAGACTCACATCTGACCAATCGCAAGTCTTGCATTTTCTCACCCATTTTATAATGAAAGGACAACATATTTTCTTAAAAGATCCCACATCAAAGGTGGACTACCCCCTATTTCAACACTGTGTTCAGAAGTAACATTTTTACCTTCTGGTTTGTGCTTTTTGTCTTTTTGATCGTGCCATTCCCCACCTACCCAACATTTCATACAGGCAGCCACTCTGGCGGCATCCCAGAATTACCCCTTGCTGCTGTCCTCAATGAGGGGTCAGCCATGGGACATTTGGTTATCTCAAACTGTATATCAAAAGTGTTTAAAACTCCAATCTAAAGTTAGCCAGTCTTGCAAACAATACTTACTTTTCAGGGTATTAAACTGACGGCATCTTTGGGAGGGTGGTGGGGTGCACAGGGTGTGGAGCAGCCATGATACTGGACTGGGCTTGGAAGTTTGGTGGTTGCCCAGTATGCTACCAGCCAGCACAGCTTAGGGAGGAGGTTGCGGGGATGAGGAGAAAGCTGGGGAAGGGGGCGGTATGGTTGGGGAAGGGGCTGAAATCTCCTGCAGGGTTGCACCAAGCACTGGGGGTGGGGGTATAGGAAAGGAGTGCAGAGAATACTCAGGGTCACATAGGGACCCTGGCAGAGGGGTCCAGAAAGACACTACCAAGGAAGCAGGCAGGTAACTGGGACCCTCACAAAGGGGGACGGAGGGACAACATTCTCAGGGAAGTAGGCAGATGGCCAGGGCTGGACAGAAGGAAGCAAGGCGGGGAGGTGGATCAGACCTTATACTCAGTAACCGCTTCAATTCTCTTCTTCTGCTCAAGGATGAGGGGGGTGATGTAGCCACGACAGAGGTGGTTAGAGATGGAAAGGTGTGGGAGTGGGAGGCAGGAGGCAGGGGCCAGATAGCAGGAAGAACAGGGGGAGACCTGGAATGCAGGAGAATGGGGGGAGCAGTGAATCAGAGCAGGACGGGCAGGGGGAAGAGGGAGGAAAGCGCAAGGAGAAGGACCAGTTGGGAGGAAAGGTAAAGGAGAAGGACCAGAAGTACAAGGAGGATTCAGTAAAGGGAGCTGAGGGTTTAGGCCAGGGGAGCACGACGAGCAAGGAGGAACTAAATGGAGACAGGAAGGAAGGGAGGATGAGTCAGGCTAGTTTAGCAGATGGGGGAGAAGGACCAGTTGCGAGCAGTGAGGGGGGAATTAGCAAGGTACAGAAGGATACTCAGGAGGAGGAGAGTCATAGGATTGGAGGGGAGGGGGTGGCCATGGTAAATAAGGAGGGGGTGGCATGTGGCACCCAGATAGGGGGAGGAACAAGGAGCCAGCTGGGTGGAGGGGCGTAGAAAGGATGAGGGACATGGAAGGGGGGAATGGAGGAAAAGGAGTGGTCAGAGTGCTCCTGCTGGGGGATTCTATGATCAGGGGTATCAAATGGGATAGGGAGGGAGAAGCCTGGCCAGTTAGAACAAGATGCTTCCCTGGACTAACGGTGCAGGGCTACACTAGGTATATCAGCTGGCAAGGACTGTGGGGTTCCCCAGACATACTGTCCACCTGGGTACAAATGACATTGAGGGAAATAGCGAAGCTAGAGATACAGGCAAGATTCAGGAGCTCGCCAGGGTCTGTCATGACATAGGATGCACAGTTTCCTTCTCAGAAATCCTACCAGTGCCAAGGGCTAGTGGGGAACACAAAAGGAAAATTAGGAGATAAACCAGTGGCTCAGGGAGTGGTGTGAGGCCAGAGGGTAGGGTTGATGGGGATTGGGGAGACCTGGGAGGATAAGGAGCTGTATGCTAGAGATAGACTACATCTCAATTTGAAGGGGAGGGGAATCCTTAAGTTGAAAATAGAGGAGTTCATTGGTGAAAAGTGGGGTTTAAACTTGTGAAGGGGGGTGGGATGGGAGAAAAGGCTGTCAAGGGGGTGCCGATAAAGGAGGGACTCTGTCTCCACCCCCCTGGGGACCAGGAGGATTGCAGGAAAAGGCCAACTGGCAAAGTGCAGACCAGGAGAAAACAGAATCCCCATGGGAACACGAGCAGGGGAAATGGAACTATAGGGAAAGGGTGGAAGGTAGTCCTGCTAAATGCCAGGAGCTTGGGCAATAAAATGCCTGAGCTCCAGGCAATGTTAACTGAGGAGCAGTGGATGTGGCAGCGGTCACTGAGACTTGGGCCACTGCAAGACATGACTGGGACCAGAACCTGGAGGGTTACACTATGTTCAGGAAGGACAGGGGGGAGGGAAGGGGAGGAGGGGTAGCAATGATAGTCAAAAACTGCATTGGCATGGGGGAGTAGAGGAGGCGGAGGGAACCGTGGAGGCAATTTGGGTCACCTTGATAACAAGGGGGGGCAAGAGAGTAAAAATAGGAGTGGTGTATAGACCCCCTGCCCTGGCGGAGGAGCTGGAGGACAGTCTGGTGGCAGATGTTAGGAGACACTGCAGACTGGGCAGAGGAACGGTGGTGGTGTAGGGGGACTTAAACATGCCAGGAACAGACTGGGAGACTATGACATCCTCTGTGACCAGGGAACAGAGGTTGTTGGATGTCTTTCAAGACGCGTTCCTAACTCAGCAGGTGAGGGAACCGACCAGGAGGCACTCGGTACTGGATGTGGTCCTGGCAGACAGTGACCAGATTGGGGGCCTGGAGGTAAGGGACCCATTGGCGGGGAGTGACCATGCCACGGTCTGGTTCTGCCTGGACCTAGGAGGGGTAGAAGGCTGCACAAAGACGGAAGTAACCGACTTCAGGGGGGCGGATTTTAAGGAAATGGGAAGAAGGATCCTTAAGGAGCATTTGGATGGGATTGGGTCAGACATGGACGCTGATAGTAGGTGGGAAATCATCAGGAGAGGGGTGCAGGATGCTACCAGCACCTGTGCAAGAGTAAGACGAAAATGCGGTAGGGCCCAAAACCCTGTTGGTGGACCAGGAAGGTCCAGGAGGTGGTGCGGGAAAGAAAGCAGCCTATAAGAAATTCAAGTGCTCAAGGAGTGAAAGGGATCGAGGAGAATACGAGCTGATGGCTAGAAGGGCCACTAGAGTGGTGAGGGCGGCTAAGGCAAGGAAGGAGCAGAACCTGGCCAGGGAAATTAGGAGAGGGAAAAAGGGGTTCGTTAGATACATTGGGGAAAGACAAAGGGTGAAGGGGCAGATTAGCAGGATTAAATCAGGGGAGAGATGGGCACAAGACCCGGGGGAGCAGGCTGAGGTACTAAATGAGTACTTCACTCAGTTTTCACCAGGGAAAATGGGGATGCTGCATCATCATGGGAGGAGACAGAGATAATGAGGAGTGGGGACCCTTCAGATCGGCAGGTCTGGGGAGGGGGCATCACTGGCAGGTGGGGGAGGCTAAGCAGGGAGAAGAGGTACCAGAAGTGGAAATCACAGCAGAGAGAGTGAGGGAAGCCCTCAGCCCCTTTAAGACGGAGAAAGCACCGGGCCGGATAAATTACATCCTAGAGTGCTGAAGGAACTTGCAGATGTCCCAGGAAACCCTGGCAGAGCTTTTCACCATCTCTCTGAGGACAGGGTGGGTGCCCCAAGACTGGAAGGTGGCGATGTAGTGCCCATCCACAACGGGGATCAAGGAGCTGGTAGGAACTACAGGCCTGTCAGCCTGACATCGTGGTGGGCAAGGTGATGGAGGGCATTGTCAAGAGAGGCTAGGGGACCTGGATAAGTCAGGGTGCCTGGACGATAGACAACATGGATTCATCCCAGGAAATCGTGGTCAGACAAACCTGGTGGAGTTCTATGACTGGGTGACAAGTGCCTTGGACCTGGGTAGACCAGTGGATGTCCTCTTCTAGACTTCAGCAAGGCATTTGACTCTGTTCCTCACATGGGCCTGTTGGATAAGCTAGGAGAAATGGGGTGGAAACCAGATGATCAGATGGATAGGCAATTGGCTCCAGGACCGGACCCAGAGGCCGAGTTGGTGGGATAGTCTCATCCCCAAGGAGGGTCATTAGTGGGGTCCCACAGGGATCAGTCCTTGGGCCCCTTCTGTTCAACGCCTACGTATCTGACATAAGGACAGGAATCAGGAGTGAGATGAGTCTCTTTGCAGATGACTCGAAACTGGGGGCGGTGGTGGATGGGGAGGAGGGGAGGGTGGCCCTGCAGGGGGACCTGGAGGCTCTGGAAAGATGGTCTAGAAAGTGGATGCTGAGGTTCAATGCAGGGAAATGCAAGGTACTCCACCTGGGGGCCAGAAACCCAGGCCAAGTGTACACCCTGGGGAAATACTACAAGTCTCAATGGCTGAGAGGGACCTGGGGGTGGTGGTGGATGTCAAGATGAACAACTCTGAGACTTGTAGGAGGGCAGCAGCCAAGGCCAACAGGATGCTGGGATGCATCACTAGGGGGATCACCTCCAGAAGGAGGGAAGTGATACTCCCGCTGTATAACTTCTTGGTGGGGTCAGCACCTGAGTACTGCGTGCAGTTTGGAGGCCACACTTAAAAGGGACATTAACCTCCTGGAGAGGGTCCAGAGGAGGGCAACCAAAATGATTTGGGGCTTGGGGACAGAGGACCTATGAGGAGAGGCTCAAGAGCTAAATATGTACACATTGGAAGAGAGAGGGACCGGGGGACATGATAGAGGTCTTCAGGCACATGAAGAGGGTAAATAGGGAGGAACAGTCAGGGTGCTTCAAGGAAGGAGGAAGGGGCCACTAGAGGACATGGGTGGAAGCTGGAGGGGAAGATTCAGGGAGAAAGGAGGAGGTGCTACTTCACTGAGAGGTGGTGGAGCCATGGAATGCACTACCTAGGGGGCTGGTGGAGGCAGAGACAGTGGAGGGGGTTCAAGAGGGGGTGGGACAGGTACAGGGGAAGGGTTCCGGAAGCAAAATCCAATGCAGCAAGAATATCCGGAACTGGGAAGGGAGAAGCCAGAGAAGGCGAGGGGGACAGCAAGGTCAGCACCCAGGGTGGGGGCTGACCAAACGAGCAGACACGAAAGACCGTTAGGCCTATTCTGCTGGCATTTTAGTATGTTAGTATATATCATAGGAAAACATTACACATATTGCAGGGTAATGCTAGCCATTTCTGAATTGCATAGCTATGGACTGCTAAACATTTTTGTTTTTTTTTCAGGTTTACCCATTCAGAATAATAAAGCACTTTTCATTTTGCTAATCAGTCTGTGCCATGTGCTATACATTTTCACTGCTGATTAGCAGTTTCTCTCGCAAAGCTGCTGATTAATATATTTCGCTTATTTAATATTCTGCTTTTGTAATGGGAGGTTTACCCAGTCGTTTCTTTGTCACTCCGCTGTGAAGAAATGGTGTGCAATTTTGTTCTGAAATTTTCAGGGTACAAAGGGCTTGCCGTACCAATATGCCTTTTGCTGTCTTCATGAAAATGATGGCTATGAAGGTGCGACCTGGGAGCACAGGGAAGTTAAGTGACTTGCTCAGGGTCACACAGTATGCAAGTGGAAGCTGTGGGATTCAAACCCAGGTCTGGTCTGCTGGATGTCACCAGATTTGCAGCTCAGAGCCTTAAACCACTACGCTATACTGCCTCCCCTCTCAGGCTGCCTGGTGGAGTGCGCATCTAGTGATGTGCACTCCACCAGGCAGTCTGAGTGGAACTGTAGTTGTGGAAGCTGGGGACTGCCAAAGACTGGGAAGTGGGAAAGATGGAGTAGGTGGTTAATAATTGGGTTAAAAAATTACCAGTATTTAAAAAAAAAAAAAAAATAAGGTCAGCGTCTGGTAACTTAGGACCCCCAAACTGTTGGGTTTTAGATTAACTGAGATGCAGTGTGAACAGTGTACTGACTGATCTTCATCAAGGGTATTTTCTCCATTGGGCCACACTTTGGAACTGTAAGTCATCGGCATCAGGACCACTTGGAAATGTCTGTTAGCCAGGGGCAGCCCACGATGACAGGCGACATCGGCACTTACATAATCGTGGATGGCCCCATTGCTCCTCAGATCTCTCTCCTGCTGTCGACTGCTTGTTGGACCTGCATCAATTTTATTATTTTGTATTACTTTAACATATTGACGTTGTCCTTCTATGCCACTGTCAAGAGAAGCTTTATTTAGGTTTTGTGCCTGCGACTACCAGTTCTACAAGGATGACGCTCACACAGTTTGTGTTTGCTGTTTGGGCCTGTCCCACAACAGCAGGGCCTACGAGATCTTCCAGGCTACAAGGAGACGCTGAAAGAAGGCTCTAGAAAGCAGTATCAGTATCAAGGCCATGGAAGTCACCACCAAGGCAACGGACTCCAAGCTGGCTTCTCTTTCTTGTGCAACCACATCCGGGAAGGGAACCCCATGGAACTCATGGATGCTGGTGCCGCCATCATCATCGAGGATAAGGACAAAGACAAGGAAAAGTTGACAAAGTCCTCCTCTTCCAGCCATCACTAGAAGTATGAGGATAAAGCTTCTGCTTCGCCAGTGGTGTCAAGTTCTCCATTGAAGGAGGGTAAGACCTCACCAGCAGCAGGAATTACAGCTCTCTCCCAACCGTTGTCCTCCCTCTCATAGAAACATAGAAGTTGACAGCAGATAAGGACCGCAAGGCCCATCCAGTCTGCCCATTTCTTTTTCTATCTTATAAATGTGCCATCAGCTTTTGCTCTGTCAATGGCCTATCTATTCATACTCATCTGTATTGCTCCCTTATGCCTATCCCATGCCTGTTTGACGCCCTGCACTGTATTCATATCCACCACTAGGCCATTCCGTGCATCTACCACCCTTTCCATGAAAAAGAACTTCCTCACATTACCCCTTAATCAGCCTCCCTCTAATTTCAGCTGTGTCCTCTTGTCTGCTATTTTTCTTATATTGAAACATGTTAGCCTCTTTCACCTTATTAATGCCCTTAAGGTGTTTGAATGTTTCAATCATATCACCTCGCTCCCTCCTTTGCTCTAGGGTACATATTGAGCTCTGTTAATCTGTCCTCATATGTTTTCTGATGCAGTCCCTGCATCATTTTGTGGTTGCCCTTCTCTGGACTGCCTAAATTTGGTTAATGTCCTTGTGAAGGTGTGGCCTCCAGTACTGTACGCAGTACTCCAGATGGGACCTAACTGGTGTCTTATAAAGTGGGATTATTACCTCCCTCTTCAGACTTGTGATACCCCTACTAATACAACCTAACATCCCCCTAGCCTTACCTACTGCTTTAGTGGTCTGCTTGGATGATTTCAGGTCATCGGTGATGATGATGCCCAAGTCTCTTTCTTCCCTTGTGACTGCCAGCAACTCCCTTCCCAGCCTATAGGTGACTTCAGGGTTTCTCTTCCCTATGTGCATGATTTTGCACGTCTTTGCATTAAACCTCAGTTGCCACTCTTCCGACCATTTTGCTAGTTTATCCAGATCTCTTCTCATTCTGCCCACCCCATCTGGATCATCTACTCTGTTGCAGATCTTGGTGTCATCTGCAAACAGACAAACCTTACCCTCCAGTCCATCTGCAATGTCACTGATGAAGATATTGAAGAGGACTGGCCCCAGCACTGATCCCTGAGGTACCCCACTTGTGACTTGCATCTCTTCTGACTGTATACCATTTACCACCATTCTCTGTTTCTAACCCCAGTAATGCTCAGTATATTCTTAACTTTATGCAGTGAGCCTGTAGGGTTGGACTACCCGGAGAGATGGAACACATGCAAATGATGGAACACTTTGCACGTGAGCATCTTTCAAACACTGCCTCTAATAACTGCCTCTGTTCTAACCTCTTCAGATTTTTCTCTCCGCCTGAAAAGTCTGGTCGCTCGGAGCCTCGTACGTCCACTTTCTCCTGCATGAAGAAAACATCAGATACTGTATAAGTATACTTTTTCATTTTCATTTACTGCCTCTACTATTTGTTTGTCTAGATAATCTTATTTACGTTAAAATTGTTGTTTTTCTCGGTTCCTCTCGGTTTGGTATAACCATGGGGGAACCAAGTTAGTTTTATATTAAAATTGGGGTTCTCTGACTAAAGAACCACTTATATTTTCTTTTATTTGACTAAAATTGTTAAAAAAATTTTAAACCAATAAATCTCGGTTATTGAACCGCTATCTCGGTTTCATTTTAAACAAATGGTCCGGTTCCTTCAGTTCCTCTTCGGTTCCTGAAACCGTTTAAAAAAAAAAAAATTTTTTTTTCTTAGTGGTTGCTAAAATTTTCAATATGTCAGAAAAACCCAAAAAGAAAACCGGTAAGCCCGGTTTCAAAAAGTGCACCCATTGTGGAGAGGTCTTTGCAAAGGCAGACAAACACACACTTTGTGTAGTTTGTCTGAGCTTTGACCACTTAAATGAGGAATGTGAAGTATGTAAGACATTCCCTGAGAAAACTGTTGACAAACGCCTTGAAAGGCTAAAGAAGAAAATTCCTAGGGGTCCCAATGGCTCTGACCAGCTGATATCCCAAAACATTGTGGCTGAACCCACACTTTTTTCAGTTCCTGCCTCTAAGACGGGCACAAAGGGAACTGAAAGAGCAATTGAACTGGCTGACTCCCCAGTTCCTGCAAAAAAAGGAAAGAAATTAAAACACACAGAACCCTCGCCCGTCAAATCGGGGACTTCTGTGACTACTTTGCCTGCACCTACAGCCCAAGAGATTGCTCAGGCTTTTAAAATCATTCAGTCCTTACAGGCAGTAGTCCCTCCTCAGCAGCCTCCTGCCTCCCCGGGTCCCCAGGTTGGCAGCAATGTGCATCCGCTTCCTCTTCAAAGTGGGGAAACATTGGACGATTATGATGAGGAGGAGGGACCAATAGAACCAGAAGTGTCCCCTGAACAGGACTTTGGTTCTTCCCCAAGGGTGTCTGGGATTTTTAATCCCATTTCACCTTTGTAAGAAGGATGGCAGATGCCCTTGACATCTCCACCACAGAGCAAATTGAAGATGAGGAGGAGGTGGAGTACTTAGAAATGATGGGGTTAACACCCACAAAGGCTCTCTTTCTCCCTGTCTATAAATTCTTTAAAAAGGATGCTCTAAAGATTTTACAGGCTCCAAATTCCACCCCTCCTATAAACAGGAGGGTGGATAAGAAGTACCAGTTGGAAAGGGAGGGAGCTGACTTCCTCTTCTCCCACCCCGACCACCAGGGGGTTATACAGCAGGCTGCCTGTGACAAGGCTAGGGTCCTTCTGTCCTCATACCCTCCAGACAAGGACTCTAGGAAAATCGAAAGTATGGCCAAAAAAGGGTACCTGTCAGCCTCTTTGGCTATGCATCAGGCTACCTTCCAGGCATATGTTGCCCAGTACCAAAAATCCCTATGGCAGTCAGTCATGGCCATGTCCCAGAAAGCTCCCTCACTCTTGTCAGACGACCTAGCTGAAACTGCCAGGTTTGGGTAGGAGGCAGCTAAGTATCTGTTCCAAATGGCTGCTGACACTAATGATATTGCAGCCAGATGGATGGCAAATACAGTGGCACAGAGGAGGTTTGCTTGGCTTAGGGCCATGAACCTTACTCAGGATATACAACTAAAGGCCCTGGATTTTCCCCTAGAGGGAAATTCTCTCTCTGGGGAGTCAACTGTAGCATATATGAAGAAGGTGGATGAGTATAAAGCCACTTACAGAAGCAACTCTGCTAAAGAGAGAGCTTCTGCATCCACCAGGCCTTGTAGAAGGGGAGGCCGGGACAGGTCCTTTTACACCAGGCCCTTCTTCCAACCTGTGGCATTACCCCAGTACCAGCAGTACCCACAGCAGGGTTACTCTAGGGGCAGGAGCAGAAGGGGCTCGAGTCGAGGGTCTCATACTCAGCTTCAGCCCCAAACCAAACAGACCCCCTGAAACGCAAGCCGCTTTCTCCCCACCTGTAGGGGGCAGACTGTCCCACTTTCTCCAAACTTGACTGAAAATCACCACAGACAAGTGGGTGTTGGAGGTGATGGGACAGGGTCTACCTCTGGGATTCAAGTTCTTTCCCTTTAAAAAATCCAGAGTGTTCAGCTCTCCCTCCCTAGCAGAAAAAGTGCTCTTGGAGGCAGAGGTTCAGAACTTACTGCAGTTAAAAGCAGTGGAACCAGTTCCAAAGTCTCAAAGGGGAAAGAGCTTCTATTCCAGATACTTCCTGACCACAAAGAAAAGTGGGGAGTGGCGGCCTATACTGGATTTAAGAGCTTGAAACAAGTTCTTAAGAAAACCAAAGTTCAGGATGGTAACTTTGACTCTGATACTGCTAACACTTCAGAAAGCAGTCTGTTTGGCATCACTGGGCTTGAAAGACATCTATTTTCACATCCCCATAAAGGAGTCTTACAGAAAATACCTCAGATTCAGGCTCCTTTCAGGTCACTACCAGTTTTCAACCTTGCCTTTTGGCCTTTCTTCGGCCTAAAGGGTATTCACAAAGTGCCTGGCAGCTGTAGTGGCACATTTTCGCAGACAGGGAATAGCTGTTTTCCCATACCTAGACGACTGGTTGGTCATAGGAAAATCTTCTCTACAGGTGCAGCAAGATCGGAAGGTCACTCAGGACCTCCTGGAGTCCCTCGGATTTCTAATCAATCACAAAAAGTCAGTTTTCACTCCTACACAAGTGCTGCAGTTCATAGGAGCAGAAATCAGTACCCTACAGGCTAGAGCATATCTGCCCCTGGAAAGGGTAAAAAACATTCAGATAATAGCAAACTCTTTCAAGCTCCACAATTCAAAAACTGCAAGACAGTTTCTTCAACTATTAGGCTACATGGCTGCATCCACAGGCACAGTCCTGGGTGCAAGGTTTCACATGAGGGACACTCAGTTCCATCTCAGGTCCCACTGGTGCCAAAGAAAAGATTCTTTCTCAAAGTTTATCCCAGTAACAAGGTCACTGCTACAGGCTCTCTTGTGGTGGAAGGAGGAATCTAACTTAAGACAGGGAGTTCCCTTTCAAAAAGAGAATCCTTCAGTGATCCTCATAACAGATGCATCCCTCTTGGGCTGGGGCACCCATATAGGGGATCACACAACTCAGGGCACTTGGTCAGCCTCAGAGTCTCTTCAGCACATAAATCTCTTGGAACTCAGAGCAGTGCTGCTGGCCCTAAAAACCTTTGACCACCTAGTCAAGGGCAAGGTGGTGCAGGTCAGAACAGACAACACCACCACAATGTATTACGTAAACAAGCAGGGAGGCACAAGGTCGGGCCCCCTCTGTTTGGAGGCCATAAGGATGTGGACTCTGGCCTATTCATTAGAAGTGTCTCTGCAAGCAATTCACTTGCCAGGGAAGGACAATACCCTGGCAGATGCCTTGAGTGGAATAAACCAGGCCCATCATGAGTGGACCCTAAACAGGCAGGTGGTCCAAGTTATTTTCAGAAGGTGGGGTACTCCAGAGGTGGACTTCTTCGCATCCCACCAGAACCACCATCTGCCACAGTATTGTTGCAAACCTCCAGATCAGGGAACCTTTCTTCTGGATGCCCTCAGTCTGGACTGGTCAGGGAGGTTCCTCTATGCTTTCCCTCCTTTCCCTCTCATTTACAGAGTGCTGGTCAAGCTCAGATCCCATACAGCATCTCTGATCTTGATAGCTCCAGAGTGGCCGAGGCAGCCATGGTACTCTCTTTTGCTCTCAATGTCTGTTGCGAATCCAATGCATCTTCCTCGGAGGCACAACCTATTGACCTTGAATCAGGGAACCTTATTGTACCCGAACCTCAAGTCTCTCAATCTCAAGGCCTGGCCCTTGAAAACTTAGAATACGCTGATTTAAAACTTTCTGAATCTGTCTTAAGTATTCTAAGAGGTTACAGAAAACCCTCAACTACAAATAATTATTCTTCCAAATGGAAGAGATTTTCTATCTGGTGATCGGGCAAGACTCTGGTTCTAGCCCAAGCTGGCTTATCAGAGGTATTGGAGTATCTCACTCACTTACACTCCCTGGGTCTACAATCCAGTTCTTTGAGGGTCCACCTTGCAGCAGTGCCTGCTTATCTCTCTGCTGGGAAAAAGGTGACATTGGCTTCTAACATTGTTTTCAAAAGGTTCTTTAAGGGCCTGGATCACCTGCACCCTCCTCACAGACCACCGGTCCCAGTTTGGGATCTGAATGTGTGTATAGCTAAGCTGATGGCTGCCCCCTTCGAGCCCATGGCCACAGCTTACCTTAAATATGTCACTTGGAAAACAGTTTTCCTAGTGGCAATGACTTCTGCAAGAAAAATCAGTGAGCTTCGAGCTCTCTGTATTGATCAGGACTGTATCTCTTTTCATAGGTATAAAGTAGTCCTCAGAACAAACAGGAAGGTTCTCCCTAAGGTAGTTTCTGATTTTCATTTAAATCAATCCATTACTCTGCCTGTCTTTTTCACTGAGCATACCACTTCTGGTGAAAGGAGACTGTACAGTTTAGATGTGAAGAGGGCCCTTAGTCATTACATGGCAGCCACTAAGGACCTTAGACAGGATAGAAAGCAATTGTTTCTGACCCATGGGGATGTGGGAAACGGTAATCCAGCCTCAAAGAGATCTATTTCTCATTGGATAGTCCAGTGTATCCAGTTATGTTACACTAGTGCTGGCAGAGAGCCCCCACCAGGTTTAAGGGCTCATTCTACAAGAGGGGACAGCTGCTACTCTAGCAGCAGTCAGGGACGTCCCATTAGTGGATATACAATATGTAAAGCTGCTACCTGGAAAACAGTACACACCTTAACAAAGCACTACAACCTGGATATTTTATCCAGAAGTGATGCTAAGTTTGGCACAGCAGATCTGCAAAGTCTGTTTCCAAAATAAAGCTCTGTGCCCACCTCCAGTGATACTGCTTGGTAGTCTGCATAAAGTTAGGAATATACTGAACATTACTGGGGTTAGAAGAAAAATTACTTACCATAGTAATTGTGTTTCTTCCCAGTGATGCTCAGATATTCTTAACTTCTCTCCCTATCTCCCCTTCCAGAACTTCAGCCTCTGCACTTCACATGCTGGTGCCACTTATCACTTTACACCCTGGGGGGAACATTATCTTCTGCACCTGTACAAGTGGGTGAACAGAGCTCATTGTGTTGTTGTTCTAACTTATTTAAACTTTTTTTTCCTCCAGTTGGAGGATTATTTTTAGTAAAATCCAGATTATTGGGTAACCCCAATTTTAATGATAAGAATTTCTTAGTATTATTACATTATCCTGAGCCATCTTTTCAGGCTTCTTTCTAAAATCTGAAGAGGTTAGAACACATGCAGTTAGTAGAGGCAGTGTTTGAAAGATGCTCACGTGCAAAGAGTTCCATCATTTGCATGTGTTCCATCTCTCCGGGCAGTCTAACCCTACAGGCTCACTGTATAAAGTTAAGAATATCTGAGCATCACTGGGAAGAAGCACAATTACTATGGTAAGTAATTTTTTTCTTTCTGCCCGTCAACCAGTTTGCTACCCAGCTGACCAACTTCTGACCAACCCCGAGCCTATCCCAGCTTATTAATCAATCTTCTATGTGGAACAGTATTGAAAGCTTTGCTGAAGTCATGGTAGGCGACATCAACTGCTCCCCCTTGGTCCACCACTCTGATTACCCAGTCAAAGAAATCTATGAGATTAGTTTGACAGGGCCTTCCTTTTGTAAACCCATGCTGTCTTGGGTCCTGTGCTCCTATGGATTCCAGATGTTGCCCTGTCCTTTCCTTAAGGAGTGCCTTCATAATCTTGCCCACTACTGAGGTAAGACTGACTGGTCTGTAGTTCCCTTCCTCCTCCCTGCTACCACTCTTGTGGAGCGGGATCACATGAGCCCTTCTCCAGTCTTCTGGGACCTCTCCTGTGCTCAGAGACTCACTAAACAGTTCTGATAATGGCTCTGCTAGTTCCACCCTTAGTTCCTTTAGTACCCTGGGATGTATGCCATCAGGTCTCATTGCCTTGTCCACCTGAGCTTCATCGAGGCTCTTGTAGGACCCTTTCTTTTGTGAAGGGACTAGTGCTTCCTCCCTTCCCCTGTGTCCATGGTGCTGAGCTGTGAGCCCTGCCCTACCTTCTCTTCAGTAAATACTGAGCAGAAGTATCTATTTAGAATAGATGCTTTTACATGGTCCTCCTCCTCACATGCCCCTTATCTCCTTTGATCTTAGCAATACCCCCTCTGGACTTTCTCCTTTCACTAATGTATCTATAGAAAGTCTTGTCACCTTCTTTTACTGTCTGTGCTAGTGTTTCCTCGGTTTGAGCCTTTGCCTGCCTTACTGCCTTCCCTGCTTCCCTTAGGGAAGTTTGGTATGCCTCTCTATCTTAATCCTGCTACGTTCCCTTATATTTCCTGAAGGCCAGTCTTTTGGCTCTGACCTTTTCTGCTACTGTTTTTTGAGAACCAAAGTGGTTTTCTTCTTCTTTAGCACTTCCTTTTCTCTCTAATACAGTGGGATGTTGCTTCAAGTATTGCATCCTTAATGCTTGCCCACTTTGCTTGTACCCCCTCACCTATATTTCTTTTTGCCAGGGCTAGCTTAACTGCATTGGCCATCTTATCAAAGTCCGCTCCTCTAAAGTCCCATATGTTTGCCTTGGAATGGGATCATTTAGTTGTAGTGGCCAAACTGAACCATACCATGTTATGGGCACTGGCCCCCAGGTGACCTTCTACCTGGAGATCTGTGATCCTTTCCCTATTAGTCAGGACTAGATCTAGGATAGCCCTGTCTCTTGTGGGTTGTTGTACCAGTTGTTTGAGGCCCTCCTCCTGCAGGGAATCCACCATGTGTCTAGTTCTGGCAGATGTTCCTGCTGGTATTGACCAATCTGTATCTGGCATGTTGAAGTCTCCTTTTATCAGAACCTCCCCTTTAGCTGTCATGTTTCTATGTTTCTCCTGGAAAAAGGAGGTTCCTTTATGCATTTCCTCTTCTTATTCAGAGGATTCTACACAAATGCGAGCAGAGCATACCACCCTAATATTAGTGGCTTCCTTCTGGCCTTACCAGATTCGCTTTCTGCTTCTGCACCATCTGGCGGTGGAGCCTCCTCTTCATCTCGCTTTGTTGGGGCCTGCTGCCATGGGCTTAACAGTCCCTTGTCCATCCGGAACTATGGTTCCTGCATTTGCAAGGCGGACTCCTGAAGATGTAGCCGCTGCCTACCCTGGGGCCCCCCCTCCCAGGTGGGTGGTGTCTTGATTGCAGCTAGAAAGCCTTCTGCAAGATGCATTTATTCCTTGAAATATGATGTGCTTCACTTTTAGTGGACCCATTTGCATGTCCTGTCACTACAGTATTGGACTACCTTTTATTCCTGTCTGACTCCAGCCTCCAGTGTTCGTCCATTGAGGTGCACTTGGCTGACTTTTTGGCATTCCCATGCCCTTATTGATGGGTGTATGGGGGGCACAACTAGACATGTCCTGTATATTTTTTAAGGGTATTCTGCACATGTGTTGCTCGATTCACAAACCAGTTCTGCGTTGTGACCTGAATTGCATACTAGAGAAATCGACTCTTGGTCCGTTTGACCCCGCTGCTTCCTGTGAGATACATTTCCTTTTATGGAAAATGTTGTTTTTGGTCACCATGACTTATGTTCGTAGGACTTCCAAGCTTTGTGCTCTGATGTATGAGCCTCATTTGACTTTCCACATGGACAGGATGTCTTTATGGACCAATCCTCATTTTCTACCTAAGATGGTGTCTGATTTTAGATTGGATCAGACCATACCCCTTCCTTTGTATTATCCAGAGCATGCTAACAAGGGTGAGACATTGAGCCATACACTTGACGTACATAGAACACTGCATTTCTGTCTTGATCTCACTAAGGGCTGCAGAAAGTCCTCTAAGCTTTTTGTTTTCTTTGCCCCTGGGATAGAGCGCCCTATGTCTAAACAGTGCCTGTCCAAATGGCTAGTTAACTGTATTAAATTTTGTTAGGCTTGCTGACTTCCTCTACTCTTCATACTTCCTCTCACCCTTCCAGTCTGTTTTTATATATTTAATTAGTTTTTGTTAACCGGGTAGGTGCACTGGCCATAAAATGACTATTTTCAGGCACGACCTGGGAGAGTACAACATTAGGAGAACAGTTGAACAACAGCAACATGGGTACAATAATGCAAATAGAGGAACAGTACAGCAGTGCTACAAAAATACAATGGGTAGAAACAACAAAAAATAATGGCAAGCATTATACAGATAATGGCAGTAAGATATATAATAAGTGCAGAAACCATGGACCCGACCTGTGGTGAAAGGGTTAATAAGATAGTAAGGTTATATAGAGAAATGTGAGGAATGTTTAAACATAACAAGAAAGACTGACAGAAGGAAGGTCGGGGTGGTAATTGGCAAAACAACAGTGGATGGTCAGCAACAAGGTTCGAGAAGGAAGAGAGCTAGTAGTCAAGAAGTTATTTACAAAGAGCAGGAAAAATATGGGGAGGGGAAGAGGAGACAGTCTTGGAGCTGGATTAGAACAGGGGTGACATTACTGGTAAGTCTCAGGAGCTTCAGGTTGGGTCAAAGCATGTACAAGCATCAGCTAAGGATAGATAACGATGATATTCACTTTTGAATCCAAAGTGAGACAGCCGGAGGTTGAGTGGAAGAGCGTTCCATAGCCTGGGAGCAGAGAGTTGGAAGGCCGCTGTGCCTTTAGTCATCCGACATCTCGGAACATAGAGCAAGGATTTGTCAGCTGATTGCAGGCCATGGGAGGATGGTTGAGGGACCAGCAACGCTGCCAGCTGGGATGGTCTTTTTTCCCGGATAATTGAGTCCATTAGTGATCCAAGGTAGTATTGTCTACTGGCAGAGGGTGAGAGCCAATTCAGATCCTTATAAAGAAGGCAGTGATGTTTGAGTCGAGTCGACGAAGAGGCAAATCGGCATATATTGTTATAAGTTACGTCCTTTTTAGTAGGGAGGTTTTATGGGCAGAGGTAAGAATAGAGGCACCATAAGTAACGGTTGGGAGCAGAATACCTTGGGCAGTTGCTAATTTGGCCGAGGGTGTAAGCATGTAGCTCATTTTGTAAGGTACTCCTAGTTTCGAGTTTACAGCTTTGCACAAGGACTGAATGTGAAGATTAAAATCCAGGGACTGGTCCTGGAGGATCCCAAGGTACTTGAAGGAAGTAACATTTTCAAGTGGAAATCCTCCTGGGTGAAGAACTTCCAACAAACTAGAACAGGCCTTAATCTTTGGTGCAGAACCTAGGAGCATGGCTTTCATTTTCTTTTCATTTAGTACAAGCTTGCGGTCTAGTAGCCAGTCTAAGACCTTATTGAAGTCTGAAGTAAGTGATGTGTTTATGCAGGCAATACTAGAAGAACTAGTGTAGATGATCAGGTCATCAGCGTAGAGAATAGCTGAGCAGGATTCCAGGACCTCAGCTGTATTGTTGATAAAAATTGAGAACAGAAGGGGCCCAAGGATAGAGCCCTGGGGACCCCAAGGTTGATAGTGAGGCGTGTTGGACAGGGAGGAGTTAAATTTGACAGCTTGCGACCTGTTTGACAGGTAGCTACAGAACCAGTCCACAACAGGGGTAGAGAAATGGAATTATGGAGAGTGGAGAGAAGCAGGAGATAGTCTACAAGGTCAAAAGCCTTAATGAGGTCAATGAAGATGGCACCTGTGAGTCTTCCACAGTCCATGTTGGACAGAATATCAGTAATCAGTTGAAGAAGAGCCGTGGTGGTGCTATGACCTTTTTTGAAACCATGCTGAGTGAGAGGAGATTGTAGCGTGTAAGGTAGTCAGTGGTCTGTGATGCAACTATTTTCTCTAGGATCTTGTTAAGGACAGAGAGAACTGCTATAGATCTGTAATTGGCCATGTCCTGTGGGTCACCTTTTTTAAAGACAGGCGTTACTCTTGCAGATTTCCATAGGTCTGGCACAGTGCTATGGATAAGGGATAAAGTGTAGATTCTGGCAATGAGTGGAGCAACCAGCTTAAGAAGACGAGGTTCCAGTGAGTCAGAACCAAAGTTGGTATTGGCAGATATGGATCTCCGTAATTTCAGAACGTCTACTCTTGATATAGCCTTGAAATAGAATGGTGGCGCTGGAGGAGCATCATATGATAGGGCAGTATGGTTGTCTGATGGTAGTGTGGTAGGTAGGTAGATTGGAGTGCGATCCACTAGGTTGTAAAGCCAAGGTATAGTATGAAAGATCAGAGAAAAGATTGTTAAAACTGTTTGAGATGGCCCTGGGATCATTACAGTGTGCCCCGTTTCTGATCATTTCATCAGGAGTGACCGACTGCAAGGTACCGAGAAATGTTTTGACATGGGCCCAGAATTTCTCGGGTCGCAGGCTGAGTTTTGTAGAAGGTCCTTGCAGTATTTGCTTTTAGCAACTCTAACTTGTCTCTTACATCTGTTCCTTAGTTCACGATAGACAATAAGATCTGACTGTAGGCCAGTTTGTTTGTAGCAAATCCAAAGCTTGTCCCTCTGGCGCAGATTAGCAAGGAGGTCTTTATGCAGCCACCTCATCTGTTTTCCTCTGACCCTCCTAGTAGTCTTGGGGGGCATGTTTATATTGAATGGTAAGAAATTAATTTATGAATATCTGTAGAGCAACCTCCACATCCTTTGTTTGATAGATACCTGCCCAGTCGATATTGGAGACATCATAGAGAAATGCATCCTGGTCAGTATGAGCTAGATTTGTAAACGTGATTAGTCTTGATTGAGGAGATGGAGGTGCAACCATAAATAGGATACAAAAAGTGGGTGAGTGGTCTGTTAGTGCATCTGCAAGGATTCCTGCTTTTGACACATGTTCCATACAGTTAACCATCACCCAGTCTAGGAGTGTACCTGTTTGGTGGGATGACATGGCTCTAGTTGCTTCAGAGATCAACTGGTGAAAATTATAACTAAGCGTGAGTGATTGCAAGGATATTTGAGCTGACCCTAACCAACTGAGGTTAAGATCACCTAGGATGACAGCCTCATTATGATTTACAGTCTGGGAGGTGATGTCAAGGGAGTTCTTGAGACCTACTATTCCCCAGCAGGGGATTATAAGCACAGATAATATGAAGCTTCTTTCCCCCAATACAATAGTTGCCTGTATGAATTCACACACTGCGGGAGAGGCAGATGCGGGACAATAGAGATGTTGAGGTAGTTTTTGAAGAATAGGGCAACTCCACCTCACGCTTGGATGAGGATCTATCCAGCCGGAACAGGGAATAGTTAGGCAAGGAGCATACGTCATCAAGTATTCCGGGTTTTAGCCAAGTTTCTGTGAGACAGAGTACATCAGGATTGTAGAGTTTCACCCAGGCCTCGAGTTCCACATGGTGACAGGTAAGACTTCTGATACTGATATGGGCAATTAATAATCCTTTCTTGTACATGCCAGATAACTCATTTGGGGAAAAGAAACAGGTAGGTGGACCTGGATTTAGTTTGACATCCCCAGATAGCAGAATAATGATCATGGCTAGGAACCAAAGCCTTGCAGGTGGCAGGTTAGGGTGAAAGCACATCTCCATGGCAGCTTCCTCCTGGTATGTAGAGGGTAATAGATGCTGTCTCTAACAAGGAAGATAGGATTAGGTTGCAGATCAGGCTTTCTCTCTGCAATCAAGTTAGAGAAAATATAGTTGCGGTAAGCCTCTGAGGAGTCTTTTGCCATTTGGTTACATGGGAGAGCCCATGTGGCAGTGTCCAGGCTGAGTAAAAGGATGAATGACAAGAGTGCCCATAGCAGACTATACTTCGCCATAGTGTTACTATTTGACTTGGGTAGGAAGGCTAGTGGTATACTGAGACAGAGGATTAGCTCTTAGGGATAAAGAGATAGTGTATGTAAAATTAAGACTGCCAAGGGTGACCGTGTTCCACTGTTTTAACCCTTGGCCGAAATTAGAGATAGAGCAAAAACAACGAAGTGTTTCCTGCTAGCGTAGCAATTATTTAGAAGAAGTGGATCAGAGAAGCAGAAAGTAAAGCCCCACAAAGGTTAATTAGGAAAGCAGACCAGCCGGAGGCTCTACTTGTGGTAAAGATTACAGTGAGGAAATGAAGGCCTATTCAAGATATGTTAGATGCCACCCCTAGTGGCGGAATTTTATAAGGAACCAATGGGAGACTAGACAGATAGCAGTAGTGTTTGGCGAGAGTCAGTGCAAAGCAGAGGGCACTGAAGCCCAGAGACTGATAATCTGACAGAGAAAAGGTAGGGCCAAACAGTGGCTGAGCAGAGAGCAGCAGTCCAGTTAGAGGAGGGTGGCAGCAGGTGGCTGCCTATCAAACCCGCAAGTGCTAGCCCGGACACTTAACTGGATTTGAAGGTGTCCTGTTCGTCAGGAGGATAGCACCATTCCACCGTCTCCTCCCTGCTACGTGTCACAGACTCCATCCTCACTGGGCTGGATCAGAGGCACATCACAGTGACCATTTTCATTGAACTGGCCAAAGCCTTTGATTTGGTGGCTCATCCACTCCTCCTCCTGGACAATGGACAAGCTGAACTCTTCCGGCTTGTCAGTACCTGCTGTTGACTGGTTCCTATCCTACCTCTCGGGCCATCAGCAGTCAGTACGGTTAGGTGGCATCCTGTTATCGCCCCTACCAGTCCAGGCTGGGATCCCACAGGGCTCCATCCTGGTTCCAGTCCTCTTCTCTGTCTGTGCCAACTCACATATTCATATGTATGCAGAGGACACAGTTTCTCTACAATTCAGGACCCTTGACTGCGGCAGTGGAAGTCTCGCTTCAGCAAGATTTCCACAATGTCCGGCACCGGTTCCAGTCCGACCAACTATAAGTCAACACTTAAAAAAAAAAAAATAGTGTCCATGACCTTTGGCACCAGTCAGAAGCTGGCCAGGCTCGCCCCCTCCTTGCCTTCTGTACCCTGGGTGGCACTCCTCTTAAAGTGGTTCCCTACTTCAAGTATCTCGGTGCGTGGCTTGATAATAGGCGTGACTTTTCTGCCCACATCAGTGCCGTCCATGCCAAGCTCTGGCTCAAGCTTGGAGCTTTCCACCATAACAGAGACTACCTGTCCCTGCAGGTCCACCAGGAGTTGGTTACCTAAATGGTGTTCCTGGTCTTCGATTACGTGGATGTGGACTACGGTACTGCCCCTGCTCTTCCCTTGTGAGACTTGACAGCCTCTGTAATGCCTTCTGTCACTTTGCTACCAACTCCTCCCCCGCCCCAGTACTCATCATTGCTTCCTGTACTCCTCCCTGTCCCTGGCCATCCTCCCCTACCATCATGTCGTCAGTTCCACTGTGCCTATTTAATCTGCAAGTACTGGTTTGGGTATCTACCATCTTGTCTAGCCACTCTTCTCTCACCCATTCCCTCTACCTCATACTCCTTTCGCTCTAGGGATTCTTGCACCTTCTCCCTCCCTCACCCTCCCTCCCCTCGTGGGCAGTCAGCCTTCTCCTATCACCATCCCTCCCTCTGGAACCAGCTCTCACTCTCTGTCTGTCTCACCCTCCTCTGTTTCCATTAGTCACCAACTAAAGCTCCTGTGCTCCATCTCCTGTCAGGCCTGTACCTGACCTGCCCCTGATGACCTTTTCACCTCCGCCATGACCCCCTCTGGAGTCAGTTCATGTCAGTACAAATGCTGCACTTATTTGTAATAACCTGCTTTTGTTTAGTTTAGTTTAGTTTATTAGTCTAGGAATTAATACCTTTGAGCCAGGGCTCTTTTACAAAGGTTCCACGTCACAAAGAACATTTAACAAAGCACGGTACACATTACAGGTAAAACCAGACAGGAAAGTTACATCATAAATTTGCTATTAACAGTTTAAGGCAGTAACGTTTTTAAGTTTCATAGAAAAACAAGCTATAACAGGTTCAAGCAAGTAGGCAATTTTGAGGTTAAGGAAACTTCCAGGGAGAGGGTGATCATTAGGCGCCAAAAGGAGGCTAGAGAGGAGGGAAAGGAGGTGAGCGGGAGAGTAAGTGAGAGAGTAAGTAATCATTTTAATTGGGTATTGGTGCTGCTCATGGAATTGTTCGCCATTTATTGCTGTTTGCACTTGCATCTTGCTGAATTGTTCACTGTTTGCACATTATCTTTGGAATGTTTCTCCACTGCTGTTTTTGATTTATTGCATATCCTTTCCCTTTTACCATAGGTCACACCTGGAAATGAGCCATGGCTCAGTGTGTCTTCCCAGTTACCAACTTGCAAATAAATTGTTATGGGAAGTACAGTAAGGAACTTCCTGGTGCTGTGTGCGGCCACTCTTCACATGGTATGGCCACTTCCATTGCTTGCTTTCAGAATGTTTCTGCAGCTGACATATGTGTTGCTGCCACACGGCGCACTGGGCATACTTTCACTAAGCACTAAAATCTAGACATCGTCTCTCGTAGGTGTGCTGGCTTTAGTCTTGTGATGTTGCAAGGCCTTCTGTCCTGATTGCATATCAGACTTTGCCATCCTCCCTTTGTACCTTGTGTACTGCTTAGGAATCATTCCAGATGTGTGGCCCAATGGAGGAGATATTCTCAATGAAAATAGAAGTTACTTACCATCAGGGTTCGAAATAACCAGTGGTCTGCCTGTCTCAGACAGCAAGTTTTTCTGTCAGACAGCCATTTTGTGTTCTGGGCCTGTCCCTGGTACAGGCAGTTTTGTTCTTTAACATTGCTGGGCATTAGGACTCAACCACTAACTTGGAGCTGACAGAGAGGGAGGAGGGAATGTGATGACGGGGCCCAGGACGTCAGAATGCACCTCTGCCCGCCCTGCCCATCCCAGCTGCTATCTCCCAGTCTTGTGACTACAGATTAACTATGTCACCTGACTCTGCTTGGAGACAGTAGGGAGCTGCAGACAGGAAGAATCATCTGTCAATCGAGCAGACACTCAAACGCACATGTGCTGATCATCGTCGCATGTACGCAGTTGACATGTCCTCGTTCTCTTTATTGCATTTCTTAACACATTTTTGACAGGACGCATTGGAGGAGAGCACATTGTGCCGAGTGCTGCCTGCAGGGAGCTCAGCTGAAACAAGCCATCGTCTTTGACTCGCTGTCAATTGACAGTTTTACTTTTACACTAAAATAGAAAAAAAAGCCCTTTTCAGGGCTCTAGGGGAGAAAAACTTTAAAAAGCATAATTAGGTACAATTCTGTCTACATTTCATTTATATTTTATACATTTCTCCTCTCCATTATTTATTACTAAGGAAATGTGAATGAAAATATGATCTGTATCCCTTAGAGTTTCTTTAGAGTCTATCTGCCCCTATAGCTGACTCCCTACTTCAAGTCATAATGCTCTGTTGTGACATCACAGTCTGTTGCCGTAGGATTAACTGTGATGTCGCAAGCAGTGCTCTGTGACTTCAGGTAGGGAGAAAACCGTAGAAATAGATAAACTCTTCAGGAACAAAGATCCTGTTTTCATACAGATGACCTCAGTAATAAATAACGAGGAGGAGGAGGAATACAGCACTAATGGGAAATACAAACTGGATGGTGTCTGAATATTAGATTTTGTTACAGATGTCCTGATCGTGTCACAAGCTCTTTAAAAAAAAAAAGGCAAGCAGGGCTGCAGTGTCCCAGTGAGGGGGAGGGGACGGGAGAGAGACAGCCAGGCAAGGCAAGGAGTGCTGCTGAAAAACAGCACTTTTCAAGGCTTTGGGGGACAGAAGGCTAATAAAACAATGAAAGAAAAAAAACAGAGAAAAGGTGAGGGAAAGGTAAAAAAGGCAGAGAGGATTGCAGTGTCACAGCAAGGGGAGAGAGATAGCCAGGCAAGGAGTGCTGTGCTGCTACCCTTTTCAGGGCTCTGGGGGGGGCAGAAAGCTCATTCTAAACAAGCATTTGTCAATGCCGAATGTTTGCTTGCTGGTATTAGCATTGGAAGTGCAGGAGTTCGACAGCTGTAGAATGGGAATGGCAGTGAAGTACTGAACTCACGCCAACCTCACCTCCACCCTGCAGAGATGAACAGGCATTAGGGTGTGCTTTTGGGTAGTCACCAGTAACGCTTACGCCATTTCACCTCACCCTATCCTGCAGATGCTGACAAGTGTTGAGGTGTGCGTTGAGGTGTTCAGCTTTACAGTCACTCCATTCCATAAGGACATACGCTGAAATGGGTGCAGTATAGGAGAATGGGGTGAACTCTGGGGCCGAAGAGTCCAAGATACACCTCGATGCCTGTCACTGGCTGCAGGGTGGGGGTGGAATAGCGTGAGCATTACAGCTGGCAAGCCAAAGGCACACCCCTGACACCTGTCAGTCTGTACGGGGTAGGACGTTATGGTTAGAAACCCTAATGCCTCGGGCGTTTGTTGGTATTTGCACTACAGATTTTCAGTATGGCCTTTTTGTGACCCACACCTCATGAAAGCATTTGGGACCTCTGCTCATGAACAGTGGCACTGTGATTTTGTTAATCTGACCCGTGCTTTGATTTCCCACAATGACGGTGCCATTCTGCGCCAGATGTGCAAAAACACAGTTCAGGCAGGATGTGAAGAATGACAGCTGTACTGTTCTTAGGGAGGTGTGAAGAAATGGCAATGTTGAAAATCTGAAGTGAAAATATTAAAAATTCTCGAACTTATGAGTGTACATGGAAACTGCGCAACACACACTCGTAACACAGTCATTTCATGGAATTATTTCACCAGATTTTCAACATAGGCATTTTGTGACCTCTGCTCATGAACAATGTCACTATGATTTTCTTAATCTGTCCTGAACGTTGATTTCCCACAGCGACCACGCCATTGTGCGCCAGATGTGTGAAAACACATTTCGGGCAGGATGGGAAAAATGACAGCTATACTGTTCATAAGGAAGTGTGCAAACATGACAACATTGAAAATCTTGAGTGAAAATATTACAAATTCTCGAAGTTATGAGTGTGTGTGGAAACTGCACAATGTACGCTCGTAACATAGTAATTTTGTGGACTTTTGTCACCAAATTTTCAACATAGGCATTTTGGGACCTCCAATGATGAACAGTGTCACTGTCATTTTCTTAATCTGTGCCGAACACTGATTTTCCACAGCGACAGTGCTATTGTGTGCTGGATGTGCGAAAACACATTTTGACCAGGATGGAAAAAATGACAGCTGTACTGTTCATGAAAAGGAGGTGTGAAAAAATGCCAATGTTGACGATCTAGAGTGGAAATATTACAGATTCTCAAAGTTACCAGTGTGCGTGGAAACTGCGCAATGCACGCTCGTAACAGTGCTTTTTTGGAATTTTTTCACCAAATTTGCAACATGGGCTTTTTGGGAGCCCACCTAATGAACCGTGACAATGTCATTTCGTTAATCTGTATCGAAAGGTGATTCCGCGCAATGACTGCAAAATCACCTTTCAGGACCAAATAACCAGATGACAGTGACTGAATTCATGGGGTGGGGTCCCAAGAACCCCATGTTGAAAATGTGGTGCCAAAATTTGCAAAAATGGCCGCGACATCCACCTAAGTTGAAAAAAACCCATTTATGCCATTATACAGCTTACTGGCATTTGTTCAGTTCGCGGTCAGCTTTGAAGAGTGGAGACGTATTCCTGCTCCACTGAACATCATGGTGCCGGGCTCTGGAGGTAAGTATGGGGTGAGAAGATGTGTGGGGAGGTGGGGTGTGAAGAGGGTGGTTGCAGATTGGGGAAGGGGGCAACGGACACGACGAGGGATGGTTTTCTGTTTTCACAGGTTTAAAAAAAAGTCATGAGGCAGTTTTTCTACTTTCAGGGACAATGGGCACACTGGGGTGGGCTTCCAGTGTGCCACCTGGGTGTTGTTTGGGGGAGGCTGGAGCCGACGGGATTAGCCACCCGTCAGCACATGCAATATGTTTTGGGCGCATGAGCCAGGGGATTAGTACCCCTTTGGCACACAGTGAATGGGGAGACATTATGTGATGGAACTGGGCCCCTGCCGGCAAACTAACTGGGAGGGGGCAGCCGACAGGGAATGGGCACCCCCGTCGGCTTTCGTGGGGACTGTGAGAGGCAGACGGCGACAGCCACCGCCATGTTTATTGAAATGTGACACCAGACAAAGCAAGCTGCTATTTGCTGCTGCAGTCAGATACTGCCCCAGCATCAGACTGTTCAGGAAAAACAGCTGATTCTCCAATGATGGGGTGCTCCCTGATTGCAGTGGTGAATTTCTTTCAGGTTGATGGCATGCTTCAAAACTGCTGTCATCTACTGCATGCTCCTCCTTTGGTGCCACAGAGACCAGCCCCAAAAAGCACTACCGGCATTGGCCACTACAGTGCCGCACCTCCACAACCCGCTACTCCAGCAAGCTGCCACTAAATGTTTCTTGCACATGCGCACAAGCAAACATAAAAAAAGAAGGAAAAGAGAAGTGGTGAAGGAAAGGTAAGAAAGGCAGACAGGGCTGCAGTGTTCCAGCAAGGGGGAGGGGAGAGAAACAGCCAGTTAGGCAAGACAAGGAGTGTTATGCTACTGTAAGTCCTTTCAGCTCTGGGAGACGGAAAACAGCAGAAAAGGCAAAGTTTCTTAAGAAAAAGAAAGAAAAAGGAGAAATATTCATTCCTGATTCTTGGCTTGTGTCGAGGGGCTAAGAAAGAATTAAAATCCATCCCTAGTGTACACTTCTTGTCTCTGCCCTAGCATTTGATAAGGAGGAAGGGGGCCACCACTGACTCACTGTTCTGTACTAAAGCAGGAAAAAGTATTTCATGATCAGTGGTCACAGTTACTTTCAGCATTAAGCAGAAGAAAATATCTCCCGGTCTTCTGTTTTAAGCAAGAAAAAAAATACCTTAGTCATGGTGATGAATCACATTTGTGAAATTTCCTTGTTAAGCTTTGGTTTTCCAAAAATTATTGAAAAACCTCCAAAAGAAGGGGACAGGGTTCTAGGAGGAGAAAGTCCTGCTGCCTGTACTCCACTGGTACCGCCACAATTAGAAAATAACCCTGAAATTGATGCTGCGCCTACAACTGTGCCAGGTGGCACTGCCACTGCACCTGGTGGTAGCAGTGGGAGTAGAAAAAAAGGAAAGGGGGTTTCTAGAAGAGTTGGAAGAAACATAAGGAGTGGCTAGAATATGAGCCTGATCTGGGCATGACTTGCTCATATTGTAAAAGATACCAACACTTTTATGAGTGGGGGTAAAAGCATGAGGCTAGAAAATGTAAGCGTTCATGAACTCTCCAAACTTCATAAGTCATCCACAGACAAAAATACTGGTCCTTGTTCACAAAGGATGGACACAAGCTGCGACAATGGCAGCTTGTGCCAACCAACCCTACGACCAGGAGCCTGTGCCTGATTCAGTATTGGACAGGGTCCCGGAGTCTGCGGCGTGTGGCATCTGTCCAAGGAAGGACGCAGCCCCAAGAATGCCGCAGGACAGGCGGGTGGTAGAGTCACCAGCTGAAGGAAAATTAGCATGTGTCCATGCCCCCCATGCCCACAGATCCGACAGTGCCAACAGCCCAGTGTGGGCAGTCGCACCCCCCCCAATCCCAATGGTGCACCTCGTGCCCATCGGGCGCTAAGTAACCTGCAGCTCCCACAGTGCCGAACCCTCTTCCTCACTGTGGCAACGGGCATCACCTGATAACTCCCTGGCAGTTCAGTGCCCCCCCACCCAAGAGTGCCAGCCCACCCAGCTTGCCACACACACCAGCGGGCGAGTTGACGACTGGCACAGCCCACCTCTCACCACCATGGTCCACCGCCGACTGAGCATTGCTGAGAGCGCGTACAGTAAGTATACGCACTCTGAATGACAGCAGCTATTGGGTGTTATGAGTGCTCATTGGGGCATGTAGGTGTGCACTGTCGGGATTGGGGGTGCAATTGCCCACACTGGGCTGTTGGCACTGTTGGATCTGTGGGCATGGGGGGGTGTTGGATGACTGGGGACAGGGCTGCTAGGGGGGCTGTAATCTACGAGGACTCTCTGGTGCTGTGGTGGCGGCACAGTGCCAGCCACCAGTGGATGGCAAAGACCACTTACGCCAGCTTTTATCTGGCATAACTGGTCTTGGACAGATGTCCAAAGGTGGTTGTCGCTGGATCCCAGTTCAGGTACTTAGCAGCTACCCTACCTGAATTGGGTGCAAATACTGCCATAAACCCCCTTATACCATGTCGTAAGGGAGTTTATGGCGCATAATTCCACTTGGACATATACACAAATGCTCGCAGTCTGGGAAACAAGATCCCAGACCTGCAGGCAATAATGACAGAGGCTAAACTGGACATAGTAGCCATTAGCGAGACATGGTTTACCAGTAACCACACTTGGGAGACTTCAGTACCTGGCTAGAAACGTAGAAACATAGAATTTGACGGCAGATAAGGACCGCTTGGCCCACCCAGTCTGCCCATTTCCCTACCTAAGGGATAAGCTGCAGATCCTAGTTAACCAGCAGCCTACTTCTTTCTGCCCCCACCCCCTAGAATTGCCTTATGACTGTCCCATGCATGCTTGAATTCAACCACTGTTTTTGACTCCACAACCTCCTCCGGAAGGCCGTTCCATGCATCCACAACCCTCTCTGTGAAAAAATACTTCCTTACATTACCTCTGAGCCACCCCCATCTGTCTTCAAATTGTGCCCCCTTGTTCTTGCACACCTCTTTTTTGAAAAATGCTACCCTCTTGGACTTTGTTGATTCCTTGAGGTACTTGAAAGTTTCTATCATGTCCCCCTCTCCTCCTTTCCTCGAGGCTATACATATTAAGCTCCTTTAGTCTCTCTCCATATGTCTTCTGGTGCAGACCCTGCACCATTTTAGTGCAATCCTCTGGACAGCTTCCATCCTGTCTATGTCTTTAGGAGACTGGGTCTCCAGAACTGCACACAGCACTCCAGATGGGTCTCACCAGCTGTCTGTACAGAGGATAACAACTTCCTGTTTTCTACTGGTGATGCCTCCCTATGCATCCCAGTATCCCCCAGCCCTCCTTGCTGCCCTCTCACATTGCTTGCCCACCTTTAAGTCATCTGATATGACTACTCCAGATCCCTTTCCTTTTTGCTGTTGTTAGTATCTCACCCCCATTGTGTACTCTTCCCTGGGTTTTGTTTCCCAGGTGCATTACCTGCACTTCTTAGCATTGAATCTAACCTGCCATACATTTGACCATTTCTCTAACCTTGCCAAGTCCCTTCTCATCCTTTCCACCCCACCTTGTGCATCAACTCTGTTGCAGATCTTTGTGTCATCTGCAAAGAGACATACTTTTCCTTCCAGTCCATCTGCAATGTCGCTTATAAAGACATTGAAGAGGACCAGTCCTAATACTGAACCCTGCGGTACCCCACTAGTAACCCCCCTTTCTTCAGAGTGGACTTCATTTACTATTACCCTCTGTGTCCTATTCTCCAGCCAATTCTTTACCCAGGCTATCATCCTGGGACCCACTCCCAGGCTGGCTAACTTGTTTATTAATATTTTGTGTGGGACTGAGTCAAATGCCTTGCTAAAGTCTAGGTAAGCCATGTCCACAGCCCCTCCCTGATCTACTACTTTGGTCACCCAGTCAAAGAAATCTATTAGATTCGTCTGGCATGACCTTCCTGCTGTGAATCCATGCTGCCTTGGGTCCTGTGCCCCTCTGGCCTCTAGGTACTTGACAGTTCTTTCCTTCAGAATTGATTCCATCATTTGCTATGTACTGTTCAGAAGAGATCGAGGTGCAAAAGGGGTGGAGTGGCCCTTTATGTCAATGAAAATATCAAAGCTACAGAAATTCAGAATACACATAAGGAGCAAGAAGAACTGTGGGTCACCCTGGAAACAGGAAATGGGACAGCCATACAAACTGGGGTTGTCTGCAGGCCTCCAGACCAGGGGGAGAACATGTTACTGTTAGAAGATATACAGAACATTACAGCTAAAGGGGAGGTTCTGATAATGGGAGACTTCAACATGCCAGATACAGATTGGTCAATACCAGCAGGGACATCTGCCAGAACTAGACACATGGTGGATTCCCTGCACGGGGAGGGCCTCAAACAACTGGTACAACAACACACTAGAGACAAGGCTACCCTAGATCTAGTACTGACTAACAGGGAAAGGATCACAGCTCTCCAGGTAGAAGGTCACCTGGGGGCTAGTGACCATCACATGGTATGGTTCAATTTTGCCACTAGAACAAAATCATCCCATTCCAAGGCAAAAATATGAGACTTCAGAGGAGCTGACTTTGATAAGATGACCAACAGAGTTAAGCTAGCCCTGGCAAAAAGAAATACAGGTGAGGGGGTACAGGCAAAGTGGGCAAGCATTAAAGATGCCATACTTGAAGCAACATCCCATTGTGTTAGCGAGAAAAGGAAGTGCAAAAGAAAAAGGAAACCACTTTGGTTCTCAAAAACAGTAACAGAAAAGGTCAGAGCCAAAAGGCTGGCCTTCAGGAAATATAAGGGAACGCAGCAGAATGAAGATAGGGAAGCATACTAAAGTTCCCTAAGGCAAGCAGGGACAGCAGTAAGGCAGGCAAAGGCCCAAACTGAAGAAACACTAGCACGAACAGTAAAAGAAGGTGACAAGACTTTCTATAGATACATTAGTGGAAGGAGAAAGTCCAGACGGGGTATTGCTAAGATCAAAGGGGATAAGGGGTTATGTGAGGAGAAGGACCATGTAAAAGCATCTATCCTAAAATAGATACTTCTGCTCAGTATTTACTGAAGAGAAGGTAGGGCAGGACCCACAGCTCTGCACCATGGACACACGAGGGAGAGAGGTGTGCACTAGTCCCTTCACAAAAGAAATGGTCCTGCAAGAGCTCAATAAGCTCAGGGTGGACAAGGCAATGGGACCTGATGGCATACATCCCAGGGTACTAAAGGAGCTAAGGGTGGAACTAGCAGAGCCATTATCAGAACTGTTTAGCGAGTCTCTGAGCACAGGAGAAGTCCCAGAAGACTGGAGAAGGGCTCATGTGATCCCGCTCCACAAGAGTGGTAGCAGGGAGAAGGCAGGGAACTACAGACCAGCCATTCTTACCTCAGTAGTGGGCAAGATTATGGAGACACTCCTTAAGGAAAGGATAGTGTAACACCTGGAGTCCATAGGAGCACAGGATCCAAGACAACATGGGTTTACAAAAGGAAGGTCCTGTCAAACTAATCTCATAGATTTCTTTGACTGGGTAACCAGAGTGGTGGACCAAGGGAGAGCACTTGATGTTGCCTACCTTGACTTCAGCAAAGCTTTCGATACTGTTCCACATAGAAGATTGATTAATAAGCTGGGTAGGCTCGGGGTGGGTCAGGCATTGGTCAGCTGGGTGGCAAACTGGTTGACGGGCAGAAAACAGAGAGTGGTGGTAAACAGTATAGCCAGAAGAGATGCAAGTCACAAGTGGGGTACCTCAGGGATCAGTCCTGGGGCCAGTCCTCTTCAGTATCTTCATCAGTGACATTGCAGATGGACTGGAGGGTAAGGTGTGTCAGTTTGCAGATGACACCAAGATCTGCAACAGAGCAGATGATCCAGATGGGGTGGGCAGAATGAAAAGAGATCTGGATAAACTATCAAAATGGTCGGAAGAGTGGCAACTGGGGTTTAACGCAAAGAAGTGCAAGATCATGCACATAGTGAAGAGAATCCCTGAAGTCACCTATAGGTTGTGAGGGGAGTTGCTGGCAGTCACAAGGGAAGAAAGAGACTGGCATCATCATCAACGATGACCTGAAATCATCCAAGCAGACCTCTAAAGAAGTAGGTAAGGCTAGAGGGATGTTGGGGTGTATTAGTAGGGGTATCACAAGTCAGAAGAGGGAGGTAATAATCTCTCTTTACAAGACACTGGTTAGGCTCCGTCTGGAGTACTGCGTGCAGTACTGGAAGCCACACCTTCACAAGGACATTAACCAAATTGAGGCAGTCCAGAGAAGGGAAACCAAAATGGTGCAGGGACTGCATCAGAAAACATATGAGGACAGATTAACTGAACTCAATATGTATACCCTAGAACAAAGGAGGGAGAGAGATAATATGATTGAAACATTCAAACACCTTAAGGGCATTAACAAAGTGAAAGAGTCTAACATGTTTCAATATAAGAAAAATAGCAGGACAAGAGGTCACAACATGAGATTAGAGGGAGGCCAATTAAGGGGTATTGTGAGGAAGTTCTTTTTCACAGAAAGGGTGGTGGATGCATGGAACGGCCTACCTCAGGAAGTGGTGGCTATGAATACAGTGCAGGGCTTCAAACAGGCATGGGATAGGCATAAGGGAGCAATACAGATAAGTATGAATCGATAGGCCATTGACAGAGCAAAGGCCTATGGCACACTCATAAGGTATAAAAAGAAATGGGCAGACTGGATGGGCCTTGCGGTCCTTATCTGCTGTCAACTTCTATGGTTCTATGTTTGGGCACAGGCAGCCTGCAGCATGTTGGAGGCTGCCTTTCTGAATCCAACCATGGCGCAACTCATGACACAAGTGCTACTTGCACCATTTTTGTTGACGCAAGTTGCCTTGCGTCCTGGGTTGCCTTTTGTGAATCTGGCCCACTGTGTCTAATATAAGTCCTTGCAACCTAGCAACAGAATGAGATATCATCCAAATGGAAAGAAATGAAGTGACACAAGTCAGACATTTATTTAGAACAACTCTTTATTTGATAATTTCAGAGCACCTGTTTACAGATTTTCCAGGTTTGTTAGAATTACAACATACAAATAGAGCAGACATGGGAATCTGTTACAAAAACGACAAACTGGCAGCAACATTCACACTTTCATTTCAGAATTAGTCAGTCTAAAGAATGCAAAATTGGTTAACAGTAATCATTTTTTTCTGTCCTATGTGATTTCCTGCACTAATGCATCAGTAATAGGAGGAAGTATAGAGTAGTGGTTAAGAGCACTGCACTGCAAAACTGGAGACCTGGGTTTGAATCCCATCAGCTCCCACTTATTTATGTAGCTTTTGTTTACCAGGTAAGCACACTAGACAAAAAAATGCCTGTTTTCAGGTGCGACCTGGGAGATTACATATAAGATAAAGTATGGGTTGAGATGTGTAACAAGAAGTTTGCACACACCCGAGGGGTTGATGCATAGCATCTAACCCCGAGGGTGTGTAAACTTCGAGTTTACACACCCGACCCATATTTTGTTTTATTTCATTGCTGGGTTGATCTTTTTCGCCTCAGCAATTATATAAAATATAAAAGGTTGCTGTGCGTCTGCGGTCCAAGTATGTTAGAGCCGAGGGTCCGCTGTTGTATTTCACTTATTTAAATGTTTTTGCCATTTTCGTGTGGTGCTTGATTCTGTAATGTTTGTAGCAAGTAGTTTATTTAAAATGACTTACAGCAGTCTCCGTGAAAACATATTGTCGTTTTGCTTTGCAGTTTGGGAGGAAGGGATAGCAGTCGGAAGTGAGGAGCTCGAGTGAGCACATGCGCAGAGTGAGGGAAATCGTGTGCATGTTTGCCATAATACACAGTCCTTTATTACGGCAAATAATGCCACGGTTTCCCTATGGGAAAAAGAGCAAGCCATTAGTTGTAAAGGAAGTAATGTACAAACACTGCAGCAAGGAGAGGATAACAATATACAGATATACAGACATTCGAATAAAAGGGTATACAAGCATAAGATTATTGCTGTGGTACAGTAGGGAAAACTAAAATTTATCAAGCATGTAGAACATCAATAAGCTAGATGCAAAAAGCATGAGACATACATAATCTTAGGCAAAAAAAAGTCACAATGACTAAGTCGAGAAATAATTGCCTGGGTAGAGTGTTTCCAAATTTTTGGTTTCACTCATTATGTCAGGGGCAAAGGCCAGGTATAATACAAGATGGAACTGTAAACAGTTAATCCCTCTACAATGCAATGTATTTTTATGGGTTATTTATGGAATGTTTATATTCCCCCGGTTGCCCCTGAAAAAGGGACAACTTTGTCTCAGTGGGCCTACCTGGTCATCAAAATTCAAAAAAATAAATAAATGGGTACACCAAGTCCTGTTGTTTCTTAGGGACACTTGCAGGATGAGACAGACTGGAGATGCTCCCTTAAGAATGCCTTAAATTTACAATGGGTTGCAGCACACAGAGTGGCAACTGGAAGGGAGTTCCAGAATCTGGGAGCATAGACAGCAGAGGCCCGGTCACATGTTAGAGTATGGGATTAGGGGACAAGAAAAGAGTGCGAGTCAGTGGATCTACGTAGGTATGAAAGCTGGGCAGGTTACTTGCATACTGTGTGACCCTGAGCAAGTCACTTAACTTCCTTGTGCTCCCAGGTCACACCTGGAAACAAACTCTGTCTTGGTGTGCCTTTCCTGGTTAAACAATTTCCCCTTTCCCCCCCTTCCCTAATAGAGGAGGAGGCAATCTGTGTTAGGACAATGGAAGATTTCCGTCCAGTGAACAAATTTGTTTTCCTTCAGCCAGTCTCTGTTCCAAATGGTGAAAATATTTATAAATCATTAACTGATGCTTTGGACGGCAGCCTGAACTGTAAAGATTGGAAAGAAAAATTGTTGGTTTGGGGGCTGATGGGGTGCCCGTCATGTTAGGAAACGTGAATGGGGTACTTGGCAGGATGATGACAGACAGAAACATAGACAATGACGGCAGAAAAAGACCAGAGGTCCGTCCAGTCTGCCCAAGTTCCCTATAATCTCTGGAACCTACTAATCTAACTTCAAGGGTGGAGTTCTTCCAGCAGGTTAATACCATTAGGACTAAGGCCAGCAGGTGTTAGGACCCCATGGAAAACTTTTAGCTAGCAGTCTGAGGCGGGGGACTGCCCCCCACCGATTTCGGCTCCGCCCGACGTCAGGCATGGTATAAAGGGGGCGGTCCCCCAGCGCCATCTCAATTCTTTTCCCGCTGTCGACCCACGTAGTTCGGCTCCACAGACACCTTCTTCAGCAGTCGACAGCTTAAAGAAAAGTGTTTTTTCTCAGTCGTTCGTTTAGTTCGCCTTGTGTATGTTGTCGCCTCCTCCACCGCGGCGCAACACTAAGTGTGCGAGCGGCAAGCAGATCCCAGCCAATGACGGCCACATGGCCTGCCTCATCTGCTTAGGCCCAGACCACCGGCCTGATGCCTGCACCCAGCAATTCAATCAAAAAACTCATGCCAGGAGAGCCAAAGCACTCAGAACCTTTATTCTAGAGAAGCAACTAGCAGTGATGCAGCATGGCTTAGGGGCCAGCTCTTCTTCTCCCGCCAGGGATTCCCCACCAAAAGAAAAGTCCTCGGGTGGGAAACATCACCACTGGGATAAAGATCGGGCCAGGTCAGAGTCCCACCCTAAGTCGCCGGATAAGCAGGCCTCTTCATCCTCGACCTCCGGCCAGAGGTCTGGTTTGGTGCCAGCGACCAAACACTCCCGCTTGAGTAAGTCCACTCCCACCTCTTCTCAGGGCAAGCACCGGGATTTGGCCTCTTTGGGATGCCAGTCTTCCCTGGCTCATCGACCTCATAAATCTTTCTTAGGGTCGACCCAGGAGGGCCAGTCCAAGTCTTCGAAGGACAGACCTAGTTCATCCGAAAAAAGGAAGCTTTTGGATGAACACCCAGGTAGGCAAGAAGTCGTCCAGGCTTGGATGGCTCCCTCTCCTCTGGCTAAGGTTCACCCCCCAGTCAAACAGCGAAAGCCTAGCCGGTCACCTTCTCCGTCGTCCCGTTCCCCAATGCCTAATACGGGGCGGACGCCGACAGATGACCGGACGCCTGCACCCCCTCCCGGGGGTCAGTCGCCGGTCAGACCAACTCCGGACGCCAGCTCCATGGGCTATGGTGACACCAGACATCAGCCCACTGATGACAGGGTCCCGGGCCCAATGCCAGTTCCTCAAGATAACCAGACGCCCGCTCTGGTAGGCCCAACGCCCAGCCCGGAGAACCCGGCGCCAGGCCCAGATGTCTTCCCAGTGCCGGACATAGGCTCCTTATTCACCACATGGTGGAATACAATGAAGGGGAATCTCCTTTACAGACCCTCAAATACCACCCGAAATCCATCACCCATGGGACCTCCCCCCCAACTCCTGCAGGGGGTGAGAGCCCACGCCCAGATTCTAAGGGCAAAAAGAGGAGACGTCAGCAGTTCCCCTTGCCTTCTTCTTCTTCTCCATCGTCCTCCTCAGATGAGGAAGACACAAAATCTGAGCCTGATTCAGAAGGGGATTTCTTCCCTCCCTCTCTAGGACCTAAGGATTCCCCACGGTCCCCTCCAGACAATCCCTCACTTTTAAATATAATGAGGCACATCCAGACCGTTTATGAATCCGACACAGAGAACCTGTACCCAGAGTGCAAGCATGTGGCCAAGTTCCTGGGCAAGAAAGAACTCAAGCCTTTGGTAATACCTCCCTTTGTCAAGCCTTTCCAGGATGTCACTCGCCTGACGTGGCGTACCCTTTCCTTAGAACCGGCAGTTCCTCGGAAGGCCAAAAGACTTTATAAGCCACGCAGATCTGAACCCTTTATGGCAGAACAGCCAAAGGCAAATTCTCTGGATCTGACTGCAGCCCAAACACTTGAGCTCCCAACCCCTGGACCCAGTCTCCAAAAAATTGGACACCTGGGGCGGAAAGGTTTACTCTTCTGCCACAGGTGACATCAGATCCCTCAACTTCATGACACATATGATTGCATACCAACAATCCTTATGGCAGAAGACCATGGACCTAGTCAAGTCCATGCCGGACTCAGACTCCAAAGAGGAGGTGCTTGCCTGCGCCCCGTCAGGTCTGAACATTGATAAATATGCCCTCCGTTGTTCGTACAATGTGGTGGACATGGTCTCCAGGGCTGCTGCCTTGGGGGTTTGTCTGAGACGGCAATCATGGCTCAAGTTGATGGGATTCCAACTGGATCTGCAACAGTCCATTTTGGATTTCCCGTTCCAAGGCTCAGTTCTGTCTGGCCCAGAGGTTGAAACTATGGTCGAACAGCTACAGGAATCTAGTAAAGCGGTGGCCGATGTACACCGCATGTACAAATCCCAGCCTCAAGAACCCGTCACCGTCCCTTTGGAGAAGGACAGGGACAGGGGAGCAAACCTTCCCAAGGCAAAGGATTCAAGAGGCGGGGTCACCATGCCCCCCCGAGGTTTATTCATTTTTATTCATTACAAATCGGGTTTACAACCTTTGAGTCAGAGCCTCATTTATGAAGGCACCTCATCACAGGGGGGCAGACATCAAGACAGTTCTTACAGTGCAGATTAAAACAGAGGATAACATTACAGGTGCAGTTAAAGGCACATTTAACATAGATACACATAGGTTACATAATGTAGTAGTTTGTATGTTACCTTGGTTACATAATGTTACAAAATTGTGAGTTACACTCATGGATATAGTAGGTCCTCAGAGAAGACAGCGGGTTACATCCCTGTTTGGACCTAGTAGGGAAGGAGTGGGTCTGGGGAAGGGAGAGGCTGTCCAGTGGACATTGTCGAGCCAGGGGGCAAGGCGGGCGGGTACCACAGGTTACAACAGGGGGTTAGTTGCACCTACAACAGCGGGTATTAAAGATATGGTTCCGAAGGGCTGTTTTGAAGGAGCCAGTTTTTGGTAAGGAGCCAATTTTTGGCAAGTTGGAGATGCAGCTAGATTCCCAGGACCCTAAGCAGCCGAAAACTCCAAGGGCCCCCACCCCCTTCCACCTGACTCTTCCTGCTCCCCTCCTCTCTTCAGGGACCTGCAGGACGAGAAGGTAGGAGGGAGGTTTTCCCTCTACCCACTTGAATGCTCCAGTATCACCTCAGACCAATGGGTACTGGACACCATTCGAAATGGGTATGTCATAGATTTCCTTTCTATTCCACCGGACAATCTCCCCCGTCAATTGTCCACCCATGCACAGTCTCCTATTGGCTGCAGGGATCCAGTAGCTCTTGGAGAAAAAGGCCATCTAGACGGTTCCCCAAGCCCAGAAGGGCAAGGATTACTACTCCCTTTTTTTCCTGGTCCCAAAGAAAACCGGAGACCTTTGCCCCATTCTGGACCTGAGCCAGCTCAATCTCTTGGTGAAGTACCAGAGATTTCAGATGGTTACTCTGGCAGGTCTATTCCCCTTGCTTCATCAAGGGGACTGGTTGTGCTCCCTCGATATGCAGGACGCGTACAAGCATATCAAGGTACTGAAATCTCACAGAAGGTTTCTTCGCTTCAGCTTTCAGGACCAGTGCTACCAGTTCAGGGTACTCCCCTTCGGCCTTTTGTTAGCCCCCAGGGTATTCACCAAATGTCTCACGGTGGTAGCAGCGTCACTCCGACAGAGGCCTCTTTGTTTACCCCTACCTGGACGATTGGCTTCTCTCTACGTCATCAGAAGAGCAGCTCCAAATCACTGTCAAAGAGACATGGAGTCTGTTTTGTTCCCTGGGAATTACAGTGAACTGGCCAAAGTCACTCCCATGGCCATCGCAAAAGGCTGCAGTTCATAAAGGCAATTTTGGACACTGATCAGAGGAGAGCCTTTCTGCCATCGGACAGAGCAGAACACCTTTGGGCTCTAGCAAGCAGGGTCCAAAGAGCACCCTGTATCCCCGCCCTGGTTGTCCTTCAGCTATTGGGCCACATGGTGGTCTCCATAGCTACAGTACCCCTCTCCAGACTACACATGAGGGTCCTTCAGTGGGACCAAGTGGTGGACAATCTGGATCTCCAGATCCAGATTTCTCGGACGGTCCATCGTTCCCTCGACTGATGGCTCTGTCACGAGAATCTAGAGCGAGGAGTCTCCTTCCAGAGGCCAACTCTGCCCCAAGTTCTAACCACAGACACCTCTCTGTGCAGCTGGGGGGCTCATTTAGGGGATCACAGGACCCAGGGATCTTGGTCCTCACAGACAGCTCTCTACATATAAATGTTCTAGAAATGAAAGCAGACCTGAATGTTCTTCACTCATTCAGAGACTGGTTTTCACCGGGTCCTCTTCTGGTGCAGACAGACAACACACCAATGGTCTTCTATATCAACAAGCAAGGGGGAACTTACTCTTATCCCCTTTGCAGAGAGGCCATGAGAGTGTAGGATTGGGAAGTAGAACACCATCTAGACCTCATTGCGGTGCACCTACCAGGGGCCCAGAACGTTCTCGCTGACAGTCTCAGTCGCTTCACCTCTCTGAATCATGAGTGTGTGAGTTACTTCAGGAAGTCGCAGATGACCTCTTTGGCCGCTGGGGCCATCCGGAGTTGGACCTCTTTATGTCCCCATCCAACACCAAACTGCAAAATTTCTGCTCGCCCGCTCCAGGGCCTGGTGTTTTCTGGCGAGACGCATTGCCCCTCTCCTGGACCGGGAAGTTCCTGTATGCCTTCCCTCACCTCCCTTCCCTCTCATTCAGAGAGTACTGCTCAAATTGCAGTCAGAGGGGGCCAGGCTGATCCTGATCGCCCATCTGTGACCTTGACAGATTGGTATCCGTTGCTCCAGCAGCTGTCTTTGGATCCTCCAATACAGTTGCCACACTCCACCTACTTTCTGTCGCAGGAGCAGGGGACACTCATCCATCCTTCTCTTCATTCTCTTCACTTGCAAGCGTGGCTCCTGCAGTCTTCACAGAAGAGAGACTAGGAGTGTCAAGCAGGATGGCAGAGGTATTGGTTGCAGTGAGGAAACCCTCCACTAGATCTACTTACATTCTGAAATAGAAGCATTTCTGTCTGTGGGTTGTGGCCCATGCCATAGATCCCTTGGATTGTCCGGTCAGACATGTGCTGGACTGTCTCCTCTACCTCTTGGACTTGGGACTGAGCTATTCATCCATCAAGGTTCACATGTGTGCGGTCTCCGGGGAGAGAATTCTAGCACAATTGAATGTCTGCAAGACCTTTCTCATAGGGGTCTTACACATCAGACCTCCCAGGAGGGACGTCATTCCTCCATGAGACTTACTTTTTGTCCTGGAGGAACTCACCCTTCCACCCTTCGAGCCAGCCACTTCTTGCGAGCTACACTTCCTCTCTTAGAAAGCTCTCCTTTTGGTTGCCATTACCTCAGCTCGAAGGGTTTCCAAGCTCCAGGCATTGATGTGTAAGGAACCTTATATTGCTTTTCACAGGGACAGGGTGACCTTGCATACGAACCCCAAGTTCTTACCGAAGGTGGTGTCTGTCCTGACACTGAATCAGGACATCAGCCTTCCAGTTTATTACCCTGAGTTTACCAACCAAGGTAAGGCACTGTTGCACACCTTGGATGTCCATTGAATCCTAAGGTATTACCTTCACAGAACACGTTCCTCTAGAAAGACGGACCAGTTGTTCGTCTCCTTTGCAAAAAGGATGACAGGGGCTCCTGTCTCTAAGCAGTCTCCAGCCCGTTGACTAGTGCACTGTATTTTCTTTTGCTGCCAGCACCGTGGTAAACCCCTTCTGGGTCCCCTTTGCTTCCCTAAGGAATGCCTCTTCAGCAGACATTTGTGTGCTGCGACATGGAGCGCAGTCCATAGCTTCATCAGGCATTACAGCCTAGACATTGCTTCTAGGAGGAGAGCAGGGTTTGGACTAGCCATCCTGCGGGGCCTACTCTCCTAGTATACTCTGCTTCTGCCTGTGTTTCAGTTTTCTCTCCACCTCCCGCTCAGACCTGGGCCTATCTTTGGGTACTGCTTGGGACTCAGTCCTAATGGTATTACCTGCTGCAAGAGCTTCACCCCTGAAGTTAGATAATACAGTTACGTAAGAACTTACCGTGACAGTAGATCTTCGAGAGGAGCTCTTGCAGCAGGTGGCTTTCCCACCCTCCATCCCCCAGATATCTGAATTTTGCCCCCTGTACAATGTTGGGGAGTTCCTGCTTGGTTCTCCAGTACTGTGATAGCCAGGTCTCCAGTGGAAGAACTGAGATGGTGCCAGGAGACCTCCCCCTTTATACCATGCCTGATGTCGGGCGGAGGCGACGTCAGGGGCGGTCCCCTGCCTCAGACTGCTAGCTACAAGTTTTCCGTGGGGTCCTAACGCCTGATGGCCTTAGTCCTAAAGGTATTACCTGCTGCAAGAGCTCCTCTTGAAGATCTACTGTTACTGTAAATTCTTGCATAACTGCACTTTCCTCCAGGGTACTAACCCTCCCCATCCTTTCTCTATTTTCCTCCCTGGTCCTGTTACCCCCAGTAACCACTATTCCCTTCATTATGTCCCAGCCCTGCTTGAATCCTGACTGTTTCACACCCACCACCGCAGCAGATAGACAGTTCCAAGGTTCCACCATACTTTCCATAAAGTTCTACTTCCTTACATCCCTCCTGAACCTACATCCTGCTATTTTCCATTTGTGTCCATGTCATTGCAAATTGGTATTCTGGCTAAATAGTTCCCTGATGTTCACTTCTTTTATTACTTTAAGGAACTTGAAGGTCTGTGTCACATCTCTTCTCTCCCTTCTGGTCTCCACTAAGTATATATTTAGTGTCTCGAGGCGCTCCTCATAGGCTTTGCCCTGCTGGCCCTGAATCATTTTTATGTTGGCTCATGCGCATGCGCAGCCAACATACTGCAGTACTAGCAGATTCGGAGGCGTGGTCACTGTTGGGCGATTGCAGGGCATGCATCAGTAGTTGCGTCCTTCATTCCCCAATCAGCCAGAAGCAGGGGCCGACCTAATGCGGCCACCAGATCTGAGAAAAGGTCTGCAGCGTCAATGCAGTATGACCACAACACGCCTCATGACGTGCAGGCAACATGGCGGCAGTAACTGCCACCGCTGCCTCCTGTAACAATGCCAACGGGGGAGCCCACTCCCCATTGGCATTATGTAACCCCCCCCGCCCGCTTTTGCTGTGTGCCGATGGAGGTGCCTTAACCCTGTTGGCATCATGTCACCCCCCACTTTTATTGTGTGCCGACAGGTGACCAATCCGTTGGCATAATGTGCCCCTCCCTTTGTTGTGTGCCGACAGGGTGCCCAGTCCCCATCAGCTTCAGCTGCCCCCCCAAAAAGACTCCGTGGCATGCTGGGAGCCTACCCCAGCGCCACATGCCCTGTCAAGGAAAAATGGTCCTGCAATGTTTTTGTTTTTGTTTTTTTACCTGTGGGAAAAGAAAACAGTCCTCGGCGGTCTCCCTACCCCCTCCACAACCTGCGCCCCCTATTGTACCCTGCCTCCCCACCCCACCCCATACTTACCTTGGGTCTGGTGCACGATCTCGTGGACCGGGAACACGTCTGCACTCTTCAAAGCCGACCGCGAACTAAGGAAATGCCGGTAAGCTGTATAATGGCATAAATAGGGTTTTTTTCAACTTTGATGCATATCTCAGGCATTTTGGCACCAAATTTTCAGCATGGGGTTTTTGGGTCCCCTGCTCATGAATTCCACCACTGTCATGGCGTTAATTAGCCCCAAAAAGTTATTTCGCGGTTACTGCGCGGAATCACCTTTCGGGACCAATTAATGAAACGACACTGCCGGTGTTCATGAAATGGGCTCTCAAAAAGCCTATGTTGCAAATGTGGTGGAAAAAAAATGACTGTTTTATGAGCGTGTGTTGTGCAGTTTCTACGCACGCTTGTAACCTCGCAAATTTGGAGGCAGTATAACGCAGTGGTTTAAGGCTCTGAGCTGCAAATCTGGTGACATCCAGCAGACCAGACCTGGGTTTGAATCCACAATTTCCACTTGCATACTGTGTGACCCTGAGCAAGTCACTTAACTTCCCTTGTGCTCCCAGGTCGCACCTGTAAAAAAGCTTTCAGCTTAGTGTGCTACTCCTGGCTAAAAATTGGGCTGGCAGTATAGCCTAGAGATTAGAGGAACAAGGTGTGAATGAGCTTGATACATCCAGCAGACCAGACCTGAGTTTGATTCTCACAACCTCCAGTTGCATACTGTGTGACTCTGAGCAAGTCACTTAACCGCCCAGTGCTCCCAGGTCGCCCCTGAAAACAGGCACTTGTGCCTAGTGGGCCATACCCGGTTACCAAAGGCTAAAATAAAATAAAACAACTAAAAAAAAAAAAAAAAATTTGCAATATTTTCACCCCAGATTTTCAACATTGGCATTTTTCCACACCTCCTTGTGAACAGTACAGCTGTCATTTTTGACATCCTGGCCGAAATGTGTTTTTGCACTTCCGGCGCAGAATAGCACGGTCGCTGTGGGAAAACAGTGTTCGGGACAGATTATGAAAATAACAGTGGCACTGTTCATGAGCAGAGGTCCTAAAATGCCTATGTTGAAAATTTGGTGATGATACTCCATAAAATGACTGTGTTACGAGCGTGCGTTTCGCAGTTTGCACGCACGCTTGTAAGTTTGTAAATTTATAATATTTTCACTCCAGATTTTCAACATTGCCATTGTTCTGCACCTTCTTATGAGCATTACAGCTGTCATTTTTCACATCCTGGCTGAAATGAAATGTGTTTTTGCAGTTCCAGCTCAAAATAGTGCGGTCGCTGTGGGAAATCCATGTTTGAGCCACATTATGAAAATGACAGTGACGCTGTTCATTAGCAGAGGTCCTAAAATGCCTATGTTGAAAATTTGGTGACGAAAGTCCATAAAATGAGTGTTTCACGAGCGTGCATTGCGCAGCTTCCACGCACTCTTGCAACTTCGTGAATTTGCAATATTTTCACTCCAGATTTTCAACAGTGGCATTTTTCCACACCTCCTTATCAACAGTACAGCTGTCATTTTTTATAGCCTGCCCAAAATGCGTTTCCGCAACTGTGGCGCACAATGGCGTGGTCGCTGTGGGAAATCATCTTTTGGGACACATTAACAAAATCACAGTGCCACTGTTCATGAGGGGAGGTCCCAAAATACCTATGTTGAAAATGTGGCTAAAAAACTCTCATAAATAATTCGGTTATGGATGTGTGTTGTGCAGTTTCTATACATGCTCATGGCTTCACCAATTTTTCATTTTTTCACTCCAGATTTTCAACGTTGCATTTTTTTACGCCTCCTCATGAACAATGCAGTTGTCATGTTCCACATTCCTGCCCAAAATGTGTGTTCATCCCTGTGTCGCCAAGTGGCATAGCTGCTGTGCAGAACCACCTTTCAGCTTACAAACTGATTGTGCCGATCTTCATGAGGTGGGGTCACAAAAAGCCCATGTTGAAAATTTGGAGTGAAGGCAGCAACACACGACTACAGTGTTACAGTTTCCAACTGTGGCACCCCACCCTGTACAGACTGACAGGTGTTAGGGGTGTGACTTGAGATCATTGGCTGTAATGCTCATGCCATTCCACCCACACTCCTACCCTGCAGCCAGTGACAGGCATCGTGGTGTGCCTTGCAGTGTTCGGCCACAAAGTTCACCCCATTCTGCTATACTGCACCCACCTCAGCGTATTTCCTTATGGAATGGGGTAAGTATAACACCCTAAGACCACAAAGCACACCACAACACTTGTCAGTGTCTACAGGATAGGGTGAGGTACAGTGGCATGAGCGTTATAGCTGACGACCCAAAGGCACGCCCCCAATACCTGTTGGTCTCTACAGGGTGGGTGTGGGGTTGATGTCACTTCAGTATTTCACTACCATTCCTATTATGCGTCTCTAACTCCAGCACTACCAATGCCAATGCCAGCGAGACAATATTCGGCATTGACAAATGATTGTAGCTGCTCTGCGCTGCATTGTCTCCAATATATCCTTATCTTTTCTTAGGTGAGGACTCCAGGACTGGGCGTAGTACTCTAGGTGAGGCCTCACCAGGGATTTGTAGAGGCAAAGTGTAACCCCTCACCCCTGCCTTTTTAGCAAAATGACAGGTGGCATGCTGTTGAAGCTGACAGTAGTACCTGGTGGGGACTGGGTTCAGGGAGCATGAGGTTAATCGGCACAGGGGGCCTAGGTTTGGCCACTCTGCACAGGGGCACTCAAGTAAATCCGACTACAGGAAGCAATAACTGTAACATCCAGAACCAGGAATGGGATTCTCCAGTGTGGCTTTTATTCACACACAAGCTGACCAAACAAAGCATAGACGGACACCCACGGGGCTACATTCCTGGTAATGCAGATTAGAGACAACAGAATACTTTATCACAATTTTCAGCCCTCAGGCTCTGAACCCACCAAGCACACAGCCCCGGACTTGCACGCAGCTTAGGGTACACAGCCTGACTTGTACACTACTTGGGTTTTCCCCACTGGCCCGGCTTCCCCGCTGGCCACTTGATCCGCAGGCCATTTTAGGAATGAACCAATTATCCTGTTGTGGCTCCCCAAACCACACTAGAGCCTTCGACTCCTAGAGAGAATTTTCCTTACAATCCCACGTCTGGGTACTTCCCTAATCACTGGCCAAGTGCCTGAGGTAAAGTAGAAATCCACAGAAGAAGTCCGTAGAGGTGGACCTGGTCACTAAAGATGGGGGGCCACCCACCTCCAGCTCCCACAGCCCATACCCGGCCATTTCTCTGGAAACTGAACCATTCCTTTACTGAACTTTTAAATGTAGATTAAGGGTAGACGTCTGTCACATCACCTCTACATATTATTTATCCCAACACACTCTGGACTTGAACCTACTTTTAACTTGCTTAGCCCATTACTCTAGGCTTCCCAATATTGTAGTAGTTCAATCCCCACATTGTCACACAAGTCCCAGGGTGAAAAAACATAGGCCCTTTCAGGAAGAGCAGACACTCACCCTCCGGTTGCAGGTGCCCCACAGGCGACTCACAAATCGTCTTGTTCTCCCCAATAAACTCTGGAACGCATAGCCAGCTTTTCCTTTACAAGCAGAACTAGGGGGTTGCCCCAGGAATCTGCAGGGAACCCTTTCCTGCCCCCATCCACAGAGGGAGGGGACACTGAGACCCAAAAAACAGCGGTCTCCACCACTTCAATTATCTTCTGTGTGTCTCTTTTAGTGGGGACACACACCCTTTTAACCTAAAAGTAGCCCTCTGTCAGGGCTGAGGCTCCTAGAGCCTACACTGAGCTGCTGAGCTGCTTTCTCAGCAAGCTTCCAACACCAGCTCCACACTGAACTGACTGAATCTCTTCAAACCTCCCAATGTTCTATACCAACTCCCTTGCTGCAGATTCCAATGTGGCTCATGCAGCTGCGATAGTTCTTTTGGTGATGTTATCCCTCAGTCTCAGCTGAGAACGAGAACAGAGTGAGACAGTGTGAAACCCATTTAACTGGAGCTTCACAAGCTGCCTTCCCTGCCTACCACTAGGTCTTACTGAGATTCTAGTATCCCCGGGTAACAAGGGGGTTACAAAAGTATCACCTTTTTTCTTCTGCCATCAGTATCCCTTCCTTCCCGATACATCCCAGCATCCTGTTAGCCTTGCTATAGGCCTTGTTGCACTGACTCGATTGCCTAAATGAGTTACTGATGACAACCCCCAGATCCCGTTCCTCATCTGTAGTGCTAAGTCTCTCTCTCTCTCTCTCTCTCTTCCCATCTAGTACTCTGTCTTGGGGTTCTTTTTCCCCTAGGTGCATTACCTTGCACTTTTTAGCATTGAATCTTAACTGCCAGACTTTTGACCACCCCTCTAGTTTTTGTGGGTCTCTCTGCATTTCCCTTATTTCCTCGTCACTATCAACCCTCCCACATAATTTTGTGTCGTCTGTGAAGAGACACAACCTGCCCTGGATTCCTTCTCCAATCTCTCACTGATGAACAAGTTGAAGAGGACTGGACCCAGGAACAATGGAACCCCACTTATAACCTCTGTCTCTTCTGATTTAACCCCATTGACCGCCACCCTCTGCTGCCTCCTCTCTAGCCAAGTTACCCACCCAGTTCGCTGTGGGTTTAGCTGCACCCAGGTCTTCCATCTACTTGAGCAATTGTTTGTGAGGTATTGAGTCAAAAACCTTGCTGAAGTCACAGTAGAGCAGAACCACAGCATGGTCCTTATCTAATTCCTTTGTCACCCAATCAAAGAAAATTATCAGGTTAATCTAACAAGATCTTCCTGCCATGAAACCGTGCTGTTTCTAACCCCAGTAATACTCAGGTATTCATAACTATATGCAGTCTTCCTCCTAAGTAGAATTGCCTAGAGAGAATTTGGAACATATGCAAATGATGGAATCTTTTGCATGAGCCACTTTTCAAATGCTGCCTTATACTAACTGCCTTAGTTCTAAACCCTTCAGATTTCTCTCTCTGCCTGATCAGTCTAGATGCTCAGAGATGCTCGCCTCTTCATCATCTTGTTCTGGCATGCGAAACCTTACAGAATATGATAAGTATTCTTGAACATTTATTTTGCTGCCTTTTACTTTTGTAATTTTAAGTAAACCTGTGGTTTTAGTGTTTAAATTGTAAGTTGTATTGCTTTTACATTCAAAATGAAAAAGAAAACTGGTGATCCCAGTTTCAAACGCTGTATTCTGTGTGGTGAAATTCTGTTAAGTTCCTTTTGTCTACCCATCTGGACATGAACATTAAAAGCAGAGTGAAATCTGCATTTCATGTCCTATAATAACTATTGAAAAATGCCTGTAATATTGCTAATTAACTGTGAAAGCTATTGAAAAATGCCTGGAATATGGCTTAAAAAAAAGGAAAACTTACTAACATACTAATTGCCAGCAGATTAGGCCTTACGTCTAGCTGAGTCTGTTGAACTCTCAGATCCCTAGTTGGGTTGCCGAGGCCCTCCCTCGTGTTCCAGAAACCCCTATCATCCATCCCACCCCTGGGCCAGGCCATCATCTGGTACATCTGCTTTCTGTGTCTGTCCCACCCTCTCTTGAAGCCTCCACTGTGGATCTCTGAACCAGCTCACCAGGCAGTGCATTCCAAGGGTCCACCACCCTCTCAGTCAAAAACCTCCTCCTCTTTTCCCCCTCACCCTTCCAACTTCAAACCATGCCCTCTGGTGATACCTCCCTTCTTTAGTCTAAAGATTCCCTCCATGTTTACCCTATTTATTTCCTTGAGGTACTTGAAGACCTCAATCATGTCCCCCCTCTCTCTCCTCTCCTCCAGTGAAAACAGGCAGAGCTCCTCAAATCTGTCCTCATACGTCAAATCCCCTAGTCCTCATATCATCTTAGTTGCCCTCCTCTGTACCCTCTCCAGGAGCTATATGTCCTTCCTCAAGTGTGTTCTCCAGTACTGTACACAGTACTCAAGGTGTGGTCTGACCAGTCCATTGTACAGCGGCAGAATCACTTCCCTGCTCCTAGAGGCGATCCCCCTTTCGATGCATCCCAACATCCTGTTTGCCTCTAGCCACTCCCTGCACTGCTCAGAGTTATTCATACATGCATCCACCATGACCCCTAGGTCTTTTCCCTATTCAGGCCTCTGCGCCTCCCCTCCCAGGGTGTACCTGTGTTTAGGGTTTCCCCTCCCAAGATGTAACACCTTGCACTTGGTGATATTGAAATTTAATTTCCATGTGTGAGCCCAGCTTTCCAGGGTGGCCAGGTCCCCTTGCAGGGCCAACCTTCCCTCTTCCCCCTCAACTACTGCTCCCATCTTGGAGTCATCAGCAACTTTCACCATCTAAGGGTCCCTCCAGCTCTGACCAGCTGACACCCTAAATTACTGTGAGTGAAACCACAGCAACTAATGTAAACTGCTACCCCTGAGACGGGTATACAAGCAGTTCTTGAGAGGCTTGCTGAACTGGCTGACTACCTGGTTCCCTCTAAGAAATCAAATAAAACTAAGCACACAGAACCCCCTGCTAGACAGTGTATGGGGACTTCTGTGCCTGCTGGAAAGCCTGCCAATTCCTGCGGATTGTTACCTATGGTGAAGCCCACCAGGATGAGGTACAGTGTCTCAGGCTTACTGTATCACTAAAGGGATTAATTCCCACTGAAATGGTATCTTTTACTGCAGTAACTGTACTGCAGAATTTTGTAGCACTGTGCTTCATTCTGGTGGTTTTTCACTGTGAATGAAGGTGTAAAAATTGTAAACTTTCCTAAAAAAAAGTGTGAAGATATGCCTGGAATGGCTTAAGAAAACACTTTTAGGCTTACAAGTCCTGTGTACTTCTCTGCAGCAGACCTCTGCACAGCAGCTTGTCTCCTCTGATCAGTCTTTCCATTATCTGAAGGAAGACTGTGTGATTTCGTGGAATGTTTGGGTTTTTTACCCCCAAAAAAATAAATAAATAAATAAAGATTATCCCTCACTCTTCACATTTGTGAGAAATGATTGGGCTGACACCCACTAAAAGCTTCCCCTTCCTGTGAATAAATTCATTGGGGAAGACAGTTAAAGATTTTACAAGAGCCTTACCTCGAACCACGCCGGCAACCCGGGTTCGGGAATGGACTCGGGTCATTTGGGGTCGGCAGAGGGAGGAGAGGATTGAGCATCTGTTGGGCTGCTCTCCTCTCCGGGGGCGGGTTAGGGTAGCATGTCGCTCTGCAGTGGCCCCCGGTGGAGACCAGGAGCACTGCAGAGGGACATTGATGTGGGAAGCACCAGGAAAAGTGGAAAATGCACTGAGATCAGCCGGATGATGGGGGTCGACCCCGACAGTGCCCTCAAGCACTCCCGATGAAGCAACGTCCGCCTCAGCAGCGCCCAGGCAAGAGAGTAAGAGTGCGCTGGCCTGCCCCAACCGGTGCCTTCCCCCTCGGAGGAGGGGGACCCACCCGGTGAAGGGATACATCAGGCTAACCTGTAGGAGGCTGCAGTATGAGGTAGGAGGCTCTTGGGGGGAGTTGTGAAGGGGGGATCACTGGTGGTACTAGGTGGCCTGAAGGAGGAGTAGGTCCCAGTGAGTAAGGAGGGGGGAAAAGATGATACAAAAATATAAAGATTTTACAAACTGTAAGCTGTTGTTCCCCCTCTTGAAAAGAGGATTTATAAGAAACATCAGCTAGACAGGAAGGGAACTCAGTTTATTCCCTCATCCTATACATTAAGGAGTAGTTGAAGTAACAGCCTGTGACAAGGCAGAGATCCCTGGCATCCTACTCTCCTAACACGGATCCCAGAAAAACCGACATACTTTCAGGTCCATGTTACTTCCCTGCCAGATCTAGCTGAAACAACTAAATTTGGTTTGGAAGCAGCCAAATAATAGTGTAAATGGCTGCTGCTAGGTGGATTTTGAAAGGTGGTCACCAATAAATCTTCCCATGTATGCCAAGATACAATCAATCACTATGAATATCCTCCCGAAGTTCTTATACTTGTTCCAGTGCCTTCCGCTCCTTATAAATAAGACACAATTTCAGACCTGGCATAGGAAGATTGTAAGATTTATCTGGAATGGTAAGAGATCAAGAATTAACTTGCGTATATTATAAACACATAAGAAAAAGGGTGGCCAATCCCTCCCTGACTTGGAGGATTATTATCTGGCTACACAACTAAAGAAGGCCCTGCACTGGTCTAATCCAGCCTGTGTTTCTATTTGGAAGCTAATGGAACTAGGTGAGGAGGACGGACGCGGCCCTCCATTGGGTGCCAGGGTCATGATCCCCCATGGCTCCATACTTGACCCCCGCTGACGGTAGTTAATAACACGCTGATGGCCACACGTAGAATGTGGCAAAAATACAGAATTGGGAGGTCCATTTGGCCCCTGAGTGGACTTTCATGGTCCCCGAATTTTATGCCAGCCTGGCTAGACCACACTTTTAGGACCTGGGGTAGACGAGATCTGTCAAATTTTGAACAATTTGTACAGGGAAATATGGTCCTAGACTTTGAGACACTCCGGAGCAAGTATGAACTCCGGCACTCTGACTATTTCAGATACCTACAAGTTAGGACATACATTTATAAATGTCAGGAGGCAGACCCAGATCCAGAGCGGGCATCCCCTTTTCTTGAATGCATGAGGGGCGTGATGGTTGGTCAAGTCCAGAGAGGACACATATCAATATTATATAAATAATTGGTAGCATTGAAGAAGGACCCCCTGGAAAAAAACAAAACTAACTGGCAAAGGGAGTCGGGTTCGGATGGGAGGGAGGTAGACTCGGATAAAGTATTCCACATTGTTACTAAAACAACCAGATCCCCACTCTGGCAAGAATTTAGCTGGAAAGTGAGGGTGCGTTACTTTCTTACTCCAGCACTTCTCCATAGGAGGGACCCAACCCGCTCTCATACATGCTGGAGACTTTGTGGAGAGGAGAATGCACATCATTTACATATTTTTTGGATGTGTCCCGGGATAAGACCCTTCTGGAATGGGGTTATGGCAATCTTGGGGGTCCTTTTCATGCTGGACCGCCCACTGGAGTGGCCGGAGGCGGTTCTGGGCATCCCACCTCAAGCAGTAAGGGGTGCTGACTCAATATACCTCTGGGCCATAATACTGACTACAGCACATAAGACCATTACTCGCGCCTGGCTGAAACCAGAGCCACCTGCTACGGAGACTTGGATCCAAATCATACAAGAAATCTCAGACTTGGAAGAATTGACATTTAGAATTAGCCAACAAACACATATTTATACCCGGAGATGGACGAGATGGTTAATCTGGCTAGACGAGCACAGGAATCCAGGTCCTGAGGCAACGGTAGACTGAAGCATGATGTCTCCTTAATACAGGGGTGAGGGAACAAAAAGATGAATGGGGTTTGGGCCTAATGAGGAGGGGGAAAGCTGTAGCCCTATGACCTGGCCCAGTGAGATAATAGGGAGCTTGATCCCACTGGAAAGGTATGGCACTCTTAAAATTCTCTTAATAGAAATAATTAACTGTCTCTGTACTAACGGATGAATATTTTCCTGATTGGACCTATATTACTCCTGTATGTAAATTGATTGTGTACCCGCTTGTTGTCAATAAACATGAATTAAAAAAAAAAAAAGTCTCTCTGAATTGAACAGGTCTATATTTCATTCCACAGAGACAAAGTTGTCCTGGGAACAAACAGGAAGTTTCCTTTTAACATGACCTCTAATTATCATTTCAACCAAACCATTATCTTATCCGTCTTTTCAGGGTTTTATTTAACTCTAAAAATTGATTATCGTTTTGCTCATAAAAGTTCTAAAACATTGTGAAAATGCATAGCACTTGCATCACTGTGTTTAACAAACATAACACTGCTAGAAAACTTATATAAATGCTTTCTGTACAGTTAGTATTGTCCCAAGAAAAAAAAAACTGCTAATCAATTATGTAAAACTCTGCTTTTTCACTGAACACTTTAGTCCTGGTGGGAAAAAAAAAAGTCTTCATAGTCTGTACGTCAAAGGAGTTTAGCTACTTTTTGACAGCCACTAAAGCCCTTAGGCAGGACAGAAAACAGCTGTTTCTGACCTAGGGAAATGTGAGAAAGGATAACCCAGCATCAAAGAAGGTCCGTTTATTACTGGATAGTACAATATAACCAGTTTGGTACTCTAAGGCTGGAAAGGAGCCCCTTGTGGGTGGAGGGCCATTCCACAAGGGGCACAGCTGCTACCATAGCAGCTGTCAGGGATGTTTCCCTGTCAATCTCTAAAGCAGCTACCTGGAAACCAGTACGCAACTTTATGAAGCATTACACTCTGGATAATTTGTCCAAGGGTGATGCCAGATTCGGCACAGCAGTCCTGCAAAATCCCTTCCTAAGATAGGGTTCTTTGCCCACCTCCAAAGGTACTGCTTGGTAGTCTGCATACAGTTATGAATACCTGAGTATTACTGGGGTTAGAAGAAAAAATTACTTACCTAGTAATCTTGTTTCTTCCAAGTGATAATCAGGTATTCATAACTCTCTCACCCTCCTCCCCTTCTGGAACCTTCAGCCTCTGCACTCCTGAATACTGTGCTCTCAGGGGCATAAGTGTCACTTCTGGCACACATGTTGTGATTGGGTTCCCTGTTGTTGTCCCTCTCCACTTTTTTGGGTAATTTGGACATTCTAGGGTGTTCTTTCATAGGTTATGCCCTCCAGTTGAAGGCCATTTTTTGCGGGTTAAGGGAGTGTTCTCTAATTATTATCATTACACTTAGTGTTGAGGGAGTGCCCTCTGTTGTTATTATTATTATTAATATTGTTGTTATCATTACTATAATTATTATACTTAGTCCCTGTGGGCCTGTCTTTTCAGGCATCCAGGAAATCTGAAGGGTTTAGAACTAAGGCAGTTAGTATAAGGCAGCATTTGAAAAGTGGCTCATGCAAAAGATTCTATCATTTGCACATGTTCCAAATTCTCTCTGGGCAGTTCTACTTAGGAGGAAGACTGCATGCAGTTATGAATACCTGAGTATCACTTGGAAGAAACAAGATTATTAGGTAAGTAATTTTTTCTTACTGTCCTGGAGCCTGTTGCTCTCCAGGTCGACTATGAGGTCCTCTTTGATCAGTGACTCCCCTCTAGCCAGTTATCCACCCAATTCACTGTAGGTTTAGCTGCACCCAGGTCTTCCATCTTCTTGAGCAATCGTTTGTGAGGTACTGAGTCAGAAGTCTTTGCTGAAGTCAAAGTAGAGTAGATCTGTCAGCTTCCTTACAATAGATGTATCTTATTTATTAGGGATTCAGTGCAGTGCTCACAAGTTGGAGCTTGCAATAAAGCAAGCAGCTACAGCAATTCCCTACATGAAAACATCAGATGAAGTTTCAATGGGTGTTTGTAAGACCTACCGTAACTCTCCAAAAAACTGGTCTGGTCTCTAGCCAAGACTCGAAACCACACCATACACAAACCAGTTAATATGTCAGGAACCTGGTGGAGGGCACAGAGAGAGAGAGAACATTGTCCGTTATCCTTTCCAGTTACAATGCTTTAGTTCTACATTTACAACAAATCGCCTCCACAAAAGAACAAACTAAAGATCAAGCCAGTGGGCTGTTTAGGACAATGAGCAGTGTGAGATATGTCCTTTTTACACATGTAACCCCTCACCCCTGCCTTTCTAGCAAAACGACAGGTGGCATGCTGTTGAAGCTGACAGCAGTACCTGGTGGGGACCTGGGTTCGGGGAGGATGAGGTTACTCAGCACAGGGGTACCTAGGTTTGGCTACTCTGCACAGGGGCACCCAAGTAAATCCGAACACAGGAAGCAATAACTGTAATGTCCAGAACCAGGACTGGGATTCTTCAATGTGGCTTTTAGTCACATCCAAACTGAACAAACAAAGCATAGATGGACCCCCATGGGGCTACATTTCCTGGTAATGCAGATTAGAGACAACAGAACACTTTATCACTATTTCCAGCCCTCAGGCTCTAAACCCACCAGGCACACAGCCCGGACTTGCACACAGCTTTGGGTACACAGCCCGACTTGTACACACTTGGGTTTTCCCCACTGGCCCGGCTCCCCGCGGCCACTTGATCCGCAGTCCATTGGAAGAATGAACCAATTATCCTGTTGTGGCTCCCAAACCACACTAGAAGTCTTCGACTTCTAGAGAATTTTCCTACAATCCCACATCTGGGTACTTCCCTCATCACTGGCCAAGTGCCTGAGGCAAAGTAGAAATCCACAGAAGAAATCCGTAGAGGTGGACCTTGTCACTAAAGATGGGGGGCCACCCACCTCCAGCTCCCACAGCCCATACCCGGCCATTTCTCTGGAAACTGAACAATTCCTTGACTGAACTTTCAAATGTAGATTCTGGGTAGACGTCTGTCACATCACCTCTACATATTATTTATCCCAACACACTCTGGACTTGAACCTACTTTTAACACGCTTAGCCCATTACTCTAGGCTTCCCAATATTGTAGTAGTTCAATCCCCACATTGCTTCAAGTCCCAGGTGAAACATAGGCCTTTAGCCAGAGCAGACACTCACCTCACGTTACAGGTGCCCACAGGCGACTCACAAATCTTCTTTTCTCCCAAATAAATACTGGAACGAACAGGCAGCTTTTCCTCCACATGCAGAACTAGGGGGTTGCCCCAGGAATCTGTAGGGAATCCTTCTCATCCCCCCCCCCCGGAGGGAGGGGGCACTGAGACCCGAAACAGCGGTCTCCACCACTTCAGTACTCTTCCGTGTCTCTCTAAGGTGGAGACACACACCCTATTACTTTAAAGTAACCCTCTGTCAGGGCTGAGGCTCCTAGAGCCTTTACTGAGCTGCTTTAACAGCAAGCTCACTCCACTCACTGAAGACACTGACTTCAAAACTCCCAGCGTTCTATCTAACTCCCTTTGCTGCAGATTCCAATGTGGCTCATGCAGCTGCGATAGTTCTATTGGTGATGTCATCCCTCAGTCTCAGCTGAGACTGAGAACAGAGCGAGACAGTGTGAAACCCATTTAACTGGAGGTTTCACAAGCTGCCTTCCCTGCCTACCACTAGGTCTTGCTGGGATTCTAGTAACCCCGGGTAACAAGGGGATTACACACAGTTTCTGGCCGAATACCTTTCTGTAATGACGTCCTTCAGTCTGATTTTATAGAGGAGTAGCTAAACAATGGACACCATAATCAACAAAGTTGAAAGCACAGTTCTCTGGCTAGAGACTTATGCTGCTGAAGATAAACTTGCCAAATTTTGTAGGGAATTGCTGTTGCTCCCTGACACTAGCACTTATTTTTATTTTTATTTTTTTACCAAGAGACACACTAAGCTGAAATCTTGTTTACAGGTGTGACCCAGAAGCACAAGGAAGTTAAGTGACTTGCTCTGGGTCATTCAGTATGCGGGTAGGGGCTGTGGGATTCAAACCCAGGTCTCCAGATTTGCAGCTCAGAGCCTTAAACCACTGCGCTATACTGCCTCCTTCACTAGCATTTCTAGTGCTAAAACTCTGACAAGTACAACACAGGTTCAGTACTGTGGATCTGACATCCTACTTCATTTTGACAGAGGCTATTCTCTGGATAGAACCAGTCAGGCAGTACTGAGCAACGATAAGGCCCTCCTCACAGCAACAGTTGACAATACTAACACAAGAGTTTCCAGTTTTGAAACAAAGTCCTCAAGTCTGTCGGAATATTTAACCCTTTACGACTCCCGGATAACAATGATCAGCTAGCCCGTTATGGTAACGAGGAGCTCAGTACCCTCAGGGAGCACTACAGTGACATACTGAAGAAACAATCATAATGCAGCTTATATTGAAGCTCAATAGTTATAGAACTTAAGCTTCATACGAAGAAGTCCCTTTTTGAGTTTCCCAAATTTCACTATTTGGATTTCTGGCAAAAAATTCTCCAAAATGATTCCTATGAATAGCATTTCCCTGATATTTTGGCCTTATCGCTATTGGTCTACTGATTCCTACACAAACTGCAGTGGTAGAGAGAGGATTCAGTTTGATGGGCAAAGTTAAGTCTCACTGTAGATCCTGCCTTTCCCCTTCAACTACGTCTGAACTAAGTAAGCCGTAACCCAAGACAGGGTGTGCAGTTACTGGAGATTAATCAACACCTGGGTGCGTTGTGAGGCACAAGACTGCAGGCCGAGTACCCTCACAGCACCCGGGGTGTTGTTTAAGCCACACTAACCACACACCCTGGGGTGGGTTATTGTTCTTATAACATGGGTTATGTTTACAAAATGGAAAAACAGTCAGAAAAGGGTTTTTCACGCTGAAAACTACAATTTCTGTGATGTATCTGGCCACCACAGAAAGTAGTTCCCAGCAGTTGTGCAGAAAGATGGCATCTCTCTCTCTCTCCACAGTCTTTCTCTCTCCTGTGTGTGTTTATGCCCCTCCGAAGCACCATGTGTGGCACAAGTCAACAGACAGACTGCAGTATAACTGGGACAGGAATGGAGGGCAGGCTGGGGGGTGGCTGGTGCTCTGTCTTTCTCCCCCTCCCTCTTCTGTGCCTCTGTCTATTGTTCAACTACTCACAGTCAACAATGCAGTTCAAGCAGCTGTGCCTCAGTGTGCACCACTCACTCATCCCTCTCCATCTTTCTCTCTCTCCGGTGCTCTCTCTCTCCGCTCCCTGTCTCCCTATCGCTGCATACATGACACTGTTCTGCTGGGGGGGGATGGGAATGGGAGCGCTGGATAGCACTGCAACCTGTGCTTTGCTTTGGTGGGGGGGCAGAGGAATCACTGTCTGACGTCACCATGGTTGGACTATGTGACTGCGGGGAACATGTCAATTTGCTCCCATCAATTTGTCTTCTGACAACCCGCTCCCGACTGTTCGCTCCTGTTAAATTCACTCCTAGCTACACTCGCTCCGCGTCATTTAGCTCCCGCTCCTGTTGCCCTCTTGCAGAAACAACATTGCATTACCGACTGAAGAGAGCAGCATATGGACCGGTGGTATCTAAACTCATGGCAGCCCAGATTCTATTTTGTATGTTGTACACTGACAGACTGCAGATTAATTATAAGGGTACTCCCAAAATGTACCCGGACTTGTTCAAATCCTCCACCTGAGGTTATTAATTTAGGACCCACTTTCTTTCATCGCATCGGCAAATTAGTGGACTGTCTGTTTCTTTAAGTGTTCTTTTTCCTCTGGATGTCTGAATTTTAAATGAGTAATTTGAAAACTTGGGAGCTCGGAAGAGGACCGAGTTGGATCCCCTTGTCCCAGAGTCGGACATTCTCTCACCTCATTGACTAATTCAAACTCTGTTTACTTCTAAGCACCCAGTTTAGATTCTTCTAAATTCTACTCTGGTCCAGAATCCTGTTTTGATCCATCATCCTAATGCATCAGTAGGTGCTGATTCGATCTATGACCCGCGATGAGGAAGGACCTGCTTAATTATCTTGTTTCATACTTCATACTCAGCTACTACCCTATCTCAAGCTACTCTGCAAACTGATATAGACCCAGGAATGAGACCTGGCATGCGATAGCGGGAGCCAATTGACGCGGCGCGGGAGTGTCAGGAGTGAGCTGACCAGGGAGCTAATTGTCGAGAGCAAATTGACATGAAGTGAGTTGTTGGGCGTGAATTGACATAGACCCATGATTGCGTCTCCCCGGGGACTGACGGTGGCTCAGAGGTTAACCTGTCTTCCCCACCGAGCTATAGCTAAATATTCATGAATGGGCAGGAAGAGTGCAGTCAAGTAACTCAGCAAGCAAGTAAACATTTTCCCCAGGACAGCAATCACCCGATTTGCCCGACTGTATGCTACTACTCCTAAACATAAACAAATGGCAACTCACTAGACAGGTGGCGAGGACTGCAGTATAACGTTCTGGCTGACTATGGGGCTGCGTGCCCTGCTACTTGTATAGAACTACACATTTCTGAATGGCAGCAGACTTCCTTATTGTGAAAGAATCTGCAACCTGAAGTACACAGGTCAGGCACACATTAATGACCCACAATACACTTAGTTTTACCAGAGCACAGCCTAAATGACCAATGTCAGGCACCATGCAGCTATATTCTGTCTCTTTCTCTGTAAACGCAAGGTTTTACTGTCTCTCTTTCTCTCCTGTGTACCTGTCAAACACCGCAAAATCAGTACAGTGGTAAAACTAGCTGTCAGTGTGACTGAGCAAGGAATTTGCGTCTCTTTGTCTCCCAGTGCAAATGCATATCTGCCACCCGACGAGGGTGCGGGGCTGGGAGCAGAGGAGAGGCTCGGGGGGGGGGGTTACTTTCTCTCTCTCTCTCTCTCTCTCTGTTCCAAATCTGTGTGTCCCCTCTCTCTGCTCTCTGGGTGCAGTGCTGGATCTGTATTGTCTTCTGTCCCCCTGTCAGCACACCCTGAACTGCTCATGCCGTCAGCACAGGCTGCATGACCAATGTCAGACAGTGGCCCAGCCCAGTGGTATGGAGTGGGTGACTGCTTCCGTGGCCGGAGGCATGCAGTCAAAGACCACTCTGTGCTGCCTCTCTTATTCTGTCTCTCTGTCTGAGCAGTGCCTCTCACTGCTCGCACTGTGCAGGGGTGAGGCAACACTGAAGCAACGGGGGTAGACTGCCATGGGAAACAAATCTCTAATAGTAGAAGAATTAAAGAATGAGAGAGAGACAGTGAGCGGAATTACAAGCCCCGCACTTGCAGTCTCCCTGTCACTGTTTGTCTCCAGCAGCTGCTACCTTGTGTATGTTTAATGCACGACAGAAAAGAAATCATTTGGGACCGGTAAAAAAAACACTGCTGGCACTGTTGCTTGCGAACAGTGCCACTTGATTTGCCATGTATTTCAATGGCTATCTTTTCTACATCATTTTCCCCAACAGAACTAGTTCAGGTCTGCCCAGGGATTTGTCTTTACTGCCCTTTTACAACTAGGTGTGTGTATATCAGGGATTAATGAACAGTCACCTGATGGTCATGTACCAATCAGGTGACTGTATTTTCAGTACCCCGTGTTATAATGCGTGTTAAGCTGTCAAATGCTAGCGTTCCTACTTTTGACTTGGAAAATGCCATAACACTATGGTTTCATTCTGAAAAGCAAAAGAGAAGACCTCATGTGAGACAATATGGCAGCAGAGATTCAAGTTCTGATTCAGAAGTAGACTAGAAAGTGTCAGAGACTTGCAAACTAACACCCACCCACCCACCAATTTTGTTCTTTCTTCTTTACGGTCAGTTTTTTCGTAAGATACTTCAAAATTCATGTAAAAATAGCATGGGCAGGTAAAACTTTTGTGGGACAGGCAAAATTTGCATCCCGCCAGTCCCTTGGACATACATCTCCCAAAAAATAATTTCTAGCCCAGCTTACCATAACAGTAGATATTTGAGAGAATCTCCTCCATTGGGTTAAAGCACCACCCACCCTCCTTCCCCCTAACTGAGGTATCAGTTGGCAGGTTTATCAACTGCCTGTTTTGGAGGTGTCCTTAACTGCTTTTTATATATACTATATTTCCAGTCCCATGCCTCTCCTTGGGTGCCTGGTACTGGTCTGGTTTCCTAGCTCCTCACATTAAGAGTTCCTCCAAGCTTATCTCCGACATGGAACTGAGGAGCAGTGGGCCATGGTTATATACGGTAGGTGCCGATGTTGCATGTCAGCATGGGCTAGCCTCAGCTAGTGAAAGTTTCCAAGTGTCCCTGATGGTTCCAAAGGTGTGGCCCGTCATGGTAACTTGTTTTGTTCATAGCTGTGCCATGAATCTTGTCCCCATCCACTGTGATATTGATGTATATTGAATCATAAAGTATAGCAGACATAATGGATTGAACCATCGGAGGGGTAGGAAGAGTCCCAGATGTCCTTTACTCTCTGTAGCGCGTCTCCAGGGTAGTGGTGCTCTCTACTGAAAAGTGGCAGACCAGCAATCCTGCACATCCATGAACTCTTTTTAGGTTGGTTGATAGCTCAAGACATGAGTATGTTTTCATACAAGGCATTTTTGGGGACCCCTGTTAGATCTGTCCCCCCTCTATTTGGGCAGAAGCACCTGAAATCCTTCCTTGTAATCAAGCAGGGGACCCTGAGTCCTGAAGGCAGCAGCTCTAACCTTTCAGCTAACAGCAAATTCCCCCAGCTCAGAAGCTAGTGTCCCATTTCCTTTCATGCTTGCTGTTCTACGGACCACCACTAGAGGTCAGTAGCTGTTACAGTTACTCAGCTCTGCTTTGACTTGGTATTCACCAGTTTCACCACTAGATGGCACTGGTTTGCACAGACTTGGGATTATCAAAATCGATTGATTCCAGTCCAGTAGGATTTTGTAGGAGTTTAAGAATTCTAATTCCAAATCCAATTTATGATTCCTATAAGGACTCCTTCATAGGAATTGGAATCCTAATTCCTAAAGCCTATTTTCTATTATAAAAACATTTTTTACCATTCATTTCAGAATTAAAATGTCTGACTGCAATTCCGAAAATTCTGATTTTGAAAATATTAGTGTTATCCGATGATTCCGAATGTGCAATTCAAAAGCAGCCTTAGCACAGACTACCGTTTCTAATGTACAGCAAGAATTTTATTGGTGGGGCCCAATTCATAAGAAGGGGAAGAAATTATCTGACGTCAGCCTTGCTTCTCAGGTCCTCCACCACTTCAGCTACTCCCTCCCTCATTCAGTACTCTCCACTGGTCCTCTGCTACAGGCTGTTACTTTCCCATTAAGTTTGCCATTCCTCCTCATCTCTGAGTCCCCATTAACCTTAGTCACACTGTCACCACCTTGGGTCGGAAACAACAGCTTGTTATGAAATCAGAGAAGATGGGCCCAGTGACTGTAGAAAAGTATGTACAATCAGGCCTTCAGATAATTTTTTTTTGGGTGGAAGTCAAATACTTTCATGGGTTGAAATTTGGAAGTCATTTCAGTTTTCCTGGAGTCAAAATACTCTAGCTGTCAATTTTTGGAAGTCAAAATAATTCCATTCGACAAATTTTGGAAGTCAGAATACTCTAAGTAATATAGTTTTTGAAGTCAGCTCATTGGTCTTCTGACTGCGTCACCGTAATCCATGCCACATCCACAGAAATACATTTCTTAATGTCAGGAAAGGAAAACGTACACAGTATTACAGTAATTTAAGGCAGCCTAGAAGATCCGGTGGGCTGATAAACTTTGAGGCAAAATCAAAGACCACCTCCCTGATAAATCAGAAGCTGTAGTGAGAGGCATGTTTGACATTGCCAGTGAGCAAGTCTTTGCCTTACTCTCTTTACTACTAAAACGTCCACACCACATATCTCATTCTCAGCCTGGTCCCTGACTGTAATATGGGGAATTGAGTTTGACTGACTCCTATCAATCGTAGAGATAAAAGCTCAGCCTCTGGATAATGTAGCAACAAGTTACCATTACCAACTAGTGAATTATTTGTGAAAACTGACTCAGAATCTTATATTGAATTTGAGTCTCTGTTCTTGTTACTGAGCCAATGTAAAACTGTCAATGATTCTGCTTTTGTGGTACATGCTAGATGATGTACAGGTTGGAACTTGACCCTGTAAATAGGTTTTCTGTCTAGTGATCAAATCCAATTACTAAAAGCTTAAATAAAAATAAATTATGCAATACACACAACCATCAGGGTCGCCAGGTCAAAAAACATTGGCAGACACAGAAAGAAGAGGAGTCAATTTTTTCTCCCAGTCTGATGACATCTGTGGAACTTTCGCCCATCAGGCTTTTAGCAGGCAGGCACCTCTTCTAAATTAGACTGATGAGCCTGTTGCTATCATCTGGTCTGACACACGGTTCCAGAGAGATTACAGATCATGAGATTCCGTTCAGAAAATTCTGTCATGCACTACTGCCTTGAAATCCTAATGTACAAAATAACCTCGTGTTGCTGCAGTAAGCTTTACCTATCTCATTCCTGAAGAAAGCCTAATGATGAAAATATTATTTCAAGTTTTATTGTCTAGATTCTTCAGTGTGGTTTCATACATGTTATCCTAGGGTGAGCAACACGTGGCTGCACACGACTGCTATAGAACTTGATATGGTAACAGTAGCAACAATGCAGGGCCAGGAGAGTTTGAGGTATGATGAATGTGTGCTGTAAACAAAAGTCTGAGTTTGCAATTGCATTTCTGTAGCAGTATTAGCCAATCACAAAGTGCTGACAAAACAGCGGACTGTAGAAGTATTATTTATATCAGATGACAGTCTCTAATTTACATTAAAAAAATACCTTTTTATCTGTGTTGTTCCAATAGAAGAGTGAGCAGAGTCGCCACTCGCCTGCTGGCTGCTGCACTGTGTCTGGTCCTCCTCTTTCTTCTGCTGCCAGAATGCTGCAGGGCTGCTCAGCCTGCTCTGCTCGCCCGCTGCACACTACAGCCTGCACTCCCGATCTGCTGTGTGCCACTGCCAGGCAGCTCAGACAACACAGGCCAGTGGCCGCCGAGGCACCAACGATGACCCTTGCTGCGCAGCCTGCACTTTCCTGCCACAGCTCAAGCTCCCTAAGGTTGTCCTGGCTCTCACACATGGAACCGTAAATCTCCAAGCTTCCTCTAGCCTTCACTCCTCCTCCTCCGACTGATGGGCGACCACACTCCAGGCCGCACCACACATCTGTTCTGCAGCCCTCTGCTCTGGCCTGGGTTCTCCTCGATTTGCTCCTATTAATCCATCGGGAGTCCTCACAAATTCAAGCACGCTGGCGGTGACTCCTACTACACAGCCAGTCTGATGACTCTCTGGCCCCTTAAAACCACTGGCTCCTACACTAACCATCCATCTGTATGCACGTTACGGCTGTAAAATTGTGAGCTCATTTCAATCACCAGTCGCCGCACTCCCTCAGCTCCCACGATGAGTGGCACCGCCCAGGCAGCACAGAATGGCGCCAGATATCTGTGCATGTGCAAATTGAATGCATTTGGCAGTCTGCGGGGGTGGGGGGACGGAATTTGAAACCAAACTCGAAAAATAAAAAAAACTAGCCCCCCCCCACAGCTTAAAAATGGACATCAACAGCAATCATGGCAATTTACGCCCACACCAGTAAAAACAGACGTCGGACATTAAACAAGGGAATTTAAATAGATGTCAATGACTCCAATGAGTCAGTTTTTGGACGTTTTCAGCAAATTTATGGACGTAAAATATGTCCAGAATAGACTTATCTGAAGCACTGTATATACTGCTCTTTCATGGTACCGCTCCTGCCTGCAAAACAGGATGCAAAAATGAAAACTGGTTTGTCTGATACGTAAATAAACTGATCTAATACAATCAGCTGGTGCTGTCATGATGCTGCAGATAGTGAAAGGGGTCAGTACCTTTTAATCCCTATCAGGGACCTGCACATCAGTTAAATTTAATGAGAATTCCAGCAAAATGTCACATCAGTTAAATGTAATGAGAATTCCAGCAGAATGTCACATCAGTTAAATCGAATGAGAATTCCAGCAAAATGTGTCTCTTCTCTATGGCAGACAAGACAGTGTTCTACTTTTTTTTTTTTTGCACTTCTCTGCCCTAGACGCCCCTTCAGGCTCTCTACAGGGCACATCCCGGCAGCCCATTGTACTCACCCTGCAGTGCTCGGCCCTTTCCCCAGGCTTCTGGTACCTTTTGTCACCAGGCTGATCTGTCTTATCCCTGTTGGGGTGCTCTTGTGCCACCAGGAAGGAAGCACCTTTAGTCAGCCTCTAACAGCTGTAGGTGGATGGGCCAACCTGCTTTTTGGGTCCCTGGTAACATGTGAGGGTCTTCAAGAGAGGCTGTAGGGTGCCCAACGCAGCCCAATTCCATTCTTTGGGGCTCCCCCCACCACCACTCGTATAAGTGCATCAGTTGCAGCATCTTGGGGATACTTGGCAGCGTTTGGTTACCCTCACCACCAAGAGAGCCCCTGCAAATCACCTCCAGAAGCCCCTGTTGAAGCAGAACACAGTCACCCACCCCATGGGAGTGAAACATTGGATGGATTGCTCGGAATCCCTCCCTGATGGTCTCTGCTCCTGATGTCCCAGGCTTGGGGCACAAACCTGGGTTGCTGGCCTGCCAAAAGCGATGCCCCATCACTCAGTGCCACAGAGCTGTCCTAATTTTCTACTTCTGACCACCTAGATTCACAGATACAGAGACATTGATGGCAGAGAAAGGCTCTTGGCCCATCCAGTCTGCCCACACTACCTAACTATTCTGCCTTGCCCTAGTTGCAGCCCTCCCCCTTTTTTACTGCCCCTTCCCTTTTGAAAGGAGGCAGTATAGCACAGTGGTTAAGGACACTGAGCGGCAAACCTGGAGACCTGGATTTGTATCCCATCCGCCCCTACTTGCATACTGTGTGACCCTGAGCAAGTCACTTAACTTCCTTGTGCTCCCAGGTCGCACCTGGAAACAAGCTCCAGCTTAGTGTGCCTTTCCTGGTTAAATAATTTGTCCTTTCCCCTTTCACTTCCCTCTTTTTCTACCTAAACCCACCTCCTGTCCCATCCCTGCTTGAAGCTGGTGGTTGACTTGGCCTGTACCAGTTCTTCTGGTAGTTTATTCCACTTATCCACCACCCTTTTTGTGAAGGAGTGCTTCTGGGTGTCCTTTTTTGAATCTTTTTCCCCCATCAGCTTTAGTGAATTCCCTCTTGTCCTGGTGTTTGAACTCAAGGAGAATAGTTCCTTGGCATCTGCTCTGTCCCGTGCAAGTACTTGTGTGATCTTACTTCGAGAAACCACTCTTGCAGCAGGTTACACCATTAGGACTGAAGCCGGCAGGCGGAAAAATTCTAGCTAGCAGTATCCATTGGGGGACCGCCCCCGACGTCGGCCCCTCCCCAACATCAGGCATCACATAAAAGAGGGCAGTCCCTCAGCATCCCACTTTTCCCGCCGTTGACTCGCCAGCATCGGCCTCATGGACGCCTGTTCTTTCGATACGGTGCGTGAAATTCTTTTTTCTCTACAATCAATCCATGTCTGCTTCTCCAACCCCTTCTCTCAAAGGACATCCCTCCAAGTGTGCCTGCGGCAAACAGATCCCTTTTGCAGACCACCATTCGGCCTGTGTCAGGTGCCTGGTCCCTGAGCACGACACCCAGGCCTGCTCAATTTGCCAGCAATTCAATAGCCCCTCCTCTGGATCAAAGGGTCGAGAAGGTCGGGGGGTCACATCTTTCATCACCTTTCGGGATGGCAGAGGATAACCTTCGACCGGTGGGTGTTACAGTTGGTCAAACAAGGTCACTATATAGAGTTCCTCGATCACCCACCATCTGGACCTCCCCTGCTCTCCTGCTACTCGGGTTAGCATGCCCTGCTTATTCAGCAGGAGATCTTGGCCCTCCTCGACAAGGAGGCCATAGAGTACGTTCCACTGAACCAGAGAGGAAAAGTTACTATTCTCACTTCTTCCTGGTTCCAAAGAAAACGGGACTTGCGCCCGATCCTGGATCTCGGCGACCTCAACACATTTGTGTTGTACAAGCATTTCTGCATGGTGATCCTGCCGGGTCTTATTCCCATACTCAAAGAGGGCCCTTGGCTGGCATCACTGGACATGCAGGATGCTTACCTACATCTCCCGATCGCTCGAGCGCACTGGAAATTTCTGCACTTCGAGTTTCTGGAACGCCACTACCAGTTCCAGGCCCTCCCTTTCGGGCTGTCTTCAGCACCTCCAGTGTTCACAAAGTGCATGGCAGTCGTGGCAGCAGCTCTCAGGAGAAGAGGCCACTATGTGTTTCCTTATCTAGATGACTGGCTCCTCATGGCACCCTCACGGGAGGCCCTGATGTCCGCGATACAAGATACCTGTTCTCTCTTTCTATCGCTGGGCCTACCCCGCAGACCGGTGTTTTGCCTGTTCTGGTATGCGCTCCCCTCCCATGCGTGGTGCGTTCCTGGCCTTCTGACGCCGCAGCCCTGCCAAGCATCAGCCACGCTATGTACATGCTGCCCTGCATGCTGCAGCACCTCTGCCTCCACCTCTGGGAGCCGCTGGGCACGCTGAGCAATGTCCCATCCTCCCCACAGGGAGGAGAGCAGCCAGCGGACCTCCAGTCCTCACCCGCCTCTGCCGACCCCCGGCGCCCGAGCTCACTTCTGAACTCGGGTCGCCGGCATAGCGCAAGATGTAGCGTCCAGCGCCTCAACCCTCAGCGCCACCGGTCCGGCTGCTGTTTCTCATTTTGACCCTCATCTTTTACACCAGTGAGTCTAATTAGACTCACATTTTAAAACCTCTAGTGCTATCACTGCGCCCAGCTATGTGGATCCCCTGGCTCCACTGCCTTTGCACTGTGACCCCTTCCTCTGCTGGAAGAATAGGTCACCTCCCTAGCAGCTTTAGTTTTCAAAGTTTCTCTTTAGTCCTTGACTTACCTTTATCACCAAATCCTGGACTTCTGCTCCATTGTTGCTTCACCATATAACAGAAGAAAAAGCAGGGGTTAAGAGGTATATTTTGTGCAGGCAGAAGATGGGCACGATGCCTGTGTTTACTACCTAGGCCCTGCCCACAATGTGGCATACAGTACGTGGTGCCTTACCATGCATATTTAGAAGTTACTTAGAATTTTTATATATACGTGTGCGTATATATATAATATTGATTTGTATCCTACTCCAAGCTGCTGGCCCTCTTCTTCCTTTGGTCGTCCACCTCTTGTCACTTACCATCTTAGGGACTTACCTGGGGTAGAAATCCTCCATGGATCTTCCCCGCTCTCCCATGGCAAGGTCCAAAGGGTGAGGGCCATCCTCCCCTCCACCCCGAAGTCCCCCATGGCCCTGTTGGTGGTGTCAGGCTGCAGCAAACAAGGATTTATCCTGCTGCTGCAGCCTTTCCCTGTTTACTGACCACCAGCCTCCACGACACAGTGCATAGCCTAAAGACCTGCCTCGCACGCACAGTGCACTTTGTCCCTAGCCCCTTGGGTGCTGTCTGTGCCACAAAACACAAGATCCACCATCCCTGAACTGGCAGTGCGGCAGCAGCACTGTCCCCGCACCATGGGTTGCCCAGCCGGCCTCGCGAGCTCGCTGCTGAACTTGGGTCACCTACATGGAAGCTCGATGCACTACTTTTTGTGCCATCAGGCAGCCCATTTAGAAGTTTAATAAAATTTTTAGTGGTAGCTTTTTTTTAATTTGATGGTAAAATTAAGATATTCCTGGACTTTGTCTTCACCATTCATTCATACAGCTGGCTTCATGCTGGAGGTGTTAGGACCCTGCGGGAGCCAAAGATTTTCAGGAGGGCTGACACCCAGATAGAACCGCTCATGCGTGGCACCATGAGGCTGGCTCATACCTGTATAGGCTATCTTGGTGTCGACCCTCCAACTGCCTCAGTTCCTTTTTTCCCGCTGTCGAGTGCACTTCAGTGACTACGTTGCTCACCCACGAGGAGTCAGTTATTCACAGCTATACAACAGCAGCGTTTAGATTTGATTTTTTTTTTATTTTGTTTAAAAAAAAAGTGAAAAGAAATGTTTTTGCATTTTCCTCTCAGCTCTACCGTTCACGGGAGTCGACCATGGATGTGATGGGTAGGGATTCTCCTTTGGAAGGCTGCTCTGGCAGCCGGGCTGTGGTCAGTCCGCCGCGCTCTTTTGGGGGCGTGTCTGACTAAGGGACAGTCCAGTGTTCGGGAGGGAGGACAGTTCTCCCATAAACACAAAAAGAAGCAGTCCATTTCCGATCCAGGTCGGGGACCCGGTGCTGCTAGGCCTCGAGCTCTTCCTCTTCCCATTGGAAGGGGAAGAAGAGGTACGGTTTGAGGTTACCCGCTGGTACATCTGTCAAAAAGCTTTTGGTGGCTGGGAGTGGTAGGCTGTCTCCAGTTTCCTCTGGTTCTTCAATGGCCTTTGCCTTTGGCCACTCAGCCTCTCGACACCGGTGCCCTTCCCTACCCCCTTGGTGGGGTTTCCAGCGGGCAGTTTCACCAGTGGGCCACTCTTACGGAGCAGTGGGTACAGAGTCTGTCTCGTTTGCCCCTCCCAGTGGATCTGGTTCCAGGGCCTTTGGGCCTAGGAACCTAGGAGCCGTGGTTTGGGGCAGGTTGAGCATCCGGTACCAGCAACAGACTCTTTCCCTTTGCCGGTGCCTGCACTGCCGACACCAGTTCCATGTGCCTACCCTCCCACTCTGTTTCGCAGGGGCTGGCACAGGTACCATCTTTATCCCCCTCCTTTCCTCCTAGGGTTGCATTGGATCTTCATGCAATGCTGTCTGGTTCGATGCTGACCTCATTGCCACGTCAGGGGCCGGCACCGGGTTCCGCAGTGTCAAGCCTGGTGCTGGTCCTGGTGTCTCCTGTATATCCTTTGTCAAGGCTGGGCAATGGCCTGTTTGGCGTAGCTCCCACCCTCTCTGTAGGTGACGTGGAGCAGGATGAGTCCGATCTAGACCTGATAGTTTCTGAGGAAGGTGATTGTTTGAGTGGTAACCCCTCACTTCCAACTGAAAGCCCAGTGGAGGACCTTTCCTTTCAGTCTCTCTTCAGAAATATGAGGGCAACCCTGGACCTACAGACCACTTCTGTGGACCCAGGTAGGCTTTTACGTCTGGAATGGCTCCATGTTCCTAACATTCCAGGGAACCTTATGCCTCAAGTTCCCCTATACTTTGTCTGAGGCAGTCTGGTAATAGCCCCCCTTATTCCATTTGTCTGCAAGTCCATAGACAGGAAGTGTGTACCTAATAAGGTGAGACCCATTTTAGCCATGCAACCCATTGCAGATGCGCTGGTTGTCCTTGCTGAGCATGATAAAGCTGTTCTTCCACAGAAAATATCAGCACATCCCATCAATAAGGAGTCTCTTAAAATAGGTAAAATAGGTACCTTGGGAAAGAGGGCATTTGCAGCTGCAACCCTAGGCATGCGTATTGTCAGTTGTCAAGGACACTTCCCTCAGGCCCTATGGAACTCTCTCAAGGCCTTAATTGAGGATCTTCGCAGTCAGACTCCAAGGTGGAGATGTTACAAACTGTTACCTGAGGGATCGGATGTAATAGCCATCAACTTAAAGCTTCCATGGATGCCTACAACACAGCTTCTAGAGCAGCTGCTGCTGGAATCTGTACCGGGAGACTTTCCTGGTTATGGACATCAGGTTCTCCTCTGATGCTCAACAGCAAGTTATGAATATGCCCTTTGGTGGCACCTGTTGATCCACAGATAGAGCAAGCCCCGGAGGCCTCTCAAAAGACCAGGACTGCCATTAAAACAGTCAGGCCAGCTCCTCAGAGAGGGAGGAATAGTCAGTTTTTTCATAACAGGCAGCCCTTTCGAGGAAGAGGCATAGAAGCCCCTAACAGGAACCAACCTCCTCAGCCACAAAAGAAAGCACAGCACAAGGCACAGGGTCCGAAAGCGCCCAGTGCTGCACTCTGAAAGTCTGGCCCTGATCTCACCTCAACTGCCTGATGTGGACATTTCCACAGCAGTGAGAGGTCGTCTGACTCAGTTTTATCAACCAGTGGAAGTCTGTCACCAAGGACAAGTGGATCCTCAGGATTGTTCAGGAGGGTTACACTCTCAACTTTACAGAGATACCCCCAGATCTTCCACCCAAGTGACAGCACAGTCTGTCAACCGTTCAGTCAGACCTTCTAACTTTCGAGACTCAGGGCCTTCTCAGAAACAGGGCAGTAGAAGTAGGTCCCTGAGCAGAGAGGAACACAGGTTTCTACTCCCATTACTTTCTAGTTCCAAAGAAGACAGGTGGCATGTGCCCCGTTCTCGACCTCAGAAAGTTGAACAAGTTCCTGTATGAGATGTTCAAGATGATCTTCCTAGGGACACTACTACCACTTCTCCAACAACATGACTGGCTGGCATCTCTGGATGTGCAGGACGCCTACCAGCATGTTCTAGTACACCCAAGTCACCACAAGTACCTTCACTTTGTGGCCTTGGGCCAACACTACCAATTCAGAGTCTTGCCCTTTGGACTCTCCTCGGCACCTCAAGTCTTTACCAAGTGTTTTTCGGTCCTTGCTACACACTTTCAAAAACTCAGTGTTCAGGTTTTCTCCTACCTATATGACTGGCCTTTAGCAAGCCCAGCAAGGTGGGAGACACAGAAGGCGGTTTCCACAGTCTCTCAATTCCTCACATCCATGGGGGTCTGCACCTAGAGAAGTCACAAATTCAAACCTCTCAGCTGCTGCTCTTTATAGGAGCCCTCTTGGACACTACAAAACTGAGGGCATTTCTCCTGAAGGACAGGTGGAACGACATTCTCCACATGGCTCGCTTCATCAGAGAGAACAACCCCGTATGAGCTCACTCAGTGCAACGAATGCTAAGTCCCATAGCTTCATCCGTTTTCACAGTTCCTCTAGCTTGTCTGCACATATGGACCACTCGATGGATGCAAAGCATGCAGTGGTCTCCAACTACATATCCTCTGTCTTACCCAAGCAAGATGACAGAGCTCCTGCGTTTGTCACTTGCATGGTGGATTCAAGAATCATAGAAATGTGATAGCAGAAAAGGCCCCATTCCGGCCCATCTAGTCTGCCCAACCCTCCCCTTTCACATACCCCCCCCCCACCTGCCCACCCTACCCCAATACTTAGTCCTATATGCCTGTCCCATGCCCTCTTAAATTCCTCCAGCATCTTAGACCCCACCACTTTGTCCAGCAGTCTGTTCCGGGGCTCCACCACCCTCTCTGTGAAGAAGTGCCCCCTCACATTGCCCCTTGCAATATGAGACTGTGCCCTCTAGTTCTGGCTTCCTCCTTCCTCTTCAGCAGACCCCCTTCACCTACTTTGAGCCCCTTTACATCTTTAAAGGTATCAGTCATGTCCCCCCTTTCCCTCCTTTTTTCTTACGAGTGCAGATTCAGCTCCTTACGCCTTTGCTCATATGTCTTCGCCTGCAAACCCTGCACCATCTTTATTGCCCTTCTCTGGACCCTCTTCAATGCATCTATATCCTTGCAGAGGTGTGGTCTCCAGAACTGAACCCCTTATTCCAACTGCGGCCTCACCATGGCTTTAAAGAGGGGCATTATAACCTCCCTCCTTCTGCTAGTAATGCCCCTGCCTGTGCATGCCAGCATTCCACCGGACCTTCCTGCCACTCTGCTACATTGGAAACCTACCTTAAGGTTTGAGGAGACTATGATCCCCAGATCCCTTTCCTGTTCTGATTCTTTAATCCCCCAGTGTGTACCCCGCTTGCATGTTTTTCCTCCCTAGGTGCATCACAGCACACTTCTTGGTATTAAATTTCACCTTCTTCAAGGTCTACCCTTTGCCCTGCCGGAATCTCAGATCACCATCACTACAGATACATCTCTTCTTGGCTGGGAAGCTCACTGCCAAGACCTCCACACTCAGGGAGCGTGGACGCAGGAGAAGGCTTATCTCCGCATCAGTGTTCTCAAAATGAGGGCAGTCCTGTACGCCCTCCAAGACCTAGAAGAAGTCCGTCACAAAGTGATTCTTCAGATGAACAACAAGTTTGTGATGTATTACATCAACAAACTGGGTGAAGCACACTCCTACCCTGTATGCAGGGAAGCCATGAGGGTACAGGAGTGGTGCCTCCACCACAGTGCTCTGATTCATACCTACTAGGAGTCCAGAACGATCTGGAGGACCATCTCAGCAGGACGGAAGCAGACTGTCACGAGTGGTCTCTTGCGTCAGGCGTAGTTCAGTTGCACTTCGAAGAGTGGGGCTATCCAGACCTGGACAATTTTATGTCCCCACTCAATGCAAAACTGCCTCCATTCTGCTCCAGAAATCCAGAACCTGGCATTTTCTGTCAAAATGCATTCAGGCCGCAGTGAACAAGTCATTTTCTGTATGCATTTCCTTCTCTTCCACTAATTTAGAGGGTGCTGTTCAGACTGGAGGCACACGGGGGGCAAAATGATTCTCATTGCACCGTATTGGCCTCATCAGATCTGATATCCCTTGATCAACAACAGGTTATCAAAGGTTCCCCTGAAACAGTTGCCCCTCCAAACGTACCTCCTGACACAAGGACCATTGGTCCACCCCAACCTATGCTCACTTCATCACCACGCCTGGCTACTGAGGAGATAGAAGTCAGCAGGTTTCAAGCGTCTCAGAAAATCTCTCAGATTCTCTTGGCAGCTCATAAATCTTCCACCAGAAAAACCTATACTGCAAAGTGGAAGCATTTCTCAGAGTGGTGTGCTGAGATCCCCCTATACCCATTTCGGTATCTTCTGGAGACAGTACTGGAGTACCTGCTAAACCTTTCGGATGCAGGACTGCAATAATCATCTGTAAAAGTGCACCTCTGTGCGCTGTGTGCCTACCATGAACCAGTCCAAAACATGACTCTGGCCCAGCTGCCGATATCCAAGAGATTTCTTAAAGGTATCCTTCATACAAAGCCCCTGGTTAGGAAGCCGGTAGCTCCCTGGGACATTAACCTCGTAGTGGACATGCTACCTCGTAAGCCCTTTGAACCTATAGCTATGTGTGATCTGAAGTTTCTCACCTGGAAAACTGCTTTCCTGGTGGCTATCACTTCTGCCCGTAGGGTCTCTGAAATACATGCTTTGGTCATAGACCCTCCTTACACAGTCTTTCATAAAGACAAGGTGGTGCTCTGTACTCACCCTAAATTCCTACCCAAAGTGGTTTCGGATTTCCACCTTAACCAGTCTTTGGTTCTGCCTACTTATTTCCCAAACTTCCAAAATGAAGGGGAATGAACCCTTCATTCTCTGGATGTTAAAAGAGCTCTACGGTTCAACATCGATAGAACCAGGGATACTCGTCAAGCCAAGCAGCTCTTTGTGTCCTTTAACACGGCCAGGCTGAGTCAGCCAGTGTTCATTAGATGCATCTCTGCTTGGATAGTGGCATGCCTTCGCCATTGTTACTCCATGGCGCAGGTCAAGTTGGAGGGCCAGGTGCGTGCCCATTCCACCAGAGCTGTGGCCTCGTCTCTGGCAGAGATGCACTCTGTTCCCATTGATGAAATTTGCAGAGCAGCCACTTGAAGCTCGATGCACACTTTTGTGAAGCACTATACTCTGGATATCCACGCCAGACAGCCTGCTTCCTTTGCCAGGACAATCCTTAATGGTCTTCTGCCTGAGTGATCACCGTCTCCTATCGCCCTGCATGGGGGATTGGTTTTCAGTTTGGTACTCACTCAGCATTATGAATGAATGGTGAAGACTTTAAGTCCAGGAAAATATGAAAATTACGTACCCACTGTAATTCTTGATTTTCTTGGACAAATCTTCACCATTCATACACCCACCCACCATCCCTTGAGTTCACTTGATCTATTCCTGGTCTTCACTCCCTCGTTCTGTTTGGGCTGTGAAGACATGGTTTCAAATTGATCCTTCTTATATGGGTCAGTCGGGCTATCTCATGCCCTTGTTAGGTTAGATGTTTCTTAACTTGTTTTATGCTGCACCTCCTCGGTAAAAAAGGTACTGAGGTGGTTCGAGGGTCGATGCTGAGATAGCCTCTACAGGCCTGAGCCTGCCTCATGGTGCCATGCATATGCAGTCCTTTCACAGTGCCGGCCCTCCTGAAGATTTTTGGCTCCCACAGGATCCTAACGCCTCCGGCTTGAACCCAGCAGTATGAATAAATGGTGAAGACTTGTCAAAGAAGCTCAAGAATTACATTGAGTACGTAATTTTCATTTTCATGTTTTAAGGGGTGGAATATTTGTCAGATTATATACCTTCTGTAGGTTGCCAGAAGTTTACATATGTTTTAGTGATGCATTGTTCTTGTCCTGTGCCTCTTAAGCTATACGTACTTGTGAAGAAAACAGTAAACATTTTTAATGAGAAAAAAGATGTCGTCCATCGAAGAATGGAAGGTGCAGCACCTGCCGGGGAGGTCTTAGGGACATAAACCATCCATGGCTGCAAGGTCAGCAGGGCAGTTAGAGGCTGTGCAAGAGAAGGCATCAGTTGCCTGGGATGTCCCGGTACTTGAATTATTTTCAGCCATGGAGTACACCTTTGACCCAGTGACTCCTCGTGTGGATGAAGGGTTCTAAGGGAGTGTATACAGTTCGCTATCTCTTCACTGATAGGCTTCATAGAGACAGATGAGTCATTGGAATGTCTTCAAGCTAAGCTCCTTCCATCGCCCGGGTGGTATATCTGTCTCAGCTGCATGACATCAGCTCTTTCTTTCCACTCACAAAGGATCAGATATTTTCCTCTGCAGCTCTGCAGTATTGAAGGATTTTGAGATTCAGACACCTTTATCAGGCAAATCTTTGACTTTCTCAGTCTGTATTGTACACTAACTTGCTCCTGTGTCTTCCAACTCTGCTTCGCGATCGACTATGGAGGGCAGGAGACCAGATTTTAAATTATGCACTCAGTGTAGGCCGAAAATGTTGGCCACAGATTGGATTGGCTTGACATGTATGTCTACTGTCTAGACCATCAACATGACATCTGAAATAGCAGTAAGTGCCAGGCCATGCTGCCTGCATCCCATTGAGAAATAGAAGGCCAAGCTGGCCTTGGGAAGGCCCAAAAATCATAAATCGACCTCAACAGCTGCTGGGTCGACTGCACAGCTTGCAGTCCTTGAGGAAGAGGCATCAGTGGCAGCTACTGGTCTCGGTGCTATTCCCAGCTGGGGCAGTGTCAGAGGGTTATTCTTTGATGATTTCAGGGAGATGTGCATGGCCCTCCAGACCTTCGGGGAGGGGGAAACCCTTCTCAACACTGCAAGTGCAAGAAGCAGCATCACCACAGATTGTGGGATCAGGACAGATCACACTCTGTCCACTCTTAACACCCCTTACCACTCGACCCTGGTTGAGCTTCCTCCATTTGAGGGTTTGGTCAAGGGCTCCTGTGTTACCCCATTCTGTTTAACAGCTCACTGAAAACAGGAATGGTTCCGGAGGACTGGAGGAGGGCATATGTTATCCCAGTACACAAAAGAAGTAGCAGGAAGGAGGCTGGCAATTATAGGCCAGTCAACCTGACATCAGTGCTGGGAAAGTAAATGGAATCACTGCTGAAGGAAATGATTGTGGAATATTTTGAATCCAGTAGGTTACAAGACCCAAGGCAGCATGATTTCATGGGGGGAGATCATGTCAAATGAATCTGACAGGTTTCTTTGACTGGGTGACCAAGGAACTAGATCAGGGTGGAGTGGTGGATGTGGCCTACCTAGATTTCAGTAAGGCATTCAACACTGTTCCACATAGACTAGTAAGTAAACTAGGTAGCTTAGAAGTGGATCTGAAGGCAGAAGAGACATTGGTTAGGGGACTGGCAACAGAGTGTGGTGGTAAACGGAGTTCACTCCAAGGAAGGGAGGGTGACCAGCGGCGTGCCTCATGGATCAGTGCTGTGACCGGTCCTCTTTATTGTCTTTGCAAGTGACATTGCAGAGGAGCTGGAAGGGAAGGTCTTCCTCTTTGCAGATGACACCAAAATCTGCAAATAGGATGGACAGGGGGGTTAGAAAGGATAAGCAGAGACCTGAAAAAACTACAGGAGTGATCAAGGGTATGGCAGATGGGTTTCAATGCAACAAAATGCAGAATAATTCACTTGGGGCTCAGAAACCCAGAGGCAGAGTACAAAATGAGTGGAGTAGTATTGACGACCACTAAGCAGGAAAGAGACCTGGGGGGTAGTCATATCGGATGACCTAAAGGTGGCCAAGTAGTGTGACAAGGTAGTATGGAGGGTGAGTGGGATGCTGGAGTGCATAGGGAGGGGTATCACCAACAGAAAGAGGGAGGGTGGTGTTGCTTCTGTATAGCTCACTGGTAAGACCCCACCTACAGTAGTGTGTCCAGTTCTGGAAACCACATCTCTGGAAGATCATAGAGTGGAGGCGGTCCAGAGGAGGGCAACTAAAATGGTGTAGGGTCTGCATCAAAAGCCCCATGAGAAGGGACTAAAAGATCTTGATATGTACACCCTGGAACAGAGGAGGGAGGCAGGACATATGATAGAGACCTTTAAATACCTCACAGTGGTAAATAAGGTACAAGAGGGGAGTATTTTTCGGGTGCGGTGTTCATTGACCTGACCAGGGCATTCAATATGGCAAACCATGATATAATACTTTTGAGATTGCAATCCTGTGGAGTATCTGGATTAAGTTTGGGATGGTTTAAGAGCTATTTAAGTTCCGGAATACAAAAGGTTAGGATAGGAGGCTCTTTATCAGAACCAGTGAACACAAGGATAGGGGTTCCTCAGGGATCAGTACTAGGGCTATTTTCTATTTTTGTGAATGATATGCCCAGAGAGTTTTGTAGAACAGAATGTATAACTATATGCTGATGACACAGTCTTCCTCACCTGGGACCCTTCTGTTAGTAAAATACAAGAGGCCTTACAAGAGGATTAACAAATTGGCTGTCCCAGAATAAATTAAAATTGAATGAAACAAATACAAAAGTAATGTTGTTTGGGGCAGCTCAGAGGTTGGCCCGAGGTGGGGAAGATCTTTGCATCAAGGGTAGTAATGAAGTGCAGATATCTAGAGTTACCGTCCTTTAAGTATTTAGGTATCCACTTGAATCCCACTTTGTGCTTTATAAGACACCTGAACATTATTGGTAAAAAAAAAATATATCAAAAACTAGTTTTTTTTGTATAGAAATGTAAATACCCTGACTGATAAGGCAAGGATGCTTATAGCTAAGCAAATTTTGTTGCCAATATTGGACTATGGTGCACCCTTGTTCTTCAATCAAGGAAATTAATTCCTGTTAAAATATCAACTGATTCTTTGTAACATATGTCGATTTGGGTTAAGGGTCCCAATAAGGACTTCACATTGTCTCCTATATGAAAAAAATGAACATTTTATCTCCTAAACAGAGAATAGAACATGATGCTGTTATTCTTGCATTTACTTTATTCTTTAACTCCTCTCCTGGCTGTCTTTCTAGGAAATTCATACAACATGCTGGTCCATATTTAACAAGAAATAGCGAGGATACTCTTTTTTTTTTTTTTTACTCAAATTGTCCATGACCAAACGTTCATTCACCTAGTATGGTCCTGTATTATTAAATAAGTTTTCAATGCTCATTCAAAAAGCTAATAGCATCAAGCACTTTAAAACGTGCTGGATTCTCCATTATGGTAAACGGACTCACTGCTCTTGCAATGAGAACTGAATTATGTATTTGCGTTTAATTTGTATGTATTTATTTTGTGAAATGTATTTATGGTGTCTTTATATGTCAGTCATGGCTGAAAAAGGGCCGTGCCCAGTTCATCTCCTGGTTAAAAATAAAAACAAACAAACAAGATTTTTCGGAAGAAAAGGTGCTCAAGAACAAGGGGACATGCTATGAAGCTGGAGGGGGAGTTAGCGTCAGGAGAGATGTGAGGAAGTACTTCTTCACAGAAAGGGTGGTTATTCCTGGAACAGCCTTCCGGTTGAGGTGGTGGGGGCAAAAATAGTGGTGGGGTTCAAGAATTCCTGGGATAAGCATAAGGGAATCATAGTGGCTAGGAAGGGGTGGAGGGAGAAAGAGCTGTAGATGGGCATGGTCTGTGGTAATAGTGTAGGTAGGGAGAAATGGGCAGACTCCAGTCGAGCAAGTGGTTGAGATATTTCATGAGCCAGTCGACCAGTTGTCTAAAGAGATTGAGGAAGAGTCGATTTCTTAGACCCTGGTGCTCCCTGTCCACACCAAGGAGGACAAGGCCCGATCGGAACCTCCAACCGAGTTGTCTTGGGAGCTGTCTTCATTGGCGGTTGTGCTTCTGAGATCCTTGTAGTCACTATACCGAAGCAAGGAATCTATACCAACCCTCCGGAGGACTCTCATTGACATCGACTCTTGAGCTGGCAGTAGAGATTGAGATGCCGCTTTTGTTATTGATCCTGCTCAACTGGAAGGTGAAGTTGATGCTCCTGTACTTCCTCATCCTTGGGTTAGGCAAGGTATCGACGCCAGATGTGTCAACTGTATGAGGAACTCATCCGGCAGCAATGGACCAATGCAGGGAAGGTCAGGGCTCTGCCCCCTTGACCATCTTCTTGGCTGATTGTTCCCATGCCAGTCCATCCTACTCGTCAGACCCCAGTATCTATATCGTCCCCGCTTCGAGTGGCGCCACCCCCATCAAAGCAGCTGGTTGGGTTCCGACCAAGGAGTCTCTCCCAGCTGCCGTCTTGCCAGGCTGGTCATTAGTGGAGATCGCCCAGGATGAGGATGTCAGGGTGGTCCATAGTGGAAAGCAATCAAGGGCTCTCAAGGAAAAATCTTCAGAATCAGAAGGCAGGTCGTCGATGGGCTCGACCTGGACTCACATTTTTGGCTAGGAATTGTTTAGGATGTCTGCCTTTTCCTGGACCCCCTATGCACAGTCCCTCCCATTTTAACATTTTACCATCCCTGGCTTTCCTCTTTTCAATGAAAAAATGTCTTGTTCCCTTTAGTTACCTCCTTGGCTATTCTCTCTTCAGTTTGTGCCTTTGCTCTCCTTACTGCTTTCCTTGCTTCCTCTGATACACCCCCCCCCACATCTCCTTATGCCTTCTGAATGCTACCCTTTTAGCCTTTATCTTTCCAGCCACCTCGTAGTCTTAATATTAACTGAGTCCTCAGTATCAGTTTGTATTACAACCTTCTTCTCTTTTGGAAAAAAAACTTTCAAATTTAGTTTTCTGGTGAACTTGTCATCCACTACAGTGTTGAAGACATCAAGATCCCTAGTAGGCACATATGATGGTCCTTTTTGTAGTACACGATGTTCGATGTCATTTAAAGCATAGTCTGATATATTTAGACTGTTTGGTGGTTGATGTCTCCCTCTTCTAATAGGCTTGTCTGTTGTTGTTGTAATTTGTTGTTGTAATTTCTGCTCTGTCCCCTTTAATTGTATGCTTTTAAATAGGTGCAGTATATAATGCCACCCCATGCCTTGAGAAAGCACTGGTATCTCACGAAAACGTTTGGCAATGGGGAAGGGGTACCTGCATCTAGCTGCTGGTTCCTGTGGTTTGAATGGAATAAACATTTACCTTTTATCCTGCTGCATCTTGGCGCTTTATCTGGATTATGCAGTTATGGTGAAGCCGAGCTCCTTGTTGTACTCACTGAGAGAGGACTGCCCCCCAGTAGAATACCCTGACTGTTAGTCTAGTTGTAGGCCTACCCTAGATAGGGACTAGCTGCAGTCCCCTCCAGTACCCCTTTTGTAGACAAACCTCAGATAAGTACTAGCTGGTATTCCTATCAAACCTTTACATAATTTTCTCATTCCCTATTCCCTTATCTAACCTCCTTTGAGCAGCGTGACCTGTGGTCCTCCCTACGGACACCCTATTGATGCTCCCAGACGCAATGTAGATAGATGCCACACTCCTGCTTCATGGCACTCACACTTTGCAGTCGCTCACACAAGGGATTGCTTGGAATTGTGGGTAATTTATAGGCACTACAGCCTCCAGCTCTGCACCTGCCCTCAGCCCTCCCACTGCTGACATCCTCCCATCACCCACAGTCCTTCAGATTTATCCTTTTAACCGACTCCTAGTATTTAGGAAAAAAACTGCTTTAACAGCCTGAGAAACAGCTCACATTCATTTGAACCACTCCGAAGTGTTCAGTTACAGACCCTCTAAGTTTAATTTTATGGGGGTTCATCATGGACTGCAACAGAGAAAGGAATAAAAGGAAAGGAAAAAACAAAGACAGGATGAGAAGCAAAACAGGGAATTACAGGAGGAAGAGCAAGAAAGGGAAGAGGGTTGTAGGACAACTGGAGGGGCCAGCTCTAACGGAATATAGTTGTGCAACAAATTTTGGACAAGAAAGTAAGGAGAGTACAGATGAGGGATAGGATAGGATAGAACAGAATAGGTTTTTAGTAGTTTTATTATTCCCTATTAAAATGGGACTGTGCCCTGACCCTGTCGCACTCCTCATCGTGTTTAATGTGTGGGTCAACCTACAGGCTTGTGGGGACACTGCTTTTGGATCCTGCGTCCTCAAGCCCCTCATTCACCAGGCTGAGCATTTTGACTTCTCCAGCACTGGGCACTGCTGCCAGTTTGCACTAGGTTGACATTATGGAAGGAATCCAGGTGTTTATCCGTTATTTTTTTTTGTAAACTTTATTTAATTTTAGAAAGTCTCAGATACATTTCACCCTCCTTGAATTGGGAGGTGGATGGTTCATTTCATCAAGGATAATATTACACATTTGATTAATCAGACATTATAGCAACATTAAGTAACCAGTAAATACAAAAGGAAAAAAATAGGCGCAAAAATATTTTTCTCTAAGGTACATATGGGGCATGTTCATATCTATTGACAGTTTTCCAACTGGTCAACTCGGCAACCAGGCAAAACTTCAAAACTGGCACTAGCACCCTCCTTGACTGGGTGTTGACAAGTCATACAAACCACATCACTAACGTCTCTGTCCTCCTGGACTCGCTTAGTGACCACTCCCCTGTCATCTGCGAATGAACAGATTCTGCAAGCCACCACCAAGAACCATCTCCAGCAGAGTCCTGCCGCGTGGTCAGCTATCCCACTTTAAATCCTGCCTCAGCTGGGAAGACTGGACCCCAGTTTACACAGCGGGGGATGTAAACTGGGACCTGGATCACTTCATCAGCACCTTCAATGCCGCCTGTGACTCCCATGCCCCTTTCAAAAAATGTCAAGTTAAAAGCATGTGCAACCCATGGCTCTCTGCAGATCTGATCGCCCAGCTGAAAACTAGGGACTCACTCTGGCAGCGGGCAAGGGCACCTGGTTCACCCTCTAACATTCAAAATTACAGGCGTGCCGGAAATGACTGCACTAAATCAATCCGTCCACTCAAAAGTAGCTACTACAAGGAAGCCCTCTCTAATATGTGGGGGAATGGGAAAGTCTTCTGGAATAATAACAAGCAAGTTACTGGGAAACAACCTAAAACCTCAGCCTCTATGCTTCTCATTGATGGGATGTGCACGCTTGACCCTGCTACTATCACCAGTACTTTCAACTCTGCTTTCACTGACCTCAGCAGTGTTCTCCCTCCAGACTTTTTTGATAAAGACGACACTCCAGCCTACCATTTCAGCCCTCCGCCCCTCATCTACCCACCTACCTTTCTACTTTAAAGCCCTCCGGATCCATGACATCCTCAAGTATATTCAGAAAGCAATTGCCAATTCCAGAAATAGTGCTGACTCACTAGACCTCAAATTACTGTCACTACTCGCTTACTTGGATATTCAACCTCTCCCTCAGTCTTGGTCAGTTCCCTGATACTTGGAAATCCACAATAGTGACTCCTATCCACAAAAGTGGAGATAAGTCCCTCCATGGGAACTATCGTCCAGTCTCCATTCTACCTCCGCTCCCCAAGGCTACTGAGCATATAGTGGCTGACCAGCTTACAGATTACCTGGACAAACATAATATTCTGTGCTCACAACAACATGGTTTCAGAAAAGAACATAGCACTACCTCTGCCCTCCTTGAATTCACCAGTGCAATCCACGGTTCACTGGACAATGGTCTCCTTGCTGGATCGGTCTTTATCGATCTTACGAAGACCTTCGAAACCGTCCACCATGGCCTCCTACTTGAGTAGCTTCGAATAGCCAGGATCTCCCCTGACGCCACAGCTTGGTTCAGAAGCTACCTGGAAAACTGATCCCAAAGAGTCAAAATTGCAGATGTCCTCTCTGAAGTGAGACCCGTTCGCTCTGGAGTTCCACTGGGGTCTATTCTGGGGCCCCTTCTATTCAGCCTCTTTCTAAATTGCCTTCCACAAACCTGTACAGAACAAATCATCATCTATGCTGATGACGCTGTCATCCATGCCACACATAAGGATCTTCTACTCCTCCAAAACAACCTTCAAAAAGGCTTCGCCTCAGTTGAAAACTGGTTTAGCATGCACAAACTGGTCCTAAATTATATAAAAAAAAAAATCTATTCTTTTCTGCAGCACTCACGATAAATTCAAGCAAAAACCTTTAACCATTACAAACTGTCATGTAGCTGTCCTGGAGCAGGTGCACTCCTTTAAATATCTTGGGATCTCTTTGGACAGCCACCTCTCCTATGGAACTCACATCGACAGTGTTGCCAAAGCCGCTAATACTGCCTTGGTCTCCTCCACAGGCATAGGCGGCACCTTACTCCTGAAGCCTTAAGGTCGCTGTACAGAGTTCCGTTGTCTCTATTGTAGATTACAGCCTGATCATCTATGGCTCCGCCTCGCAAATGGCTTTTCGACGCATATCCATGATGCTCAACAAAGCTTGCCGGCTCATCACTGGCTCCCACCGACTCACTCATACGTGTGACATATATGCACAATCTGGTTTGCTTCAACTCTCAAACCGGATAAAATGTCAAACCTGCATTATGGCTAAGAAAATTACTATGGGTCTTGCACCTCCAGGAGTCCAAGCCCTACTTTGCCCTAGCAGCAATCCTAGACACACCAGGGGCTCTGCAGCCCAACTCCTTCAGGTGCTTCGCTGCTGTACTACCCAGGGTCAAAGATCCTTTGCCTACAGGGCCCCAGTTGGTTGAACATGCACAGCAGCAACCTCTCATCTGTGCAAATGCTTGGACCGTTCAAATCCAAACTCCGCCTTGACTTCGCTGCCTCCAGCACCTGTCACTGCCCTATTTAGTAGCTTCCCCCCCACGCACCAGGCCTCACGTCTTCCCCGCCTTGCACCTCCTCTTCTCACTCCAACCCCACCCCCACCCTTATTTCCTCCTCACTTTTTCCTCTCTTTAACTCCTTCACATCTATCTGTAATATGTCAATGCCTCTTGCTGCACCTTTCCCATATTCCCCTCTTTTCTCCATCTTCTAGACTCCATTTGCCTCTTTCTTTAATATGACAATGCCTCTGGCTGCACCTTTCCCGTTTCCCCCTCCCTTGTTCTGTTCACCATCTACTGCTGTTCAGAACTGTAGCACTAGTTTAGCCTGAATGTTTTTTAATCTTGCCTGAACGTTTTTTCTTTTCTTTTTTTTTTAATCTCACACATGTACTTGCTGTTATACTATTACCAAGCCTATGTAACTCAATGTCTTGTTTACTCTGTATTGCACCTTCTTTGACGTGGAACCTTTGTAAAAGAGCCTTGGCTCAAAGGTACTTGTAATCCTAGATTTAACAAACAAATTCTTTATAGGTACCTTCTACCTTGCAGGAATGAGGAAATGTCAATGGGAGGCTTCTAAAAGGAAGAAAACCAGTCCTGAAGTAATGCATTCTCCATGGGGAGCCAAATTTGTTCATATTTCTCAAGCTGTCCCCTGACATAGTATTGGGTCCTTTCCAACTTCATTGAGGCTAGAAGCGAATTTAGCCAGGAGGTGACTGTAGGGGTCTCCTTCAGTCTCAAATATAGTGCTAGTTCTCACTTTCCCACCACCACCCCCAAGAGGGCACAGCCTGTGTGTATTCTGCCTTTCTACTCCCTTACCTTCCAGTAGGCCAAGCATAATCTCTGTTGGGTCCAACCTGGTTGGGGTTTGAAGGATTTTGGACAGCAGAGTAAGAATACCCTTCCAAAATTGCTGAACCTTTGAACATTCCCAAATCATATGAAAGAAGGAGCCTACTGGGACTAAGCATTTAGGGAATAATTGGGAGTTCGCTGAATCTATCTTCTGGGCTAGGACTGAAGTAAAATAGGTCCACATTAGTGTATTGTATTGTATAGCTCTCAATGTGTTGTTCACCGAACAGTTTAGTGAGTTTTTTAGGATAAGTATCCAGTTCCCCCCCAACCCACCTATTTGGGCATCTGTCTCCCATTTACTTTTAATGCTCTCAAATGGGTCTGGCAGTGCCCCCCAAGAGGAGCTTGTAACAACTTCTCAGGGGCTTAAAAGTGCTTTTCTTGGCCTGTTACAAAGATCTCTTCTAGGGGCGACGCACTAGAGTTTTTTGCCCTTCCTGATCCTCCAGCACAGTCTCTACTTTGGTTTTTAATCTGAGAAACAGAAAATAATGTGTGGCGTTCAGGTTGAAACTATCCGCTAGGTCTCTATACTGCCTCACTTTCTGCCCTTGTAGCATTTGGTGCAGAAGGGAGAGTCCATGTAAATGCCAGTATCTCAGGCTGTGACATACAGCCTCGGGTACTCCCCTCTATGCAACCAGGAGGGAATCAAGGGTGACATCTGGTGAAAGTGATGGTCTCTGTCCTAGGAGGTCATGAACCTGTCTCCACATTTTCCAAGTGGTTCTTGTACAAGGGTTACTTATTTTTTGGTCTCATAGCCCCTTCAGTGTATTTACCAAAAGATGGTGATACATGGAGAGCTCCTTGGAGCTATCTAAAGTCACCCATGTGGGAGCCAATTCCCACTCCCTCAGCAAGTCTCGAATGTGGGCCAGCTGAGAAGCAAGGTAGTATAGGTGCATGTTTGGTGACTTAATCCTCCCTGTTTTACTGGGCGCCACAATATCTCCTTTTTTATTCTAGGTCTTTTCTCTTGCCACAGTAGCTGCGTAATCGCGCCCTCCAAGGATTTCAAGTATTTCTGGGGGGTAGCCATTGGAAGAGACTGAAACAAATAGGGGAACTGTGGAAGTATGCTCATTTTAATGAGGTTTACCCTTCCCAGTAGCGTAAGGGGGAGCGCTGTCCACTTGAGGCAATCTTCTTTGACTTTTGTAATGACCAGGTAGTAGTTAAGATCTTCCCTTGTCAATCTTCACCATTCATTACTTCCTGGGTATGTAAGCCGGAGGCGCACCATCACGAACTTTTTTTTTTTTTTTTTTTTTAAGTTCATGACCCGCCTCACGAGGTGACGCCATGCGTCATGCGCGAGGGTGGCCGATCAGCGCTGACTGACTCCTCCCTCCAACTCAGTTCTGTTTCTCCCCCTGATCGAGGCAGCACCTGTTCGCGGTAGCTAACCAAAGTGCGTATCCGGCTCCTTTTCTACACTCGGCGCCTCACGGTAAGACTGTTCCTTTTTCTTTCCTTATGCGAGCGCGGGTGTATTTCCGACTATGTTTAATCTTGTTTATTTCGCGTTATGTCCGGTTCTGGAGCGAGACGTTCTTCTAAGACGGGCCGTGCCCCTATGCGTCGGTGCTCCTGCGGCCGGCATTTCTCCGTCTCGGACCGGCATGACGTCTGTCTTCGTTGCCTGGGACCCAACCATAATATGGATTCGTGCGACGCTTGTTTCTCGATGGACCGTCACGTCCTCGAAGTCTGCGCGTACAAGCTCGGCAAGGCCCGCCGACTTTCGAGACGCGTGCTAGCGGGAATCTCGAGGAGATCCTTAGGCCTTTCCCGGGTCCCTCCCGGCCTATACGGTCCGAGGAGGAGGGGTTCTCTTCCCTTCTTGCCGAGGGAGGCCCCTTCCAGTGTTGGGGGCGTGTAGCCCCTCCGGGGCATAGCGCTGACACCGCCTCGGCAGTCACTCTTCGGAGGTGCAGGCTCCCCGTGTCGAGGCCTTGGCTGGGCCCGGCTGGTGGACCTCGGCGGTCGCCTCGCGGCGCGTTTTGAATCGGCGCCGTTCGGCGGTGCCGGTGATCAGCAGCGCCCGTTCAGCGCCCGTTCAGATCGGCGCGCTCGCAGTGCCCGGTATTCGAGTGGCGCCGTTCGGCGGCGCCGCTTTGGATCGGCGCCGTTCAGCGAGCGCCGGTAATCAAAGCGGCGCCGTTAGGCGGTCCGTTTTAGTATGAGCGCCCGTTCGCGGTGCCGATGAGCCTGGCGGCGCCGCCAGCGGTGCCGCTTCCATCTCCCGACGCCGCGGTAGCATCGACGCCTTCCCCCTCCCTCGAAGTGCGGGTCTGCGGGCCGCTGGGGGTGTGAGGTTGGCCTTCATGCTGCCCGGCGTGCTGGGGGCGGCGGTGTCGCTCTTTCGGTGCCGGGGCGTTCGCGGCCCGTGGCCTCGGGACCCCTGGGGTGGCCAGCGCCGAGTCCTGCTGGTCTCGTCCTCCTCGGAGGATGATGACTCAGATGTGGACCCATCCTGGCATCCCCATTCTTGAATCTGGGTCCTCGGTGGCTAGGGGTACCAGGCGGCGTAGCGGGCCCCTCTGTCCCCTTGCCGTCGTCTCCTGGGGTTCCTCGGCTGGGGTGGCCGAAGTCCGGGGGCAGGCGTGGGGTGGCGGAGGAGGCTCCCTCTGGAGGTCGGTGACAGCTACCCCCGGTGCTGTTACCTCCTCTGGGGTTAGGGCGTTGCAGTCGGGAGAGGGCCCTCTCGGAATCCGAGGGGTTGAGGGCAGGCGTCCTGCTGCTCGGTCTTCTTTGGCCACCTCAGGGGTGGCCAGGAGCCGTGGCAGAGCCGCCCCCTCCCAAGGTTCTAGGGTGTCCTCTGGGCGTTTGTGTGGACTGCCCTTCTGGATCCATGCAGTCAGCGTCGTCACAGGGAGTTTCTCCCAGGGCTCGTCCAGGTTCCGCTTCCCCAGAGTTCCGTTCTGCGGCCTGGTTTGATATCCGGGATCCCTCCTACTAGAGCTCCCTTCCCCGATTCCAGGCCTCGCAGAAAGCAGTTGCCTCCTCGAGGTGCCCTCTCCCATCTCTCTGCCTTCACCACCCCGCTCCCAGGCCATGTCGGGTCCCTCTGGTCCGTTATCCTGGGAGCAGTTCAGGTTCTCTGGCCTTCCCTCATATGTTAGTTACATGCATGGCGGGTCTTTCGACTCTCCCCACCGCAGGAATCCTCTGGACATTCAGTTCCCCATCATCCTCGTCTCCCTCCTCTGAGGAGAGGAACCCCTGCTCATCTGTCCTCGATGCTGATTTCACAGAATATCAGCGTTTCCTCCGAGGATGGTGAGGATCTTGATTTCCTACGTTCGGAGGGCAATACCCGAGCGGGTAGACGCGTGAATTCCTTGGTGAATTCAGTGCCCAGCATCTAGTGGTACCTTCTGGCTATCCCTTCCAGGGCGTCTATCCGGTCCTGGCAGTTCCCTGCCGTTTCTTCCCCAACCCGCCGGACTGCCAGCGTGGTATTGTGCCCCTCTGGTCTCTAGGTTCCCTTCCAACCCGTCCTCAGGTTTGGTATACCTGGATACTCCTTCTGGGCGCCGTTGCCTGGCGCGACCCGCCACCAGATCGGACTCTCCAGTTCGACCGTTGAGGCGAAGAGTGTTCTCTTCTTGGCGCGAGAGTCATGTATTGCATCACATCAGGCTCACCGCTGCCTACAACGGCATCTGTGGTCGATGATGTCCCAGCTGCTGGCATCTATGCCTGACGCAGGCAAACCAGACAAGCCGTTGCCTCTCCAGGGTGGGCCTGGAGCTGGCAAGACACCAAGCAAGGCATCTTATGGCGCCAATGAGGTGGCTTCCAGGCTTGAGGACAGCGATCTGCATCAGGCGGACGGCATGGCTTCGTCTCTCCAGGTTGTCACCCCTGGCCCGGCGTAGGGTGATGCGCTCCGCCTTCCGGGGGACCCGTCTTTTCTCATCCAGAGCTAGGAGACTTTTACAGGGGCTCCCTCCGTCTCCTCGTCCTCGGGAGGCACCTCCTAGCTCTTCTCCCACTTAGGCTTTCTGAATAAGCCAGGGTCTTCTCCTTCTGTTTCTCACCAGCAGAAGGCTGGGGGTCTTGTTCCCTCAGGGTATGGCCTCTTCCCCCTCCTGGGAAGAACAGTACTCACCAGAAGTAATGAATGGTGAAGATTGACAAGGGAAGATAGGAAAATTACGTACCTACCGTAATTCTTGATCTTCTCTTGTATCTTCACCATTCATTACTACATCCCGCCACCATCCCTCAGTGGCCTCTTCCTGTGCTTCTCCACCTCCCGTCTCCTTCCTCTCTCTGCATTATATAAAATATAGGAAAATTGCTTCATTTTCAAAAAAAAAAAAAAAAGTAAAAAAAAAAAAAAATCTTCTTGGGGGTTTAAAATCCACAAAATTATTTACTCTAAGATTCATGGGTCATCTCGCGGATTGCATTGGCGATCAGACTGCACAACTATCTCTTGCTATTCTTATGGCAAGATACCTCTGGGTTGTTTGGCCTGGCTCAGGCTATTCAGTTTGATCCTGCAATCCCGTGTTCAGGTAGTTGCCAAATCTAATCCCCCCTCTATTCTTGCCTTGCAGAGCAGAGGAACTAGCACGCCTGTTCCTTTCTTCTAAAAAAAAAAAAATGCTGAGGGAACTCTCCGACTGCTATAGGCATCTTGGTATCTGGGTCATGCATCTAGTTAGTTATCTGTAAAAAAAAAAAAAAAAAAGGGAATAGGAGAAATCAAACAAGAAGGCAAATGAGAAGGTAGGCTATCCTTCTCGCTGGTTTGCTAAGTGGTTTCTCCCTTCAAGTGTCCTCCTGGACAATTTTTACAATGAGAGCTCTGCTGACCATATCCAATCTTAGCCAGCCTAAGCCTTGGCGGCCTTAGCCAGTCAGTCTGAGTCCGTTTCTATCTTGAGAGCCTGAAAGGCTTACATTTCCATTTCTAAACCCCTGAGCAGCGCTCTCATGCTGCTGGGGTTTTATTCTTCCCTCCTCGGCTGCCCTCCAGTTAAAGGCCTTCCGCGGCCAGGAGCCCGAGGTGGGTGTCAAGAACAATGGCATGTTGAAGATGAGGACTATGCCTCCTGAGTCTGTCTAGCGGGTTGGTGAACCTTCTCTTCAGCTCTATCTCCAGAGTTCTTGCTTCCCCTTTAGTCGAGCCTTCAGCTACAAGCTAACTATGCTAGTTGGGCATTCTGGTCCCTTCAACATCCATCTCTCTCTCTCTTTCTTCTTCTTCTTCTATTTTCTCATTTCCTTACTCATCTCTCCTCCTAGAGTCGTCCAGTAAGGAGGCCCTGCACTCCCTAGGCTGGGATGTTCTTATCTCCTCTGTCCTTCCTCCATCGGCTTATTCCTTTTCAGTTCATTCTTCCTTGCTTTGCTATCCCTCGCTATCTTGCCTCGCTATCTATATTTTCTGCTTTCATTTTGCCTCTCCGGCTCACAGAACTGAGTTGGAGGAGGAGTCGATGCTACTGCTTGCCCACCCTCGCGCATAGCCTTGGCGTCAGTCTCGAGGGCAGTCATACAAAAAAAAAAAAAAAAAAAAGCCCGCGTGATCGGTATGCGCCTCTGCTTACACCCAGGAAGTAATGAATGGTGAAGATACAAGAAGATCAAGAATTACGGTAGGTACGTAATTTTCCTTTTTATGGTATGGGAGAGTTTACTTGGGAGACAAATTCCCAGGTATTTAATATGCTTTCAAGGGGAAATATTGACACTGGCTATAGTGACAGGAGTTTTCTTTTTTCCCAAAGGGAGCCACTCACATTTTCCCCAGTTAATTTTATGGCCAGACAGGGATCCATATATTTCAGACATTTTTGGTAGGGCTGGCAGAGCCTCTTATGGTTGTTCTAGGAAGAGCAGTATGTCATCCACGAATAGTGAGATAACATGGTTAACCTCCCCATACTGGTAACCCCTAATATCTGTATGCCCTCTGATTGCCATGGCTTCGATAGTAAGTACATACAGCAAAGGGGACAAGGGGCATTCCTGCCTCGTGCCTCGGGTGAGGCCAAAAGGACTTGACATAATATTGTTGGTTAAGATTTGTGCCTGGGGGGAGGTATAGAGAGCCCTTAGTCACCCCAAAATGGTCCCCCCAACCCAAATTTGTGCAGTACAGCAAACATGAAGGGCCATTCCACACGATCAAAGGCCTTCTCGGTGTCAAGCACCAGAAGACCCCAGCCCTCCCCCACTTTAGTTTGGGACCATTTGTGCATAATATTAAGGGTGCATCTCAAATTATTTTTGGCCTGCCGTCCCTTTACAAACCCTCCCTGGTCCAGATGTGTTAAATCCGGGAGTATGTTCTCTATTCTTGAGGCTAGGACCTTAGCCAACACTTTATAATCTACATTGAGGAGGGAGATGGGGCAGTAGGAACTACACTTTGATGGGTTCCTCCCACGCTTGGGGAGCACACCGTGATAGTGGCTAGTAGTTGAGAAGTGAGCAGGATTCCCCCTCCCAGTGCTTCCCAGTCCGGATCACGTCAAACATTAGGTGGCCCAAGGAGTCCCAAGTCAATTTATAAAATTCTACTGGTATGCCATCGGGCCCCGGTGCTTTCCCCTTTTTGGATTTCCAGACTGCAGATTTAATTTCTTCTAAGATTATTGGTTGTTCCAGATCCTCCCTCTGAACCTCACTAAGCAGGGGTAGACTAATGTAGTGCAAGAAATCATCTGGATCCCCACCTGAGGGTACGTGGGAGGAGTCCAGAGTAGTGTAAAATTCCTTAAAAGTGTCATTGATCTCCTTTTGATTATATGTGAGATTGCCATTTGGGTCCTCCAACCCTAAAATTGTTCTTTCCACTCTCTTCCTCTTAACCAACCCCGCCAGCCACTTGCCTGCTTTGTCTCCCTCGAAGTATGTGGTAGACTGTGTAATAAGCAGGTCCCTCTCTATTATTCTAGGAATTAATACCTTTGAGCCAAGGCTCTTTTACAAAGGTTCCACGTCATTAAGTACAACAACATAGTAGACAGTGTTACACACAATCAGTAAGCAGTTTAACAAGTTCACAACTTAAACAGTAGGGTATATGTATGGAAAGAGAAGAAGGAAAGGAAAAAAAAAGAAAAGGAAGCACAGAGGCAACGTAGAGGGCAAGGAATAAGGATTAGGTGAGCTTGAGGGGGAAGGGAGGGAGGGAGAAATATGAGGTTAGAAGCAGACAGAACTAGGTTTGTGGTACTCAGTTTGTCTTTGTCAATGAAGAGACCTTGGTGGATGGGTGAGACAAAAAGTCAGTGCACTAAAAGGGAATGAGACATTAGTCAAAGCAGTCACAGGAGCTGGAGGCTGTGAGGTGAGCGTATAGTATGGATTTGAAGGCTCCCAGAGTCGTGGAGGATAGAGAAGGAAGGTTAAGGGCATTGTATCCAGAAGGGGCACAGGTGAGCAAATGATCTTTGTCCCTGAGCAAATCCGGCATCTAGGGACCAGGAAGGTTGGAGGTCAGAACTTCTGGTGGAGCGAGAGCCATTGTTCAGGCAGAGCAGGTCCCGGATACATGGAGAGTGAGTCCCAGGATTGATTTTTGCCATAACACAAGTGAGGTACATAATGCGATTGGAGAATGTAACAGACCGGTTGCCTCGTATGGAGTCACAAGTGTGGGTCCGTCTATGCGCTTCAGTGGTGTAGTCGACAGGTTTTGTTTAGTGCAGTTGAGATGCGCTTAAGTGCAGTGGTAGTTGCTGAGCCATAGACAATTAGCCCATAGTCTATGATTGAGAGGATGGAGCTTTGAACAGCAATCCTCAAGGCAGCTTGGTTGAAAAATTGACGGTTCCGATATAAAGTTCCCATGCGTTGGTGCACTATTTTAGCAGTGTTATCGATATGGGCTGTAAAAGTAAGACATTCGTCAAAAGTGATACCAAGGTATTTGAAGGTGTTCACTTGTTCTAGAGTAATTCCTAGAGAAGTTTTTATGATGAGTGGGGTATGCCTACTTCTGTTTTGATGACTGGCGAAAAGCATGACTTTAGTTTTTTTTTGATTTAGGACCAGTTTGTGCTCAAGGAACCATTTTTCAACACATGAGAATGCAAGCTGCAAGTTCTGTCGTAGTGGATTTGGGTCCTTATGAGAGCCTTCTGGAAGCCAGTTGGTTGGCTTGCCATTCAAGTTTTCTGAGTTCCTTTGTGGGGGGCGGTTGCGGGACAGCCATGGCTCCCTTCTCCAGTCTTTGTATTTGTTTGGTCAGGTTTCCTTCCTCCCTGATTTGAGATCTTTTCTTAAAGGACACATAGGAGATAGTTTCTCCTCTGATGTATACCTTCATTGCATCCCATACATTGTTAATATGGGTCTCCCTTCCACTGTTAATCTCAATGAATTCTTTAAGTTTTTCCGAAATTTGGGAGACAAACTGTTTGTCTAAAAGTAGTGAAGGATCCATCCTCCACTGAGGAGAGAGGGGGTATCCATATAAGGGGCCCAAGGATACCTTCAATACAGCATGGTCTGATATTATCATTAGACCATAAAGAGCGTCTGTGTCTTCCCCCACCAGGCCAGAGGATACAAACATGTAATCTAGTCTGGTGTAAACCTGGGGGGCATGGGAGAAAAATGAAAACTCTTTGCCATCTGGGTGGCAATGTCTCCAATGCCCTACCTCTGCTAAATTTTTTAAAGCAGCCACGCTTTGTGGGGGTGGCCTAGTCCTATGGCTTGAATGGTCCTTCAGAGGGTCACAGTAGGTATTACAATTGCTCCCCATCACTATATTGTCAGGGTAGGGAGCAAGTGTGACTTCCAGGTGCGTAAAAAAAAAAAAAAAATCCGGGGAATCAAAATTCGGACCATAAACTGATACTAAAGTATATTTTGTTCCCCCAAGGTCAGCCTTGGCAATTACGTATCTCCTCTGGGGGTCTGCGACCACTGAGTTTATCTTGTGAGGCAAGTTGGGGCGCAACAATATAGCAACCCCTCTGGCCTTGGGTATAAAAGGGGTCACTAACAAGGAACCTCCCCATGAGTTTGCTAGACGAGTTGCTTCCTCCCCTGTAAGGTGCAGCTCCTGTAGAAATTTGATGTCCCCATTCATTTTTTTTTTAAATTTATGCCCATACCCTTTTCCTTTTAACCACTGTTTTTAACCCATTGGCATTCCAAGTAATGAAAGTTAGCTTCTCCATTTAAGCTTATTGTAACAAATTAAGTTAACACACCCATTGTAGTCCAACTTATTTTCTAGGCCTAATTGAGTATTAATCATTCTGAGCTTTCCAAGATTTTTAACAATACCCAGACTTAAACAGTCTCCCTCCCCACTCCCTCCCACCAGAACTGTAATCAAACTCCTCTTTGCCCATTTCCAATCCCCCAAATTCCCTCTTAACAATTTAACAAACCCAGCTGTTAACCATTTTCCTTCCCCACTCCCTCCCTCAGTTTCTGTAGGCAAATTCCCCTTTGCACCTTTCCCACTCCCTTAACAAGTTTTCCAACACAACAGTTGCTAACAATAAACCCAGAAAACCCCTTTGACAATTGTCAGCTGCTAACATCCCCTACTTTTCATGGATTGAGCTAGGTATCCACTGTTGCCATCAATTTTCAGGTGGTATATACCTATTTCATCCCACTTGGGGTTGGATGGGGAGGATACTCCCCCTCCCCCTCCCGCGAAGTTCTAAGATGGTCTCCAACCACCCCAGAGACATTGTCACAACCCTGGGTGTCTTGAGATGGTGGAGAAAGCCCCCAACCACCCCACGCCTCTGGGGGACGCTTTCGGGCAACCCCCTCCTCCTGCCAGGAGTGATAGGGTCAGGTTCCCACCAGACAAAATGCAATTTTCAGATTAACTCACAGGGCTATACCAATCTTATTCTTGCGTCCCCATGGGTGGGGCCTGGTCTGCTCCTCCACATTGCAGGGTTTGTTGCCCCAGAGGTCGAGACGTGCCCCCCCACCTCCAAAAGATCAACCTCTACATCATTTTCAGTATTAAACAAAAACTGCAACTTTTCGTCAACTTCACATTGCTTTAGAGTTATAGAGAGACACAAGGCCTCCCAGCTTTATCTCCAGTTTTGTTTGGCCCTAAAAAAGTCCCAAGAAGCAGTCCTGTTCAGTGTCCCAGATAAGATCTGAGATAATTATTAATTATTTTAGGTTTAAAGAGTCCTTTAGCATTTAATTAAAGGGTACAGTTTATCAGGTGTCATTTAGGTCCATAAAAGCAAAAAAGAGAAAGTTCCGCTTAGACCTCCAAGAAGTCGGGTGGGGATGGAAAGACTGCAAGGAGCCCAGTAAACAAAAACTACTCCCCACGGTACTCCGACCAGCTTGCTGATCCCTACCAAGTAATCTGCAGAGGAGCCTGATTCCACTGGTCCCATTCAGGCCCGCAGAGGCCCAGGGGAATCAAGAGGGAGACCAGAGAGAGGGGCACCCACAACCCAGCTTTATAGGCCACCGACTACCGGTGTTGCGGGTCACTATAAAGGGCCCCCACAGCCCTCCCCCGACCTCGGGTTCAAGAAGAGTACAGTACCTGAAAGCCTTGGTTCAGAAGCCCTCAATCTTCTTCAGAGGTGCCGGGATTCTCCTTTCTCCCCCTCTCCAATTCCTTGACGTATTCCATTGTCACATCAGGATTCATAAAGGCAAGTTGTTTTCCTCCCTGCTGCCAGATAATTAGTCAGGCCAGATAGATCAGCGAGAAGGGACAGTCAAGGTCGTGGAGCTTGTTTTTTACCTCAGTGAAGGCCTGCCTGTGAATCTGGAGCTGTCTTGAGTGGTCCGGGAAGACACTAACTTTGGAGCGCTGAACATGCAGAGGGCCTTGCTCCCGTGCTGCATCTAATACGTACTGCCTATCCTGGTACCGGAGGAATTTCACCAGGAGGTGTCTAGGCCACTGGTCAGGTGAAGGCCTTGTGCCCAGAGACCGGTGAGCCCTTTGGATCTCTAGTGTGACCTCGGGGGGGGATTTGTAGTGATTGGCAAAGCCATTTTTGTATACAGGCCGAGCAATCTCTTCCTTCTACCCTCTCCAGTAAGCCTACCACTCTTATGTTGCATCACCTTTCTCGATTCTTGTGATCGTCGATGGCTTGTTTAAGGGGCTCTATTTCTTTCAGGGCGGTCTGCAAATCAGAGGACATTCTGTTATTGCTGTCCTCCTGAGCTCTCAGTCTGGACTCTATCTTGGAGATTCTGTTCTCGTGGGCATCTACCGTATCAGAAATCGTGTTGACGATCTGCTGGAGGTGCTGAAGTTCAGTCGTCATGTTTTCGAACCCTGCCTTCATCCCTGTACCCAAATTGTATTTCAGGTCACAAATTAATCTCTCCAGTGATTGGTATCCTGGTTCTGGCTCTGCCATCTTCAAATTTATATCAGAGAATGGGTCCTGTGGCACTGTGTGTTCCGTTGTTTTATAGTAGGCCCCTCTGGGCCCAAGGCTGAAGAGGCTCCTCTAGGTGGATTAAACTGAAGCTTTGCTTGTTTTTCACTAATTTTGCTGAGGAAGGCATCAATCTCTTAGTGCTAGGGTTTGTTTCAAGTTTTTAATTATTTAGCAGCGGGATGGCTAGATAGTAAAGTGGATATATCCGGCGCTCTCTTGTTAGACCTCCATCTTGCTCCCTAGCTAGGCCACCCCCCCCCATCTATTACTTTTAACTGTTATTTTAGCACTGGTATTTATTCTTTCCCTGTTAACATGGCTCATCCAGCATCCCCTGGCTACTAGCCCTCAGACTATTGAGCCGACTGAGCAGTTCCCCACTTTTCCTGCAATTCAGTTCAGTCAAAGGTAACGGAGCATGCAGTGTTAAGGGCAGGAGAGGAAGGGAAGAAGCTGAAGCTTTAGCCTCTGGGTTTTCAGAGAGTTGCACGCATTCAGTGGTACTGCACTAGTGTGAGTGCAGAAGGAATACCTGTAGTAAAACTACAGTTACAAGTCAGTAAATTAGCCTTCATGAAGATGTTGAAGAGGCAGTCTGCAGATCTGCTAATTTCTCTCTCTCTCTCTCTCTCCTGTTCACAGTGGTCAGTTTGTTATACAGCACCCCTCCGCCACCCCCACACAAGTCTACTCAACCACAATTGCTAGAAAGGTTATGCTGTGCTCGTAAAATCAGAGAGAGCTGTTTTGAAAGGTAACTGAAAGAGAGGAAGAAACATGTTGCATATCTAACTTCCTGAGAACTGAAATGTTACACAAGTGCCAAGAAATTAAAACTCGGCTTTTCAGAAACAGAAACTTAGGGAAGTATCCACCCAATAGTAAAGGCTACTACTGGAACTCAGTGTTGTCCATGAATAAACTGAAAGTTTAGGACCATTTTTTTGTTTTTCTTTTTTAATCGGTGTCAAAAAGCTATAACTATTGAACCTGTATGTTAGTTTTCCCATCTGGAGGACTGCATCCAGTTCTGGAGACCCCATCTCCGCAAGGACATAGAAGGATGGAGGCAGTTCAGAGGAGGGCAACTAAAATGGTGCAGGGTCTGCAATAGAAGCCGTATGAGGAGAGACTAAAGGAGCTTAATATGTATACCCTTGAGGAAAGGAGGGAGTGGGGGACATGATAGAAATGTTTAAGTACCTCAGTGGAATCAACAAAGTCCAAGAGGGTAGCATCTTTCAGAAAAAGAGATGTGCAAGAACAAGGAGACACAATTTGAAGATAGAGGGGGGATGGCTCAGGGGCAATGTGAGGAAGTATTTTTTCACAGAGAGGGTGGTGGATGCATGGAACAGCCTTCCTGAGGAGGTTGTGGGGTCTAAAACTGTGGGAGAATTCAAGAATGCATGGGACAGACATAAGGCAATTTTTGTGGGGGGTAGGAAGAATAGGCTGTTGGTTAAATAGGATCTGCAGCTTATCCTCTAGGTAGGGAAATGGGCAGACTAGGTGGGCCAAGCGGTCCTTATCTGTCGTCAAAGTCTATGTTTCTGTGTAATACCTGATTACTGCCTGTAACACTCCATGCTATGTCTCTCTGGGTCGCCCCTGAAAAAGGGACCTTTGGGGCTCAGTGGGCCTACCCAGTCATCAAACTTTAATAAATAAATAAATAAAGGTGTTTTGACCTCTTGATGCATGGCCCCCCTCAGCCGGCACTAGCTCCACCAGGACTTATCAGGAAGTAGTATCACAATGGAATGCCGGGCCCCCCAGCCAGTATCTTCATCCAGTCTGTAACCTGGTCTGGGCTGTAGTGCTGGTGCAGAGCAGGCCAGATGTCATCCTGCTGGTACCAAAGTTTTCGCCTCCATTTCTCCCCTTGCGACTGGCAGTGTGCTATCACACAGGTGCATATATGTGTTGTGTGTGTGTGTGTCTATGTGTATATATATATATATATATAGGCAAGCAGTGGTGCAAGTGGTAGACAAGAAGTACAGGAACTCAGGCATTGGCGAATATGAAATGCGGAATGAAAATCCTCAATCTGAAGGATAGCTGCGTCAAGACACATCTATCTGTTTCGACACTAGTAGATTCAATTAAAGATATTGAAGGCGGGCCCAGTGGCGCAGAGGACTGAGGCACTGGCGCCTTACCTTGAACCACGCCGACGACCCGGGTTCGGGAACGGACTTGGGATGCCAGGGGTCGGCAGGGGGAGGATAGGATTGCGCGTCCAAAGGACTGCTCTCCTGTCCTGGGATGGGATTGGGGACTGCCTCGCTCAAGCAGCGGCCCCCAGTGGAGACTGGAGGCACTGCAGGAGCGGCGCGATGAGGGAACCTAGAAAACCAGAAATATCGCACGCTGGTGGCCGCCGGATGGCTCTCCGTCCCCGATTCCTCTGGTGCCTTCGATGGGCCTCCTTCCTCAGCAGCATCCCTGGGACCTACTGAAGAGGTGCACTGGACTCCCCGGTGCCTTCCCTGGAGGAGGATACCCGGCGAAGGGTTACGTCCGGGATATCCCAGGGACCGGCTGCATTGTGAGATGAAGGAGCTCGGGTAAGGCCAGTGGGGTCGTTGAGGACTTGGAAAGGGACCTGAAGGAGTGAGGGTCTCCAGGAGCATGGAGGGGATAAACAAATAATGAAAAAAAAAAAAAAGATATTGAAGTATTTCTAGGAAAAAAGAATTGTTGTACAAGTCAAATGTTGCTATGGACACCCTGATTTCAGGCCACAGGCCCAGAAACTGTCGTTATGTGTCACACATCAGCCACCAGCCACACCCCATCCAACCACAATCACTGTCCCACCACCATGCCTCCACGTGTTTGTAGTACCTGAGTGGTGCGGCGTATCCACCCCCAGGAGAGGAGAGCAGTCAGGCGAACTGGGTCACTGGCATGGTGGGAAGTGTAGTGTACAGCACCTTCATCCTCTATTTTTTTTTTTTTTACTTTTTTTATCCTCCTTACCATAACAGGCCCTTTCTGTATGCTTCTGCACACTCATTACCTCCAGCTTCATATGATCTTACCTTGCTCCAGTCCTCATAGCTTAACACTCTGTGGCAGGGGCCACAGGGAGCTTCTCGACCTGCCACGGTCCAGAACTAGTTGGGGCCAGTGCCTGAGTCACCGGTGCAGACCATGCTAGGGGCTGGCATTTCATCCTGCCTGTTGAGTGTTTTTCCCTCTGTTTTCCTTCCAGCCCCAGGACGCTGGCGGATGAGGATGCGCATGCACACTCTTACACACACAAGTGTGCACAGCCCCAGCCAGCGGCCTCCTTCAAACATAAAGATTCTGACTTCACTGCCACCTGTGGTCACCCAGATGGCAGTGTTGCAGCGGAGCCCTTTACCTTCCCACCCCGGAGAAGGAGAGCATCCTCTGGGATGCTGTTTCATTCTCTCGCCGGCGTCATCAGCAGGCTCTACAGCTGCATTGCAGGCTGGTCAAGAGGGCCATTTGTTGAGCACCATAAACATGATGTGTACTGTCGACTTCCTGTTCTGCAGTTTTGTTACCCATTTTTGCTCCAAATCCTCCTGCGTTTCTCTCTGCCGTCCCTTTTCACTGTCTGTCTTCTTTCCTTTTTTTTTTTTCCCTGCCCCCCCAATATAGTACTTGTAGCTGTAGTTGGGGGGGGGTCTGCTTTAAAAAAATTTAGAAGGACATATGGGGCATTGCAGAAACATAGGGTTGTCCCATTTATAAAAGTTTTCGGGGAAACACTGGAGATGATTGTCTGTCCTCTCTGTTTGGGGCAGAAGCACTTCATGCCCCTTGTTGGCGATCAAACCAAAGATCCTGAATCCCTAAGACTGCAACTCTAACCATTCAGCTTAAGGAAGATTCTCCCATGCTGGGAGGTTACAGTGCTCCATTTACTTTCATGCTTGCTGTCTTATGGACCACCACTAGATGGCTGCATTGCTTTTGGCCGTTATTCACAGCTTTCACTAACATACTAACATACTAAGAAGCCAGCAGAGTAGGCCCTCTGGTCTGTTGAGTCTGCTAGGTGATCAGTGCCCATACAGGGCACTGACACAGCCCCCCTCCCCACTTCACAGGGTCCCTCACTCCCGTCCCTCGGCGGGGGGTACTGAGATGCAGCCTCCCCCTATAGCTGTCCCACCCTTTCATGAACCCCTCCACAGTTTCAGCTGCCACCAGTTCCATGGGTAGCGCATTCTAGGGATCCACCTCCCTCTCAGTGAAATAATGTCTCCTTGTCTCCCCCCCCTTAGTCTCCCCCCGACTAGCCTCATCGAGTGTCCCCTGGTGGTCCCCTCTTCCCTCAGCTGAAGTACCCCTTCCCGGCTTATCCTATTTATCCCCTTGAGATATTTAAAGACCTCGACCATGTCCCTCTGTCCCTCCTCTCCTCCAGAGAGTACAGGTCAAGCTCCCGAAGTCTCTCCCCATAGGGCATCTCCCCCAGGCCCTGTATCATCTTGGTCACCTGCCCCTGGACCCTCTCTAAGAGAGCAATGTCCCTCTTTAAGTAAAGACACCAAAACTGCACACAGTACTCAAGGTGCGGTCTAACCAGGCAGTTGTACAGTGGAAGGAGTACCTCCCGGCTCCTTGAGGTAATCCCCCTGGCTATGCACCCAAACATTTTATTCGCCTGGGCCACAGCCCTCCTACACTGCTCTGAGTTATTCATTTTCGCATCCACCACCACACCGAGGTCCTTCTCCCCCCTCGAGAACTGCAGCACTCGCCTCCCAAAGTATATACATGTGCTGGATTTCTGGCCCCCAGGTGCAGGACCCTGCACTTCCCAGTATTGAACTTCAACTTCCAGGCTTGCGACCACCCCTCCAGAGTCTCTAGGTCCCTCTGGAGGGCCAACCCCCCTTCCTCCCCTCCACCACCGCCCCCAGCTTCGAGTTGTCAGCAGATAGGCTCATCTCACTCCTGATACCCCTTCAGATGTCAGTGATAAAAACATTGAACAGGAGTGGTCCCAGCACTGATCTCTGTGGGACCACGCTAATAACTCCCCTGGGGGACGAGACCTCACCCTGAACCATCACACTCTGAAAATGACGTGCTAGCCAGTTTCCTTTCCACCTGACCATCATAAAAGCTCTAGTTTAGTTTAGGCGTTGCACAGCCTGCCTTTTCTTGTATACAGCAGTCCTCAACTATCTCATCCAGTGGACAGGCACAGCAATCAATAGCTAAGATTTTCATACAGATTGCAGCACACATCACCCTGTTTTAGGAGCCAACTTCAGAGCGAAAGTAACCTTTGCCTTTTTTAATATGATTGGAAATTTGGGTGTGTGCATAGTCTCCTTCGGTTCTCTGCTGTGCTTTGCATTTGTTCGCTTAAAAATAATCCTGTTTCTAAAGGCATCGATACAGGTCACTTTTCACACAATGGTGGTTGTCCTGGAGACAGCTAAGTCATCAGAATGTCTTCAAACTAAACTAGAGCGTTCATCAGCTCCAGTCAGATGTTTTCCAGTTCTCATTTTCTCAAGGGGCTAAATACAGTCCTCTGTGAATGTGTTTAGCCCTTAGAGAAAAGGGGGACCAGCAAACTGAAGATCAGAGCTTATATAAACTCTGGCAGGCTGTTGAATCTCTCACTCCTACAGCTCTTCTGTTATTTCAGCTGCAAGGGATTCTGGGATTTGTAGTTCCAGAAGATGTCAGCCTAGAAGTAACTAAAATTAACTTGATACAATCTACTATACTGCAGTAAACAGTAAGTAAAACAAAATGTTATTGCATGTAGAGTGCACATTGGGACCATCCCCACACTTGATGTGGGGCTCTTTGTGTTGACCATTCCCCTTTAAAGTTACTTCTGCATCTTCTGGTTCCGCTTTGCGATTGTGATCGACAAAGGAAGGATAGAAACCAGGGTTTAAATTCTGCACCTGGTGCAGACTGAAAATGTCGGTCAAGGACCCGCATGACTCAAGTGATTACTGCTTGGGCGCTCAGCACGACATCTTGGAGTGCAGTTTATGCCGGGCCAAGCTGCAGGCATTCATGGAAGAACAGATTGCCGGGCTGCCTGTGGAAAGACCCAGAAACTGTAAATCGGTCTCGACAGCTGCGGGCTCTGCTGCCCAGCTTGTTGTCATGGAACAGGAGGTGGCGACTGCGGCGAGTTCCTCACAGGTGTCGGCGCTCTTCCTGGCTGGGGCAAGTGTCACAAGTTCATTCTGTGATGATTTCAGGGAGTTGTGCATGACCCTCCAGACCTTCAGGGATAGCCCATCTCACCGCAGCAAGACGCCAAAGAAGCAGCGTTATCGCAGGCTGTGGGACTGGGGAAGATCACATTTTCAGGTGGGTGGTGTGGATGTGAACTACATATTAGTCTAAGAACTATCATTACAGGTAAGTAACCTATATTTCTAAAGTCGTGGATACAATTCACTGTCATCACAATGGCAGATTTCTGGCGGTCTTCCAGGAGGGAGGAGCTTAGAGAGAAGACATTCTGATGACTCATACTTTTCTTAGCAGTATGCTTCTGGCATAATAGGATACATCAGTAGAGTATTATTTATTTCTGATATTTTTAAAGCAAAATAATTAATGACTCAAGTTGTTAAAGATGGCCACCATTTTTAAAACTCCCTTCTTTCGAGGTTACAATTTTTATTTTATTTTTTTTGTTAATAGAACTTTTTCTCCCTCGACCAATTGTCTTCAGGTATATACCCTCATCCCCAGAGATTGACCCTGTTCAGGCCTAATGGTCATCTGTTCCCTGGTTCCAGCCACCCCACTGATGGCTCCCACAGCTTTCTTTCTGTGGGTAGGGGCTCTGAAGGAAGGGCCATTCCCCCTCCCCCCAAAGCAGTCTGCCAAGTGGACAGGATCCAGTGTTGAAACTCTAGGACCCCAGGAATCTGGGGACTTCAGCTTTCATATAGCTGGTAATGGGATTTTATCCCGTTTTCTCCCTTCCCCCTCCCGTGGCATGAGCAGCGTCTCCTGACAGCCTCGGATGTGCTCAGTGATGCATGTGAAAGGAGCAGGCTCCCCTGGCCCACCACTAAGGTTCCTGCAGTGCCAGATGCCAGACACCTTACCTTCTGACTACAGCACACTGTTCGGAGGCAGCTGCTGCGGTCTGTCCTACATGGCAGTGCACTGTATCTGGGCCGTCATGGTGACCTTGAGCTTACCTTTTGACAGTACACGCTGGATTCATCCTGTGGATTTATTAGGGGAAAGGGGAAATTGTTTAATCAGGAAAGGCACACTAGGCTGAAGCTTGTTTCCAGGTGCGACCTGGGAGCACAAAGAAGTTAAGTGACTTGCCCAGGGTCACACAGTATGCAAGTGGGGGCTGATGAGATTCAAACCCGGGTCTCCAGGTTTGCAGCTCAGTACCCTAAACCACTGTGCTACACTTGCTCCTATTAGGAGGGTGCTCTCACACATTTCTGATGGTAAGCAGCACAACACCACACCCAGATGTTTAATTTATTCATTGTGGGCATGTCAAGAGAGCAGTTACTTTTATATACTTCAGAACTCCATATCTCAGTTCAGGAATGAAATACAATAAAACAAAAAATGGATATGTTGAGGTTTTTGCAAGAGTTAAATTATTACTAAAAAAGGGGAAAAAAAGTATATAATGGCATCCCTTCCCCCCCCCACTAACAGATGCTGCTGCTTTAAAGGAGAGCTGCGCTGAATCAGTAAGTCATTTTTCCCAGTACATGCGTTCTTCTGATATTTGATCCCTTTCTATTACTATTCCATCTTTACTGGCCATTTAGTAAACACAGTGACTGTTTCTGATTAGCACACTGCTAGTAAGTACCGTTTTAGAGCTGTGTGATGTAGTTCATGTCCGCTTTGGGCCGCAGAGTTCTAGAATAGAACATGATTGCATTGTGAAAACAATGTAAGTTCTTTAACAAGGACATAAAGTACATCATACAGTTCTAAAATTGTACTGCCCACCATAGTGTACAGCAGAAACACCCAGGGAATTTATTGAAAGGCCAGTACAGATTAAAAAAAAACAGAACGTGAACCAGTATTAGAAACACAACTTCTACAGAAAACCCAGGCTTGCAGATTCAAAGCAGTTCTTTAAAGCAGTTACAAACATGCACATTAAAAATAGGTATGGCAGGGTTTATGTTCCCATTAAACCTTCCATTTTTTTCCCCTCCGTTTTTGTAGCAGGACCCTCTTGTACTTTTTATTTATATCCACAGTTTGAGCAAGACCTATTTTGATTGACTGAGCCGTCATACACCGTGGACCGGCCAAGCTACAAAGTTAACCGCATCCTGCACTAACAGTGGGAGAGCAGAAGTGTTGTGCTGCAGTGCCGGTTTCCAAAGACAACGTCATTTACTGTAAACTGTGAGACTTCCAAAAAAACCTGTAGCAGCAGCTATTCAGGCCCCCACCCACCACATGGACTTTCCAGATGAACGGCTTTTCCATGTACTGTGTAAATACTGTAATTTCCTGCAGTGTCTCACAACCAGCAGTCTGTCAAAAGGATGAGAAGGAAAGAGATCTCTTAGATTATTTAACCCTTGGTCATGGAAAAAGGCTGGGTATACTATTGGGAGAACCTGCGCGTGCGCATGGGCGTCCGTACTGTTGCCCACCCCTAAGTTTGTATACTATGGCTTACCCAAGTCATGATTTCAGCATAGAGTTCTGAGTTTTCTCCTGGGAAAAGTATTGTGAATAAGAACCATATCACAGAATGTAAGAAGAGAAAGGGATGTGGCCTACATAGACATGGGATGCCAGACCAGACCCTCTCATTTAAAGGTGGGGGTCTGCTAACAGTAAGAGTATGAATGCTAGGATGGGTACTTGCCTCCACCCTCCCCCCATAGGATGGTGGGGGTGTACCACGCATTTGGACGTCAGTAATGTACCTGGAGGGTATGTGGATTTGACTTGGTAGAGTTTAATGTGGTACATGTGGTTTTTCTACTATATCTGTGTTTCTGTTTTTGAAAAGATGATACATTTTGAAACAATCTGTCAAGAAAAGTCAGAGGGATTCCCCTAAAATACCCGGCTTTTAAGCTTTAGCATGTAGCTGTCTCAGAGGCAGCAGAGAACACAGGCTAATTAACCTAACTGCAGGGGGAGTTCTTGCCATGCTGGTTTTATTGCCTGCTATGTTTGTCCCTCCATCAAGCTCACTGGTGACTTCTCAGCTCCGATGTGGTGGCAGAGCGTCACTTGTGTCACAGGGCCCGAAAATACCGTGGTTGGTTTTTCTGCATTTTCTCGCTAAGCCCTCTGACCTTCCTCTTGGCAGTGTTGATGATAAAACATCTGCATTTGTGGAGGAGACAAGCTTGGTGACGCACTTGGTGAAGCACTACCACCAGCGGCCTCCCTCCCCAATCTGGGGCCATACGAATGTGGGGTCAGGCTCACTTCTGAAAATGGATGGCTCATAAAGGAGAGCAAAGCTAAATTAATTGGGAGGGGGCTGAGAACCCACCTCTCCCCCACTAATGAAAAAAACAATTTGTCAGTGCCGGATGTTTGCCATTGGTGTAGAAGCCCTGTGGTACTAGATGCTTTGCATGACTGAGCGGTGTTAGTGGTGGTAAAGGATGTGCTGGCAGGGGTTTGAAATAAGGCATCTCGGGGTGCCCAGTTTGTTCTTTTGAATTTTGTTGACCCGTTAAGCCCACTGGGCCTAGAAGTCCCTTTTTCAGGGGCGACCGAGGGGGGCGGGGGGATACAGATGGTATGCAACTGAAATTGAACCAGATTAAGTAGTTGGTGGTATTTTTAGTGAATGGGGGGAAATTTGGCCAGGGCACCGGTGAAATTCCCCTACTCTTTTTGATAAGTGCCATGGGACCTTTAACATCCACCTGAACTACCACCAATCCAGGCAGATGGGACCTCGGTTTAACGTCTCATCCGAAAGACAGCACCTCAGAAGTGCAGAATCCCTCTCATGCTGCACTACAGTGTCAGCACTGAGATATTAACCCATGTGCCAGATGTTGGAACTGAACCCACAGCCCTCTGATCTCCCAGCCTCAGAGGCGAGTGTGCTACCTACTGAGCCACTGACACAGTGAGGATAGCGACTGAATATGGGTGATTGTCAAAACGGCAACTCATTTTCAGTGCTTTCCCCATAGGCTACCCTGCAAGGGTAGCGATCCTATGTGACAGCGAGCATAGGGAGGGGTGACCAGAAGGGGGGTAGCAAGGGAAGGGGGGGTTTAGGGGAATGGTGTGCCTGCTGCCACCAAGTTAACCATGTGGTGTGGTGGTGGTGTGGGTGGCTAGCTCTCGCTTAGCAGGTACTGGGTTTGGGGCTGGGACCGGGAGGGTAGAAATGTTGCCGCTGCCTGCGGCTGCGGTACTTAATTTTTTTTTTTTAAATCCTGACTATGCCCCTCTCAACATGCACCCCCTGGAGTTGAGAATTCTAAATTAGGGAGGTGTGGAGGCAAGCCCCACAAAAAACACTTTTGTGTTTCCGGATGTCGGGTCGCCAGGAAGTGTATATCGCAGATTTGCTTTTCGGTGATATATACTCGCCATAATAGCGATCACTGTTTTGCAATCACTATTATGACATGGAAACTGCATCTTCTGTTACAAAAATATGTTAATTGGCTGGCCTGGTGGCACTGAGGGCTGAGGCGCTGGACGCCTTACCTCGTGCTACACCAGTGACCCAGGTTCGTGAATGACCTCGGGTCGCTGGGGAGATGGCACGGTGAGGGGAGGGTCAGAGCGGGATAGAGCTGTGGTAAGTAGCTCTCCCTTCCTGGGGGTGGTCGTCCGCTCCCCTGTAGTTCCGCTCCCACCGGGTGGAGGTCCGGTGGGAAGCATAGGCAAGGGGGAGCAGCAGCGAATGCCAGGGGTGGGGTGGAAGGGGCCGAGCCGGTACCCGGCATGCACCTGCACGCACGCAGACGTATGTGTCTTCTGGGGTCCCGGGTCTGGAGTACAAAAAACGGGGAAAAAACTAATAATATGTTTATTTATTTTATATATATATATATATATATATATATATGTGTGTGTGTATATAAATTGTCTTTTTAACTTAAGTATATCTGTAAAGGAAGCCAAGGACTGTAGCGAGAGGAGAGCGAGTGAGTTCTGTTGTTGTAGTGTAGCGCAACTGAATGGTGGTAGTAAAGGACATGCTACCAGAGGTTTAAAGTAAGTTATATTCTGTTAAAGTATGTAAACGCCTTTTTTTAAGTTAAGATTAGTTAGATATCTGTAAAAGAAGCCTCTGACTGCAGAGAGAGGAGAGCGAATGAGTTGGTGGCCTCAGAAGGGAAAACGCAAGTCCAAGTAACCGTTGCTATAGAAGCACTCGCTCACACTTGCGGTTTGCCTTCTGAAGCTGCCAATTCAGTCGCTCTCCTCTCTCTACCGTCAGCAGCTTCCCTTGTGCTGAAAGACTAATGTGCACGGTAAACATAAAAAATACAGGAAACAGGTACGGCGCAGTCACTTTATAGAGATGGACTGTGTGATCTGCAGAAGTTCTTCCATGTGACTGTGAGACAGTTTGCTTACCAAAAGTCCCATTTTCACAAAAATTTGCCTTTGGCAACACTAAAAGCAAGGTTTAAGGGTGAACATGCAATGTGAAGTTACAAAAAAGGCAAATTTTGAACCTAGGGACAAAAAAAAATCACAAAATTCTCTAGGAAGGTGGATTTCTGCACTCTGCCTTAACTCTGCAGGCAAATTGAGACTTCACAACAAAATGGTTTAAGAACACACAGTGCAGTTTAAGCCAGTAGGGAGATTAGTAATTAGTTTACCCACAGTGTAAAAGGTCAGCTGGCTAGCACTGACACCAGTGACCAGCACCTCCCAACTCTGTCCTGGCAAGCTCATGCTAACTTTGCTTTACTTAGAAATGAGTGACAAAGGCTGTGATAGGTGGAGGGACTTTAAATGATGTCAAATCCCTAAACTACCTGCAAATGCATGTTTTACTCACAGAAAGCAAATACGTACAAGAGTCATCATGTACCTATAGAAGTCTAATAATTAGGAATGAGTGAGATGGAAATGAAATTGTTTTAGAATCCTGCTTACGAGGAGACCAATATAAAAGTATTCTGAATGCAATATTTGAGACGGGAGTTATCCGGACGTAATCCCAGATGTTAATGTGGCCATCTAGTACCTTGTAACCTGATTTACAGCTGCCTGCAACAAATTTGCCTCCCTCAAAAAATGCATGATACGAGGTACCACAGCCAGGTGGGTCATCCCTGCACTCCTAGCTGAAATGTGTGGCAGGGATTATCTCTGGTGTCAAGCAAGGGACACTGGTTCACCTACAGTACAGACCTGCAAAAATACAAAGAAGCCTGCAATAAGTGCACCAGGGAGATAAGACAGGCTAAAGTGGCATTCTTCGAAGACCAACAAAATAAAAATTGGAGTGACGGGAAGACATTTTGGGGTCACTGGAAAGACCTCCTCGGACATAACAGCAGATCTTCCCTGACAATATTTAATACCAGTGGGATTGTCACCACTGCCCCAGCTGAAATAGCGAATACCTTCAATACAGCTGTCTCAGAGCTGAATTCAGTCCCCCCTCCTGACTCTGTGCCTGTGGACAGTGATGGAGACTGCCCTGTTCAAAGTAGCCTACTTGGTCCAGACCCTGACCACCCCAAATTCTACTTTAAACATGTTACCATTAGGAAAACTCTCAGATATGTAATAAGAGTCCTGGGAAAAACAAGAGTGGGGGTGATACAATGGCTATGAAGCTGTTGGCCCTAGCACTCAAGGAACTAGCTGTTCCCTTGACTAAGATATGCAGCTTTTCACTGCAGTGTTCCCAGAAATTTGGAAAGCTGCAATAGTAACGCCAGTGTATAAAAGTGGGGACCGCGCCAACGTAGCTAACTGTAGGCTTATCTCAATCCTCTCTTCTTTGTCCAAGGCCCTGGATAGGATAGTCTCCGACCAAGTCGTCTCCTACCTAAACAAGTACAGTCTGCTGTGCAAGCAGCAGCACGACTTCAGGAAGCTCCACAGCACTGGAACTGCCCTAATAGAGTACACCAGCCTTTTGCATGAGGAACTAGATGATGGTCACCTGGCTGGATCCACGTACATAGATCTGGCAAAAGCATTCAGCCTCATAAATCACTCATGTCTGCTTGACAAGCTGTCCTCCCTTGGTCTCTCTTCTGGAACAGTAGGTTGATTTTGCTGCTACCTCACAGGTCGTACACAGTGGGTAAAGATTGATGGAGCACTCTCAAATGCAAAGGGTGTCACAGTTGGGGTCCCACAAGGGTCCATACTTGGCCCTCTCCATTTTGGCCTGTTTATAAACAGACTCCCAGAAGCCTGCCTTCTCTCAAAGGTTCTCCTCTACACCAGTGATGCGGTGATCTTCAGCAGCGGTCCACAACATGGGAAACTCTCCAGGAATCTACAAAGCAGCTTTGAGCCTCTGGAGAGATGGTTCAGACTCAATAAATGTTTCCTTAACTATAAGAAGACTATTGCTGTTCACTGATCCACAATTGAAGATAAAGGTCCCTTCCCTCATTATCAGAAATGTACATGCAACTTCCCTGGAGTAGGTTGAATCTTTCAAGTACCTGGGTCTTTACCTTGGGTGATACCCTCTCATTTGCAGTACATGTAGATAACATCACGAATCTTGCCAACAGGAAGTTAGGAGCACTCTCTAGGCAATGCTTCAACCGGTCTCCAGTATGGTCCTCCTGCTCCTTGACTATGGTCTGTCAGTATATAGGGTGGCTAGTGACTCTGTTCTCAACAGAGTAAGGCTGGTACTCAACAAACCCTGTCACTTTGCCAGTGGGGCTGGCAGACTCACACATAGCTGCACCCTGTATGCTCTCACCAGTTGGTTACCTCTGCAAGACAGGCTGAAATATCAGTCCTGCCTGATGGCAAAGAAAGCTCTGCTGGGCCTCATCCCCACTGCAGTCCATGATCTCTTCTGACCAGTCACTAACCAATACTCCACTAGAAGTATGACTAGACAAGCCCTCGAAGTCCCCTTCCAAAAAACAAGCCTGGGAAGGCGCTCATTTGCAATCCGTACTGCCCAGTGGTTAAAGAGCAGCTGATGCCTTCTGGGAAATTTTGGAAAACATAATATTTAGACACAGTTCAGTTTGTATTTCATATATCTAATATAGATTTCACTTCTGAATTATTTATTACTAAAGAAATACCCACAGAAACAGGATCTTTATTCCTCAGCGTTCATCTGCCTCATTAGCTTAGTCCCTACTTGAAAACATAATGGTCTGTTGGGACATCAGTCTGTTGCCATGGGAATAACTGTGATGTCACAAGCAGAGTAGTATGACATCAGGTTAGGAAGAAGCAATAGGCGCTGATGAACCCTCAAGGAACAGCTGTCCTGTTTTCATGCACTTGACCCCAGTAATAACTAAAGGAGGCATGAAACACAGAGCTTATGAGAAACATAAGCTGCTTTGTGTCCAAATATTGTGTATTTCAAAGTTCTTCTCAAGGCATAGGTGGCTCTTTAAATGATCTCACAGAATCCCTAGTGGGTCTTCCCAAAATTACACAATTTAGGAATTCCCTAAAAACAGAACTTGCACCAAAATCAGTCTGTTGCTGTTTTAAATGATTAATACCCATTTACTGTCTTGCTTCTTGACTGCTAATTGCTGCAGTCCCAACTGATAAAACCTTACTTATAAATTCTGACCCTTGGGATTGCTGTAATACTATTTGATGTCAACCTCTTTTTGCAATTTCTGCTTCCTATACCTGACCAGGCTCCCCTGGAGTTGGTGAATGTTGTTCCTATTTGTTCTGTTCCCTTTAGTGACGTGGAACCTTTGTATTTATTTTATTTATTCTCGGATTAAGAAAGCGAGTTGTGCTCACAACAGAGGGAGGTGAACCTTACAATTTACAATTGTCTTTGGTATGAAGCAGATTCCTTAGGAAAGTTAATATTCTTCAGGTGGAGGATACTTCTAACTGAAGGGTGAAATAAGGAACTTAGAATTACCAGAAAAGGCAGTTTTTCAATCAACAGAGGGAAGTGGACCTTGCTTTACTTTTGTTACAATTGTTAAGAGTTTCAGTGCAGGAAGAGTTTAAACCCACAGGGCTGAATACTGTTTTCTGTGTCTGCCCTTCTGCACAGCTGACGTGTTTTGGGACTGACTGCTTTCAGAGCACAAGTCACCAGGCTGTTTTGGGGCTGGGGAGGTTTACCTGTGTCTGACCTGGATATTTGGATTTTTCTCTGTTTGATTAGCAGGGTATTTTCTCTGTCAAATTGTCATGTAGGGCATCTTGCTGACAGGACGGCACTCATTGCAGCGGTAGGTCAGAGCTTTTAGCTGATTGTTTCGTGAGGGCACAGTTTAGGCCCAAACCCCTCCCACCCCTGGAAATAGTTCCTTTATACTTGGGGTTCTGACATCATTTCCTCAAGAGGGCAAGGTGCACATCACTGTCATATCCTCTCTAGCACACTGCACTGACAACATAAGCATACACATTATATAAATACATATATTTCTATATAACAAACCAATCACACACACACAAAAAAAAAACTAAACAAGGTAGACAGTTATGTGGGGAATAGTGCAATGTAATGGCTGTGGGGCAGCAGTCTTCCAGGAGTCTTTCTGGAGCCTGAGATGCTGCCCTGTTTGCAGACAACTATCTGCCCTGAGGGAGAAAACTGCCCGTCTTCAGGCCTCACTGGACAGTAGTAAGGGAACCTCTCCCATCCAGGGAGCACCAGAGCCACCACCACTACCTCAGAGGTTGCGAAGAAAGCAACAGCAGTTGGACCACAGTGGGCTCAGGGAGGGTAAGGGTGGTGGAACAGAGGCACACCCAGTCATAGAAACATAGAAACATAGAAGTTGATGGCAGATAAGGACCGCAAGGCCCATCCAGTCAGCCCATTTCTTTTTCTACCTTATAAATGTGCCATCGGCCTTTGCTCTGTCAGTGGTCTATCTATTCATAGTCATTTGTATTGCTCCCTTATGCCTATCCCATGCCTGTTTGAAGCCCTGCACTGTATTCATGTACCACTTCTTGTGGTAAGCCATTCCATGCATCCACCACCCTTTCTGTGAAAAGAATTTCCTCACATTCCCCATAATGGCCCCCTCTAATCTCATGCTGTGTCCTCTTGTCCTGCTATTTTCTTATATTTAAACATGTTAGACTCTTTCACCTTGTTTTGCCTATAAGGTGTTTGAATGCCTCGATCATATCACCTCTCTCCTCCTTTGCTCAAGGGTATACATATTGAGCTCTGTTAATCTGTCCTCATATGTCTTCTGATGCAGTCCCTGCACCATTTGTTGCCCTTCTCTGGACTGCCTCAGTTTGGTTAATGTCCTTGTGAAGGTGTGGCTCCAATACTGCACGAGTACTCCAGATGGGGCCTAACCAGTGTCTTGTAAAGAGGGATTATTACCCTCTACGACTTGTGATACCCCTACTAATACAGCCCAACACCCCTAGCCTTACCTACTGCTTTAGAGGTCTGCTTGGATGATTTCAGGTCATCAGTGATGATGATGCCCAAGTCTCTATCTTCCTTTGTGACTGCTAGCAACCCCTCCCAGCCTATAGGTGGCTGGGTTTCTCTTCCCTATGTGCATGATTTTGCACTTCTTGCATTAAATCCCAGTTGCCACTCTTCTGACCATTTTGCTAGCTTATCCAGATCTCTTCTCATTCTGCCCACCCATCTGGATCATCTACTCTGTTGCAGAACTTGGTGTCATCTGCAAACAGACAAGTCTACCCTCTAGTCCATCTGCAAGGTCACTAATGAAGATGTTGAAGAGGACTGGCCCCAGGACTGATCCTGAGGTACCCACTTTGACTTGCATCTCTTCTGACTGTATACCATTTAACACCACTCTCTGTTTTGTGCCCGTCAACCAGTTTGCCACCCAGTTGACCAACTTCTGACCCACGAGCCTACCCAGCTTATTTATCAATCTTCTATGTGGAACAGTGTCAAAAGCTTTGCTGAAGTCAAGGTAAGCGACATCAGCCCTTCCCTTGGTCCACCACTCTGGTTACCCAGTCAAAGAAATCTATGAGATTAGTTTGACAGGACCTTCCTTTTGTAAACCCATGCTGTCTTGGATCCTGTGCCTATGGATTCCAGGTGTTGCACTATCCTTTCCTAAGGGTGCCTCCATAATCTTGCCCACTACTGAGGTAAGACTGACTGGTCTGTAGTTCCCGCTCCTCTCTGCTACCACTCTTGTGGAGCGGGATCACATGAGCCCTTCTCCATTCTTCTGGGACCTCTCCTGTGCTCAGAGACTCACTAAACAATTCTGCTAATGTCTCTGCTAGTTCCTCCTTTAGCTCATTAAGTACCCTGGGATGTATGCCATCAGGTCCCATTGCCTTATCCACCTGAGCTTAGCAAGCTCTTGTAGGACCCTTTCTTTTGTGAAGGGAGTAGTGCTCACCTCCCTCCCCGCTGTGTCCATGATGCTGAGCTGTGGGCCCTGCCTACCTTCTCTTCAGTAAATACTGAGCAAAAGTATCTATTTAGGATAGATGCCTTTACAGGGTCCTCCTCCTCACATGCTCCTTTTCTCCATTAAGCTTAGCAATACCCTCTGGACTTTCTCCTTTCGCTAATGTATCTATAGAAAGTTTTGTCACCTTCTTTTACTGTTCGTGCTAGTGTTTCCTCAGTTTGGGACTTTGCCTGCCTTACTGCCTTCCCTGCTTCCCTTAGGGCAGTTTGGTATGCCTCCTATCTTCATCCCGCTGTGTTCCTTATATTTCCTGAAGGCCAGCCTTTTGGCTCTGACCTTTCTGCTACTGTATTTGAAAACCAAAGTGGTTTCCTTCTTCTTGCACTTCCTTTTCTGTCTAACACAATGGGATGTTGCTTCAAGTACTGCATCCTTAATGCTTGCCCACTTTGCCTGTACCCCTCACCTGTGTTTCTTTTTGCCAGGGCTAGCTTAACTCTGTTGGCCATCTTATCAAAGTCAGCTCCTCTGAAGTCCCATATTTTTGCCTTGGAATGGGATGATTTAGATGATGTAGCCAAATTGAACTATACCATGTGATGGTCACTGGCCCCCAGGTGACCTTCTACCTGGAGATCTGTGATCCCTTCCTTGTTAGTCAGTACTAGATCTAGGATAGCCCTGTCTCTTGTGGGTTGCTGTACCAGTTGTTTGAGGCCCTCCCCCTGCAGGGATCCACTATGTGTCTAGTTCTGGCAGATGTTCCTGCTGGTATTGACCAATCTGTATCCGGCATGTTGAAGTCTTCCATTATCAGAACCTCCTTTAGCTGTCATGTTTTGTATATCTTCTAACAGTAATGTTCTATGTCTCCCCGGTCTGGGGGCCTGTAGACAACCCCAGTTCTTTGGCTGTCCCATTTCCTGTTTCAGGGTGACCCACAGTTCTGGCTCTTATGTGTATTCTGAATTTTTGTAGCTTTGATATTTTCATTGACATACGGCCCCTCCTCCCCCTTTTGCTACTTGGTCTCTTCTGAACAATATATAGCCAGGTACTGAAGTCTCCCGAGTGTGGTTACTGGTAAACCACGTCTCACTAATTGCTACTATGTCCAGTTTAGCCTCTGACATTATTGCCTGCAGGTCTGGGATCTTATTTCCCAGGCTGTGAGCATTGTGTACATGATTTTCCATTGGCCAGATTTTGGTGTGTTAGTTGTTGGGTGAGGTTTGGCATTACCCGTGCGTCGATGGGGAGACAAACCTTTTTTACCTGGTGATGCAATTGAACTGCAAACATGCTGAATCCTGTTTGACCACTAGCTGAGGGGAGGGTGTTCTTCCCATTCGACGTATGGGGTGCACCCTCTCCCCATTGCTAGTTTAAATATTCTGTAAAGGCGTCAAACTTCTGCCCCAATGCACTGACTCCTCCTTAGTCAGATGCAGTCCATCAAATTTAAGAACTTTGCTCCCAGAACTGTTGCCAGTTCCCTACAAATCTGTGTCCTTTTTCCTGGCACCAGCCCTTGAGCCACGTGTTTAGCTCCCTATCTCCCCTTCTCTGACCTTCGTCCATCTGCTCCCCTCTCCCAGACTGGCAGGATCTCAGAGAAGGAGATGCCAGACGAAATAGATGATAGTTTGTCACCCAGCCTGGTCAGGTGTTCCTTGGTCTCACAACTGACCCGGCTGGCGGATCAATACTCCCTATGTGTACTAGGACATCAGTGTTTTCTCCTGCTTTGTGAACAATTTTAGAATGCGGTCAGTGTCTCCATGCTGATGTACCTGGGAGACATCTGACCATTACCCCTGGCTGGAGATGGGTATCAACTCCCCGAATCATGGAGTCTCCTATGATCAGAAGTTTTTGGGATTTCTTTTTGCTTGTTTTGTTTTGGTTCCTGATTTGGGTGAGTTTTGTTGTGCTAGCTCCTGTGCTGCAGTGTCCCGCTCTGCAGTGTCTTCTGCCTCTTTGTTTGATTTCAGAGATAGAGGCAGATACCTGTTTGTAGTGTTTATATGGTTTTTGGAGGTAATATGTTGGAGATCAGAGAGTGATGGGGCACCCGATTTGCCCTTCCTAACCACCTGCCAGCCTCCTGGACCAACTACCCTCTGCGGTCAAGGTTTTTCTGTTGGATGCTGGGGAAATGGCGGGTGGTTCTTACAATGTATTTCCTCTTGAATATGAAATTTGAGGTGTGCAATCTCTGCCCATGCTGCCCGGAGCTGAGTCCTAAGATCTCCAAAGGCCCAGCATGTAGGACAGTGTCCTAAATCCCGTAAGAGTGTCCTTCTGAAAATTGTTCCACAGTACCTGCATTTAATGATATCCATTCCAGATAAGTTGCTGGGTTTATAACCTAGTCAGAGTAATTAGAAGTCAGTTGTTCCACTCCACAATCCATACACCATTCTGGGGGAGCATAGTTCCCCTATGGATGCACCCACAGAGGAGACTAAGGAGGGTGCAGACAACTGTCTGAGGGGCCCTCAGGAAGGAGGCAGAGGCACCACAGGGAAAGGAAGCAGCTTCTGGTGGGGGACTCAGTTGTGGGGATAGAACTGGGGGAGCAGGAAAACTGAGTGAGTGCCTGCCTGGTGCCATCGCTTGGAGGGACAGAAGCGCATCACTGAGGATCACGAGCAGTTCTGCAGGAGTCTGGAGCTGGGCGTCATTGTCCACCTAGGGACAAATGACTTGGCTCATCATGAGATTAGAGCAGTGCAGAAGGACTTTGTAGAGTTGGGAGGGGCCTAAGACAAGTAGCTTTACAGTATCCTTCTCAGAGGTGCTGCCTGTCAGTGGCATGGGGTGAGGGGTACTTGCACCATGCAGTTTAACGAATGGTTGAAAAAATAGTGTGGAGCACAGGGGTTTGCTTCATTGGGTACTGGGGTTCCACCTGGAGGGACACCAGCCTATACTGGCAGGATGGTCTGCATCTGTCCAGGAAGGGAACAAGTCTTTTGGGCAGTCGGTTTCAATGCTTCATTGGCAAGCTTTTAAACTAGTCAAGGGGGGGAGGCACTGATAAGCAGCAGGAAAATCCCAGCTTTCCTCTACAAAACGGTACTAAATGAGAAAAAGACCAAGGTAGAAAGTTCAGTGGGGGATGCTGCTACAGAAGGTAAAGCCATCAAAAAATGGAGACCAATGAGTACCAATGCCCATAGTCTGGGTAACAAGCTTCCTGAATTAGTGGCCTTGATGGAGGAGGAGGAACATCTGGATATCGTGGCAGTCACAGAAACATGGTACATACAGAACCATGGCTGAGACATAAACATACCAGGATACACTATCTACAGGAGGGACAGGGAGGGTAAAAGAAGAGGAGGAGTATCTCTTTACATAAGGGAAGGAATCAAAGCAACAGAACAAAAGGGTAAACAGGGAGGAGAAGAAGAACTGTGGGTCAATTTGGAGGCAGGCAATGGCACCACAATCCGCTGGGGTTGTATACAGACCCCCTCTCAGGGAGGAAATGGACAAGGAAATGAGAAAGTATACTTAGAATGGCAGATAAAGGGAGATAATGCTGATGGGTGATCTGAATATGCCAGATGTTAACTGGAGTGCAATTGTAGCAGCCACTTCTAAGAGTGGGTTATTCTAGATGCCCTACAGGGCATGCCTTAGACAACTAGTATTGGAACCCCACTAAAGGAGAGCAATCTAGACCTGGTCCTCTCAAATGGAGATGGAGAGAGGATCACAGATGTGAAGTGGTAGCCATCTGGGGAACTAGCGACCATCGAACAGTATGGTTCACAATAAACACATCAATAGAGTCAAGCCATACAAGAAAGTACTGGACTTCAGGAGGCTGACTTTGCTAAAATGGGTGAGTGCCTAAGGAATGCACTAGCAAATGGGCAGGAAGGAGGGTGGAAGAACAATGGGGAATAATAAAACTGCCATCACAGAGGTAACAAGCCTTGTATGAAGCAAATAAAAACAAACAAAGCGATGTAAGAAACCACTGTGGTTCTCAAAGGAGGTGGCAGTGAAGGTTCAAGAAAAAGAAAGCATTCAGAAAGTACAAGGAATCACAGAAGGATCAGGACAGAGAATTGTATCAGTTAAAGCAAAAGGAAGCTGGGAAGCAGTCAGAACAACAAAGGCCCAAACTGAGGAAAGATAGCCAACTCAGTTAAGAGGATAAAACCTTTTAGGTACACCAGGGGCGAAGGAAAACTAAGGAGGGATAGTGAGGCTTAATAAAGGGGGTTGGCAGAGGGTGATGTGAAAAGGCAGAGATACTAAACAAATATTTTTGCTCAGTATTTACAAATGAAGAGGGGAAGGTACCTAAAACAAACAATAGAAACACTGTGGACACAAAAGTTGATACCAGCCCATTTACAGAAGAAAGGGTTCTGAAAGAACTCTTAAAACTGAAGGTGGACAAAGCAATGAGGCCTGATGTGATTCATCCCAGCATTCTAAAAGAACTAAGCGTAGAAGTAGTGACACCACTGACTACCCTCTTTAACAAATCATGGGAGGATGGGGTGGTACCTGAGGAATGGAGGAGGGCAGATGTGATTCTCTTTCGCAAAAGTGGGAGCAAGGCAGAAGCAGGAAACGACAGACCTGTTAGTTTAACCTCAGTGATAGGGAAAATTATGGAATCACTTCTGAAGGAAAGAATTCTCGAGTACCTAGAGGCCAGAGGGGCACAAGACCCAAGACAGCATGGATTCACAGCAGGAAGGTCATGCCAGACAAATCTAACAGATTTCTTTGACTGGGTGACCAAAGTAGTAGATCAGGGAGGGGCTGTGGACATGGCCTACCTAGACTTTAGCAAGGCATTTGACTCAGTCCCACACAGAAGATTAATAAACAAGTTAGCCTGCCTGGGAGTGGGTCCCAAGATGATAGCCTGGGTAAAGAACTGGCTGGAGAATAGGACACAGAGGATAATAGTAAATGGAGTCCACTCTGAAGAAAGGGGGGTTACTAGTGGGGTGCCGCAGGGTTCAGTATTAGGACCGGTCCTCTTCAGTGTCTTTATAAGCAACATTGTGGAGGGACTGGAAGGAAAAGTATGTCTCTTTGCAGATGACACAAAGATCTGCAACAGAGTTGATGGACAAAGTGGGTGGAAAGGATGAGAAGGGACTGGCAAGGTTAGAGGAATGGTCAAATGTATGGCAGCTTAGATTCAATGCTAAGAAGTGCAAGGTAATGCACCTGGGGAACAAAAACCCAGGGGAAGAGTACACAATGGGGGTGAGATACTAATAACAACAAAAATGGAAAGAGACCTGGGGGTAGTCATATCACATGACTTAAAAGTGGGCAAGCAATGTGAGAGGGCAGTGAGGAGGGCTGGGGGGATACTGGGATGCATAGGGAGAGGCACCACCAGTAGAAAACAGGAAGTTGTTATCCCTCTGTACAGAGAGCTGGTGAGACCCCATCTGGAGTACTGTGTGCAGTTCTGGAGACCCAATCTCCGCAAGGACATAGACAAGATGGAAGCTGTCCAGAGGAGGGCAACTAAAATGGTGCAGGGTCTGCACTGGAAACATATATGAAGAGACTAAAGGAGCTTAATATGTATAGCCTCGAGGAAAGGAGGAGAGGGGGACATGATAGAAACTTTCAAGTACCTCAAGGGAATCAACAAAGTCCAAGAGGGTAGCATCTTTCAAATAAAGAGGTGTGCAAGAACAAGGGGGCACAATTTGAAGATGGGGGCGGCTCAGAGGTAATGTAAGGAAGTATTTTTTCACAGAGAGGGTTGTGGATGCTTGGATCAGCCTTCCGGAGGAGGTTGTGGAGTCAAAAACAGTGGTTGAATTCAAGCATGCATGGGACAGCCATAAGGCAATTCTAGGGGTTGGGGGTAGAAAGAAGTAGGCTGCTGGTTAACTGGGATCTGCAGCTTATCCATTAGGTAGGGAAATGGGCAGACTGGGTGGGCCAAGCAGTCCTTATCTGCCGTCAGATTCTGCGTTTCTATGTAATGACGCGCACCTGGTTTAATCCAAGATCTGTTTAATGCTTACCGCTGTGCCACACATGCATTGCACAGCAAGGACGTGCTGTTTCTCTCGCAGGAAAAATGCTTTCTACCTAAGGGCCTTTAGAAGTGCCTGCTGGAGCAAATTAAGAAAGTTCCAGTGACAGATTACATTCTTTTCCAAGCAAGTTAATGAGCAGGGGGACATTGATTGACACAGAGGAGCCTTCAGTAATTCAGTATATATATACCTCTGTGACTTGGAATGTGTAGCTGTTGTAAGCTGTTTCATTGGGTGAACAGCCTGACCCATCTGCAACCCATGATGCCCCAACTGAATCTGTCAGTGCCTGGGCAGAGGTGCCGGTTAACCCTCTCAAGGGGTCCATACCATTATCGTATCATCTTGTCAGTCACAATGGTGAACCTCCCTTTGCCCATCTGATCCTAGAAGATGGCCCTAACTACAGTAGTTCACAGTTTAATTCCCATTCCCCCAGGCAATGTTTTCATTAGCCGTTTACTTACAACAAACCCAGCTACTTCTGTTGTCTGATAATGTTACTAAAACCGCAGGATCCTTCTTAGTACCAGGGTTCTTATCATACATCCCTGCTTATATGATCAGGATGAAGTTTGCATACAGTGCTTCTGGATCCATTTCTACAAATAGTAGTCTCATCACAGGCTCCCTTGTAGTAGCCTTAAATGGACTACAGCCCAGTAAAACAAAGCCCTGCCCTGTGGCATTTATTTCAACTCTGGCAGTTTTTTGTGACCTTTTAACCCTTCCCGACCAAAAGAAAAACAAGGTGAAGACCGCGCAAACTGCACGAGCGGGTGCTCACTGCGTAAGGTGCAAGCCTCAAAAGTGAAATATATGTAAATGAAATGAGCACTCGGAAGCGGGAAGTAGTATGCTCGTTTATTCCAAAAAGACAAATCCAAGACCCCTGCGCTTCGGCTCACCTTGAGCGTGAGCCGGGCCTTGAAAGCCTCTTTATGTAAGCATATACTCCCTTCCAACCACCTAATAAATGTTACAAAATCTGTGTCTATGTTACACTCACTATAAAGACAAGCATTTGTCAATGCCGAATGTTTGCTTGCTGGTATTAGCACTGAGAATGGAGGAGTTAGACAGATGCAGAATAGGAATGGCAGTGAAGTATTGAACTTCAGGCCAACCCCACCTCCACCCTGCAGAGATGGACAGGCATTGGGGTATGCATTTGGGTCATCGCCCATAACGTTCATGCCGTTTCACCTCACCCTATCCTGCAGACACTGACAAGTATAGGGGTGTTTTGGGGTGTTCGGCTTTACAGTCACCCCATTCCAGAAGGACATGCACTGAAACAGGTACAGTATAGGAAAATGGGGTGAACTCTGGGGCCAAAAAGTCCAAGGCGCACACCTCAATGCCTGTCACTGGCTGCAGGGAGTGGGGGTGGAATGGCATGAGCATTACAATCAGCAATCCAAAGGCACACCCCTGATGCCTGTCAGTCTGTACAGGGTGGGATGTTATAGTTAGAGACCCTAACGCCCTGGGTGTTTGGTGGTATTTGCACTAAAAAATTTTTAACATGGCCCTTTTGTGACTCCCACACTTCGTGAAAGCATTTGGGACCTCTTCTCATGAACAGTGGCACTGTGATTTTGTTAATGTGTCCCGAACTTTGAGTTCCCACAGCGATTGTGCCATTCTGCGCCAGATGTACGAAAACACAGATCAGGCAGGATGTGAAGAATGACAGCTGTACCACTCATAGGGAGATGTGAAGAGATGGCTATGTTGAAAATCTGTAGTGAAAATATTAAAAATGCTCAAACTTCCGAGCGTACATGGAAACTGTGCAACACATGCACGTGACAGTCATTTACTGGAATTATTTCACCAAATTTTCAGCATAGGCATTTTGTGACCTCTGCTCATGAACACTGTCACTATGACTTTCTTAATCTGTCCCGAACATTAATTTCCCACAACGACCACGCTATTCTGCTGCAGATGTGTAGACGCATATTTCGGGCAGGATATAAAAAATGACAGCTGTACTGTTCATAAGGAGGTGTGAAAAAATGCCAATGTTGAAAATCTGGAGTGAAAATATTACAAATGCGCAAAATTATGAAGGTGCATGCAATCTGCGGAATGCACGCTCATAGCACAGTCATTTTATGGAGTTTTGTCACCAAATTTTCAACATAGGCATTTTAGCACCTCTGCTCATGAACAGTGTCACTGTGATTTTCGTAATGTGGCCTGAACACTGATTTCCTACAGCGACCTCACTATTCTGCGCCAGCAGTGCAAAAACACATTTTGGCCAGGATGTGAAAAATGACAGCTGTGCTGTTCATAAGGAGATCTGAAAAAATGCCAATGTTGAAAATCTGGAGTGAAAATATTACAAATTCACGAAGTTACGAGAGAGTGTGGAAACTGCGCAGTGCACGCTTTTAAAACAGTAATTTTTTGGGATTTTCTTCAAATTTGCAACATAGGCTTTTTGAGAGCCCACCTCATGAACAGCGGCACTGTCATTTCGTTAATCAGTCCTGAAAGGTGATTTTGCGCAGTGACCACAAAATCATCTTTTGGGACTGAATAACACCATGACGGTCATTATATTCATGAGGAGGGGTCCCAATAACCCCATGTTGAAAATTTGGTGGCAAAAGTCCAAAAAATGGGTGAGATATCCACATAAGTTGAAAAACCCTTATTTATTCCATTATACAGCTTACCAGCATTTCTTCAGTTCACGGTCGGCTTTGAAGACTGCAGACATGTTCACGGTCCACCGAAGATCGTTGTGCCGGGCTCTGGCGGTAAGTATGGGGTGAGGGGTGGTGTAGGGAGGTGGGTACGCAGTGGGTGGGCACGGGTTGTGGGAGGGGGCACAAAATACCGCGAGGGACCGTTTTCTTTATTTCAGGGGCAAAAATAATAAAAAGGAAGTCGTGGGAAGGTTTTTTGTTTTTTTTCAGGCTTCATTTGTGCACACTGGAGTGGGCTTCCAGTATGCCACCTGCATTTTGGGGAAGGGGAACTTAAGCCGATGGGAATTGGGCCCCCAGTCGGCAAATAAAGACTGTTTGGGGGTGCATGATGCCGAGGAAGATTGGGCACCCCATCGGCACACAACAAATGGGGGGGTGCATTATGCCGACGGGGAGTGGGCTCCCCTGTCGGCAAATGAATTGGACTAAGCAGTTCAGATGCAGTGGTGATGTGTAGGCAATTTGTATACTGTCGACGGCAGTATGCAAATTGCCTACTCGTTCTCTGAACTGCACGCCACTGCATCTGAACTGCTGTCATAGACAGCTCAGACATTCATTGGTGTGGTGCGGCCATGCCTGCAAAAAGAAGCAGGGCACTGGAAGCAGGGGTGGCACACTTACGAAAACTCATGTAACCCCCACCCCCCTGCCTTTTTGCAAATGACAGGTGGTATGCTGTGTGAATCTGACAGCAGTACCAGGTGGGGACTGGGTTCGGGGAGGAATAGGTTACTCAGCACAAGGGCTAGGTTTGGCTACTCCGCACAGGGGCACCCAAGTAATTCCGAACACAGGAAGCAGTAACTGTAATGTCCAATACCAGGAATGGGATTCTAAAGTGTGGCTTTTATTCACATCCAAGCAGAACAAACAAAGTATAGACAGACCCTCATGGGGCTACACTTCTGGTAATGCAGATTAAAAAGAATCAGAAACACTTCTTCAACACTTCAGCCCTCAGGCTCTGAACCCACCGAGCACACAGCCTGGACTTGCATGCTGCTTTGGGTACACAGCCTGAACTTGTACACTATCTGGGATTTCCCTGGCTCGGCTCCCTTGCCGGCCACTCGGACACCTTCCATATGTCATGGAAACCTTTTCTGGTGGCTCCCTAAACCACCTAAGAGCACCTCAACTCTATCAGGGAAACTTCCTTTTAATCCCACGTCTGGGTACTTTCCTTAGGCACTGGCCAAGTACCTGAGAGAAAGTAAAGGTGCCACAGAACAAATCCGTAGAGGTGAATTTGGTTACTACTGATGGGGGGTCTCCCACCTCTCGCTTCCACAATTCATACCCGACCATTTCTCTGGACATTAAACATCTCATTCTGTAAAGCTTGGCAATGTAGATTAAGGCTAAATGTAAGTCACATTTCCTCTACTTGTCTTGCTTTCCCATTGTGCTGTACTTGAACATACTTTTACTTGGCTTAGCCCATTGCTCTAGGCTTCCCACTGATTAAGCAGTCCAATCCCCACTTTACTTTACTCTGTGCTGGACTTGAACCTACTTGAATTAACTGGCAATGTCTATTACACTAGACCTCCTACAAATTAAGTAGTCCAATCCCCACGTTCCAACAGTTCAGATGAAAACATAGGCCCTCTGTCAGAGCGAACTCACCCTTTGGTTGCAGGTGCCCCACAGGCGATTCCTCACAGGAATTTCTATCCCACAGCTTCTGGTGCCACAGCACAACTTGAAGTAAGGCAGCTTCTTCCTTAACCGGAACCAGGAGGGTTGCCCCTGGAAGACAGGCAAACCTTTCAACCCCATCCCCTCAGGGATGGGGCACATGGACCAGTATCAGCGGTCTCCACCACTTCACAAACAGCTTACTGTGTTCCTCTTTTGGTGGAAACACACACCTCCCCTTACAGTAGCTCTAAAACAGAGCTCAAGGCTCTGAGAGCCTGGACACGGACTGCTGTGCTGCTCCTCTCTTCAAGACTGCACACAGACTCTGTCCAAACTCCCCAACATTCTATCCTAATTTCCAACTGCAGCACTCCAGTGTGGCTCATGCAGCTACGAGAGTTCTATGGTGATGTCATCCCTCAGTCTCAGCTGAGACTGAGAACAGGAGTGAGACAGTGTGAAATCCATTTAACTGGAGTTTCACAAGCTGCCTACCACTAGGTCTTACTGGGATTCTAGTAACCCCAGGTAACTGGGGGTTACACTCGTATGGTGGCACTATGTTTTTGCACATAAACATAAAAAGGAGAGAATGGTGGCCCATTCTGGCAGTGATGCTACTGAACAACACTTAAAAAAGGAGGAGTTCAGAATGGTAATGCTATAGACAGTGATTCCATCCCTACAAAAAAAGGAGATTATCTTTCGACCTGTTCAAAGCATTTGATTTTGTAGATCACATGTATTTAATGCAGCAACCTCATAATTTTGGTTTGGCTAGACTCCCATTACTGTGTTTTAAGTCAAATTTTGAAACTAGAGATCTTACTTCGAGAGTCAGCTCTTGCATCAGGTAATGCATTTAGAACTGAAGCCAGCAGGCGTCAGGACCCAACGGCAAACTTCTGTCCAGCAGTACCAAGCGGGGACTGCCCCCCAACGTCCCATGTGGTATAAGAGGCAGCGGTCCCAGCGTGCCTCAGTTCTCCTCCCACCGTCGTTGCGGGTTCATCGGCTCCTCGGCTAGACTCACGCCAGTACAACTACTTTATCTTTAATATTTTTATTTTATTATTTTTCCTCGTCACACGTACTACTTCATCAGCTACAGTTTCTGCATGTTTTCTCCCCTGTCGCCTTCTTCTAGGCACACGAATAAGTGCGCCTGTGGGAAGCAGATCCCCACCAAAGATGGTCACGTGGCCTGCTTGTTGTGTCTGGGCCCAGACCACGACACCCAGTCCTGCCCTCACTGCCAGGCCTTCAGTAGTCAGACCCGGATCCACTGTCAGAAGTTCCTTCACACTTACCTTGCCCAACAGCAGTTGGCTGCCATGCAGAAGGGTTCTTCCTCAGAGCGGGAGACTTCCCACCATTCCCACAAGAAATCGGATAAGCATTGCGATTCCTCTTTAAATTCAAAGGAGAAATGTAGGGAGAAGGAGAAAGAATGGGAGCAATCCTCTGGATCGCACTGTGCCTCAAGGGCCTTGGAATCGTCAGGCCATGACTCCTGGCTAACTGTCTTCAAAGCCCCGGTCACCTCACGGGTGTCGGGCACAAAAGAGAGGGCTTTGGGGTCCTCTGGTCCAACGCTCCAATTGATTAAGATTCAGCCCCCGACACAGGTCTCAGGCTGTTCTTCGGACCCAGGTAAGGTTCCTCATGCCTCCCGGTCGGCCTCTGTGTGCAGCGCTGACTCCCGGGACAAGGCTAAGACCTCAGGTCAAGCGGCAGGGAGATCTTCCTCTCTCCCTCCCAAGCAGGCCAAGAAATCAATGGAGAAACATCCTTCCCCCACCGTCGGACAGGCACCAGTTTGACAAATATGCCAAGCCAGCATCCAACCAGCACCGTCGCCGATCTGCGGACCCAAGGTCTCACATACGCCAGCCCCTCCGGCTAAGACACCATCGCCCTTGACGTTCCCCCCCCTTAAACTGACATCCGGGCAGATGACACCCCTGTGCAGGAGGAACTGATGCCGGTCCACAGGGTGATCTCAGGACCTGTCGATGACAGCTATAGCCCGTTGTCACCTCCAGAACGCCCACCGACGCCGGACAGACCCAATGGTGCTGGTGCAGCTACCGACCCTGGTCCATCACCGGACCCGGCTACAGGTTCCCCAAAATTAAACCTTTCCCAGGTGAAGGACCTGTTCAGTCACTGATGGGAGACCATTAAGCCTGATATCCTCCCACCAAAACCTCAACCTGTTGCCCCGGTGGAACCGGATTTGGCTCCGAATCTTGATGAAGGTGCACCTCCCCAGATCTGCACACAGTGCTCCAGCCTCAGCCAGATGAGGATCGGGGGAAACAGCCCACCTCTCCTGGCCCGGGAAAAAAGTGGCCAAAAGGAGGGCCAGATCGAGATCAAGGAGCCCCAGCTCATCTAGCTCCTCAGACAGACACCAGCATAATAGGAGGAGGCGCAGATCTTCATCAATCTCCTCCTCCTCAGACTCCTACCACTCATCAGATTCCGCATCTTCATCCTTTGAGGACCTATCCCTCTGGGACTCTGAGAATACTCCAAAGTCACCTCCCAATGACCCATCCTTTATGGAGGTCATGCTGCACATTCAAGCCAACATGGGCTGGGATACGGAGGACTTAGACTCTGAGCGTATGCGACTTGCAAAATACCTCAGGCAAAAGGATCCCAAACCAGTATGATCCTGCCTATGCTCGACACCTTTGAAGACATCACACAGGCTACTTGGAGATGCCCCCATTTGTCCATAGCTATCCCAAAGAAGGCTAACCATTTCTACAGGGCACCCAAGGAGCAACCCTTCGTGGCCGAACACCCCACCGCTGATTCAGTGATCATTTTGGCAGCACATGACCATTCGCAGAGACCTAGACACCTGAGTACCCAGCCTCCAGACAGAGAGTCTAAACAACTGGACTCCATGGGCAGAAGTCTTAACTTCTTGACCCACATGGTCCAGTTCCAGAATGCCCTATGGGAACAGGGAATGGACATTTTGCAGAGTATGCCTGACTGCCCCCACAGGGTAGAACTCTCCAAGCTTCTACAAACTGTGTCGGATGTGGGCACGCATGTCCTACGATCTGCCTTACAACTCTGCGGACACGGCGGCAAGGCCTGCTACCACGGGCATTTGCTTACATTGCCATTCCTGGCTTCGTGTTGCTGGGTTTGCTCAGGATGTCCAATCCAACATCCTAGATGCACCCTTCAGGGGCTCCGTCCTCTTTGGTGAGGACATGGAGAAAATCATCAATAAGCTACAGGACTCTGGTAAGGCTGTCCGCTCCATACAGTCCGTGTACTGCCCGAAACAGAGACACAACAGCAGCCCCGTTTCCAGCACCAACAACCTCAACAGGGAGGCTACAGTTGGCAAGGCACCCACAGAGGTTCTGCGGGACCCCCGCCTCTTGGCAGACAAAACCCACCCAAGTCGCCTTTCCACCCCCTCCCACCACCTGACTCCCAAGGCAACCCACCTCTCCCCGATGTCTCGTTGGGAGAGGAGGTAAGAGGACGTTTTTCTCTATACACAGAGACTTGGAGAAAGGTGACCTCTGACCAGTGGGTCCTCGTGCTCATAGAGAACGGGCACTCGATAGAATTCATCAGCATTCAACCGGACAGGCCCCCACCACCATCGTGTTACTCCAGGGAACATGCAGGTTTGATTCAGCAAGAAATCCAAGCCCTGCTTTCCAAAAAAGCCATATAACCTGTTCTTCTACATCAGAGAGGAACAGAATTTCTATTCGCACTTCTTCCTGGTCTCGAAGAAATCAGGAGACTTGAGGCCCATTCTTGACCTCAGCGACCTCAATCTATCGGTCGAATACAAAAGGTTCAGGATGGTCACTCTTCAAAATCTGCTCCCCATGGTCAAGCAGGGAGACTGGCTGATGTCGCTGGATATGCAGGACGCTTACCTTCACATCCTGATAGTGAAGCACCACAAGAAAATACCTTCGGTTCGCCTTCCAGGGCAGGTATTTCCAGTTCAGGGCACTACCCTTCGACCTCTCCTTGGCTCTGAGGGTGTTCACAAAGTGCCTTGTGGTGATAGCAGCTGCACTTCGGAGGATGGGGCTTTATGTGTTCCCATATTTGGATGACTGGCTTCTCACAACACAGTCCAAGGAATGACTCCAGAGTGCCATTCCAGACACCTGTACTCGTTTCCAGAGTCTTGGGATCACCGTCAACACAACAAAATCATCCCTGATCCCCTCTCAGATCCTGCCGTTCATAGGGGCCCTTGTCGACACAGTCAGAGGGAGAGCCTTCCTACCACAGGAAAGGGCCAATCGGCTAAGAAGCCTAGCCAGTCAGATCTGCTCAGCCTCCACAGTGCCAGCCAGGACACTGCTCTGGTTGCTGGGCCACATGGCGGTATCCAGACTTTGAATGAGGACAATTCAGTGGACGCTTCATGTCCAATGGGACCGGAGATGGGATGACCTGGACCTTCCAGTTTCCATCACGAGACCCATTCAACTAGAACTTTTTTGGTGGATGACGTCTCCTTCACAAAAGGAGGCACCAGATCAGATTCTTATGTCAGACACATCAAACACAGGATGGGGTGCGCACCTAGGTTTTCACAAGACTCCACGACCCTGGTCCATGAACGAGGAGTCTCTCCACATCAGCATTCTAGAAATGAGAGCCGTTCTCTATGCCCTCCAGGCATTGAGTATGGTACTCAAACCAGGACACCTTCTCATTCAGATGGACAACATGTCAGTGGTGTTTTATATCAACAAACAGGGAGGCACACACTCATATCCTCTGTGCAGGGAAGCCATGAGAGTATGGGATTGGGCCATAGCTCACTGCATAACTATTTCAGCGGTCCACATCCCAGGTGTTCAGAACACATTGGCAGACGCTGTAAGCAAAACAAGGTCGAGAGCGCACAAGTGGTCACTTCTCCAGTCACTTGTCGATGACTTATTTGCCATATTGGGTACACCCGAATTGGACCTCTTCGCCTGCACCACCAACGCAAAACTGCCCAGTTTCTGCTTGGTAGATCAAGTGCCTGGTGTTTCTGGCAAGACATATTGTCCCTGTCCTGGAAGGGGAGATTCCTTTATGCTTTCCCACCATTTCCACTCCTTCAGAGAGTTCTCCTCAAGGTGCAAACGGAAGGGACAACTATGATCCTGGTGGCTCCTCTACGGCCTCGACAAATCTGGTTCCCACTGTTACAACAGTTAGCAGTGGAGCCTCCGATCGCACTTCTATTGAGCACTTTCTTGCTGTCTCAGGACAACGGGATCTTGGTTCACCCGAACTTGCGGTCCCTACATCTTCATGCATGGCTCCTGAGGACCTAGCCAAACTTCGCTTTGGAGTTTCCGACAAGGTCGCTGAAGTCCTTGTGGAGGCTAGGAAACCCTCCACTAGAGCAACATATGCTATGAAGTGGAAGAGATTTTGTCTATGGGCCATGGCTCACCACCTGGATCCTCTGGCCTGTCCAGTTAATCTGCTGTTAGAATACCTGTTATCCCTTTCAGAGTTGGGACTGGGCTACCCCTCAATTAAGGTGCATTTCTGCCTATCACACCCCTGTCCAGGGCAGAACGGTGGTTCAGTTGGAGGTAACTCGCACCTTTCTTAGAGGTGTGCTCCACATAAAACCTCCCATTAGGGATCCTATTCCTCCTTGGGAATCTTCTGTTTGTTCTGGAGAAATTGACCTTACCACCTGTTGAACCTGCTGCGGATTGCGAGCTGCGTTTTCTTACTTGGAAAATGTTATTTTTAGTTGCTGTTACTTCCGCGCGAAGGATTTCCGAGCTTCAGGCTCTGATGTGTAAGGAGCCTTACTTAGTGGTTCACAAAGACAGGGTAGCTTTGAGATTCAATCCTAAATTTCTGCCTAAGGTGATGTCCGAGATTACCTTAAATCAGGATGTTCAACTGCCTGTTTATTACCCTGACCACTCAAACAGGCGAGGCACTTCTCCATACCCTGGAAGTTCATCGCGCCTTGCGATATTACTTATCCAGAACCAAGGGGAGCAGGAGCTCCGATCAATTGTTTGTATCCTTTGCTCCTAGGACTATGGGTAGCCCTGTGTCTAAACAGACCCTCTCTAGATGGCTGGTGCATTGCATCACCTTCTGTTATCAGAAGCACGAAAAACCCCTACCGTGACCAATATGGGGTCATTCTACAAGAGGTGTTGCAGCCTCCTTTGCTGCCCTCAAAAATGTTTCTGCCTCTGACATTTGTGCAGCAGCTACGTGGCACACAGTCCACACTTTCATTAAGCACTGCAGTCTGGACATTGCCTCAAGATGCAGAGCAGGCTTTGGGCTTGCTGTCCTGCAGGGTCTCATCTCTTACGGGTTTCCCTCCTTCTTTTTCCTAATTGCCTACCGCCCAAGTAGTTGTCTTCAGTTTATACTGCTTAGGAATCAGTCTTAAATGTGTTAACTGCTGCAAGAGCTGACTGTCGAAGTCAGATAGTACAGTTTCGTAAGAACTTACTGTAAAAGTAGATCTTCGAGAGAAGCTCTTGCAGCAGGTATACTTCCCACCTTCCTTCCCCCTGGAGGTCTCCCACTGCATGCATCTACTTCCATATTCCCTTCCTGTTGGATGAGGTGGTGCCCTGGATTATCTTGCCGGATCTCAGTTTATCCGGCTGCCAGTCTCCAGCGGTACAAGAACTGGGGCACGCTGGAACCGTTGCCTCTTATACCACGTGGGACGTCGGGGGTGGGCCCCGCTTGGTACTGCTGGATAGAAGTTTGCCATGGGGTTCTGACGCCTGCCAGCTTCAGTTCTAAATGTGTTACCTGCAGCAAGAGCTTCTCTCGAAGATCTACTGTTACGGTAAGTTCTTGCGTAACTGTACTATCTTCTTCAAGGATATCTCTTTCATCAGGCCACACACCTCTGGAACTATAGCCATCAGGCACTAGGACCACACGTAAACTTTTTGCAAGCAGTCCACTAGGGGCCACCCACAACGATGTCTTACGTCGGCTCTTCCTATATAAATGTGGGGGGCCCCTTCCCTCCTCAGTTCTTTTCCCACCATCGACCATTCTTATTGGACACTTCTATGGAAACGCAGTTTCTGATATAGTTTTTTCTTACTTTAAATTAAGTCACTTTTTAAAACTGATTTTCGGCGGTGTGTATGTTGTCTCCAGAGCTATCGCCATCCAAACTCTTTAAATACTGGGAGTGCAGTGAGAAAATGTACTCAAAAGACTCTCATGACGTCTGCGTGTGTTGTGTCAGCCCAGACCATGACGTCAAGGCATGCACAATTTGTAAGGACTTTAATATGGCTGCCCAGCGATGCAGAAAGGGCACTTTAGAAAAGCTCCTGCACAAACAGCGCTTAGCCTGAATGGAGAAGGAGCTCCACCAAGAAACACCTGCCGTATTGCTGGCCTACTCCTCAGGATCGAAGGGATCCAAGTCCCAGGAGAAGGCATCTGGGTCTCACCACCACAAACACAGGATAGGCCGAAAGAAAAGGCAAGGACCTCTGTTGTGTGCTGCAGGTCACCCATTTGCTCAGGTGTAACCTCCTCTGGCCAATCGAGAACTCTGGTGTTGACACAGCTTATCACCCAGACTGTGGACACGGCTGGGTCTACCTACAGCACCTCGAGACCTATTACGGATGGTGTGTTGCAGTCGATGTCAGGGACCTTGCCTCCCCGTCAACATCTGCCGGCATTCTCTTCGACACAGACATGGGCATCAATGTCCAGGCAGTTCTGGCATCCCTTATGGACGTTCTTAAATGCCTGTTACGTCCTCCTGCATTGACAGGTTTTCTGTCAGCGAGGTTTACACAACAAACCCCCTCAGTAATGCCTGCCAGGTCAACATGCCAGATACCTTCCAGGTTGTCGACAGCTTCTTCAGCTCCACCACTGCGTCCTCCAGACCACATCGATGAGGACCAGGAATATAATCTAGAACTTATTCTGGGTGAGGAGGAGGAATTTAAGGACACTTATGAGAGAACAAGTTTCACAGTCTCTACTGGAAGTGAAGACTTGGTGGTTTATAGCCCTAGGTCTCCCCCTGAAGACCCGTCATTTATAACAGTGATGTAAGAACTTCAGTCTGCAATGGGGTTTGATGCAGAGGAGCAGGATATTACTAAGAAGAACTTAGTAGACTTCTTAGAATTACCTGATACTCCACCAATAGTTATTCCTCCTCTCCTGCCAGCTCTAGAGGATGCCACCTTGGCAGCTTAGTACAGACCTAACATGATATCTGCCATACCAAAGAAGGCAGATAAGCTGTATCAGGTCCCTTCAGGCAAGCCCCTTTTTGGAGCCCAACCTGAGGTGGATTCTGTGCTCATCAACGCAGTTCATGACAGATCTAAGGTTCCAAAGCACCTTAGTCCTTTTCCTCCTGACAAGCAGTCCAGAAAACTTGATGTCCTGGGCAAAAGGACTTTTGCTTAAGCTTCTCTAAGGCTGAGGATAGCTAATTACCAAGCACACATTGTAAAATACCAGAATACTCTGTGGAGGAAGGCCAAGGCAGCTGCCCAAGCCCTCTCAGAGAGTGCTTCTAAACAGAAGATATTGAATGCCTTGTCTGCAGGTGCTAGCGTAGGTGAACATCTCCTGCGATCCACCTGTGACATTTCAAACTCCTTTGCCAGGGCAGCTGCATTTGCTATTTGTCTCAGAAGGCACTCCTAGCGGCTGGGTTTGCTAATGATGTCCAGCAATCCATCCTTAATGCGCCCTTCCGGGGATACAGACTGTTTGGAGCAGATGTGCAGGACATTCTCTCCAACTTACAGGTTTCAGGTAGAACCCAGAAATTAGTACATTCCATGTATCATACTCAGCCAAGGACTAGGCAGAGGGTGCCCTTTCCTCCAGCCACTACCACACACAGATCTGCAACTAGGCAGTGGGACAAGGGTAGAGCAGCAGCAACCTTACCCCTGCCAAGACCCACCCCTGGTCCCCATTCTAAAGCCCCTAGGGGTACTACTGTGGCAGTAGCCGCAGCAACCGGCTGTGCCTGACTCCTTTGTACATCCCCACCACCACCACCACCACCACCACCTGTGCCTCTAGGGGTAGTGGTAGGGGGTCGCCTTTCCCTCCACCTGGACCAGTGGAGGAAGGTAACTTCAGATGCTTGGGTTCTGCAGATAATAGCATAAGGCAATGCTCTGGAGCTTCTGGAACTACCTGCAGACCATCCACCAGTGCCTTCCCATTACCCTTCAGAACACATTCCAGTTCTTCTGGAGGAAATTCACACCCTGCTTCAAAAGAGGGTAATTGAACCTGGAACAAAGGAACAGAGGATTCTATTCCCAATACTTCCTAGTTCCGAAATGGACAGGAGACCAGAGACCCATCCTAGATCTCAAGGATCTGAATTTTTTTATACAATACAAGAAGTTCCGAATGGTCACACTGTAAGGCCTGCTTCCACTGCTGCAAGCCAGGGATTGGATCTGCTCCCTAGATATGCAGGATGCTTACTTGCACATCAGAATCTTCAACTCACACAGGAAACATCTAAGATTCCTGTTTCAGGGAGAACACTATCAGTTTAAAGTACTGCCCTTTGGCTTGGTAGCAGCTCTCCACAGGGACAGCCTATATGTCTTCCCATACCTGGATGACTGGCTTTTCAAAGCTCACTCCAAGGAGCAGCTTATCCACACCCTAGACCGCACCAGACAACTGTTCAATGCTCTAGGGATTTCTATCAATGTACTGAAATAAGTCCTGACTCCTTGTCGACGTCTACAGTACAAAGGGGAAGTCTTGCTCACAGCCCAAGGCATAGCCTTGCCCGAGCAACTGAAAGCACTGGCCCAGATGGTCAGTGACAGCAGGTATGCCACAGCCAGGATATTTCTGAGACACCTAGGCCTGATGGCAGCAGCCATTACCACTGTACAACAGCCAAGGCTGCACATGAGAATTCCACAGTTGACACTAAGAGGCCAGTGGGACCAACACACAGACGACCTAGAATAAAAAGTTCTGATAATCTCTCCTGTCCGAAAAGTACTTCAATACTGGCTGGAACCCATCCATCTGATGAAGGGGTTTCCTTCCTGATCCCTTCCCTTCATCAGATTCTCACCACAGATGCCTCGGGATGGGCTTGGGGGGGGCAGATCTAGGGCCTCATCAGACATAGGGTACATAGACAAAAGTGGAGAGCACCCTCCACATAAGCATCCTAGAAATGAGAGCCATCCTGTACAACCTACGGGCCTTCCAGGCCCATCTCTCTCCGGGTCCTCTATTAGTTCAGAGAGACAACATAAATGTGATGCATTACATCAGCAAGCAATGGGGGACTCATTCCTAACCCCTTTGCAGGGAGGCAATTAGATTTTGGTATTGGGTTCTACAACATGATCTAGAACTATCAGCCGTGCATCTTCCAGGGGCTCAAAACATCTTGGCAGACAGACTAAGCAGGTCACAATCCAAGATTCACAAGTGGGAGCTGCTGACCTCGGTCGTAGAAGATTTGTTCAACTGATGGGGTCGTCCAGAGTTGGACCTTTTAGCGTCTCCACAAAACGCAAAACTGCCGCTTTTCTGCTCACTCGTTCTAGGGCCTGGAGGTTGGTTTTTTTACAATTTAATATACTTTATTAGATACCATTTTTACAGTGAACTCACAAAAATAAAATAAAAAAAAGATCAGGAGCAAAAAACATATAACAGCCAAAAACTTGCTCATACAATGGAAGACAGTTCTAGGGACATGGATATGTTGTTCAATCCACACTTCATGGCAGGTTCCTTGCTGCTTTAAATCTTGCCGGAAGGTCTTCAAGCTGGCTGCTCCCACCCACCCGGGTGGTAAAACTCTTGGCTCCACCCCATGACGCCAGATCTTCCTTACCGCTTGGAAGCTCAGGTTCTCTCCTTAGCGCTCTGCGTTTAGACTGGATCCAAACTCTTCGGTAAACCCGAAACTAATTTTAAAGTTTACAAGACTTCGGTCTGTTTCTTCCTTCACAGCTGCGATGGATAAGTCGACTCCTGGTTTTCGGCAGTGCCCATGCGGGCAGAAGATGTCTCGGACCAATCCGCACTCCACGTGCGTTTATTGCCTCGGGCTTGATCACGATCCGCAGGCCGGCGATTTGTGCAAGTCCTTCTCGGCCAATGTCCTCGAAGACCGTGCTGCCAGACTCCAACTTGGGCGCCCCGAGAGACATGTTCCACCGGGTGAAATAAAAGGGAGGCCCGCCAAGGTGTCCGTGGCGGCAGGCTCGCTGAGCAACTGAGCAGATGATCGCCTCGAGGAGGAGGCGGCCCAGGCTGCATCTTCGTCCTCCTCGGTCACGGTATTTATCCCACTCTCCTTGGGCTCCTCCTACACGGCTTCTTTTAAGGAGCTTTGTTAGTCCCTCTCTACAACAGGTGAGGGTCCATAGGGACACTCCTCTTGGTCCAAGAAGAAGGACTCGAAGGGTAAGTCCCACCATCAGTGTTCGTAGGAGCGGGAGTGGTCCCCTTCCCCGGACAGTCGACACTCGACTTCGGTCAAGGTTGCGGCTAAGGCCGCTGGCTTCATAAGTGTCCCGAATGCAGCCGGCCCGGGGGCATCCGTCGAGCGGTTGAGATTTTTCGACCGTCCGGACGGGCTGAGGAGGAACGGGTTTCCACCCTCCCCAGACCCACCGGAAACACCGACGGTCTCAGTCTCGACCTCTTCTCAGTCCATCCGATCCGCCAACACCGGCTCTCGGTCCGGCACCGAGAAGCGGTGGCGCCGCTTGTCCCGTCTTCTTTCTCCTCGGAGGAAAGGCTTTGGCACAAGTTGCGTCGACGCTACGAGGACTTAATGTGGCAGCAGCTCCTTCTGACCAGGAACAAGCCGACCCCGTCACCTTCCCCGGCCATTAAGTGGCTGTCACCTGAACGGCCGAAACAACCTCTAGTGGTTGTCGAGGAGCCCAAACGGGCGCCGGTTGTTCGGCCGAAACCAGCTGCGCCACCTATTGTGGTGGAACCCCTGCCTCCACAACCTAAATCTGGGGCTCAGACCAAGGATTCTCGGTCATGTCAGGGGTTGCCACATCAGTTGTCGGTCACCCTCACTCCCGACCGTCCTCGGAAGGTGGAGGGTGGCTCAGGCCCTTGGCAGCTGTTAGCAGACTCCTCGGAGTCTGATGACGACTCTTCCCTGTTCTCCAGGCCCCTTGACCTGGAGTCCACTGGGGGACAGTCAGTGGACAAGAGCCCATCCTTGTTCATGGATCTGCTTCGGCTCATCTCAGAATCTACTGGGATGCAGCTCGAACCCGTGTCCAAGCGGGCCAAGTATCCCCTCACGGAGATACTGGACCGAGGGGATTCTCCCACAGAGGCCTTTCCGGTGGCTGAAGCCATTTTTGGCCCAGCCTTGGAGTTACGGCAGCGGCCGGCTTCTTGTCCTGCTCCTTCAGCCAGGATGGCCAGGAAGTGCGCAGTCCCCACTGGTTCACTGTCCGGTTTTTCGGAGCACCCCTCTGTGGAGGGGCTTGTAACCGATAGTGTTTTCCGGTGTTCCAGGAACACCAGGGACGTGGACAAGCCTCCTGACAGAGTCCAAAAAGCTGGACCACGCCGGGCGTAAGGTGTACGCTGCGTCCTCCCTAGGCCTCCATCAGGCTAGTTCGGCCGTACTGATGGCGCACTTCTCCCACGCCCTTATGGGCTCCCTGGATGAGGTGATCCCTCATCTCCCGGCTGACCTCCAGACTAAGGTCAAGCAGGTGCAGGATCAGGGAAGGGCAGTGGCGAAGCAGCAGCTCCAAACTGCCCTGGATATTGGAGACTCTTGTGCCCGGTCAGTAGCGGCCGCAGTGGCCATGCATCGCAGAGCTTGGCTGCGGATCTCCACCTTCACGGTGGATACCCAGCACAAGCTGGCAGATGTCCCCTTCCTGGGTACCGACATGTTCAGGCCCGGGGTGGAAGGCCATCTCCAGAGGATCGAGAAGTCCAATGCCACCTTGGACTCGGTCACGTCTGCCCAGAAGGACAAAGGCCGCCAGCAGCAGCGTAAGCCCTTTCACCCTTCTGCCCCTGCGGCACGTCCGGCCCAGCAACACCAGCATCAGGGCCAGCAGGCTCGCACTTGGCACCCCAAAGCCAAGCCTGCAGCTTCCTCTAGCAGGAAGCCGGGAGGGAAAGGCCCGGGAGGTCCTGCGGCCGATCCCTCCTCCAAGCCTGCCCAGTGACAGGTTGAGGGGTGTCGCCTCCAGCCTCGTCGCTCCCCCCTGGGTTCGCCCCATGGGGGGACGGCTCCGCCACTTTCTTTCCGCCTGGTCCGCTATCACCACGGACCGCTGGGTGTTGGAAGTGGTAGGAAAGGGTCTGCCTCTAGAGTTCAAGCAGGCCCTGCCCTTCCAAGCCGTCGCCCCACGGGGGGCTACGGGGTCTGCGGCCTCTCTGTCAGCCTGTCGCGCCAACATTGCCTTGCTCCTCCAGAAGGAGGGTGATCAGGGAGGTGGCGGATCCTCCACCAGACCCAGGGTTTGTGTCCAGGTATTTCATGGTCCCGAAACGGATGGGGGGCTGGCGCCCCATTCTAGATCTGCACAACCTGAACAGGTTCCTAAGGTCTCGAACATTCAGGATGGTCACTCTGGCTCAGATCATTCCATCCTTGGAACGAGGCATGTGGTTCTGTTCTCTGGACCTCCAGGACGCGTTCTTTCACATCCCAATCCGTCCGTCCCACCAGTGATTCCTCCGCTTCAGAGCAGAGGGGTCCCTTTACGAGTTCTGGGCCATGCCCTTTGGCCTCTCTCTCCAGCTCCCAGGGTCTTCACCAAATGCATGGCAGTGGTGACAACATTCCTGTGGCGCCAAAGGGTCCGGGTGTACCCGTACCTGGATGACTGGCTGATTGCGGCCTCCTCCAGATCGGAGGTGGAGCAGTCCAGGGATCTGGCCCTCCAGGTTTGCTCCCTTAGGTTGGCCTCCTCATCAACGAGGCCAAATCGGAACTCATGCCAAAGCAGGTGATTCAATTCATCGGGGCAGAGCTCGACTCTCTTCGAGCCAGAGCACGGCTCCCGGCCGTCAGGGCCGAGGTTCTTTCCTCCTTTGCCCAGTCATTTCAGGTTGGGCAATTGCACCCTGCCTGGGACTTCCTGTGCCTCCTGGGCCTCATGGCAGCCTACACCAGTGTGGTCTGTTGGGCCCGTTGGCACATGCGTCCCCTACAATGGGGACTGGCCAGCCAGTGGTCACAGCGCTTCGGTCCTTTGGACCAGCCAGTGGCAGTGACCCAGGAGATGTGGAATGCTGTCCAGTGGTGGATCGTTCCAGCTTATCTGCAGGAGGGCATCCCGTTTGTCTGCCCCGAGCCAACAGTCTCTCTTATCGACCAACGCCTCTCTGATGGGTTGGAGTGCCCATCTCGGGGAGCACAGAGCACATGGCCTCTGGTCCCTTGGGAGTCCGATGCCACATCAACCTGCTGGAGCTTGGGCGGTCCGTCTAGCCCTCCCGCCCTCGCTCCGTTTATGCAGAGGTCAAGTGGTCCAGGTCCAGGCGGACAATACCATGACCATGTACTACCTAAACCGCCAGGGTGGGGCCGCTTCATGCCCCTGTGCAAGAGCTCTCTGCACTGGTCCTCGTGCAGCCTGGGCGGCTCTCCTAGCCATCCATGTGGCAGGAGCCTCCAACACTCTGGCCGATGCCCTAAGCCGGATAGGGCTCGTCTCACGAGTGGTCTGTCCTGCTGGAGGTAGTACAAGATCTGTTCTCCCACTGGGGCATGCCTCAGGTGGACCTGTTTGCCTCCAGGGAGAATGCTAAGCTGAGGCTGTTTCATGCCCACCCCCCTCGGCAGGGCTCGCTGCAGGGGGATGCCTTCTCAAGGCCGTGGACCCCGGGCCTCTTCTATGCCTTTCCCCCATTTCCCTTGATCCACAAGGTGCTTCTCAAGGCGAGGAGGGACAAGGTGCAGGTGATTCTGGTAACCCGAGACTGGCCTCGCAAGTTCTGGTATCCAGATCTCGTCAGCCTCAGCTCCAGTCTCCCGAGGCTGCTCCCAGCCCACCCGGACCTGATCTCAGTCAACCAGGGGAAGATTTTCCACCCGGACCTTCAATCCCTGTACCTGATGACCTGGTTCTTGAGCGGCTAGAGTTCCAGGCCTTGGGTCTTTCCGACGAGGTCCTCAACACTGTTGAGGCATCCCGTAAGGAGTCAACCAGGAAATGCTATTCCTTCAAATGGAAGAGATTCTCCATTTGGTGTCCGGGCAAGGGGTTGGACCCTTCCTCCTGTTCCTTGGCAAGCATTCTGGACTACCTGTTGTCCCTTTCTCAGCTAGGGCTTCGGTCGACGACCCTTAAGGTGCACCTGGCAGCCATCTTTGCTTACCGGGTGCAGGCCGGGAAGCAGTCGGTGGCACAGGAGAAGGTGGTCGGGTGCTTTTTCAAAGGCCTTGATCACATATCGCCTCCGGTGCAAGAACCTCCACCTCCGTGGGATCTACTGCTGGTATTGGCTAAGCTCATGGGCAAGCCATTCGAACCGATGCACAGGTGTGACATCTCTGACCTGTCGTGGAAGACTGCCTTCTTGGTGGCTATCACGTCAGCCAGAAGGATAGGAGAGCTCCAGGCGCTTTCCATCGAGTCTCCCTATCTGGTCTTCCACAGGGACAAGGTTGTCCTGCCGCCCCCCACCCAAAATTCCTTCCGAAGGTGGTGTCGGAGTTTCACCTTAACCATGTGTTGACTCTGCCGGTGTTCTACCCCAATCACACCTCGGAGGCTGAATATAGGCTCCATACTTTGGACCCTAGAAGAGCACTCTCTTATTATAAGAAGCAAATGGCTGAAGTTCGGGGAGAGGTTGGCCAGCTGTTTGTCACCTACGCTGAAGCCGCACCTGGGAGACCTGCAGCCAAGCGCACGATAGGCAGGTGGGTCACCTCCTGCATAGATCTATGCTACAGGTTGGCGGGCATGGAGCCTCCCAAAGGGATAAGAGCTCATTCTACCTGGCATACCGCTGCATCGGTGGCTGCTTCCAGGGACGTCCCTATCCTGGAAATCTGCAGGGCTGCTACCTGGAAGTCAGCACACACTTTCATTACCCATTACCACATCGACCTTGAGTCATGCAGGGATGCTGGTTTTGGGACCTCGGTTCTCCACTCCTTGTTTCATAAGTAGGGGGTGTGCGCCTTGCCTCCCTCCTCCCGGAGAACTGCTAGGAGTCTGCCATGAAGTGTGGATTGAACAACATATCCATGTCCCTAGAAATACAGGTTACTCACCTGTAACAGGAGTTCTAGGAATGGTATATGTTGTTCATCCACACAACCCACCTGGCCTCCCCGGCTTCGACGCACAACCTGGCTTCCAGCGGGCTAGATCTGGCATCATGGGGCAGAGCCGAGAGTTTTACCACCCGGGTGGGTGGGAGGAGCCAGCTTGAAGACCTTCCGGCAAGATTTCAATCAATCAATCAATCAAAATCTTTATTTATTCAGGCGAACATCATTGAGCATAGCTCATTTACAAGGTGGACCTGAGTGGTCATAACAATATAAGGTTACAAATTTTACACAAAAACATGGTACTGAATAAACACAAATACAATGATTTATGAATGAGACAGATAAACAAATATTTACATATATACAAAGCAAAATGACAATAAACCTAAATCATATTAAAAGGAAAGAAACAAACAGAATAGTAGGGATAAAGCTCGGGTAGTTGGACTTGGGTGGGCATTTTTATATGAAGTAGGTTGGAGAACAAACTAGAAGAGCGATAGAGAAATAGGGTAGCATAAAAGGGTGGGGGAAGGAGGGGTGTGGAGAGGACTAGGCCTTATGGAAGCAGTTGCATGATTCTGGGAATAGACTAGTGTACAGTTTTTGAAGGATGTTAAAGGAATGAGGGTCTCCAATTTCAAGGTCTTTTGAAGAGAATTCCAGATAAGTGCTAGGGAATAGCTGATTGCAGCCCTTCCATACCGGGTGCAGGTGATAGGAATCTTCAGCATGATGAGTTTATTGATCCTTAGGGTGTAAGGCCTGGATGTGATCCGGTTGAAACAGTCTGAGATGTAGGAAGGGAGTTTTTAGATTTAGATTGAGATTTAAAGCGGCAGGGAACCTGCCATGAAGTGTGGATGAACAACATATACCGTTCTTAGAATTCCTGTTACAGGTGAGTAACCTGTATTTCTTGACCTGAGAAGCCAGCAGAGCAGATTAAAGTATGGCAACATTAGTGGTGTCTGTCTCTATCTATCGGGCCTGCAGTAGGCTAAAAACAGGGTATAATGACTGGACTAGGTCCCAGTAAACAGCAAGTGAAACTTAGCACTATAAAGATAAGGATGAAGCTACCCCACCACAACCGGAACACCACCCCCTCACCGGAGCATATACAATAGAATCACAAGGGTGTAGGTGAGTGATAACGTTGTTGTAAAGTCAGCTGGAGGCCAGGGGCCGCCCAAGAGCTACAAGGGGACCAGAGATTTAAAGATGGTGCTTGTCTGATTGGCAGGCTAGGGATCCCTTGGACCCCCGTGTGAATGATTGGGGCAAGGGCAAACAGTGGCCCCCAACGGGCAACGCAGGCTGACATTCGATTATTCCACTGAGCTATGTGCTTTTGTAATGCCAGAGCCTGAAGTAGCTTTGCATGCCACTCTTGGAGAAGTAAGCTGTTCCGGTCCATCCAGTGCCAAGCAATAACCAGTTTCACTGATGCAGCGATGAGGGACATATGTGCCTTATGGATTCCTAGCATATCCTCAGGGAAAAGTCCTAGAAAGCAAACCTGTGGGGTAAAGTAAGGCTCCAGCCCTAGCATGGGATCCAGAGAAGCTTTGATTCTCAGCCAGAAGGAGAGGGCCCGGTCATAGTCCCAGAAAAAGTGCTTGGTAGTCCCATCCTCTTTCCCATATACGGGCCAAAGGGGAGAGTCAAGTTGCCCCATTCGGTGTAGACAGACTGCGGAAAAGTACATGTTGTGCAAGAGGCGAAATTGGAGGAATCGTAGGCGATCTTGCTTTATGTATTTGTATAGTCCCTGCCACACTTTTGCCGAGGCCTTATCGTCAACTGAAAGCTTGAGCTCATGCTGCCAGTAATAGCAAACTCCTTTCGGAAGTTGGGGGTCTAGAGCCTGAAGGGTCTTGTAGAAGAGCAAAATTGGGTGGGGTTGTTGGGCAGCATCCAGGAGGGCTCGTTTAATCGGGTTAACGGTGGGGAGCCAAGGAGAGGGACCCAACGATGCGGCAAGTACCCTTTTCAGTTGCAGTACTTTAAAGAGGCTCAAGGCGGGAGGTGAGAGTCTCGATTGAAGCTCCATCACAGAGCCCATCCTACCATTTACCAGGATAGAGGAGACTGGTTTTCCCCAGAGGCTGGGGCAGAAGACAGCCGGAATGATACAATTCGCTGTTTTGAAGTTGGAGTTGCCTAGCAACAGTTGGTCTAGGTCGTTGCGAAAGGAGATGGAGAGGAGGGTACTAATTTGACGCAGAGCTTTAAGAGACCACCAAATAAGGGGTTTCTTTAAAGAAGAGGGAAGTGCAGACAGTTTAGAGTACAGGAGGGAGTACAAGACGAGGCCTTGAAATCTACAGAGCTGATTCTCCAGGCTGAGCCACTGGGGGATATAGTCCTGCGTAGCCACATTCGTGGGACCTGCCGTCCATCTGAAGAGCTTGCTACAGTGGATAGCGCAATAGTATAAGAAGTTGGAGATGTAGGCCCCCTTCTCTTTGGGAAGGGTAGCTTGAGAGTATCGCACGGTGAACTACTTTGCCTTGCCAGAGAAATACCGAGATGAGGGAGTGCAGCTGAGAAAACCATCGCTTGGTAAGATAGGGGCCGATCATGGAAAGGGGGTATAACACCCACGGGAAAATGTTCGTTTCGATCACGTTAATGTTGCCCCATAAAGAAAGAGAAAGGGACTTCCAGCGTTGTAGATCCGCTTTGATGGTGCCTGCGATTGGTGAGAGATTAAGCTTGACTATGTGCGATAAGATACGGGGCAGCTTGACACCAAAATAAGTGAGAGCTGTAGGCTCCCAAGCAAGGCCCAGGTCCATAATCCAATGTTTTTGAACTCGGCTATTAAGAGGCATAACACAGGATTTCTCTAGATTGAGTTTGTAAACCGAGACTTGCGAGAAACGGTATATGATGTTAAGCGCTGCAGGAATTGAGGATAGCGGGTGTTCCAGGTGTAGGAGCAGGTCATCGCATAAGCTGATAAAGGAAAGGTGAGTTGACCGACATGAATATCCTGAACCTCGTTGCAGGCCTCCAGAGAGCGGATGAGGGGTTCCAGATAGATGTTGAAAAGGAAGGGGGGGGAGAGAGAGGGGAGCCCTGCCTGGTACCTTGGGCAAGGGGGAAAGGATCAGAAAGAACTCCGTTGCAGCGCACTCTAGCGGTTGGAGCAGAATACAGCACCCGGAGCCAGTCGCAGAAGGGCAAGGGAAAACCGAACCGCAAACAAGAAGGCCCAGGAAACCCAGTCAAATGCTTTTTCAGCATCTAAAGAGACCAGAACCGAGGGGGTAGAACTAGTGTCTGCTGAGGCCATGAGGTGTAGAATTTTGCGCGTGTGGTCAGAGGAAACCCGACCTGCTACAAAGCCCACCTGAGAGTGGCTCAGCAAGCCCTGCCAGACTTGATGCATACGGTTAGCAAGAATTCTGGCCATGATTTTGATATCTGAGTTCAACAGAAATGTGGGATGATAATTGCCTGGCAGGAGAGGGGATTTGCCAGGTTTGGGGGCACAGAAATCCAGGCCTGGGTAAAGGAAAAGTCAGACAATCCAGAGGAACACAAATCATTGAAAAGCTGGGAGAGGAAGGGAGCCAGTTTGTCTTGAAAGGCTCCGTACAATGAGGCATTAAAGCCATCCGGACTCTGGGCTGTTTTCTTGGGGAGTTGGGCTATTACCTGTTTGACCTCAGGAACCGATATTGGGGCCTGCAAAAATGCTTGTTGGGCGTAGGTGAGGATGGGAAGAGATACAGAATCCAGGAAGCGGTTTATAGAGCAAGGTTCTCTCAGCTGCTCAGCCTCCATCATATACAGGTCTTCATAATATTGCTTAAAAGTTGCTGCTATTTCCCTAGGTTTAGTAAGAACTGACCCAGGCGAAACTGGTTGCAGGCTTTGGATCACACTTCTGGCCCCTAATTGACAAAGCAGCAGGGCGAGCAGCTTCCCAGCCTTCTCCCCTGATCCTAGGTAGCGAAATTTGACTTGCTGGAGTGCCAAATCTGCTTTCTCTGCTAAAAGGCCGAAATATTGAGCCTGACGTGAGTTTAATTGGGCCCACCTATTGCTGCTCAAAGAAGTAGAGAGGTCATGTTCCAGTACTTTAATTTGCTGTAACAATTGCCTGGTGGTGTCCTCCCTATGTTTCTTGGCTTTCACAGCTAACCTGATGCATTCGCCCCTGGTGGCGCACTTTGCCGCTCCCAACAGCATATCCAAAGAAGAAATTGAATCCAGATTGTCCTTAAAGAAGTTCTGAATATAGAGAGAAAGGGTTTAGGCTGCTTGTTTGTCCCTTAAAAAAATGGAGTTAAACCTCCAAGTGTTGTCCTGTGTGTCCAACCCTCCTAGCAGATGCTCCATGTATTTATGGTCCAAGATGACTGTTGGGAGAATGTCACAGACCACCAAGCCCAGGAGAAGAGATAGAGACACCAGAAAATAATCAGTGCGAGAAAAGGAGTTATGAAGAAGGGAGTGGAAGGTGAATTGTCTGTCTGTGGAGTGCAGGATTAGCCACGGGTCTCCTAATCCCAGAGTGTCCGTCAAATCCCTCAGCCCCTTTGAGCCAGGGACAGACCTCTGTGCCATCCACATGACTTATCAAATTCATTATGAAAAACCAGGTTCCAATCCCTTCCCAAGATTATTGGGGAACCAGAGAGGGGGGAAATCCGGGATTTAAACTGAGCAAAACCGGGGGAATACACATTCGGACCATAGATGCAGCCCAGTACTACCGTCATTAATCCCAGGCGCCCCTGCAGGAAAAGAAATTGCCGCTCCGGATCCTGAACTAGGTTTATCAGCTGGAAAGGTGTGCTACTGTTTATTAAAATGCTGACTCCTCTTTTTTTTTTTTTTTTATTAGCCCAAGCCCCGTAAGCTTGACCAACCCACTCCCTGCTGAATAACAGAATGTCCTCCTGCTTAAGGTGTGTTTCCTGGGGAAAGACCACGTCAGGTTGGTACTTGTGGAGGTGACGGAGGACCATATAGCGTTTGCACTTATGGATCGCTCCTTTCATATTCCAAGATAAGAATTTGTGTATAGTCCCCATATTAGCCTAGAAGCAGGCATCCCAGCCTCCATCCATAAGGAAGACAGCATAAGGAATGCTCCAGTCCCCGAACCCCCTCCACTCCGCCCTCCAACCGACCTGCCCCAGATAAACAGCCCCACTCTGGAAAAAGGACAAACTAAGGGCAGTGACGATGAACTTGCCCCTCCCCACCCCCATAGCCATGCTGTCCAGTAAAGTATGCCGTGGACCCTCCCTCCCACCAAACTATGTACACTTCACAATCCCCCAGCCCCAAAGGCCATGCCACTACTAAACTTATGTACGTGATGTCTTCCATCCGAGCAGCCCCTCAGCTCCAGATCTTAACCAGAAACAGCAAACACAACACATAACCATTGAAGGAAAGAAATAGTATGAACAATCTGAAAAGGACCCCTATTATCCAACATCTCCCACCTGTAAGAGCACCTAGAGCCAATGGCAGAGTTTGCGTTCAGTGAGGGTGGTATAGAAACAAGCAGCACTCCTCTCACTCGATAGCTGGGCCCTTTCCTCAGGACCCAGGATCAGGATCCTCCCCTGCACAGCCACCCAAAGACCATCCATGGGAGGATGCACCAGGTTCCCTCGAGGTGCCCACCAAAGACTAAGCATCCCCGAGCCAGGCTGCCCCCCCCACACACTGACAGGCACACTGCGGCATGACTGCCCCCCTCTCAGGTCTTGACTTGGCCCAGGTCTCCCCACTGTAGTAAACCGTCAGCCCACTGTTCCCCAATGCAGCCAGCAATGATAAAATTCTTAGGGCTGCTGCAGCAATTGTATTGAAGGAGACAAAACACTTCTACATGTGGCAAATCACCCCGGGCCAACGCCTAATGCAGAAATAATTGTAGCGGTATCAGTTCCTAGGACGGAGGATGGGAACTATCCACCAGTCCACCCCTGTGAACAGCCACACCTTTGCAAGCTATAATGGGGAACCAAGGCAGCTGGGGTAAAATTACCAAATGCCAATTTGGGAGGAGGCCTGGGACCTTCACACTTCATCTGTGCTCATCACCGAGGCTCTTATGTGGGTGGGGTGGGGGAGTGGTTATGTCCCCTCCCCCCAGCACCCCTGGATTTCCCATAACAGGCAAAGAGCTGGGAGGCATGTGCCTAAGTGTGCCACCGCAGCAGGAATGGCAGACCGCCCTACTTAGGAGCCCAGTCCCAGTAAGCCCACACACAAGAGACCTACCTCACATCCTCCTTGAGATCTTCGAGTATGTCCCAGCAGAAGAGGCCCCGACCGTAAGTCCTTGATGTAGGGTGGATTGCTGCCTGAGGCCGTTTCTTGGAGAACCGACAAGGTACAATAATTGGGGCAATCGAAATGTTCCGGAGTTGTTTTCAGCCTTCGAGTTCAACAAGTCCATCTAAAGGTTCATCTCCATCCCGAGCCCCAGGGGTGCTTGGTCATGATCCAGCTGAGAGGCGAGGGTGATGTGGGAAGTCCAAACAGACAATTCCAGCAGACACAAGCTAAACTTATTGACAGGCATTACAAAATCAAATAAAATACAGCCAGACACCGTAACTGAAACACAAAAAGAAAAAGTGTTTATTTAGGGGCTTGGAAGAGGTCCGGAAACAAGGTTGGGAGCTCCATTTTCACCTGTTCCCCCGAATCAAATGATTTGGTGGTGCCCTGATGGGTAATTTGAAATTTGGCAGGGTACAGCATTTTGAACCAGACCCCGGCTGCAATGAGCTTAGAGATGTAGGGGTTAAAGTCAGCTCTCTTGAGCCTGACTGAGCGTGGGAGGTCCTGTGAAACTCTGATTTTATGTCCTTCCCAGATGAGCTCTTTCAGGTCTCGAAGTTTTGCCAGAATGTGGTTCGTTGGGGGCATTGGTCTAAGTGCCCGATGTGCTCTCTCCACAGTGTAGCTCGGGCCATTTGCAGATGGCCCAGCAATCTTCTGACAGAATTTCTGTATGAACAGCACTGGATTTTGACCCTCTTCCCCCTCCGGTAATCCTAGGAGGAGGAAGTTGTTCCTCCTACTGCTCCCCTCGAGATCTTCCACCTTCTCCTCCAGTTTGGCCAGCTTACAACGCATGGCCATTGAATTCTGCTCCTGCCTGTGTCTCCAATCATCCAGGGAGTTGATCCTAACTTTGGCATCTCCCATCCTGCAAGAGGGAGCCTCAGTGGTAGCCTGGAGACCAGTGAGCTGGGAGGTGATCCCCAACAGCGTTTCCTTAAGTGATGCTAGCTCCAGCAGGAATCTCTCCTCTGAGAGTGGGGTGGGAGCTGCAGAGATCTTAGGGTTGGCGCCCAGCTGAGTCTTGGGCTTTTTGGCCGCTTTCGTTTTTTCCGGCGTGTTCGGGTGGAGTATGGAGTAGGCCCGCGGGTGCATGTTGGCTTCCATTCTCCGTACTCAGAAGCCGCCAAAAATAACACCACTCCAAAGGCGCAACCACTCAAAAATGGGTCGGTGGATGCGGCGAGTGTTCTAATGTCCCGAGAGGTGCGAGGCAGCATATTTATTCTGGGTTTTGCCGCAAAATTTGCAGATTTTTATGGAGCCGAGGAGGAGAGCCGAGAGTGAACGTCTACCCACTCCGACGCATCACGTGATTCTCTGAGGGCCTGGAGTTTTTGGCAAGACATTGTCCCTCTCTTAGAAAGGAAGGTCCCTGTATGCCTTTCCTCCCTTACCTCTAATCCAGAGAGTACTAATCAAGTACCAGATGGAGGGCGCAACTCTGATACTCATTCCCCTACTGTGGCTTTGCCAGGTTTGGTTCTCCTTACTGCAGCAGCTGGTGGTGGTACCTCTTGTACCCCTGCCACTATGCCAGGGTCTCCTGTCAAAGGAGCAGGACACTCTGGTCCATCCGGACCTCAAGTCACTCCACCTTTATGCATGGCTCCTGAAGACATAGCCACTGCCAGGTTTGGAGTCTCCCAGAATGGCTGATGTCTTGGTGGCTGCTAGAAAGCCTTCCACCAGAGCCACTTGCTCTGTGACGTGGAAGCGGTTTGCTTTGTGGGCTGCTTCTCAACACTTGGACCACTTTACCTGTCCAATAAACCAGGTTCTAAAGTATTTACTATCCTTGTTGAATGCAGACCCACAATACTCTTCTATTAAAGTGCATTTGGCTGCCATTTCAGCCTTTCCTGTGCCTATTGATGGTCATACGGTTACCCAGCTGGAGGTGGCCCATACATTTTTGAGAGGCATTCTGCACTTGAAGCCTCCCATCTGCATTCCTGTCCCAGCTTGGGACCTGAATTTTGTGTTAGAGAAGCTTACTTTAGCTCCCTTTGAGCCAGCTGCAACTTGCGGCCTATGCTTTCTGTTGTGGAGGGGTTGTGGGATAACAGATGGACCAGACACCAGACTTCAAGTTCAACACACAATCTCTGTGTGATGCTTATTCAAAATGCAGGAGATGACCTTTAGCAATGGCAGATCCCTTCCTCAGTACATCAATGCAGCAACAGACTATGTATTTCCTTTCTCTACACTTAGCCAGCATCTATAGACACTGATCTCTGATCTAACTCAGCAGCTGAGATTCAGCCTCCACCCCTATGCGGGCCTTGTTTGCTTGGATAGTGGGGGCTCAAATAATTAAAAAAAAAAAAGAAGCTAAAAACAAAGAACCTCAATGCATAAGCAATTGCCCACTCATGCAGCGGATCATCCTCATCAGGGTCTCCACCTCTGGGGTGTTGTCTCTCGTACCTCCAGTCTGCCTCGACCTGCATCTCTTCATTGTCTTCAGGCTTGGCCTTCCTCCAAGCTCCCAGATCCAGTCCAGGCAGCAGCTTCTCTCCTCCTGTCAGCCATGGTTCTGGTCAGAACTCCACAGACTTCTCCAGCAACTCCTCTGGCAACTTTTGGTGCATCGGTCCACCTGGGATTTCTGGGCGATATCCACTAGAAAACGTCCCTCTTTGGCCAGTTCAGATTGCTTCCAGCAAGTTATCCAACTTCTGACACCAAGTCTGTAGAGGGGTTGTGGGATAACAGATGGACCAGACACCAAACTTCAAGTTCAACACACAATCTCTGTGTGATGCTTATTCAAAATGTAGGAGATAACCTTTAGCAATGGCAGATCCCTTGTTCAGTACATTAGTTACATAGAAACATAGACTTTGACGGCAGATAAGGACCACTTGGCCCACCCAGTCTGCCCATTTCCCTACCTAGTGGATAAGCTGCAGATTCTAGTTAACCAACAGCCAACTTCCTGCAACCCCCCACTATAATTGCCTTATGTCTGTCCCATGCATGTTTGAATTCCCCCACTGTTTTAGACCCCACAACCTCTCCAGGAAGGCGGTTCCATGCATCCACCACTCTCTCCATGAAAAAGAATTTCCTCACATTACCCCTGAGCCGTCCCCCCTCTACCTTTAAATTGTGCCCTCTTGTTCTTACACATCTCTTCTTCTGAAAGATGCTACCCTCCTGGACTTTTTGATTCCCTTGAGGTACTTAAAAGTTTCTATCATGTCCCCCCTTTCCCTCCTTTCATCAAGGGTATACATATTAAGTTTTCTCAGTCTCTCTTCATATGGTTTCTGATGTAGACCCTGCACCATTTTAGTTGCCCTCCTCTGGACTGCCTCCATCCTGTCTATGTCCTTGCGTAGATGAGGTCTCCAAAACTGCACACAGTACTCCAGATGGGGTCTCACCAACTGTCTGTACAGAGGGATAACCACTTCCATTTTCTACTTGTGATGCCCCTCCCTATGCATCCCAGTATCCCCCTGGCTCTCCTTACTGACTTCTCACATTGCTTACCCACCTTTAGGTCATCGGATATGACCACACCCAGATCCCTTTCCATTATTGTTGTTGTTAGTACCTCCCCTGCTATTGTGTACTCTTCTCCTGGATTTTTATTTCCCAGGTGCATTACTTTGCACTTCTTTGCATTGAATCTAAGTTGCCATATGTCTGACCATTCCTCAACAGACTATGTATGTCCTTTCTCTGCACTTAACCAGCAAACAGGCAAGAAGGTGGGATGGAGCAACAATGGGGAAACATCAAAACTACATCACAGAGGCAACAAGCCTTTGTGTGAAGCAAATAAACAAATCAAAATGAAAGAAAAAAATACTATGGTTCTCAAAAGAAGTGGCGGGGAAGGTTAGGGAGAAAAAGATAGCATTCAGGAAGTATAAGGAAACACAGAAGGAGCAGGACAGAGACCTGTACCAGTTAAAGCAGAAGGAAGCGGGGAAGGCAGTCAGAATAGCAAAGGCCCAAACCGAGGAAAAGATAGCCAACTCAGTTAAGAAGGGGGATAAAATCTTTTATAGGTACGTTAGGGAGCAAGAAAGACTAAGGCAGGGATACTGAGGGTGAATAAAGAGGAAGGTGGTTGGGCAGAGAGTGAACGTGAAAAAGCAGGGATATTGAATGAATACTTCTGCTCAGTATTCACAAAGGAAGAGCAGGGGGAAATACCTAATCCAGTCAATAGAAGCACTCTGGATAGGGGGTTGATATTAGTCCTTTCACAGAAGAAAGGGTTCTGAAAGAACTCCTAAAACTGAAGGTGGATAAAGCAATTGGGCCTGATGGGATTCACCCCAGAGTTCTAACAGAACTAGGGGAAGAACCGTTAGCACCACTGACTACCCTTTTTAATAAATCATGGGAGGATGGTGTGGTACCTGAGGACTGGAGGAGGGCAGATATGATTCCCCTTCACAAAAGTGGGAGTAAGACAGAGGCAGGAAACTACAGTCCTGTCAGTTTGACCTCAGTGGTAGGGAAATGATGGAATCACTTCTGAAGGAAAGAATTGTTGAGTACCTAGAGGCCAGTGGGGCACAGGACCCAAGGCAGCATGGATTCACAGCAGGAAGGTCATGTCAGACAAATCTAATTGACTTCTTTGACTGGGTGACCAAAGTAGTAGACCAGGGAGGGGCTGTGGACATGGCCTACCTAGACTTTCGCAAGGCATTTGACACAGTCTCGCACAAAAGATTAATAAACAAATTAGCCAACCTGGGAGTGGGTCCCAGGGTGGTAGCCTGGGTAAAACACTGGATGGACAACAGGAAACAGAGGGTAATAGTAAATGGAGTCCACAGTGAAGAAAGGGGGGTTACTAGTAGGGTACCACAGGGTTCAGTACTGGGGCAGGCCCTTTTTAATGTCTTTATAAGTGACATTGCAGAAGGACTGGAAGGAAAAGTATGTCTTTTTGCAAATGACACAAAGATCTGCAACAGAGTTGATACGCAAGGTGGGGTGGAAAGAATGAAAAGGGACTTGGCAAGGTTGGAGGAATGGTCAAACATATGGCAGTTTAGATTCAACGCAAAGAAGTGCAGAGTAATGCACCTGGGAAACAAAAACCCAGGGGAAGAGTACACAATGAGGGGTGAGATACTGACAACAACAAACATGGAAAGGGACCTGGTGGTAGTCATATCAGATGACCTAAAGGTGGGCGAGCAATGTGAGAAGGCAGTAAGGAGGGCTGGGGAGATACTGGGATGCATAGGGAGAGGCATCACCAGTAGAAAACAGGAAGTTGTTGTCCCTCTGTACAGACAGTTGGTAAGACCACATCTGGAGTACTGTGTACAGTTCTGGAGACCCCATCTCCGCTAAGACATAGACAGGGTGGAGGCTGTCCAGAGGAGGGCAATGAAAATGGTGCAGGGTCTGCACCAGAAGACATATGAAGAAAGACTAAAGGAGCTTAAGATGTATAGCATCGAGGAAAGGAGGGAGAGGGGGGACATGATAGAAACTTTCAAATACGTCAAGGCAATCAACAAAGTCCCAAGAGGATAGCATCTTTCAGAAAAAGAGATGTGCAAGAACAAGGGGGCACAATTTGAAGATAGAGGGGGGGACGGCTCAGAGGTAATGTGAGAAAGTATTTCTTCACAGAGAGGGTTGTAGATGAATGGAATAGCCTTCCTGTGGAGGTCGTAGAGTGAAAAACAGTGGGGGAATTCAAGAATGCATGGGACAGACATAAGGCAATTCTAGTCGGGGTAGGAGGAAGTAGGCTGTTGGTTAACTAGGATCTGCAGCTTACCCGTTAGGTAGGGAAATGGGCAGACTAGGTGGGCCAAGAGGTCCTCATCTGCCATCAGATTCTATGTTTCGACTGACACTGATCTCTGATCTAACTCAGCAGTTGAGATCCAGCCTCCACCCCTATGCAGACCTTGTTTGCTCAGGTAGTGGGAGCTCAAATAAAAAAAAAAAAAGAAAAAACAAACTCATTGCAGAAGCACTGAAACATGGGTTACCCCAAAGGGCATTGACAATAAGCCAAGTTTCAAAGAAGCACAACATCACACATACTTCCATAATGCAAAGCATCATGTGATGTATGCAAATCACCATGACATTTCAAACTTGTTCAACTTACAGCAATTTACATGCATTTTTAATAGCACAACTAACTTAATTTTTATAATAGTTACCTAGTACTTTTTACCATTATCAAAAACATGTAGTGCCATTGTATTGTCAACATTTACAGGTTTCGTAAAGATAAGGTATTTACATCAAGGTATTTTATGACATAGTGCTATTACATACTAAATCCATCAATGATAAACACAACCTGTTCTACATACGCTTGGAGGTCACCACAATAACCTCCCTGTACGAGGACCTGAGAGAGAAAAGGAAAATTAAAGAGGACACTATAGCATAGCCAAGAAAGGGAAGGGGGTGCCCATAGGTGGCCAACCTTATGGACTAGAAATTGTAAAGGATAGATTAGGCTGAGAAATATAAGAACTGTTGCAACAGGTTTAAGAAAAAGTCAGTCCTCAAGAGTGGCAGGAGCTCCCTGTCACATCTGTCATGGAAAGCATTATTTTTTTGTTGCTCTTACTTCGGCTCAAAGATTTTCAGAGCTTCAGGCTCTAATGTGAAAGCCTCCTTTTTTGATTTTTTACAAAGACAGGGTGTCTTTGCGTACCAGTCCTGAGTTTCTACCTAAGGTAGTGTCTTGCTCTAAATCAAACCATCCACCTACTGGTTTATTTTACTGAGCATGCCAAACCAGGGAAACAGTGCTCCACACTTTGGATGTACGTAGAATACTCTGATACTATATACATTGTACAAAGGACTGCAGGAAGTCCTCGCAGAGTTTTGTTTCCTTCGCCCCTGGGAAAGATGGTGTTCCTGTTTCCAAACAGTGTCCAAATGGTTAGCCAACTGTATTACTTTTTGTTACAGGAAACATAGAAACATAGACTTTGACGGCAGATAAGGATCACTTGGCCCACCCAGTCTGCCCATTTCCCTACCTACTGGATAAGCTGCAGATTCTAGTTAACCAACAGCCTACTTCCTGCAACCCCCCACTATAATTGCCTTGTGTCTGTCCCATGCATGTTTAAATTCCCCCATTGTTTTAGACCCAACGACCTCCTCAGGAAGGCTATTCCATGTATCCACCACTCTCTCCGTGAAAAATATTTCCTCACATTACCCCTGAGTCCCCCTCTATCTTTAACTTGTGCCCCCTTGTTCTTACACATCTCTTTTTCTGAAAGATGCTACCCTCCTGGACTTTGTTGATTCCCTTGAGGTACTTGAATGTTTCTATCATGTCCCCCCGTCCCTCCTTTCATCAAGAGTATACATATTAAGCTCTCTCAGTCTCTTTTCATATGGTTTCTGCTGCAGACCCTGCACCATTTTAGTTGCCCTCCTCTGGACTGCTTCCATCCGGTCTATGTCCTTGTGTAGTTGAGGTCTCCAAAACTGCACACAGTACTCCAGATGGGGTCTCACCAACTGTCTGTACAGAGGGATAACCACTTCCCTTTTTCTACTTGTGATGCCCCTTCCTATGCATCCCAGTATCCCCCTGGCTCTCCTTACCAACTTTTCACATTGCTTACCCACCTTTAGGTCGTCTAATATGACTACCCCCAGGTCCCTTTCCATTTTTGTTGTTGTTAGTACCTCTCCTGCTATTGTGTACTCTTCTCCTGGGTGTTTGTTTCCCAGGTGCATTACTTTGCACTTCTTTGTATTGAATCTAAGTTGCCATATGTCTGACCATTCCTCCAACCTTGCCAAGTCCCTTCTCATCTTTTCTACCCCCTTGTGTATCAACTCTGTTACAGATCTTTGTGTCATCTGCAAAGAGGCATACCTTTCCCTCCAGACCCTCTGCAATGTCACCTATAAAGATGTTAAAGAGGACTGGGCCCAGTACTGAGCCCTGAGGTACTCCACTAGTAACCCACTTTCTTTGGAATGTGTTCCATTCACTATTACCTTCTGTGTCCTGTTGTGCAGCCAGTTTGCTACCCAGGCTACCACCCTGGGACCCACTCCCAGGCTGGCTAACTTGATTATTAATCTTTTGTGCGGGACTGTGTCAGATGCCTTGCTAAAGTCTCGGTAGGCCACATCCACAGCCCCTCCCTGGTCTATTACTTTGGTCACCCAGTCAAAGAAATCAATTAGATTTGTCTGACATGACCTTCCTGCTGTAAATCCATGCTGCTTTGGGTCCTGTGCCCCGCTGGTCTCTAGGTACTCAACAGTTCTTTCTTTCAGAATTGATTCCATCATTTTCCCTACCACTGAGGTCAAAGTTACAGGTCTGTAGTTTCCTGCTTCTGCCTTGCTCCCACTTTTGTGAAAGGGAATCACATCTGCCCTCCTCCAGTCCTCGGGTACCGCCCCATCCTGCCATGATCTGTTAAAAAGTGTGGTCAGTGGTGTCACTAGGTCCTCCCTTAGTTCTTTTAGGATTCTGGGGTGAATCCCGTCGGGCCCCATTGCTTTGTCCAAATTGAGTTTTAGGAGTTCTTTCAGGACTCTTTCTTCTGTGAATGGACTGGTGTCAACCCCCCTACCCAGAGTGCTTCTATAGTCTGGTTTAGGTAACTCCTCCTCATCTTCTTTTGTGAATACTGAGCAAAAGTATTCATTCAGTATCTCTGCCTTTTCACTATCTCCCTCTGCCCATCTCCCCTCTCCTTTATTAATCTTCACTATCCCTCCCTTAACCTTTCTGTGCTCCCTAATGTACCTATAAAAGGTTTTATCCCCCTTCTTAACTGAGTTGGCTATTTTTTCCTCGGTTTGGGCCTTTGCTAGTCTGACTGCCTTCCCCACTTCTTTCTGCTTTAATTGATACAGTTCCCTGTCATGCTCCTTCTGTGATTCCTTATACTTTTTGAATGCAGCCTTTTTCTTCTTAACCTTCCCTGCCACCTCTTTTGAGAACCATAGTGGTTTTTTACTCCACTTTGTTTTCTTTATTTGTTTCACGCAAAGGCTAGTTGCCTCTGTGATGGTAGTTTTGATTTTTCTCCATTGTTCTTCCATCCCTCCTTTTTGGTCATTTGCTAGTGCATTTTTCAGGTATTCACCCATTTTGCCAAAGTCAGCTCTTCTAAAGTCCAGTATCCTTGTTTTTGTATGGCGTATCTCCATGGTTGTGCTCATTGTGAAGCACGCTGTGCAGTGGTTGCTTGTTCCCAGATGTCTACTGACTTCTAAATTTGTGATCCTCTCTCCATTTGAGAGTACCAGGTCTAGTATTGCTCCCTCCCGAGTGGGTTCCAACACTAGCTGTCTAACGCCTACCCCCTGCAGGGCATCAAGAATGACCCTGCTCTTGGATGTGGCTGCAGTACTTGTTATCCAGTTAACATCTGGCATATTCAGGTCCCCCATCAACAGTATCTCCCTTTTTCAGCCATTTGAGAATGTCCTCTATCATTTTGTTGTCCATTTCTCCCTTGAGACGGGGGTCTGTATACAACCCTGTGCGGATTGTGATGCCATTCCCTGTTTCAAGGTGACCCAGAGTGCCTCTTGTCCTCCCCTTTACTTTTTAGTTCTGTAGCTTTGATCCTTCCCTTATGTATAGAGCTACTCCACCTCCTCTTTTACCTTCCTGTCCCTTCTATAGATTGTGTACCCTGGTATGTTGACATCCCAGTCATGGTTCTCGGTGTACCATGTTTCCTGACTGCCACAATATCCCATTGTTCTATCTTCCATCAGGGCTACTAGCTCAGGAAGCTTGTTTCCCAGACTATGGGCATTGGTACTCATTGCCCTCCATTTAATGTTGGCTTTATCCTTTTTCCCCATCCCTGCTCTTATTGTCCTTGTCTATTTTCCATTTACCCCGTCCTGCCCTGTGTTGAGCTCTGTACCTCAGTGTTTACCTTACTACCTGCCATGTTTTGTGGGGGGAGACTTGAAATTTCCTGCCTTTTATCAGCGCCTCCCCCCCTTGGCTAGTTTAAAAGCTTGCCAAGGAAGCATTTAAACCTTTCACCTAGGAGCCTGGTTCCCTTCGTGGACAGATGCAGACCATCATGCCAGTATAGACCTTTATCTCTCCAGGTGGCCCCCCAGTCCCCAATGAAGCCAAAGCCCTGTGCTCTGCACCAGTTTTGCAACCATTCATTAAACTGCATGGTGTGCAGTACCCTAGCCTCACTACTGCCATGGACTGGTAGCACCTCTGAGAAGGTTACCGTGCTTGCTACCCATCTGAGGCCCCTCCCCAACTCCACAAATTCATTCTGCACTGCACCGATCCCATGCCTAGCTAGGTCATTTGTCCCAAGGTGGACTGTGATATCTAGTTCCCTCTCCTGTGATGCTGCTTCTGCAATCCTGAGGATTCGCTTCCTGTCCCTCCAAGCCATGGCACCAGGCAGGCATCTTACTTCCTTCTCCTCTCCCTTTCCCAGGTTTACCCCCCCTAACAATAGAGTCCCCTATCAGAAGCTGTTTCCTTCCCCTGTGGTGTCCCTTGCCACCCTTTTGTGGGTCTTCCTTGTGGATGTCCTCAGCATTCTTCTGGGTCTCCACTGAGGGTGCCATCATAGAGGAACCTTGCTCTGCCAGAATGGCATATGATTTGTGTAGAGGTACAACTAGGGGGCTTTGCCTCTGGTCCACCACCCGCACCCTCCCAAAACCCACTGTGGTCCAACTGCACTTCATACTTGCCAACCTCTGAGGCAGTGGTTCTGGCAGTGGTGCTCTTTGGAAGGGGGAGGCCTTATTAGTCCTTGCTAGTTCAGCCTGGAGGTGGGCAACCTCCTCTTTCAGAGCTGACAGTTGCCTGCAAATAGGACAGCAACGCAGTTTCCAGAATGTCTCCCGGAAAACTGCTGGAAATACAGTAAGGAACTTCCTGGGGCTGTTCATGACTACTTGACAAGAGGCGTGGCTACTTCTGTTGCCTGTTTCATGAATGTGTCAGCTGCTGAGATTTGTGCAGCTGCCACTTGGAGTACTGTCCACACCTTTACTAAATCAAGGATGGAAATGAGAAAGGAAAATGTGGCCCCACTGGGATTTGTACCTCAGACCTCTGGTATGCCATTCCAGCGCTCTAACCATTAAGCTACAGGCCCACTGGTTAAAGTGTCCGAGGAGACCTTTTTTACAGCTCCACACATTCCTTTCTCTAGTGTTGCGCAATCCTGCAACCAGGAACCAATTTAAAAATACCACTTCTCTCAGTGCAGTTTAACCCCTGCAAGGCATATATTTTTTTAAATCAAGGATGGACATGAGAAAGGAAAATGTGGCTCCACCGGGATTTGAACTTCGGACCTCTGGTATGCCATTCCAGTGCTCTAACCATTAAACTACAGGCCCACTGGTTAAAGTGTCCGAGGAACTTCCTATTTTACAGCTCCACACATTCCTTTCTCTAGTGTTGTGCAATCCTGCAACCAGGAACCAATTTAGAAATGTAAAAAAGGAAGTTCCCCGGACACGTTAACCAGTGGGCCTGTAGCTTAATGGTTAGAGCGCTGGAACGGCATACCAGAGGTCCGAGGTTCAAATCCTGGTGGGGCCACATTTTCCTTTCTCATTTCCATCCTTGATTTAAAAAAAATATATACCTTGCAGGGGTCAAACTGCACTGAGAGAAGTGGTATTCACACCTTTACTAAACATTACAGTCTGGACATTGCCTCGAGAAAAAGGGCAGGCTTTGGCCTAGCTGTGCTTCAAGACCTACTTTCTTAGGCCTGTAGGCTCCAGCCACCCAGACTGTTTCTCTGTCAGTACTGCTTGGTACTCGTTCCATAGGTGTGGTCAGATGAAAGACATCCTCAAAGAAGGTAAAACAGTTAATGTACTTACCGAAACAGTAGATCTTCGAGAGAGTCTCTTTCGTCAGGCCGTGCCATCCCACCCTCCATCCCCATATCTCCTGAGGGCTCCTTCTCCATAGGGCTTTGCCAGTGGTTTTCTGCCTCGCCTGATCTGCAGAGCCATAGCTCCCTTGCTGATTTCCTACAGGGAAGTCCTGCAAGCATGATCTCCAATGGGGAACTGAGGACAGAAGGGGCCACCCATGTTTATATAGGGAGAGCCGACGTAAGATGTCATTATTGTCGGCCTCTAGTGGACTGCATGCAAAATGTTTCAGTATGGTCCTAGTGCCCGAGGGCTATAGTTCCATACGTGTGGCCTGGTGAAAGAGATCCTCTTGAAGATCTACTGTTATGGTAAGTATGTAACTGTTCTTTCAGAATGTTATGGTGGAAGGTTTCCTGCCAAGTGAACAGTATTAATAGAAGGGGATCTCAAGGATCCATACTTGGTCCACTTCCATTCACTGTATAATATTTGTTAATTCTCTCCCTGCGGTGGCGACGAGCATGGATATCAGATTATATGTAGATGACCATGTGCTGGTTACCATTGCAGCAGTCCAGATAACTATAGAAAAGTTGCTGCAAACAGATTTTTGGAAAATTGAGAAATGTTTTGGGACTCTAAGTTAGTAAAACACAGGTTCATAAGTTTAGGAAAAGATTGCACAGCATCAGATGTAAGAAAGCCTCTTTGACTAAGGATTTCATTATATGTACCCTACTGGGAAATAGACTGAGTAACACTAGGACATTTAAGTACCTCGTTGTAGGACTAGATGATGAACTAAAATCTGAATAATTATAGATGCTGTTTGTAAAAAAAAAAAAGTCAGTTCTTGTATAGGTGCCTTTTTTAGGGTGTTCCATTGCCTAACAGATGCCTCAAGTGTTAAAATTGCATCTCATCTGATTCTTCTGGTTATGGATTATGGTTTGTTTTTATTTATTCTTTTTTATTCGAGCCAGCCCCATGGTGTAGCGGGTTGGCTCTAGCTCGTGGTTAGGTGCTAGGTCTGGATCTGACGTGGGTTCGCTTGCTGCCCGGCCCAAATTAAATTAAACTTAATTTCCCCTTTGCTTTCCCTTGAGGCAGTATAGCGTAGTGGTTAAGGGCACTGAGCTGCAAACCTGGAGACCTGGGTTTGAATCCCACAACCCCCCACTTGCATACTGTGTGATCCTGAGCAAGTCACTTAACTTCTTTGTGCTCCCAGGTCGTACCTGGAAACAAGCTCCGGCTTAGTGTGCCTTACCTGGTTAAACAATTTCCCCCTTCCCTATTTAGACCGACTTCCATATTTCTCCAAGGTAAATTAAGTAATTCTTACAGTTTAGCCCGATTTGTTTTGAGGTGCCCATATGATGTGCATTGTTGCAGTAGGTTTTCAAAGTTAAAATGGATTCCCTCAGAAATCCACAAGGAAAAAGTGTGGATTTTAATAGTGGATAAAATAATTAAAACAGGGTCCCTTGTCACTTTTTTGACAGACTCCCAAACTAACAAACTTGTTTTTTTTTTTTTTTTTAAGGGATGTTAAGCAACGTGGTTTAGTTATAGCAAAAACAAAGTCCGTGTTTGGTCTGATGACCTTTTCATATGATGCTGTTGCTGCTTGGAACAAAACTTCCTCCTAATTTGAGGTGTTGTAACAGTGAAGCAATTTTGTATCCAAATTGCTAATTTGTTACAGTATACATGTAACTGCACGTAAAGCAGCAGTACTGGTTAACAGAAATGTAAATAATCTGATGGGAAGTTAGACCAAACAAAAGCATCAATATATCTGATTTTCTTTTAGCATTATTTCACTCCAGAGGCAGGATAGAGTATTTTGAGGTTCTTACAAGCATAAGAACACACAAATCTGTCAGCAGAAATAGGCCACATGGTCTATTAAGTCTGGTCGAATGTGCAGCTAGCACCCCTTACCTTGCAGCTGCCCCACCCCCACTCTGTCCGATCCCCTTTTAAAACTACCCAATATCTTACAGGATACCACCTCCTCGGGCAGAGTGTTCCATTTAGCCACAACCCTCTCCGTGAAAAAGTGTCTCCTCATTTCTCTCCTGTAACTTCCCCCTCCAATATCTTCCCCCCTCCAATCTGAGACCATGTCCTTGCGTGTCCCTCCCCCTCCTCAACTTAAATACTCCTTCTGTACCTGTCTTATTTATCCCCTTTAAGTACAAAGATCTCAAGTCTCATCCCCCAGGTCCCTCCTTTACTCCAGGGCGTACATATTTAACTTTCTCAGCCTTTCCTCGTAGGGTTTGTCCTCCAATCATTGGATCATCTTTGTTGCTCTGAGCTGTACCCCTTCCAGTAATCTGACAGCCTTCTTTAGATATGGGTGCCAGCACTGCACGCAGTACTCCAGGGGAGGCCTGACTAGTGACCTGTACAGAGGCAGGATCACCTCCCTGTTCCTGGAGGAGATTCCTCTCTCACAGTACACCCCAGCATCCTGTTGGCTTTAGCTGCTGCCTTCCTGCACTGTGTTGAGTTGTTCATATTCCCCGTTATAACCACCCCTAGATCCTTTTCCTCCTCGGTAGTTCCTAGCTGAACTCCTTCCAAATGGTAGCTCCTCCCTGTGTTCTTTGCTCCGAAGTGCAGTACTTTGCACTTTTTGGCATTGAACCCCAACTGACACATTTCCGACCTTTCCTCCAGTTTAGTCAGGTCGTCCTGTAACCCCTGCCACCCTACTATGTCGTCCACCACTGCCCCCATCTTGGTATCATCAGTGAACAGACTGATCTTATTCCTGATTCGATGTGAGATGTCTGTTATGAATATCCCAAACAGCACTGGACCCAGTACCGAGCCCTGTGGTGCCCTGCTTGTCAGAGCCATTGGAGATGAGAGTTCCCCCAGCACCGCCACCCTCTCTTGCCTCCCCTGCAGCCAGTTCTCGATCCAGTTCACCATCTTTGTGCCCACCCGCACATATTTCAACTTTCTACCCCCCAACCTCCCATGAGGCACTGAATCAAAAGCCTTGCTGAAGTCCAAATGCAGGACATTCACTGCATGGCCCTTGTCCAGTTCCCTCATTACCCAGTCATAATACTCAACTAGGTTGGTCTGGCAGGATCTTTCTGAGACAAACCATGCTGCTGACCATCCTGGAGTCTATTGACTTCCAGAAAGGTCACCAGCCTCTCTTCAGGATTGTCTCCATTAGTTTCCCCACAATGGATATGAGGCTTACTGGTCTATAATTGCCCGGTTCATCCTTTGGTCCAACTTTATGGAGGGGCACCACGTGAGCCATCCTCCAGTCTTGTGGTATGCATTCTGTGTCCAGGGAGGAATTGAACAGGTCTACCAGTGGCCCAGCCAGGACCTCCGCCAGTTCTTTTAGCATCCTGGGATGTATGCCATCTGGTCTTGGTGCCTTATCCACCCTCAGTGCCTTTAGACCTTCCAGTATTCTGTGCTCTGTGATTACCTCATCTGTCATCCCCTCCCCCACCTTGCCCATCATCCCCATCCCCTGAGGTAGGTGTCCACCTTTCTGTCTCGTAAATACAGAACAGAAGTACTCATTTAGTGCTTTTGCCTGCTCCACCCCGTCTCTGCCCATCTCCTGTCCTTCCTAATCCTCACTATCTGGTCCTTGCAGCTCCTTCTCTCCCATATGTACCTGAAGAAGTCCTTTTCCCTGTCCTTGATGCCCTGTGCCAGCCTCAGCTCTCTGGAAGCCTTGGCTGCCCTGACTACTCTGGTTACCTCCTTGGACTTAAAAATTCTTCCTCCTTTGCCTGGTCCACCATCATGGATGCAAGCAGATATGGGTGATGCTGAGCTGTTAGTAGTCAGAAACATGTCCTACCAACACCCTGGCATATCTGCATTATGAAAATAATGGGTGCAGTTAAAGTGTGATTTCAAGGGAGGCGATTTTTAAAAGATGCTGGGTCTGCCATCTTTATTGTAGATCCACACAAATTACATTTGTAATTGAACACTATCTTAAAAATAGCTGAATGAAATTAAAATACCCCAATGATGAATCTAAGAACAACACAAATGTATCACTCCTAAAAGGCAGGATGACAATTTTTGCTGGCTAAATAGTACTGCTATTTTACTCCTACTAAACAATTAAAGCAGCAGTACTAAGTAGTACTGTGGCTTTTATTTATTTTTACACACAAGATCCTTTAGGCAGAGCCTATTTTCAAAGGTTCTAGAGTCAAATGACATAGCAGTATGGGACAACAGGAGAGATATAATATACACGTTGAGGTTGTGAGGTGTACAGGTCAGAAACAATTGTGAGAAAAAGAAACAAGCTTTAATTGTTTAGGCAGGATAAGTTGTTTGTACAGTATGTTTCTGTTGTTTTTATATTATGTTGTGTATTATTTTTATGTTTTTAAACTGCCTGTTCAAGATGATTTTGTAAGTAGTTGTACACCTAATTTGATTGGTAGTTATGATGTCGAGAAGATGGCCAACATGTCCTCTGCCTCCAGGAGTGGTTGTACCTTCATTTCCTGCTGCGGTGTACATAAGGGCTTGTCCTATTATTTGTATCCTGCTGTACAGTAAAACAAATGTCCCTACTTGGCATTCAGATTCTGGAGTTCGTTGCAGAGCGGAACACAGATCCGGGCAAAGCTTTCCTGCCTCTGTAAAGGGAAGAAGCTCTGACCCAGTGTGAAAACACATTCTAGACAAGTCAAATACAGACACCACACAGGAATTCTTGAGAGTTCTGGGCCACATGGCTTCTATTACAGCAGTGATGCCACGGACCAGACTGCAAATGAGGGATAGTACCACCACGGAAGGCACTGACATGAAAGAAGTGCATCACTGCTACCGCAGGTACCAGTATTAACCAGGCGGGTACGAGCACTGGAGTAGTGGAAAGAAGTAGGTGACCTCAGAAAGGTTATTCTCTTCCTTTAGTCTCTGTATTCAAGGGTTCTATCCACAGATGCATCTCGGCTTGGACGCGGAGGACTTCTAGAGGAGAGAACAATAATTGGAATTTGGGCCCCTTAAGAAAGAAAGGTGAACATAAACTTGCTAAACAGCCCCCACTTGCATACTGTGTGACCCTGAGCAAGTCACTTAACTTCCTTGTGCTCACAGGTTGCACCTGTAAACAAGCTTTCAGCTTAGTGTGTCTCTTATGGTAAAAAAAAACAAACTTAAAAGTACTGCTCCTGTTTATGAAGTCCTTCTCCTCCCTGTTGCAGGACCAAGCAGTCCTGTAGGGGAGGATAAACTTTGCAGCCTGGATGGCAAAAGAGCTTTAAAGTTCTACATGCAAAGGAGTGACCAGTCTATAACTGAAAACAGGCAACTGTCACTTGTGGTGAGGTAGGAGAAGGTAAGTTTCCTCAAAAAAAGACAGTCTGTCCTTGGATTGTCTCTTGTATTGAATTCTACCATAGTAAGGCTGGTAAGGAGCCACCAAAGGGTTTAAGAGCACATTCCAACAGAGCTACATCTGCCACAGTGGCAGCATTAAGAGGTATCGCTTTGTTAGAGGTGTGCAAGGGAGCCACGTGGTCTACAGTACACACCTCTATTTTTCATTACTGTCTAAACATCCAAGCTAGAAGGGATGCCAGCTTTTGTACTTCTGTGCTTCAGAGCCTTTTTATTTATTTATTTATTTATTTAAATCAGTGTCAGTGGCTCAGTAGGTAGCACACTCACCTCTGAGGCCGGGAGATCAGAGGGCTGTGGGTTCAGTTCCCACATCTGGCACTTGGCTTAATATCCCAGTACTGACACTGTAGTGCAGCATGAGAGGGGTGCTGCACTTCTGAGGTGCCGTCTTTCAGATGAGACGTTAAACTGAGGTGCCATCTGCCTGGATTGGTGGTAGTTCAGGTGGATGTTAAAGATCCCATGGCACTTATCGAAAAGAGTAGGGGAATTTCCCCAGTGTCCTCGCCAAATTTCCCTCATTCACTAAAAAATACCACCAACAGCTTAATCTGGTTCAAAGTCAGTTGGCATTCATCTGTATCCCCTTCCCCCAGGTCGTGCCTGAAAATAGGCAGGATTTGTCTAGTGCACTTACCCAGTCAACAAAAACTAAATAAAAAATAAATAAAAATCTCGGATTGCAACCTTTGAGCTGGAAGCTCATTTACAAAGGTTCCACATCATGACAAAACAGGGATACAGTAGTTAAATTATACAAGTCAAAACAGTGTTAACAAAGAAAACTAACAGGCAATTCAGATACAGTCGTTTAACATGTAGGATTATAAAAGTACAGATATTATGGTACAGTATATGCAGCAACAAAATCACGTGCAACATAAGTGCACTAATAATGCAAGGCAGGAGAAGGAGAGAGGACCGTGGATGGTAAGGGATTGGTAGCAGGGGGTGAGGGGAGGAGAGGAATAGTGAAGGAAGGACTGAGGGGAGGACTGGAACAGCCAAGTAGGCCTTGTCAGAATTTAGCGGATGAGGGAGTAGATAGAGGGGAGCAAGGGGGATGGGATGGGGCATGTAGATCTGGGTGGGGGGGAGATGGAGGGACATGGCTGGGGAAACTGAGGGAGGCATTGAGAGAGATATGAAGGTGGGGGGATGTGGAGGGGGAAGTGGAAATGTTGATAGGGGCTTGAGCAGGTTAAAGGTAGCAGTCACAACAGCTTAGGGTTGCAAGATAGTCACGAAGCTTAGCTTTGAATGGTCTGCGTTTAGTACTGGATAGCATGCCCTCGCTGAGAGAGTTCAGCCAGAGGGAAGCACGATATAAGAAGAGCGCTGGCCCTGGGTGGTGTGGCGGAAAGGGACTTTTAAGGTCAGGATGTTGGACCCCCTAGTGGTGCGGATATTGTCGGGGAAGGGGGGAGGCTTTGAACACCAGGAGATGCAAGCCCTAGCATAGTCTTTAGCTAGAAGGCACACCTGGTACTAAATTTCTACAGTCCAAGTTTAGCCACCCTAACTGGGTATAGAGGTCACCGATTTGTGTTAGGTGGGGAGCATCAAGGACAAGTCGGCAGGCTTTGTTGAGGGCCACTTTGACCCTCTTGAGGGTTGTATCAGCAACAGCCCCATATATTAACAGTTCATAATCGATCACAGATAGGACAGAACTGGTAACGGCTAGGTTTAGGGCACCATCTGGTAGGCAGTGCTTGTGCCTAAATAGTTGGCCAGACCTAGCATTGGCTGCTTTAGCTACTAGGACAGCGTGATGAGTGAAAGAAAGGGAACTATTCAGGATGACCCTGAGGTATTTGAAACTCTGAACCATCTCCAGGGTGGCATTTTAAGAGTTCACTATGTGCAATTGGTAGGATTTTTGCCAGTTATGGGGGTAGGCAAACCGCATAGTTTTTGTTGTAGTTTAATAGGAGCTTAGATTTGATGAACCAGGACTCGGTGGCAGCAAAATTAAGTTGCATCTGCTTTTCCAGTATTACTGGGTCCGATTGGCTGGAAAAAAGCACCACATCGTCAGCATAGAGGAGGACTTTGTCCAGCCATGCTCGGGGAAGGTGGTTCAAGAACAGGCTGAAAAGCAAGGGGCCCAGAATTGACCCCTGGGGTACCCCTGTAATTACAGCCCGGCTTTCAGAGAGGGCGTCAGTGATTTTCACTTGTTGTGTTCTCTCTGAGTGGTAGCTTCTAAATCAACATACAGTTCCGGGAGAGAGTCCCAAGTGGATTAACTGGTCCAGTAGAAGTTCATGGCTGACTGTCTTGAAGGCCTTGGTGAGGTTGATATAAGTCGCCCCCACCAACTGGCCCCGGTCAGGAGCAGCATGGATATAGCCTGTGAACTACACCAAGGTGGTGGTTGTGCTGTGTTGTTTTCGGAAGCTATGCTACTCTGGGCATCGCAGCAATTTGTCAAGGTGATCAATAAGCTGGTCATAGACGATTCATTCTAGTGCTTTTGAGAGAGGCGGAAGAATAGAGATCGTCCAATAATTGCCATAGTTTGCTCTATCCCTGCTTTTGAAGATGGGGGTGACCACAGCCTTCTTCCATGCCTGAGGGAATTTGCCATTAATGAGCGAGAGGTTTAGGATTCTGGTAAGGGGTGGTAGTACCTCATCTAGGGTTAAGGCAACAAGTTTGAGATCTAGCGCGTCACTGCCCACTCTGGTTTTCCAGAAGACTTGTGAGAGATAATCTTCCTGGACATAAGTCTCCACCACTCATTCACACTAGTGGGATTAGCGCCGGAGGCACTAAGACCCATCGGAGCAAACTTTTGCTGGAGGGTCTGAGAGACTCCAGCCATGAGACACGGGCGCCATGAAAGCAGGCTCGAGCGGTAATGACCATCTCGGCGACGACCCTCCAACCGCCTCAGTTCCTTTTTTCTCCCTACCACGAGTGCGCTTTCAGTGACGACGTCGTCACCAGTCGGGAGTCAAACTTCAAACTAGCTTATAGTTTTCTTTAGTTTGTTTTTGTAACATTATCACGAGCAGTAGTATCGCTTAGTTTTTATTCTATTTTTCGTAAAAATTTTCTAATATTTAAATTTAATCTTACTTGAAGAAGTTCCCGCTCATTGACTGAGCGCGACCATGGCGCAGGTCAGGTGACGGTAGGGAGACTGTGATGAAAGCTGTTCAGTCAGCCGGCTGGGTCCGCCGCCTCCTCTCTCAGCGGGGTTCACCATACGGTCAGTCCGGCTGGCCGTGGGCGTCCTCACGGCATAAAATAAACGGTCGCTTCGGGCGCTGCTTCGACCGAGCTCTTCTTCGCCCACAGGCCAAAAAGAGAAGGCATCACTCGAGGTCGCCTCTCTGGCGTCTGCGCCGACGGGTCGGTTATCGCGTTAGTTGCCGGTCTCCTTCTTCGGAGTCGCCTAGCTTCCGGCGAATCGCCTGCCCCTCGACATCGGAGCCCCTCCTGCCTATTGGTAGGGCTCCAGATGAGCAGTTTCATCAGTACGCTTCTTTATGGAGCGAAGGCTCGGAGGTTGGCTCTTCTGCCTGGCTAGGTTACCTTTTTGAGTCCTCGGCCCTCCGGCGATCAGGTAGGGCGGTTGACCTTCCTAGTCGCTACGGGCGCCTTCTTCCGGTGCAGCGACTCCGGGCTTAGGTGTTTCTCATATGGCTGGTGCACAGGGGGGCCCCACCGATGCCCTTATCTCCCGGTATTTTTCCTTCTTGTTTTCCAGGTTCCCGGGCTTTTTCCGCGCCTGCAAGGTCTGTGTCGTGTCGGGCGCTGCTGCCGGGCTGAGCTTGCGGGCGCTCGCTGGGCGGGCGCTACAGTAGTCTCTCGGCGCCTAGCAGGCGCTGCCGCGCGCGCCGGTGGTGTGCTGATCGGGCGTTGCCGCGCCGCCCGCGGGCGCCGCTCGCTGCCGCCGTCCCCGCGGGCGCCGTCATGGGTGTTGTCCGGCGCCGCTGGTCAGGCGCTGCGCGCGGGCGCCGTTCGCGGGCGCCGCAGGGCTATGCGCGGTCACTTTCCGCGCCTGGGCGCCCTCGTGCCGCTCTTTCAGCCTGCTTTTGCTGCCTGCGCCAGCAGCCCTTGGGGACTCTCCTTGTTTTTCTGCCATTTCCTCCTCTCCTAATTTTTCACTTTCCTGTCCAAACAGTCCTTCTGACCATCAGAGATGATGTTGAGCCTGACCCAGACCTTCGGTTGGGTGATGAAGTGGAGGAAACAGGATCTTTCTTGCCACAGAGCCTGTGGTCGAGGACCTGTCCTTAAGTCTCTGTTGAAGAACCTGGGATCCACCTCTTCTCTCCAGACTACAGACATCGATCCTGGGAAGATATTAAGACTCCAGTATCTTCATGCTCGAGATCCTTAAGGATTTGACCTCCGACCAGCTCTTCCTTCGCAGACGTTGTCTCAAATGGTATGGAATAACCCTGCTCTTATTCCCCAGTGGCTAAATCCATTGATAAGAAGTATTCAGCCTCCAAGGATCGGTCCCATTTTGGCATCCCAAGCCTTTATGGATCCTATTGTAGTCCTGGCAGAGAATGACAAGGTCGTTTCCTCAACTACTAGCTCTAATTTATTAACAAAGAGTCTCGTGAAGATTGATACATTAGGTAAGAGAGTCTTTGCTGCCTCCACTTTGAAGTATGCGATGCATGTTATCAAGGCTTTTTTTCAGTATGAGTATATCCTGTGGCACCTTATGAAAAGAATGGTGAAGCTCTTCCAGATCTCGGATTCCAAGTCAGAGCTTCTTCTGACCGTTATTAGAGTGTATTGAGTCCAATAACCAACAGGTCAAGCCGCCATGGATGCTTTCAAGACTGCTTCCTCGCTCAGCAGCCGCGGGATTTGTACTCGGCGCCTAATTCCTGGCATGCATTCTGGCTTCACGAATGATGCTCAGCAGCAGGTGATGGCGCCTGCCTTTGATGGCTCCTTCTTTGGCCCTCAGGTGGAGCAAGCCCAGAGGCCACCAGAAGACTAGATCGGCCATTGTTGGCCAGGATCTCACGCCCTCTCCGGGGCATGTGAACAGACGCCAGTTTCATAGTCGCTGTCCTTCGAGGCAGAGGCAGGGAAAGCTTCCATAAAAGCCAACCTGCCCAACCTCAAAAGAAGACGTTAGTATAAAAGCGCAGGACCTAAAAGCTCCCAGCGCTTACCTTATGAGTCAAGGCTCAAGTTCCATCCACTCTGCCCGAGGTGGAACTTTCCTCCGGGTGGAGGGTCGCCTGATGTACTTTCACAACCAGTGGAAGTCCATAACCCCAGACAATGGGTTTTTCGGATAATTCGCGAGGTTACTCCTCAACCCTTGGAACCCCAATCTGTCCTCCCACACGACAACCCAGGTTGTCGGCTCAGTCAGATCTCTCACCGCTGGAGATCCAGGGCCTCTGAACAACAGGGCAATAGAACTGGTGCCCTGCATCTGCAAACACAGGTTTTCATTCATTACTTTCTTGTTCCAAAGAAATCTGGGGATGCGCTCATTCTAGACCTCAGAAAGTTGTAACAAATTCCTCCAGGAGAAATTCAAGATGATTTCAGGTACCCTGTTACCTTGCTACATCAGCACGACTGGTTGGCTCTCTGGATATGCAGGATGCTTACCAGCATAGTCTCGCCCACCCGACCCACCGCAAATTCTCAGGTTTGTAGCTTTGGGTCAGTATTATCAGTTCAGAGTCCGCCTTGGCTATCCTCGGCGCCGCGAAGCTTTTGCATAAAGTATTGTGTAGTTCTCACAAGCGCATCTCAGGAAAGTCGACTCAAGTGTTTCTACCTGGACGATTGTTTAGGCCCTCCCAGCAAGGGACTTGGAAGCCGTGGCAACCACTTCGCCTTTCCTCACGCCCATGGGAGTTCTGCTGAATTTGAAAAATCTCAACTGCAACCCTCCCAGAGGCTCCTTTTCATAGGGACGCTTCTAGACACCTCTTCAGCTGGGCGCTTCCTCCAGAGGACAGAAGACTCCTCATCCTTCGATGGGCCCGTTACATCAGGAGAACCAATCGTTGTAGCCTCTCGATGCACGCATGTTGGGTCTCATGGCGTCCCTCGGTCTTCACTGTCCCTCTGGCCCGACTGCACATGAGAACCACCCAGTGGATGCTCTCCACCAGTGGTCCCGACCTCTCACCCCAGTCTTATCCCATCAAGGTGACGGGCCCTTCAAGGTCTCTCACCTGGTGGTCTCAAGAGAGCAACTCCTGAAGGATTCCCTTTGCTCCCCGGATCATCAGATCTCCATCACCACAGATGCATCGCTAATGGGATGGGAGCTCACTGCTCTCCACACTCAAGGTGTATGGACTCAGTTCAAACTCATCTCCACATAAATGTCCTGGAGATGAGAGCGGTCCTCTATGCAATCCGAGCTCGAAGGATGTCCTTTGTCACAAGAACATTCTCTTCAAACGGACAACAAAGCAGTGATGTATTACATCCAACAAGCAAGGCGGTGCTCATTCTTATCCCCTTTGCAGGAAGCAATGAGGGTGTGGAGGGTGCTGGAGCACAAGTCTCTGATCTCAAGCGGTTTATCTGCCAGGTATACAAACCCACCTAGCAGATCACCTCAGCAGAACGGAGGCAGACCCTCACTTGTGGGTCTCTCGATCCAGCCGGAGCTCGGTCCCCTGTTCAGAGTGGGGACTCAGACCTGACCTTTTGCATCCCCACCAACGCAAAAACTGCTCTCTTCTGCTCCAGAAACCAGGCCTGGCATTTTCTGTCAGGATGCGTTCTGTGGCTGCGGTGGACAAAACGCTTTCTTACGCCTTTCCACCACTTCCTCTAATCCAGAGAGTACTCCTCAAGTCTCGAGTCTCAGGGGACCAAGATGATTCTCATTGCTCCTTCCTGGCCTCGGCAACTATGGTTTCTCTACTCAACAGTATGTTGGCAGCCCTCCCGAGACCACTCCTTGCAACTCGGCCCTCTGACTCAGGGTTCATGGTCCATCCCAACTCTGAAATCACTTCACCTTCATGCTTGGCTCCTGAAGAGATAGAAGTGAATCGTTCAACGCCCCCCGAGTCTCAGACATCCTTCTGGCTGCTCGGAAGCCAGCCAATTGAAAACGCACGCCCAAAATGGAAACGCTTCCTGTGCAAAACTCTTGGGAATCCTTTTCCTGTCCTCTGAGCAAGGTTCTGGAGTATCTTTTGACCTATCAAACTTAGGTCTTCAATCTCCACAGTTAAAGTTCACCTTGTGCCATCTCAGCTGCCCCATGAGCCGGTTTCTTCCTTAACTCTGGCACAGTTACCTATGGTGAAGAGATTTCTAAGGGATTTCTCCATACCACAACCCGCGCTCCAGCTGCAGCCTGGGACATTAACCTGGTGCTGACATGCTCACCGGAAGCCTTTCAACCCTTGTAGCCACCTGTGAGCTAAAATTTCACCTGGAAGACTGCCTTCCTGGTGGCCACTACCTCAGCCCGCAGGGTCTCTGAGATACATGCACTGGTTACGGACCCTCCGTGATACTGTATTCCATAAGGACAAGGTAGTTCGTACTATCCTAACTTTCTTCCAAGGTTGTGTCAGAATTCCATCTGAACCAACCTCTGGTACTTCCCGCTACTTCGCTAATTTCCAAAATGAAGGGAACGAGCTCTTCATTCCTTGATGTTAAGAGAGCTCTTGGGTTCTATTTAGATAGAACCAAGGATGTTCGCAAGACTCAGCAACTGTTCGTTTTTCAGCGACACCCGCCAGGCTCAACCTGTCGCTATTAGATGTCTCTTCATGGTTAGTGGCATGCCTTCGCCATTGCTATTCCATGGCTCGTTGAATTAGAAGGTAGAGTGTACTACCTACTAGGGGGTCGCGCATCCCTAATGTGGAAATTCGCAATGTTCCAATTGCAGATATATGCAATGCCGCTTACCTGGAGCTCAGTATACTCAAGACTATGTGCACTGATGTTCATGCCAGGCGGTATCTGATTCGGCAGAACTATCCTTAGCGGGCTTCTATCTTAGACGCTAGAGCTCTGGCTTCCTGCCGCCCCTTTGGGGATTATCAGCTTGGTACTCCCACTCAGTGTGAATGAGTGGTGAGACTTATGTCCAGGAAGATAGTATGGGAATTACGACTCACCGTAATTCTTGATCTCTCTTGACGAGTCTCCACCACCATTCACACACGCCCACCCTCCATCCCCCGAGCTCATCATTGTATTGGTCTTCACCCTCAAATCTTAGGCCGAGGACTTCTTTGCTGACCTTCTACACGTGGGGCCATAATGGACTATCTTTGCAGTCCGCTTTTTAATGTTGGGCGCATTCTTCGTTAGTTGGCGCTGCACCCCTGGTAAAAAGGCACTGAGGGCGGTTGGAGGGTCGCCGCCGAGATGGCTGGCCACGCCAGCCGCTGCTCGGGCGCTGCGGTCTCGCGGGCGCCGCCTCTCACACACCCTCCAGCAAAAGTTTGTCTCATGGGTCTTAGGTGCCTCCTGCCAATCCCACTAGTGTGAATGAGTGGTGGAGACTCGCCCAAGAAGATCAAGAATTGGGTAATGCACTCTTCTTTTTTTGCTCTGTCCTGGGAGATCATTTTAAAGTGGAAAGATGGGGTGGGGCCATCCGGGGAGACCAACGGGTTGAGGGGGTCTGGAGATACATAGATACATAGACAGTGTCGGCAGATAAGGGCCTATGGCCCACCAGTCTGCCCATTTAAGTTTGTAAGTTCAGTTTATGTTTTCCAGGAAGTCTGTTGCCCTTACCCTGACCTCCAGAATTCCTTATGTCTATCCCATGCATTCTTAAATCCGTGATTGTTTCAGCCCCACCACTTCCTCTGGCAGGGTGTTCCACTTGTCCACCACCCGCTCTGTGAAGAAATTCTTCCTCACGCTTTCTCTGAATCGCTCCTCCTCCAACTTCATCCCATGCCCTCTAGTCCTGGAACATCTTTTTCGCTTAAAATAGTGCATTCCTGCACCCTGTTCCTCCCTGTAAGATGCTTGTATGTCTCTATCATATCCCCTCTCCCTCCTCTCCTCCAGGGAGTACATGTTCAGTGCCTTCAACCTGTCCTCATAGGACTTGTGATGCAATCCATGCACCATCTTTGTTGCCCTCCTCTGAACCTTTGTCTACCCTGTCTATGTCCTTACATAGGTAAGGTCTCCAGAACTGCACAGTGTACTCCAGGTGCGGCCTCACTAGTGTCTTGTATAGTGGAATTATGACCTCCCTTTTCCTGCTGGTGATGCCCCTGCCTATGCATCCCAGCATCCTATTTGCTTTACCTGCTGCCTTGTCACACTGTTTCCCTGCCTTGAGGTCATCAGAGATGATAACTCCAAGATCCCTTTCCTGCTTGGTGCATGCTATATCCTCACCCCACAACTGATATATTGTGCCAGGGTTTTTGTGCCCCATATGCATTATCTTGCACTTCCTTGCATTGAATTTCAACTGCCAAACCCCTGACCATTCTTCAAGTTTCTGCAGGTCCCTTCTCATTCTGTCTACACCTCTGTGTGTCTACTCTGTTACAGAGCTTTGCGTCATCAGCGAACAATGAAATTCTGCCTTCTAGGTCCCGCGCAATGTCACTGATGAAGATATTGAATAGTACCGGTCCCAGCACTGATCCCTGTGGTACCCCACTGGTCACTCTTCCCTCCGTGGAGTGACAGCCATTTACCACCACCCTCTGTGTCCTGCTGCCCAGCCAGTTACCTACCCACCGCACTACTGTCCTGCCCACACCCATATTCCCCAGTTTGTGCAATAGTCTTCTATGTGGCACAGTGTCAAAGGCCTTGCTGAAGTCCAGATAGGCCATGTCCTCTGCCCTCCCCTGATCCACCTCCCTAGTCACCCAGTCAAAAAATTCAATGAGGTTGGTCTGACATGACCTTCCCCTGGTGAAACCATGCTGCCTTGGATGTCTTGAGGTAGAAAGAAATCTGGAGGGAGTACGCTACTTAGGTCTGTAAAAGCCCTATTAAAGGTGTTAGCTATAGTTACAGGGTCCTGGGTTATTGTACCATTTATTTATTTATTTTTATTTATTGAAAACTAGGATTTGACCTTTGAGCTAAAAGCTGCTTTACAAAGGTTACACCTCATAGTACAGACAGTTAAATATATAAGTAACAAAGGACAAAAGTATTTTATACAGAGCACAAAGTAGGACGAAGTACATAACTATCACAAAACGTGTCAGTTCCAATTGATTACAGAGAAACATAAGATAATTGCATTCGATACAAATTCACACTATAACAGAGATCAGAAAGTTCACATACATGGCAATAACAGATGGTTGCAGGAATACATAATCAGGGTTGCAGAATTAATAAGCTATAAAGGCAGGGAGTTAAATAATTAATGTACACACAGGTATCTTGCAGTTTGAAGGTAGGAGAAGTAGGTATGTGGAGTTGGTAGGGTCTGGGGGGAGGCAGGTAAGTGTGACAGTGAGTAGCTAAGCTAGATCTTGACAGTGCGTGAGGGTGGGGGGGAAGCAGCTGGAGGTTAGCTTTGTCATGGAATTAGGAAGGGGAGTAAATCAGTAACTGCAGCCACATATTGCATTTTTGCTTACCAGGAGGGTCTTGAGTTTTGTAGTAAATTGGCCAAGCTGGGGTACAAGACAGGCGGTCGGGGCAAAGTGAGTTTTATCAGTTTAGGGGCTCAATACCCAAAGGATCGCTGACCTTGTGATGTCCGGCAGAAGGGGATGTTGAGTGCCCGATTACCGTCACATCTGGTAGCCCTAGTGCAGGTGTTCGGGCGCAGGAGGCTTAGAAACCCAGGGGTAGTAAGACCCATAAGGGACTTTTTTGGCAGTTAGGCACGTTAAATGTTGTATCCGGCATTCTAAATTGAGCAGCCCTGTATGTGAATAAAGTTCACAGGTATATGTTAGCTGATGGGATCCTGTGAGAAGCCTGCAAGCTTTGTTGAGCACCACTTTAATTCTCTGTAGGGCAGAGTTGGTCGCACCTCCATATACTACGAGACCGTAGTCGATGATGGACCTGATGGAGCTGGTCACAGTGAGTCTGAGGGCTTCATCTGTCAGACAGTGCTTGTGCTTATAGAGGATCCCAGTTCTGGTTTGTGGTGAGTAAAGGATAGTGAGCAGTCAAGGGTGACCCCTAAGTATTTGAACATCGGGACCAGTTCCAGAACTTCACTATGGTTGTTACGAATTTGGAGTTGGAAGGTTCTGTTTTTATTCTGAGGGGAAGCAAAGAGCATTGTCTTTGTCTTCTTGTAGCTGAGGAGTAGCTTTTGTTTCAGAAACCAAGATTCAGAGGGCAGGATTCACAGAAGGGATGCGCCCAGGGCATCCGGGATGCGCCGGGACATCCCCGATACGCCGCATACCACCAGTAATGCTATGAGACGTATCCGGAGGGGCTGTGATGGGGGGGCATGCCCATGCATACCGGGCGCAGCCCCATTCACAGCTCAGATCTGTGGGGCAACCCCGGGGCAAGTCCGGGGATGCGCCACAGAGAGATAAGTCTAGAAAAAACTAGACTTATGTCGGTGGCCACCTACAGGCAGGCTGCCACATTGCGGGCAGCAGCACGGGTGCCTGCCCACCCTGGCAGTTCAGTGAGCCCCCCCAGCCCCAAGCCCCCCGTACAGTGCTGCCCCTGGCAGCAGTAAAGGACATGGTGCACTCCCACCAAACCCCCGTACACTGCCGCCTCCTGGTGGTATTAACAGTAATGAGTTCCTCCCGATGCCCGCATGAAAGTTGACGACCCGGCGGCAGTACAGATGATGATGACATTGATGCCCCTCGCTAGCGTCGCACCTGACAGCTTTTGTCGGGAAGATATTTTCCAGCACTCCGCAGACGTGATGTAAGTCGTTTTTCTTCTCCTTAGCGGAATGAAATGATGAACTCCTTCCCAGCCCCCAAGCTCGGTATCGCCGCCTGCCGCCCAGTTCTGCCAGTGCAGTCAGCTTCCTCCCAAGCACTTAACTCACTCTTCCTTTCCCCACCCCAGCAGCTTCAGCAGTCAAGGGTGCTCAATTACCTGTATACTACCACGTCAAGACGCCGACAGATAGTGTCTGGAGAATGACAGAGCCATTGTACAGCCTAAAGCTGGCATCAGGTTGCAATGACAGCTGCTGGTTCCTCAGACAGCTCTGTTGGTGGCGCCGTGGGCGGCATGCGGGTGGTTGAGCTGTCCACCGACAGCGGACCCTGCTGGGGTGGGGGGAGAGGTGGGTTGGGGTGCTTGGGGCTGACTGCACCAGCAGACTGCTGCGGGAAGCAGCATTACTGAGGGCTTGGGGCTGGGAGGGGGGTTCATCATTTCATTCGCCGCTGGGAGTGGCATCGTACGGGTGCTGGGGGGGTCGCCTTTACTGCCACAGCCGCCAGGTGCAGCATCGTACGAGGGCATGGGGGTTTGCCATTATCTTCACTGCCACCGGGTGCAGCTTCATACGGAGATGGGGGTTGTCATTATCTCTACTGCCGCCGGGCCGCGGCTTCAGAGGAGGCAAGCATGAGGGGGTTGTCATTATCTCTACTGCCGCAGGGTGTGGTTTGACGGAGGGGCAAGGGGAGGCCTTCTATTACTTTTAACGCCGCCGAGAGCGGCATGACTTGGGCTGGGGTCAGGCAGGGGAGGGGTGGTGGACATAGTTCGGCGCATTCTGCTGGGGCATCCCAGCCGGCGCTATGCAAATGGATCCGTAATGGCATGCTAATGGCCCCATTGCACCATGTATCCCTAATGACCTTTATTTGCATGCCTCTGGCTGTGAATCACATTTTTGGGCACAGGGCATCCTGAGGTGCCCTGCCCCACTGGGCTCATAGCCTGACATGGGGGATACGCCGGGAGCAGCATGGGCTGCTCCGGGACATCTTGGGCTGGGCACACCTGTGCTATTCATAGAGGGGATGCGCTGGGGGCATCTCCCTGTGCCTCCTCTGTGAATCACCCATTTTGCACTCAGTGCATCTCCTCTGCGCCGGAGCAGCCGAGATGAACTGGGTGCATCTTCTTTGTGAATCCTGCTCAATGGCTGTAAAGCTGGTTTGCAGATCTTCCTGAAGTACAGTGAGGGAGGGTTGGCTTGAGATCAGCACCGCATCATCTACATATAGAAGAGTCTGGCCTGGGCAGGCCAACGGGAGTTTGCTCAGGAATATGCTGAATAGCTGGGGGCCTAGGATAGAGCCCTAGGGTACACCAGTAGTGACAGAGCACTGGTCAGAGATAGTGTTTAGAATTTTAACCTGCTGAGTGCGTTGACTGAGGTAGCTATGAAACCACTGAATGGATACAGGGGATGACCCGGTGGTGGCCAGCTGATTTAACAGAATCCCGTAATTGACCGTGTCAGAGGCATTCATTAGATCTATAAACGTGGCCCCGACCATATGGCCCTGGTCTAATACGGCATGGATAAAACTAGTAAATTCAATGAGTGCAGAGGTAGTACTTTGCTGCTTCCTAAAACCATGTTGTTCTGGGCATAGGAGCCAGTATTTATCTAGGTATTCGACTAGCTGGCCACTGCCACTCTTTCAAGTGCCTTAGAAAGGAGAGGGAGTAAGGAGATGGGCCAATAGTTTGAAGTGTTGGTCCAGTCCCCACTTTTAAAAACAGCGGTGACTAGGGCTTTTTTCCATAGATTTGGGAATTTGTTGGTTATTAACGACAGATTGAATGTATGGGTTATGAAGTGAATTCGTTCATTGAGGGTGAGGGCGAGCAGGTTAAGATCCAGGGAGTCATTGCTGAACCTGATTTCCTCACGGCCCTCTGATGTACTTTTTAGCATCAGAGATTGAGATTTTTTAAAATAGAAGGGTGGGGGGTGTGGGGTCCCGAGCTGGCTCACCAGTTTTGGGCTTAATGTCTCTGTGGTGGATTGGAAAGTTAGGAGGGAGCACACCACTGCGGTCAGTGAAGGCCCTATTGAAAGTATCTGAGATAACTTTGGTGTCATAGGTCAGTGTTCCATTAACGTAGACCATGGAAAGGGGGCGTTTTGCTTGGCTTTCCTGTTAAAAGTTTTTATATTCTACCAGAAGCAGCAACTATCCCTCCCAGGAGTTATTTAGCTCCTGTTTAAAGTGCTGACTTTTTGCTGAATGGATGACCTTGGTACATTTGTTACGGGCAGATTTGTAGCTTTGAATGTCCGAGTGGGAGCCTGTACTCTGGGCCCTATACAAAAAGCTATCCCTTTCTCTCATTAGTTGGAGGAGGGAAGGGGTGATCCAGGACTTATTCGTGCCCTTCACTTTGCGTGTTTTTAATGGAGCCATAGATGTTACATGATGCGTTGCAAGTGTATATGAAGTATTCAAAGGCCTCATCTATTTCCTTGGCTTGATAGATAGGTGACCAATTTTGGTGTCTGAGGTGGGACTTAGATCTTGTTGGCCGTATTTTAGAACTCGAGAGGTTATGGTTCTTGGGGGTGTTTTGGGCATCTTATTGGACCATTTGCAAAGGATGGGGGAGTGGTTGCTTATACAGTCATGGAGGACAGAGGTGCCTGAGAACCTTTCTGGGTGGTTAGTAATCATCCAGTCAAGCAGGGTGCCGGTGCTGGAGTGATGGTTAAAGCGGGTTGGGGATCTGATTAATTGGGTCAGGCCAATTGAGGAGATGGCATCTTTATAGGGAGCAGCTTCGGGGGACAACCAGTTTATATTAAAGTCCCCAGTGATGAATACTTCAGTGTCGTTTTGGAGGCTAGTGACATAGTCAAGGGTGGATTTGAAACCCTCGGACTGGGCCTTAGGAGGAATATACATGGTGACTAGTGTAAGGCATTTGCCCTATGGGCTAAGTTGGATCTGAAGTGGCAGAATCTGGGAGTTACCATTGGTAACAGGGCAGGGTAGTTCCCAGCCTGTGAGGGTGTTTCTGACGTAAAGAATGCAACTGCCGCCACGTTTTCTGACCCTATCCTGCCTGAAGGAGGTGTACCCATCTAATTGGATGGCCAGGTTTCAGCAATCGAGAGGATGTCAGGCTCGTGCTGAGCTAACCATATTTGAAGGGGATTGAATTTGACCTGGAGGCTGCAGATAGTCATTCCAGCAATGGTTAGTTGACGCCTGTTGGTAGGGTCGAGTTGTGGTCCAGGGTTCAGGTGGATGTTTCCAGAAAGCAGTAAGAGTAACCAGGCTAGGTGCATAAGATGTTGTTTCAGGAGTTTTAGAGCTGTTACCTGTGAGTAGTTTTGGGGTTTTGGTTTCCCTGGCTTGTCCCAGCAGATAAGCAGGTCCAGTTGTACTGGTGGGATTTGGTAATGGGAGCTTGGGTGACTTAGGGGTTCACTGAGCAGGCTTAAATTCATTGGCAGGTGCTAGTAGCAGGGCTTGGGAGACGCAAGGTATCCCTGACGAGATGGAATGTGGAGTCATTGAAGGGGTGGAGCGTTGTTCTTTGGCGTACGGGGGATTGTCAGGAGGCATACCTAGAATTAAGAGCGTAAAGAGCATGAACGGGGGAGTACCCATTTTGTTGGCTGACTGGGGTAACAACTTGCAAGGGGCACAGTTGCACCAAGGAAGGAACGGGGGATGAAGGGAGTTGAAGGGTACTGTATTATTTGTGGTGAGTGGGGTCCAAGTAGGTAACACTTTGTAGCAGTAGGGATGGGGTTTGGAATAAGTTAAACAAAAATGTCGATTGCAGTAAGGCTGCAGGAATAGCGCAGCGGTAGAGTGTTCGCGCCTTTAGTGCCAAAGGTTGGAGGTTCAAATCTAGCAGTCACCAGATTCCATAATAAGGTGTGATTAGATGGTGCTATAGGAAAGCACTAGGGGGCAGGGAAAGAAAGATAGGAGAGTTGAGTGAGCAAACCAGAGGAATTATGGACACCAAGGGGTCTCATTAGTGATTCCTAGTGGTGAGCAAGTATAAGTTGCAGATAGGAAAGTGGGCACTTATAAAATACTTGCATGATCACATGACTACAGTTTACCTATAAATGTAGGGACAGACCAGGGTGGGGCAGTCGACACATACCGTTGACAGGCTAACACCCCACAAGCAAATAACAAGTCTGTGGTGCAGCAGACACCGTTCCTGGCCTCATACCTTTCTTTCGGCTCCCGCTGAGCTCCACTGTCCTAACAGAGATTGCTTGAGTGTGGTGGTGGTGGTGGGGGGATCCGACCTGTAATACAGGAGGGGAGAACAAAAGAAAGATTAGTTGTAGGGTGAGATGAGGGAACAAAGGAGGAAAGAGTAATCCCCTACTGTGCATGCGCAAAGGAGGCTCGAGCTGACAGACCCTAAGGTAAGGACACTTGTAAACTAATTCGGATTAAATGCCCAAACACTCTTACAAACCCTTGCATGCAACCTGCCCGGTTTCTGAACAGTATGATTCACAACATGTACACACTGAAACACAGCAGGGCATAAACTAACAGGTACAGCCTGTAAGCGGTGCTGAAATTCTCAAATCCCTCAAAACAACAGTTCTCTTAAAGTAACTCACAGAACAGCTGCTGTAGGTCCCGAACTAGCTAGTCGCCCAGAAACCATGAGAACTGCTCTGCCGAGAATTGATCAAAAAAAGTTACCACCACAGCCTAGATGGCAGAGCTGATCAGGTAAGTATGGGAGGAACAAAACTATTCTAACACCCCACAACCAAATAACAAGCCTGTGGTGCAGCAGACGCCATTTCTGGCTTCATACCTTTCTTCCGGCCCCCGCTGAGCTCCACTCTCCTGACAGAGCTTGCTTGAGTGTGGCGGGGCAGAGGGAGATCTGACCTTTCTTTTAGCTCCCGCTGAGCTCCGCTCTCCTGACGGAGCTTGCTTGAGTGTGGCGGGGGCAGAGGGAGATCCGGACCTTTCTTTTTAGGCTTCTGGCTGAGCTCCGCTGTCCTGACGGAGCTTGCTTGAATGTGGCGGTGGGGGTCCGACCTCTCTTCGGCTCCTGCTGAGCTCCACTGTCCTGACAGAGCTTGCTTGAATGTGGCGGTGGGGTCCACCTTCTTTCTCCTGCTGAGCTCCGCTTCCTGATGGAGCTTGCTTGAGTGTGGCGGGAGGGGTCCAACCTCTTTTGTCTCCGCCTCCACTCTCTTGACGGAGCTTACTTGAGTGTGGCGGGGGGGATCCGACCTTTCTTTCGGCTCCTGCTGACTCCGCTTTCTGGCGGAGCTTGCTTCCAGTGGATTGAGTAGGGTTGCGGGAGATTTTTTGGATTTACCAGTGAGAGTCTTCAAATTATCCCAGAATTTGTAGCTATCTCCCCAGTTGCTAGACAACTCGTTCTTAAAGTAGTGACTCTTTGCTAAGCAAATAGCTCTTGTGTAGTTATTTTGAGCAGTTTTGTAGCTCTGGAAGTCTGTGGAGGAACCAGTATTTCTGGCTTTGTGCCAGAGATCATCCCTAAGTTTTATCTGCTCGAGAAGGGCCGAGGTGATCCAAGATTAACTACACCCCTTGGTTTTGCGCTTGACAGGAGGGGCATAAATATTACAGACTGTATTGAAGGTCAGGATGAAATGATAGAGTGCAGAATCGATGTCAAGAGTTGCAAAAAGATGCAACCAGTCCAGTTGCAAAAGGTGTACTAGAAGGAAGACTAGGTTTGCTGGCAAAGGCACCTGAGCTCTTTTCTTCTAAGGACAGAGCAAGGAACAACATTATCAGCGCAAGGAAAAAGATTAGGGCTTCTTTTTGCTAGGCAGACTTACTATGTGCTACTATTTTCTTTTGTGCTCACAAGGTTTGATACTGTGTTTTGCTTACATTTTACTGCTGTAATCTTCTCTGATTCAAATTGCTGTTGCAGGGTATACTTTCTGCTGCATTATTACAGGGCGTGCCTACAGGTTTGTTACTGTTTTGTGCTTACAGATTACTGCTGTAATCTTCTCTGATTCAAATTGTTTTTTGCAAGGTATATGTTCTGTTACTGCTTTATTTTTCTTTGTAGCAAAGTGTTTTTTGCAGGGTATATCTTCTGTGAATTACAGGTGGTGCTTACAGGATTTACAGTTTTATCTATCATTAGGCTGAGCTTTCAAGGGCTACTGCATTTGTTGTTGATTGATTGTTTCTGCTCTTACCTCCTTGTTTCTTTCGTCCGTGGTTGTTCTTTTTTGGCAGGGGAAGGGCCCTGCCACCCACCCCCATCCCTAACCACCCCATGCTACACTCCTTTTATAAAGTAGCACAGTTGTGACATTTTCCTGTAGCAAAGCAGGAAGGGGAGGATCAGAGGGGTATCCACACAGTGACCTCACTTACAGGGGCACAAGTAATTTAACTTTTTATAACAAGTTATACAGAACAAAAAAATCAATCATTTGCTTTCTTTTTCCTCCTTCTAATTACTTGGACCAGGTTAAAAACTCAGCAGCTCAACTGGAATGGATATTATTAACTGCAGGTACTGTGGGACACTTTTCAAAAGGGCAGTTATACAAGATTTAGGATGCTGTCCTACATGCTGAACCATTGGAGATCTAAGGGCTCAGCTCCAGGCAGCATGGGCAGAGACTGCGTGCCTCAAGTCGCATATTCAGGAGGAAATATAAGAGCCACCTGCCATTTCCCCAACATCCAACTGAAGCACCTCGACCGCAGAGGGTAGTTTCATAGGTATTTCAAGCTAAAAGACAATGAGTCCATAATGTTTGCCTTTTGATCTCTTGTCTATAGTATACATATTTGTCTAAATCTGACATCTAGATCCAAGTTGGATTTAAATATATCCATATTTGGACTCACTACCACAATTGTAGGAAGATTGTTCCATATTGGGACTGATCTTACACTAAACCAATTTTTCCTCCTTAGTGAGTGCCATTTTCCGATCAATAGCTGTCTTTTATGGTTGGTCCAGAAGGTTGGCAGGTGGTTAGGAGGGGCAAATTGGGTGCCACATCACTCTGTGCTCTCCAACGTATCACTTCCAAAAACCATATAAAAACTACAAACGGGTATCTACCTCTATCTCCAAAATCAAACTAAGAGGTAGAGGACACTGCAGAGCAGGACGGTGTTGCACAGGAGCTAACGCTACAAAACTCGCCTAAAACAGGGACCAAAACAAAATGCAAAAAGGAAATCCAAAACACTTCTGATCATAGGAGACTCCATAATTCGGGGAGTTGATACCTACCTCCAGCTGGGGGGTAATGGTTAGATGTCTCCCAGGTACATCATCGTGGAGAGACACTAACTGCATTGCTAAAACTGTGCAGGAAACAGGAGAAAGCATCGAAGTCCTGGTACACATAGGGACTAACAATCTCACCAGCCGGTCAATTGTGGAGACCAAGAACACCTGACCAGGCTGGGAGACAAACTGTCATCTATTTCATCCAGCATCTCCTTCTCTGAGATCCTGCCAGTCTGGGAGAGGGGGGGCACATGGATGAAAGGTCAGAGAAGGGGAGATAGGGGAGCTAAACATGTGGCTCAAGGGCTTGTGCCAGGAAAATGGACACACATTTGTAGGTAACTGGCAACAGTTTTGGGAGTGAAAGTTCTTTAAATTTTATGGACTGCGTCTGACTAAGGAGGGAGTCAGTGCATTGGGGCAGAAGTTTGACGTCTTTGCAGAATATTTAAACTAGCCAATGGACAGGGGTGCAGCACCCGATACATCGAACGGGAAGAACACCCCTCCCCCTCAGCTAGTGATCAAACAGGAGTTCAGCATGTTTGTAGTTCATTTGCATCACCAGGTAGGGAAAAAGGTCCGGCTCCCCATACGCTGTACAGGGAAAACGCCAGACCTCGCCCAACAACTAACGCACCGAAATATGGCCGATGGAAAATCATGTACACAAATGCCCACAGTTTGGGAAACAAGATCCCAGACCTGGAGGCAACAATGACAGAGGCTAAACTGGACATAGTAGCCTTTAGCGGGACATGGTTCACCAGTAACCACACTTGGGAGACTTCAGTACCCGGCTATGTACTGTTCAGAAGAACCCGAGCTGCAGAAAGGGGGGGGGGGAGTAGCCCTTTATGTTAATGAAAATATCAAAGCTACAGAAATTCAGAATACACATAAGGAGCCAGAAGAACTGTGGGTCACCCTGGAAACAGGAAATGGGACAACCATGCGAACTGGAGTTGTCGACAGGCCTCCAGACCAGGGGGAGGACATAGACGCATTACTGTTAGAATATATAAAACCATTAAAGAAGCATGTGTTTACAACTCAGTCTGCTTTATATGCTGAGTGACTGAAATGGTGCTGACCCGTCCAAAGTACATGTTGGAGGGCTTTGGTTGCAAATGCCAGGAGCCTGGGGAACAGAATGGGAGAACTGGAGGCCACCATGATGGAGGAGAACCTAGACATTGTAGCAGTGAGTGAGACTTGGTGGAATGAGCACTACACCTGGGAGACGGTGATCCCAGGGTATTGTTTGTTTAGGAAGGATTGGGAGGGAGGGGGGGGTGACATTATATGTCAGGGAAGGGATTGGGGCCATGGAAGGGCAGATGAGGAGGGGAAACAGAGATATTGTGGGTCACCCTAGACAGGGGACAGGGGAAAAACCTGCACATTGGGGTAGTCTATAGGCCTCCTATGCAGGGGGAGGAAGGGGATAGTCACTTTGTGGAATCCGTAGCGAGGATGGCACAGAAAGGGGAAATTGTGTTAGTTGGGGACTTAAACCTTCTAGACAACTGGGAGTCCCAGACAGCAATCTCCGCAAGGAGCAGGGGCATCTTAGAGGCTCTTCAGGGCATATTCCTGTAGCAAAGGGTCAGTGAGCCCACTAGGGGTGTAAACCTGTTGGATGTGGTTCTCACAAATGGGGACAGTGTAGAGGAGGTGGGGGAAGAGCTTGGCACCAGTGACTATAGGGCTGTCAGGTTCAGAGTGAGGGTGGGCAGGGTGAGGGTTAGGACGAGAACCAAGGTAATGGACTTCAGGAAGGCTGACTTTCATGGAATGAGGAAGGTAGTTGGGGAGGAAATGTTGAGGATAGGGAATGTGCAGGGGGTGTAGGAATTATGGGCAGCCATCAAGAGAGGGGTATTTAAAGCCTTGGACTCGTATAAGAAGGGTAAGAAAGAACAGAAGACAGAAAAGACCTCTGTGGTTCACTAGAGAGGTGGCTTTAGGGGTCAAGGAGAAGACTAGAGCATTCAAGCGGTACAGGAGGACACAAAAGGATGAAGACAGGGAAACCTACAGGGGAAAAAAGAAAGGAGGCAGGGCAAAAGATAAGGAGGGCTAAGGAGGCTACTGATGAGAGGATAGTGAAGCAGGCAAGGAGGAGGGACAAAACCTTCTTTAGGTACGTTGGAGAAAAGAGGAGGGCACAGCATGAGATTGGGAGGATAAGGGGGAAGTGGAACATTACTGGAGGGGGATTTTGAAAAAGCAGAGGCATTAAATAGCTATTTTGCCTCAATCTTCATGGAGGAAAGAGAGGGCAGGGGACCAGGATGGGGTGGGGAGGGTGACAGCCACAGGCAGGTGGGTGTGGCAGAATTCACTGCCGAAGGAGTAAGGGAAGAGCTGGGTAGACTTAGGGTGGACAAGGCAATGGGGCCTGATGGAATACACCCAAGGGTTCTCAAGGAGGTGAAGGATGAACTGGCGCCGCATCTGGCAAGGCTGTTTAACTTGTCCTTGGTCACAGGGGTGGTGCCAATGGACTGGAAGAGGGCAGAGGTGGTCGTACTACATAAGAGGGGGACGGAAGGACGAGGTCAAAAACTACCATCCCATTAGTCTTACCTCGGTGGTGGGGAAGGTAGTGGAAACACTACTTACGATCAGGTTGATAGAATACTTGGAGATGAATGGCATGCAGGATGACAGGCAGCATGGCTTCACCAAGGGAAGGTCCTGTCAGACTAACCTGATAGTTTTTCGATGGGGTGACACAGATAGTGGACCAGGGAGGAGCGGTGGACGTGGCCTGTCTGGATTTCAATAAGGCCTTTGACACCGTTCTGCATGGTGGAATGGTGCATAAGCTGGACAGACTAGGGGTGGACCTCAGGATCACCAGGTGGGTGGAAAACTGGTTGAAGAAAAGGAGTCAGACGGTGGTGGCAAATGGGACACATTGCAGGGAATGGGCAGTGACCAGTGGGGTGCCACAGAGGTCAATGCTAGGACCAATACTTTTTAACATCTATGTTAGTGACCTAGCGGAGGGTCTGGTGGGATGGGTGTGCCTGTTCGCAGATGATACACAGGTCTGCAATAGGGTGGATTCACCTAGTGGAGTGCAAGCCATGAGGCGGGACCTGGAGAGGCTGGAGAGGTGGTCTGACACCTGTAAATTGAAGTTTAATGTACAAAAGTGCTCGCTGATGCACCTGGGGAGGAGGAATAGAAGGGAAACTTACTCCCTTGGGGGGGGTGATTAAGGAGAAGGACATGGAAAGGGACCTGGGGATTATGGTATCGCGTGACTTCAGGGTGGGCAGCCAGTGTAGCAGGGCGACGGGAAAGGCAAATGCAATGTTGGCCTGCATTGCGAGGGGTTTTAATAGCAGGAAGAGGGAAGTGCTAATGCCGTTATACAGAACCATGGTCAGGCCGCATCTGGAGTATGAGGTGCAGTTCTGGAGGCCTCACATATGAAGAGATGTTGAGTTGATGGAAAGGGTACAGAGAGGGGCAACCAAAATGGTACGAGGGATGCAGGATGTACCCTATGAGAGAAGATTGAGAGGGCTGAATTTGTACCCTCTGGAGACTAGGAGGGAGAGGGGGGACATGATTGAGACCTTTAAGTATCTGAAGGGAATAAGTAAGGTGGAGGGTGATAGCTTATTCAAATTGAAGAAGGGAGCGAACACGAGGGGACATAGCCTCAAACTGGAAGGTGGGCAATACAGAGGTAATGTCAGGGGGCGTTTTCACGGAGAGAGTGGTGGAGGCCTGGAACAAGCTGCCAGAGGAGGTAGTGGCAGCTGAAATGGTGGAGGGGTTCAAGAGGGCTTGGGATAGATTTAACGGGTTGGGAAAAGAGGGTGGAAGCATAACAGAAGGGGGGAGGTAGGGTATTGGGAAGACTAGATGGGCCGTGGGGCCATTCTCTGCCGTCATATTTCTGTGTATCTGTGTAAAGTACATCAGTATTTCACAGCGTTTGACTTTGATTATGAGTAAGTAACTTTTCTTTTTCACAATGCTGATGGAAAATTTTACACAACCCTTCGCTTGCAGCTCGCCACCATACAAACATTGATTATGGCTGACATATATTTAATCCCTAGCTGCCTCAGCACCACTCATCCTGTTATTACATTTTGTATAAGAAGAAGAATCAGCATTTATATAGCGCTTTTCATACACAGTATCCCAAAGCACTTTACAAGCAATGCTAGACTGGTAGTGAAGTGACTGAATGTGTGGTGGCGGCCATATCGCACATCATCACCCACACACAGCCTGGATAATTGCATGAACCTGTTTATGGGAAGGGGAATGTTGGCCAGGACACCGAATGTTCCTGCTCTTGCGAAGAGTGTCCTGGGTTCTTTACTTCCACCTGACACCACCAGGACAACACCAGGATGGGCAGAAGGGACCTCAGTTTAACGCCTCATCGGGACGCACACCCCAGCAGTACATCACCCCTCCCCAATACTGCGCTCAAATGCCAGCGATTTTTAGGTGCAAGTCCAATCCCGGTGTGGGACGAGAACCCATGACCTTCTGGTCCAGAGGCGGATGTGCTACCAACTGAGCTATGCTGACACCTAACCTGATAAGTATAACTTCAAACAACATGAAGTCTTGCTGTATTCTGACATATGCAGTGATCACCAATCTTTGAACTGCCCCGGAGAACAAAGAGTTAACTTTCCATGCAGGGCATGGAACGCTGAGCTGGAGCTCGGTTGAAGCCTCTGTCTGCTGTTGTTTAAACTCCAACCATCAGATTCTTTACTCCGCCTCACTGAACAGTCGCTCCGGAGATTTCTCCTTCGCTCGGTTCAAAAAAGTCGGTTAAAGTGTTGTTTTTTTGCTCGGTTTCAACCGAATTTCTGCTACTGAACCTGTCGGTTTAAGACTCTGTCTGTGGTACCGTGAGTACTAGATAGGTTTTTGTATTAGTTTTCTGTGTGGAACTTGTAAACATTGGATCGGTTCGGTTTGAACCGATCAGGTTTGTGTAAAAAACTTCTGTCTTTATTAGAGTGTGGTAACCGGTCCGTATCGGTTCTAAAAAAAACGTATTTCATTACGGTTTTTTCCAAGACCCGTAACACGGTCAGGAACTGATAGGGGTGTCTTGCCTGGTGGACTGCCGAAAAAAGGGTAAGTTTTGGTTAGGATTTGCCATGTCTGAGAAACCCAAGAAAAAAAACAGGCCCACTGGGTTTCAACACTGTAGTTTGTGTGGGAAGCCTTTGCGAAGGCTGATCCCCACACCACCTGTGTTTATTGTCTGGGGTTTGACCACCTCAGTTCAGACTGCCAAATTTGTAAAAGTTTTCCCAAAGCTACCCTGGACAAGAGAGTAGGTAGACTGAGGGAAAGGGAGGCCGAAAAGTCCGCTGACCCGGATGGCCAGCCCGGTTCGGTTCCGACTGAATCAGAAGGAGTGCCCTCTGACCAGGGCAAAACTTCTTCGGGCAAAAGGAGAACCGATTCTGAGGAGTCGGTTCCGGTTAAAAGAAAGAAAAAGGATAAATCATCCGGTTCGGATCCACAAGTTCTTTCTCCGACCGCTGATGAGATAGCCAAAGCGATAAGGATAGTTCAAGCGCTAACTTCGGTTCCGGCCGAACCGGCACCATCTGTCAGGGGCTTGGTTCGGTCGATTCCCCTGGTTCCACATTATGCTTTAGAAGAATTTTATGAACCGGAGGAGGAGGAGGAGGAGGGAGAGTATGAAGATGATGATGATGGTGATTATGAAAGTCTGGATGTGCCTATTGACCCAGACATCTCCCCAGACAGACCTTCAGGTGTTTCTCCTCCTAGGCTTTCTGAGTCCCCTTCCCACTCTATGTTTTACAAGAAAGTGGCTGAAACCCTCCAGCTTCCTATGGAAGAAGCAGTAGAGGATCAGGAGGAGCCTGATTTTGTTGAGATGATGGACATCCCAGAGTCCAGGAGATTGTCTATTCCCCTCCATAAATCTTTTGGGAAACAGACATTTAAAATTCTAAAACTCCTAATTCCATACCTCCTGTGGACAGAAGAATGTACAAAGAGGTATACTCTTTCAGGCTCGAACACGGAGTTCCTTTCCCAGCAATGCAGCCATGTTGGGGTAGTGCAGGCTGCTGCCTGTGATAAGGCAAATATTCCCTTGGCTTCACACCCCCCAAATAAGGACTCCAGGAGGATTGATGCCATGGCAAAGAAACAGTACATGGCAGCATCTTTGAGACTCAGGCAGGCTAACTATATGGCCTGCACAGCTAGATACCAGAAGTCCAGGTGGGACACTGTGCTGGCTCTAGCTAAACAGGCCCCTGACCAGCTTGCCAAGGAGCTGGAGAGGGTGGCTGCGATGGGATTGAGGCATCCAAGGTGCAATTTCATGCTGTGGACTCCAATGATGTTTCATCTAGAGTCATGGCTACATCTGTGGCCCTTCGAGGTTGGCTTGGCCAGATGTACTAACCTATCACAGGATACCCAGGCTAAGGCCATGGATTTTCCTGTCATTGGTAATTCTCTGTTTGGGAGCAGACAGAGAACTACATGAAGAAGATGGATCTAGCAAGGACCACCTACAGGAGTGCTTAGGCCAAAGAAAGGCAAGCCACTCCCTCAGAGGCAGCATTCAGCGCAGGGGCAGGCCCTTTCAAAGGCCTTTTACCAAGCCCAGGCCTCCTCTCTGCTTTTGCTCAGAGGGGTTCTTTAGAGGAGAGGAAGACGGGGTACGAGCAGGCCTGCTTCCACCCCTCAGCCTAAAGCCCCTGCCAAGCAGACACCCTGATGGGTCTGCCCGGGCCGATTCTCCAATACCTGTAGGGGGCAGGCTGGCTTACTTTGTCCAGGACTGGAAGTCTTTAACATCAGACAAGTGGGTCCTAGAAGTAGTAAGCCAGGGACTGGTTCTCAGCTTCAAAACATTTTCCAAGATGAGAACCAGATCCTTTCCACCTGCAAATCCATCAGAGGCCCTTGCCCTAGAGGCAGAGGTCTCTTCTCTCTTGGCTGTCAGAGCCATATAAAGGGTTGCTACCCTACACAGGGGGCAAAGGATTATACTCCAGGTACTTCCTAACCCCCAAAAAGACAGGAGAATGGCGGCCCATCCTGGATCTGAGATATCTAAACAAGCACCTTTTAAAGCCAAAATTCAGAATGGTGACTCTGGGAATAATTCTGCCCTCTCTAAGGCCAGAGTACTGGCTAGCCTCCCTGGACCTCAAAGATGCCTAGTTTCACATTCCCATCAGGTGCTCCCACAGAAAGTACCTCAGGTTCGAGTTGCCCTCAGGCCACTATCAATTCAGAGCAATGCCCTTTGGCCTAACATCAGCCCCAAGGGTGTTCACAAAGTGCCTGGCAATAGTGGTTGCTTTCCTAAGGAGAAAAAAAGATCTCCATCTTTCCATACTTGGACGACTGGCTCATAGTGGGTCAGTCTCCAGACCAAGTTAAGTCACATCTTCAGATAACTCAGCAACTGCTCACTTCCTTAGGATTCCTCCTAAACCTTCCAAAGTCAGTTCTCAAGCCAGTACAGCTCCTCACCTTTATAGGAGCAGAGCTGGATACAATAAGAGCAAAGGCCTTCCTTCCCCTGGACAGGGCAAGGACACTAATAGAACTGGCCTCTTCTTTCATCCTTCAGGTGTCTCGACCAGCAAGGCACTTCTTGCAGCTACTGGGCCACATGGCAGCCTCTACAGCAGTGGTCCAGGGGGCAAGATTTCAGATGAGGGACATTCAGTTCCATTTGGGAGCCTTCTGGTCCCAGAGAAAGGATTCCCTTACCAAACTAGTCGCAGTGACTCGAACCCTGATCCAGGCTTTGCAATGGTGGCAGGATCAGGACAATTTAAGGCAGGGAGTTCCTTTGTCACTCAGTCTCATTCACAAATCCTCACCACAGACGCCTCCCTCTTGGGCTGGGGAGCCCACTTGGGGGATCTTACCACCCAAGGGCTGTGGTCACCTCAAGAATATCTGCTTCACATCAATCTCTTGGAGCTCAGAGCAGTGTTTCTGGCACTGCAAGCTTTTTCCAAGTTTGTACAGAACAAGGTAGTCCAGATCAGAACAGACAATACCACCACAATGTGGTACATCAACAAGCAAGGGGGCACTCGGTCTACAGCCTTGTGCACAGAAGCAATTAAGTTGTGTTCTCTGGCCTATTCCCTGCAAACTTCTCTGATAGCAGTTCACCTCCCAGGGAAGGACAATGTCCTAGCAGATGCTCTCAGCAGGATATCTCAGGGCCACCACGAATGGTCCCTAGATCCCCTAATTTTGAAAGTGATTTTCTCCAGATGGGGCACTCCACAGATAGATCTTTTTGCAGCCCCAGACAATCACCAACTTCCTCTTTTTTGCTGCAGACCCCCGGTCTTGGGCTCAGTCCCCCTGGATGCTCTGGTTCTGAATTGGAAGGGAAGTTCCTGTATGCTTTTCCCCCCTTCCCTCTCCTGTTCAAGGTACTAGTCAAGATCAGGTCTCAACCGTGCAAAGTGATTCTGATCGCTCCAGACTGGGTCAGACAGCCCTGGTATCCACTGTTGCTGTCCTTAGCAGTCCACCTTCCCCTGTCTCTTCCCAGGAATTACAACCTGTTGACATCCTCTCAGGGAAGGATTTGGTATCCGAATCTCAAATCTCTCAATCTCAAGGCCTGGCTCTTGAAGAGTTAGAGTTTGCTGATTTGCACCTCTCTCAAGGTGTTCTGGATATTCTTAAGGCTTCTCAAAAGCCTTCCACCAGAAAGACTTACAACTCCAAATGGAAAAGGTTCACTATTTGGTGCTCTGGTATGCATATTTCTCCAGAATCTGCTGGGTTGCCTACAGTCCTGGACTATATGGTTCATCTCAATGGCTTGGGACTCAGACCAGCTACACTTAAAGTACATTTGGTAGCTGTTTCTGCCTTTTTGTCAGTAGGCAAGCCCTCTGCTCTATCAGCCCATCCTGTATTTTGCAAATTCTTCAAGGGATTGCTGCACACCAATCCTCCCTTCAGGGACCCTGCTCCTGCTTGGGACCTTAATGTTTGCATTGCTCAGCTTATGCAACCCCCACTTTGAGCCTTTGTCCTCTGCAGAGCTTAAGTACTTGACTTGGAAAACTGTGTTTTTGGTAGCCATTACCTCTGCCAGGCGCATCAGTGAATTGCAAGCCCTGTCAGTGGAGCCTGATTTCATCTCTTTCCATAGAGATAAAGTGGTCCTAAGAACTAACAGGAAGTTTTTGCCTAAGGTGGTTTCAGATTTCCACATTAATCAGTCTATGTCTCTCCCTGTTTTCTTCACTGACCATTCCTCCTCTGGGGAGAGGAGGTTGCACAGTCTGGATGTAAAAAGAGCCCTTAGCTACTACATAGAGCGCACCAAGGGTCACAGGTTTGTGTCCCTCCAGTTGTTCCTCACTTATGGGGAGGTTGGTAAGGGCAAACCTGCCACTAAAAGATCTATTGCCAGGTGGATTGTCTCTTTATATACAATTCTGCTATGAGAAATTGGGTAGAACCCCACCCTCAGGCCTGAGGGCTCACTCTACTAGAGTACAGCTGCTTCCTGGCTGCTGCAGGAGATATTCCATCTTGAAAATCTGTCAAGCAGCCACCTGGAAAACAGTCCATACATTCACCAAGCATTACTCTGGATATCCAGGCTAGGAGTGATGCTCGGTTTGGTACAGCAGTACTTCAGAGCCTTTTCCCAAAGTAGGTTCTGTCCTCCTCCTTGGAGGTACTGTAGTAGTCTGCATATACAGAATACAGCAAGACTTCATGTTGTTTGAAGAAAAATTACTCACCTTAGTAATGTTGTTTCTTCTAATGGAGTCTTGCTGTATTCTGACTCTACCTCCCCTCTCAGAACCTGTTTTTGGGATGTGGGTGGGCAGGAGCACTATTAGCACCTAGAGTGCCTTTTCTCCCTTCCTTTATTTTGGGTGTCTGTTGTTGTTTTTGGGTTTCTGACTTGAGTCTTTGCTTTGAAACCAAAAAACCCTTTTTTAACAAATTTAGTTGCCAGTTGGCTAGTGTGAGTTTACAGTTTCCACACAGAACGCCTAGTGAGTATAGCTCGTAAAGATCTGATGGTTGGAGTTTAAACAACAGCAGACAGAGGCTTCAACCGAGCTCGAGCTCAGCGTTCTATGCTCTGCATGGAAAGTTAACTCTTTGTTCTCCAGGGCAGTTCAAAGGTTGGTGATCACTGCATATGTCAGAATACAGCAAGACTCCATTAGAAGAAACAACATTACTAAGGTGAGTAATTTTTTCTTATCACCTTTGTAATTTCTTGTGAATCTTGAAATTTGCATTCTAGGGACATGGATATGATGATCTATCCACACTTTTGGCAGTGTCCTTTCCATTTAAGATGTGCCGGAAAGTCTTCAAGCTGACTCCTCCCACCCACCTGGTTGGTAGCTCCCTCAGCTCCGTCCCATGATTCCAGATCTTCCTTTCTGCCGGAACAAGCAGGTTCCCTCCTCACCGCTCCTGCGTTGAGTAGGCCCTAGCACTTAAAATCTTAGGATTTACTTCCAAAACTCTCCGAGTTCAGACTTAAGCTTGATCTTCAATCATGACCGTGATGGACAATAAGTCTGCTCCTGGGTTCCGTTGGTGCCTTGCGGGCAGATGTCCAGGATCAATACGCATGCCACGTGTGTTTGCTGCCTGGGGCACAACCACAATCTCCAGGCCTGCGACTTTTGCCACTCGTTCCACCCTACCGTTCTGGAGGATCGTCTCCCTTACCTTAAATTGGGCCAGCCGGTGCAATGGAACCCACCAGTCAGATCTAAGGATGCCCGTCGGGTGGTCTCCGTGGCTGCGTGGTCCACCGAGCAGCTTGCAGCCTTCGAAGAGGATGCATCCCAGGCCGCAGCCCATTCCTCCTCGGCATCTGCCTTCATGCTGCTTCAGCTGGGCTCGACCTTCACAGGCTCCTTCAAGGAATTGTACCTGTCTCTGCCAACTCTCAGCCAGGGACCCATAGAAAGAGTCCAAAAAAGAAAAAGAGAGGACTCGTCCTCGGGCGTGGAATCAGGAGCACTCTCAGGTCAAGGGCCTCTGAGTCCCACGCTTCTCCAGATTTGACTGTGGTCGGATCCTCGACCTTGGCTATAGGCTCCCCGGTGACCCCATTGGGCCTATCAGCCGAGACGCTGGTCGAAATCCCAGCCAAGATTTTTCTCCAGCCGACCAACCAGTTGTCGACCGAAGAGGCCGACACTTCTTTTGTCTAGGACTCTGGTCCTGACTCAGACCATTGGAGGGACGGATCAGTCTGTTAACCCGCCGCCTCTGGTCCCTGACCCAGACCAGGAGGAGCCTCGGCAATTGCAGACTCCCTCTGAGCCCTGCCTCTGGTCCCCCCAGTGGTTGAGTTCTCAGTTTCCCTGTCGTGGGTCGAGCCGGTCCCGCCAACATCAGTGCTCCTGCTCTCGGCACCACAGGAAGCGGTGCCGCCACTGTTCTTCATCCTCGGGTGAGGAGAGACTTCGACAAAAGTTGTGTCGACACTACGAGGACTTGATGTGGCAACAGTTGGTGCTTACCACACTGGCCATCACTTGACCTCAGTGGCCATGCACCACAGGGCTTGACTGAGGATCTCGACCGTTACGCCGGACACTCAGCAGAAGCTGTCAGATGTCCCTTTCTTGGGCACTGACTTGTTCGGGCCTGAGGTCAACGGCCACCTCACCCACATTGAGAAGTCCAATACCACCTTGGACTCTGTGACATCTGCCTGGAGGGACCCCAAGGGCTCCAAGCAGCAGCAGAAGAGGAAACCCTTTCAGTCCACCTCACTCCTGTGGCCAAACCAGCCCAACCCCAGGCTGGGCAGCAGTCTCAGGCCTGGTAACCTTGGCCAAAGTCCGTGGCCTCGGTTGTCCATACCCTGGAGGAAGAGACTTCAGCGGTGCCTCAGCCACGCTCCTCCTCCTCCAAGCCTACCTAGTGACAGGATATGGGGCACCTCCCTCATGCCTATCACACCTCCCCTGGGGGCCCAGCTTCATCACTTCCTTTTTGCCTGGTCCGATGTCACCACGGACAGGTGGGTTCTAGAATTGGTGGGTCAGGGTCTGCCGCTGGAATTCAGGCAGTACCCTCCTTGTGAGCCCACGCCCCACAGGAAGCCTTGGCTTCTGCAGACATGCTGTCAGCTCTCAGAATGACATAGCCCAGCTCCTCCACAAGGTGGTCATGGTTCCAGTCACAGATCCTCCGGAACACCAGGGTTTTTCTTCCTGGTGACAAAGCGGATGGGGAACTGGCGCCCCATTCTAGATCTGCATGACCTGAACAAATTTCTCCGGTCACGCACCTTCAGGATGGTAACTCTGTCTCAGATCATACCATCTCTTAAGCAAAACATGTGGTTTTGCTCCCTAGATCTTCAGGACACATTCTTTCATGTCCTGATCTGTCCGTCTCATCGAAGGTTCCTCCACTTTCGGGCAGAGGGAACCCTCTTCGAGTTCTAGGCCATGCTATTCGGCCTCTCCTTAGCCCCCATGGTCTTAAAACAATTGCACTGCAGTGGTGGCAGCTTACCTGAGGCTCCGAGGAGTCCGGGTTTACCCCTACCTGGACAACTGGCTGATAGCAGGTCCCTCCAGGTGAGAGGTGGAGCGGTCCAGGGATCTGGCCCTCCAGACCTGTGTCTCCCTTGGCATCCTAGTCGACAAGGCCAAGTTGGAACTGCTGCCCTCGCAGGTGATCAACTTCATTGGGGCAGAGCTCGACTCTTGCAGAGCCAGAGCCCAGCGGACAGGGCAGAGGCTCTCTCCTCCTGTGCCCGATCAGTTCAAGTTGAGCAATTTTGCTCTTCCCTGGACTTCCTGCACTTTCTGGGCTACATGGCAGCCTGCACCAGCGTGGTCCATTGGGCCCGCTGGAAAATACACTCCCTGCAGTGGGAGCTGGCCAGCCAGTTCTCTCAGTGCAAGGGTCACTTCAACCAACTGGTTACTGTTACCCAGCAGATATGGGACGCCATCCAGTGGTGGTTGGTCCCAGCCCATCTGCAGGAAGGGATCCCATTTGTCCACCCAGAGCCGACGGTCATCCTGACGACCGATGCTTCTCTCACAGGCTGGGAGAGCACAGAGTCAATAGACTCTGGACCCCCAAGGAGTCCTGATGCCACATCAACCTGCTGGAGCTTCGGGCAGTTCAGCTGGCACTGACTGCATTTGCTCTACACATTGAGGGTCAGGTGGTTCAAGTTCAGATGGACAACACCATGATCATGTACTACCTTAATAGACAGGGCAGGACACACTCCGTGCCTTTGTGCAGGGAAGCTCTCTGTGTTTGGACCCTCGTGCGCAGCCTGGAGGCAGATCTCCTGGCCATCCATGTGGCAGGAACCTTCAGTCAGCTGGCGGACGCCCTCAGCTGGGTGGGCGAGGTGTCTCACGAGTGGTCTGTCCACCCAGAGGTAGTACACAGTCTGTTCTCCCAGTGGGGCACCCTTCTGGTGGACCTGTTCACCTCCAGGGAGAACTCAAAGCTGAGGCTGTTTTGTGCTCACCCCCCTCAGCAGGGAACGCTGCAGGGGGATGCCATCTCGAGGCCCTGGACCCCAGGCCTCTTCTGTGCCTTCCCTCTGATTCCCTTGATCCAGAAGGTGCTTCTCAAGGTCAGGAGGGACCAGGCATGGGTGATGCTGTTGGCTTCGGGCTTGCCATGCCAGTTCTGGTACCCTACTCTCCTCAGCCTCAGCAGCAGGCTCCTGAGGTGTCTTCCCCTATGCCAAAACCTGCTTTCCATCAATCACGGGAAGGTACTCCAACTGTACCTTCAAGCCCTGCATCTGACAGCCTGGCTCCTGAGCGGCTAGAGATCTTCCTGGACTAAAAGTCTCCACCATTCATTCACATTAATGGGAACTACGCCATAGGTGGTGAACCCGTGGGAGCCAAAAATCTTCTGAGGAGGGTCAAGCGCTGGGATAGGGACTGCGTATGCATGACACCTCATGAGACTAGATCGTGGCTGCATAGACTATCTCAGCATCGATACTCCAACCGCCTCCGTTCCTTTTCTCCCACCAACGAGTGTGCTTCAGTGATGACATCGCTCACTCGCACACCAGTAGTCAAGTCTTCATCTATATGACAGCAGCTATAGTCATTCAATATTCATTTATCTTACCATTTTTAGTGTTCTTTTCTTATTTAAAAAAAATTATGAAGAAGAAGAAATTCTCAGCCTGCCATCAACAGAGTCAGCCTTTGATGGTAGCAATGACGTTAGGGAGATTTTGTTTGAAAGCTGTGATGGCAGTTGGGCTGTGTCTGGTCCTCTGCCCTTTTTGGAGGGGAGGGGGTCCAACCACGAGCAGTCCTGTGCTCAGGGGAGTGGGAGGGAGACAGTCCACCCGAAGCACAAATGTAGCTGTTCCGGGTCCCAGCTCTGCTTGGCCTTGAGCTCTTCTTCCTCCTATCGGTGGAAGAAGAATCGGTACTGCTCGAGGTCGCCATCTGGTATGTCTGCACGAGGATCATCACTGGTGGAGAGTGGTAGGCCTGAACCAACTCCAGTGGGTTCCTCGGTGGCGCCGCTCTTAATGGCCATGATCTTCGACACTGGCTCCCGTCTCTGTCCTCGATGCAGTGCCGGTGAGCAGTTTCACCTCTGGGCCGCTCTTTTAGAGCAGGGGACACAATGTGTGCCCAGTTGTCCTGTCCAGTGGACCTGGTCCCGGGGCCGCTGGGTCTTGGCCAGGTCAGTTGGGCCACAATAAGTGCGGTGCTGTCTCCGGTGCCAACACCATCGATGCCGACTCCTCTTGCCAGCCATTCTCCTTTTCCCTGCAGGGGCCGGCATGAGTACTGCTTTCCTTATCCTCCTCTTTTCTTCAGGTCTAGGTCCAACAGCGGTTCTGGCACCACGCGGTGCTGTCACCATGGGCTGCGCTGGCTGGCGCTGGCACCATGTGCGGTGCCAGGTGTGGCACTGTATACGGTGCCGGTGCGCAGATGGTGCTGATCTCTTCACCAATCCAGGTGGTGGCGTCTCCCATGTTTCTGGTCTACACCTGCTTTTGGAGGTTATTCTGGGGTAGAAGTGGATCTGAATGAGTCTCTCCCTCTTCTGCTTTGTCAAAGATGCAGTGGATGACTCATTTGAGCCCTCTATATCAGTGTGATGGAAGATTTTCTTTCCAGTTCTTTTTCTTCAGGGATATGGGGTCCACCATAACATTTTAGTATTCATCTGTGGACCAAAGCAGACTTCTGCATTTTTTGTTCCTGTATTCCTCAGTACACCCTGTGGAACACACTCAGTGCAATGGTCGGGATCCTCTCTGATGTGTAGGGAATAACCTATGCCAGGGTGCTATGTTTTACAGAGATATACAGACACTTCCTTTCCATTGTGGAGCACGACGTGCAGCCAAGAGTTTTCTACCACTAGCCATGGCTGTATATCTAGCACAATAGGACACCCTGAATTGTGTTATTCCTCTTGTAAAATAATTCCATAACTATTTAAAAAAAAAAAAAAACATTTTCCTATTCTGTTTATCTCTGACGCGCCACTCATTCTGGGCCCTAGCACCCCTCCTGCCTGCCAGACTCACCCCTCGCATTTTTTCCATCAGACAGTCTGATCCAGACCACCATTCATCAATCCAGGGCCAGTTTTCCCTGCCAGAGCCCCTCTCTGGCCATTGCAACATTTTGTCACCAGGATGCTCCAGATGTCCCCATCCCTTGATGTCAACTTGTCCCTGACAGAGGCTGCTCCATGGCCTAAAGAAGAAATATACATTAGTGGATAGAGGCTGGTGGTTAGTGGCATGGGGAGAGACAGAGAGGCCATTATCCAGCGTACCAGTATAGCATTTCCACCTTTTCTGTACCTGCCCACCCCAACTCGAGCATGCACAGAGCCACTGGCCTGGGGTTGAGCATAAAGGCACATAGTCATTCACGCCACCACCATCACTTCATAAGCCACCACCGGGAACTACTGAAGAGTAGCACAGTGAGACACACACACACGCTGGAGGAGCCAGGCCCTGCTGCTGATGTCCCAGGCTTGGAGCGCAAACCAGGCTCACCAGTTTGCCAGTGGGATCCCCTATTGTTTGGTACCATGAAGCTGGCAAAACAACATTTAATTAAAGTTCTAGCATGAGATTTGATGTGGCCGCTCCTGTTGTGATGCAGTGTAGCACACATCTTCATACATATGGTAAATGACCAAATGAGGATGGTTACTCACAAATATTCACAACCCAAGTCCGTCAGGGTTTCACATAAAGCATAGCATAGTCCCAGCTATAATAAAGGTCCTTGATGGCATTCGCACAGTGTTGAATGGTAGTGAGTGTTGGACTGTATCTAGACCTAAGTAGGGCCGTTAATACAGTGGATCTCAGCTTATTATTGTCCACACTTGCTGCCAGTAGTGTAAGCTGTCCCTATATATCTCATTCTCTCTACCCTCCCTTGAAGCCAGACATCATACACATTGCTCCTCCTTGATTGCCAAGTACTGGCTTAGTTCTGTCCCCTCTTACCTCTACTCTCACCCCCTCTTCCTTCCTCTTATTCCCTCCACAGCTCTGGATATCACTTCCTAGCACTGCCGCCTAGGTCGTCTTCATCTAAATAGGCAGCCTGCTTTCTCCTTCCGCCTCCCTAAACTCTGGAATTCCCTCTCCTTTCCATCTGCTCTGCCACTTCCCTTCACTTCCTCTGTTCTCCATAACTTCACTGCTCCCTCCTGCAACTACTTCTGAGTCTCCCATCCCTGCTCCACTATGCTCCTACTCCCCTCTCCATTCTACTTCCCCCTTTCTTCTCCTTCCATAAACTCTACCACTGCTTCCCTCCTCCTGGATCGCTCCTGGAATACTCTTCCTGCACTTTCCAGCCTCAACTCTTTTAAGCTCCCTATTGCTGACCGCCTCTTAATGCACATATTGCTGAGCTAGCTGGCTCTACTCCTTTTTTGTTATTGTACATACTGACCTGTAATGCTCTGTTATTGTCTTCTTATGCACTGTTTATTGTACATACTGACCTGTAATGCTCTGTTATTGTCTCCTTATGCACTGTTTATTGTATTTACTGACCTGTAATGCTCTGTTATTTTCTCCTTATGCACTGTTTATTGTACATACTGACCTGTAATGCTCTGTTATTGTCTCCTTATGCACTGTTTATTGTACATACTGACCTGTAATGCTGTTATTGTCTCCTTATGCACTGTTTATTGTACATACTGACCTGTAATGCTCTGTTATTGTCTTCCTTTGCCCCTCCCCCCCCCAAGAGGCATCTGGAAACAAGCTGTTATTAAGCTCAGTATGTGTTTCCTGGTGAAACTTTTGAAAATAAATACATACATACATAAGCAGTAATTAATCAATCAGTCAATCAATCAGTCATTCAGCTTATTGGTAAGCAAATTAAGGGAAATGTCTCATTTACAGTTGCTACCATGTAGAAAAAGATACATACAATATAATTTACAGCACAAGTTACAGGCAGACAGTATTACAAACACAAACAACACAGTTCTTGTACTTCAGGTCATGTAAAGAATTTCTCATCTAATGAAAGCATTCACAGCGATTGTACATCAAGCTAGTAAGCAAAGATTTGAATTGACAGACAGATGGTATACAGGCTACTTTGGCCATTTTTTGTATTTGCAACCAGGTCTGAGGTTTTGCTACTGGCAGTACCAGCTTTTGTTTGAGCTTTAGGTGTATTGTACTTGAATAGGCCATTAGACCTCAATCCAGTGGCCAATTAGCCACTCGTGGGATATCATGATATCATTGGCCTCTCAGTGGAGTCAAAAACAGTGGTTGAATTCAAGCATGCATGGGACAGTCATAAGGCAATTCTAGGGGGTGGGGGTAGAAAGAAGTAGGCTGCTGGTTAACTAGGATCTGCAGCTTAACCATTAGGTAGGGAAATGGGCAGACTGGATGGGCCAAGTGGTCCTTATCTGCCATCAAATTCTATGTTTCTATGAAGATAAATATAAAATCTTCAGTCAGGCCATGTCACATCTAGATATATATAAATATATATATATATATATATACACACACACACACACATTGCAAAAAAACTTCGTTAATGCAACAGGGTTACAGCAACAAAAGTAGGGAAATGAGGCATTAGGGTTTCCAACCCTAACACTCCCCAACCCTACCACCCCACACCCACTGTCAACACACCAACAGGCCGTCGGGGTGTGCCTTGGGGTCGTCAGCCCTAACTTGCACCCCATTCCATGTGTAAGGAATCTGAGATGGTACAGTATAGGAGAATGTGGTAAGAGTTAGGCCCGATGACTCCAAGGAACACCCCGATGCCTGTTGTTGTGTGGATGGTAGGGGATGGGTGGGGTGGTAGGCTTGAGGGGGTGTTAGAGTTGGAAACCCTAACACCTCATTTCCCTACTTTTGTTGCTGTAACCCTAACTGATGCATTAACAAAGTTTTCTGCAATGAATTTCCTTATTTTTTGAGAAAGTGTAATCTTAACCTTATATGTTTGTAGAAGCGCAGGGCCCACAAGCCCTGTGCTCCCATGCATGCATATTGTATAGACATTGTAATTAACCGTCATCTCCCTGTGGGCCCTGCACTCCCATCATGCTCCCATCACTCCATAACGGTATCCATTCGTTGGAGCACAGGGCCCTGTGGGCCCTGCACTCCCATCTGTCCATAAGTGCAGAGACACTGTAATGAGCTCTCATTTCCCTGTGGGAGCGCAGGTCCCTCCTGCTCCTGTGCTCCCACTACTGCATAATGGAGGGCCCTGCACTCCCATTACTGCATAATGGTATCCATATGTGGGAGCAAGAGGGCCCTACCCACCCATCTATCCATAATTGTAGACACACAGTGTAGGCTTAGAAACATTCCAAGTAACCCTTTTGCTCAAATGGCACAATATCTAAGTAACCATAGGAGCACTGGAAAAAAATTCCACCACAGTTTTAATCATGAACTGGCATCCTGCATCGTTGCTTAGTCCACCTAAAGGTGGACTGAGCTGCGTTTAGCAAAAAATCCATACCATGACCCGTTTTCGAGATATAGGCACCGAAAAGTACTGCGTCCACCACAATGTTATCATGTGGGAAATTTCTAAACTTCGAAATGTTATAAGTATGGAAACTATATAAATTTTATCACCAAACCAGCAAACGTCACATCTCTGAGCCAAGCCCTTTGAACCCTGCAAATTTCAGCCCAAAAGTTCTTTCTCTTTGCAGTGAAGTGACAGACAGTAAACTGTAAACATCTTTTTTTCATGAGTGTCAGAATACTTTTTCGCAGTCCGAAAAAAGTTTCTGACACCTCGTGAAAGAGGAATTCGTCTGACAAAAAAGGATTAAGAGCAGGGACATCTGGTCCCAAAAGTCGTAATCTTTTTTTGCGATACGAAAAGGGATTTTGACACCTCCAAAAAGGGAATCGGCTCACGAAAAGGGATTTTGACAGCTCACAAAAAGGGATTAATTTTTAAAATCTTTGGAATTAATTAATTTGTTTTCACCAAACCAATGCTGGCTTGTTCTTTGGGGCAAGCTCTTTCTACCCTGAAAATTTCAGACCAGAATTGCAAATGGTGTGGCACAGCTCAATGAGGAAAAAGCCAAAAAAGGCAAATTTTACTGTTTTTTCACTATTGGCAGCACAAAATCTGCAAATCTGAATGAAACTTGATAGGTCAAGGTATCTACCCCATAGGACAGCGCATACCAAATTTTGTGCAAATCTGTTGAATGGTTGCAGTTATTAAAGTGCAAACCACTACCGCACCACTAAAATGTAGCATATATATATATATATATATATATATATATATATGCATCATCTAGAACAGGACAGCTCTTAAATAATTCGATTGTCCTCCCAGGAGGCCTGGGCCCCTATATTTGTTCCTTTTCTGCCCCCCTCAAATCTTTCTACATGCAGTCTTGGACTATATTAATGCACATAAGAACTAGTAATTCCCAAACGCTGCTGAAAATTGTTCTGTTATTCATAAATGTTTAATCAGCTGCACTACAGGGTTGTTTTAAACCCTGTTCTTGTTTTTCACAGTGGCTAAGAGGGAAGGTCATTGTTCATTGTTCTGGTAACAAGATCATATGTGTACTGTATGTTATGACTTTCATTGTTGTTGCTTTTAATAAAGCTGAATTATGTAAGCAATAAGACACAACAGGGTGTGTGTTAGACACTTTAACACACAGCTAGGAGGCATAGTGAGGCATGAGGCCATCAGCCGAGTGCATCCAGCCTCCTAGCCATGTGTTAAAGTGTCTAACACACAGACCCTGGAGTGGCTTATTGCACTTATGAAATAGCTATCAAAAATACAGATGTATGTGATAGCTAAAATGTATAGTATTTAAAAGTGAAAAAGTTTAATGTTTGTCTTGATTTTTAATAAAATAGTTCCTCCGCCTGTTTTTTTTTTTTTTTTTTTACTTAAGGAATTTTGTCCTAGAGACGCTTCTGTAGTTACACCTGGTTGTCATGGCAGTATTCCCTCCGCCCCTTGTCATAGCAGTATTCACCCCTTCCCCCCACACAAGCAAAGAAGCAGATTCTGTAGCTAATAAATACATTTTTTTTATCGGAAATTTGATGCTATGCGGTGGAAGTTGTGACCCGCTGCAAGTTAGCAGTTGATCTAAACAGCCAGTGAACAGACAGGCCGGGACAGAGATCGTGGCAGTATTTAATTTAAATGTGTCATCGGCTGTAATCTGCAGTCGGCTTCTGATTTAGATGAAGAGCGTGAGCAGGCTGGGAGAGAGATCACTTTTCAATTCGGATGGAGAGTGAGTTGGGAGACAGACTGCGGCACTTTGGTTTTTTTTCCCACTTTTCTACATGCTACATGTATAACAGAAACCCTCAAAGACCGAGGTCAACTAAACAAGAGGTCAGATTTATTTATTTCATTTATTTACAGTTAGGCTGGCACCACTTATGCCAGAAATAAGATGCCTGCTTTTTCATTTCTCAAGGTTCTGATGGCTCCACCACTCATGAGTTATGGCCCTACCCCTCACACTTGAGGATAAATTGTTTATTTTGAGTAAGGCCATTGCATATCCTGTATTTATTTATTTATTAAATTTTGGTGCCCAGGTAGGTCCACTGAGCCCCGAAGGTCCCTTTTTCAGGGGCGACCCAGGATAACAATACATGTTTTGATGCAGAGGAAAGACATTAAGTTACAAAATATATTCAGGTTTGCATGGAGGTTACAGCCATAGTTATCAACATGACACAGTTTTTACCTAGTAACTACCTGGCGTGATTATATACATGACAAGCAATTTGCAGTTTTCAGGTGGAGAGCTACCTCCAAGACAAAAACCATCTATAGGACAATAACAGGACCAAGGTACCTTGGATCTTGAGGGGGGTACCTGGGTAGGCTCACTTTTGGGAGGGTTGATGGGGGGAGTTATGAGCCGCTAATGTATACTAAGGTTGTATTCCGCCACATAAAACTAGATCTAAAGAGGGGGAGATAAGGAACTGGTAATAGAAACCTAAGGGGGTAGTAGCTGGTCAAAGACCCTAAATGGGGGAGGTAGTGACCTGGTCATATCCCACTAAATAGGGGAAGGTAGGAGCTGGTCATAACCCCCTAAAGAGGAGGAAGGTAGGGAGGTAGTCATTTACCCCGGGGGGGGAGGGGGAGATATGTTGCTGGGGAAAAGACAGTACTGCTACTGTATGTAATCTATCATTCTTTGGCTTACTATATGAGCTGTGTTCTTCCTAGGTTGTTCTGACTGCACCTCTGGAAACGGCGACCAAGAGAAAGCGGACATTGACACCAGAAGAACTAGAAGAGAGGCGCAGAAAGCGTGAGGAGGCAGCTGCGAAACGAGCAAAACTGATGGAAGAAAGAAGACGGGCAAAGGAAGAGGCTGCGTACAAGAAAAAGTAAGCCTTCACTGTGTCACACATTATGCAGAACTGTACGAATTGAGATTCTGGTTTAAGGCTGTGTCATTAACACATTGCCATGCTGGTTGTGGAGTCCTTGAAACATGTCTTACATAAAGATGAAGGAAGGAGCAGGGGTGTAACCAGGAATTTTAAAATTGTACTTGAGACTTGATGGAGCTGTTACCTCAACCAAAAGATGTGCTGCCCCGCCACATAAACATTGCCCCACACCCATTTCAGTCATCTGTATGTAGTAAGCAAATGATCCTAATAGATTCACAACATTTATTTAACACACACACTACCAATCAGACAGAAGTTGGCTGACTTTTAGTTACAGTGTTTAGGATACACTGTGACAAGCCTCTATACCACATCAGCAAGGTAGTCAGCCTTACAGAACTCCATTCAAACCACCACTCATGCATACATACTTTATCTGATCACCCATACAATCGTGGCTTCTAAGTTTAGCACCCACACATCTCCCAAAGATTATTCACAAACTCACTCGAAAGCATCCAAGGAAGGGAAAAGCAGTTCATGTGCATCTGGGCTTGGTTCTTGCCCTAGCCTGAGTCTCCCGTTGCCCCTGGACTGTCCGGATTTTACTGTACTCAGCAGTGTATACTGAGAATATCTGCCAACACCCATGGGATGGAGGCCCTTTTATTGAGGTCCAAGAACAATCAATCAGTCATGAGCACAGCACTAGAGACTCCTAAAGGGCACAGTTAGACTGGCACAGCAGTAGCACGGCTGCTCCTAATGCCAGCAGCTGAGTCTGGGAACAAGCTCGGGCCTTTGAGGACTGGCCAGAGGGGAGGAAGATCGGGTGTCCCTGAGGATGCTCTCTTCGTCCGGGGAGGGAGGGCTGCCACTGCTTTACTGCCACCTGGGGGACCACAATTGGTAGTGCAATAGACAGTGCGTGTGGGTAGGGGGATGTCTGACAGGGTCTGCGTGAGGCATGCTTGTGTGCCTCTGATTAAACCTCCATAAGTGCCAGCATCTCAAGGGGGTGGGACTAGAAAAAAGGTAAAACAGGCCTGCTCTGTGTGGTATAGACTTGATACACTCAGGCCCCAAGTCCAGCTGTTGGCTGCCCCAGGAACCCCGGGAAATCCCTCCCTCCATTACCTAGAGGAGGTGGGAGTTTGACGCTGCATAACGGGCCCTGCCTCTCTGGGGTTGAAATTCTGAAAGACAGCTGCCAGAAATGCTGGTGATGGGGCTGAGCCAGCCAGGTGGGGAGGGGGGCGAAGTGCTCCACAGCATGAGAAAGAGCCAATCATATTTATTATGAGGTACTGAGCGAGATGTTTCTGTTGGTGTAGGAGTGACATCTCATACAGTTCGGGACAGAGGAGCCCGAAGCTATGAGATTCTGTCTTCCCAAACTTTGCGAGATGATGCCCATATACTATAACAGACATCTTGCACAACACCTGTAAACTGATTATATTTAATGGTGACCCCCTTTAATGCACAGAGTTGATACATATTTCAAATGCCATAATAACCAGTAGAACCGGTTATTATGGCTTTTAGTGTCACTCATTTGAAGTGCACCACCTCATTGGCTCTTCATGTGTGTATGGGCAGCCAAGCACTGCAAGAAACATGGCGGTTCAGTTTCTCTGTTTCTGAGGATCCGCACTGACACTGACATAGCTCCCCACCAAACAGCACAGTCCTGGGAAACAGTGGCCAGTTGGTCAGTCAGGGCCTGAGAGAGCTTGCTTCATCACACGTCATGTGGAGCTTTTTGCTTATTGTTTCCGGCCGTCACAGGAAGATAAGGGCTCAAGGGCAGATGCCCATGTTTCAGTGTGTCGGTGAGCACCCGAGCTAGTCAGAGTCCACCCTCCCAATTGCAAGTTCCAGCTGCAGTGCCACCCATGGTCACTCAGGTGGCAGTAACACTGCAGAGTCTTCCCCCGTTCAATCCACCAACCCCTGCCAACTGTCAGAGTTCCCGGGCTCCTTCCTGAACCCAAGACACCGTGCCGTGAACGTTGGCCCTGCCGCTGTGCTAACAGGCCAGCCAGGCAGAAAGTAACTTGAGTAAGCATCAAGTTAGAACTTCAGCTTACAACTACCTGGATTCATTCTACCTAGTCTCATTTAATGCAGATACAGAGGATGCATGATGTCCTGATAGAGATTCAGCTCCTATCTTCTATTTTGCACCCTCACCACTCCATGCCAGAGACCTTTCTTTCTGCTGGAAATGTGAAGACGACTCTTAGTAACTCTTCCACAGGTTTTCTTTTTAGAAGTTTCTTTGATTGTTTTTGCCAGTTTTCTGTTTTATCCTCCTCATGCTCTCTTCCTTGGTTAGACTGTTGTAGTAAGTAGTAAGCTCTATTTATCAAGCACTCATACCCTGTGGCTGAGATCACCTCACAAAGAACAGTAAATATACAGAAACAAAATAGGTCATAATAATGAGCCATAAATATCATACTAAGAACAATAAAACCACAAAACCAATAAAAACGTGTGACACCAGATACAAGAGGTAATACATTAGGTAGAGCTAAAAGCCTCCTGAAAAAGAAAGGACTTCAGAACCCTCTTAAAGGCCTCTACCTAGGGGGCGTCCTTGAAAAATCACTTTTCAGGCGGGATTTAAAACTTTTCCCTGACTTTGTTCATCAGGTGGGGTCATATGAAGGCTGTGTTGAAATTTAGGGGTCAAAATATGTAACAATGGCAAACCTATGCGCATACATTGAAATGTTGCTCCATTTCCTCACAACTTTGGCAATTTTAAATATTTTGACTCTAAATCTTCAACATAACCATCTTTTTTTACTCTACCTCATGAATATGACGGCTGTTATTTTTCAAACCCTGGCTAAACGGTTTTTGCACCTGTGGTGCACAGTGGCATTGCGGTGCCACGGAATCACGTTTTGGCCGGAATTTTAACATTTTCATTACTGGGTTGATGAGATGGAGTAATAAGGAGGCTATTCTGACGGTTTAATTTCTCTTTTGCTACAAGCCCTGCGCTTCCACAGCAATATGTATGTATGCATCTAAGGAGGGATGGGAGTGCTTCCACAGGCACTCTCTCAAAAAGTAAGGAAATTATTTTCAAATAAACTTCGTTAATACACTAGTTAGCATTAAATCGACAAAAGCAGGGAAATGTGGCGTTAGGGTTTCCAACCCTAACACCTCCCCCCCCCCACACACACACACACACACCAGGCAGCAACAGGGAAAACCATTACAGTTTCACCTCTCCGCTAATCAGGCATGGGTTGTGCCTTGAGGTAGTCAACCTTAATGCTCACCCGATTCTCATATACTCTACACATCTCAGCTTCGTTCATGATCCAGTGGGGTGAGCATTAGGGCCGAGAACATCAAGGCACACCCCATGCCTGATTAGCAAAGACGCAGGAGAGGTGAAACTGTGATGGTTTTTCCTGTTGCTGCCTGGTGGATGGGGGTGGGGTGTTAGGGTTGGAAGCCCTAACGCCATATTTCCCTACCTTTGTCACTTTAACCCTACCTAGTGCATTAACAAAGTTTTTTTTGCAAAGAATTGTCACTAGGCATTTCTGTACTGCTGAGTAACATGTATTTACCTACTGGTGGCGGACACACTGCAAAGCCATGACATTTTAGAACCTTGTTTCCACCCCATTGCGAGGTAGTTCGCTTAGAATCTTCAGTCTTAGTGTGTTGGCCACCGGGGCAGGCAACATAGCTAGGAGCTCTCCTGCTTGAAGACTTTCTTCTGAAACTTTATTTTTCCACTTTTGCAACTCTAAATAAAGAATCCAGTCTGTTTTTATTGATTTTTTTATTTATGGAATTTTGGTAACCGGGTAGGTCCACTGAGACCATGGGTCCTTTTTTCAGGGGCAACCCAGAATCAGTTACAAGCATCGTTTACAAGCAAGTACAAGAACACAGGACATCGTCACAGTATAACTGTAAGCAAAAATGAGGGGATTTAAGTACATACAGTATATTGCACAATAATCTTTAAAAGACCATAACTCGTATGTTGGACAATGTGTGTGAGATACAATAATGGACATAGTATGCAAAATACACCCCAGCATCACCAAGGCTGGCGCCCACTGGGCCAACTCCTACGCTCCCACAAACCGCGGGTCCAGTGCTGCCCCTGCCTCTGAAACCGGTTCTGCTTCCAGTGCTGGCAGGTCGTTCTCCCGCTTTCCCTCTGCCTACACCCAGAGGACCCACACCTGGCCTACTGCTAATATAGCCTGGGGGATCCACACCTGTGCCACTACACACCTGCCAGCCGCAGCCTGGGTATCCAACACCGACACCCGAGGGTTTGGTGCCGGCCTACCCGTATCCTGCGCCAGTCGGACCACAACCACTTTACAGCTACCCAGTGCCTGGGAGGGCAGGCTTCGGCGCCCATGGATTACCATAGTCTGATAGAGACACTTTGGGCATTCATGCAGTCACAGGCCCCTAATCCAGGCCTGCTCCAACCATTCCACCCACAGGGGCCTTCTAGGGGCATTGCTTCTCCTGCCCCTGCTCATTCGGCACCAAGTGCTCCTCCTACACACACACATGCTGGTACCCCCATTCACCCAGTTGACCTTAAACCTGGCTACAGTGGGGCTGAGGACTCCACCTCGGATGATGAAGCCAATTCCAAGTCCTCCTTCCTAGAAGGGGTCTCCTCAGGGGATGAAGAAGAACTCAGTAATGTCCCCAAGTCTCCACCTGATGACCCCACCTTTATGGATATAATGAGACATATACAGTCCACGATGGAGTGGGAAACTGAGGAGCAGGTCCCGGCGCATCGCTGCCTGGCAGTTTACCTTCAGCCAGCTCGACACTCTCCCTCTGGTGGTTGAGTCATATGATGACATTACCAGGGCCACATGACTTCACCCTCACACTACTCCTGTGGTCCCCAAAAAGGCACACAGATTATATCATCCTCCGGCTGGCAAGTCCTTTTTTTTTTACTCTTTTTATTCTCCCCAGTGGACAGGGCATCCTTCCGGGGTGTTTCCTGGGTGAGGGCCTCTCACTTCCAGCATGAACCCACACGTCCGGGTCTCCCCACCTGCACTGCTCAGACTCGACTCCAGTTACCTGGGATCCGCGCAGCCTACAGGTTGGGCCGTGATGAGATCTCGGCTCGGTGGGATGTGGGCCGTGCCACAGAAGCCCCCATCATCTCCACTGTCCTCTGGAGGGGTTTTTCCTTCCCTGTTTGTTCCTTCACCCTCCCCGAACGCAATGCGCAATGATGTCATGGCACATGGCAACCCTGCCAGCGACGTCAGCTTCATCCCATATCATGAGCCGTCATCCTGCAGTACCCGGTCCCATCGGGGTCATTGGGACACCGACAACCCTGTGCCCCTCCCCAGGAGAGGCTAACAGCCCATCAGACGCTCCATCCCTTCCTCCCTGGCCACCCCCCGGCAATCCGAGTCTGCTACCAAACCCGGGTCGCCGGCGTGGCACGAGGTGTGGCGTCCAGCACTTCAACCCTCAGCGCCACCGGGCCAACTGCTGGCAAGTCCTTTTTCGGGGAGCACCCTAAAGCTGACTCAGTGATCATCAATGCGGTACACGACCGCACCAAACGTCCGAAGCGCCTCAGTGCCCTTCCTCCAATCGAGGCAGCTGGACCAGGTGGGCAAGCATGCCTTTGCCTCGGCCACCCTTGCCATCAGGGCCCTTAATTACCTGGCTCACGTGGTGCAGTGCCAGAATCAGTTGTGAGACCAGGCTAGGGAGGCAGTCACGGTGATGCCTGATGACCCCTCCAAACAGCAGACTCATCAAGCCCTGAAGACAGGATCCGACGTTGGTACTCACGTCCTTCAGGTGGCATACGATGCCATGGATGCCACTGGATGGCAGCGGCAGGCATTGCTCTGCAGCACCATGCCTGGCTTAGGGTCTCAGGCTACACCACTGATGATCAGTGCAGTATTCTGGACGCCCCTTCCATGGTTCTAAGCTATTCGGCAGTGATGTCGAGGACATTATCTCCAAGCTCCAAAACTCTCAGTATACTCTATTTACCACACCCAGCCAAAATCAGGTCATAGGGCACCTTTTCAACAGTCGTCACTCCTCCAAGAGGCAATCAAGAGCCCCTCCCAAGGCCCAGGGCAAGTGTAAGCCAGGTGCAGCCCTTCCTTGCCCCTTCCTGATCCGCCAGAGGTGCATCCACAGCCCAGTCGGGCTGCCTCCACCTACCGACTCCTTGTGCCCCCCATCCCCCCCAGTTTTCAGGAGGTGGTGGTAGGGGGTCAATTCTCCCCCACCTAGATGGGTGGAGGGCCATCACTACAGACAACTGGATGCTTCACCTCATAGAGCACAAGCACACTCTAGAGTTTCTAGTGTGGCCCCCTGCAAATCCGCCAAGTGCATCCATATAGCCATCAAGCCATGTTCCTCTCATATGGGCCAAAATTCAAGCCCTGCTGCAAAAGAAGGCCATAGAGCCCATCTTCCTCCCAAAAAAGTTGGGAGAACTACTCCATTTCTTCCTTGTACCCAAGAAAATGGGGGACCTTCGTCACATCCTGCACCTGAGCAATCTCAGCTTGTACATAGAATACCAACGTTTCAGGATGGTTACCCTGCAGGATTTACTACCTCTGCTCCACCAGGGGGGCTGGCTATGTTCTTTGGATATGCAGGGTGCTTATCTGCACATCAAAGTTTTTGCAGCCCACAGGCGTTTTCTCCATTTTCATTTCATGGGGGAGCACTACTAGTTTCGAGTCCTGTCTTTTGGCCTTTCCTCAGCCCCTGGGGTGTTTACTAAGTGCTTGGTGGTGGTGTCTGCAGCCTTAAAGAGGCAGGGTTTTTATGTTTTTCCCTATCTGGGTGACGGGCTGCTGGTGGCCCCATCCAAGGACCGTCTTGTGCAAACTCTGGAAGGTCCTTGCAGCCTGTTCCAGTCCCTGAGCGTTATCATCAATGTGCCCAAATCCTTCCTTACCTCCTACCAGTGCCTCCTTTACATAGGGGCTGTCCTGGACACAGCTCAGGGCAAGGCCTTTTTGACTCCGGACAGGGCGGAGCAACTTATGGCTCAGGCCCGCTTTCTGCTCCACAACTGCCACACTCAGGCGAGGGACTTCCTCAGGCTTCTAGGGCTTATGGCCACAGCCACTGCAGTGGTACCCTTGGCCAGACACCTATGAGGATCCCTCAATAGATCCTTTCGGTACAATGGGACCAGCGCATGTACTCCCTGGATCAGGTAGTGCTGGTGTCGGGTCCAGTCAAAAAAGTCCTTCTATGGTGGCTGGAGCCCAGCAATCTGTTTCAGGGAGGCTTTCTCTGCCCTCCCCTCAGAAGATTCTCATGACCAACGCCTCGAACCTCAGTTGGGGTGCCCACACAGGGTCTCACCAGACCAGGGGACTTGGCCCAAGCTCAAGCAAGATCTCCATATCAGTACCCTGGAGATGCGGGCAGTCCAGTACACCCTTCAGGCCTTTCAGACTTAGCTCTTCCCAGGTCCGCTGTTGGTTCAGACAGACAATATGTGTGTTGTTTATTATAATAAACAAGCGGGGGGGGCTCATTCCTACCCCTTGTACGGGGGAGCGATGAAGGTCTGGTATTGGGCCATCAAGCACGGCCTACAGCTCTTAGCTGTCCATGTTCCTGGAGTCCAAAACGTCCTGGCAGACTCTATAAGCCACTCATGTTCCAGGGCTCACGAGTGGGAATATCTGACCTCAGTGGCATAAAACCTCTTCAACAGATGGGGTCAGTCCAAGTTGAACCTTTTTGACTCCCCACTCCTCTCAAAACTGCCGCATTTCTGCTCACTAGATCCAGGGCCTAGAGTTTTCTGGCGAGACACGTCCCTCTCCTGTACAGGGAGGTTTCTGTATGCTTTCCTTCCCTTCCCATTCCTTCAGCAGGTTCTAATCAAACTCCAGATGGAAGGGGCGATGATGATCCTCATCACCCCGTCACCAAATCTGGTTCCTCCTGCTGCAGCAATTGGTGGCGGAACCTTCGCTCCCTCTGCCCCTGTGCACCAGCTTGCTCTCCCAGGACCATAACACCCTAGTCTGTCCGGACCTTAAGTCACTTCATCTCCATTCATGGCTCCTGAAGACGTAGCTGTAGCCAGATGTGGGGTTTCCCCCAGGTTGGCAGACGTGTTGGTGGTGGGGCAGTAAGACCACCGTCTGGGCCACCTATTCCATGAAATGGAAGCGTTTTGCTCTATGGGCTGCTTCGCACCAGTTAGATTCCTTTACCTGCCTGATGAATCAAGTCTTGGAGTACCTCCTGTCTCTCTCGGATTTGGGTTTAAGATATTCTTCTATTAATATACATCTTTTTGTCATCTCTGCGTATCATGTACCCATGGACTGGCGCACAGTGGCCCAGCTTGATGTGTCCCACACTTTTTTGTGGGGAGTTCTGCATTTAAAACCCCCAATTTGTGATCCATTCCCACCCTGGGACCTAAATTTTGTGTTGGAAAAGCTTACATTGCTTCCCTGTAAACCGGTCGCGTCTTATGAGCTACACTGTCTGCCGTGGAAAGCATTGTTTTTGGCTGCCATTACTTCTGTTTGAAGGATTTCAGAGCATCAGGCCCTCATGTGTAAGGAACCTTATTTAGTTTTCCACAAAGACAGGGTGTCTTTGCATGCCAATCCCAAGTTTCTTCCTAAGGTGGTGTCAGACTTTACTTTGAATCGGTCCACCCATCTGCCTGTTTATTTTCTGGAGCATTCCAATCAAGGGAAGGCACTGCTCCATACCTTGATGTACATAGAATTCTGAGATACTATACACACTGGACTAAGGACTCTTCTAAATCCAGGTAGTTATTTGTTCCATTTCCCATGGAAGAGAGGGCTCTCACTTTCTAAATAGTGTTTGTCTGAGTGGTTGGCTAATTGAATTGTTTATTGTTACCAGAAGTGTGGTAAGGAACTTCCTGGGGCTGTCAAGGGCCATTCTACAAGAGGCATAGTTGCCTCAGTAGCTTGCTTTCTCAATGTGTCTGCTGCTGACATTTGTGCTGCAGCCACTTGGAGTACTGTCCACACCTTTACCAAGCACCACAGTACACATTGCCTCTAGGAGGCATACCAATTTTGTCCTGGAGGTTCACCAAAGTATTTTCTCGTATGCTGTCCTATTCCTGCCAGCCGCATGTCCTGGCTGCCTCTGCAATGAGAACTGCTTGAGACTCAGTCCTACTGGTGATGGCCTGCTGCGATACCCTCAAAGTAAGATAGTAAAGTTATGTAGAACTTACTGTAACAGTAGATCTTTGAGAGGATCTCTTGCAGCAGGCCTTCCGCCCTCCTTCCTCTTTCTCTATTTGTGTTTCGCTCCCTTTCCATTGGGACGCCTTCTGCTTTTCTTCTACTTCAGGGTTGCTCGCTGTTCCTCCTCAGTTCTCCCTTTTCTGGAATCCTGCTTCTGGTTTCTGGTGGGAGAACTGAGTAAGGGTTTGGGCCGCCCGCCTTGTTTTGGATAGGCTGATGTCAGACGCTGATGTCTGAGGTGGGCAGCCCCCTCTGGTATACTGCTAGCTAGAAAGAATTTCATGTGGTCCTAGCACCTGACATCTAAGTCCTGCTGGTGATGGCCTGCTGGGAGAGATCCTCTCGAAGAGCTACTGTAACAGTAAGTTCTAGGGACATGGATATGTTGTTCATCCACACTTATTGGCAGGTTCCTTGCCGCTTTAAATCTTGCCGGAAGGTCTTCAAGCTGGCTCCTCCCACCCACCCGGGTGGTAAAACTCTCGGCTCCGCCCCATGATGCCAGATCTTCCTTACAGCTGAGCTCAGGTTCCCTCCTTAACGCTCTCGTTTTGACTAGTTCTAATTCTTGATTTTCGAAATTAAAAGTTTTGCTAAAAAGACTTCGGTCTTCTCTCCCTCGCGGCTGCGATGGACAAATCGACTCCCGGTTTCCGGAGATGCCCTTGCGGGCAGAAGATGTCTCGGACGGATCCGCACTCCACGTGCGTTTACTGCTTGGGCCTTGAGCACGACCCGCAGGCCTGCGACCTGTGCTCTTCCTTTTCGGCCTACGTCCTCGAAGACCGTGCTGCCCGTTTACAACTGGGGCGTCCCGAGAAGAGATTTCCTCCGGTTAAGTCAAAAGAGGCCCGGTCGGCGGTGTCCGCGGCGGCGGGCTCGGCAGATCAGCTCGAGCAAATGATCGCCCTTGAAGAGGAGGCGGCACGGGCCGCTTCTACCTCGGCTGCGGCATTTGTCCCGCTATCTCTCGGTGCCTCTTATTCGGCTTCTTTTAAGGAGCTTTGTCTGACCCTCTCGACAAAAGGTGAGGTCCAACTTCTTCAGGACCTTTTCCAGGTCCAAAAGAGCAAAAAGTAAGTCTCTCCGTCGATGCTCTTGGGGCGGGAAAGATCCCTCCCTTCTTGTCGACAGTCGACCTTGGTCGACCCCTCGGCTTCGGCCACTGGCTTCACGGTGTCCCCGTCAGGCCAGTTGACCGAGACTCCCGTCGACGCGGTCGAGATTTTTCTCGACCCATTAGACGGGTTGTCGGCTGGAGAAGCTGATAATCCCCTCTCCCCGGTTCCCCCGGTGGGAGTTGAGGATCCCGTCGGCTCGTCTGTGCTTCCGGTTCGGAGCCTCGGTGGGATCGTCCGAGCGAGGGAGTGCGATTCCGACACTTCTCCTCGCCTTCCTCGGCCTAGTCGAGACTCTCGGTCTCGGACATCCTGGCGATCCAAGCGATCCCCGCCATAGGCGGTCTCGGTCTCGGCACGCGGCAGCGTCGCCACTCTTCCTTAGACGAGGGAGGCTGGCGCAAGTTGCGTCGGAGGTCGAGGAACTCATGTGGCAACAGCTCCTTTTGACCGGGAATAAGCCGACCCAGTCGCCTTCCCCGCCATTAAGTGGCTGTCATCGAGCGGCCGAAAACAACTCGCTAGCGAGAGCCTGTTCCCAGGCGGTTGTTTGGCCAATTCCAGCTGCCCCACCGATTCTGGTGGAACCTCCGCCTCCACAGCCATTAGTTGGGGGCCGACCAAAAATTCTCGGTCGGCCTTGGGTTTGCCCCATAGGCTGTCTGTCACCCTCACTCCCGATAAACCTCGGCAGGTGGCGGGTGGCTCAGGCCCGAGGCAGCTCTTTGAGGACTCCTCTGAGTCCGATGATGGTTCTTCCCTCTTCTCCAAGCGCATGGACTTGGAGTCCTCGGGAGGGCAGTCAGTGGACGATAGCCCTTCGTCCTTCTTAGGGTTGCTTTGGCTCATCTCGGAGTCCACCGGGATGAAGCTCGAACCCGTTTCTAAACGGGCCAGGTATCCCCTAACGGAGATTCTGGACCGAGGGATTCTCGACGGAGGCTTTCCGTGGCCGGGCTATAGTGGGTCGCGCCTTGGAACTTTGGCAGCGCCTGCTTCCTGCCCTCGCCTTGGCCAGAATGGCCAGGAAGTATCGCGGTCCCTACTGGTTCCCTGTCCGGTTTTTCGGAACACCCCTCGACCAAGGGGTTGGTTACCGACAGCGTTTTCCGGCGTGCCGGGAACGACAGGGATGTGGACAAACCTCCCGACAAGGAATCCAAGAAATTGGATTATGCCGGGCGAAAAGTCTGTGCTGCATCCTCTCGCCTCGTCAGGCCAGTTCGGTCGTCCTCATGGCACATTTTTCTCACGCCCTGTTGGGCTCCCTGGATGAGGTTGTCCCTCATCTTCCCGCGGATCTGCAGACTACGGTCAGGCAGGTGCGGGACCAGGGCAGGGCAGTGGCCAAACAGCAGCTCCAGACTGCTTTAGACATCGGGGACTCATGTGCCAGGTCTGTGCGGCCGAGTGGTCTCTGCATCGCCGGGCTTGGCTGAGGATATCCACCTTTACCTCGGATACCCAGCACAAGTTGGCGGATGTTCCCTTTTTGGGGACTGACCTCTTCGGCCCTGGGGTGGAAGGTCACCTGCAGAGAATCGAGAAGTCCAATGCTACCTTGGACTCGGTCTCTTCCGCTCAGAAGGACAAAGGCCGCAAGCCACAGCCTAAGCCCTTTCGCTCTTCCGCTTCTGCGGGCGCCCGCCCAGCAACGTCAGGGCCAGCAGGCTCGAGCTTGGCATCCCAAACCCAAGCCGTCGGCTTCCTCCAACAGGAAGCAGGGAGGTAAAGGCCCAGGAGGTCCCTCGGCCGGTCCCTCCTCCAAGCTTGCCCAGTGACGGGCTGAGGGGTGTCGCCCCCATCCCTGTCACCTCACCCCTGGTTCCCCCCGTGGGGGGACGGCTCAGACACTTCCTTTCCGCCTGGTCCGCTGTTACCACGGACAGGTGGGTACTGGAGATGGTGGGAAAAGGCCTACCTCTAGAATTCGAGCAGGCCCCGCCCTTCAGAGCTGTCGCACCTCGGGGGGCCTCGGGGTCCGCAGCCTCACTGGCGGCTCGTCGAGCCGACATCGCTCTCCTCCTCCAGAAGGAGGTGATCACGGAGGTAGAGGACCCCTTTAGACCCGAGGTTCGTGTCCAGGTATTTCCTGGTTCCGAAACGGACGGGGGGCTGGCGCCCCATTCTCGACCTACACGACCTGAACAAGTTCCTAAGGTCTCGGACCTTCAGAATGGTCACTCTGGCGCAGATAATACCATCTCTGGAACACGGCGTGGGGTTCTGCTCTCTGGACCTACAGGACGCGTTCTTTCACGTCCCTATCCGTCCGTCACATCGGAGATTCCTCCGCTTTCGAGCGGAGGGATCCCTCTTCGAGTTCAAGCCATGCCCTTCGGCTTATCTCCAGCTCCCAGGGTCTTCACCAAATGCATGGCAGTGGTGACAGCATTCCTGCGGCGCCGAGGGGTCCGGGTGTACCCTTACCTGGACGATTGGCTGATAGCAGCCCCTCCAGAAGGGAGGTGGGAGCGGTCCAGAGATCTGGCCCCTCAGGTTTGCTCTCAAGTCGGCCTTCTCATCAACGAGGCCAAGTCGAACTCGAGCCGGAGCAGGTGATCCTGTTCATCGGGCAGAGCTCGACTCTCTTGAGCCAGAGCTCGGCTCCCCGCGACAGGGCCGAGGTTCTTACCTCCTTTGCCCAATCATTTCTGGTTGGGCAATCGCTACCGCCGGACTTCCTGCGCTCCTGGGTTTCATGGCGGCCTGTACCAGCGTGATCCGTTGGGACGCTGGCACATGCGCCCCTTCAGTGGGGACTGGCCAGCCGGTGGTCACAACGCTGCGATCCATTGGACCAGCTAATGACAGTGACCCAGGAGATGTGGAGCGCTCTCCAGTGGTGGACCGTTCAATCCCATCTGCAGGAGGGCATCCCGTTTGTTCGCCCGAGCGGCGGTCTGTCTATGCCGATGCCCTCTGATGGGTTGGGGTGCCCATCTGGGGAACACCAGTGCATGGCCTCTGATCCCGCGGGAGTCGATGCCACATCAACCTGCTGGAGCTTGAGCGGTCGCCTAGCTCTCACCGCTTTGCTCCTTTTCTCCAGGGTCAAGTGGTCCGAGTCAGGCGGACAATACCCGCACCATGTACTACCTGAACCGCCAGGGCGGGCGCCGCTCCATGCTTCTATGCAAGGAAGCTCTCCGCTTTGGTCACTCTTCGTGCATCCTGGAGGCGATCTCCTAGCCATTCATGTGGCAGGAGCCTCCAATACCCTGGCCGATGCCCTGAGCGGATAGGGGCTGCATCTCTGCAGTGGTCTCTCCTGCGGAGTGAGTACAAGATCTGTTCTCCCTCTGGGGCACACCTCAGGTGGACCTGTTTGCCTCCAGGGAGAATGCGAAGCTGAGGCTGTTTCATGCCCGCCCCCCTCAGCAGGGCTCGCTGCAGGGGGATGCCTTCTCGAGGCTGTGGACCCGGCCTCTTTTACGCCTTTCCCCCATTTCCCTTGATTCACAAGGTGCTTCTCAAGACAAGGAGGGACAAGGCTCAGGTGATTCTGATAGCCCCAGACTGGCCCCGCCAGTTCTGGTACCCAGATCTCCTCAGCCTCAGCTCCAGGCTCCCGAGGCAGCTTCCAGCTCGCCCGGACCTGCTCTCAGTCAATCAGGGGAAGGTGTTCCATACGGACCTTCAATCTCTGCACCTGACGGCCTGGTTCCTGAGCGGCTAGAGTTCCAGGCCTTGGGTCTTTCCGACGAGGTCCTCAATGTTGTTGAGGCGTCCCGTAAGGAGTCGACCAGGAAATGCTATGCCTTCAAATGGAAGGGTTTCCATTTTGGTGTCAGGAGTAAGGGCTTGGACCCTTCCTCCTGTTCCTTGGCAAGCATTTTGGACTATTTATGTTCCCTTTCTAGTCAAGGGCTTAGGTCGACGACCCTAAAGGTGCACCTGGCAGCCATCTCTGCTTACCGGGCGCGGGCCGGGGAGCAGTCGGTGGCGCAGGAGAAGGTGGTCTGGCGTTTTTTCAAAGGCCTTGATCACATTTCCCCTCCGGTGCGAGAACCTCCACCTCCGTGGGATTTACTGCTGGTACTGGCAAAGCTCATGGGCAAGCCATTCGAACCAATGCACAGGTGTGAACTCTCTCACCTGTCGTGGAAGACCACCTTCTTGGTGGCTATCACGTCAGCCAGAAGGATGGGAGAACTCCAGGCGCTCTACATTGAGTCTCCTTACCTGGTCTTCCACAGGGACAAGGTTGTCCTGCGCCCCAACCCGAAATTCCTTCTGAAGGTGGTGTCGGAGTTTCACCTTAACCAGGTGTTGACTCTGCGGTGTTCTACCCCAATCACACCTCGGAGGCCGAATACAGGCTCCATACTTTGGACCCTAGAAGGGCGCTCGCTTATTATAAGGAGCGCACGGCTGAAATTCGGGGAAAGGTTCGCCAGCTGTTTGTCACCTACGCTGAAGCCGCACCTGGCAGACCTGCAGCCAAGCGGACGATAGGCAGGTGGGTCGCCTCCTGCATAGATCTCTGCTATAAGTTGGCGGGCATGGAGCCTCCCAGAGGGATAAGAGCTCATTCTACCCGTCATACTGCTGCATCGGTGGCTGCTTCCAGGGATGTCCTTATCCAGGAAATCTGCAGGGCTGCTACCTGGAAGTCAGCACACACCTTTATTACCCATTACCACATTGACCTTGAGTCATGCCGGGATGCTGGTTTTGGGGCCTCGGTTCTCCAGTCTTTATTCCCTAAGTAGGGGGTGTGCGCCTTGCCTCCCCTCCTGGAGAACTGCTAGAGTCTGCCAATAAGTGTGGATGAACAACATATCCATGTCCCTAAATACAGGTTACTCACCTGTAACAGGAGTTCTAGGAATGGTATATGTTGTTCATCCTGACCACCGACCTCCCGGCTTGCACAACCTGAGCTTCCAGCGGCCAGATCTGGCGCCATGGGGCGGAGCCGAGTCTACCACCGGTGGGTGGGAGGAGCCAGCTTGAAGACCTTCCGCAAGATTTAAAGCGGCAAGGAACCTGCCAATAAGTGTGGATGAACAACATATACCATTCCTAGAACTCCTGTTACAGGTGAGTAACCTGTATTTCTTACATAACTGTACTTTGTATTAGACGTAGACAAGAGGTTTGCACACTATACCATATTTTATGGTCCTGTGAAAAGGCTCGACCCTTGTGGTTTGAGATTCAGGCCAGGTTAGATCCATTAATGGGGTTCTAAGACGCCTTTAACCCTAAAGTTTGTTTGCTTGGCCTGTACGATGAGGCCTTGTCTGGACCCAGAGAAGATGCTCCCTAAAACTGGACAGTTCAAGACAGGCCTAAGACAAGTCCTCATCCCCAGTGCCAATTGCAACTGCCGCCATACTTCTCCCAGTTAATACTGCTCCACCGCGCCCCACCCCGAACCTAACAGTACTTGCTATCAACCCCGACAATGCCACTAGTGTGCTGCCTTTGTATGTGAAATTGCTGTAATCCTCTGATGCTGTGGAATTTTGGTCTTTACCTTACCCTGACAAGCGCACATATGTGCTGCCTCGATTGTAATGGAGTGCTTACCTCTGTATTATCTTGAATCTAAGTTATGTCATGTAATCTAAGTACTGTTGTGTAATGTGCTGTAAACTAATGTTTGTGGTGAGGAACCTTTGTAAACGAGTTACTCTGGCTCAAAGGTATTGTCAGAACTTCCAAATGAATAAACATATCTTTGATAGCTTCACTTGCCAAACTTACCATTCTTCGGCAATGGACTGATGAAGACATTCCATCTTATGCAGAATGGCACCAAGAAATTCGTTCACCTCCTAATATTGAACGTTCCACAACGATCTTACACCATAGATATTCTTCTTTTCATAAAAGATGGGATGCGATGCTAACCTTGCACACAGTTTAAGGTTATTTGGCACTTTTTCTCCCTTAATGTTGCGATAATATGCTTTTCTACATCTCTGGCAGACCTCCCCACTACAGAGTTTTTGTTATAGAAACATAGACGTTGACGACAGATAAGGACCGCAAGGCCCATCCAGTCTGCCCATTTCTTTTTCTACCTTATGAATGTGCCATCGGCCTTTGCTCTGTTAATGGCATATCTAGTCATACTCATCAGTATTGCTCCCTTATGCCTATCCCATGCCTGTTTGAAGCCCTGCACTGTATTTATATCCACCACTTCCTGAGGTAGGCCGTTCCATGCATCCACCACCCTTTCTGTGAAAAAGAACTTCCTAACATTACCCCTTAATCAGCCTGCCTCTAATCTCATGATGTGTCCTCTTGTCCTGCTATTTTTCTTATATTGAAACTTGTTAGACTCTTTCACCTTGTTAATGTCTTTAAGGTGTTTGAATGTTTCGATCATATCACCTCTCTCCCTCCTTTGCTCTAGGGTATACATATTGAACTCCGTTAATCAGTCCTCATATGTTTTCTGATGCAGTCCCTGCACCATTTTGATTGCCCTTCTCTGGACTGCTTCAGTTAGGTTAATGTCCTTGTGAAGGTGTGGCCTCCAGTACTGCACACAGTAATCCAGATGGGGCCTAACCAGTGTCTTGTAAAGAGGGATTATTACTTCCGTCTTGCGATACCGCTACTAATACACCCCAGCATCCCTCTAGCCTTACCTACTGCTTTAGAGGTCTGCTTGGATGATTTCAGGTCATCGGTAATGATGATGCCCAAGTCTCTTTCTTCCCTTGTGACTGCCAGCAACTCCCCTCCCAGCCTATAGGTGGCTTTAGGGTTTCTCTTCCCTATGTGCATGATCTTGTACTTCTTTGCATTAAATCCCTGTTGCCACTCTTCCAGCCATTTTGCCAGTTTATCCAGATCTCTTCTCATTCTGCCCACCCCATCTGGATCATCTATTCTGTTGCAGATCTTGGTGTCATCTACAAACAGACACACCTTACCCTCCAGTCCATCTGCAATGTCACTGATGAAGATATTTAACTCATTGTCTTCTAGCAGACACCTGTAGTCGTCCAGTAAAATACACTGTGTGTCCTGAGTACGCCTACAGAACTCAGCTACTGGCTTCCTGTGTGCCCTGGCAATCTCTGTAGACGTTACTTATATATTTTAATATACAATGTCACAGAATATAATATATATTTGACTGCATAGCACCATTGGAAAGGTAATTTTGAGCTGAACAACTTTACCACTGATATTTTGTGTATATCATGTATACATTAGGAGTTATTCGCATTTGTTTATGGTAAGGTGTGTATGGCTTATGTTGCCTGTTTTAGTGAAAAAAATATTTTTATTTGTTGTTTCAACCAGCATAGAAAAAAAACGAAATTACATATTATTCTTTGCATACCACCATTGGAAAGGTATTTTTGTGCTGAATAACTTTGCCATTCATACTTTGCGTCTAGCGCTTACGGTTCTTGAGCTATTAGGATTTGTTTGTGGCATGCTGACTATAGCTTGATTTTGCTTAGAAAGGCCCAGGATTTACTATTAACAGTATACAGGAGACAAGTGGTGCAACTTCAGAGAGCTTCTGTGGAGGCAGTGAGTTAAGAGGACTGGCCCCAGGACTGATCCCTGAGGTACCCCACTTCTGACTTGCATCTCTTCTGACTGTATACTGTTTACCACCACTGTTTTTTTTCTGCCCGTCAACCAGTTTACCACCCAGTTGACCAACTTCTGACCAACCCGAGCCTACCCAGCTTATTAATCAATCTTCTGTGTGGAATGGTATCAAAAGCTTTGCTGAAGTCAAGGTAGGAGACATCAACTGCTCCCCCTTGGTCCACCACTCTGGTTACCCAGTCAAAGAAATCTACGAGATTAGTTTGACAGGACCTTCCTTTTGTAAACCCATGCTGTCTTGGATCCTGTGTTCCTATGGATTCCAGGTGTTGCACTATCCTATCCTTAAAGAGTGCCTCCATAATCTTGCCCACTACTGAGTTAAGATTGACTGGTGTGTAGCTCCCTGCCTCTTCCCTGCTACCACTCTTGTGGAGTGGGATCACTTGAGCCCTTCTCCAGTCTTCTGGGACCTCTCCTGTGCTCAGAGACTCACTAAGCAATTATGATAATGGCTCTGCTAGTTCCACCCTTAGCTCCTTTAGTACCCTGGGATGTATGCCATCAGGTCCCATTGCCTTGTCCACCCTGAGCTTATCGAGCTCTTGGTAGGACCCTTTCTTTTGTGAAGGGACTAGTGCACACCTCCCTCCCCCCCGTGTCCATGGTGCTGAGCTGTGGGCTCCTGCCCCACCTTCTCTTCAGTAAATACTGAGCTGAAGTATCTATTTAGGATAGATGCTTTTACATGGTCCTCCTCATCACACGCCCCCTTATCCCCTTTGATCTTAGCTATATCCCCTCTGGACTTCCTCCTTTCACTAATGTATTTGTAGAAAGTCTTGCCACCTTCTTTTACTGTTTGTGCTAGTGTTTCCTCGGTTTGGGCCTTTGCCTGCCTTACTGCTTTCCCTGCTTCCCTTTGGGAAGTTTGGTATGCTCCCTATCTTCATCCTGCTGCGCCCCTTATATTTCCTGTAGGCCAGCCTTTTGGCTCCGACCTTTTCTGCTACTGTTTTGAGAACCAGAGTGGTTTCCTTCTTCTTTTGCACATCCTTTTCTCTCTGCCACAGTGGGATGTTGCTTCAGGTATTGCATCCTTAATGCTTGCCCACTTTGCCTGTACCTCCTCACTTGTATTTCTTTTTGCCAGGGCTAGCTTAACTCTGTTAGCCATCTTATCAAAGTCAGCTCCTGTTTCACTGGTTTTACTTTTGGGGTTATATGGACTCCTTTATAAACCTATACTGGGTCCACTTATGTACAGTATCTAAGTTGTGGGTTCAGCTCATAGGGCGAGGTGGTATTTTTACTTTTATTTTTGTTTTATTTGTTTTTTACCTTATGCTTTAGGATAGTATCTGAGTTTGTTTTTTCGCTTTCTTGTTTCTGTTTATGAGTGTATATGAAAATTTCTCAGTATGTGCGATATGAATGCTGATACTCAATGTCGAGTGTCAGAGTTTGCAGATGACACAAAACTCAGCAGTGAAGTGGACAGCCCATCCAAAATTAAGCTTCTACAACAGGATTTAAATAAAATTGCTACTTGGGCTTTAGCCAACAGGATAGAATTTAATGTGGACAAATGCTCAGTAATCCACCTAGTCTATAGAAATCCTAACACTACCTATTGTCTCAGTGGTAGTCCAATTAAATCCACGGAGTCCGAAAGAGATCAAGGAGTAATAGTGAATAAGTTCATGACACCCACTAACCACTGTAGGCAGGTAGCACTAAGGGCAGATCGTACTATAGCATCTATTAAAATATCCTTCATCAGTAGAAGCAGTGCATGTATTTTAACACTGTATAGATCTTATGTTAGGCCCCAAGTTTACTACGTAGCATCCTTCTGGTCTCCACATTTAAAAAAAGGACTCGGTGTTTATTGAGTAGGTCCAGAGAAGAGCCACTAAAATTATCTCAGGTATTAGCCATCTAACATATCCAGATAAACTAAAAGAACTAAAGTTATATAACCTGGCTAGCCGTAGCTAGGGGGGACCTATTACTTGTTTTCAATATCCTAAAGGACCCATGCCTTATGAATGAATACAACATTCACTGGGCCCAAAAAACCAGGGGGACTAAGGTGCCACAAAAGACAACTATTAATCCCTAAATTTAACACTAACTGAAGGAAGAATTACTTTAACACAAGATCAAGTAAACTTTGTAATTCATTACCTAACTGGTTAGTGGATATTACTTCTATGGGGATGTTCAAAAGTAGTCTGGATAAGTACCTTCTTCAAACTGGGGTCTGAATTCACCCTGCAGTTGCAGGGAAGGTGGTCTCAATGGGCCTACGCCTACTTCCACCTTTATCAACTGAGTATTACCGAGTATTAAGTATATTTAATCAAAAATAAGAAACCTCCAGCTTTGATTGTGGCACATTTGACTGGGGCTATGGCACCCTCTGGAGCAGAAAGACCAGAGGCCTCAGTGACTGACTTGTGCAAGGCAAGAACCTAGTCTTCCTTGCACTCATTCACAAAGCCTTACAGTTTGAGCACTCAGATCTTCGCTGCTGCAGCCTTTGGGGAAAAGGTGCTTCATGCAGCAGTACGGCAATAGGCAACAAAAACAGACATTCCCCTCCATATACATTTTGGTGGGTACTTCTTCTTATGTTCCAGAAGTAAATGAATGCCCAGTGACAATGTGGAACGACACAGGAAGAAGAAATTTTATCAGACTTACTGTAATTTCTTTTTCTGTTAGTTCCATTTTCACTGGGACACTGAGGCCCTGATTCAGAATTGCGCATGGCAGTGGCGAAGTGGTGGCACAGCAGAACAGAGATGCACCGGTGCAACTATGGGATATATTCAAAGGAGATGAGCTGTGGCGCATCTCCTCTGAATATAGCAGGTCATACGCACGGCGCAACTAGGATGACCTGGTGCGTCTCCCTCTGACAGGGCTGAATACCAGGAATGGGAACTGCGCCAGCGCAACAGACTTACGCTGCGCACAAATTCCTGATATTCAGTCGGCAGTATGCAAATGGAGCCATAATGTATGCAAGGCGCAAATGGGGCCATTTGCATGTCATCATGGCCCCAGTTGCATGAGTTGTGCAGGGTAGGCCAGCAAAATGCGCATGGCACCCTGCACAGCAAAAGGTACTGCCAGAGGAGGTCTAGAGGTACCCCCCTCCCACCCCCTAGCCGCGAGCGCTGAAAAGAAACATATATTAAATCCCTGGTAGTCTAGTGGTACCCATCCCCTAGCCGCAGTTGCCGAAAATAAAAGTATATTAAATCTCTGGTGGTCTAGTGGGACCCTCCACCCCACCCATAGCTGCGATCACCAAAAATAGAAGTAAAACAAATCCCTGGTGGTCTAGTGGTACCCCCACCCACACAGGACCCACTGCACACCCAGCTCCCCCCCCTCCCCGTCATTGGCAGGCAGCACAAACCTACCCGCATACCACCTGGCTGCCCGCCGAATGACAGCTTACAGTAGTGGCTGCAAGCCCATTGGTCCACAGTGGAGACCAATAGGCTTAGCTGCTACTAAGCTGTCATTCGCGGGCAGCCTGGGTGGATGGGGTGGGTTGTCTGGCTTCCGATGATGGAGGGGGAGCTGGGTGGCAGGGGGTTCTGTGGGGTGCCACTGGACCACCAGGGATGTATTTAGTAGGGTTTACCAGTGATCGGGTTATGGGCGGGGTGGGGTATCACTAGACTACCAGAGATTGATTTGCTATATCTGCAGCGATCGCGACTACAGGTGGGGTGGGGTTACCACTAGACTACCAGGGATAAGTGTTACATATATTGTCTGTGATTAGGCTACGGTGGGGAGGGTCCCTACTTTTATTTTAGCGATCGCAGCCTACGGGGGTCACTAAACTACCAGGGACATCTGTGGGTGCTTATGCACGGTATTGGGGGGGGGTGTTTGCCACCCATGGCTGGCGACTGCTGTGTTGCGCATTGCAGTACAGCAGCATGCCTGTGAGTGGCTGGTACTTGAGCCTTTTATTTCCGGCTCAGCGTTGTGCCCAGGTATGCGGCGCACCTCAGGTTTGTACCAGCATAAGCATGGGCACGCCCCCTGGAGATGTGCCGCATACAATTATCATTTCGCCCCGGCACATAGGGACTTGTGTTGCACAAGTCCCTCTTTTGAATACTGCACTGGGGCGCATTTCTGAGGTTGTGCCAGTGCAACTCAGTTGCGACAGGCGCAACCCCTTTGAATATCTGGGCCTGGGTGTTTTACTCTATTAAGAATTTTGTGGAACCAAGATTTGACTGGATTTTATAGTATTACTTACCAGACAATGTGATGTTATTTGTTTCAGGCAAATATTGTTTAGTGTTTTGTTAACGTCCTCAGAGATTCTGTAGAGGGAGCTCAGTATTGATGCTGCCGATGCAGAGCATGTGTTTGGAGAAGTCGGACACGTAATAACTTCGGATATCAGACATGCTCTGAATGACTAAGAGCTTGATGCTAACAACACATTTTTGCAAGGTAGGGATGTGATTTTTCTGTCTTTTATGTAATGTGTATGTTTAATTTGGCATAGTTACTGTATGTTGTTATATGGCTCTGAAAGATTTATGACTGAAGATTCTAGGTTAACTGCTTCAGAATGGGGTCGACTCAGTGTTCTCTGATGTCACAGCTTTGAATTGTGTTGGCCTCTAGTAGGTGAACATGTGTAATCCAGTCATGCGTGAATGCCTAGTAATAACACTGGAACTAACAGAAAAAGAAATAAAGTACATCTGATAACATTTATCATGATAATTCAGTGCAGTGCAGCAGGGCAGCAGTGAAGGCCAACAGGATGCTGGGTTGTATAGTGAGGGGCATCTCCTCCAGAAGCAGGGATGTCATTCTGCCACTCTACAAGTCACTAGTCAGACTGCACCTGGAATACTGTGTGCAGTTCTGGCGCCCTTATCTGAAGAGAGATGTAAGATTGTTGGAGGGGATACAACGAAGAGTGACAACGTTGATTCAGCGATTGCCAGATGTACCCTACGATGAGAGATTAAGAGAATTGAACTTGTATTCCCTGGAGGAGAGAAGAGATCAGGGGATAGAGATATTCAAGCTCTGGAAGGGGAGGGACATGAGATGGTATAGACTTAGATTGGAAGGAGATGGGTATAAGAGGCACTTTTTCACACAGAGAGTTGTGACAGTTTGGAACCCTTTGCCGGAAGAGGTGTATCCTGTAGGACGGTGGGTAGTTTCAAGAGGGAATGGGACAGGGTGAGGGGTATTTGGGAAGGTGGAGGAGGGGGGAGGGGCAGCTGCAAAGTAGGGTGTTAGCTGCACACTTGAGCAAACTCGATAGACCCAGAGGCCTAATTTCTGGCAATTTTCGTATGTTCGTATTTCTTGTTTATTACTCAGGTTGGTCTCCGAGTTCCATCTGAACCAATCATTCGGAGTTACTGGTTTATTTTTTCTGGAGTTACTGGAGTATTTTTCCAGGCTGCGTGCTAGCCCTGCTGAATAAATGCTACATCATTGGAACATCGGGCGTGCTCTCCTGTCCTGCTGTTAGAACAGAGGAATTTCAGAGCCAGACCTCTCAGCTGTTTGTAACCTACACTGTACGGTGCTGAGGCCATCCTGCACTAAGTAAACCATCGCTGAATTGATAATTTGTTGCATGGATTGATGTTACTTGTTGGCCTCCGTATGCTGCCTGAGGGCATCCATGTTCATGCTGTCTAGCATACGACTATTTCTGCCACTACTGCTTGGGGCTCCCTGATCAGCAAGCTTTACAGGGATGCCTCTGGACATCTTTACACACTTTTCCAACTCACAACAGCCTAAATCTCCAGACCAAAAGTGATGCTGCTTTTGAGTCCTCCATCTTAAAGTCTTTCAGCAGTTGAGTTGAGGGCTCAGACCCCTCTAGCCCAAGTACTACATAGAAGGAATCCAGGTAGTTGTAAGACAAAGTTATTCACCTGTGACTATTGATCTTCTTCGAGGATATATCTTTCATCAGGCCTCACCTATGGAACTTACAGACACCAGGCACTAAGGCCACATGGAAACCTTTTTGGAAGCAGTCCACCAGGGGACACCCACAATGACATCAGATGTGGGCTGCCATATAAACATAGGCAGCCCCTTCCCTCTTCAGTTCTTTTCCCGCTGTCAACCATACTTATCAGACCACTCATGGAAACAGCACAGCGATTGCTGCCATTTTTCTTTATTTTTTCACCTTAGTAATCACTTTTATAAGTGATTTTCAATGGTGAGTATGTTGTCGAAGGAAACGTTGAAACTGTTCCAATATTGTGATTGCGGTGAGAAGATTTACACCGGCGACTCAGACATCTGCATCTGCTGCACAGGCCCGGACCATAACATACAAGCCTGCCAGATTTGTAAGGGGTTCAGCAGCAAGTAGCCCACATGGACAAAGAGCTCCAGCAAAAATGTTCTGCCACATCACCAGCCCATTCCTCCAGGTCTAGGTCTTCTAAATCTCAAGGAGAAGTCCTCCGGGTCCCATGAACACAAGTACCAGGAGAAGGACAAGGAGAAAGAAAATCCTCCCCGATATGCTCCAAGTCGCACCTTTGCTCAGTGGGTGCATCCTTTTCAGCTCGGTTGTCTGCTTCGCAGCAACGCCACTTGTGTCCCTGACCTTTGACTTAACTCCGGGATGGGCATGGCGTGGCGCTACCAGACCTACTACGACTGATATGTCGATGTCGGGATTCTGCCTCATGCATCGACCTCCTCTGGACGTTTGACCACAAGGCGCCAACGTCCAGGCAGTGTTAGCATCCTTCACTGACATGCATGGCGCTACCTCCCCTCCCTGTTGGAGGGAGGCCCATCAATGGGGCCTACACCTCAAACCCCCGTGATGACTCATAACAGGGCTGGCCCCATGCTACCTTCTCGAGCGCCACCAACGTCGCCAGTGTGATGCTGTGTGCCTATCGACCACAGCAGCGACAACACTAAATATAATCCTGATCTAATGGTACATTAGGATGAGGAGGATTATGTGGAAAGTCCCTATGACAGGGGCACTAGTTCTACCATATCCACTGCCAGTGAGGATTCGGTGGTCTATAACCCCAGGTTCCCTCCAGAGGACCCCTCTTTTATTACCATGATGCAGCAGTTGCAGACTACCATGGGTTTTGAATTGGAGGAACAGGATACTACCAAGAAAAGTCTCATAGATTTCTTGGAATTACCATTATGCACCTCCTGTTGTCATACTACCCCTCCTCCCTGACCTTGAAGATGCCACCTTTGCTGCCTGGCATAGGCCAAATGTGATTCCCATCATACCAAGGAAGGCAGGCATAATGTAATTGGTACCCTCAGTGCACCCATTCTTTGCTGGTCAGCCTGAGGCAGACCTGTAGTAATAAATGCTGGCCATGATAGGTCAAGGCACCACAACACCTCAACTCCCTCCTTCCTGATAAGGAATCTAGGAGGTTGGATATCATAGAGCAAAGGATCTTTGCCTCAGCCTCCCTGGGCCTTAGAGTCACCAGCTGTCAGACCCATATGATTAACTACCAAAATACACTCTGGAGAAAGGTCTTGGCAGTTGCACAGGCCTTGCCAGAAGGTACTCCCAGACAGGAGCTTTTAAAAGCTGTTTCAACTGGAAGTGATGTAGGAAAACATCTGCTCCATTTGATTTATGATGTCTCAGATGCCTCAGTCAGAGTTGCTGCTTCAGGAATCTGTTTAAGGAGGCATGCCTGGCTCAGGGTGGCAAGGTTTGCGAATGATGCATAATAGTCCATTCTCAATGCCCTTTTAGAGGATACAGACTGTTTGACTCAGATGTCCAAGACATCCTCTCCAATCGTCAGGCCTCAGGGAGAACCCCTGAAGTTGGTGCACTTCCACTACCATACTCAATCCAGGAGCAGACTGAGGATACCTTTTGTCCGGCTGATGCTAGACACCGTCCTGCTACCAGACAACAGAGTAAAGGCAAGGAGCAGGAGCCTTGCCCACCCTAGAAGCCATTCCAGGTGCACACACAAAAGCCCCTAGAGGTGGTGGCGCAGCAGGAGCCACCACAACTGGCTCTGCCTAACTCCTTGTTCACCCTCCAGCCACCGTTACCTCCAGGGGTGGTTGTAGGGGTCATCTCTCCCTCCACCTTAATCAGTGGAAGGAAGTGACGTCAGATGCCTAGGTCCTGGAAATCACAGCACAGAAGCATGCTCTGGAATTTCTGAACACACTACCAGATCATCCCCCAGTGCCATCCTTTTGTTCTCCAGACCATATCCCTATCATGTAACTTTCTCCCCAATACTGCCGCAACATCGCTACTCCCAGAACACCTGGATCCCTGGTGCTACTATCCTGCTGCCAGCTTTTCACGTGGGCCTGACAGCTCTAATCTCCTCCATACTAAATACCCTCTGCAAACAACACATCAGGTGATTACCCCATAAGCCAAAATGGAGCATGTACACACTCAAACATCTGTTAGTATTGCTGCTCCTCCTGTCTGGGGATGTAGAATTAAACCTGGCCCATACCCCCAAGTGCCTACCAGTCCCTCACATTACCAAGAGGTCTTAAACTCGTGCACCTAAACATTTGTAGCATCCTGAATAAAATCACAGCCCTTCAACCAATAGTAATGTCAATCCGCCGGATGTAATGATAATCACTGAGACCTGGTTAAAGCCCCCATAACCTGGACTCAGAAGTAACTATACCTGGTTATTAAGCTCATTCGTCAAGACCGCTTGGGCAGGGAAAAAGGGGGTGGCGTAGCTATGTATATCTCCTCGATGCTTCAGTTCACCCCGGTGCAGCTCTCCATGCCCTCTGTCTATCAACTCCCTGCTAATCAAACTCTCCCTTCCCCACTCCACTCCACTATATATTGCAGGGTCCTACTGCACCCCGGACACCTCCCAGCCTGACGTGATGGACCACCTGGGCACCCTAAAGGCTAACTCCTTCAGGGGCGAGTTGCACATTCTAGGGGATTTCAATTTGAACTGGCTCATAAACAATATTTCCAAACTTAGTAGCCAAATCACAGCCCAACCTCACCCAACAGATTTCTGAACCCCACTGCTCTAAATCGTAAAATCTCAGAACCATTCCCTCTTAGATTGGGTCCTTACCTCTCACCCCCATCGGGTCATCAAAGCCGGACTCCTCCCTGACTCCCTAAGTGATCACCACATAATCTACATTGTAAGAAAAATATACAGACCCAAAGCGCTGCCACCAAGGACGTTGTTCACTAGGTCGTACAAAGCTCTAAATCTAGATGTGCTTCTAAGGGACCTGGCACAAACCAACTGGTCCTTCATCTACCAGGCTTCCTCCCTCGATTCAGCCCTAAAATTCTTTAAGGATACTTTCCTAGCAGCATGAGACACCCACGTGCCCCTATGGAAAAAGAGGGCAAGGGGTGCCCACCTGCCTTGGGTATCTGCAGAACTCATTGCCCAGATCCATGCTAGGGACCATGCCTGGAGAAAGTACAAGGCAACAGGTACCCATGGGGTATTTCAACTATACCGTTCACTTCGAAATTCCTGCACTAGGCAAATCCATCAGGCCAAAATCAACTATTTCAAGGCATCTTTCAACACTAACCTAAATCACCCAACAAATTTCTGGAAAACTATCAAATCACTCTTCTCTCCCCCTGCTCAACCCCCACCCCAACCCTAAATGTTGAAGGCTCCACTGTCACTGAACCAGCTAAAGTGGCCTCCGATTTCAACACTTTCTTCACCAGTTGTGCATCCTCTCTACCTCACCCCCCCCCCAACCAAGGATGCACCTACCCCGATGCAAACATCCTCCCAGACTACTGGCTTCTCTTTCTGTCATGTTACCCCACTCAATGTGCTGAAAGCCCTGCGATCTTTCAATCCCTCAAAAGGCAAGTGACCTTTAGGGCTTGATTCCAAAATGTTACACTTATTTGCCCCCGCCATTGCCACCCCCCTGGCCGCGCTGTTCAATCTCTCTTTTTCTCTTGTCGATGTACCATCTGACTGGAAGTATGCCACAGTCATCCCCTCCGAAGGTGGAGACCCTTTGTCACAGGAAACTACGACCAATCTCCCTACTCCCCATCCTTGCCAAAATACAGGGCGCATTGTCCTAGCCCAACTTTCCTCCTTCCTTGACTCCACCTCTTTCTTTACACCCTACCAATCAGGTTTCAGGAAATCGCCTCCACCATAGCCTCCCAGCTAAGGCTCACCAACGCCATCCTCACAGGCATGGATAAAAGGCACCACCCAGCCATTTTCGCCGACCTCACTAAGCTCGACACTGCCCAAATCTCACTGTTATCCAGACTCTAGCTACCGATTCTCTGGTGATGCCACCAGTTGGTTTCAGTCTTACTTGATGGTAGAACTCAATCAGTAAGAATTGGACCCAGCACCTCCTCCCCTCCCTGTTACTAATGGGGTCCCACAAGGCTCGGTCCTCGGCCCACTACTCTTCTCAATTTTCCTAAATGAACTTCCCTCAATCTGTACTCACACATCCATACACCTGTACGCTGATGATACCGTACTATACGCAACAGGCCCCTCCCCCGATGAAGTGGCCTCTACTCTCCAACAAAATTTTAATGCGGTACAGCATTGGTTTAGCTCAAACCAACTTTTTCTAAACCCCAAGAAAACAGTCTCCCTAACATTTGGAACTAGGCAAAGGCTCTCCAGACTCCTTTCTACCCCCACTTTCTTCACCACTGAGGGAACTCCTTTAGAGACCTGTACCTCCTTCAAATACCTTGGGGTCTGGCTCGATCAGCACCTTGACTTTTCCACTCACATCGACTTGATCCACAAAAAGCTGCGCCCAAAACTAGAAGCCTTATATTGGAACAAGGGTAGCCTACCTCTGGCAACCCGCAAGGAAATTGTCCAAAAAATGATCCTCCCGATACTGGACTACGGGGATACAGTATACTGTGCTGCTCCCAAGTCGGCCCTAGCCAGCCTTAACCCTTTCTACCACTCTTTCTGCCGTTTTGTCCTTGACTGCCCAATTATGACACATCACTGTGACCTCTACATCGCTCCACGTCTGTAGACACATCCACAGCATCAGGACCACAGCGAAATTCTGGTCACAGTCCCTTCGCCCCCATCTGCCCTCTCAGTCCCACCACAGTCCACCTACTCCCTCAGGAGTGGTAGCTCCCGGCTACTATATGTCCCACGTATGGCCACTTCAAGGGGCCAAGCGGCGTCAGATACCTCATGCCCATCTCTGAACGCACTCCCAGCAGGCATTCGTGTGACTTGGCGAAATTCGTCGCACTCCAAATCTCCTCTCAAGGCACACTTCTCCACTATTTGCGCCTGCACATAGGGCCACCTAGGAGTTGAAACCTCAAGTCCCCTAATCATGTTTAGGCCCTCCTGTCGTTACTCTTAGCACACCACCCCCGCGTTTTGCTTTCATGCTATGTAGAGCATAATGTAGGGGTTACAGATGGCAGTCCTCCATCTAAACCATGTATATACTCTCTAGTTTCCCTCGTTGCTTGATTTCATAGCTAATTCTGCAAATTAACAATAGTTACATACATTATTTCCCCTAAGTTTGTAAAATGTATCTGCTTTCATGTGATTCTACTTATGTTAATTACTTGCATGCTCCAGTTTTCTCCTGGAGGTCTCTAACACTCTGTACAGTGTAACTGTAACATGTACAATCTTACGTACTGTATTACATATGTAATCACATTCATGTGCACCCTACTTGTGTTTATGTTTATAAGCTCCCTTGTCCCTTTCCCCAGGGACGCATCTGGAATTGGCGAAACCCGCTCAGTATGCCATTCCTAGTAAAATGCTTAAATAAATAAATAAATAATCCTCTGCTTAGGGAGGTAACTCAGACTTTGCTTCAGAAGAAAGCCATAGAAACTGTGCCATTTGAACAAAGAAACACAGGGTTCTACTCTTGGTACTTCCTAGCCCCAAAAGGGACAGGAGACCTGTGGCCTATTCTGGACCTCAGGAAACTGAACTTCTTCAGAAAGTACAAAAAAGATCAGAATGGTCACCCTGCAAGGCCTGCCCCCGCTACTGCAAACAGGAGACTGGATCTGTCCCCTCGACATGAAGGATGCTTACCATCGTATGCAAACCTCACAGAAAGTATTTTCACCAGTTAGCTCGTTTAGCCTATAATTCATATACTATTGTGTTATTTAGTGCCTAACTGCAACCCACTCTGTATATCAAACCTTGTTTTAATGCTCATTGCCTTCTGTTAACACCTGTTCTATGTCCTTGCAAGTCAGTTTGTGCCTGTTATGATTACCATATGCTATTGTGCTGTTTGTGTCGCACTGTAACCCTCTCTGTTTAACTGTCCTCTGTCTATTGTACACTGACGTGGAGCCTTTGTAAATGAGTCTCTGATGCAAAGGTTTTAATTCTGATATGTTCAATAAATAAAATAAATAAAAAATGTGAGGACCGTTTCAGGGGACACTATCAATTCAGAGTATTGCCTTTTGCTTGTCCTCTGTGTCATGGGTCTTTACCAAATGATTTGGCAGTGGTGCAGCAGCCCTTCACACTGAAGGCCTCTATGTCTTCCCCTACCTGGGTGACTGCCTACTGAAAGTCCACTCAGAGATCAGTTCCTGCACACCTAGCTCAAACAAGGCAGCTGTTCGATGCTCTAGGGTTATGGTCAGCATACCCAAGTCTGTTTTAACACCTTGTCAGTGCCTGCAGTGCATAGGGGCATGCTTGGATACAGCTCAAGGCTCAGCTTTCCTGTCTCTGGACAGGGCTGAACAGCTGATTGCCCAGGCCCATCTGGTACATGACAGATGGTATGTCTCAGCCTGGACATTCCTATGGCTCTCGGGCCTCATAGCAGTGAACATTGTCAGAGTACCTCTGGCCAGACTGTATATGAAGATCCCCCAGTGGACTCTAAGAGTCCAATGGGACCAGCGTACCGACAGTCTAGAACAAAAAGTTCTAGTCACCTCCCCTGTCTGCAAAGTGCTCCAGTGGTGGATGGAACCTGGCAACCTGCTAAAGTGGGTTCCTTTCCCTATCCCTTCCCCTCTTCAGATTGTAGCAACAGATGCCTTGGAGATGGGCTGGGGAGGGCACATTTAGGGCCCCATCAGATGCATGGTACACGGACCACAGTGGAGAGGACCCTGCTCATAAATGTTCTAGAGATGAGGGCTGTCCTGCATGGGCTGCAAGCCTTCCAAGCTAATCTCTCCCCGGGTCCTCTGTTATTACAGATGGACAACATCAGTAAGATGAGGAGCTCACAACTTTAATTGCAAGTGTCCTTGTGTGTAATGAACACAGTCAATGAAAGGCAAACCTGTGAATAATAATACATGCTAAAATGAAACATAATTGCAAGTTAAAAACAAGTCCCAAAAATAAAATAAACAAAAATTAAATATGGTATACAGAGGGTTTAAAGTAAAGTTTACTCAAATTGAGCAGATTAGGGTGAATAGTATCCCAATGTTTTGTTTTCATTAGACTGTTTTCTTGAAACATACTGAGGCATTTTAGCATTTATGTGAGGAGAGCTCTCTGCTTGTTGCTACCTTCTAATAACCTTTGACCTTCAATGGCTTTTTAGCTAAAAGCATACTGGTGTTAATTAGCTTCTCTGATGTAATCTTCTGTTATGTTTCAAATGAGTATGTTAAACCAATGACAATTATTTCTGTTTTTTATGCATTTTATGGGTGTTAATAGTATGGGATTTTCTAAATAACTGTCATAAAGCTCCTGAAGAAGGACTTGGTTTGTCCAAAAGCTAGAGCACATTGTTCTTTTGTTGTAACATCTATGTTGGTCCAATAAAAGGTATTAAACCATTTGCTTCTGGAATGTTATCTGGAGCACTGCATGTGCCTATAGAGGGTCGTATGGTTGCCCAGCTGAAGATGGCCCGTACATTCTTGAGAGGCATGTTACACTTGAAGTCTCCTATCCGCAATCCAGTCACAGCTTAGGACCTGAATTTTGTACTGGAAAAACTTACTTTGTCTCCCTTTGAGCCAGCCGTGACTTGTAACTTATGCTTTCTTTCATGGAAAGTTTTATTTTTATGTTGTCTTGCGCACGCGCAAACAACATTTTGTGGCAGTAGGAGATGGTAGTAGGAGAAATGCAGAGATGTGTCAGTTTTGGCAAATCCAGGGCACACTTTAGAAGGTGCGTCCCTCATTCCCCAATTAGCGAACATGCTAACAGTGACACAAGTTTTATGCAAAGTGCCACCAACTTGAAACGAATTTGCTGCTGCAATCAGAGACAAACTCGTCATGCAGCGGCACAGATGGCACGCTGGCAGTGGGAGAGCAATCCTTGTAACCTCTCCGCCTGCGCCACCCCATTGGTCCCTGCCTGAATGGTGGGAGGAGGTGCTTCTCACCTGCCTCCTCCTCGTCCCACTGTCTCTGGGCTGGAAAGTTTCTCCCAGCTGTGCGGAGTAGGCCACAGCCTAAGCTCCATACCGGCTGGGAGTAGTCTGTGCCAGAAGGCACTTTTACTGTAAGAGCGATCCGATCATGCTGGCGGACCCCCCCCTTCCCCACCTACCGACATCAGTGTGTGTAATCTCCCCCCCAGTCCTTTAATGTGGCACACTGGGAGCCCACCCCGGTGTGCCAAACCCTGCTGTGGTGTTTCCGACACCGGGATGCTCACTCCCGGTGTCGGATGCGCCCCCCACATATCCTCCGACCTCTGGGTGCCCAATCCCCGCATCGGCATCCCCGCATCGGCATTGATTCCCATAGTACTGTGGCACACTGGGAGCCCACCCCAGTGTGCCGACATCCATGGTTTCTTTGTTAAAAAAAACCCAGACCCACAACGTCTTTTTTTTGTTTGTTTTTTTACCTGAAAAATAAGAAAACAGTCCCTTCTCTTTGCCACTGGCCCGCTTCCCCAACCCGCACCCTCCTCTGCGCACCCCACCTCCCCACACCCCACCCCAATTCCCATACTTACCTGTGGAGGTCAGGAGCAGCGATCTTCAGTGGACTGGGAACACGTCTGAGTCACAAACGCACTCAGCAGGTCAGGCCCTCTGCTCCCACAGTGCAACCTCCGAGTGCAGTAATGTAAACAGGTAACAGACAGGGTAACCCTCCTGTCTGCTTGTGAGTCCGACTCACCTTTAGTCTCAAGTTGTGGGGGGATTCAAACTGTGAAACTTAATGCTAGCATACCCAATGTACAGGCGCAGATTCGTACCCTCTTCGGGGATTGCGGTACAGTCTTATGCCAGGGGGTACCCAGCCAAGCTTCCAAAATGAACCCTTAAAACTCTATAAAAGACCTTAGGTATATTCTTACCTTTTCCCCAGTTTAGTAACACCATCAAGCTCTTGAACAGTTTTTGTCAGTCTTCTCAACCCTCTATACGTCACATGCAAAAAAAAAAAAGAGAACTGGCAGACCCAGGCAGTCTTTCAAAATAAAGATTTTACTAAAGATGATAAAAATATGAAAAATGTAAACATAGAACAATGTATCAAAGAGCATACAATCGCTTAAAAGAAAAAAGCAAAGAAAACTGCAAACAAACTCCTACCACAATACAGTTAGACTTTTTCTAATGTATTACCTCTATAGCGCATATAGTTAGATCTTGTTTCTTAAGAGCCCAAAAAAGATATGACACAAAGATCAGACACAGAATAGTTTAAACTGTGCCTCTCCATACCCCTTCTGTGTCATGCAGCTCCTCCTTTTGGAATATAAAAAAATGTACAAACAGGATGTCCTATCAGGATGTATTTTAAATACTGTGACTTCAGCAAAAACTAATTTCCCAAATTATGACAGTCTTTATAAAATGGGCTAAGAAATCCCAACTCACTGATTGGCTACAACATCATCTGAGCCGTGTCCTTATCAGATGATATTGTAGCCAACCGGCACTACCACCCAGCAACATGCCGCATGACGAGAAAAAATCAGTGAGCTCTGCCAACTGAAAACAATAACGCTGACTGGCAGAGCTCACTGATGCCACAGCGGGAAACGTATTCCCTCACACCGGCGCACTGAATCGCAGTATCGTACTTCACACTAATGTAGCACAGCATAAAAAAACAAAAGAAAGCTACAGAAACAACCAAAACAAGCCACAATCATAAAAAAAGGAAGAAAACAAAACCTGTCACTGACGGCAAACGACGCTATTGAAACATAAACCGGAAGTGTCATCCTGCTTAAAAGTGAACCACAGAAATCCTTCACAGCACCTCTCGCATCACAGCTTCCACCAATCCACCTATTTTCCACACCAACTAAAAAAAATACTTAGCAGTTTAAACAAAAATCACAGTCCCGAAGTCACAGCGCCATAGACGAAGCATCCACCTCGACGACTGGCACAGCTGCAGATTCCGTCACCCCCGCAGCACAAACTCCCACGATCTGTCTCCTGTAAGTTCACGACTACGCTGTTAGTCATATAATTGAAAACAAAGAATTATTCAATCAAAATCCATGTCAAAATACCTGGACAGCTATAACCCATGATGCGACAGGACCTCTGAAACATTTCTTTCATTCCGTTTCAAACAGGATGACACTGCATTTCTTCTAGATTCGCTTTAAAGAACCTGACACTACCAATCTATCTCTAAATACCGTCCTTTGCCGTCAGTGACAGGTTTTCTTTTCAAACTATTTTTTAATGATTTGCAAGTATTTTCAGGACCTCTGCACCATTTCTTTCGTTAAACAACATGACACTTCATTTCTTTCGTTCGTTTTTAAACAGGCTGACACTTGCAATGTATGTTTAAATACCGTCCTTTGCCGTCAGTGACAGGTTTTCTTTTAATAGTATTTTTTAATGATTTTAAAATATTTTCTTTCTTTCTGTACCTCTACAATTCAATAACAAATAATATATCTAAAATCTTCAACTACTCATTTAAAACAAGTAAGCATATTACTATCCTAATGGCAATAATACCATGGAAAAAAGGGACTATTTTTTCCTACAATCTCTTCTTCTATTATTTATTAAAATACCAATAAAAAAACTTTCAAAACTACAAATGTTGATTCACTTTACAGTTGCCCATTTTATAAGCGCAATAACACACTCCGAGGTGTGGGTTACGTGCTGATAAGAGCACGCCTAGGGGCATAAGGCACTGGCGCGCAAGCGCTCGTGCCTTAGCACACCCCTAGGCGTGCGCTTATCAGCATGTAACCCACACCTCGTCATGTGTTATTGCTTACTTAATCAAGCCTTTCCTCTTTGATCTTGAGCAGTTCCTGGTTTCCCAGGCATATCAAAGGATTCTGTAACTTTTCACACCATGGTGGTATAACATGTTTTCCTCTAAGACGCCATAAAGTTTACGAGCCCTATATCCTGGCAGCTGGGTCAGTTCTAATTAAGACAGATAAACAGGAGACCCTTAATTAAGTCTCTAGTCTTTTAATTACCTCCTGGTTTCAGGTTAATATATCCTGTAGCGCTCTGAAACCTGGGGGGGAGCACCCATAGCGCAGCTGTCTTATATGAGACAAATCACCTTCTCTATTACAAATATCATAGACAGTCATAACCAGCTGGCCAAGCGTCACAGTCGCACTCTTCAGACGCCGACCGCATAGTGAAGAAATGACGGTAAGTCCTATAATGACGCTGAATAGGGGGGAGTTCAATTTAGGTGGCTATCTCAGCAATTTTTGTGAGTTTTGGTCCCAGATGTTCAACATGGGGTTCTTGGGACCCCACTTCATGAACACAGTCACTGTTGTTTCGTTATTTGGTCCTGAAAAGTTATTTCGCGGTCACTGCGCGAAATCACTTTTCAGGACATGAATCGAAACGACAGTGTCACTATTCATAAGGTGGACTCCCAGAAAGCCTATGTTGCAGATTTGGGAAAATTCAAAATGACTGTGTTACAGCGTATGTTGTGCAGTTTCCATGCACACTTGTAACTTGCCAATTTTAATATTTTACTCAGATTTTCAGCATTGCGTTTTTCATCTCCTTATGAACAGTACAGCTGACATTTTTCACATCCTGCCGAAATGTGTTTTCGCATATGGCACACAATGGCGTGGTCGCTGTGGAAATCAATGTTTGGGACACATTAACAAAATCACAGTGACACTGTTCATGATCCCTAAAATACTGCATTACGGGCGCATGGCGCGAGTTCTACACACGCCGTGACTTCACCAATCTTCATATTTTCACCCATATTTTTTAACATTGCTATTTTTACACCTCCTCATAGACAGTACAGTTGTCATTTTTACATCCTATAAATGTGTGTTCGTGCTATGGCACCGATGATTGCAGTGGCTTGCAAAATCACCTTTCGGCTAACGAACTGATAGTGCCACTGTTCATGAGGTGGGTCATAGAAAGCCCATGTTGAAAATTTGGAGTGCAAATACCAACAAACACCCGGGGCGTTAGGGTTTCTAACCGTAATGCCCCACCCTGTAGAGACTGACAGGCGTCAGGGGTGTGACTTGAGATTGTCAACTGTAATGCTAACGCCATCCCACCCCACCCTGCAGCCAGTGACAGGCATCAGGGTGTGTCTTGGACTCTTCGGCTCCAGAGTTCACCCCATTCTCCTATACTGCACCCATTTCAGCATATTTCCTTATGGAATGGGGTGAGCGTAAGGCCTGAAGACCCCAAGGCATATCGCAACACTTGTCGGTGTCTGCAGGGTAGGGTGAGGTAAAATGGCATGAGCGTTATGACCAGTGACCCAAAGGCACACCTCAATGCCTGTCAGTCTCTGCAGTGTGGGGTGGGGTTGGCGTCAATTCCATACTTCACTGCCATTCCTATTATGCATCTCTGTAACTCCTGCACTACCAGTGCCAGCAAGACAACATTAGGCATTGACAAATGCTTGTTAGTTGCTATTACTTCTGCTCAAAGAATTTCAGAGCATCATGCTCTAATCTGTGAGTCTCCTAATTTGATTTCACAAAGACAGGGTGTCTGCATACGAATCCTAAGTGTTTACCAAAGGTGGTGTCTGAGTTTACTTAAAATCAAACTATCTACCTGCCAGTTTATTTTCCTGAGCATGCCCATCCAGGGGAAGCATTGCTCCATACCCTAGATATACATAGAATACTGAGGTATCATATACACCCTATGAAGGACTGCAGAAAGTCCTCACAACGTTTTATTTCATTTGCCCCAGGGAAAGAGGGCACTCCGGTTTCTAAATAGTGCTTATGCATCTGACTAGCAAACTGTATTACTTTCTGTTACAGGAAACATGGTAAGGAACTGTCTGAAGTGGTTCATGGTCATTCCACATGGCCACCTCGGTTACCTGTTTCAACAAGTATTTGTCAATGCCAAATGTTCACCTACCGCACCGCGGCTATTGTAAAAGCTTGTGGAGGGGGGTATTTCAGAGGAGCAAGGACCGGGGACAGAGAATGAGGTAGGTGGCAGGAGCTATCAGTAGGTAAAACCACACCGTGGCTAATGTAGAAGTCTGTTGGGGGTGGAGGCAGAGGAGCAAGGATTGAGGAGCGAGAGTGGAGCGGGCAGCAAGAGCCACCAATAAGGAAAGCCGCACTGCGGCTAATGTAGAAGCCTGGGGAGGGGTCTGTCGTCGAGGCACAGGTCAGGATGCATAGGAATACCAGGAGCAGTTGTAGAATTCACCAAATATTTATTTACACTAGCAGTAACATAAAAAAAATAAACTTGTTCAGTGTAACTATTTACAAAGGCAAAATAAAATTATGTTTTCCTTCAGTCTCTGTGTCCCCTTTTCTCTCTCCCAGCAATTACAGCTCAGTTCTCTTATAAGTCCTTCCAACCCCCATTCTTAGCAAGCATCCTGCTTCTTCCAAAGTGTTCTGTTCTCATAAGTATCAGGAAGGGCTGCTAGGACACAGTGTGCCTGAGCTGAGAGGCCCATTTCACAGCTTTTGTAAAGGCTTAAAATTGAACTCAGGTAACCTCTGGTTTACAGTAGCTTTCTGCAATCATTTCAAAATATAAATATATACATTTCAACAGTAACACTATATGATTTGTAAACAAAAGGGATCACAATATCGGTTACATTTCCACTTATTGATCTGCACATATTTTTTATGTCAGCAGATATGCATAGGAGGAAAAGCAGATAGCAAGAGGGGACTGAGAGACAGTGAGAGGCAAAGAATTGGCAGGTTGCTCAAGTCCGAGGTCTCACAGGAAAATTTGCTTGCGCAGCCAGACAGAGAAGAGACAGAAAATGAAAGATCCTTGCATTTAAACTCTTTCTCCATAACAACTGGGACAGGGTCCTATTCTACCCTGTCACAGGGTCAAAGAGCGAGGACCAGGGAGGAAGAGAGTGCGGTGGGTGGCTCAGCTGGGTCTGTATCAGAACAGCATTTTATTTTGTTACATAAATTTATTTTTGTAATAAATTAAGGTAAATACCTTTTTAATGTGTTTCTTCCCATCACAGTGATGCTCTGCCACTCCCATGCAGAAGATGCACTGACGTCGAGGAATCTGTGTTAGCTGGAACTGTCTACCCTGTATAGCACTAAGGGAGCTCGTAGTTATAGTATGCTCAATAAACCCCAAAATAATAAAATTAAATTCAATAAAAACAAAACAGTGAATTCATCATTAGACTTTTCTAGAGGGAAGGGACTTGCAGATTGATATTTTGTTTGATGTGCTTTGCATTTGTATCTGAGAAGAGCATTTTATTTCAGCTCTCACGTTATCGTGGGTACTGGTTTACCTATGTACATCTCGGTAGAAATGTCACTCCTGTGGTGAGTTATTCCTTTCATCTCACAAACACACAGCTGCCTGTTTTTCTTAAAAAGGGGTTTCCATAAGTTGGGCATGAACTGCTCTGCCCACCGTTTAACATGTTACACATAACGTTTGTCAATATGAGTACTTTGTTGTGCAGAGCAAGACAAAAAAAATGGACAATATGTATATACCGGCATACGGAAATATACACAAACAGTTTTAAAAACTGGCACGGTGTCCCTAAATGGTATTGGCAGTTTGAACTGGGGGGGTCTGGCATTAGTGTTTGGGGAGGGGGTCTGACTGGGGTGCCCCTCCCTACCGTATAATACATTCCCTGAAAACAGCAAGTTGAATTGTGTTATTGCTGATACTTGGAAGGCACATAATTTTACAAGGAATTGTCCCAGATGTGTACTGGTGTAATAGTTGCCTGCAGATTTTCCAGTTTCCGAGCAAATTAAGGAACATGGCCAATTACTGTATTTTGCCCTCTGAAGGATTCTGTGATGTGGCAGAGAGTGACAGCTCTGTGGGGGGAAGACACCTCTTTCGCCACAGCAGCAATTTGACCCATCTTTACCGACTTTTTTGCAGATGAACCAATACTGCAATGCAGGTACTATAATCAGAATGCAGACTTGTAATTATTGACATTTTGTTCTGGTTATCCATTGTCACTGTACCGGTAAAGTGAACCAGTGACCAGCGTCCCTAGTACGAACCCATAAAATACAGCATGAGGCACTTGCAGGCTCAGCTTCACGATATGGAACCCAATGTGAGGTCAGCGAGCAGCACAATAAGAGTGGAGCAGCTGTGTGCATGCATCACAGTAGTGAGAGGACAAAAGATTTTAAATGGGAATAAGCCAGGGAATAACCTTAGAGTAAAAATTGTCCAGCGTCTCTAGTGTTGAAACAAAGGACGTCAAGTTGGAAAACAGACTGGTGCTGTAGTCTAGCGCTGCATCATATGACAAGGTCTGTAGATTTTTTAGTGCAAGCTCCAATTCAACAAATACCAAATCTAGGAATGACGAAAGGAAAATAAGGAAGGAGCAGGCGGAACAGAATAAGAACATCAGGAAGAAAAAGGATGAAAACTGTATTTATAACACTGAGCGATTCACAAATCCCACAGGGGTATGAATGCAATTTTCATCTGTTTTCTTTCTGATCGTCTTATTCCATCTCTTATTCTGTTCTGCCTACTCCCTCCTCATTTCACTTTTGTTATTCCTAGATTCAGTATTTGATGAATTGGAACTTCTGCTGCAAAATCCGCAGACCTTGTGACATGATGCAGTGCTAGACTTCAGCGCCAGTCTGTTTCCCAACTTGACATCACTCACAGGTGTTTGTGACGGCACCGACTGAATGGTTGACTGTGAGCAGTGTGTTCAGGAGCGGTCTCCACAGCCATAATTAAAAGCTTTAGTTTTCTTTTTTTGCCGAACAAAGTTGGTGATTCATCTGTCGAAGGGATCCTGGAGCTGGAAACAATGAATTCACCTAGACTGAAGATGTCAGCTGTGCTCCATAACTTGGACCATATGCATTAGTGTCAACTGTAATGCGCATGGCCGGAGTTATGACTACAGAAAGAAATTAAGCGCTTTCTCATTGGAGCGGTTCATTTCTTCTACTACAGAACATGCCAAGTCAGCAAGCAGAACTACTGTCATGACCAGAGTGCCTGATCATTGGTGTACACTGCTAAGCCCTTTGCAGTTTCAGCTGTAATTGGCTTCGCAGTGACACGCCTCTAAAATGCCGTTAGTACCAAGACGTTCCTTGCGCAAGCGCAAGTGAACATAAAAATGTGTCTGCTGCTGACATCTGTGCAGCTGCCACCTAGAGGTCCACACTTAAAGGCCTGCTATCTTAGGCCTGTAGGCTCCAGCCACACAGACTGTGCACTTTCGGTACTGCTTGTTACTTATTCCATGGGTGTGGCCTGATGAAAGCAATATCCTCAAAGAAGACAGAACAGTTGCAGTAGATCTTTGAGAAAATCGCTTTCATCCGGCCATGCCGCCCCACCTTCCTTCCAACTGTAGGGTTCTGACACTCTAAAAAGACTGCCTCCTTCTCCAAGAGGGTTCTACCTGTTGATCTTCCCTTGTCAGTCTTCACCATTCATTACTGCTGGGTGTAAGCCGGAGGCGCGCACCTGTACAGGAGCTCTTTTTTTCCGGGGAGAGTTACGCTGGCGACGCCCCACGAGGCCGAGCATTGCACGGTATGAGGTTGGCTCCTAGGGCACAGAGACCTCCTCCACCCCAGTTCTGTTTCTCCCGCCGTCGAGGTCACAACTGCTGCAAAGTTTCAGTGCTTGTTGCGTCATCGGTCCTGTACCGCCGATGCTGTTGCTGCTTCTCCATCCCGGTTCAGACTTCTCCGACACCATTGGATTCCAGTAAAACTGTTCCGTTTGTTGTTATAGCCACAGGCGCCGGGTCTTTTTTGTGAATTTTTGTTTTTTACATCATGTCTGGTTTGGGACTAAGAGAAATCCAAAGCGGGCCATGCCCCTATCGCGCGGTGCCCTGTGGCTGGCATTTTCCGTGACCGACTGACATGATGTTTGTCTGTGATGTCTGGGTCCCAGCCACGATATGGATAACTGCAACGCCTTGTTCTCCATGAACCGTCACGTTCTGGAAATCCAGCGCATTTAAGTTGGCAGGGCCCACCCACTTTCGGAGGACGGTGTCATTCTAGGGATGCCATGGCAAGATCTCTTGACCCTGCCTCTGGGTCCCCTCCAGGGTCTATACAGCATGGTGGGAGGAAACCTCCTCAGATTCTAGCCTTGCCATCGAGGAGGTTTTTTCCGCTCTGCCAGAGGAGCGGCTCGGTTCCCTGAGGAGCCAGGTTGAGAGTACCACCATGGCAGTCACCTCCACAGAGGTGCAGGCTCCCCCAGTGTTGCAGCCCATGGCTGCTGGGCCTGGCACTGACAGACCCTCGGCATCGCTTATCAACGCCGCTTTGGATCCCGGCGTCATTCGTGGTACTGGTGATCGAGGCGGTGCCATGTCCCACGATGGCGCCGTTTGTGATGCTGTTGGTAAGAGAGCTCCTGGGGTCGCTAGTCTGGTGGTATGTATGGTCTCCTCTTTGGAGGCGGATGACTTGCTGACTGATCCGGACTGGTACAGTCGGGGAGTCCTCATGGATGCGGCACCAGACAGCCCAGTTTTCACCTCCTGGACTCCCCAGAGCCTGTGGTCCCTCCACCCGCCGACGCCAGTGTTGGGGGGCACTGCAGTGGATAGCAGTCACAAGGAACCTGGTGTGGCAGTCTCGACTGCAGGGGCCGTGGAAGCTGCCATTTCTTGTGCTGCTGTAGCCTTCTTGGTGGGGCTGGTGACCCTCTCTTCTGTGGCCTCCCTCGGGGGGTCTGAGGGATTGGGGGACCCCTTGGCACTGGGCTCAAGGAAGAGGCTGGCCTCAGAGTCCGAGGGGCTGAGAGGCCGGGGCAAGGTGCAGAGGCCTTCTTCCACTACCCCGTGGGGAGTGGGGAGGAGCCGAAGTGCTAAGCCCCACTTCTCCTCCTCTGAGACTTCCGGGCTGCCTTTAGTGAGCAGTGCTGAGAGTTGCCCTTCTGGAACCAAGTAACCTCAGTCACACCACAGGGGAAAATCCCCCTCAGTACTCAGCCAGGATTTGTTTAAACATTTGCAGCATTCAGTGCCTGAATCGACCCCCACCCCGTGTGGGAGGATCTGCTACGGGGTCTCAGAGCCCTGGCAGAGGCCAAACGCTTTCTATGAGGTGCCCTTCCCCAAGCTCTCTGCAGACACCTCCCTCCCAGGTCATGTGGGCCCTGCGGAACCCTTAATCTGGGAGACTTTCCAGGCTACTGTGGCGGCCTTCCCTAAGTATGTTAGAGCCTTGAACAAGCAGGTCTTTCGCCTGTGTCCCCTGCCGCAGGAAGACTCTGAATACCTGAGCTCCTCTACTTCCTCGGCTTTCTCATCTGAGGAAGACGAACATTCTGTCCACCTTTCCTCCGATGCTGATTTCACCAAATATCAGCGGTTCCTCTTGAGGCTAGCTCAAGAGCTTCACATCTCCCATGTGGTAAGATGCAATACCTAGCGGCAGACACGCTAGTTTCTGAGCGAATTCAGTGCCAGCCACCTAGTAGTGCTTTCCTGGCCTAGTCCCTTCCAGGAAGCATCTATCTGCACCTGGCAGTCACCAGCTGCGTCATCCCCATCCCCAGCGGACTGCTGGAGGAGGTATTGTGCTCCCCAGGAGTCTCTTGGTTCTCTGCCTCACCCACCCTTGGGGCTGATGGCTTTAGACGCTCCTTCCGGGTTTCTTTACCCAGCACACGACTGACCACTGACCCGGATTCCACTGAATTCGACCGGTCTGGAAGAAGAGTTTTCTCATCAGCTCGTGTGTTGCTCTGCATCAGCCCACATCAGGCTCTCCACACTGCTACAACAGGCACCTGTGGTCAGTGCTGGCGCAGGTGTTAGCATCTTTGCCTGATTCAAAGGAATTGAGGCAAACCATTGCCCTCTCTGCACAAGGTCTGTAGCTTGCAAGGCACAAAGCAAGGGCATCATATGATGCCAACGAGGTGGCCTCCAGACTGTCAGGGACAGCTATCTGCATCAGGCAGATGGCATGGCTTCGCCTGTCAAGATTGTCACCCATTGCCCAGCGAGGGTGATTTCCTCCACTTTCGGGGCCTATCTTTTCTCCCACAGGGCGAGGAGGAATCTTCAGGGTGTCTTCTGCACCCCCGGCCACAGGGGACACTCCTGGCCTGACCAACCTTAGCCATATTGACCTAGTATGGCAGAAGGGTTCTCCTTCCTGTGCATCCCCACAGGAGGCTGAGGGAATCTGTTCCTCAGGGCAATGCCAGGACCCCGGGAAGGGGGGCTTGGTACTCATCCAGCAGTAATGAATGGTGAAGATTGACAAGGGAAGATATGAAAGTTACATACCTACCGTAATTCTTGATCTTCTCTTGTATCGTCACCATTCATTACTTATTCCCTACCACCTTCCCTCTTGGCACACTCCACCTGCTCGCCTCCTCCACCGAGGCCAATTGAGGCAGAGTCCCCTTGAGCCTTCTGGGCCCTCTGTTTCTCTAAAAGTCACAGAGCCCCATCCTAGGAGGGTGGCGAGTAGGGTCTTTCCCCCTGGCCTCAGAGGGAGCTTCCAGGGATTCTCAGTGGGGTGCACTATGGTATCTCCTTAATCTGACACGGATATCCATTTTGTTTTCCTCTGCTTGAAGTGGGGACTGCATCAGTGCATCTCATGGGAGAATCTGTAGGGATTTCCTCCCCCTTCTCTTTCTCGCTTCCCATCTACCTTAGCGGTCATTCTGGACAGAGTCCTCTCCTGTTTAAGGGGTTTCTCCCCCCCCCCCGACTAAGCCGTCAAGTGTTAGACTGTAGAGGGCCATGTTCCAGGACTTTCAGGTGGGGGGGGAGGCTGACTCTGCCATGTTTTATATTCTCCAAAACCATTTCAAATTATCTTGTTCTGGACCTCCGTCCAGTGGTCCCTGAAGTTGATGGGATCCTTGCACTTGTGTCTTCATACCTTTCAGGTTTTTGAGGCTCAGATAAGCCAGTGGCTCTCCAACTCAGCATGGCTGAGGGTCCCCCTTCTTCCCCTACATATGCTATATATTTCTCTTTTGTCTTTCTCTCTTTCTGTCTCCCTTTTCCTGTGCTGCCGCCTAAGGGTTGGGGCTCTATGGCCTCTTAGGGTAAAAAGTCCAATCCCTCTGTCCTTTGGTTGGCTTCTTCCTTTTTCAATTTATATGTATTTATTTATTTTGAGTATTGGATTTACAGACCTTTGAGTCAAGGACTCATTTACAAAGGCACCTCGTCAAGAGAGACAAAACAACAACAGTACACAGTAACACATTAGAGTTTAAAGAGCCACCAGCATTGCAAACATTCACTGGTGGTACAACGGTTTCAATAGTGCAAACAAGCTGGCATATCATAGGTACATGGGTACCACGTCAGGTGAAGTAAGAGGTATATTTTATTACAGTATTCAATGGCAAAAGTTGTTTATCACAGGATTCAGAGTGAAACCCACACATAATTCCCATGAAGGCTAATGGTAGCTTGGGAGATTTTGTCATGCAAGGGGTCATTGGTCCTGAGGGGATGGGGCTACGTGCATTTACAGCAGCGGGAGTTGGTCAGGTGGCTTCTGAGGGCAGTCTTGAATGGGCCTAGTTTGGCGCAGTCAGCTATATTGGCTGGGAGTGCATTGAACCAGGAGGGAGCTCTGTAACTGAATGATCTCTGGGCCAGAGTTGTCCTGGCCCTTGGGAAAGTAAGCAAGGTCTTGTCGGTGCTATGGGTGGACACTGTGTGGGATGTCCATTGGAGGGAGGCATACACCCCGGGGGGGGGGGGAGTCCTAGCAGTGTCTCTTTTACAAGGAGGCAGTTTTGGTAGCAAAGCCTTTCTTCTAGGTTGAGCAGGTCGGTGAGGAATATAACAGGCAGGTGTGGGTGCATCTTGGAGCACCTCTAAGGAGCCAGCAGGCCTTATTTATGGAGAGCTGGATTTTTGTAAGGGCAGTATTGTCGGCAGCAGCATAGATAGGCAAACCATAGTCAACTAGCAAACAGAACCGAGGAGGTAATTGCTAGCCTGAGAGCATCTTGTGGAAGGCAGTCCCTGTGCCGTATAACAACCCAATCCAACATTGGTAGCTGTGAGGGGCACTGATGTGGGAAATGAAAGGTGAGGGCTGAATCAAAGGTGATACCCAGGTACTTGTAAGAGGAAACCTGCTCTGTGGGGTATACAGTGTTAGGAAGGATGGTGAGGGGGCCCCACTGGCTTTACTTTGGTGGTGTGTGAAGAGCACAGCCTTGGTCTTTTTTAGGTTGAGTACCAGTCTTTGGGTAGTGAACCAGTGCCTACCTCCGAAATGCGTGTTGGAGGGTAGTCTGGAATGCATTAGTTGGGGTCTGATGCAAAAGCACTGCATCATCCGTGATAGAGGAGGATTTACTAGGGCACAGAAAGGAGAGTTAAGATATAGGCTAAAGAGGAGGGGGCCTAAGATGAAGCCCTGGGGAACACCAGAGAGGACAGGGCGTGTGTCAGATCGGTGCTGTTGATTTTAACACACTGTGTTCTGCCAGAGAGGTAGCTGATGAACCAGGCAGGGGACCGGGGAGAAACCAAGGCATCTGAGGGAGTCAGGCAGGAGGGATGACAGACCGTGTCAAAGGCCTTGGAGAGGTCAATGAACAGGCGCCAGTGGTGGCTGGTGTCAAGGGTGGAGTGCAGGAAGTTAGAGAATTCAATTCAGGCTGTAGTAGTGCTGTGGCCAGCATGAAAGCCATGTTGTTCAGGGCATAAGATATTGTGCTTGGCCAGGTATTCCGTGAGTTGGCTGGCTACTATTTTTTCCAGGGCCTTAGAAAGTGGGGGGAGGATAGAGATGGGTCGGTAGTTACTAGGGGTGGATCAATCGCCGCTTTTTAGAATGGGGATGATGATGGCAGTTTTCCAGGTGCTGGGAAACTCCCCCAGGCACAGGGAACGGTTAAGCAGTTCAGTGAGGGGGACCAGGATTATGTCCATGGTCAGTCGAAGGAGCTTAGTGTCCATTGGGTCAGAGCCAGGGCTATTACTATTGATGGCTTTAAGGATGAAGGGTCTGGCTCCAGGGGAGATGAGTGCGTGAGGTAGAAGGGAGGACAGTGGAGGGTGGGCATTGGCGAGACAGGGACAGGGTAAAAAAAGTACTAGGCAGGACGGAACTTAGATCTGAGGAGTGTGGTTTAGGCAGTCTGCAATTCCAAGGGGGTCAGAGCAGACAGTACCATTGACTGGAGAGTTGGGATGGGGGAGTGCGGTTTTCCATTCAGCTCTTTTACATTATTCCAAAAATTTCTGGCCGATCCCCAGGAGGAGGCAAAGGTGAATTGATAGTACTGGGCTTTGGCTTACCGAATGGCCCAGGTACACTTGTTTCGCTCAGCATTGTACGCTTGCCTGTTTGCTGGCTTTCCAGATTCCACCGCAATGTGCCAGAGGTTGTCCCGTGTTTTAAGTTTGAGGAGGCGGTGACCCAGGGTGTATTTGGCTTTCTGGTGCATGTTTTAGTGTAAGGGGTAAAGAGGTCACAGGCTGAGTTAAAGGCCTGCGTAAAAAAGTACAGTGCCTCGTCAACAGTCAAAGCAAGTCTGATGGGGACCAGTCCGGCTTTGCAAGGAGCAGCTAAGGTGTTAAGGCCGACGTGAGGAGGCGCCAAGCAGGTATGTGGCACAGGCTTACTGTTGGTCTTGGCCCAGGAGAATACAGATGAGGGGCATGATCACTGAGTGCATTGTGTAGGACATTTATATCAAGCATGTTCTGGAGACGGTTGGTAATAATGAGCGTCCAAGAGGGTGCTAGTACTGGTCAAGGATTGCGTCTATTGGGGCTGGTGACAAGCTGCATCATGTCAAGGGCAGCAAAGGTGTCCCTGGTTTGGGAGGCAGTGTCTCGAGAGCCAGTCGACGTTAGGTCTCCAACAATTATCTGGCACATTTTGGGTGGCAGCCCAGAGAGATAGTCAGTGAGTGAGTGAATAGCAAGGTCTTGCTTTCTGGGGGGAATATAGGCCATAGTAAGGAAGAGTGGGGCCTTAGTGGGGTTGGGGGTGATTTTTAGCGTAAGGGCTTGAGCCCCACTATCAAGCTTTGGGGGTGGCAGTGCATGTCCAAGGAGGATATCATGCATGTAGAAAATGCATCCACCACCATGCTTTCCCACACGGTCATCCTGAATAGGGTGTATCCTGGGAGGGAGACAAAGGAGTCAAGGGTGGATTTGGATAACCAAGTTTCAACGAGGGCAATAATGTCTGATTGATGCAGGGTAACCCAGCACTGAAGAGCAGCGGCCTTTTTAAGGAGGATGCAAATATTCATAGAGGCAACATGTAGTCCCTGCACATTTGAGGGCTTGTTAATGTTGGTCAACATGGGGCTGGGGTTGGGATGAATATTGCCGAATAGTAGTAGGAGGAGTGTGATAAGTCGGAGTAGGGCGTAGCAGTGATTGCAGTACCATGCAGGGTTTTTGGGCAAGGGCCGAAGCTGGGATACAAGGGATGGGTAGAAACAGGAGGGTGGGAGTGGCGGATAAGAAGAGTCCACTGATACAAACTGGATGGGGAAGGTGTCCGAGGTGGGGGGTCTAGAGGAGGTGGTGTTGGTAAGAGGGGAGTGCTGGAGAGGTTCCTTTCTTTTTCCTATCCTTTCCTTTTTCCTGTCTCTCAGCTGTCTTGCCTCACCTTGGTTTCTTTATCCCCTTTGTTTCATCTTATCTGGCAGAACAGAACTGGGGTGGAGGAGGAATCTCGGCACCTAACAACCAACCCTCATGCACCACGCAATGTGCTGGCCTCGTGGGTGGCGCTGTCGGCACAGACCCCTTCCCCAAGGGTAAAAAAAAGCTCCTGTACAGGTGCATGCCTCCAGCTTACACCCAGCAGTAATGAATGGTGAAGATACAAGAGAAGATCAAGAATTACGGTAGGTACATAATTTTCATTTCTCTGCCTCACCTGGTAAGCAGAGCCTAGGTTCCCTCCTGTTTTTCTTGAGGGAGGTCCTCCGAGCATGTTCTATGGAGGAGAACTGAGGAGGCAAGGGTCCGCCTACGTTTATATGGCAGCTGATGTCTGAAGTCATTGTGGGCAGCCCCTGGTGGACTGCTTGCAAAAAAGTTTCTATGTGATCTTAGTGCCTGGCGGCTGTAAGTTTCATAGGTGTAGCCTGATGAAAGAGATTTTCTTGAAGATCTACTGTTACAGTAAGTACGTAACTGTTCTTTTGACTGCTGGTGTTCCATCTACAGTCACACTATCCAGCTGTCTTCCTCTGGCTCTAGCCCTCCGTTACTTGTTGGCATGGCTTACATTTGCTGTGGTTCCTGTCAAAGATCCAAGACACGAAGAGGTGAGGGAGCTTGAAAGTAAGGAGGAGCTGAAGCTCTAGCCACTGGGCTTTCTGAGGGCTTTGCACATGCTCAGTATCGGCATAAGTGTAACTCTGGATGTAATGAAGTAACAGTTACTGGTGAATAACTGTCTTTTTTTGTTGTTTAAATCAAATATTCTTTGCAGCCAATAAACCATTTCATTTTCGTTTACTGGCCAGTTGGGCTGCAGTGTGTACCGTAAGCCCCAAACCTGGAGTTCAACTCTGAACTTGATCTTTATCAATGTCGGTCTCTGTTGATCAGGTTCTTCTGTGCTCACATGGGTTGCTGTGGTTTTTGAAAGGCTGCTTGCTGCTGTGACCTATATAAAATCATACTTTCTCACAGCCAGGCCATTTAATTAGGACAGACTCTTGAAGTGTAGCGGTGGGGAAAAGCCGTGTTATGAAAATAGGACCTCAGTGGGGCACATCGGCAGTATTTCACCTTTCTCCCTGTTTGTCTTTTCTTAGAACTGTTATGTCACATTTATTATGCGCATAGTCTGGTAGTCAAAACAAGTTTGTTTTTACTAACTTCAGATATAATGGACAAAGAAAAACATTAGAAAGAATTATTTCAAACGTAGAATGGTTAACATGTGAAATAGCCTACCCAGTGTTCAGGCTTTCAAAGCAGGACTACATTGATTCTCGAAGGAGTACAGCATTAAAGAGCTGCTGACACCACTTTTTGCACTGGGCAGGCAACCCATAACATGGAGTTGACTGCCCTTGGAGCTTCCTAACTATATTTGGTATTTTTGGGTAGTATAAACACGTTATTTCTTCCATAACACCTCGCTCATAACTTCCGTGATACAAGTCAGTCAATCGCCAAGCGCTGCAGCCCATCTCCCAGACAATAGCATGATGATGATAAGTGGTCATGAGTCAGGTATGGACACTGTATTGAATTGGGATATGTTTAATGTACTCAGATATAGCAGGTAGACGCACATGTATGGCTTCATATTATAGCCCATGCATGAATACCTGCCAGAAAACGATAATCTAGGTACACTTTAGGCAGCCCCGCACTCCGATTCCATTACATTGTCCATAGAGCACCTGCAGCCCGCTCACTACCGCATTCTCATAATTATACTGTTTCTACAGAACTTTGCAATCGCCGGCTTGTGCGTGGACGCGTTATGAGCCGGATGTTATGGAGGAAATAACTTGTTTAATACTGCCCCCCGCAAAATGCCACATATAGCTAGGATATTCCTAGGCAGGCAACTTCATGTTTTGGGTTGCCTGCCAGTATCATGTCAGTGGCTCTTTAAGGGTTACATAGCATGAGGAGGGGCAGTATTCTGGCTGATCAGCTTGGGTGTTTGTCTGCCTTAAAATTGGCTATTGTCACTACTATGTGACTGGGGAGGCAGACAACATAAACCCCAAGTCCATGTCATCACTACATTACTAGTCTATGTGACTATGTTCAAGTTCAAACAAGCTTTGCAAAATCAAGCTGCATTCAGTCTGCTTCAGACACCAAGAAAATCTAGATATTGGATAACCAGTCAGGTGTGAAATTCATGCTTTTGTTGGTGACGGTGATTTACAGGGCAAATAAAATGCAGCTCGATGTCATCTGCATTTCCTGCGGTGCCAAGAGAGACATTTTGAGTTGCAAACTGTGCAAGATGGACTTCGTGTATGTCTTTCCAGCCAGAGAAGGGTGACGTATCTTCTTCAAGGGTATCTCCATAGGGCCATAATACATTGGCCTGTAAGCCATTAGCATCCGAACCTTGTGGGAGCTTTTAGAAGGGTGGAGCTGCCCACATCGACATGCCTGTGTGTACATCGGCGGTGCACAGCATTGCATATATAGTGTGGGCAGGCCTCAGTCACTTTGGTACTTTATCTCCCACCATCAATAGAGTGACCGTTGGCCAGTGGGAGCTGTTTTCCATCACCGTGTGTATTTCTTCTCTGTTAGCTACACCTTCAGGAATCCTCAATTGCCAGTGTGTGTCACATCACCAAGTATGATGTTTTCTTTTTGCCATTTGTGTTGCAGAATCCTAATTTATGAGAACACCTACGAGTTGTATGTATTTCTGCGGCCTGTCTCATCACATATAAGCTGCAGTGTTTCCCTGGGTTTTAGGGATTTGGAGGTCCGGGGTGATCGTGGGCAGTGGGGGACACCATGCACAGCAGAGGTGGTAGGATAGTGGTTGTCAGATCTAGAAGGCGCCTGGGTTACGACAGGCACAAGGGACAGGCCAGACGTGTTTGGTGCCTGTTCCCAGGGAATCCACCAGACCAAGTGGTCAGTTAACCCGAGGGGCTGCATCACCCACCAATCCCCTGAGGGCAGTGCTATGCAATGCCAGATCGATTAGGAACAAGACCGCAATTATTGCGGACTTGATTTCCTCAGTCGATCTGGCTTGCATTATGGAGACTTGGGCTGGGGATGATGCGGGACCAGTTTTTGAGACTGCCATCCTGCCTGGGTACACCGTGGTGCACTGCCCCTGACAGGAACGTACGGGCGATGGCGTAGCCATCTGCTTTAGATCCGACCTGACCTTCACCGTGCACCCAGAGGGAACTCCAGGTTCTTTTGAATGTGTGGCTGTTCGTGGGGGTCCGGGTGCAGGATGCAGGATTCTCCTTATCTACCGCCCTCCAGGGACGGTGGGGAATTTCCTGCAGGAGGTTGCTGAATTCATTGTCAGCGAAACATTGGAAGCCCTCAGATGTATTGTTCTGGGTGATTTTAATATTTGGGCTGACAATGAATCTTCTTGGTTTGGTTGTAACCTCCTCCAGACCATGTCATCTCTGGGCCTGACACAACCTGTTTCAATCTTCCGGGAATCTTTCTGGAGGCTGAGTTGCTGCCCTATTTGTAGACAGCTCTCTGCTCTGAGGGAGGAGGTTGCCCATCTTCAGGCCACACTGGGCAGTAGTAAGGGAACCTTCCCCCAGGCCACACTGGACGGTAGGAAGGGAACCTCCCCCATCCAGGGAGCACCACAGCCACCACCACTACCTCAGAGGTTGCGAAGAAAGCACAGCAGTTGGACCACAGTAGGCTCAGGGAGGGTGAGGATGGTGGAATAGAGGTACAACCAGTCAGTTGTTCGACTCCACAATCCATACACCATTCTGGGGGAGCACAGTTCCCCTATGGATGCACACGCAGAGGAGACTAAGGAGGCTGAGGACAACTGTCACAAGGGAGGCCCACAGGAAGGAGGCAGAGGACACCACAGGGAAAGGAAGCAGCTCCTGGTGGGGGACTCAATTATTAGGAGGATAGAACTGGGGAGAGCAGGGAAAACTGAAGTAAGGTGCCTGCCTGGTGCCATGGCTTGGAGGGACAGGAAGCGCATTCTCAGGATCACGAGAACAGCTGCAAGGGAGTCTGTGCTGGACGTCATTGTCCACCTAGGGACAATGACTTGGCTCATCATGAGATTAGAGCAGTGCAGGAGGACATTGCAGAGTTGGGGAGGGGCCTAAGACAAGTAGCACACACAGTATCCTTCTCAGAGGTGCTGCCTGTCAATGGCATGGGTGAGGCGAGGGTACTTTGCACCATGCAGTTTAATGAATTCATTGGCAAGCATTTAAACTAGCCAAGGGGGGAGGCACTGGAAAGCAGCAGGGAAATCCTAGCCCCCCCAAAAAATCATGATAGTAAGTGCGGTAAACACCAACATGGAGGTGTCGATAGGGAGAAGGGCTGGGGTAAATGGAGCAGGGGTAAAAAGAGAAAGTGACAAAGGCAAGAAGGACAGGGATGGGGCAAAAAGGAGTAAGGCCATCAGGAAATGGAGGGTAATGAGTTCCAATGCCCGTAGTCTGGGCAACAAGCTCCCTGAGCCAGTGGCCTTGATGGAAGAGGGATGCCTGGATATCGTAGCAGTCACAGAAACATGGTACACAGAAAACCATGAAAGGATGTTAACATACCAGGGTACATAACCCACAGGAGAGAGACAGGAGAAGAGGGGAGCAGCAGCTCTCTATGTAAGGGAAGGGATAAAAGCAACTGAACAAAAGAGTGAACAGGGAGGAGAGGAGGCACTGTGGGTCACCTTGGATACTGGAAAGGGCACCACAACCCGCACAGGGGTTGTGTATAGACCCCATGTCAGGGGAGGAATGGACAAGGATATGATCGAGGCATTCTTAAAATGGCAGAGAAAGGGGAGATACTGTTGATGGGAGACCTCAATATGCCAGATGTTAACTGCAGCACATTTGCTGCAGCCACATCCAAGAGCAGGGCCATCTTGATGCCCTACAGGTGGCAGGCCTCAGACAGCTAGTTTCGGAACCCACCCGTGAGGGAGCAACTAGACTCGACTCTCAAACAGGGGCAGTGAGAGGATCTCAGATCTAGAAGTGGGTTGCCATCTGGGAACAAGTGACCATCAAACAGTGTGGTTCACGTTAAACTCAGCTACAGAGCCAAGCCATACAAAGTGAGGGTATTGGACTCCAGGAGGGCTGACTTTGGCAAGATGGGAGAGTGCCTCAGAAAAGCACTAGCAAACAGGCTAGAAGGAGGTGTGGAGCAACAATGGGAATCATCAAACTGCCATCACAGAGGCAACAAGCCTTTGTGTGAAGCAAATAAACAAATCAAAGCGAAAAAAAGCCACTATGGTTCTCAAAAGAGGCGGCTGTGAAAGTCAGGAAGAAAAGATAGCATTCGGAAGTATAAGGAAACACAGAAGGAGCAGGACAGAGAGCTGTACCAGTTAAGGCAGAAGGAAGCAGGGAGGGAAGTCAGAATAGCAAAGGCCCAAACTGAGGAAAAGATAGCCAACTCGGTTAAGAAGGGGGATAAAACCTTTTATAGGTACATCAGCGAGCACAGAAAGACAAAGGGAGGGATAGTGAGGCTGAACAGAATGAACGGTGGGTGGGCAGAGGGGGACAGTGAAAAAGCAGGGATACTGAATGAATATTTCTGCTCAGTATTCACAAAAGAGGAGGGGGAAGTGCCTAATCCAATTAACAGAAGCACTCTTGATAGGGGGATCGATCCCAGTCCTTTCACAGAAGAAAGGGTTCTGCAAGAACTCCTAAAACTGAAGGTGGACAAAGCAATGGGGCCTGATAGAATTCACCCCAGAATTCTAAAAGAATTAAGGGGGGAACTAGTGAAACCACTGGCTACTCTTTTTAATAAATCATGGGAGGATGGTGTGGTACCCCAGGACTGGAGGAAGGTGGATGTGATTCCCCTTCACAAAAGTGGGACCAAGACAGAGGCAGGAAACTACAGACCTGTCAGTTTGACTTCTGTGGTAGGGAAAGTGATGGAGTCACTTCTGAAGGAAAGAATAGTTGAGTACCTAGAGGCCAGTGGGGCATAGGACCCAAGGCAGCATGGGTTCACAGTGGTAAGGTCATGTCAGACGAATCTAATAGATTTCTTTGACTGGGTGACCAAAGTAGTAGACCAGGGAGGGGCTGTGGACATGGCCTACCTAGACTTTAGCAAGGCATTTGACACAGTCCCACACAAAAGATTAATAGTCAAATTAACCAACTTGGAGTGGGTCCCAGGGTGGTAGTCTGGGTAAAACATTGGCTGGACAACAGGACACAGAAGGTAATTGTAAATGGAGTCCACTCTGAAGAAAGAGGGGTTACTAGTGGGCACCGAGGGTTCAGTATTGGGTCCAGTCCTTTTAATGTCTTCATAAGTGACATTGCAGAGGACTGAAGGAAAAGTATGCCTCTTTGCAGATGACACAAAGAAGTGCAAACAGGGTTGATATACAAGGAGGCATGGAAAGGATGAGAAGGGACTTGGCAAGGTTGGAGGAATGGTCAGAAGTATGGCAGCTAGGATTCAATGCAAAGAAGTGCAAAATAATGCACCTGGGAAACAAGAACCCAGGGGAAGAATACACAATGGGGAGGGAGGTAGTAACAACAACAAAAAAGGAAAGGGACCTGGGGGTAATCATATCAGATGACCTTAAGGTTAGCAAGCAATGTGAGAAGGCAGTAGGGAGGGCTGAAGATATACTGGGATGCATAGGGAGAGGCATCAGCAGCAGAAAACAGGAAGATTTATCCCTCTGTACAGACAGTTGGTGAGACCCCATCTGGAGTACTGCGTCCAGTTCTGGAGACCCCATCTCTGCAAGGACATAGACAGGATAGAGGCAGTCCAGAGGAGGGCAACTAAAATGGTGCAGGGTCTGCAAGAGAAGCCGTATGAGGAGAGACTAAGGAGCTTAATATGTATACCTTGAGGAAAGAAGGGAGAGGGGGACATGATAGAAACTTTTAAGTACCTCAGTGGAATCAACAAAGTCCAAGAAGTTAGCATCTTTCAGAAAAAGAGAAGTGCAAGAACAAGGGGACACAATTTAAAGACAGAGAGGGGGCGGTTCAGGGGCAATGTGAGGAAGTATTATTTCACAGAGAGGGTAGTAGATGCATGGAACAGCCTTCCTGAGGAGGTTGTGGGGTCTAAAACTGTGGGAGAATTCAAGAATGCATGGGACAGACATAAGGCAATTCTTGTGGGGGGTAAGAAGAAATAGGCTGTTGGTTAACTAGGATCTGCGGCCTATCCTGTAGGTAGGGAAATGGGCAGACTAGATGGACCAAGCGGTCCTTATCTGGTGTCAAAGTCTATGTTTCTATGGTTGAAAAAATGGTGTGGAGCACAGGGGTTTGGCTTCACTGGGGACTGGGGTTCCACCTGGAGGGACACCAGCCTATACTGGCAGGATGGTCTGCATCTGTCCAGGAAGGGAACAAGTCTTTCGAGCAATCGGTTTAAATGCTTCATTGGCAAGCTTTTAAACTAGTCAAGGGGGGAGGCACTGATAAGCAGCAGGAAAATCCCAGCCTCTCCCTACAAAACAGGGTACTAAATGAGAAAAAGACCGAGGTAGAAAGGTCAGTGGGGGATGCTGCAACAGAAGGTAAAGCCATCAAAAAAGGAGAGCAATGAGTACCAATGCCCGTAGTCTGGGTAACAAGCTTCCTGAATTAGTGGCCTTGATGGAGGAGGAACATCTGGATATCGTGGCAGTCACAGAAACATGGTACACAAAACCATGACTGGGATGTAAACATACCAGGATACACTATCTACAGGAGGGACAGGGAGGGTAAAAGAGGAGGAGGAGTAGCTCTTTACATAAGGGAAGGAATCAAAGCAACAGAACAAAAGTGTAAACAGGGAGGAGAAGAAGCACTGTGGGTCAATTTGGAGACAGGCAATGGCACCACAATCCGCACAGGGGTTGTATACTGACCCCCCTCTCAGTGGGAGGAAATGGACAAGGTAATGATAGAAAGTATACTTGGAATGGCAGAAAAGAAAAAATTACTCACCTTAGTAATGTTGTTTCTTCTAATGGAGTCTTGCTATATTATGACAATTGCAGTTTGTCCCACCATTAGAACTGCTCCGGAGGTGAAAGAGTTAACTCCATTCCATGAATGGAACTTAGAGCACGAGCTCTAAAGAGAAGCTCTGTCTGTGTAGTTTCAAACCTGAACTGTCAGATCTTCGAGCAAAACTCACTAAGGTCTGTGTGGAAGCTGTAACCACACAGCCAACTGGCTACCTAAATATTAACACCTATTGCTGGTCCCAACACAAAGACTCAAGTCAGGGACCAGAACTAATAGTATAATTTAACAATATGAGAGAAATATAAGGAAAAATGAAAACACACACCCCAAACCCCAAGAAAGGGTGAAAACACATAAAAGGGCATAAAATAGTGCCTACACTAGGCTGCCCACCCCATACCCAAGTAGAAGTTCAGAGGGCAGGCTGGGCAGGTTTAGTAATATAGCAAGACTCCATTAGAACAACAACATTACTAAGGTGAGTAATTTTTCTTCAAACAACATGAAGTCTTGCTGATATTATGACAATTGCAGACTACACAGCAGTACCTCCATGGAGGAGGGACAGAACCTACTTAGGGGAATAGGCTCCAGCTAACAGCTGTGCCAAACCGAGCATCTCTCCCTAGCCTGGACATCCAGGGAGTAATGCTTGAGTGTGTACTGCTTTCCAAGTAGCAGCTTGACATATCTCCAATATAGGGATGTCTCTGGCAGCAGCTAGAGGCGCAGCTGTACCTCTGGTAGAATGAGCCCTCAAGCCAGAGGGGGGATCTCTGCCCAGTTTCTGATAACAAAATTGGATACAAGAGACAGTCCACCTGGCAATTGATCTCTTAGTGGCAGGTTTCCCTTTCCTAGCCTCACCATAAGTGAGAAAAAGTTGGAGGGATTCGAACCTGTGACCCTTGGTACGTTCTATATAGTAACTAAGGGCCCTCTTAACGTCCAAACTGTGCAATCTCCTCTCACCAGAAGAGGAATGTTCAGTGAAAACACTGGGAGGAGATAGATTGGTTAAGATGGAAATCTGAAACCACCTAGGCAAAACTTCCTGTTAGTCCTGAGGACTACCTTATCCCTGTGGAAAGAAATAAAGTCAGTTTCTACTGACAAGGCTTGCAACTCACTTATAATCTAGCAGAAGTGATAGCCACTAGGAAAACAGTTTTCCAAGTTAGATACTTAAGCTCTGCAGAAAACAGAGGTTCAAAGGGGTTGCATTAACTGGGCAATGCAAACATTAAGACATGCAGGCAGGGGCCGGATCCCAAAAAGGAGGATTAGTATGAAGTAATCCCTTAAAAACTTGGAAAATACAGGGTGAGTGGAAAGAGGGATGGCTTTCCTGCTGAAACAAAAAGCAGAGACAGCTGACAAATGAACTCTCAGGTAGCTGGTCTCAGGCCCAAAGAATTAAGATGGACCATGTAATCTAACACAATGGGCAAATCAGCAGATTCTGGGAAATATGTTTCCAGAACACCAAATGGAGAACCTTTTCCACTTAGAATTATAAGTAGGCCTAAGTGGAAGCCTAGAAGCCTTTAGAATTTCAAGAACACCCTGAGAGTGTGGGTCAGCAAATTCTAACTCCTCAAGAGCCAGGCCTTGAGGTTGAGGGATTTGAGTTCGGATACCAAACTCTCCCTGGGCACAGGTTAATAGGTTGTGATTCCTGGGGAGACACAGGGAGATGGACTGTCAGGGACAGAAGGAGTGGGTACCAGGGCTGCCTGGCCCAATCTGGGGCAATCAGAATCACCCTGCAAGGCTGGGATCTGATTTTTACTAACACCTTGAATAGGAGAGGGAAGGGGGGAAAAGCATAAAGAAACTTCCCTTCCCAATCCAGGAGAAGGGCGTCCAGGGGGACTGAGCCCAACACTGGGGGCCTGCAACAGAACAGTGGAAGTTGGTGATTGTCTGGGGCTGCAAAAAGATCTATCTGAGGGGTGCCCCATCTGGCAAAGACTATCCCCAGTACTTGAGGATCCAGAGACCATTCATGATGGCCCTGAGAAATCCTGCTGAGAGCATCTGCTAGGACATTGTCCTTTCCTGGAAGGTGAACTGCTATGAGTGAAGTGTTCAGGGAATAGGCCAGAGACCACAACTTCATTGCCTCGGTGCACAAGGCCGAAGACCGAGTGCCCCCCGCTTGTTGATGTACCACATTGTTGTGGTATTGCCTGTTCTGACTTGTACCACTTTGTTCTGGACAGAAGCAGAAAATGCTTGAAGTGCTAAAAAGACAGCTCTGAGTTCCACCAAATTGATGTGGAGCAGAGAATCCTGGGGGGACCACACTCCCTGAGTGGAGAGATCGCCCATGTGGGCTCCCCACCCCAGGAGGGAAGCATCCGTAGTGAGGGTCAAAGTGTGAGAAAGGGGAATGAAGGGGACCCCCTGTCTTAAATTGCTCTGATCCTGCCACCACTGGAGGCCTGGATCAAGGTTCGGTCCACTGGGACCAACTTGGAAAGGGTCTCTCTTGAGACCAATAGGCTCTCAAGTGAAACTGAATGTCTCTCATCTGAAATCTTGCCCTGCACTACAGCTGTGGACGCAGCCATGTGCCCCAGGAGCTGCAAAAGTGTCTTGCTGGTGGAGACCTGCAGAGTGAAGGAGGAGGCCAGAGCACCAAGTTCCTTACCCTTTCTAAGGAAGAAAAGCTCTGGCTAGATTTGTAGTCCAATTCTGCACCTATGAAGGTGAGTACCTGAACTGGTTCCAGAACCGACTTTGGTATATTAGCAGGAAGCCCAGGAGGTGAGAAGCTGCTGGGTGACTTGCAGGTGAGATTTTACCTGTTCTGAGGACTGGCCTACAATGAGCCAGTCATCCAGATAGGGAAAACAGCAATCCTTTGCCTCCTTAAGTGAGCCACTGCTACTGCCAGACATTTTGTGAATACCTTGGGGGCAGAGGTAAGGCAGAGGGCATTGCTCTGAACTGGTAGTGACCTGAGGCAGTTCAATCTGAGGTACTTTCGTGGGAGCCTGATTAGGATGTGAAAATAGGCATCCTTGAGGTCCAGGAAGCTAGCCAGTCCCCTGGCCTTAGAGAGGGTAAAATCATTGCCAGGTTACCATTCTGAACTTTGGTTTCAAAAGATGCTTGTTCAGATATCTGAGGTCTAAAATGGGCCGCCATTCTCCTGTCTTTTTTTGGGGTAAGGAAGTATCTGGAGTACAGACCCTTGCCCTGGTGTAGGGGAGGAACCCTTTCTACCGCTCTGAGAGCTAACAGGGTTGAGACCTCTGCTTCTAGAGTAAGGTCTCTAAAGAGCTTGCAGGTGGAAAAGACCTGATTCTCATCTTTGGGAACTTTTAAGCTGAGAACCAGACCCTGGCTACTACTTCCAGAACCCACTTGTCTGAAGTTAAGACACCCAGTTCTGACTGAAGTAAGCCAACCTGCCCTTACTGGTAAGGAGAATCGGCCCTGGGCACCCCATCAGGGTGCCTGCTTGCAGGTGCTTTAGGCTGAGGGGTGGGGCAGGCCTGCCCATGCCCGTCTGCCTCTGCCTCTGAAGAACCCCCTCTGAGCATAGAGAGGAGGCCTGGGTTTGAGTAAAAGGGCTGTGGAAGGCCTACCCCTACCCCTGGGGGTGTGCCTCTGAGGAGTGGCTTGCAGCTCCTTAAGCTTGAGCACTTTTATAGGTAGTCCTATATTCATCCATCTTCTTCATATAATTCTCTGTCTGCTCCCAAACAGAGAATTTCCCAACAGGAAAATCCATAGCCTTAGACTGGGTATCCTGTGACAAGCTAGTACACCTGAGCCAGGCCAACCTATGAAAGCTACAGATGTGGCCATGACTCTAGAGGAAACATCATTAAAATCCACAGCAGCATGAAACTGCACCTTAGAACCCTCAATGCCATCAGCAGCCACCTGCTCCAGCTCACTTAGCAAGCTGGCCAGGGGCTTGTTTAGCAAACCATAACAGTATCCCATCTAGATTTCTGATACCTTGCTACATAAGCCATATAATTTGCTTGCCTGAGTCCCAAGGACGCTGCCATGTACTGTTTTTTTGCCATGGCATCAATCTTCCTGGAATCCTTGTCAGGAGGATATGAAGCCAAGGGAATATTAGCTTTATCACAGGCTGCAGCCTGAACTACCCCAACATGACTGCATTGCTGAGAAAGGAATTCTGTATCAGGACCTAACAGTGTGTACCTCCTGTCCATCTTTTTATCTACAGGAGGCACAGAATTAGGAGTTTTAAGATTTTTATTGTTTGTTTCCTAAATGACTTGGCAAAGGAATAGACAATTTCCTAGACTCCTGTATATCTCATCATTTCTACAAAATCAGGCTCCTCTTGTTATCCAGCTTCCTCCAAAGGAAGCTGGAGGGTTTCAGCAACTTTTGTAAAACATAAAATGAGAGGGGACTCAGAAAGCAGCGGGAGATTCAAAGGTCTGTCTGGGAGATGTCCGTTCAATGGGCACACCCAGGCCCTCTAAGTCACATTCATACTGTTCATAATCATCCTCCCCTCTCTCTGGTTCATAAAACTCCCTCAACATCATATTCTGAACGATGGAACGACCTTTACCAGATAGTGGCGGTTCCGAATGAACTCGGAGAAAGTGACTGGACAATCTGAATAGCTCTTGCTATCTCTGCAGCAGTTGAGTAAGAATTTTGGGCTCCAAACCTGCTGACTTTCTTGTTCTCTTTACTGGAACTGGTTCATCCGAGCCAGCTTTTCGCTTGCCCGAGGAAGTCTCGCCTGGTCAGAGGGCCTCCCAGTTTAGGTTGGCACCAAACCGGGCTGGTCATCCGTCAGCGGACTTTTTGGCTCGCCCTGAGCCTGCCCAATCTCTTTTCCAGGGTGGCTGAGGAAATTCTTACAAATCTGGCAGTCTGACTGAGGTGGTCAAACCTCAGACAATAAACACATGTGGTGTGAGGGTCAGCAAAGACTTCCCCACAGACATCACAGTGTTGAAACCCAGTGGGCCGGTTTTCTTTGGGTTTCTCAGACATAATGCCAGCCTAACCAGAAAACTTGCCTTTAAACGGCAGTCAGGCAAGACACCCTCATCGGTTCCTAACCATGTCACGGGTATTGGAAAAACCGTAATGAAATCCGTTTTATTAGAGCCGATAAGAACCGAGACACGCACTCAAAATCTCAATTTAAAACTTTAAGTTTTAACTAGTCGGTTCAAACAGAACGATAAAACTTACAAGTTCCACAGAACTAAAATATGAATTACTTACGATATCAGAGACAGAGCTTGAACCGATCGGTTTTGTGGTTAAAATAAAACTATTCTCGTTGAATCGAACAGAGAAACACTGTTTAAACAGAAATGAACCGAGCAGTAGGAGAAATCTCGAGCGACTGTTCAGTGAGGCGGATTAAAGAATCTGACAGTTCAGGTTTGAAACTACACAGACAGAGCTTCTCTTTAGAGCTCGTGCTCTAAGTTCCATGCATGGAATGGAGTTAACTCTTTCACCTCCGGAGCAGTTCTAATGGTGGGACAAACTGCAATTGTCATAATATAGCAAGACTTCATGTTGTTTGAAAGGGGAGATATTGCTGATGGGTGATCTGAATATGCCAGATGTTAACTGGAGTGCAGTTGCGGCAGCCACTTCGAAGAGTGGGGTTATTCTAGATGCCCTACAGTGGGCATGCCTTAGACAACTAGTATTGGAACCCACTCGAGGAGAGAGCAATCTTAGACCTGGTTCTCTCCAAATGGAGATGGAGAGATCACAGATGTAAGTGGGTAGCCATCTCGAGACTAGCGACCACATCGAACAGTATGGTTCACAATAAACACAGTAATAGAGTCAAGCCATACAAGGCAAAAGTACTGGACTTTAGGAGGGCTGACTTTGCCAAAAAGGGAGTGCCTAAGGAATGAACTAGCAAATGGGCAGGAAGGAGGGTGAAGAACAATGGGAATAATAAAAACCATCACAGAGGTAACAAGCCTGTGTGAAGCAAATAAACAAAACAAAACAATGTAAGAAACCACTATGTTCTCAAAGGAAGTGGCAGTGAAGGTTCAAGAGAAAAAAAAGCATTCAGGAAGTACAAGGAATCACAGAAGGAGCAGGACAGAGAACTGTATCAGTTAAAGCAAAGGAAGCTGGAAAGGCAGTCAGAACAGCAAAGGCCCAAACCGAGGAAAAGACAGCCAACTCAGTTAAGAAGGGGATAAAACCTTTATAGGTACATCAGGGGCCAAGGAAGACCAAGGGAGGATAGTGAGGCTTAATAAGGGGGGTAAAGATACTAAACAAATATTTTGCTTAGTATTTACAAATGAAGAGGAGGAGGTACCTAAAACAAACAATAGAAACACTCTGGATACAGAAGTTGATACCAGCCCACTTACAGAAGAAAGGGTTCTGAAAGAACCTTCAAAACTGAAGGTGGACAAAGCAATGGGGCCTGATGGGATTCATCCCAGAATTCTAAAAGAACTAAGGGTAGAACTAGTGACACCACTGACTACCCTCTTTAACAAATCATGGGAGGATGGGGTGGTACCCGAGGACTGGAGGAGGGCAGATGTGACTCCCCTTCACAAAAGTGGGAGCAAGGCAGGAGCAGGAAACTACAGACCTCTTAGTTTAACCTCAGTGATAGGGAAAATGATGGAATCATTTCTGAAGGAAAGAACTGTCGAGTATCTAGAGGCTAGAGGGGCACAGGACCCAAGGCAGCATGGATTCACAGAGGGAAGGTCATGTCAGACGAATCTGATAGATTTCTTTGACTGGGTGACCAAAGTAGTAGATCAGGGAGGGGCTGTGGACATGGCCTACCCAGACTTTAGCAAGGCGTTTGACACAGTCCCACACAAAATATTAATATACAAGTTAGCCAGCGGACTTCCGGTGACGTCACCGACTGGTATGGTGCCTTAATCAGCGAGCTCGCCGACCTCCAACAAGAAAATCCGAGCAAATCGACCCTCCTAGAATGGCTTCCCCAGTCAAACAGAAATGGAACAAACCGAGAAAACAGCTGGCTACTCCCATGCAAAAATTACGGGAGATGATTCACGCAGACATCGAGGAGATGCAGGAGACGGGAGACTGGGCCTCGGGCCCGCTCGAGGCCTCACTTCAGAGCGATCCACCGCAAGACGATATTGTCCAAATAATAAAACAAACCGCCCAAACGGTAGCGAAGATTGACAGCACGCTTGCAGAGCTAAGATCTGACCTTAACCGAATTGATCATAAGACAGAGCAACTCGAGCTTGGATTAACGCAAACGATGGAACAATCGGATAGGCAAGACCGCCTGGTAATGTACCTCTTAGCCAGGGAACGAGAGATCAACCGGAGACTGGATGACCTGGAGGGGAGAAGCAGGAGACAAAACATTCGCATATATGGAATACCTGAGGGCCTGGAAGATAAGGAAACGGACAATATTACCTTTATCCAGGCTCTTCTACGAAGTTCATTAAAGCTACCACCAGAATTGGATCTGGAAATAGATCGGGCCCACCGCTCTCTAGTACCCCGACCCAGAAACCCGGAAGCGAGACCTCGTTCTTTTATTGTTAAATTGTCATCCTATGCCAGAAAAGAGGACATTCTGAAACGGGCTTGGCAACAAAAGACTGTTAAGTATCTAAATCATACCATAATATACGACAATGACCACACATCTGCAGTCCAGGAGGCGCGAAGAACGCTTTGGCCCATAATTAAGCAGCTCCGTCTGAAGGGAATTAAAGCTCAGATCCTCCACCCTGCCAGAATTAAAGTGATTACACAACAAGGTAACCGAATTTTCAAAGATCTCCTAGAGGCCTCGACCTACCTTGAGGGACTGGGTATAAATGTTCCACCATTGGCGAAGGAAAAAATGGAGAAAGATCTGATTGCCTCAGCGTGGGTCATAGCACAGAAGGGTACCACTAGGACGGGCTCTGCACAACGCAACCCCAAGACTACGTTGAGAGCTGACATTGCCCAGATGATTAGTAAATACGGGGACTACTCGTCGGTGGACAAAACTGCTCAGTATTTGCACTCCCCTAACCGCCAACCGGAAGAGGACTCCTGTGCTTAAGAAAAGGAATCTTCTAATTAGTGCTGCACTTGTGATGAAAGCTATCGCTGGAGGGACTACCTGCCCTATAACTCTCTCGGACTTATCTACCCCCCTGAACTGATATGGATTGTGTACCTTCCCGGAGCAACTCTGAACTGTAGCCAGGTTTGGAGGAGAAGAGTGGAGCTCTCGGGACATGGGGTCGAGGGATTGGGAGGTGAACTGGGGGGGGGGTTTGGCTTACGGTCTACTCATGAAGCCGGCGGTGTTTGTCCCTCCTGCTCCCCTCCCCATGGGGACTTATACTTACTCTATGGCCTCCCAAAGCGGGTCTTCGGTCTCTTGGGGGGAGTGGATTGCATCCCCATGCATCCCCTAGATGCTCAGACCTCGAGCTTTAACAAGCTAATGCTGGATATACCAATTGGGCAATCTTAAAGAGACAAAAGAAGGGGGTGGAGGGGAGGAGAAGGAAAGGGGGTGGGAGGAGGGAGGAGGAGGTCTCAGGTGAAGCACCCTGGGAGTTGCTGGGTCATGAACTAGTACTGCGGGTGGCTTGGCCTCTCTCCCTGGTGGCTCGCTTAGTGGTCCTCTGGATCACTGCCTGGATAAATGGGGTGGGTGGTATCTAACATGGGCGGAGCTCTGCGTGGAGCCTGGGGCTGGTTTTGTGGGCCTCGGGGCCTTGTGGACCTTCGGACCCCCGCCCCCCATGCCCCGGCTGGACTTGGAGAGTTCTTTTGTGGCTTTGGCCCCTGTGGACTGGTGATTGGGGTGTACTGGGGGGATGGGAGACGGGAGTCTGCCCTGCCTCTTTGAGGTGGCTGGTCTCTTGGCTGGCCTACTGCATCTGGATTGGTCTTCAGCACTGAATAACAACAGCAGACTGCAAACGATTAAATATATGAATCACTGAACAAATAGTAGACTTAAAGTCAGTCAAGAATGTTGAAAAAGGGAGGAAATGGCACCTGTAATGGTTTTTGCTTTGCCCTTATGTTTAACGATTTAAATAAGATCTATTGAATTTTAGGTTTGAAGCTTAGCTTGCAGGACAAAAAAAAAAAGGGCTTGAAAGATTTCCGAATGGAGACAGGTCCAAAAACGCAAAGCCGAGGTCGGGTGGGGGGGAGAATCCATGTATAAATAAGGGAGGAGACCAGAGGGTAAATGATGAGGGGATGATTGAACTCTAGTTGTCAGAATGCGAAGTAGTGGTCTCACGGCTGGCCCCATAAGGTTCTGATATGTGGGTAAGAACTAGACGACCCAATCCCTAGCTAAGCTGATGGACGAGATCCCTGGTAAAAGAAGGTGTTCTTTCGTACCCCGAAATTCTTCGCAGACATAAAGTCACCTAAACCCAGTTAGAGCCGAGGTGGGAGACTAGTGAAGAGGCCTAGTTGAGGAAGTTTTTTCTAGGCCGGAGCAGACCCAGAGCTCAGATATCTCGTGCTCATGCTGACTAGGTAATCTGCACCTCAGGAGGTAATACCTAACCTGGAAGTAGGACTGCACGGAAGGGGAGGGGATGGATGGGGAGGGGCTTGAGAGACTCCGCTCGCAAAATGAGGGCGATTAAATGTTTTTGCTCGACTTCCGGTCTGTGTAGCCGGGGAGGTACACTCTAGGGACTGGAGGATTGGGTCAACATGAGGGTGCTCCAGAAAGGTGACTGGCGAGAGGACTGCCACGATAAAGACCATATCAGGTGGCAAGAGGAGAATCTCATTGCACTACCGAGATCCCCAACAGGTCCTGTACGGACGCCAAATCCTCTACTGAGATTTAATGCTCAGAAACACCTTGGAAGTCAAACGCATATGGAAGAGAGTTGGTGGCTCAGGAATATTACAGCCACAAATGTTGGTATAATTAGTTTGCTTGTGGCTAAATATTGGATTAGGCCGAAGCGAAAAGTTAAATGTTTGTATTACAGTATGTTAAAGTTAAAGTTTTCATGTTTTGAGTTTACTGGGTTAAGAATAGAGCAAGGTACATATAAATTTAGAAAGTCTATTAGCAGCATTGCAGTGGCATGCACGGCAGTAGGTAAGCCTCAAAGAAATAGAAAAGATGGATAATCAATGTACAAAAGTAGTCTCCTTCAACTTGAATGGCTGCACAAGCCCGATTAAGAGGAAGAAACTTCAAAGATATTTGGGTGCCCTGAGGTGTGAGGTGGCCTTCCCAAGAAGGCGCACCTTACGCCTCAAGAGGCAATAAACTGAAGTGCCCAGCTTTCTCTGAGGTGTTTCACTCCTCTTTGGTGAGGGGGAGGAAAAGGGGGGTGGCGATACTCCTCTCGTCGGGGTTCCCCTTCCATGTAAGGGATGTGTTTCAAGATCCAGCAGCGAGATTCATAATAGTAATAGGGACACTACAAGATCAGGTAGTCACTCTGGTTAATGTTTATGTCCCCCCGGGCTCCCCGATTTCAGTATACTCCGCTCTTCTGCATCAGGTGGCAGAGAAAGCGAGGGGTATAGTGGTTATGGGTGGAGATTGGAACATAATCCTTAACAGAAATCTGGACACCACATCCCAGATTCCCAGACCTGAAATAAGTAAAGCGAAGGCCTTTATGATGCTCGTCCGGCAGTTTGGGCTGATAGATGTTTGGAAGGAAAAATACCCGCTAGCTAGGGAGTTCACATGTTACTCACCGAGATTCCGTATATACTCAAGACTAGATATGTTTTTGCCTTTGTGAGAGACCTTCCTCTTTAACTCGATGTGGGTGGAAACATCGACCTTATCGACCATTCTCCACTGGTAATGGAAATAAACCTTGGCCTCACTAGGAAAAGACTCTTGGAGACTGAACACTTCTCTACTTCAGAATAAAGAAACAGTTGAGGAGCTAAGGCAGTTCCTCAAACAATCGAAGAGAAAAATAGGACATCAGGGATATCTCCACAGGCACTGTGGATCTCGTGAAAGCGATGGCACGGTAAACTAATTCAAATAGCCACTGAAAAAGGCAGAGGATGCAAAAGCAGCTAGAGTTAAACTCAGAAATTCAGGAGTTGGAAAGGCAACAGAAAATTAACTGGGATCAGGGCAGAGCAGAAAGGAGTAAGGAATGCAGACAACAACTCCAAAAAATACAAAACACTGAAATTGAGAAAGCCTTGTTTTACCTTAAACAAAAATATTATGAAGGAGGTCCGAGAGGAACAAAGCTACTTGCATTTAAACTTAGGCAAAATATAGCCAGAGCAACGGTTACCAAAATAAAACTGAAAGACTGCAATAAAGAAATAACCCAAGCCTCTCAAATAATGACAGCCTTTAGGGCCTATTACACTAAACTATATTCGACACAAGAGAAGACCTCCCCCTTAGAGAAAAAGAGCTTTCTGGAGTCGATTCCTCTCCTTCCTCTCCCACATGAGTCTAGAGCACTTGTCAGTTCTATAACTGCTGCTGAGTTAAAACATACAATAAAAACCTGAAAACAGCTAAATGTCCGGTCCTGATGGATTCGAGCAGAATTCTATAAAACTTTTGAGGGTGAAATATCCTCTTTGACAGAGGTTCTGCGGAGGGTGGACTGGTGAGGAGCCGATCCTCACCTCCTGGCAGTACGCCACAATCTCTGTGGTCCTTAAGGAAGGAAAGATCCGACATGTTGCGAATCGACGCCCATCTCTTGTTAAATACGGACTATAAAATATCACAGCAATAATTGCCACTGGGTTGAACAGAATACTACCTAAACTAATACATTTAGACCAAACAGGATTCGGCCCCAATGACAGGCCCCAGACAGTATTAGAGCGGTGATAAACTTAATAGATGTTGTCCAGAGATCAAGAACCCGACATGCCTCTTGAGTTTAGACACAGAAAAGCCTTTGATAAAGTATCTTGGAGCTTTTTGTTTGCTGTCCTGAGCACAGAGGCTTCCCCTGACACTTTCATTAAGGTAATCCGAGCGATCTATTATAGGCCTCAGGCCTACGTTAGAGTGGAATGGAGGAATCTTGATAGATTTGATTTAGGAAGAGGCACTGTCAGGATGCCCGCCACCACTCCTATTCGCTTCTCTATATTGGAGCCATTGGCTGAGATGGTGAGAAGGATGGAGGAGGTATGGGGTGCAGACAGAGGACATCAGAAGAAAATTTCTATAGCGGATGATGTCCTCAGTCTTACACACCCTAACCAATCCATAAAAAAGTCTGGTCAATACTCCAGGAATTCGAGATCACGTGGTTACACACTAAATAAAAATAAGACGGAAGTTCTTACCTTTAATTTTAACTCTAACCGGAGATTTCATCCTCTTCCGGTTAACTGGAAAGCCAAGAAGATGAAATATCTGGGAATCTATGTCACAAAACACTTCTCGTAGCTGTTTCCAGGAGAATTACTCACCATTGATATCTTTCCTTCAAAAGGATTTTGTTTATGGTCTCTGTTAAATTTCCAATGTACTCTAAAATATCAGGCCATGCATGAATGTACTCCGAATTTCTTTACTTATTCCAAAGTATACCCTTTTACATACTTAAGGGGGACCTTCAAGGTTGGAATAAAATGATAACTAGATTCATATGGAACTCCAAATACCTAGGATTAATTTAAAGATACTCCAGACTCGACCGGACTAGGGGAGGGCAGTCCCTTCCGGACTTAGAAGACTACTTTCAGCAGCCCAATTAAAAATGCTAAGATCTGGCTTAATCCCGTGCCTGTACCGATGTGGAAACCCATCAAAAAGGAGGGGAGGGAGGAGAAGGAGATCCTTAGACCATGCCTCTCGGCATAAACCAAATAGAGACTTCCTACACAACTAGCGTCGGTTAGGGATACAATTAGAGCACTACACAGACTAAGGCAGAAATTTGACCTTAGAAATTCACTATGGCCTCTGAGAAGACTGTCTTCGGATCCAGACTTTACCCCGGGGCAGCTAGATAAAAGGTTCCAGACCTGGGATGCCAAGGGACTTAGGTTTCTTTCCCAGTACTGTCAGGGCGGATCTATATTAGATTTCGCATCCCTTAAAAACAGCTATAACTTACAAAACTCAGACCACTTCAGGTATTTACAATCCAGAAACTATGTAACTAACTTAATGAAAAAAGATGTTAATCCAGACAGGGCTAGGCACATGATAGGAGTCATACAGAAAGGAATGACAGCCACAACTCAGAAAGGGATGATTTCTCAGCTCTATCAAGCCCTATCCAACTTAAAGACGGATGCGTTATTAGCTATCAAGAACAAGTGGATAAAAGATACCCACAGAGGTTGGAAGAGGCGGATTGGGAGAAATTTTCTTCCTCTCCAGCCGCACAACCAGTCCCCATATTGGCAGTAGAATGTGATGGCGGTTAAGGTGAGATATTTTCTCACACCCCAAACCATAGCAAAGAACTCCTGAGCTACGGGTTGGGTGCTGGAGGGCTGCACGAGTTGAGGTGACCATAAGCATATTTTCGGACTTGTGAGGGTAATACAGAATTTCTGGCAGAAATTCAAGAGAAATAACTGAGATTTTCGGCACAAAGTAAATTAGACTGGCCTGAGCTGATCCTTGGTCGACCACCGGAAGAGGTCCGAGGTCCAGACGCACAGTGTTGTGGTCCATTCTGACTACAGCGGCACACAAGGCCATCACGAGGGAGGTGCTCTCCTTTCCCCCTACCATGGAGGAGTGGATATCGATAGTGAGACACAATAGCGGATCTGGGAGGAACTTACATATAAAATAAACAACAGAACCCCAACACTTATGAGGAGGTGGACTAGATGGGAGTTATGGCGAACAGCCAATCGAGAAATGAAAGGCTAATTGCATAGTACACCAGAATCAGGACAAACAAAGCAAAAATACCTGAGAGGGACTTAAGTCATCACTAGGGGACCTGGGCACAGACCCTGTAACTTAACTGGAGGAGAAGAATGAAATAGAGGTTTAGCTTAAAGATTGGAAGGAGACTACTAGGAAAATAGAAGTTGCCTGAACATGGCTCTAGTCCCTTTTGTATAAGACAATTAATTTATGTAAGTCCTGGGAAGTCATGTACTAAAGGTGTACTGCATCACTAGATTTAATTGTATAAGGAACTCTAACAAATGGGCTGAATGCATTGTGCTTCCGGTAATGCTAATTAACTTAAAAGATTTATTGTACCTGAGTATTATCAATAAACTTGAATTTAAAAAAAAAATACAAGTTAGCCAGCCTGGGAGTGGGTCCCAAGATGACAGCCTGGGTAAAGAATTGGCTGGAGAACAGGACACAGAGAGTAATAGTAAATGGAGTCCACTCTGAAGAAAGGGGGGTTACTAGTGGGGTACCGCAGGGTTCAGTATTGAATCGGAAGTCCTCTTCAATGTCTTTATAAGCGACACTGCAGAGGGACTGGAAGGAAAAGTATGTCTCTTTGCAGATGACACAAAGATCTGCAACAGAGTTGATGCACAAGGTGGGGTGGAAAGAATGAGAAGGGACTTGGCAAGGTTAGAGGAATGGTCAAATGTATGGCAGCTTAGATTCAGTGCTAAGAAGTGCAAGGTAATGCAGCTGGGAAACAAAAACCCAGTGGAAGAGTACACAATGGGGGATGAGATACTAACAACAACAAAAAACTTTCAAGTACCTCAAGTGAATCAACAAAGTCCAAGAGGGTAGCATCTTTCAAAAAAAAGAGGTGTGCAAGAACAAGGGGGCACAATTTGAAGATGGGGGAGGCGGCTCAAAGGTAATTTAAGGAAATATTTTTTCACAGAGAGGGTTGTGGATGCATGGAATGGCCTTCTGGAGGAGGTTGTGGAGTCAAAAACAGTGGTGGAATTCAAGCATGCATGGGACAGTCATAAGGCAATTCTAGGGGGTGGGGTAGGAAAAAGTAGGCTGCTGGTTAACTAGGATCTGCAGCTTATCCATTAGGTAGGGAAATGGGCAGAGTGGGTGGGCCAAGCGGTCCTTATCTGCCGTCAAATTCTATGCAACACATCAGGACGGCCACATGTTAGACCTGGTGTTCTCACTGGGGCTTGAAATAGGTAATCTCAAGACTGATCAGGTGGGCCGGCCCTGTGGCGCTGAGGGTTGAGGCTCTGGAAGTCACACCTCGCGCCATGCTGGCGACGGCGGGTTCAGGGAACGAGCCTGGATCGCCAGGGGGTACGGGAGAGGAAGTATGAAGCAATCCGGGACAGCCTCCTCCCTTCTCGGGGCACCCAGGGACTATGCCCCGGCACCGTGGGCGACCTCTGGTGGAGACCAGAGGCACCGCAACTTCAGGGCCCAAAAAGAAGTTCTGAGTCACGGCAAGGCGTTCCTGGCGTCATTGGGCGCGGGACTCTACGCCAGGAGAGGAGGCATAACGAGGTGGGAACCAAAGAAAATACCCAGCTTGTGGATGAGCGGCTGCACCAGCATCCACCCAGCCACACTCACGCCCGGTGGCACTCCTTACCTGGGCCAACCCAGCCCGGCCCGAATTACAGATAAAGTGCCCTGGGTGGATAGGGCGGCCCTACCTTGAGAGGCTCAGAGCCGGGGGATAGCTGGGCTGGTGCCAGGATTCAGGAGGCCTCTCAGGCACGGAAGTAGAGTCGGGGGCAATGCAGGATGCCCGAGAGAGTTCCACAAGCTGGAGGCAAAAAGAGTTAAAAAAAAAAAAAAAGATTAATCGGGTGGTTTGGTCCAATCACTGCACAGTGTAGTTCATGTTCAGGGCTCCCACCAGATGCCTTCTCCTTACTAAGATGATGAGCTGTCGCCCTTTATGGGGACTGACCCCTGAGGGTTTTCTAGCGGCAGCTGATCTATCTAGTGTAGGTGATGCATGCGTCTGAGGCGTTGGTGCTGGGGTCGACACCTAGAATAAGGTGCTATCCAACACCACTGACTCCCTTGCACCTGTCCGTGTACAACCCCGATCCTCCTACCTGAGGTCTCCGTGGTATGATGGGGCTCTCAGGGAGATGAAGAGAAAGGGTCGGAGGTTAGACTGCTGCTGGAGAAGGTCCGGCCTGGAGGGGGACAAACTGACCCTGTGTGTACACTATAATGCATACCAGGGGGCAATCAACCATAAATACAGGTAATCACCTGTAACAGGAGTTCTAGGAATGGTATATGTTGTTCATCCACACTTATTGGCAGGTATCCTTGCCGCTTTAAATCTTGCCGGAAGGTCTTCAAGCTGGCTCCTCCCACCCACCCAGGTGGTAAAACTCTCGGCTCCGCCCCATGACGCCAGATCTGGCCCGCTGGAAGCTCAGGTTGTGCGTCGAGCCGGGAGGTCGGAGTGGGTGGAGTAATGGATGAACAACATACATACCATTCCAAGAACTCCTGTTACAGGTGAGTAACCTGCATTTCTAGGAACATGGATATGTTGTTCATCCACACTTATTGGCAGACTCCTAGCAGTTCTCCGGGAGGAGGCAGAGCGCACACCCCTACTAGGGAATAGAGACTGGAGAACCGAGGCCCCAAAACCAGCATCCCGGCGTGACTCAAGGTCGATGTGGTAGTGGGTAATGAAGGTGTGCTGACTTCCAGGTAGCAGCCCTGCAGATTTCCTGGATAGGGACTTCCTGGAAGCAGCCACCCGATGCAGCGGTATGGTGTTGAGTGAATGAGCTCTTATCCCTCTGGGAGGCTCCTGCCCGCAACCTATATAGCAGAGATCTATGCAGGAGGTGACCCACCTGCTTGTAAATCCCGCTTGGCTGCAGATCTGCCAGGTGTCGGCGGCCTGAGCGGTAGGTGACAAACAGCTGGCTAACCTCTCCCAATTTCAGCCGCATCCTTATATAGTAGCGTCGCCCTTCTAGGGTCCAGAGTATGAAGCCTATATTCGGTCTCCGAGGTGTGATTGGGGTAGAACACCGGCAGAGTCAACACCTGGTTAAGGTGAAACTCAGCACCACCTTGGAAGGAATTTTGGTGGGGCGCAGAATCTTTGTCCCTGGAGAAGACCAGGCAGGGAGACTCGATGGAAAGCACCTGAGCTCTGCCATCCTTCTGGCTGACGTAATAGCCACGTAAGAAGGCGGTTCTTCCACGACAGGTGAGAGAGATCACACCTGTGCATTGGTTCGAATGGCTTGCCCATGAGCTTTGCCAGTACCAGCAGTAGATCCCACGGAGGTGGAGATTCTCGCACCGGAGGGGAAATGTGATCACGGCCTTTGAAAAAGCGCCAGGCCACCTTTTCCTGCGCCACCTACTGCTTCGCGGCCTGCGCCCGGTAAGCAGAGATGGCTGCCAGGTGCACCCTTAGGGTCGTCGACCTAAGCCCTTGCTGAGAAAGGGACCATAGATAGTCCAAGATGCTTGCCAAGGAACAGGAGAAAGGGTCCAGGCCCTTGCCCTGACACCAAATGGAAAACCTCTTCTATTTGAAGGCATAGCATTTCCTGGTCGACTCCTTATGGGACGCCTCAACTACAATGAGGACCTCGTCGGAAAGACCCAAGGCCTGGAACTCTAGCCGTTCAGGAACCATGCCATCAGGTGCAGGGATTGAAGGTCCGGATGGAACACTTTCCCCTGATTGACTGAAAGCAGGGTCGGGCGAGCTGGAAGCTGCCTCGGGAGCCTGGAGCTGAGGCTGAGGAGATCTGGATACCAGCATTGGCGGGGCCAGTCTGGGGCTACCAGAATCACCTGTGCCTTGTCCCTCCTCGCCTTGAGAAGCACCTTGGATCAAGGAAATGGTGGAAAGGGCGAGAAGAGGCCCGGGGTCCACGGCCTCGAGAAGGCATCCTGCAGCGAAGCCCCTGCTGAGGGGGCAGGCATGGAACAGCCTCAGCCGCATTCTCCCTGAGGCAAACAGATCCACCTGAGGTGTGCCCCAATGGGAGAACAGATCTTGTACTACCTCCGCAGGAGAGACCACTCGTGGAGACAGCCCCTCATCCGGCTTAGGGCATCGGCCAGGGTGTTGGAGGCTCCTGCCACGTGAATGGCTAGAGATTGCCTCCAGGCTGCACATGAGTGACCAAATCGGAGAGCTTCCTTGCACAGAGGCATGGAGCGGCGCCCACCCTGGCGGTTTTAGGTAGTACATGGTCGTGGTATTGTCCGTCTGGACCTGAACCACTTGACCCGGCGTGAAGCCAGGCGAGGCGGTGAGAGCTAGGCGGACCGCTCAGAGCTCCAGCAGGCCTGATGTGGCATCGGGACTCCCGAGGGACCAGAGGCCGTGCGCTCTGTGCTCCCCAGATGGGCACCCCAACCCATGAGAGAGAATCGGTTGATAGAGACCGTCGGCTCGGGTGGACAAACGGGATGCCCTCCTGCAGATGAGCTGGAACGATCCACCACTGTAGAGTGTCTCAACATCCCTGTCACCGTCACCAGCTGGTCCAATGGATCGCATGCTGGAGTTCACGGGCTGGCCAACCCCCATTGAAGGAATCTACGTTCCAGCGGCCCAACGGACCACGCTGGTGCAGGCCGCCATGAGACTCAGGAGGCAGGAAGTCCCAGGCAGGCGAGAATTGCTCAACCAGAAATGATCGGGCAAAGGAGGAAGAACCTCGGCCTGTCCGCTGGGGAGCCGTGCTCTGCTCAAGAGAGTCGAGCTCTGCCCCGATGAAGAGAATCACCTGCTTCGGTTCGAGTTCCGACTTGGCCTCGTTGATGAGGAGGCCGATCTGAGAGCAAACCTGGAGGGCCAGATCTCTGGACCGCTCCACCTCCTGTCTGGAGGGGGCTGCTATCAGCCAATCGTCCAGGTAAGGGTACACCCAGACCCCTCGGCGCTGCAGGAATGTTGTCACCACTGCCATGCATTTGGTGAAGACCCTAGGAGCAAGAGACAGGCCGAAGGGCATGGCTCGGAACTCGAAGAGGGATCCTTCCGCTCGAAAGCGGAGGAATCTCTGGTGGGATGGACGGATAGGGACATGAAAAAACATGTCCTGCAGGTCCAGACAGCAGAACCACACGCCGTGTTCCAAGGATGGTATTATCTGAGCCAGAGTGACCATCCTGAAGGTCCGAGACCTTAGGAACTTGTTTAGGTTGTGCAGGTCGAGGATGGGGTGCCAGCCCCCCGTCCGTTTTGGAAACAGGAAATACCAGGACACAAACCCCGGGTCTGAGGGAGGGTCCGCCACCTTTCTGATCACCTCCTTCTCGAGCAGAGTGATGTCGGCTGAGCCGACAAGCCAGCTCTTGAGACCCGAGAGCCCCAACAGCGGCTCGAAGGGCAGAGCCTGCCTCGAACTCCAGAGGCAGGCCCTTCCCACCACTTCCAACACCCAGCGGTCTGTGGTGATAGCAGACCAGCGGAAAGAAAGTGGCGGCTGCCCCCATGGGAATCCTGGGTGGTGGAGTGACGAGGTTGGGGCGGTGCACCTCAACCCGGCCACTGAGCAGGGCTTGGAGGGAGGTGGGACTGGCCGTAGGGACCACCTGGCCTTTACCTCCCTGCTTCCTGGAAGAGGAAGCCACGGGCTAGGTTTGGGATGCCAAGCGCGGAGCCTGCTGGCCCTGATGCTGCTGGAGGTGCAGCCTGTGGGCGCAGGCAGGACGAAAGGGCTTAGGATGCGGGTCTGCGGCCCTGTCCTCTGAGTGATGAGACCGAGTCCAGAGTGGCACTGGACTTTTCGATCCTCTGGAGGTGATCTTCCACTCCAGGGCCGAAGAGGTCAGTCCCAGGAAGGGACATCCGCCAACTTGTGCTGGGTATCCGCTGTGAAGGTGGATATCCTCAGCTATGCCAGGCAGCGCATAGCCACTGCGGCCGCGACTGACCTGGCGCATGAGTCACCAATGTCCAGAGCAGTCTGAAGTTGCTGCTTGGCCACTGCCCTGCCCTGGTCCCGTACCTGCTTAACCGTGGTCTGCAGGTCAGCCGGAAGATGAGGGACTACCTCGTCCAGGGAGCCCAACAGGGCAAGAGAAATGTGTCATCAGCACAGCCGAGCTGGCCTGACTGAAGGCCAGGGAGGACTTAACGAACTTTAAGCCCGGTGGTCCAACTTTTGGACTCCTTGTCGGAGGTTGTCCACGTCCCTGGCGTTTCGGCACGCGGAAGACGCTGTCGGTAACCAACCCCTTGGCTGAGGGGTGTTCCCAGAAACCGGACAGGGAACCGGTAGGGACCGCATACTTCCTTGCCATTGTGGCCGAAGGCGCAGGGAAGGAAGCAGGACGCTGCCAGAGCTCCAAGGCTGGGCCCATAATGGCCTTGGCCACCGGAAAGGCCTCCATAGGAGAATCTCCTCGGTCCAATATCTCCGTGAGGGGATACTTGGCCCGCTTGGATAGGGGCTCGAGCTGCATCCTGGTAGACTCCGAGATGAGCCTAAGCAAACCCATGAAGGACGAAGGGCTATCGTCCAGTGACTGACCTCCTGAGGACTCCAAGTCGACCCACCTGGAGAACAGGGAGGAATCGTCATCAGACTCAGAGGAGTCTGAAGAGCTACCTGGGCCTGAGCCACCTCCACCTGCCGAGGGGCGATCGGGAGTGAGGTGACAGACAACCTATGGGGCAAACCCTGGGCGACCAAGAATTCTTGGTCGGAGCCCCAAACTGTACGACTGTGGGCGGAGGTTCCACGGGTGGTGGGACAGCAGTTTGTGGCGAGCAACAGGCACGGGCAGGCGCCTCGGCTAAGGCGGGGTGCTTGACGCTCGGTGACAGCCACTTGATAGCGGGGAAGGTGGCCGGCGTCGGCTTGCTCCCCGGACAGAGAAGCTGTTGCCACATGAGGTCCTCGTATCGTTGACGCAACTTGCGTCGAAGCCTCCCCTCATCCGAGGTGGAGGACGAGGACGAGCGGCAATACCACTTGCCACGGTGCCAAGACCAAGAAGAAGTCCGAGACCGAGACCGCGAACCTCGGCTTTTCGAGGAGGGTATAGAGGTAGGCGGAGGAAACCCGCCTCCTCGGCTCGGAGGGCTCAACCGTGACTCCGGAACCGGAGGCACGGGCAAGTCCACTGGACACTTCAACCGCCGGGGAACCGGGAGTGAGGGTTCTCGGCTTCACGGTCAACAGCTCGTCAACGGGTCGAGAAAATCTCGACCGCTTTGGACGGAGTCTCGGTCAACTGACCTGACGGGGACACCGTGGAGGCCAGTGGCCGAAGCCGAAGGATCGACCGAGTTGATGGTCGATCACGGTGAGCGGGACCTCTCCCGCTCCCAAGAGCGTCGACGGAGGGACTTACCTTTGTGGTCCTTCTTCTTGGACCGAGAGGAAGGCCCTGAAGTTGTTGGTCCTCTCCCTTAGTGGAGGACAGACAGAGCTCCTTAAAAGAAGCTGAATAGGAGGATCCCAGGGAGAGCGGGATAAAGGCCATGGCCGAGGAAGACGAAGATGCGGCCTGCACCGCCTCCTCCTTGGGGGCGATCAACTGCTGAAGCTGTTCTGCGAGCCATACTTGTGAAACTGCCAACGGGCCTCCTTTGACTTTACCGGAGGATAATGTTTTTCGGTCGCCTAAGTTGCAGATGGGCGCGGTCTTCAGGCGTAGGCCGAAAAAGAGGAGCAAAGGTCGCAAGCCTGCGGGTCATGCTCAAGGCCCAAGCAGTAGACGCACATGGAGTGCGGATCCGTCCGAGACATCTTCTGCCCGCATGGGCACCTCTGGAAACCAGGAGTCGATTTGTCCATCACAGCCGCGAAGGAAATATTTGACCGAAGTCTTGAAAACCTTAAACTTTGTTTCGGGAAACCGAAGAATTAGGAACCAGTCTTATACGCAGAGCGTTAAGGAGGGAACCTGAGCATCCAAGCGGTAAGGAAGATCTGGTGTCATGGGGCGGAGCTGAGAGTTTTACCACCCGGGTGGGTGGGAGGAGCCAGCTTGAAGACCTTCCGGCAAGATTTAAAGTGGCAAGGATACCTGCCAATAAGTGTGGATGAACAACATATCCATGTCCCTAAAAGAAGGCAGTGTTCCTTTCCAGGGAAAATGCTGCCGGGAAGAACCGACGAGCTTAACTTTTTTGGACTGTGGACAGGCTACTTCATCCTGCTTGTCTACAGCCAAAGAAGGTTTTTACTAATGCTGAATGCGAAGAGTTTGCTCGTTTTTTCTCGGACAGAGTGTCCAGTATCCAGCAGGTGGTTTCTTCAGTCAGCAATGTCATAGCTGGCAGTGGTCGCCTGAAGTGTTCTGAGTGCACTCCACCTGGTTGGGGGGAGTTTAGACCAGTGGAGGTAAGTGAGGTCATTGGGGTGGCAACCAATCCGAAGCACACTTTTTGTGAACTGGACCCAGTGCCAAAGTGTTTCTTGATGAGATGCACTGACACCATGGGCCCGGTGTTTGTTCTGATTGTCTGGTGTTCCTTATCCGAGGGAGTTTTCCCTGATGCCTTGAAGGAGGCATTGGTGAGACCCCTCTTAAAGAAACCATCATTGGACCCAGAGGTCAGGGCAAATTACTGACCTATCTCTAATCTTCCTTTTTTGGCAAAGGTAGTAGAGAAGGTAGTGGCGCTTCAGTTGGAAGAGCACCTCGTGACTCATAAGTTGTATGAACCTTTCCAGTTGGGGTTTCGGGCTAGGCATAGCACAGAAACCGTGCTTGTTCACAGATACATAGATACATAGACAGTGTCAGCAGATAAGGGCCTATGGCCCACCCAGTCTGCCCATTTGAGCTTTTTATGTTTTCCTAGAAGTCTGTTGCCCCTTACCCCTTACCCCTGACCTCCAGAATTCCTTTATGTCTATCCCATGCATTCTTAAATCCCATGATTGTTTCAGCCCCCACCACTTCCTCTGGCAGGGTGTTCCACTTGTCCACCACCCATTCTGTGAGGAAATTCTTCCTCACGTTTCCTCTGAATCATTCTCCCTCCAACTTCATCCCATGCCCTCTAGTCCTGGAACATCTTTTTCGCTTAAAAATAGTGTATTCCTGCACCCTGTTCCTCCCTGTAAGATACTTGTATGTCTCTATCATATCCCCTCTCTCCCTCCTCTCCTCCAGGGAGTACATGTTCAGTTCCTTCAACCTGTCCTCATAGGACTTGTGATGTAATCCATGCACCATCTTTGTTGCCCTCCTCTGAACTTTCTCTACCCTGTCTATATCCTTACGTAGGGCAAGGTCTCCAGAACTGTACACTGTACTCAGGTGGGGCCTCACTAGTGTCTTGTATAGTGGAATTATGACCTCCCTTTTCCTGCTGGTGATGCCCCTGCCTATGTATCCCAGCATCCTATTTGCTTTACCTGCTGCCTTGTCACACTGTTTCCCTACCTGAGGTCATCAGAGATGATAACCCCAAGATCCTTTTCCTGCTTGGTGCATGCTATATCCTCACCCCAACTGATATATTGTGCCAGGTTTTGTGCCCTATATGCATTATCTTGCACTTCCTTGCATTGAATTTCAACTGCCAAACCCCTGACCATTCTTCAAGTTTCTGTAGGTCCCTTCTCATTCTGTCTACACCCTCTGGTGTGTCTACTCTGTTACAGAGCTTTGTGTCATCAGCGAACAGTAAAATTCTGCCTTCTAGGTCCCTGCAATGTCACTGATGAAGATGTTGAATAGAACCGGTCCCAGCACTGATCCCTGTGGTACCCCACGGTCACTCTTCCCTCTGTGGAGTGACAGCCATTTACCACCACCCTCTGTGTCTACCGGCCAGCCACTTACCTACCCACCACACTACTGTCCTGCCCACACCCATATTCCCCAGTTTGTGTAATAGTCTTCTGTGGCATAGTGTCAAGGCCTTGCTGAAGTCCAGATAGGCCATGTCCACTGCCCTCCCTGATCCACCTCCCTAGTCACCCAGTCAAAAATTAAACAAGGTTGGTCTGAGCATGACCTCCCTGGTGAAACCATGCTGCCTTGGGTCCTGTAGTCCATTGACAACCAGATGTTCACCAATCTCTCCTTCAGTAGTGCTTCCATGATCTTCCCCACTACCGAGGTGAGGCTGACTGGTCTGTAGTTTCCCGCCTCTTTTGTTCCCACTTTTGTATAAGGGGCTACATCTGCTATCCTCCAGTCTTTGGGTACCTCCCTGTTTCCAGTGATCGGCTAAACAGGATAGCCAGAGGTTCAGCCACCACCTCTCTTAGTTCTTTAAGGACCCTGGGGTGCACCCCATCTGGCCCCATTGCTTTATCAACTCTTATTTCTTCCAGTTCCTTCAGGACCCTTTCTCGTAAAAGGGACTTGTGTCCTTTCACCATTCTCACTCCTTGTACTCCTTCAGACCCATTACCCGCCTCTTCCTCATTAAAGACTGAGCAGAAATACCTGTTCAATATGTCAGCTTTACTGTTGTCATCCTCACGCGTGCCCCAATCCTCCCTTCAGTCTCACTATCCCTCCCTTTGTCTTTCTTTTTTCACTTATGTACCTGTAAAAGGTTTTGTCCCTCACCCACTGATTTTGCAATGTGTTCTTCTGTCTGAGCTTTGGCTTCCCTTGCTGACCTCCTGCCTCCCTTTGCTTCTCCTGGTACTTCTCCCTATCCTTCTGCCTGTGTCTTTTTGTATTGCCTGAATGCAATATTTTTGGCTTTCTTTCTTTGCTACCTCTTTGGAAAACCATAATGGTCTCCTCTTCCTTTTCCTCTTGCTAACCTGCTTAATACATAATTCTGTTGCTCTTGTAATCCCCATTTTAAATACTGCCCACTGTTCCTCAACCCCTGATTCCTGCCCCATTCCCTTAATGCCTCTTTCAAGTATCTCCCATTTTCCCCAAAGTCTGCCCCTAAAATCCAGGATCGTGTTTTTGTGTGGTTTGGTTCTGCTCTTTCTGTGATTTCAAACCACAATGACTGGTGGTCACTGTTCCCAGGTGCTCCCCACTGTTACCCCCATCACACTGTCCCTGTTTGTGAGCACAAGGTCCAGTATTGCCTTCTGCCGAGTTGGTTCCATGACCAGTTGCTTGAGGAAGGCACCCTGAAAGGAGTCCAGGATAAATCTGCTCCTAGTTGATGCTGCCGCTGCTGGGATGCTTCAGTCCACGTCTGAAATACTGAAGTCTCCAACCAGTACTACCCCCTTGTCTGCCATCCTTTGGATGGCTAGCATCAGCTCCCTAGCTGTTTCTTCCTCCTGGGCTGGTGGTCTATAGACCATGCCTGTGCGGATGGCTGGCCCCATTTTCCTTTCCAGCTTAACCCACAGTGTCTCTCCCCCATTTTGTTCCTCCTGGATCTCTGTGGCCCTTATGTCATTTTTCACATACAGTGCCACTCCTCCTCCCTTTCTGCCTGCCCTGTCTCTTCTGAATATGTTGTAGCCAGGTATGGCCATCTCCCAGTCGTGGTTATCATTACACCAGGTTTCTGTGATGGCCACAATGTCCAGTTCTGACTGCACCATGACAGCCTCAGATCTTCCATCTTGTTGCTAAGGCTCCTGGCATTTCACACATGGCTTTCCATGATTTGACCTCCTAGACTGTTTCGTTGTTCTACTCCAGCCCATCCTTGGTTGTCCTTTATCCCTGGTTCTCCTTGCTGTCTGCCCTTCTGCTGAATTTTGCCCCTTTTCTGCCTATCCACCTCTTGGGCGCTAATCTCCATCTTTTGCACACTGCTTTGTAGTCTGCCTATCCACCTCTTGGGTGCTAATCTCCATCTTCTGCACACTGCTTTGTAGTCTGCCTATCCACCTCTTGGGCGCTAATCTCCATCTTCTGCACACTGCTTCCCTTACTGACCTCCCTGCCTCCCTTTGCTTCTCCTGGTACTTCTCCCTATCGCCATCTGCCTGTGTCCTGTGTTCAGGTGTTGGATGATTTTCTCAGGGCAAGAGATTGAGGGGATAAGACAATTCTTGTTCTCCTACATCTCTCTCTTCAGCATTTGACACTGTGGACCATTGTGTGTTGCTTGACTGCCTTAGGGAGTTCTGCGGACTCACCGGTACTGTCATCAACTGGTTTGAGTCCTTTCTTACTAACTGGAGGCAACGGGTTGTGATGGGAAATTCCTCCTCCACCCCTAGCCTCCTATCTTGTGGAGTTCCCCAGGGATCGGTACTAGTCCCAATGTTGTTCGCAGTGTACATGCTACCCCTAGGAGGACTCATTAGGAAGTATGGCTTGGGTTTTCATTGCTATGCTGATGACACCCAGCTATAAACATAGTAACATTGAAACATAGAAGTTGACAGCAGATAAAGACCGCAAGGCCCATCCAGTCTGCCCATTTCTTTTTCTACCTTATGAATGTGCCATTGGCCTTTGCTCTTTATTTACCCTCTATGCTCTGTCAATGGCCTATCTATTCATACTCATCTGTATTGCTTCCTTATGCCTATCCCATGCCTGTTTGAAGCCCTGCACTGTATTCCTGTATTCATATCCACCACTTCCTGAGGTAGGCCGTTCCATGCATCCACCACGCTTTCTGTGAAAAAGAACTTCCTCACATTACCCCAATCGGCCTCTCTCTAATCTCATGCTGTGTCCTCTTCTCCTGCTATTTTTCTTATATTGAAACATGTTATACTCTTTCACCTTGTTAATGCCCTTAAGGTGTTAGAATGTTTCAATCATACCACCTCTCTCACTTCTTTCCTCTAGGGTATACATATTGAGCTCAGTTAATCTGCCCTCATATGTTTTCTGATGCAGTCCCTGCACCATTTTGGTTGCTCTTCTCTGGACTGCCTCAATTTGGTTAATGTCCTTGTGAAGGTGTAGCCTCCAGTACTGTACACAGTACTCCAGATGGGGCCTAACCAGTGTCTTGTAAATAGGGATTATTACCTCCCTCTTCCGACTTGTGAAACCCCTACTAATACACCTCAACATCCGTCTAGCCTTACCTACTGCTTTAGTGGTATACTTGGATGATTTCAGGTCATCGGTGATGATGACGCCCAAGTCTCTTTCTTCCCTTGTGACTGCCAGCAACTCCCCTCCCAGCCTATAGGTGGCTTCAGGGTTTCTCTTCCCTATGTGCATGATCTTGCACTTCTTTGTGTTAAACCCCAGTTGCCACTCTACCGACCATTTTGCTAGTTTATCCAGATCTCTTCTCATTCTGCCCACCCCATCTAGATCATCTACCCTGTTGCACATCTTGATGTCATCTGCAAACAGACAAACCTTACCCTCCAGTCCATCTGCAATGTCACTGATGAAGATATTGAAGAGGACTGGCCACAGAACTGATCCCTGAGGTACCCCACTTGTGACTTGCAGCTCTTCTGACTGTATACTGTTTACCACCACTGTCTGTTTTCTGCCCGTCAACCAGTTTGCCACCCAGTTGACCGTCTGACCTACCCCAGAGCCTACCCAGCTTATTATTCAATCTTCTATGTGGAACAGTATCGAAAGCTTTGCTGAAGTCAAGGTAGGCAACATCAACTGCTCCCCCTTGGTCCACCACTCTGGTTACCCAGTCAAAGAAATCTATGAGATTAGTTTGACAGGACCTTCCTTTTGTAAACCGATGCTGCCTTGGATCATGTGCTCCTATGGATTCCAGGTGTTGCACTATCCTTTCCTTAAGGAGTGTCTCCATAATCTTGCCCACTACTGAGGTAAGACTGACTGGTCTGTAGTTCCCTGCCTCCTCCCTGCTACCACTCTTGTGGAGCGGGATCACATGAGACCTTCTTCAGTCTTCTGGGACCTCTCCTGTGCTCAGAGACTCACTAAACAGTTCTGATAATGGCTCTGCTAGTTCCACCCTTAGCTCCTTTAGTACCCTGGGATGTATGCCATCAGGTCCCATTGCCTTGTCCACCCTGAGCTTATCGAGCTCTTGCAGGATCCTTTCTTTTGAGAAGGGACTACTGCACCCGCCCCCGGTGTCCATGGTGCTTTGACTGGGCCCCTGCCCTACCTTTTCTTCTAGTAAATACTGAGCAGAAGTATCTATTTAGGATAGATGCTTTATATGGTCCTCCTCCTCACACGCCCCTTATCCTCCCTTTGATCTTAGTAGTACTTCTCTGACTTTCTCCTTTCACTAACGATCTATAGAAAGTCTTGTCACCTTCTTTACTGTTCGTACTAGTGCTTCCTCTGTTTGGGCCTTTGCCTGCCATACTGCCTTCCCTGCTTCCCTTAGGGAAGTGTGGTATGCCCCCCTATCTTCATCCTGCTGCGTTCCAATATATTTCCTGAAGGCCAGCCTTTTGACTGAAACCTATTCTGCTACTGTGTTTGAGAACCAAAGTGGTTTTCTTCTTCTTTTGCACTTCCTTTTCTCACTAACACAATGGGATGTTGCTTCAAGTATTGCATCTTTAATGTTTGCCCACTTTGCCTATACCCCCTCACCTGTATTTCTTTTTGCCAGGGCTAGCTTAACTCTGTTGGCCATCTTATCAAAGTCAGCTCCTCTGAAGTCCCATATTTTTGACTTGGAATGGGATGATTTACCTTTCCTTTGCCCCAGGAATATTCAACTTGGTGGATGTGCTTAACAGCTGCCTTGCTGAGATTAACGACTGAATGACCTCCAGCTGGTTGTGACTGAACCCCGACAAGACGGACGTATTGGTGGTGGAGTCGAACAGAGTGCATGATAGGATGGCCTCTGAATCAGTGACTGGACTTGTTCAGGGATCTGTTTTTTTTTTTTTTTTACTTTCTTTTTATCTCTCCTGTCCACACCTCCGGTGTCCACTCCTTCGGCCATCCAACCACTTCAGACTACCTAATCTTCCCTCAGGGTCTGCCCCACTAGAGTGCCTTCTCCTTTCTACCTTGCACATCGGGGTCTGTCCCAAGAAATTGGTGGTGGTCTGAATGGCTCAGGGTGGCTGTCATCTAGGACCGCCGCGAGTTTGTTTCCATTTTTCTGTGTCCCTTGTTACCCCACCCCGCCCCCGAGACGCACATCTCTCTCAAGCACCCAACAGCGTCCCCTCCTGACGAATGGAACCGCTAACCCTCAAGAGCCGTGCACCCAACGGTTCCTCAGGGACATTAGCGACATACGCCCCTGGTACCTCCCCGAGGGAGGAGAGCATCCGCTGGGACGCCAACCCTTCCTCCCCCAACCGCTTTGCTGTGTTGAAAACTCCATGGGTTGGACTTAGTGTGGCCAAACAAGGATTATCAATGCTATCTGAAGTACAACTTTAATTGACTTTCTTTATAAATAAAATAGTTTAACTCTGTCTCTGCTTTTCCTTTTTCTTCAAAAATCAAATAAAAAAACAAACAAAAGATTTCAGTGTTGTTGAATGAGCTACTTATTCGATTATATAAAATAACAAACAGGCTTCTGTGAAGAACAGTGTGATTCTGACACCTCAGGTTTCTATGCTGTCACAAAAAACCATCAGGGTCCCAACCACACTGTTCATCACAGAAGTCTGTTGGTTATTTTTTATGTCCTTTGTACAGCTTGTTGACTATTTGGGTGGCTTTTAATTCAAAACCTATTTACCTTATTACATAAAAAAAAAAAAGAGTTGTTGCAAAGCCATACTGTACCGACACAGTGGACAATGATTGCATTTCCTTTTGCTGCTTTGGGATGAGTGACATCGCCCATGACGTAGCATATGGAAGCTGGCTCTGTTTCCGTAGAATCCAGATCAAGATCAAGTGTATCATCTTCCTCCAGTTCGTCTTCTTCACTCTCGCTTTCCTCTGAAGGAATGCAGAGAGATCTGAAGCCACATGACTCCCACCAGGACAGTCTAAAGCAATATGAAACAGAAAAGGTTGTAAGCTCAAGCAGATATTTTACCTTTCTTCTTTTGGGGAATTTTCTTTTCATCAGCCCCTCACCTCTTTGTCCTCCTCTCCTGTTCCTCGTCCTGCTCAGCACCCCTCTGATGCCCTAACAGTTCCCTTCTGACTGCCCAACAGTTCTACTCACCTGATTGCCCCCACCCATGGGAAAAGCCCCTCCAGAGCCCGCCCCGGGGACTTGGTTTCTACCGAGGCTAATGGCATGTTTGGGGGCACTGCAGGCTGCATGAGGGAGCCGGTGGAGGAAACACAGATGTAGAGGGAGTGACAGCATCATCTATCAACTGGGTGAATATTTCTCACTTTTTGGCCGGCCTTCCTCCCACTCTCCGTACATGCACTGATGCAGCACCTGAACTTGTGTGTGTTGGGAGGATGGGGACACCGGATATCGCAGAGTCACCCATGGCATCCAAGCTTGCCCTCCACCCACCACATGCAGGCGCTCGAGCTGAAAGTCGACACCCCCTCTCTAGAAGACAGAGCATTGCTTCTGCAGCATGCCACCATTTCCTCCTGCTCATATTAGAGTGGAATCTTGCTGTGACCCAAATTTTCTCTGATGGGAGCACAGAGGGCTCTACCAATGCCACTGAGCTGAGCTTCCAACATTTTTTCTAATACATTAATTATTTTTAAGAGATATTAATAAAAAGGCTTTCCACTCAGTTTAAGTATCTTTATTATTTATACATTTTGTACAAAATAATTATAATAAAACATCCATGAAAGCAGACATCAGTTGATTATCACATCATATATTTACTTACAAAGGAGTACATCGGACACCTTTCTAGTACTACAACAGAGAAAATACCATGTGAACTTTAAAGGAAAGCTGGCATAAACTGAGCCCCCCCCCGAAGCTTTACCCCCATGGTCAGGCTTTCGCAAGCCAAAAACAGTTTTTAATGGATTTAACTTACTTTATTTTATTGCAGCAAACTCCGTGATGAGGCAGCATGGCGGATGCTGCGTGGCACCATTTCACGTGACAGTGCGGCGCCACACCGCTTGCTTGTACGCTTTTCAATACAAGCGAGCAGTGTGGTGATTTTTCAAGAAGTAGGGTTGGTTCTTTCTCAGACAGTCCTAACATTTTTGAGGGAGCACTGTAACAATAAAATCGAGAGGCGCTTCACCCTTCACCTGCTCTGGCAACCCCACCAGTCTAATGTTCCACTCCCTTGTCCGATTTTCAATGGCTTCCAACCATTGTCGGAAAAGGGCATTTTCTTTTTTTTTAGTCTTTGGTAACCGGGTAAGGCCCACTAGGCACAAGTGCTTGTTTTCAGGGGCAACCTGGGAGCACAGGGCGGTTAAGTGACTTGCCAAGAGTCACACAGTATGCAAGTGGAGGTTGTGAGAATCAAACTCAGGTCTAGTCTGCTGGATGTACCAAGCTCGTTCACACCTCCTTTCTCTAAAATCTAGGCTATACTGCCAGCCCATATACATTCAGTGTGGCATCCAGTGATTTGAGCACCAAGCAATCCATCCTCTGCAGCATTTGTTCTGCTCTGTCCATCCATGTGTGTAATGTGGTCACTCGATCGGTCAGTGCATCGAGCTTCTTGTCCATGTCCTGCACAGCTGGATCAGAGTCGCTCTGACTGTGCTGAGTGATGCATTCTTAGCATTTGTACCACTGCTACCAGCAGCTCTGTCCTGCAGTAGCGGCCCAGCACCTTGTGGTTTAGTTGTTTTCGGCTGGAAAAAGTCTGGTTTTGGTGCTGCATTTTTAGGATTTCCCATGCTGGTGTCTCACACGTCTCTCTCTCTATAGTTTCATGATGGAAAGCTTGTAAAAATATTGGTTTTAAAATGAAAAATGGCTCGTATCGTCAGCGTTCTAGTGAGGAAGGTCTACTTCACTCTGCTGCTAAGCCACACATCCCTTCTTTTAATTAGTATTTTGTCCGCCTCTGTGCCCCGACAGCACCCCCCCCCCCAAAGACCCAGTCTCCGGCTTCTCCGGGGCTTAACTTGCTCCGATGTCCTCTGCCACAGGACTTCTAGAGGTGCCCAACTGCCAGTGCAGGGCGTGTGAGTGGCTGGGTCGTTCCCCTACGGCTGGGGTGTTTTTCCTGATTTTCTTCCCCTGAGCTGACATTGTGCGCAATGGTGCGATGTGCGAGTTCTGCTTCCACAGAGATGTCCCCTAGCACCTGTGAGTGGCATCTTACTTATATGGTCCTGCTGCACTCTCACTCAGATTCCTCTAGATTGCAGGTAAGTAACAGGACATGTTATCCAACCTCCCCCCTTCCCGAGGGAGAAGAGCTATCCTAGGGATGTGCAATCCTACTTCTCCTGGCCAGCCCCCAAGCACCCCATATCTGTTCTTAAACTGATACTGGCATGGCAGGAGGTCTGGCAGTCAATGCCTCACCCCTTCACACTAGTTTGGCCTGCTAATTATCTTTTTTATAATAAAATGACAGCTTTACTGCTGTCAACTAATTTAATTTTAAGAACGTCAGTCTATCGCATTTGCAAATTCTTCCAGCTCTTTAAATTCCTTTATGTTAAAAAAAGCAAAATTTGGGTACGTGAGACAATCAAAGAAACCGCAGCCTTCCATAGATGGCGACTGTGCAGCACTGCTGCAATAAGAGTATGCTATCCCACTGACTAGAAACCTCCATTCTTACCTGATGTCAGCTCCTGCTGATGCCAGAGATAGATTTACTATTTACCAGCAACAGTAGATCTTCAACAGGCTCTACACTGAGCCGTAATACATAGAACTGTATGTCGTAGACATCGGGACATCATAAGAAGCTTTGGCAATGAGGGGACTGCCCACATCAACAGCGCACTGAGTCACCTATGTAGTGGGGGCAGGCCCCAACCATTAAATTTTTCCGCTGTTTAATGGAATCCTGAAAACATCCACAACAGCACCCATCAATCATTCACAGAAATGCAGGGGGAGCAAATGAAACACTGCCAGCCACAGAGCTTGAGGAAGCAGTGATATAAACATCACATTCAACACACAGTGCCTGGCCATATAGATGAAAGCAAAGAACTGCCACATCAGGAGAGATGGGGGCACTGTGACAGGGATGAATAAGGCCCTGCCCCATTAGTTATGCAAAAAGTGTTTAAATGCAAGGGTCTGTTCTACCCTCTCCTTTTCTGTCTCTTCTCTGTCTGGCTGTGCAACTAAATTTTCTTGAGTTCTAGGAACAGATCACGCCGACGGTCTCGCAGTTCTCAGTCCCTCCTTCTCCTTGTCTCTGTTGTGCAGCTCACCATTTGAAACAAGCATTTGTCAATGCCGAATGTTGCTTGCTTGTATGTGCTGTGTAAGTATTTGGAAGTCAGTGGAGTGCAAATACTGAAAATTTGCAAACTTACGAGTGTGCGTAGGAAATGCGCAACGCACGCTCGTGAAACAGTCATTTTTAGGAAGTTTGTGACCAAATTTTCATCATAGTCATTTTAAGACCTCTGCTCATGAACAGTGTCACTGTGATTTTCTTAATGTGTCCCATACATTGATTTCGCACACCAACTGCGCCATTGTGCACTAGATGGGCGGAAACACGTTGTGGGCAAGATGTGAAAAATGACAGCTGTACTGCTCATAAGGAGGTGTGGTAAAATGGAAATGTTGGAAATCTGGAGTGAAAATATTGAAAATTCGCGAACTTACGAGCATGCGTAGGAAGTGCGCAACGCAAGCTCGTAAAACAGTCATTTTAGAATTTTGTCACCAAAGTTTCAACACAGCCATTTTAAGACCTCTGCTCATGAACAGTGTTACTGTGATTTTCTTAATGTGTCCATACATTGATTTACATACCGATCTGCGCCATTGTCGCTAGATGAAAAACACGTTGTGGGCGAGATGTGAAAATGACAGCTGTACTGCTCATAAGGAGGTGTGGTAAAATGGCAATGTTGGAAATCTGGAGTGAAAATATTGAAAATTCAGCGAACTTACGAGTCGTGCGTAGGAAGTGCGCAACGCAGGCTCGTAAAACAGTCATTTTTAGGAATTTTGTCACCAAATTTTCAACATAGCCATTTTAAGACCTCTGCTCATGAACAGTGTCACTGTGATTTTCTTAATGTGTCCCATACAGTGATTTCACACACCGACTGCGCCATTGTGCGCTACATGGGCGGAAACATGTTTTGGGTGAGATGTGAAAAATGACAGCTGTACTGCTCATAAGGAGGTGTGGTAAAATGACAATGTTGAAAATCTGGATGAAATAATGAAGAAAATTCGGCGAACTTCTGGCGTCTTGCGTAGGAACTTTCATAGCGCCGCTCGTAAAACAGTCATTTTAGGAATTTTCCGCAAATTTTCAACATAGGCTTTTGAGAGTCCCTGCCATGAACACTGGCAGTGTCATTTCATTAACCGATGCGGAAAGGTGATTTCGTGCAGTGACTGCGAAATCACCCTTCAGGCCCGATTAACGCCATGACAGTGCAAGAATTCATGAGGAGGGGTCCCAAAAATCCATGTTGAAAATTTGGTGGAAAAATTCCAAAAAATGCCTGAAATATGCAGTAAAGTTGAAAAAACCCTATCTATCCCATTATACAGCTTACCGGCATTTCCTCAGTTCACGGTTGGCTTTGAAGAGTGCAGACGTGTTCCCAGTCCACCGAAGATTGTCGCGCCGGAGTCTGGAGGTAAGTATGGGGTGGGGGTGTGGGGAGGCGGAGTGCGCGGTGGGTGGCGCGGGTGGGGGCAGAGACAGCGAGGACCGTTTTCTGTTGCAGGTATTTTTTTTCAACAAAGGAGGAGACGTTGAGGCAATTGCCACGCTTGGGGTGGGTTCCCAGCTGCAGCCAAAGATGGCTTGTGGGGGGGAATGGAGCCGACGGGATTGGGCACTTCGCTGGCGACAGGCATCTGTTGCCACACGGGTGGGCTCCCAGCAGCACCCTGTACTCTCGGGGGAGAGTGGAGCCGACAGGGCTATACATGTGTAGCCACACTGGGGTGGGCACCCAGCGTGGCATGTACAACTCTGTTTGGGGGTGAGCGCAGCACAGCCTACGGGGATTGGGCACCCTCGTCGGCTATACAGTGTGTGTGTGGGGGGGGCGAGCACGCAGTGTGCGTGCGTGTGTGTGTGTGTGTGTACAGGGGGAGCGCGCATGAGCAGGTGATATTTTATCGCTGCTCACTGAAGCGTAGCTCCCCCTTTCAACTGTACGCCACTGCATTTTGGACTGCTGTCATAGACAGCTCCAGCAGGCATTGGAGAACTGCGGCCGCGCCTGCAAACACACTGACTGAATTGGAAGAGGGCTGCCACACCTCCGAAAACTCGGATGATGGCACTATGTTTCTTGCACATGCGTGCAAGCAACATAAAAAGCAGTAAGGCTTTCAGGTTCTGTCATTGCCTGTTCTTTTTTCTCCATCACTGGTGCTGGGTGTACAGTCTCAGCCTGAACTTCTGTCTCTGCTAGTTTGGCTGTCATTCTTCCGGTAATCACTTCGGGACTTGCTGCTGCAGAATCCATGCCTTTCTTCTATGCTTCCCTGGTGTTAGCCTAAGTGGATACCTTTGGAGTGATCAGTTTCTAGGTCTCACAAGAAAATTTGGTTGCACAGCCAGACAGAGAAGAGATGAAAAGAAGAAGACAGAACAGACCCTTGCGTTTAAACTCTTTCTGCACAACAAATGGGGCATGGTCTCATTCAATCCTGTCACAGGCTGGGATATGGCTTTATGTAATACTCTCACAGATCTACTGCTACTGGCAAGTAACATAACCTATCTTCTTTGAGGGTATCTCCATAGAGCCATAATACACTGGACGATTACCAAGCAGTACTAACCCCAACTGGGCAGCTGGTAAAACAGCAAACCAACTCCTTTGGAAAGCTTACCTTATGAGTCAGCCAGGCCAAACCCCGCCTCAAGGAGATCAGATCCAGACTGCAAAGTATAGATCGTGTGACAGTGATGGAAAAAGACCTGAACTAGGCCACAGAGGCTGCCATACCCCTGGTGGCATGCCTGTAACAGTACAAGGTAAGTCTTGCCCTGCCTTTCTGTAGCAGAACAGAATACAGGAGGGAATCCATTTAGAAAGGTGCTGTTTGGAAACAGGCTTACCCATGGTGCCAGAGCCAAAGGAAACAAATCAATGGGAGGGCTGGGCACAGTCCTTGGTCCAGTCCTGGTAGTATGGAAGGAACCTGTGGATGTCAAAAGAGTGCAACAGCACTTCTTGAGGATTCTGAGGGGAAGGGAAGAGTATGGGTAAACCAACAGACTGATTTAAATTGTACTCAGACACCACCTTAGGCAAGCATTTAGGAAGAGTTCACAATGCCACCCTGGCCCAGTGAAACACCAGAAAATGTAGTTAATGAACCAAGACCTGCAATTCAGACAAAGGCCTGGCAAAGGTAATAGCTACTTAGGGACATACGAAGAAGCCAGCAGAAGAAGGCCATTTGGTCTATCTAGTCTTTCGTACTGCAGGGTCCACAGCTTGAGCTACTGTCCCTCCCCATGATCCTTACTTTCCCCCTATACCTATCCCAGCCTCTCTTGAAGCTGCCCACTGCCTTCAACGAGACCACCTCTTCTGGCAGCGCATTCCAAGTGTCCACTGCCCTCTCTGTGAAGAAGTGCTTTCTGACTTCCCTCCTAAACCTCTCCCCTCCAGCTTAAGACTGTGTCCCCTCGTGTTATGGTTGCCACTTAGCTTAAAGAAACTCTCCTTATCCACCTTATTTATCCCTTTCAAGTACCTGAAGGTCCCAATCATGTCCCTCCCCTTCCTTCAATCAATCAAAATCTTTATTTAACCAGGCGAATACCGTTGAGCAAAGCTCATTTTCGAGGTGGACCTGGACATAGATACATAGTCATGCATAGCAGGGTTACATACACAACAGAATGATAATACAAGTCATCATACAATATAAACTGAACACAGAACAATGTACAGAATTCAGATGGATAACAGTACTAATTCCTGGTAAAAATATATATACAAAAATATACATGAGATTCTCTGGACTGTGTGAAGGGAATAATAAATACAAGTTACAAGGAATATACAGGGTGCAAGAGAGAGGGCTCTTAGGTTAGGTATGAAGTAGAAGGATAGATCCATAAAGTGAGGGGGAAGGGGCAGACGCCTAAAAGGGAGGAAGTAGAGGGGTAGAAGACTAAATGGGCAGTGGCAGCCATATGATGGCCACTGATCGCAGAGTGCTGCTGAGACCACCAATGGAATGAAGATGGGCCCCAGGATGCTGGTCAAAGGCAAGGGGAGGGAGGGGATAAGGGGACAGAAAGAATAGGGGTCAGGGGAGGACGTAGAGTGGGAGGCTCAATTCAAGTAATAAGGCAGGGTCAGGTAAAACAATTACGTGATTCCTTGAAAGAACGAGTGTGAAGAGTTTTGAATGTTGATAGTTTGATAGGGTAGACCAGTTTCAATGTTTTTTTGCAGCTTGTTCCAGAGTGAGGGTAACGCGCAACTTAAGGATGTCCTACCAAAGCGCGATCTAACCTTAGGTATAATAAAGGAGATGTAGGAGGGACTCCTCAACGCATATTTGCCTACTGAGCTTAGGGGCAGGCAATCCAAGACATATTGAGGCACCTTCATAGTAATAGCTCTGAGGGTCCAAAAGGCGGCATTCCTCTGTCTTCTATACTTGAGTGATGGCCGTCCCACAGCAGCATATAGGGAGCAGCGATGCGGGCGAAAGGGAGGCTCGTAATGAACCTTAAGGCTCTATGATAGAACGTGTCCAGTTTGACCAGTGCAGAGGCGGGGTCTTGACTGTAAAGGAAGTCCACAGAGTCCATCGATGTTAGGAAGATGGATTGGAGCAATCACTTCTTGGCCTCCCGAGTAAGGAGGTGATTAATCCTACAGACGAGATCAAGCCTCTGTAAGCTTTTTTATAAGTTCTTCAATATGGTTATTATAAGAAAGTCTTGTGGTCGATCCAGACCCCCAAGTATCTGAACTTAGTTACAAATTCCAAAGGTTCGCCTAGGAGTGTGGAGTTCTGAGTAAAGGTTCATTGGGCAGCAGAGTTCATTATACTTGCAGAGAGTGAGAGGAGCATCGTCTTTGTTTTCTTAGCGTTCAGTAGAGGTTTCTGGTTCAACAGCTGCAGTTGCAGCAGATTAAACTCCTGCTGAAGATCACTACATGCTGCTTCCTGGGAAGATCTGCTGATGTAAAGTACCGTATCATCTGCGAATAGATGTATGTTTGCAGTATTGGGGTTGGCATCAACTCTATTTATACTGCGAAGAGCAGGGGGGCCAATATTGAGCCCTGCGGTATGCCCCTTAGCAGGGGTTTTAGGGGCAAGAATTCCCCATCTGCTTTTACCTGCTGTAGATGACCTGAAAGATAGTTGGAGAACCATCTCAATGACAGAGAGTCCAGACCTATGTTCTGGAGGGGCGCAAGGAGCAGACCATGATCGACAGTGTCGAATGCCTTACTTAGATCTACAAATACTGCACAAACAAAATTCTTGGCATCCAGGTCACACTGCCAGTCACTGGTCACCTTAGCAAGTGCCGAGATGGTGCTATGGCATGGTCTAAAGCCTGATTGTAAAGGGTTAAGTGGGTTTGCAGATTCCAGGTTAACTCCTGAGCTGTGCACTCACTATTTTCTCTAACAGTTTAGACAGGATGGGGAGTAGAGAGATAGGCCTGTAATTGTTACGGTCACTAGGGTCTCCGGATTTGAAAAGGGGATCACATGCGCAGTTCTCCATAGGGGAGAAAGGTCACCCTGGGAAAGGGATAAGTTAAAGAGGTGGGTAATTGGCGCAGCCGGATGTGGTGACCAAGTTTCAGGAAAAAGGAGTCAAGGAGGTCTGCACCAGCACTCTTCCTGGTGTAGCAAGAGGTCCTCAAAATCTTTCAATGATGCAGGCTGAAGGGAGAATGCAGTGCTGATGACAGGGGCTTCTTGGTCCTGTACACCAAGTTGAGAGTGGAGGTTACTGGGGGGGGAGGTATCAAATGCTAAACCTGCACTAGCAAAGTGGTTATTGAGGGAGTCAAGGATTGTCGGCCTGTCAGAGAAAGTAGTGGCCCCAACAGTAATTCTTGTGAGTAGGGAATTCGTGGACGCATAACCTTCAATGTCCTTAAGTGTTTTCCAGAATTTGGAGGAACATTTAGAGGAAGAGTCAAGTTCTGCGTGAAAATAGTTGGCCTTTGCTTCCCTGACCATGCTAGTACAAAAATTCCTTGCTTTCCAAAATGAAATCCAGTCAGCTGGAAGCTTTGTTTTTCAAGCTGTTTTCCAAAGCAAATCTCTGTTATGCAGTAAATTATCAGGGAATACATGTTCAGTGCCCTCAACCTCTCCTGGAATACCTCACCCTGCTGACCCACTGTCAGCTTTGTAGCCCTCCTCTGAACCTTCTCCAGCAGGTTAATGTCCTTTTTGAGGTGTGGGCACCAGTACTGAACTCCATACTGTAGATGTCGCCTTGGGGGGGGGGCGGCAAGAGGGCCACAGGCTGCTCTGCTCTGCTGCCGGCTGCTCTCTCCTCTGCAGTATTTTAATTTTGTAACCCGCACTCTCGAAGGGTTATTTGTTTTTATGAATGAAACTTTGGCTGTTTTTGCCTTATTGGCTTCTGCCAGGCAGTTCTAAGCCATTTAGGAGGCTTCAAGCATTCTTCTCTGCTTCCGCGTGGCCTCTGAGTGACTGCTAATTTTGGGCGTTCTGTTTTCGGTTGCCGATCATAAAGGCCTTTTTGGGGAAGACTATGAATGAAACCCCTAAGATCTTGTTGAATGACTTCCAGAAATTTGTAAACTTTATAGCTGGAAGTCATACAAGTTGTAATTGAATGCTTTTGTACTTAGCGCTCGCTTGGCCGGCCGTTAATTTAGGTTTTGGTGTCCTGTCGGGCTCTGCTGGAATGCTGAGAAGAAAAATATTTGCTTATTACAATAGAAAAGCTTCCCATAGTCTGTCTGAAAGTATGGAGAGCCTGGGCAGTTGAGAATAAGGAGATTTGGAAGGCACAGATAATCGAACAGCAGTTTTGGGATTAAGAGAAGGAAATTGTTGGAGATTCCTGTAGTAATTTGTGTGTTTAAAGCACTAAAAGTGCTGAAAGGCTGCCTAAAAATTTAAAACAGGTATGATACCTTTGCCTAGAGGAGATACTGAGAACCTGTTTGCCTGCCTTGTGCCAAAATATTACGCTTAGAGAAGCGGGTTTTTTTTTGCTTTTTCTCTTTCCCCCCCAGTAATGGTGTTCAGGTGAAGAGGAAACTTTCATTAATTAAGCAAAGAAGAGCAAGAGGAGTGTGACGGCTTTACAGCTAATCAAAGGTTTTGCCAGTAACGAATCCTAACAGACTGCTGATATTTCATTGTATAGCTAGTAAATCACTGAATTCGCAGTATTCTCTTTTGAGAAGGCACTGATTCGATGTCTGATGATGTTTGACGTGAATATTTTCGGCGAACTTCTTAATATGAAGGCCTTTCAGAAGGGAGACGAAGTCGAAAATTAATATAAAAAGGACTCCAGAGTGTTCAGAGCTATGGTGCTGCTTAAATTCCACCAAACAACATGTCTTTTTAGAGTTTTCTGTTTCCTTTAGCAGAAATGCTATTTCAGCGACCTAAGAAGATGAATTGGGGGGATGTTTCCTCCCGTTCCCTAGAATGAGTGGAGCTATGTACTAAATTGGAACTTTTGATTATTTTAGAGTTTTATAACATTTAATGGAAGCAGGAACTCTTATAAAAGGAGTTTAAGTTTTTGGAAATATGTTTCTGCACTGCAAAAAGTCCTGACAGTTCCTTTTTTCTCCTAGAAGCCTCTTTTAAAAAAAAAAAAGTTGCAGTGTTTGTGAATGGTGGAAAATGGTGCAGGAAAATAATTACATTGCTGAGATTTACGGGGTACTCTGGGCAGGGTTTGTGATTTCTTGCCCCCATAAACTATTTAGGACTCCTGAGTTTATATGGAGCCTTATAATTTCTGCCTAAAAAGTTTGACTCCTGGTTGCAGTGAGCCTTTTTGCCACTGCTAAGCTGTAATTTATGCATAATAATCTTCTTGCAACATATTTTATAGGCTATTATTTAGTAAAACTGGGTATCTATTATTTTTATCTATAATGGCCTCTCATGGAATTGGGACTCCAGGTTATGGAGCTGTATGTTACGATATTATGTGGAATAGCTAGTTTATAATTTGGCTACAGTTTTAATGTGGTAACTAGTAACCATGGATTGTTTAAAATATATTATAGAAGCTTAGTAGGAGTTGTAACACTGCTATTTTTAATGTTTTGTGGATAACTAATTGTTATTGCAGTGTTTTCAGCTTTGGAATGCCTTCTGATATATTGTAAATGTGTTCTTTCAATGCTGTAATGGTTTTTAACCGAATGACAATAAACTCACTCTAACAGATGTCGCCTCACCAGTGACCTGTACAAGGGTAGTAAAACCTCTCCTCTCCTACTACTGATCCCCCTAGCTATGCATCCCAGCATCTTGTTTGCTTTTGCTGCAGCTTTCTTGCACTGCATGGAGTTCTTCCGGTCACTAGTGATCATCACTCCCAGGTCCTTCTCCTCCTCTGATGCAGAAACCTAGACTCCACCCAGGTAGTACTCTGTCCTGTGATTCTTGACTCCAATGTGCATAACTTTGCATTTCTTGGCATTGAAGCCAAGCTGCCAGATCTCGGACCACCTCCCCAGCTTTTCCAGATCATCCTGTAAGTCCTGTATCCCTTCAGTTGTGTCCACTCTCCTGCTGAGCTTGGTGGTGTCTGTGAATAGGCACAATTTGCCCTTAATGCCATCCCCAGTGTTACTGATGAAGACACTGAAAAACACCGGCCCCAGCACTGAGCCCTATGGGACCCCACTGGTGACCTCTCTGGAGCCAGCTAACTCTCCCCCCCCACAACCACCCTCTGGGTTCTGTCACTCAGCCAGTTTTTCACCTATCTGGACATCTTATTCCCAACCCAGAGATCCACCAACTTCCTGAATGACCTTTTGTGGGGCAGAGTCAAAGGCTTAGCTGAAATTCAGACAGAGGATGTCTACCGCTTGGCCCCTGTCTACTGTCTTAGTAACCCAGTCAAAGAAGTCAATCAGATTTGTTTGACATGATCCCCCCAGTGTTCCAGAACAGGTACTTCATGTCAAACAAAGATGTGGGCTCATTGGGGGGGCTTTCATCAGTGATTTGAGCACATGGTTCAGGTTGCCAACCGAAAGATATTTGTGGACCCGAGGGGCCACGTGCAACAGGCCCTTCAGGAACCAGATGATCACATCTAGAGGGGCCACCATCTTGTCCCTGATAGCACATGGAAAGCTAAAATGATCCACGAGTGAACCTTCGCTGAGGAGTACTGCAGTCCTGAGAGTCAGGAGGTATTCCAGTACCCCCTGCAGAAGGCAAGTGAAAACATCCAGGGGATGCCACTTGGCACCACACAGAAAAGTAGAACAGTCGAGACCTTGGCTGAGATTCTGAACCCAGACAACTCTACACTTAAGAGCAAGGCACGCAGCCACTGGGACTGGATGTCCTCTACAGTGGAGACCCCAAGGAGGGTGGGAGAAGACCCAGAAGAGGAGTAAGCAACTTCTGGTGGGGAACTCGGCTGTGAGGAAGTTACATTTGAGTCTAGGAAGGAGAAAGGAGAGGGAGGTCACTTGCCTACGTGGCCTGGAGAGATGGGAAGTGGATCCTGGGGATCGCCAGGGCAGCAGAACAGAAGGGGGAGCTGGATGTCATTATCGACTTGGAATCAATGACCTAGCTAGGGACTGGGCTGAGATAGTGCAGGGGAAGTTTAGGGAGCTGGGGAGTGGTCTTGGACAGAGAGCACACTCAGTGGCTTTCTCTGAAGTGCTGCCTGTCTACAACAGATGAGGAGAGGGATCTTGACACCAGGAGCTTCAACTCGTGGTTGAAGGAATGGTGAAGAAAGGAAGCGTTTGGCTGCACTGGGGACTGGCAATCCATCCAGATGGATAAAGGCCTATACAGGGGTGATAGCCTGCATTTGTCTGGGAGGGCAACTGCAGTCCTCAGTGGGTGGGTTACGAACATACAAAAATGCCAGCAGAAGCAGGCCTATATGGTCTATCGAGTCTGCTCAGAAGTGCAGCTAGCCCCTCAACTTGCAGCTGCCCCACCCTCCTCCCTCCTCTTCATCGTAACACTCCCCTTACCTTGTCCCAACCCCTGTTAAAGTTACCCACTGTTCTACAGGATGCCAACCCCTTGGGCAGAGTATTCCATCTGTCCACCACCCTTTCTGTGAAAAAATGTCTCCTGATTTCCTTCCTGAATCTTCCCCCCTTCAACCTCAGCCGATGCCCTCTTGCATCCCTCCCTCTTCTAAGCTGGAAAATCCCTTCTGTATTAACCTTATTTATCCCTTCAGGTATTTGAAAGTTTCAATCATATCCCCCATATCCCTCCTCTCCTCCTGGGAGTACATTTTCAGCTAGCCCAATCTATCCTTGTAGGACTTTCCCTCCAATCCCTGGATCATCACTGTCGCCCTACGTTGCACCCCCTCCAACAATTTAATATCCTTCTTCAGGAACGGGCGCCAGTACTGCATGCGGTACTCCAGGTGAGGCCTGACCAGGAACCTGTACAGGGGAAGGATCGGCTCCCTATTCATAGAAACATAGACTTTGACGGCAGATAAGGACCACTTGGCCCACCCAGTCTGCCCATTTCCCTACCTACTGGATAAGCTGCAGATTCTAGTTAACCAACAGCCTACTTCCTGCCACCCCCCACTACAATTGCCTTGTGTCTGTCCCATGCATGTTTGAATTCCCCCACAGTTTTAGCCCCAACAACCTCCCCAGGAAGGCAGTTCCATGCATCCACCACTCTCTCCGTGAAAAAAGATTTCCTCACATTACCCCTGAGCCGTCCCCCCTCTATCTTTAAATTGTGTCCCCTTGTTCTTGCACATCTCTTTTTCTGAAAGATGCTACCCTCCTGGACTTTGTTGATTCCCTTGAGGTACTTGAACATTTCTATCATGTCCCCCCGTCCCTCCTTTCATCAAGGGTATACATATTAAGCTCTCTCAGTCTCTCTTCATATGATTTCTGGGGGAGATTCCCCTCATGATACACCCTAGCATCCTACTGGCCTTTGCTGCCACCTTCCTGCACTGAGCTGAGTTGTTCATGCTGCCCGTTATAACCACCACCAGATCCTTTTACTCCTCCTCTATACTTTCCAGCTGCACCCCTCCCAGCTGATAGCTCCTTCCCTGGTTTCTCTCGCTCTGAAGTACAGTACCTTGCACTTCTTGGCACTGAACCCCAGCTGCCATGTTTCTGACCACTCCTGTAGTTTGGTCAGGTCCTCCTGCAGTCCCTTCCACCCTTCGATGTCATCTATTACTGCTCCCCATCTTCGTATCATCAGCGAACAGACTGATCCTACTATGGACCCTGTGTGAGATATCAGCTATGAATATCCCAAACAGCACTGGTCCCAGTACTGATCCCTGTGTCACCCCGCTCGTCACTTCCCTTGGTGATGAGAGCTTCCCCCTCACCACACCCTCTGCTGTCTTCCATTCAGTCAGCTGACAATCCATTTGATTATCTTTGTTCCCACCCTTATGAATTCCAGCTTCCCCCCCAAGCCTCCCATGCAGCATGGACTCAAAGGCCTTGCTAAAGTCCAAATACAGGACATTCACCACATGGCCCCTGTCCAGCTCCCTGGTCACCCAGTCGTAATACTCAGTTAGATTTGTCTGGCAGCATCTGCCCGAAACAAACCCATGTTGATGACCATCCTGGAGACCATTGTCCTCCAAAAAGGTCATCAGCCAACTCCTTTAGAATTGGTCTCCATGAGTTTCCTCACAATCGATGTGAGGCTCACTGGCCTGTAGTAGCTTGGCTCATCCCTGGGGCCACATTTGTGAATGGGCACCACATGGGCCATCCTCCAGTCTTGTGGTACGCATCCTGTGTTCAGGGAGGTATTGAACAGATCAGTCAGTGGTCCTGCCAGGATCTCAGCTAGCTCTCAGAGTACCCTCAGGTTAAATGTTACTTTGAACTTTTAACCTAGCCAAGGAGAGTGGCAGAAGAAATCAAGCAGGCCTAAACTGCCCCCCCACCCCAGCAGAAGTAGACAGTAGGGAGATCTCGAAGGGAGAGGAACCCCACAAGATGCAAATTAATAAAGGAAGCAGGAGGATGGAAACAAAGGGGGTTGGACACATAAGCATTAAAATAGGGGGGAAAGGGGTAACGCGTATTTAGGAGGCAGTATAGCGCAGTGGGTTAAGGCTCTGAGCTGCAGATCTGGAGACATGGGTTTGAATCCCACAGCCACCAAGGTGCATAATGTGTGATCATGAGCAAGTCACTTAACTTCCTTATGCTCCCAGGACGCATCTGGAAACAAGCTTCCGCTTAGTGTGCTACTCCTGGTTAAACAATGTTCCCTTTCCAATACTAACAAAATCTGAATGGCTATGTGTGTGAATGCTATTAGTCTAGGAAATAAGCTTCCAGACCTCGAGGCCATCATGGTAGAGGCCAACTTACATATTGTGGCCATTACAGAGTCACTCTGCACTGAAAACCATGACTGGGACATGGCCATTCCAGGCTATACTCTGTTCAGAAAAGACAGGGTGGGAAGGAAAGGAGGGTGTGTGGTGCTTTATGTGAGGGAAAGCATAAAAGCAATGGGAAATCCAGGGAATACATGGGGGGGCAGCAGAGGTACTGTGGGTCACCATGGAGATGGGGAACGGAACCACTTTTCACACTGGCGTGATCTACAGAGCTCTGGCACAAGGGGAGGAGTTAGATAAGTTACCATGGAAGCCATTAGCAAAATGGCAGAAAAAGGGGAGGTGCTGCTGGTGGTGGACTTCAGTCTGCCGGATGTAGACTGGAGCCTCCAAACTGCAGCTTCAGCTAGAAGTAGGGAAATCCTAGACTCTCTGCAGGGGACATTCCTCAGGCAACCCGTCAGTGAACTCACTTATGATGGGGCAATACTGGACCTGGTACTCCCTAACACAAACAGTGTTGCAGACTTCAATGTGGGAGGCCACCTGGGGACCAGTAATCACCGTACAGTGGTTCAATATAAGGATGGCTGCAGAATCCAACCACACAAGGATGAGGGTCCTGGACTTCAGGCACGGGCAGATTTTATAAAGATGGGTGAATGCCTCAGGTATGCCTTGGTCGGGGGACAGGAATGGAGGAACAGTGGGTGAAACTAAAAGGAGGCATAGTTAAGGTGACAAATCTCTGGGTCAGACAAGTGAGCAAGAGCAGGAGGGAAGAGACACCACTATGGTTCTTTGAAGAATCCTCTTCCTTCAATGAGAATTTAAAGCTCCTGGATCTGCTGTATTAATGCTTAGAAGGTGACGTCCTCAGGAGGAGAGCAAGGCCTGTATCTTCATCCCCCGAGGACACGGCAGAACCACTTGTAACTTCCTGCTCCAGAGGGTAGGAAAAATTGGGGTCCTCTTCACTCCAATCCTCCTCCTCCTCATCCAGGAGGTCAGGGCTATACTCCTTATCCTCCTCTTCCTCTAGGGGAGGAGGCTAAGTGATCATAGACCTGTGAGGACGAGCCACAGCAGGTATAGCAGGGCCAGCTGGCAACACTGGTGGTGGAGGATGAGGAATAACTTGCATTGTAGACTGCAGAAGGCTAGGTAACAATCTCTATCAAGTTGAAAAATGCTGCAAAATCTGCACCTGGCACAGCAATGATGGATGAAGCCATCAACACAGTTATAGAGGTGCTAGAGGTAAGGCTGCGGTAACTTGGATATGGGATCTGAGCCTTTTGTAGGTCTGGGATTTGGCCTTTCATGGGCCAAATCCTCCTGTTCTGCAGGCATACCAGGTACTGCTGCTGGGCAGGAAGCAGAGAGACTCACCAATGACAAGAGGTTTGACTCCAGCCAATTCAGTAACTTTTTGTCAATCGAGGTGAAGACTCTGACTGGGCAGGGGGGCCTCATTGGTGATTGCAATGCTGATTTATGTGGCAACTTCACTGCACCCCCTTTTCTTTCAGCAATTTCTGCTTTGCTGGTGTCGGCAATGGATTTGTTAACTTGGCAGGCACTGCAGCAGTCTTGTTCATTAAAAAAAAAGCTTAAAAACGTTATGCTTGTGTCTCTAGATAGCCTAGTTAAAACCCAGGGAAACACTGCAGCTTATATGTGATGAGACAGGCCGCAGAAATACATACAACTCGTAGGTGTTCTCATAAATTAGGATTCTGCAACACAAATGGCAAAAAGAAAACATCATACTTGGTGATGTGACACACACTGGCAATTGAGGATTCCTGAAGGTGTAGCTAACAGAGAAGAAATACACACGGTGATGGAAAACAGCTCCACTGGCCAACGGTCACTCTATTGATGGTGGAGATAAAGTACCAAAGTGACTGAGGCCTGCCCACACTATATATGCAATGCTGTGCACCGATGTACACACAGGCATGTCGATGTGGGCAGCTCCACCCTTCTAAAAGCTCCCACAAGGTTCGGATGTTAATGGCTTACAGGCCAATGTATTATGGCCTCATGGAGATACCCTTGAAGAAGATACGCCACCCTTCTCTGGCTGGAAAGACATACACTAAGTCCATCTTGCACAGTTTGTAACTCAAATGTCTCTTGGCACCGCAGGAAATGCAGATGACATCGAGCTGCATTTTATTTGCCCCTAAATCACCACCAACAAAAGCATGAATTTCACACCTGACTGGTTATCCAATATCTAGATTTTCTTGGTGTCTGAAGCAGACTGAATGCAGCTTGATTTTGCAAAGCTTGTTTGAACTTGAACATAGTCACATAGACTAGTAATGTAGTGATGACATGGACTTGGGGTTTATGTTGTTCGCTCCCAGTCACATAGTAGTGACAATGCCAATTTAAGGCAGACAAACACCCAAGCTGATCAGCCAGAATACTGCCCTACTATGCTATGTAACCCTTAAAGAGCCACTGACATGATACTGGCAGGCAACCAAAACATGAAGTTGCCTGCCCTAGAGCTATCCTAGCTATATGTGGCATTTTTGCGGGGGGGGGGGGCAGTATTAAACAAGTTATTTCCTCCATAACATCCGGCTCATAACGTCCACGTACAAGCCGAGCGATTGCAGAGTTCTGTAGAAACAGTATAATTATGAGATGCGGTAGTGAACGGGGCTGCAGGTGCTCTATGGACAATGTAATGGAATCGGGGGGTGCGGGGCTGCCTAAATGTACCTAGATTATCGTTTCTGGCAGGTATTCATGTATGGGGCTATAATATAGGCCCATACATGTATACCTGCCAGCAACAATAATCTAGGTACATTTAGGCAGCACCCCCTTCCCAGATTCAATTACAGTGTCCATAGAGTGCCTGCAGCCCCATTCCCTATCGCACGTCATAACTGTGCTGTTTCTGGGGGTTGGGCTGCAGCGCTTGGCGATTGACTGGCTTGTATACGGAAGTTATGAGCCGGGTGTTATGGAAGAAATAAACGTGTTTAATACTGCCCCCAAAAATACCAAATATAGTTAGGAAAGCTCCAAGGGCAGTCAACTCCATGTTATGGGTTGCCTGCCCAGTGCAAAAGTGGTGTCAGCAGCTCTTTAATGCTGTACTCCTTCGAGAATCAATGTAGTCCTGCTTTGAAAGCCTGAACACTGGGAGGCTATTTCACATGTTAACCATTCTACGTTTGAAATAATTCTTTCTAATGTTTTTCTTTGTCCATTATATCTGAAGTTAGTAAAAACAAACTTGTTTTGACTACCAGACTATGCGCACAATAAATGTGACATAACAGTTCTAAGAAAAGACAAACAGGGAGAAAGGTGAAATACTGCCGATGTGCCCCACTGAGGTCCTATTTTCATAACACGGCTTTTCCCCACCGCTACACTTCAAGAGTCTGTCCTAATTAAATGGCCTGGCTGTGAGAAAGTATGATTTTATATAGGTCACAGCAGCAAGCAGCCTTTCAAAAACCACAGCAACCCATGTGAGCACAGAAGAACCTGATCAACAGAGACCGACATTGATAAAGATCAAGTTCAGAGTTGAACTCCAGGTTTGGGGCTTACGGTACACACTGCAGCCCAACTGGCCAGTAAACGAAAATGAAATGGTTTATTGGCTGCAAAAATATTTGATTTAAACAACAAAAAAAGACAGTTATTCACCAGTAACTGTTACTTTATTACATCCAGAGTTACACTTATGCCGATACTGAGCATGTGCAAAGCCCTCAGAAAGCCCAGTGGCTAGAGCTTCAGCTCCTCCTTACTTTCAAGCTCCCTCACCTCTTCGTGTCTTGGATCTTTTGACAGGAACCACAGCAAATGTAAGGCCATGCCAACAAGTAACGGAGAGGGCTAGAGCCAGAGGAAGACAGCTGGATAGTGTGACTGTAGATGGAACACCAGCAGTCAAAAGAACAGTTACGTACTTACTGTAACAGTAGATCTTCAAGAAAATCTCTTTCATCAGGCTACACCTATGAAACTTACAGCCGCCAGGCACTAAGATCACATAGAAACTTTTTTGCAAGCAGTCCACCAAGGGCTGCCCACAATGACTTCAGACATCAGCTGCCATATAAACGTAGGCGGACCTTGCCTCCTCAGTTCTCCTCCATAGAACATGCTCGGAGGACCTCCCTCAAGAAAAACAGGAGGGAACCTAGGCTCTGCTTACCAGGTGAGGCAGAGAAATGAAAATTATGTACCTACCGTAATTCTTGATCTTCTCTTGTATCTTCACCATTCATTACTGCTGGGTGTAAGCTGGAGGCATGCACCTGTACAGGAGCTTTTTTTTACCCTTGGGGAAGGGGTCTGTGCCGACAGCGCCACCCACGAGGCCAGCACATTGCGTGGTGCATGAGGGTTGGTTGTTAGGTGCCGCAGATTCCTCCTCCACCCCAGTTCTGTTCTGCCAGATAAGATGAAACAAAGGGGGATAAAGAAAACCAAGGTGAGGCAAGACAGCTGAGAGACAGGAAAAAGGAAAGGATAGGAAAAAAGAAAGGAACCTCTCACAGCACTCCCCCTCTTACCAACACCACCTCCTCTAGACCCCCCCCCACCTCGGACACCTTCCCCATCCAGTTTGTATCGTGGACTCTTCTTATATCCGCCACTCCCACCCTCCTGCTCTCTACCCATCCCTTGCATCCCAGCTTCGGGCCCCTTGCCCAAAAACCCTGCATGGTACTGCAATCACTGCTACGCCCTACTCCGACTTATCACACTCCTCCTACTACTATTCGGCAATATTCATCCCAACCCCAGCCCCATGTTGACCAACATTAACAAGCCCTCAAATGTGCAGGGACTACATGTTGCCTCTATGAATATTTGCATCCTCCTTAAAAGGCCGCTGCTCTTCAGTGCTGGGTTACCCTGCATCAATCAGACATTATTGCCCGTTGAAACTTGGTTATCCAAATCCACCCTTGACTCCTTTGTCTCCCTCCCAGGATACACCCTATTCAGGGATGACCGTGTGGGAAAGCATGGTGGTGGATGCATTTTCTACATGCATGATATCCTCCTTGGACATGCACTGCCACCCCCAAAGCTTGATAGTGGGGCTCAAGCCCTTACGCTAAAAATCACCCCCAGCCCCACTAAGGCCCCACTCTTCCTTACTATGGCCTATATTCCCCCCAGAAAGCAAGACCTTGCTATTCACTCACTCACTGACTATCTCTCTGGGCTGCCACCCAAAATGTGCCAGATAATTGTTGGAGACCTAAACGTCGACTGGCTCTCAGACACTGCCTCCCAAACCAGGGACACCTTTGCTGCCCTTGACATGATGCAGCTTGTCACCAGCCCCAATAGACGCAATCCCTTGACCAGTACTAGCACCCTCTTGGACGTCATTATTACCAACCGTCCCCAGAACATGCTTGATATAAATGTCCTACACAATGCACTCAGTGATCATGCCCCTGTCATGTTCTCCTGGGCCAAGACCAACAGTAAGCCTGTGCCACATACCACCCAACGTAGGCGCCTCCTCCCGTCGGCCTTACACACCTTAGCTGCTCCTTGCAAAGCCGGACTGGTCCCCATCAGACTTGCTTTGACTGTTGACGAGGCACTGTACTTTTTTACGCAGGCCTTTAACTCAGCCTGTGACCTCTTTACCCCTTACACTAAAACATGCACCAGAAAGCCAAATACACCCTGGGTCACCGCCTCCTCAAACTTAAAACACGGGACAACCTCTGGCACATTGCGGTGGAATCTGGAAAGCCAGCAAACAGGCAAGCGTACAATGCTGAGCGAAACAAGTGTACCTGGGCCATTCGGTAAGCCAAAGCCCAGTACTATCAATTCACCTTTGCCTCCTCCTGGGATCGCCAGAAATTTTGGAATAATGTAAAGAGCTGAAATGGAAAACCGTACTCCTCCATCCCAACTCTCAGTCAATGGTACTGTCTGCTCTGACCCCCCTTGGAATTGCAGACTGCCTAAACCACACCTCCTCAGATCTAAGTTCCGTCCTGCCTAGTACTTTTTTTTTACCCTGTCCCTGTCTCGCCAATGCCCACCCTCCACTGTCCTCCCTTCTACCTACGTACCATCTCCCCCCTGGAGGCCAGACCCTTCATCCTTAAAGCCATCAATAGTAATAGCCCTGGCTCTGACCCAATGGACACTAAGCTCCTTCGACTGACCATGGACATAATCCTGGTCCCCCTCACTGAACTGCTTAACCGTTCCCTGTGCCTGGGGGAGTTTCCCAGCACCTGGAAAACTGCCATCATCATCCCCATTCTAAAAGCGTATTGATCCACCCTAGTAACTACCGACCCATTCTATCTCCCCCCACTTTCTAAGGCCCTGGAAAAAATAGTAGCCAGCCAACTCACGGAATACCTGGCCAAGCACAATATCTTATGCCCTGAACAACATGGCTTTCATGCTGGCCACAGCACTACTACAGCCTGAATTGAATTCTCTAACTTCCTGCACTCCACCCTTGACACCAGCCACCCCGCTGGCGCCCTGTTCATTGACCTCTCCAAGGCCTTTGACACGGTCTGTCATCCCCTCCTGCCTGACTCCCTCAGATGCCTTGGTTTCTCCCCCGGTTCCCTTGCCTGGTTCACCAGCTACCTCTCTGGCAGAACACAGTGTGTTAAAATCAACAGCACCCGATCTGACACACGCCCTGTCCTCTCTGGTGTTCCCCAGGGCTTCATCTTAGGCCCCCTCCTCTTTAGCCTATATCTTAACTCTCCTTTCTGTGTGCCCTAGTAAAATCCTCCTCTATACGGATGATGCAGTGCTTTTTGCATCAGACCCCAACCCCAATGCATTCCAGACTACCCTCCAACACGCATTTCGGAAGGTAGAGCACTGGTTCACTACCCAAAGACTGGTACTCAACCTAAAAAAGACCAAGGCTGTGCTCTTCACACACCACCAAAGTAAAGCCAGTGGGGCCCCCTCACCATCCTTCCTAACACTGTATACCCCACAGAGCAGGTTTCCTCTTACAAGTACCTGGGTATCACCTTTGATTCAGCCCTCACCTTTCATTCCCACATCAGTGCCCTCTCCACAGCTACCAATGTTCGGATTGGGTTGTTATACCGGCACAGGGACTGCCTTCCACAAGATGCTCTCAGGCTAGCAATTACCTCCTCGGTTCTGTTGCTAGTTGACTATGGTTTGCCTATCTATGCTGCTGCCGACAATACTGCCCTTACAAAAATCCAGCTCTCCATAAATAAGGCCTGCTGGCTCCTTAGAGGTGCTCCAAGATGCACCCACACCTGCCTGTTATATTCCTCACCGACCTGCTCAACCTAGAAGAAAGGCTTTGCTACCAAAACTGCCTCCTTGTAAAAGAGACACTGCTAGGACTCCCTCTGGGTATAGCTCCCTCCAATGGACATCCCAATACAGTGTCCACCCATAGCACCGACAAGACCTTGCTTATTTCCCAAGGGCCAGGACAACTTGGCCCAGAGATCATTCAGTTACAGAGCTCCCTCCTGGTTCAATGCACTCCCAGCCAATATAGCTGACTGCGCCAAACTAGGCCCATTCAAGACTGCCCTCAGAAGCCACCTGACCAACTCCCTGCTGTAAATGCATAGTCTCATCCCCTCAGGACCAATGACCCTTGCATGACAAATCTCCCAAGCTACCATTAGCCTTCATGGAATTGTGTGGGTTTCACTCTGAATCCTGTGATAAACAACTTTTGCCATTGAATACTGTAATAAAATATACCTCTTACTTCACCTGGCGTGGTACCCATGTACCTATGATATGCCAGCTTGTTTGCACTATTGAAACCGTTGTACCACCAGTGAATGTTTGCAATGCTGGTGGCTCTTTAAACTCTAATGTGTTACTGTGTACTGTTGTTGTTTTCGTCTCTTGACGAGGTGCTTTTGTAAATGAGTCCTTGACTCAAAGGTCTGTAAATCCAATACTCAAAATAAATAAATACATATAAATTGAAAAAGGAAGAAGCCAACCAAAGGACAGAGGGATTGGACTTTTTACCCTAAGAGGCCATAGAGCCCCAACCCTTAGGCGGCAGCACAGGAAAAGGGAGACAGAAAGAGAGAAAGACAAAAGAGAAATATATAGCATATGTAGGGGAAGAAGGGGGACCCTCAGCCATGCTGAGTTGAGAGCCACTGGCTTATCTGAGCCTCAAAACCTGAAAGGTATGAAGACACAAGTGCAAGGATCCCATCAACTTTAGGGACCACTGGACGGAGGTCCAGACAAGATAATTTGAAATGGTTTTGGAGAATATAAAACATGGCAGAGTCAGCCTCCCCACCTGAAAGTCCTGGAACATGGCCCTCTACAGTCTAACACTTGACGGCTTAGTGGGGGAGAAACCCCTTAAACAGGAGAGAACTCTGTCCAGAATGACCGCTAAGGTAGATGGGAAGCGAGAAAGAGAAGGGGGAGGAAATCCCTACAGATTCTCCCATGAGATGCACTGATGCAGTCCCCACTTCAAGCAGAGGAAAACAAAATGGATATCCGTGTCAGATTAAGGAGATACCATAGTGCACCCCACTGAGAATCCCTGGAAGCTCCCTCTGAGGCCAGGGGGAAAGACCCTACTCGCCACCCTCCTAGGATGGGCGCTCTGAGACTTTTAGAAAAGGAAACAGAGGGCCCAGAGGAACCAAGGGGACTCTGCCTCCAATTGGCCTCGGTGGGGGAGGCGAGCAGGTGGAGGCTGTGCCCAAGAGGGGAAGGTGGGCGGGAATAAGTAATGAATGGTGACGATACAAGAGAAGATCAAGAATTACGGTAGGTATGTAACTTTCATATCTTCCCTTGTCAATCTTCACCATTCATTACTGCTGGATGAGTACCAAGCCCCCCTCCCCGGGGTCCTGGCATTGCCCTGAGGGAACAGATTCCCTCAGCCTCCTGTGGGGATGACACAGGAAGGAGAGACCCTTCTGCCATACTAGGTCAATATGGCCTAAGGTTGGTCAGGCCGAGGAGGTGTCCCCTGTGGCCGGGGGGTGCAGAAGACACCCCTGAAGATTCCTCCTCGCCCTGTGGGAGAAAAGATAGGCCCCCGGAAAGTGGAGGAAATCACCCTACGCTGGGCAATGGGTGACAATCTTGACAGGCGAAGCCATGCCATCTGCCTGATGCAGATAGCTGTCCCTGACAGTCTGGAGGCCACCTCGTTGGCATCATATGATGCCCTTGCTTTGTGCCTTGCAAGCTACAGACCTTGTGCAGAGAGGGCAATGGTTTGCCTCAATTCCTTTGAATCAGGCAAAGATGCTAACACCTGCGCCAGCACTGACCACAGGTGCCTGTTGTAGCAGTGTGAGAGCCTGATGTGGCTGATGCAGAGCAACACACGCAGCTGATGAGAAAACTCTTCTTCCAGACCGGTCGAATTCAGTGGAATCCGGTCAGTGGTCAGTCGTGTGCTGGGTAAAGAAACCCGGAAGGAGCGCTCTAAAAGCCATCAGCCCCAAGGGTGGGTGAGGCAGAGAACCAAGAGACTCCTGGGAGCACATACCTCCTCCAGCAGTCCGCTGGGGATGGGGATGACGAGCTGGTGACTGCCAGGTGCAGATAGATGCTTCCTGGAAGGGACTAGGCAGGAAAGCACTACTAGGTGGCTGGCACTGAATTGCCAGAAACCAGCGTGTCTGCCGCTAGGTATTGCATCTACCACATGGGAGATGTGAAGCTCTTGAGCTAGCTCAAGAGGAACCGCTGATATTTGGTGAAATCAGCATCGGAGGAAAGGTGGACAGAATGTTCGTCTTCCTCAGATGAGAAAGCCGAGGAAGTAGAGGAGCTCAGGTATTCAGAGTCTTCCTGCGGCAGGGGACACAGGCGAAAGACCTGCTTGTTCAAGGCTCTAACATACTTAGGGAAGGCCGCCACAGTAGCCTGGAAAGTCTCCCAGATTAAGGGTTCCGCAGGGCCCACATGACCTGGGAGGGAGGTGTCTGCAGAGAGCTTGGGGAAGGGCACCTCATAGAAAGCGTTTGGCCTCTGCCAGGGCTCTGAGACCCCGTAGCAGATCCTCCCACACGGGGTGGGGGTCGATTCAGGCACTGAATGCTGCAAATGTTTAAACAAATCCTGGCTGAGTACTGAGGGGATTTTCCTGTGGTGTGACTGAGGTTACTTGGTTCCAGAAGGGCAACTCTCAGCACTGCTCACTAAAGGCAGCCCGGAGAGTCTCAGAGGAGGAGAAGGGGCTTAGCACTGCCCTCCCACCCCCACGGGTAGTGGAAGAAGGCTCTGCACCTTGCCCCGGCCTCTCAGCCCCTCGGACTCTGAGGCCAGCCCTTCCTTGAGCCCAGTGCCAAGGGGTCCCCAATCCCTCAGACCCCCCGAGGGAGGCCACAGAAGAGAGGGTCACCAGCCCCACCAAGAAGGCTACAGCAGCACAAGAAATGGCAGCTTCCACGGCCCCTGCAGTCGAGACTGCCACACCAGGTTCCTTGTGACTGCTATCCACTGCAGTGCCCCCCAACACTGGCGTCGGCGGGTGGAGGGACCACAGGCTCTGGGGAGTCCAGGAGGTGAAAACTGGGCTGTCTGGTGCCGCATCCATGAGGACTCCCCGACTGTACCAGTCCGGATCAGTCAGCAAGTCATCCGCCTCCAAAGAGGAGACCATACATACCACCAGACTAGCGACCCCAGGAGCTCTCTTACCAACAGCATCACAAACGGCGCCATCGGGGGACATGGCACCCCGATCACCAGTACACTTAATGACGCTGGGATCCAGTGCTGCTTGATAAGCGATGCCGAGGGTCTGTCAGTGCCAGGGCCCAGCAGCCATGGGCTGCAACACTGGGGAGCCTGCACCTCTGTGGAGGGACTGCCATGGTGGTACTCTCAACCTGGCTCCTCAGGGAACCGAGCCGCTCCTCTGGCAGAGCGGAAAAACCTCCTCGATGGCAAGGCTAGAATCTGAGGAGGTTTCCTCCCACCATGCTGTATAGACCCTGGAGGGGACCCAGAGGCAGGGTCAAGAGATCTTGCCATGGCATCCCTAGAATGACACCGTCCTCCGAAAGTGGGTGGGCCCTGCCAACTTTAAATGCGCGGATTTCCAGAACGTGACGGTTCATGGAGAAACAGGCGTTGCAGTTATCCATATCGTGGCTGGGACCCAGACATCACAGACAAACATCATGTCAGTCGGTCACGGAAAAATGCCAGCCACAGGGGCACCGACGCATGGGGGCATGGCCCGCTTTGGATTTTCTCTTAGTCCCCAAACCAGACATGATGTAAAAGAAACCAAAAATTCACAGAAAAAGACCCGGCGCCTGTGGCTATAACAACAAACGGAACAGTTTTACTGGAATCCAATGGTGTCGGGAGAAGTCTGAACCGGGATGGAGAAGCAGCAACAGCATCGAAAAACGGTACAGGACCGATGACGCAGCAAGCACTGAAACTTTTGCAGCAGTTGTGACCTCGACGGCGGGAGAAACAGAACTGGGGTGGAGGAGGATCTCTGTGCCTAAAGACCAACCTCATGCACCATGTGCAATGCTCGTCTGTAGCAAGGCCATCGGCAGCCTAACTCCTCCCCGGAAAAAAAGTTTTCCTGTACAGGTGCGCGCCTCCGCTTACACCCAGCAGTAATGAATGGTGAAGACTGACAAGGGAAGATCAACAGGTAGAACCTCTTGGAGAAGGAGGCAGTCTTTTAGAGTGTCAGAACCCTACAGTTGGAAGGAAGGTGAAGTGGCGGATGAAAGCGATTTTCTCAAAGATCTACTGCAACTGTTCTGTCTTCTTTGAGGATATTGCTTCATCAGGCCACACCCATGGAATAAGTAACAAGCAGTACCGAAAGTGCACAGTCTGGTGTGGTTGGAGCCTACAGGCCTAAGATAGCAGGCCTTTAAGTGTGGACCTCTAGGTGGCAGCTGCACAGATGTCAGCAGCAGACACATTTTTATGTTCACTTGCGCTTGCGCAAGGAACGTCTTGGTACTAACGGCATTTTAGAGGCGTGTCACTGCGAAGCCAATTACAGCTGAAACTGCAAAGGGCTTAGCAGTGTACACCAATGATCAGGCACTCTGGTCATGACAGTAGTTCTGCTTGCTGACTTGGCATGTTCTGTAGTAGAAGAAATGAACCGCTCCAATGAGAAAGCGCTTAATTTCTTTCTGTAGTCATAACTCCGCCATGCAGACACAGTTGACACTAATGCATATGGTCCAAGTTATATGGAGCACAGCTGACATCTTCAGTCTAGGTGAATTCATTGTTTCCAGCTCCAGGATCCCTGCGACAGATGAATCACCAACTTTGTTCGGCAAAAAAAGAAAACTAAAGCTTTTAATTATGGCTGTGGAGACCGCTCCTGAACACACTGCTCACAGTCAACCATTCAGTCGGTGCCGTCACAAACACCTGTGAGTGATGTCAAGTTGGGAAACAGACTGGCGCTGAAGTCTAGCACTGCATCATGTCACAAGGTCTGCGGATTTTGCAGCAGAAGTTCCAATTCATCAAATACTGAATCTAGGAATAACAAAAGTGAAATGAGGAGGGAGTAGGCAGAACAGAATAAGAGATGGAATAAGACGATCAGAAAGAAAACAGATGAAAATTGCATTCATACCCCTGTGGATCGGTGAATCGCTTCAGTGTTATAAAAATACAGTTTTCATCCTTTTCTCTGATGTTCTTATTCTGTTCCGCTCTGCTCCTTCCTTATTTTCCTTTCGTCATTCCTAGATTTGTATTTGTTGAATTGGAGCTGCACTAAAAATCTACAGACCTTGTATATGATGCAGCGCCAGACTACAGCACCAGTCTGTTTTCCAACTTGACGCCCTTTGTTTCAACACTAGAGACGCTGACAATTTTACTCTAAGGTTATTCCCTGGCTTATTCCCATTTAAAATCTTTTGTCCTCTCACTACTGTGATGCATGCACACAGCTGCTCCACTCTTATTGTGCTGCTCGCTGACCTCACATTGGGTTCCATATCGTGAAGCTGAGCCTGCAAGTGCCTCATGCTGTATTTTATGGGTTCGTATAGGGACGCTGGTCACTGGTTCACTTTACCGGTACAGTGACAATGGATAACCAGAACAAAATGTCAATAATTACAAGTCTGCATTCTGATTATAGTACCTGCATTGCAGTATTGGTTCATCTGCAAAAAGTCGGTAAAGATGGGTCAATTTGCTGTGGCGAAAGAGGTGTCTCCCCACAGAGCTGTCACCTCTGCCACATCACAGAATCCTTCAGAGGGCAAAATACAGTAATTGGCCATGTTCCTTAATTTGCTCGAAACTGGAAAATCTGCAGGCAACTATTACACCAGTACACATCTGGGACAATTCCTTGTAAAATTATGTGCCTTCCAAGTATCAGCAATAACACAATTCAACTTGCTGTTTTCAGGAATGTATTATACGGTAGGAGGCACCCCAGTCAGACCCTCCCCAAACACTAATGCCAGACCCCCAGTTCAAACTGCCAATACCATTTAGGGACACCGGCCAGTTTTAAAACTGTTTGTGTATATTTCCGTATGCCGGTATATACATATTGTCCATTTTTTTTGTCTTGCTCTGCACAACAAAGTACTCATATTGACAAACGTTATGTGTAACATGTTAAACGGTGGGCAGAGCAGTTCATGCCCAACTTATGGAAACCCCTTTTTAAGAAAAACAGGCAGCTGTGTGTTTGTGAGATGAAAGGAAATAACTCACCACAGGAGTGACATTTCTACCGAATGTACATAGGTAAACCAGTACCCACGATAACGTGGAGAGCTGAAATAAAAATGCTCTTCTCGTATACAAATGCAAAGCACATCAAACAAAAATATCAATCTGCAAGTCCCTTCCCCTCTAGAAAAGTCTAATGATGAATTCACTGTTTTGTTTTTATTGAATTTAATTTTATTATTTTGGGGGTTTATTGAGCATACTATAACTGCGAGCTCCCTTAGTGCTATACAGGGTAGACAGTTCCAGCTAACACAGATTCCCTACTCGACGTCAGTGCATCTTCTGCATGGGAGTGGCAGGGCGCATCACTGTGATGGGAAGAAACACATTAAAAAAAGGTATTTACCTTAATTTATTACAAAAATAAATTTATGTAACAAAATAAAATGCTGTTCTGATACAGACCCAGCTGAGCCACCCACCGCACTCTCTTCCTCCCTGGTCCTCGCTTTGACCCTGTGACAGGGTAGAATAGGACCCTGTCCCAGTTGTTATGGAGAAAGAGTTTAAATGCAAGGATCTTTCATTTTCTGTCTCTTCTCTGTCTGGCTTAGCAAATTTTCCTGTGAGACCTCGGACTTGAGCAACCTGCCAATTCTTTGCCTCTCACTGTCTCTCAGTCCCCTCTTGCTATCTGCTTTTCCTCCTATGCATATCTGCTGACATAAAAAATATGTGCAGATCAATAAGTGGAAATGTAACCGATATTGTGATCCCTTTTGTTTACAAATCATATAGTGTTACTGTTGAAATGTATATATTTATATTTTGAAATGATTGCAGAAAGCTACTGTAAACCAGAGGTTACCTGAGTTCAATTTTTAAGCCTTTTACAAAAGCTGTGGAAATGGGGCCTCTCAGCTCAGGCACACTGTGTCCTAGCAGCCCTTCCTGATACTTATGAGAACAGAACACTTTGGAAGAAGCAGGATGCTTGCTAAGAATGGGGGTTGGAAGGACTTATAAGAGAACTGAGCTGTAATTGCTGGGAGAGAGAAAAGGGGACACAGAGACTGAAGGAAAACATAATTTTATTTTGCCTTTGTAAATAGTTACACTGAACAAGTTTATTTTTTTTATGTTACTGCTAGTGTAAATAAATATTTGGTGAATTCTACAACTGCTCCTGGTATTCCTATGCATCCTGACCTGTGCCTCGACGACAGACCCCTCCCCAGGCTTTACATTAGCCGTGAAAAGCGGCTTTCCCTCATTGGTGGCTCTGCTGCCCGCCTCCACCTCGCCTCCTCAATCCTGCTCCTCTGCCTCCACCCCCAACAGACTTCTACATTAGCCACGGTGTGGTTTTACCTACTGATAGCTCCTGCCACCTACCTCATTCTCTGTCCCCGGTCCTTGCTCCTCTGAAATACCCCCCTCCACAAGCTTTTACTATAGCCGCGGAGCGGTAGGTGAACATTTGGCATTGACAAATACTTGTTGAAACAGGTAACCGAGGTGGCCATGTGGAATGACCATGAACCACTTCAGAAAGTTCCTTACCATGTTTCCTGTAACAGAAAGTAATACAGTTTGCTAGTCAGATGCATAAGCACTATTTAGAAACCGGAGTGCCCTCTTTCCCTGGGGCAAATGAAATAAAACGTTGTGAGGACTTTCTGCAGTCCTTCATAGGGTGTATATGATACCTCAGTATTCTATGTATATCTAGGGTATGGAGCAATGCTTCCCTGGATGGGCATGCTCAGGAAAATAAACTGGCAGGTAGATAGTTTGATTTTAAGTAAACTCAGACACCACCTTTGGTAAACACTTAGGATTGTATGCAGACACCCTGTCTTTGTGAAATCAAATTAGGGACTCACAGATTAGAGCATGATGCTCTGAAATTCTTTGAGCAGAAGTAATAGCAACTAACAAGCATTTGTCAATGCCTAATGTTGTCTTGCTGGCACTGGTAGTGCAGGAGTTACAGAGATGCATAATAGGAATGGCAGTGAAGTATGGAATTGACGCCAACCCCACCCCACACTGCAGAGACTGACAGGCATTGAGGTGTGCCTTTGGGTCACTGGTCATAACGCTCATGCCATTTTACCTCACCCTACCCTGCAGACACCGACAAGTGTTGCGATATGCCTTGGGGTCTTCAGGTTTGATACCACCCCATTCCATAAGGAAATATGCTGAAATGGGTGCAGTATAGGAGAATGGGGTGAACTCTGGAGCCGAAGAGTCCAAGACACACCCTGATGCCTGTCACTGGCTGCAGGGTGGGGTGGGATGGCGTTAGCATTACAGTTGACAATCTCAAGTCACACCCCTGACGCCTGTCAGTCTCTACAGGGTGGGGCATTACGGTTAGAAACCCTAACGCCCCGGGTGTTTGTTGGTATTTGCACTCCAAATTTTCAACATGGGCTTTCTGTGACCCACCTCATGAACAGTGGCACTATCAGTTCTCACGAAGGTGATTTTGCAAGCCACTGCAATCATTGGTGCCATAGCACGAACACACATTTCAGCAAGGATGTAAAAAATGACAACTGTACTGTTCATGAGGAGGTGTAAAAAAATAGCAATGTTAAAAAATATGGAGTGAAAATATGAAAGATTGGTGAAGTCACGAGCGTGTGTAGAAACTGCGCATCGCACGTCCGTAATGCAATTATTTTAGGGATCATGAACAGTGTCACTGTGATTTTGTTAATGTGTCCCAAACATTGATTTCCCACAGCGACCACGCCATTGTGTGCCATATGTGCGAAAACACATTTCGGGCAGGATGTGAAAAATGTCAGCTGTACTGTTCATAAGGAGATGTGAAAAAACGGCAATGCTGAAAATCTGGAGTAAAAATATTAAAAATTGGCAAAGTTACAAGTGTGCATGGAAACTGCACAACATACGCTTGTAACACAGTCATTTTTTGGAATTTTTTCCCCAAATCTGCAACATAGGCTTTCTGGGAGTCCACCTTATGAACAGTGACACTGTCGTTTCATTAATCGGTCCTGAAAAGTGATTTCGCGCAGTGACCGCGAAATAACTTTTCAGGACCAAATAACGAAACAACAGTGACTGTGTTCATGAAGTGGGGTCCCAAGAACCCCATGTTGAACATCTGGGACCAAAACTCACAAAATTGCTGAGATAGCCACCTAAATTGAACTCCCCTATTCAGCCGCATTATAGGACTTACCGTCATTTCTTCACTATGCGGTCGGCGCCTGAAGAGTGCGACTGTGACGCTTGGCCAGCTGGTTATGACTGTCTATGATATTTGTAATAGAGAAGGTGATTTGTCTCATATAAGACAGCTGCGCTATGGGTGCTCCCCCCCAGGTTTCAGAGACGCTACAGGATATATTAACCTGAAACCAGGAGGTAATTAAAAGACTAGAGAGACTTAATTAAGGGTCTCCTGTTTATCTGTCTTAATTAGAACTGACCCAGCTGCCAGGATATAGGGCTCGTAAACTTTTATGACGTCTTAGAGGAAAAACATGTTATACCACCATGGTGTGAAAAGTTACAGAATCCTTTGATATGCCTGGGAAACCAGGAACTGCTCAAGATCAAAGAGGAAAGGCTTGATTAAGTAAGCAATAACACATGACGAGGTGTGGGTTAACGTGCTGATAGCGCCGCCTTCTAAGGGTGTGCTAAAAGGCACAGCGCTTGCGCCGAGTGCCTTATGCCTAAGCGTGTTCTTATCAGCACGTAACCCACACCTCGAGTGTGTTATTGCGCTATAAAATGGGCAACTGTAAAGTGAATCAACATTTGTAGTTTTGAAAGTTTTTTATTGGTATTTTAATAAATAATAGAAGAAGAGATTGTAGGAAAAAATAGTCCCTTTTTTCCATGGTATTATTGCCATTAGGATAGTAATATGCTTACTTGTTTTAAATGAGTAGTTGAAGATTTTAGATATATTATTTGTTATTGAATTGTAGAGGTACAGAAAGAAAGAAAATATTTTAAAATCATTAAAAAATACTATTAAAAGAAAACCTGTCACTGACGGCAAAGGACGGTATTTAAACATACATTGCAAGTGTCAGCCTGTTTAAAAACGAACGAAAGAAATGAAGTGTCATGTTGTTTAACGAAAGAAATGGTGCAGAGGTCCTGAAAATACTTGCAAATCATTAAAAAATAGTTTGAAAAGAAAACCTGTCACTGACGGCAAAGGACGGTATTTAGAGATAGATTGGTAGTGTCAGGTTCTTTAAAAGCGAACGAAAGAAATGCAGTGTCATCCTGTTTGAAACGGAATGAAAGAAATGTTTCAGAGGTCCTGTCGCATCATGGGTTATAGCTGTCCAGGTATTTTGACATGGATTTTGATTGAATAATTCTTTGTTTTCAATTATATGACTAACAGCGTAGTCGTGAACTTACAGGAGACAGATCGTGGGAGTTTGTGCTGCTGGGTGACGGAATCTGCAGCTGTGCCAGTCGCGAGGTGGATGCTTCGCCTATGGCGCCATGTGACTTGGACTGTGATTTTTGTTTAAACTGCTAAGTATTTTTTAGTTGGTGTGGAAAATAGGTGGATTGGTGGAAGCTGTGATGCGAGAGGTGCTGTGAAGGATTCTGTGGTTCACTTTAAGCAGGATGACACTTCCGTTTATGTTTCAATAGCGCCGTTTGCCGTCCAGTGACAGGTTTTGTTTTCTTCCTTTTTTATGATTGTGGCTTGTTTGGTTGTTTCTTTAGCTTTCTTTTGTTTTATGCTGTGCTACATTGGTGTGAAGTACGATACTGCGATTCAGTGCGCGGTGTGAGGAATACGCTTCCGCTGTGGCATCAGTGAGCTCTGCCAGTCAGCGTTATTGTTTTCAGTTGGCAGAGCTCACTGATTTTTCTCGTCATGCGGCATGTTGCTGGGTGGTATGCGTTGGCTACAATATCATCTGATAAGGACACGCTCAGATGATGTTGTAGCCAATCAGTGAGTTGGGATTTCTAGCCCATTTTATAAAGACTGTCATAATTTGGGAAATTAGTTTTTGCTGAAGTCACAGTATTTAAAATACATCCTGATAGGACATCCTGTTTGTACATTTTTATATTCCAAAAGGAGGAGCTGCATGACACAGAAGGGGTATGGAGAGGCACAGTTTAAACTATTCTGTGTCTGATCTTTGTGTCATATCTTTTGGGCTCTTAAGAAACAAGATCTAACTATATGCTTATAGAGGTAATACATTAGAAAAGTCTAACTGTATTGTGGTAGGAGTTTGTTTGCAGTTTTCTTTGCTTTTTCTTTAAGCGATTGTATGCTCTTTGATACATTGTTCTATGTTTACATTTTTCATATTTTATCATCTTTAGTAAAATCTTTATTTTGAAAGACTGCCTGGGTCTGCCAGTTCTCTTTTTTTTTTTTGCATGTGACGATAGAGGGTTGAGAAGACTGACAAAACTGTTCAAGAGCTTGATGGTGTTACTAAACTGGGGAAAAGGTAAGAATATACCTAAGGTCTTTTATAGAGTTTTAAGGGTTCATTTTGGAAGCTGGCTGGGTACCCCTGGCATAAGACTGTACCAAGAACTCTTAAGAGGGTAATGCATCTGCGCCTGTACATTGGGTATGCTAGCATTAAGTTTCACAGTTTGAATCCCCCCACAACTTGAGACTAAAGGTGAGTCGGACTCACAAGCAGACAGGAGGGTTACCCTGTCTGTTACCTGTTTACATTACTGCACTCGGAGGTTGCACTGTGGGAGCAGAGGGCCTGACCTGCTGAGTGCGTTTGTGACTCAGACGTGTTCCCAGTCCACTGAAGATCGCTGCTCCTGACCTCCACAGGTAAGTATGGGGTGGGGTGGGGTGTGGGGAGGTGGGGCGCAGAGGAGGGGTGCGGTTGGGGAAGGGCCAGTGGCAAAGAGAAGGACTGTTTTATTTTCAGGTAAAAACAAACAAAAAAGACGTTGTGGGTCTGGGTTTTTAACAAAGAAACCATGGATGTCGGCACACTGGGGTGGGCCCCAGTGTGCCACAGTACTATGGGAATCAATGCCGATGCGGGATGCCGATGCGGGATTGGGCACCCAGAGGTCGGAGGATATGGGCGATCCGACACTCGAGTGAGCATCCCGTGTCGGAAACACCACAGCAGGGTTTGGCACACCGGGTGGCCCCAGTGTGCCACATTAAAGGACTGGGGGAGATTACACACACTGATGTCGGTAGGTGGGGAAGGGGGTCCGCCAGCATGATCGGATCGCCTTACAGTAAAAGTGCCTTCTGGCACAGACTACTCCCAGCCGGTATGGAGCTTAGGCTGTGGCCTACTCCGCACAGCTGGGAGAAACTTTCCAGCCCAGAGACAGTGGGACGAGGAGGAGGCAGGTGAGGAAAGCACCTCCTCCCACCATTCAGGCAGGGACCAATGGGGTGGCGAGGCGGAGAGGTTACAAGATTTGCTCTCCTACTGCCAGCGTGCCATCTGTGCCGCTGCATGACGAGTTTGTCTCTGATTGCAGCAGCAAATTCGTTTCAAGTTGGTGGCACTTTGCATAAAACTTGTGTCACTGTTAGCATGTTCGCTAATTGGGGAATGAGGGACGCACCTTCTAAAGTGTGCCCTGGATTTGCCAAAACTGACACATCTCTGCATTTCTCCTACTACCATCTCCTATCAGTTAAAAATGTTGTTTCATGCTACAAGACAACATAAAAATAAACTTTCCATGAAAGAAAGCATAAGTTACAAGTCACGGCTGGCTCAAAGGGAGACAAAGTAAGTTTTTCCAGTACAAAATTCAGGTCCTAAGCTGTGACTGGATTGCGGATAGGAGACTTCAAGTGTAACATGCCTCTCAAGAATGTACGGGCCATCTTCAGCTGGGCAACCATACGACCTCTATAGGCACATGCAGTGCTCCAGATAACATTCCAGAAGCAAATGGTTTAATACCTTTTATTGGACCAACATAGATGTTACAACAAAAGAACAATGTGCTCTAGCTTTTGGACAAACCAAGTCCTTCTTCAGGAGCTTTATGACAGTTATTTAGAAAATCCCATACTATTAACACCCATAAAATGCATAAAAACAGAAATAATTGTCATTGGTTTAATATACTCATTTGAAACATAACAGAAGATTACATCAGAGAAGCTTAATTAACACCAGTATGCTTTTAGCTAAAAGCCATTGAAGGTCAAAGGTTATTAGAAGGTAGCAACAAGCAGAGAGCTCTCCTCACATAAATGCTAAAATGCCTCAGTATGTTTCAAGAAAACAGTCTAATGAAAACAAAACATTGGGATACTATTCACCCTAATCTGCTCAATTTGAGTAAACTTTACTTTAAACCCTCTGTATACCATATTTAATTTTTGTTTATTTTATTTTTGGGACTTGTTTTTAACTTGCAATTATGTTTCATTTTAGCATGTATTATTATTCACAGGTTTGCCTTTCATTGACTGTGTTCATTACACACAAGGACACTTGCAATTAAAGTTGTGAGCTCCTCATCTTACTGATGTTGTCCATCTGTAATAACAGAGGACCCGGGAGAGATTAGCTTGAAGGCTTGCAGCCCATGCAGGACAGCCCTCATCTCTAGAACATTTATGAGCAGGGTCCTCCACTGTGGTCCGTGGTACCATGCATCTGATGGGGCCCTAATGTGCCTCCCCAGCCCATCTCCAAGGCATCTGTTGCTACAATCTGAAGAGGGGAGGGGATAGGGAAAGGAACCCACTTTAGCAGGTTGCCAGGTTCCATCCACCACTGGAGCACTTTGCAGACAGGGGAGGTGACTAGAACTTTTTGTTCTAGACTGTCGGTACGCTGGTCCCATTGGACTCTTAGAGTCCACTGGGGGATCTTCATATACAGTCTGGCCAGAGGTACTCTGACAATGTTCACTGCTATGAGGCCCGAGAGCCATAGGAATGTCCAGGCTGAGACATACCATCTGTCATGTACCAGATGGGCCTGGGCAATCAGCTGTTCAGCCCTGTCCAGAGACAGGAAAGCTGAGCCTTGAGCTGTATCCAAGCATGCCCCTATGCACTGCAGGCACTGACAAGGTGTTAAAACAGACTTGGGTATGCTGACCATAACCCCTAGAGCATCGAACAGCTGCCTTGTTTGAGCTAGGGTGTGCAGGAACTGATCTCTGGAGTGGACTTTCAGTAGGCAGTCACCCAGGTAGGGGAAGACATAGAGGCCTTCAGTGTGAAGGGCTGCTGCGACCACTGCCAAATCATTTGGTAAAGACCCATGACACAGAGGACAAGCCAAAAGGCAATACTCTGAATTGATAGTGTCCCCCTGAAACGGTCCTCACATTTTTTATTTATTTTATTTATTGAACATATCAGAATTAAAACCTTTGCATCAGAGACTCATTTACAAAGGCTCCACGTCAGTGTACAATAGACAGAGGACAGTTAAACAGAGAGGGTTACAGTGCGACACAAACAGCACAATAGCATATGGTAATCATAACAGGCACAAACTGACTTGCAAGGACATAGAACAGGTGTTAACAGAAGGCAATGAGCATTAAAACAAGGTTTGATATACAGAGTGGGTTGCAGTTAGGCACTAAATAACACAATAGTATATGAATTATAGGCTAAACGAGCTAACTGGTGAAAATACTTTCTGTGAGGTTTGCATACGATGGTAAGCATCCTTCATGTCGAGGGACAGATCCAGTCTCCTGTTTGCAGAAGCGGGGCAGGCCTTGCAGGGTGACCATTCTGATCTTTTTGTACTTTCTGAAGAAGTTCAGTTTCCTGAGGTCCAGAATAGGCCACAGGTCTCCTGTCCCTTTTGGGGCTAGGGAAGTACCAAGAGAACCCTGTGTTTCTTTGTTCAAATGGCACAGTTTCTATGGCTTTCTTCTGAAGCAAAGTCTGAGTTACCTCCCTAAGCAGAGGATTATTTATTTATTTATTTAAGCATTTTACTAGGAATGGCATACTGAGCGGGTTTCCGCTCAATTCCAGATGCGTCCTGGGGGAAAGGGACAAGGGGAGCTTATAAACATAAACACAAGTAGGGTGCACATGAATGTGATTACATATGTAATACAGTACAGTAAGATTGTACATGTTACAGTTACACTGTACAGAGTGTTAGAGACCTCCAGGGGAGAAACTGGAGCATGCAAGTAATTAACATAAGTAGAATCACATGAAAGCAGATACATTTTACAAACTTAGGGGAAATAATGTATGTAACTATTGTTAATTTGCAGAATTAGCTATGAAATCAAGCAACGAGGGAAACTAGAGAGTATATACATGGTTTAGATGGAGGACTGCCATCTGTAACCCCTACATTATGCTCTACATAGCATGAAAGCAAAACGCGGGGGTGGTGTGCTAAGAGTAACGACAGGAGGGCCTAAACATGATTAGGGGACTTGAGGTTTCAACTCCTAGGTGGCCCTATGTGCAGGCGCAAATAGTGGAGAAGTGTGCCTTGAGAAGGAGATTTAGGTGCGACGAGTTAGCAAAGTCACGAATGCCTGCTGGGAGTGCGTTCCAAAGATTGGGCATGAGGTATCTGAACGCCGCTCGGCCCCTTGAAGTGGCCATACGTGGGACATATGGTAGCCGGGAGCTACCACTCCTGAGGGAGTAGGTGGACTGTGGTGGGACTGAGAGGGCAGATGGGGGCGAAGGGACTGTGACCAGAATTTCGCTGTGGTCCTGATGCTGTGGATGTGTCTACAGACGTGGAGCGATGTAGAGGTCACAGTGATGTGTCATAATTGGGCAGTCAAGGACAAAACGGCAGAAAGAGTGGTAGAAAGGGTTAGAGCTGGCTAGGCTTGGGAGCAGCACAGTATACTGTATCCCCGTAGTCCAGCATCGGAGGATCATTTTTGACAATTTCCTCGCGGGTTGCCAGAGGTAGGCTACCTTGTTCCAATATAAGGCTTCTAGTTTTGGGCGCAGCTTTTTGTGGATCAAGTCGATGTGAGTGGAAAGTCAAGGTGCTGATCGAGCCAGACCCCAAGGTATTTGAAGGAGGCACAGGTCTCTAAAGGAGTTCCCCAGTGGTGAAGAAAGTGGGGGTGAAAGGAGTCTGGAGAGCCTTTGCCTAGTTCCAAATGTTAGGAGACTGTTTTCTTGGGGTTTAGAAAAGTTGGTTTGAGCTAAACCAATGCTGTACCGCATTAAAATTTTGTTGGAGAGTAGAGGCCACTTCATCGGGGGAGGGGCCTGTTGCGTATAGTACGGTATCATCAGCGTACAGGTGTATGGATGTGTGAGTACAGATTGAGGGAAGTTCATTTAGGAAAATTGAGAAGAGTAGTGGGCCGAGGACCGAGCCTTGTGGGACCCCATTAGTAACAGGGAGGGGGGAGGAGGTGCTGGGTCCAATTCTTACTGATTGAGTTCTACCATCGAAGTAAGACTGAAACCAACTGGTGGCATCACCAGAGAATCGGCGCTAGAGAGTCTGGATAACAGTAGAGGGTCGGAGACCGTGTCGAAGGCTTTAGCGAGGTCGACGAAAATGGCTAAGGTGGTGTGCCCTTTATCCATGCCTGTGAGGATGGCGTTGGTGAGCCTTAGCTGGGAGGCTATGGTGGAGTGCGATTTCCTGAAACCTGATTGGTAGGGTGTAAAGAAAGAGGTGGAGTCAAGGAAGGAGGAAAGTTGGGCTAGGACAATGCGCTCCTGTATTTTGGCAAGGATGGGGAGTAGGGAGATTGGTCGGTAGTTTCCTGGTGACAAAGGGTCTCCACCTTTCGGGAAGGGGATGACTGTGGCATACTTCCAGTCAGATGGTACATCGACAAGAGAAAAAGAGAGATTGAACAGCGCGGCCAGGGGGGTGGCAATGGCCGGGGCAAATAAGTGTAACATTTTGGAATCAAGCCCTAAAGGTCACTTGCCTTTTGAGGGATTGAAAGATCGCAGGGCTTTCAGCACATTGAGTGGGGTAACATGACAGAAAGAGAAGCCAGTAGTCTGGGAGGATGTTTGCATCGGGGTAGGTGCATCCTTGGTTGGGGGGGGGGTGAGGTAGAGAGGCTGCACAACTGGTGAAGAAAGTGTTGAAATCGGAGGCCACTTTAGCTGGTTCAGTGACAGTGGAGCCTTCAACATTTAGGGTTGGGGTGGGGGGTTGAGCAGGGGGAGAGAAGAGTGATTTGATAGTTTTCCAGAAATTTGTTGGGTGATTTAGGTTAGTGTTGAAAGATGCCTTGAAATAGTTGATTTTGGCCTGATGGATTTGCCTAGTGCAGGAATTTCGAAGTGAACGGTATAGTTGAAATACCCCATGGGTACCTGTTGCCTTGTACTTTCTCCAGGCATGGTCCCTAGCATGGATCTGGGCAATGAGTTCTGCAGATACCCAAGGCAGGTGGGCACCCCTTGCCCTCTTTTTCCATAGGGCACGGGTGTCTCATGCTGCTAGGAAAGTATCCTTAAAGAATTTTAGGGCTGAATCGAGAGGAAGCTTGGTAGATGAAGGACCAGTTGGTTGTGCCAGGTCCCTTAGAAGCACATCTAGATTTAGAGCTTTGTACGACCTAGTGAACAACGTCCCTGGTGGCAGCGCTTTGGGTCTGTATATTTTTCTTACAATGTAGATTATGTGGTGATCACTTAGGGAGTCAGGGAGGAGTCCGGCTTTGATGACCCGATGGGGGTGAGAGGTAAGGACCCAATCTAAGAGGGAATGGTTCTGAGATTTACGATTTAGACGAGTGGGTTCAGAAATCTGTTGGGTGAGGTTTAGGGCTGTGATTTGGCTACGAAGTTTGGAAATATTGTTTGCGAGCCAGTTCAAATTGAAATCCCCTAGAATGTGCAACTCGCCCCTGAAGGAGTTAGCCTTTAGGGTGCCCAGGTGGTCCATCACGTCAGGCTGGGAGGTGTCCGGGGTGCAGTAGGACCCTGCAATATATAGTGGAGTGGAGTGGGGAAGGGAGAGTTTGATTAGCAGGGAGTTGATAGACAGAGGGCATGGAGAGCTGCACGGGTGAACTGAGCATCTGAGAGATATACATAGCTACGCCACCCCCTTTTTTCCTGCCCAAGCGGTCTTGACGAATGAGCGAATAACCAGGTATAGTTACTTCTGAGTCCAGGTTATGGGGCTTTAACCAGGTCTCAGTGATTATCATTACATCCGGGCGGATTGACATTACTATTGGTTGAAGGGCTGTGATTTTATTCAGGATGCTACAAATGTTTAGGTGCACGAGTTTAAGACCTCTTGGTAATGTGAGGGACTGGTAGGCACTTGGGGGGTATGGGCCAGGGTTTAATTCTACATCCCCAGACAGGAGGAGCAGCAATACTAACAGATGTTTGAGTGTGTACATGCTCCATTTTGGCTTGCGGGGGGTAATCACCTGATGTGTTGTTTGCAGAGGGGTATTTAGTATGGAGGAGATTAGAGCTGTCAGGCCTACGTGAAAAGCTGGCAGCAGGATAGTAGCACCAGGGATCCAGGTGTTCTGGGAGTAGCGATGTTGCGGCAGTATTGGGGAGAAAGTTACATGATAGGGATATGGTCTGGAGAACAAAAGGATGGCACTGGGGGATGATCTGGTAGTGTGTTCAGAAATTCCAGAGCATGCTTCTGTGCTGTGATTTCAGGACCTAGGCATCTGACGCACTTCCTTCCACTGATTAAGGTGGAGGGAGAGATGACTCTACAACCACCCCTGGAGGTAACGGTGGCTGGAGGGTGAACAAGGAGTTAGGCAGAGCCAGTTGTGGTGGCTCCTGCTGCGCCACCACCTCTAGGGGCTTTTGAGTGTGCACCTGGAATGGCTTCTAGGGTGGGCAAGGCTCCTGCTCCCTTGCCTTTACTCTGTTGTCTGGTAGCAGGACGGTGTCTAGCATCAGCCGGACAAAAAGGTATCCTCAGTCTGCTCCTGGATTGAGTATGGTAGTGGAAGTGCACCAACTTCAGGGTTCTCCCTGAGGCCTGACGATTGGAGAGGATGTCTTGGACATCTGAGTCAAACAGTCTGTATCCTCTAAAAGGGGCATTGAGAATGGACTATTATGCATCATTCGCAAACCTTGCCACCCTGAGCCAGGCATGCCTCCTTAAACAGATTCCTGAAGCAGCAACTCTGACTGAGGCATCTGAGACATCATAAATCAAATGGAGCAGATGTTTTCCTACATCACTTCCAGTTGAAACAGCTTTTAAAAGCTCCTGTCTGGGAGTACCTTCTGGCAAGGCCTGTGCAACTGCCAAGACCTTTCTCCAGAGTGTATTTTGGTAGTTAATCATATGGGTCTGACAGCTGGTGACTCTAAGGCCCAGGGAGGCTGAGGCAAAGATCCTTTTGCCTATGATATCCAACCTCCTAGATTCCTTATCAGGAAGGAGGGAGTTGAGGTGTTGTGGTGCCTTTGACCTATCATGGCCAGCATTTATTACTACAGAGTCTGCCTCAGGCTGACCAGCAAAGAATGGGTGCACTGAGGGTACCAATTACATTATGCCTGCCTTCCTTGGTATGATGGGAATCACATTTGGCCTATGCCAGGCAGCAAAGGTGGCATCTTCAAGGTCAGGGAGGAGGGGTAGTATGACAACAGGAGGTGCATAATGGTAATTCCAAGAAATCTATGAGACTTTTCTTGGTAGTATCCTGTTCCTCCAATTCAAAACCCATGGTAGTCTGCAACTGCTGCATCATGGTAATAAAAGAGGGTCCTCTGAGGGAACCTGGGGTTATAGACCACCTAATCCTCACTGGCAGTGGATATGGTAGAACTAGTGCCCTGTCATAGGGACTTTCCACATAATCCTCCTCATCCTAATGTACCATTAGATCAGGATTATATTTAGTGTTGTCGCTGCTGTGGTCGATAGGCACACAGCATCACACTGGCGACGTTGGTGGCGCTCGAGAAGGTAGCATGGGGCCAGCCCTGTTATGAGTCATCACGGGGGTTTGAGGTGTAGGCCCCATTGATGGGCCTCCCTCCAACAGGGGAAGGGGAGGTAGCGTCATAGCATGTCAGTGAAGGATGCTAACACTGCCTGGACGTTGGCGCCCTTGTGGTCGAAACGTTCGCCAGAGGAGGTCGATGCATGAGGCAGAATCCCCGACATCGACATATCAGTCGTAGTAGGTCTGGTAGCGCCTACGCCATGCCCCATCCTGGGAGTTAAGTCAAAGGTCAGGGACACAAGTGGCGTTGCTGCCGAAGCAGACAACCGAGCTGAAAAGGATGCACCCACTGAGCAAAGGTGCGACTTGGAGCATATCGGGGAGGATTTTCTTTCTCCTTGTCCTTCTCCTGGTACTTGTGTTCATGGGACCCGGAGGACTTCTCCTTGAGATTTAGAAGACCTAGACCTGGAGGAATGGGCTGGTGATGTGGCAGAACATTTTTGCTGGAGCTCTTTGTCCATGTGGGCTACTTGCTGCTGAACCCCTTACAAATCTGGCAGGCTTGTATGTTATGGTCCGGGCCTGTGCAGCAGATGCAGATGTCTGAGTCGCCGGTGTAAATCTTCTCACCGCAATCACAATATTGGAACAGTTTCAACGTTTCCTTCGACAACATACTCACCATTGAAAATCACTTATAAAAGTGATTACTAAGGTGAAAAAATAAAGAAAAATGGCAGCAATCGCTGTGCTGTTTCCATGAGTGGTCTGATAAGTATGGTTGACAGCGGGAAAAGAACTGAAGAGGAAGGGCTGCTCTATGTTTATATGGCAGCCCACATCTGATGTCATTGTGGTGTCCCTGGTGGACTGCTTCCAAAAGGTTTCCATGTGGCCTTAGTGCCTGGTGTCTGTAAGTTCCATAGGTGAGGCCTGATGAAAGATATATCCTCGAAGAAGATCAATAGTCACAGGTGAATAACTTTGTCTTACAACTACCTGGATTCCTTCTATGTAGTACTTGGGCTAGAGGGGTCTGAGCCCTCAACTCAACTGCTGAAAGACTTTAAGATGGAGGACTCAAAAGCAGCATCACTTTTGGTCTGGAGATTTAGGCTGTTGTGAGTTGGAAAAGTGTGTAAAGATGTCCAGAGGCATCCCTGTAAAGCTTGCTGATCAGGGAGCCCCAAGCAGTAGTGGCAGAAATAGTCGTATGCTAGACAGCATGAACATGGATGCCCTCAGGCAGCATACGTGAGGCCAACAAGTAACATCAATCCATGCAACAAATTATCAATTCAGCGATGGTTTACTTAGTAGCAGGATGGCCTCAGCACCGTACAGTGTAGGTTACAAACAGCTGAGAGGTCTGGCTCTGAAATTCCTCTGTTCTAACAGCAGGACAGGAGAGCACGCCCGATGTTCCAATGATGTAGCATTTATTCAGCAGGGCTAGCACGCAGCCTGGAAAAATACTCCAGTAACTCCAGAAAAAATAAACCAGTAACTCCGAATGATTGGTTCAGATGGAACTCGGAGACCAACCTGAGTAATAAACAAGAAATACGAACATACGAAAATTGCCAGAAATTAGGCCTCTGGGTCTATCGAGTTTGCTCAAGTGTGCAGCTAACACCCTACTTTGCAGCTGCCCCTCCCCCCTCCTCCACCTTCCCAAATACCCCTCACCCTGTCCCATTCCCTCTTGAAACTACCCACCGTCCTACAGGATACACCTCTTCCGCAAAGGGTTCCAAACTGTCACAACTCTCTGTGTGAAAAGTGCCTCTTATACCCATCTCCTTCCAATCTAAGTCTATACCATCTCATGTCCCTCCCCTTCCAGAGCTTGAATATCTCTATCCCCTGATCTCTTCTCTCCTCCAGGGAATACAAGTTCAATTCTCTTAATCTCTCATCGTAGGGTACATCTGGCAATCCTGAATCAACGTTGTCACTCTTCGTTGTATCCCTCCAACAATCTCATCTCTCTTCAGATAAGGGGCTCAGAACTGCACACAGTATTCCAGGTGCAGTCTGACTAGTGACTTGTAGAGTGGCAGAATGACATCCCTGCTTCTGGAGGAGATGCCCTCACTATACAACCCAGCATCCTGTTGGCCTTCACTGCTGCCCTGCTGCACTGCACTGAATTATCATGATAAATGTTATCAGATGTACTTTATTTCTTTTTCTGTTAGTTCCAGTGTTATTACTAGCATTCACGCATGACTGGATTACACATGTTCACCTACTAGAGGCCAACACACTTCAAAGCTGTGACATCAGAGAACACTGAGTCGACTCCCATTCTGAAGCAGTTAACCTAGAATCTTCAGTCATAAATCTTTCAGAGCCATATAACAACATACAGTAACTATGCCAAATTAAACGTACACATTACATAAAAGACAGAAAAATCACATCCCTACCTTGCAAAATGTGTTGTTAGCATCAAGTTTTAGTCATTCAGAGCATGTCTGATATCCAGGTTATTACGGTCCGACTTCTCCAAACACATGCTCTGCATCGGCAGCATCAATACTGAGCTCCTCTACAGAATCTCTGAGGACGTTAACAAAACACTAAACAATATTTGCCTGAAACAAATAACATCACATTGTCTGGTAAATACTATAAAATCCAGTCAAATCTTGGTTCCACAAAATTCTTAATAGAGTAAAACACCCAGGCCCAGATATTCAAAGGGTTGCGTCTGGCAACTGAGTTGCACTGGCACAACTCAGAAATGCGCCCTAGTGCAGAGTTCAAAGAGGGACCTTGCAACACAAGTCCCTTGCGCGGGCTAAATGATAATTGTATGCGGCACATCTCCAGGGGCGTGCCCATGCTTATGCTGGTACAAACCTGAGGTGCGCCGCATACCTGGCACAACGCTGAGCCGGAAATAAAAAGGCTCAAGTACCAGCCATCACAGGCATGCTGCTGTACTGCAATGCGAACACAGCAGTCGCCAGCCATGGGTGGCAAACACCCCCAATACTGCATAAGCACCCACAGATGTCCCTGGTAGTTTAGTGACCCTCAGAGCTGCGATCGCTAAAATAAAAGTAGGGACCCCTCCCCGCCGTAGTCACAATCACAGACAATATATGTAACACTTATCCCTGGTAGTCTAGTGGTAACCCCACCCACCTGTAGGCGCCGATCGCTGCAGATATAGCAAATCAATCTCTGGTAGTCTAGTGATACCCCACCCGCCCATAACCCGATCACTGGTAAACCCTACTAAATACATCCCTGGTGGTCCAGTGGCACCCCACAGAACCCCTGCCACCCAGCTCCCCCTCCATCATCGTGAACGCCTGACCACCCGCGCCACCACCAGAGCTGCCCGCCGAATGACAGCTTAGTAGCAGCTAAGCCTATTGGTCTCCACTGTGGACCAATGGGCTTGCAGCCACTACTGTAAGCTGTCATTCAAGCGGCAGCCAGGTGGTATGCGGGTAGGTTTGTGCTGCCTCACAATGACGGGAGGGGGGAGCTGGGGTGCAGTGGGTCCTGTGTGGTGGGGGTACCACCAGACCACCAGGGATTTGTTTTACTTCTATTTTGGTGATCGTAGCTATGGGTGGGTGGAGGGTCCCACTAGACCACCAGAGATTTAATATACTTTTATTTTCGCAACTGGGCGCTAGGGATGGGTACCACTAGACTACCAGGGATTTAATATATGTTTCTTTTCAGCGCCATGCTAGGTGGAGGGGGTACCTCTAGACCTCCTCTGGCAGTACCTTTGCTGTGCAGGGTGCCATGCGCATTTTGCTGGCCTACCCTGCACAACTCATGCAACTGGAGCTATGATGACATGCAAATGGCCCCATTTCGCCTTGCATATTATGGCTCCATTTGCATACTGCCGACTGAATATCAGGAATTTGAGGCAGCGTAGTCTGTTGCGCTGGCGCAGTTCCCATTCCTGGTATTCAGCCCTGTCAGAGGGAGACGCACCAGGTCATCCTAGTTGGCGCTGGCGTGTGATGACCTCATGAGAGTCAGAGGAGATGCGCACAGCTCATCTCCTTGAATATATCCTATAGTTGCACCGTGCATCTCTGTTCTGCTGTGCCACCACTTCGCCACTGCCATGCAATTCTGAATCAGGGCTCAGTGTCCAGTGAAATGGAACTAACAGAAAAGAAATTACAGTAAGTCTGATAAAATGTCTTCTTCCTGTGTCGCTCCACATTGTCACTGGGCATTCATTTACTTCTGATAAGAAGAAGTACCCACCAAAATGTATATGGAGGGAATGTCTGTTTTGTTGCCTATTGCCGCATGCTGCATGAAGCACCTTTTCCCCAAAGGCTGCAGCAGCTAAGATCTGAGTGCTCAAACTGTAAGGCTTTGTGAATGAGTGCAAGGAAGACTAGGTTCTGCCTTGCACAAGTCAGTCACTGAGGCCTCTGGTCTTTCTGCTCCAGAGGGTGCCATAGCCCCAGTCAAATGTGCCACAATCAAAGCTGGAGGTTTCTTATTTTTTGATTAAATATACTTAATACTCGGTAATACTCAGTTGATAAAGGTGGAAGTAGGCGAGGCCCATTGAGACCACCTTCCTGCAACTGCAGGGTGAATTCAGACCCCAGTTTGAAGAAGGTACTTATCCAGACTACTTTTGAACATCCCCATAGAAGTAATATCCACTAACCAGTTAGGTAATGAATTACAAAGTTTACTTGATCTTGTGTTAAAGTAATTCTTCCTTCAGTTAGTGTTAAATTTAGGGATTAATAGTTGTCTTTTGTGGCACCTTAGTCCCCCTGGTTTTTTGGGCCCAGTGAATGTTGTATTCATTCATAAGGCATGGGTCCTTTAGGATATTGAAAACAAGTAATAGGTCCCCCCTAGCTACGGCTAGCCAGGTTATATAACTTTAGTTCTTTAGTTTATCTGGATATGTTAGATGGCTAATACCTGAGATAATTTTAGTGGCTCTTCTCTGACCTACTCAATAAACACCGAGTCCTTTTTAAATGTGGAGACCAGAAGGATGCTACGTAGTAAACTTGGGGCTCAACATAAGATCTATACAGTGTTAAAATACATGCACTGCTTCTACTGATGAAGGATATTTTAATAGATGCTATAGTACGATCTGCCCTTAGTGCTACCTGCCTACAGTGGTTAGTGGGTGTCATGAACTTATTCACTATTACTCCTTGATCTCTTTCGGACTCCGTGGATTTAATTGGACTACCACTGAGACAATAGGTAGTGTTAGGATTTCTATAGACTAGGTGGATTACTGAGCATTTGTCCACATTAAATTCTATCCTGTTGGCTAAAGCCCAAGTAGCAATTTTATTTAAATCCTGTTGTAGAAGCTTAATTTTGGATGGGCTGTCCACTTCACTGCTGAGTTTTGTGTCATCTGCAAACTCTGACACTCGACATTGAGTATCAGCATTCATATCGCACATACTGAGAAATTTTCATATACACTCATAAACAGAAACAAGAAAGCGAAAAAACAAACTCAGATACTATCCCTAAAGCATAAGGTAAAAAAACAAATAAAAACAAAAAATAAAAGTAAAAATACCACCCCTCGCCCTATGAGCTGAACCCACAACTTAGATACTGTACATAAGTGGACCCAGTATAGGTTTATAAAGGGAGTCCATATAACTCCCCAAAAGTAAAACCAGTGAAACAGGAGCTGACTTTGATAAGATGGCTAACAGAGTTAAGCTAGCCCTGGCAAAAAGAAATACAAGTGAGGAGGTACAGGCAAAGTGGACAAGCATTAAGGATGCAATACCTGAAGCAACATCCCACTGTGGCAGAGAGAAAAGGATGTGCAAAAGAAGAAGGAAACCACTCTGGTTCTCAAAAACAGTAGCAGAAAAGGTCGGAGCCAAAAGGCTGGCCTGCAGGAAATATAAGGGAGCGCAGCAGGATGAAGATAGGGAGGCATACCAAACTTCCCAAAGGGAAGCAGGGAAAGCAGTAAGGCAGGCAAAGGCCCAAACCGAGGAAACACTAGCACAAACAGTAAAAGAAGGTGGCAAGACTTTCTACAAATACATTAGTGAAAGGAGGAAGTCCAGAGGGGATATAGCTAAGATCAAAGGGGATAAGGGGGCGTGTGATGAGGAGGACCATGTAAAAGCATCTATCCTAAATAGATACTTCAGCTCAGTATTTACTGAAGAGAAGGTGGGGCAGGAGCCCACAGCTCAGCACCATGGACACGGGGGGGAGGGAGGTGTGCACTAGTCCCTTCACAAAAGAAAGGGTCCTACAAGAGCTCGATAAGCTCAGGGTAGACAAGGCAATGGGACCTGATGGCATACATCCCAGGGTACTAAAGGAGCTAAGGGTGGAACTAGCAGAGCCATTATCATAATTGCTTAGTGAGTCTCTGAGCACAGGAGAGGTCCCAGAAGACTGGAGAAGGGCTCAAGTGATCCCACTCCACAAGAGTGGTAGCAGGGAAGAGGCAGGGAGCTCACACCAGTCAATCTTAACTCAGTAGTGGGCAAGATTATGGAGGCACTTTTAAGGATAGGATAGTGCAACACCTGGAATCCATAGGAACACAGGATCCAAGACAGCATGGGTTTACAAAAGGAAGGTCCTGTCAAACTAATCTCGTAGATTTCTTTGACTGGGTAACCAGAGTGGTGGACCAAGGGGGAGCAGTTGATGTCTCCTACCTTGACTTCAGCAAAGCTTTTGATACCATTCCACACAGAAGATTGATTAATAAGCTGGGTAGGCTCGGGTTGGTCAGAAGTTGGTCAACTGGGTGGTAAACTGGTTGACGGGCAGAAAAAAAACAGTGGTGGTAAACAGTATACAGTCAGAAGAGATGCAAGTCAGAAGTGGGTACCTCAGGGATCAGTCCTGGGGCCAGTCCTCTTAACTCACTGCCTCCACAGAAGCTCTCTGAAGTTGCACCACTTGTCTCCTGTATACTGTTAATAGTAAATCCTGGGCCTTTCTAAGCAAAATCAAGCTATAGTCAGCATGCCACAAACAAATCCTAATAGCTCAAGAACCGTAGCTTAGACGTAAAGTATGAATGGCAAGTTATTCAGCACAAAAATACCTTTCCAATGGTGGTATGCAAAGAATAATATGTAATTTCGTTTTTTTTCTATGCTGGTTGAAACAACAAATAAAAATATTTTTTTCACTAAAACAGGCAACATAAGCCATACACACCTTACCATAAACAAATGCGAATAACTCCTAATGTATACATGATATACACAAAATATCAGTGGTAAAGTTGTTCAGCTCAAAATTACCTTTCCAATGGTGCTATGCAGTCAAATATATATTATATTCTGTGACATTGTATATTAAAATATATAAGTAACGTCTACAGAGATTGCCAGGGCACACAGGAAGCCAGTAGCTGAGTTCTGTAGGCGTACTCAGGACACACGAGTGTATTTTACTGACGACTACAGGTGTCTGCTAGAAGACAATGAGTTAAATATCTTCATCAGTGACATTGCAGATGGACTGGAGGGTAAGGTGTGTCTGTTTGTAGATGACACCAAGATCTGCAACAGAATAGATGATCCAGATGGGGTGGGCAGAATGAGAAGAGATCTGGATAAACTGGCAAAATGGCTGGAAGAGTGGCAACAGGGATTTAATGCAAAGAAGTACAAGATCATGCACATAGGGAAGAGAAACCCTAAAGCCACCTATAGGCTGGGAGGGTAGCTGGCAGTCACAAGGGAAGAAAGAGACTTGGGCATCATCATTACCGATGACCTGAAATCATCCAAGCAGACCTCCTAAAGCAGTAGGTAAGGCTAGAGGGATGCTGGGGTGTATTAGTAGCGTATCGCAAGACGGAAGTAATAACCCTCTTTACAAGACACTGGTTAGGCCCCATCTGGATTACTGTGTGCAGTACTGGAGGCCACACCTTCACAAGGACATTAACTCAACTGAAGCAGTCCAGAGAAGGGCAATCAAATGGTGCAGGGACTGCATCAGAAAACATATGAGGACTGATTAACGGAGTTCAATATGTATACCCTAGAGCAAAGGAGGGAGAGAGGTGATATGATCGAAACATTCAAACACCTTAAAGACATTAACAAGGTGAAAGAGTCTAACAAGTTTCAATATAAGAAAAATAGCAGACAAGAGGACACATCATGAGATTAGAGGCAGGCTGATTAAGGGTAATGTTAGGGAAGTTCTTTTCACAGAAAGGGTGGTGGATGCATGGAACGGCCTACCTCAGGAAGTGGTGGATATAAATACAGTGCAGGGCTTCAAACAGGCATGGGATAGGCATAAGGGAGCAATACTGATGAGTATGACTAGATATGCCATTAACAGAGCAAAGGCCGATGGCACATTCATAAGGTAGAAAAAGAAATGGGCAGACTGGATGGGCCTTGCGGTCCTTATCTGTCGTCAACGTCTATGTTTCTATAACAAAAACTCTGTAGTGGGGAGGTCTGCCAGAGATGTAGAAAAGCATATTATCGCAACATTAAGGGAGAAAGTGCCAAATAACCTTAAACTGTGTGCAAGGTTAGCATCGCATCCCATCTTTTATGAAAAGAAGAATATCTATGGTGTAAGATCGCTAGGAACGCTCAATATTAGGAGGTGAACGAATTCTTGGTGCCATTCTGCATAAGATGGAATGTCTTCATCAGTCCATTGCCGAAGAATGGTAAGTTTGGCAAGTGAAGCTATCAAAGATATGTTTATTCATTTGGAAGTTCTGACAATACCTTTGAGCCAGAGTAACTCGTTTACAAAGGTTCCTCACCACAAACATTAGTTTACAGCACATTACACAACAGTACTTAGATTACATGACATAACTTAGATTCAAGATAATACAGAGGTAAGCACTCCATTACAATCGAGGCAGCACATATGTGCGCTTGTCAGGGTAAGGTAAAGACCAAAATTCCACAGCATCAGAGGATTACAGCAATTTCACATACAAAGGCAGCACACTAGTGGCATTGTCGGGGTTGATAGCAAGTACTGTTAGGTTCGGTATGTGGAGCAGTATTAACTGGGAGAAGTATGGCAGTTGCAATTGGCACTGGGGATGAGGACTTGTCTTAGGCCTGTCTTGAACTGTCCAGTTTTAGGAGCATCTTCTCTGGTCCAGACAAGGCCTCATCGTACAGGCCAAGCAAACAAACTTTAGGGTTAAAGGCGCCTTAGAACCCCATTAATGGATCTAACCTGGCCTGAATCTCAAACCACAAGGGTCGAAGCCTTTTCACAGGACCATAAAATATGGTATAGTGTGCAAACCTCTTGTCTACGTCTAATACAAAGTACAGTTATGTAAGAAATACAGGTTACTCACCTGTAACAGGAGTTCTAGGAATGGTATATGTTGTTCATCCACACTTATTGGCAGGTTCCTTGCCGCTTTAAATCTTGCCGGAAGGTCTTCAAGCTGGCTCCTCCCACCCACCCGGGTGGTAAAACTCGGCTCCTACCCATGACGCCAGATCTGGCCCGCTGAAGCTCAGGTCAAGCCGGGAGGTCGGTGGTCAGGATGAACAACATATACCATTCCTAGAACTCCTGTTACAGGTGAGTAACCTGTATTTCTAGGGACATGGATATGTTGTTCATCCACACTTATTGGCAGACTCTAGCAGTTCTCCAGGAGGGGAGGCAAGGCACACCCCTACTTAGGGAATAAAGACTGGAGAACCGAGGCCCCAAAACCAGCATCCCGGCATGACTCAAGGTCAATGTGGTAATGGGTAATAAAGGTGTGTGCTGACTTCCAGGTAGCAGCCCTGCAGATTTCCTGGATAAGGACATCCCTGGAAGCAGCCACCGATGCAGCAGTATGACGGGTAGAATGAGCTCTTATCCCTCTGGGAGGCTCCATGCCCGCCAACTTATAGCAGAGATCTATGCAGGAGGCGACCCACCTGCCTATCGTCCGCTTGGCTGCAGGTCTGCCAGGTGCGGCTTCAGCGTAGGTGACAAACAGCTGGCGAACCTCTCCCCGGATTTCAGCCGTCGCCCTTATAATAAGCAAGCCTTCTAGGGTCCAAAGTATGGAGCCTGTATTCGGCCCGAGGTGTGATTGGGGTAGAACACCGCAGAGTCAACACCTGGTTAAGGTGAAACTCCGACACCACCTTCAGAAGGAATTTCGGTGGGGCGCAGGACAACCTTGTCCCTGTGGAAGACCAGGTAAGGAGACTCAATGTAGAGCGCCTGGAGTTCTCCCATCCTTCTGGCTGACGTGATAGCCACCAAGAAGGTGGTCTTCCACGACAGGTGAGAGAGTTCACACCTGTGCATTGGTTCGAATGGCTTGCCCATGAGCTTGCCAGTACCAGCAGTAAATCCCACGGAGGTGGAGGTTCTCGCACGGAGGAAATGTGATCAAGGCCTTTAAAAACGCCAGACCACCTTCTCCTCTGCGCACGACTGCCCCGCCCGCGCTCGTAAGCAGAGATGGCTGCCAGGTGCACCTTTAGGGTCGCCGACCTAAGCCCTTGACTAGAAAGGAACATAAATAGTCCAAAATGCTTGCCAAGGAACAGGAGGAAGGGTCCAAGCCCTTACCCTGACACCAAATGGAAAACCCCTTCCATTTGAAGGCATAGCATTTCCTGGTCGACTCCTTACGGGACGCCTCAACAACATTGAGGACCTCGTCGGAAAGACCCAAGGCCTGGAACTCTAGCCGCTCAGGAACCAGGCCGTCAGGTGCAGAGATTGAAGGTCCGTATGGAACACCTTCCCCTGATTGACTGAGAGCAGGTCCGGGCGAGCTGGAAGCTGCCTCGGGAGCCTGGAGCTGAGGCTGAGGAGATCTGGGTACCAGAACTGGCGGGGCCAGTCTGGGGCTATCAGAATCACCTGAGCCTTGTCCCTCCTTGTCTTGAGAAGCACCTTGTGAATCAAGGGAAATGGGGGAAAGGCGTAAAGAGGCCCGGGGTCCACAGCCTCGAGAAGGCATCCCCCTGCAGCGAGCCCTGCTGAGGGGGGCGGGCATGAAACAGCCTCAGCTTCGCGTTCTCCCTGGAGGCAAACAGGTCCACCTGAGGTGTGCCCCAGAGGGAGAACAGATCTTGTACTACTCCGCAGGAGAGACCACTGTGAGATGCAGCCCCATCCGCTCAGGGCATCGGCCAGGGTATTGGAGGCTCCTGCCACATGAATGGCTAGGAGATCCGCCTCCAGGATGCGCACGAGTGACCAAATGCGGAGAGCTTCCTTGCATAGAAGCATGGAGCGCGTCCCGCCCTGGCGGTTCAGGTAGTACATGGTCGTGGTATTGTCCGTCTGGACTCGGACCACTTGACCCTGGAGAAAAGGAGCAAAGGCGGTGAGAGCTAGGCGGACCGCTCGAAGCTCCAGCAGGTTGATGTGGCATCGGGACTCCCGCGGGGATCAGAGGCCATGCACTCGGTGTTCCCCCAGATGGGCACCCCAACCCATCAGAGGGGCATCGGTCGATAGACAGACCGTCGGCTCGGGGCGAACAAACGGGATGCCCTCCTGCAGATGGGATTGAACGGTCCACCACTGGAGAGCGTTCCACATCTCCTGGGTCACTGTCATTAGCTGGTCCAATGGATCGCAGCGTTGTGACCACCGGCTGGCCAGTCCCTCACTGGAAGGGGCGCATGTGCCAACGTGCCCAACGGATCACGCTGGTACAGGCCGCCATGAAACCCAGGAGGCGCAGGAAGTCCCGGCAGGCGATTGCCCAACCAGAAATGATTGGGCAAAGGAGGTAAGAACCTCGGCCCTGTCCGCCGGGAGTCAGCCTGGCTCAAGAGAGTCGAGCTCTGCCCCGATGAACAGGATCACCTGCTTCCGGCTCGAGTTCGACTTGGCCTGCTGATGAGAAGGCCGACTTGAGAGCAAACCTGAGGGCCAGATCTCTGGACCGGCCCACCTCCCTTCTGGAGGGGCTGCTATCAGCCAATCGTCCAGGTAAGGGTACACCCGGACCCCTCGGCGCCGCAGGAATGCTGTCACCACTGCCATGCATTTGGTGAAGACCCTGGGAGCTGGAGATAAGCCGAAGGGCATGGCTTGAACTCGAAGAGGGATCCCTCCGCTCGAAAGCGGAGGAATCTCCGATGTGACGGACGGATAGGGACGTGAAAGAACGCGTCCTGTAGGTCCAGAGAGCAGAACCACACGCCGTGTTCCAGAGATGGTATTATCTGCGCCAGAGTGACCATTCTGAAGGTCCGAGACCTTAGGAACTTGTTCAGGTCGTGTAGGTCGAGAATGGGGCGCCAGCCCCCCGTCCGTTTCGGAACCAGGAAATACCTGGACACGAACCTCGGGTCTAAAGGGGGGTCCTCTACCTCCGTGATCACCTCCTTCTGGAGGAGGAGAGCGATGTCGGCTCGACGAGCCGCCAGTGAGGCTGCGGACCCCGAGGCCCCCCGAGGTGCGACAGCTCTGAAGGGCGGGGCCTGCTCGAATTCTAGAGGTAGGCCTTTTCCCACCATCTCCAGTACCCACCTGTCCGTGGTAACAGCAGACCAGGCGGAAAGGAAGTGTCGGAGCCGTCCCCCCACGGGGGGAACCAGGGGTGAGGTGACAGGGATGGGGGCGACACCCCTCAGCCCGTCACTGGGCAAGCTTGGAGGAGGGACCGGCCGAGGGACCTCCTGGGCCTTTACCTCCCTGCTTCCTGTTGGAGGAAGCCGACGGCTTGGGTTTGGGATGCCAAGCTCGAGCCTGCTGGCCCTGACGTTGCTGGGCCGGGCGCACCGCAGGCGCAGAAGGACGAAAGGGCTTAGGCTGTGGCTTGCGGCCTTTGTCCTTCTGAGCGAAGAGACCGAGTCCAAGGTAGCATTGGACTTCTCGATTCTCTGCAGGTGACCTTCCACCCCAGGGCCGAAGAGGTCAGTCCCCAAAAAGGGAACATCGCCAACTTGTGCTGGGTATCCGAGGTAAAGGTGGATATCCTCAGCCAAGCCCGACGATGCAGGGCCACTGCGGCCGCCACAGACCTGGCACATGAGTCCCCGATGTCTAAAGCAGTCTGGAGCTGCTGTTTGGCCACTGCCCTGCTCTGGTCCCGCACCTGCCTGACCGTAGTCTGCAGATCCGCGGGAAGATGAGGGACAACCTCATCCAGGGAGCCCAACAGGGCGTGAGAAAAATGTGCCATGAGGACGACCGAACTGGCCTGACGAGCCGAGAGGATGCAGCAAGACTTTTCACCGCATAATCCAATTTCTGGATTCCTTGTCGGGAGGTTTGTCCACATCCTCATGCCCGGCACGCCGGAAAACGCTGTCGGTAACCAACCCTTGGTCGAGGGGTGTTCCAAACCGGACAGGAACCAGTAGGGACCGTGATACTTCCTGGCCATTCTGGCCAAGGCGAGGGCAGGAAGCAGGACGCTGCCAAAGTTCCAAGGCCGATCCACTATGGCTTCGGCCACCGAAAGGCCTCCGTCGGAGAATCCCTCGTCCAGAATCTCGCTAGGGGATACCTGGCCTGCTTAGGAACGGAGTTCGAGCTTCATCCCGGTGGACTCCGAGATGAGCCAAAGCAACCCTAAGAAGGACGAAGGGCTATCGTCCACTGACTGCCCTCCTGAGGACTCCAAGTCCATGCGCTTGGAGAAGAGGGAAGAACCATCATCGGACTCAGAGGAGTCCTCAAAGAGCTGCCTCGGGCCTGAGCCACCCGCCACCTGCCGAGGTTTATCGGGAGTGAGGGTGACAGACAGCCTATGGGGCAAACCCAAGGCCGACCGAGAATTTTGGTCGGCGCCAACTAATGGCTGTGGAGGCGAGGTTCCACCAGAATCGGTGGGGCAGCTGGAATTGGCCAAACAACCGCCTGGGAACAGGCCTCGCCACAACGAGGTTGTTTCGCCGCCCGGTGACAGCCACTTAATGGCCGGGAAGACGACTGGGTCGGCTTATTCCCGGTCAAAAGGAGCTGTTGCCATTCGAGTTCCTCGCACTCGACGCAACTTGCGCCAGCCTCCCTCGTCTAGGAAGAGTGGTGACGCCGCTTTGCCAGTCGAGACCGAGACCGCCTATGGCGGCGGGATCGGTTGGACCGCGAGGATGTCCGAGACCGAGAGTCTCGACTAGGCCGAGGAAGGCGAGGAGAAGTGTCGGAAATCGGCACTCCCCTCGGCTCGGACGATCCCACCGAAGGCTCCGGAACCGGAGGCACAGACGAGCCGACGGGATCCTCAACTCCCACCGGGGGAACCGGGGAGAGGGGATTCTCAGCTTCTCCAGCCGACAACCCGTCTAACGGGTCGAGAAAAATCTCGACCGCGTCGACGGGAGTCTCGGTCAACTGGCCTGACGGGGACACCGTGAAGCCAGTGGCCGAAGCTGAGGGGTCGACCGAAGTCGACTGTCGACAAGAAGGGAGGGGATCTTTCCCGCTCCCAAGAGCGTCGACGGAGAGACTTACTTTTGCTCTTTTTGGACCTGGAAAAAGGTCCCGAAGAAGTTGGACCCTCACCTTTTGTCGAGAGGGTCAGACAAAGCTCCTTAAAAGAAGCCGAATAAGAGGCACCGAGAGATAGCGGGACAAATGCCGCAGCCGAGGTAGAAGCGGCTCGCGCCGCCTCCTCTTCAAGGGCGATCATTTGCTCGAGCTGATCTGCCGAGCCCGCCGCCGCGGACACCGCCGACCGGGCCTCTTTTGACTTAACCGGAGGAAATCTCTTCTCGGGACGCCCCAGTTGTAAACGGGCAGCACGGTCTTCGAGGACGTAGGCCGAAAAAGAAGAGCACAGGTCGCAGGCCTGCGGGTCGTGCTCAAGGCCCAAGCAGTAAACGCACGTGGAGTGTGGATCCGTCCGAGACATCTTCTGCCCGCAAGGGCATCTCCGGAAACCGGGAGTCGATTTGTCCATCGCGAGCCATCGAGGGAGAGAAGACCAAGTCTTTTAGCAAAACTTTTAATTTCAAAATCAAGAATTAGAACTAGTCAAAACGCAGAGCGTTAAGGAGGGAACCTGAGCTCCAGCGTAAGGAAGATCTGGCATCATGGGGCGGAGCCGAGTTTTACCACCCGGGTGGGTGGGAGGAGCCAGCTTGAAGACCTTCCGCAAGATTTAAAGCGCAAGGAACCTGCCAATAAGTGTGGATGAACAACATATCCATGTCCCTAGAACTTACTGTTACAGTAGCTCTTCGAGAGGATCTCTCCCAGCAGGCCATCACCAGCAGGACTTAGATGTCAGGTGCTAGGACCACATGAAATTCTTTCTAGCTAGCAGTATACCAGAGGGGGCTGCCCACCTCAGACATCAGCGTCTGACATCAGCCTATCCAAAACAAGGCGGGCGGCCCCAAGCCTTACTCAGTTCTCCCACCAGAAACCAGAAGCAGGATTCCAGAAAAGGGAGAACTGAGGAGAACGGCGAGGCAACCCTGAAGTAGAAGAAAAGCAGAAGGGCGTCCCAATGGAAAGGGAGCGAAACACAAATAGAGAAAGAGGGAAGGAGGGCGGAAGGGGCCTGCTGCAAGAGATCCTCTCAAAGATCTACTGTTACAGTAAGTTCTACATAACTTTACTATCTTACTTTGAGGGTATCTCGCAGCAGGCCATCACCAGTAGGACTGAGTCTCAAGCAGTTCTCATTGCAGAGGCAGCCAGGACATGCGGCTGGCAGGGAATAGGACAGCATACGAGAAAATACTTTGGTGAACCTCCAGGACAAAATTGGTATGCCTCCTAGAGGCAATGTGTAGACTGTAGTGCTTGGTAAAGGTGTGGACAGTACTCCAAGTGGCTGCAGCACAAATGTCAGCAGCAGACACATTGAGAAAGCAAGCTACTGAGGCAACTATGCCTCTTGTAGAATGGCCCTTGACAGCCCCAGGAAGTTCCTTACCACACTTCTGGTAACAATAAACAATTCAATTAGCCAACCACTCAGACAAACACTATTTAGAAAGTGAGGAGCCCTCTCTTCCATGGGGAAATGGAACAAATAACTACCTGGATTTAGAAGAGTCCTTAGTCCAGTGTGTATAGTATCTCAGAATTCTATGTACATCCAAGGTATGGAGCAGTGCCTTCCCTTGATTGGAATGCTCCAGAAAATAAACAGGCAGATGGGTGGACCGATTCAAAGTAAAGTCTGACACCACCTTAGGAAGAAACTTGGGATTGGCATGCAAAGACACCCTGTCTTTGTGGAAAACTAAATAAGGTTCCTTACACATGAGGGCCTGATGCTCTGAAATCCTTCAAACAGAAGTAATGGCAGCCAAAAACAATGCTTTCCACGGCAGACAGTGTAGCTCATAAGACGCGACCGGTTTACAGGGAAGCAATGTAAGCTTTTCCAACACAAAATTTAGGTCCCAGGGTGGGAATGGATCACAAATTGGGGTTTTAAATGCAGAACTCCCCACAAAAAAGTGTGGGACACATCAAGTTGGGCCACTGTGCGCCAGTCCATGGGTACATGATACGCAGAGATGACAAAAAGATGTATATTAATAGAAGAATATCTTAAACCCAAATCCGAGAGAGACAGGAGGTACTCCAAGACTTGATTCATCAGGCAGGTAAAGGAATCTAACTGGTGCGAAGCAGCCCATAGAGCAAAACGCTTCCATTTCATGGAATAGGTGGCCCAGACGGTGGTCTTACTGCCCCACCACCAACACGTCTGCCAACCTGGGGGAAACCCCACATCTGGCTACAGCTACGTCTTCAGGAGCCATGAATGGAGATGAAGTGACTTAAGGTCCGGACAGACTAGGGTGTTATGGTCCTGGGAGAGCAAGCTGGTGCACAGGGCAGAGGGAGCGAAGGTCTCGCCACTGCTGCAGTAGCAGGAGGAACCAGATTTGGTGACGGGTGATGAGGATCATCACCCTTCCATCTGGAGTTTGATTAGAACCTGCTGAAGGAATGGGAAGGAGGAAAGCATACAGAAACCTCCTGTACAGGAGAGGGACGGTCTCGCCAGAAAACTCTAGGCCCTGGATCTAGTGAGCAGAAATGCGGCAGTTTTGAGAGTGGGGAGTCAAAAGGTTCAACTTGGACTGACCCCATCTGTTGAAGAGGTTTTATGCCACTGAGGTCAGATATTCCCACTCGTGAGCCCTGGAACATGAGTGGCTTATAGAGTCTGCCAGGACGCTTGGACTCCAGGAACATGGACAGCTAAGAGCTGTAGGTCGAAGCTTGATGGCCCAATACCAGACCTTCATCGCCTCCTCTGCATAAGGGGTAGGAATGAGCCCCCCCCGCTTGTTTATTATAATAAACAACACACATATTGTCTGTCTGAACCAACAGCGGACCTGGGAAGAGCTAAGTCTGAAAGGCCTGAAGGGTGTACTGGACTGCCCGCATCTCCAGGGTACTGATATGGAGATCTTGCTTGAGCTTGGGCCAAGTCCCCTGGTCTGGTGAGACCCTGTGTGGGCACCCCAACTGAGGTTCGAGGCGTTGGTCATGAGAATCTTCTGAGGGGGAGGGGCAGAGAAAGCCACTCCCTGAAACAGATTGCTGGGCTCCAGCCACCATAGAAGGACTTTTTTGACTGGACCCGACACCAGCACTACCTGATCCAGGGAGTACATGCGCTGGTCCCATTGTACCGAAAGGATCTATTGAGGGATCCTCATAGGTGTCTGGCCAAGGGTACCACTGCAGTGGCTGTGGCCATAAGCCCTAGAAGCCTGAGGAAGTCCTCGCCTGAGTGTGGTGTTGTGAGCAGAAAGCGGGCACCGTAACCACACTCTAAAAGTAGAAATAAAGATTTTAAACAACCTGATTGGTTCAAACCGAACCGATGAAACGTTTACAAGTTCCACACAGAATAGAAAATCAAAATAAACCTATCTAGTACTCACGAATACCACAGACAGAGACTGAACCGACAGGTTGTGGTTTAAATTCGGTTGGAAACCGAGAAAAACGGACTTTAACCGACAAATTGAACCGAGCAAAGGAGAAATCTCCAGAGCGACTGTTCAGTGAGGCGGAGTAAAGAATCTGACAGTTTGAGTTCAAACAGCAACAGACAGAGTCTCAACCGAGCTCGAGCTCAGCTGCTCCATGCCTGGCATGGAAAGTTAACTCTTTCATCTCCGGGCAGTTCGGTTGGGACTCACTGCTGTTGTCAGAATACAGCAAGACTTCATGTTGTTTGGAACAAGGAGGCAAGTTTGAAGATAGAGGGGGATGGCCTCAGGGCAACGCCAGAAAGTATTTTTTCACAGAGAGGGTGGTGGATGCAAGGAGCCACCTTCCTGAGGAGGTCGTGTGGTCAAAAAGAGTGGAGGAATTCAAGAATGCATGGGACAGACAAAAGGCAATTATAGTGAAGGGTAGGAGGAAGTATGCTGTTGGCTAACTAGAATCTGTAGCTTATCCAATACGTAGGGAATGGGCAGACTAGGTGAGCCAAGCGGTCCTTATCTGCCGTCAAAGTCTATGTTTCTATGTTAAATTCCCCAAGGAAAGCGTGCATTGCTTGGTCAGGATTGTGGCTTGCAAAGTGGGAGATGTGGAGCTCTCTTAGCATCCCCGACAGGAATCGCTGATAGCTGGTGATATCAGCGTCTGAGGACAGGTGGACAGAAGGATCATCATCCTCAGGGGAGGAAGATGAGGAGGTCGAGTAGCCCGGTTCAGAGTCAGAGGCATCTGGAGGCTCAGGTCTAAAGATGACCTCATCCAGGGCTCTGGGGTACTGGGGGAAAGCAGTCGCCAACGCCCTGCACTGCTCCCAGGTCACTGGCCTCGAAGGGCCCCAGAGAACGGGTAGAGAGGAGGGAGGAGGCAGAGGATTTGACGGCAGAAGAAGTAGTCTTCAAGCCAGAGCAGAATCTCTGCTAAGGCTTCGAGAACATGCAGGGAACCCCTCCAAGGGAGGGCGTGCAGCTCACCCACCGCAGGCCGCCCAACCAGACAGGGATGGCTAAAGTGGTGCCCATGGGCAAGGACCCCACGATGGGGCAAATGGAGTTGGTCTGTCCCGGCCCCACCTATTGCAGACCCTACCTGGTCTGGTGAGGAGAGGAAAGGAGAGAAGGATCCGCACCGTGGCCTCTCCCAGAGCCACCAGCTGCTCTGGAAGAGTGCCTGCATGCTAACCTCGACCACCCCAATCCCACCTCCCTAGATAGGGATCTGCTCCTTGGCTGGCCCCAAGTACTGAGAAAAGGGGCTCGGAAATAACTCTGGCACCAGAGACAGTGTCAGAATCCATCCCAGAACACAACTGGGCACCAGAATTCAACTCGGCATCATGCATGGTGCAGGAACCAGACTGCGGTCGGTGTCGGAATCCAACTCTGCACCACACACGGCGCTGGAACCAGACCCGGCACCGCATGAGGCACTGGAGGATATGGAGGAGTCAGCCCAAGGATGGACCCAGAAAGAGTAGCGCCAATCCTGTTGTACTGGAGACCGATTGGCTAGATGTAGAGAGCCACAGGGCTCCTGAGAGTCGGGCAGTCAAGCTTGGTCATCCCGATCTTCCTCCTCCAAGGAAGAGGAGATCAGGAGACCACCAAAGAGGCCACCCCTGAAACCATCCTCTCCTGGTACTCGCGGACTGCACCGGAAGGGGACCCAGCACCAACAGTGGCACCGCCTCATTAACCGACATCAAGGGAGGTGACGGAAGCTGAGCGGTGCCAAGAGGCGGCACTGAGGACTCCATGTTTGGCCCAGCATACAGCTGCGATCACACACCAGGGGCATACGTGACCTCTGAGGAGGCAAATGAACCATGAGGGGTGCCATCGATCCCCAGAGGAGGCCGACTATCCACCTGATTCCTCATGCAGGCCTCCTGTCTCAGCCAGAATGGAACTAGAGGGGGCCTGCTCCCCTTCGGTACATATAGTACTAGGGGGAGACCCAGGGTAAGGGCCCAAAGTCCTGGCCTTGGCATCTTGGGACCGCTGCCGCCCTCCAAAAGTGGGAGGATCCTGACCCACCTTCATCACATGCACCTTGAGGACCCGGTGGTCCATGGAAAAGCAAACGCCACAGTCGTCCATGTTGTGTGACAGACCCAGGCAGGTTAAACAGTGATTATGCCGGTTCATCGTGGTCATTGGCTTTCCACAGCGGCACTGAAGCATAGGGGCATGCCCCACTTTAGATTTCGAACTAGGCCCTGATACGGACATATTCACGCAAACAAAATAACAAAACAACCACAGAAGTGACTCAGCACTGTAGTAATAAAGAAAACCAATAAAGTAATTAAAGAACAGTTTTACTGTTCTGAAGCGTCTATGATGTCGAGTAGTAGTGGTGGCGGCAGAACTTTTGGCAGACTTCTGACGCAGATCAAAATGGCTCAGCTCCCACAGAATGATGCATCTCGACCACAGGGAAAGAAGAACTGAGGTGGTGAAGGGGCCGGCATCGGTTACTGGCCAACCCACGAGCATCACGGAATAAGCTGGCCTTGAGGGTAGCGCTGTCTCCGACGTCAGCGCCTCCTTCTTAGGAAGCTAAAAAAAAGCTTAAAGCTATAAGCTTCACACAGGGTCTTAGCACCTCGCCAGACCCACCAGTGACGAATAGGTGAAGATTAATACAGGTACAAGCAACACTTGACCAGGCTGGGAGACAAACTGTCATCCATTTAGTCTGGCATCTCCTTCTCTGAGATCCTGCTGGTCTGGGAAAGGGGGTCAGATGGACAGAAGGTCAGAGAAGGGGAGACAGGGGAGCTAAACATGTGGCTCAAGGGCTGGTGCCAGGAAAAAGGACACAATTTTGTAGGTAACTGACAACAGTTTTGGGAGAGAAAGTTCTTTAAATTTGATAGACTGTATCTGACTAAGGAGGAGTCAGTGCTTTGGGGCAGAAGTTTGACGTCTTTGCAGAATATTTAAACTAGCAAATGGTGAGAGGGGCGCAGCACCGATACATCGAAGGAAGGACATCCTTCCCCTTCAGCTAGTCATCAAACAGGAGTGCAGCATGTTTGTAGTTCATTTGCATCACCAGATAAGGAAAGGTCCAGCTCCCACATATGATGACAGGGAAATGCCAGACTCTCCCAACAACTAACGCACTCAAATCTGACCAATGGAAAATCATGTGACAAATGCCTGCAGTCTGGGAAACAAGATACCAGACCTGCAGGCAACAATGACAGAGGCTAAACTGAGATAGTAGCCATTAGCGAGACATGGTTCACCATTAACATACTAGGAAGACTTCAGTACCCAGCTATGTACTGTTCAGAACAGACCGAGGTGCAAAAAAGGGGGGTGAGGAGTGGCCTTTTATGTCAATGAAAATATCAAAGCTACAGAAATTCAGAACACACATAAGGAGCCAGAAGAACTGTGGGTCACCCTGAAACAGGAAATGGACAGCCATACTGAACTGGGGTTGTGTACAGGGCCTCCAGACTAGAGAGGACATAGACATATTACTATTAGAAGATATACAAAACATAACAGCTAAAGGGAGGTTCTGATAATGAGACTTCAACATGCCGGATACAGATTGGTTAATACCACGCAGGAACACCATGCCTGAACTAGACACACAGTGGATTCCCTGCAGGTGGAGGGCCTTAAATAACTGGTACAACAACCCACAAGAGAGAGGGTTATCCCAGATCTAGTACTGACTAATGGGAAAGGGTCACAGATCTCCAGGTAGAAGGTCACTTGGGGTCAGTGACCACCACATGGTTTGGTTCAATTGGCCACTGGAACTATTTTTTTTATTTTACCAATTGGTTTAACCAGAGAGAGACACTAAGTTGAAAGCTTGTTTACAGGTGTGACCTGGGAGCACAGGGAAGTTAAGTGACTTGCTCTAGGGTCACACAGTATGCAAGTGGGGGCTGTGGGATTCAAACCCAGGTCCCAGATTTGCAGCTCAGAGCCTTAAACCACTGTGCTATACTGCCTCCCTCAAACTCAGAACTAAATCATCCCATTCCAAGGCAAAAGTATGGGACTTCAGAGGAGCTGACTTTGATAAGATGGTCAACAGAGTTAATCTAGCCCTGGCAAAAAGAAATACAGGTGAGGGGGTACAGGCAAAGTGGGCAAGCATTAAGGAAGCAATACTTGAAGCAACATCCCATTGTATTAGGGAGAAAAGCAAGAGCAGAAGAAGCAGGAAACCACTTAGGTTCTCAAAAACAGTAGCAGAAAAGATCAGAGTCAAAAGGTTCACCTTCAGATAATAAAAGGGAGTGCAGTGGGACGAACATAGGGAGGCATACCAAACTTCCCTAAGGGAAGCAGGGAAGGCAGTAGGCAGGCAAAGGCCCAAACTGAGGAAACACTAGCATGAATAGTAAAAGAAGGGACAAGACTTTCTATAGATACATTAGTGAAAGGAGAAAGTCCAGAGGGATATTGCTTAGATCAAGGGGATAAGTGGGAGTATGTGGAGGAGGATCAAGAAAAAGCATCTATTCTAAATAGATACTTCTGCTTAGTATTTACTGAGGAAAAGACAAGGCAGGGCCCACAACTCAGCACCATGGACACAGGGGGAAGGGAGGTGTGCATTAGTCCCTTCACAAAAGAAAGGGTCCTACAAGAGCTCGCTAAGCTCGGGGTGGACAAGGCAATAGGACCTGATGGCATACATCCCAGGGTACTGAAGGAGCTAAGGGTGGAACTAGTAGAGCCATTATCAGAACTGTTTAGTGAGTCTCTGAGCACAGGAGAGGTCCCAGAAGACTGGAGAAGGACTCATGTGATCCCGCCCACAAGAGTGGTAGCAGGGAGGAGGCAGGGAACTACAGACCAGTCAGTCTTTACTCAGTAGTGGGCAAGATTATGGAGACACCTCTAGGAAAGGATAGTGCAACACCTGGAATCCATAGGAGCACAGGATCCAAGACAACACGGGTTTACAGCGGAAGGTCCTGTCAAACTAATCTCATAAATTTCTTGACTGGGTAACCAGAGTGGTGGACCACAAGGGTGCAGCTGATGTTGCCTACCTTGACTTCAGCAAAGCTTTCGATACTGTTCCACACAGAAGACTGGTTAATAAGCTGGGTAGGCTCAGGGTGGGTAAGAAGCTAGTCAGCTGGGTGGCAAACAGGTTGACGGACAGAAAGAAAAATTTATTCACCATAATAATGTTGTTTCTTCTAATGGAGCCTTGCTGTATTCTGACAATATACAGTTAGCCCCAGCACTTTAACTGCCCCGGAGAGGAAAGAGTTAACTCTATGCAGAAGCATAGTATGTTGAGCTCGAGCTCGGTTTTCAGACCTCTGTCTCTGGTACTTACCAGTGTAACCATCAGATTCTTACCAGCAAACTAACTAAGTATTAAACTATGGAAATTGTTTATTATATAGCCAAAAGGCAACAATTTGGGTCCCAAAAAGACTTGAGTCAAGAACCCAAGAAAAAAGGTAGTGACAATAATGTATATCTATATATTAAACATAATAATAGTAACAACAAAACAAATACCCCAACCTGAAGAGGGAAAGTACAAGGTACACCCCTGAGGTGCAACACTGTGCCTGCCAGCCCACTTCCCAAAAACTAGGTTCTGAGAGTGGAGGCAGGGAGGAAGGTCAGAATACAGAAAAACTCCATTAGAAGAAACAACATTACTATGTTGAGTAATTTTTCTTCAAACATCATGAAGTCTTGCTGTATTCTGACAATATGCAGACTACTAAGCAGTTCCCCAGGAGGAGGGGAATGTAGAACCTACTTTGGGAACAGGCTCTGCAATACTGCTGTGCCAAACCTAGCATCACTCCTAGCCTGGCTGTCCAGAGAGTAATGCTTGGTGAATGTATGAACTGTTTTCCAGGTGGCTGTTTTACAGATTTCTAACAAGGGTATATCTGTGGCCGCAGCCAGAGTAGCAGCTGTGCCCCTAGTCAAGTGATCCCTCAGTCCTGAAGGGGGTGTTTTGCCAAATTTGTCATAGCAGAATTGCCTACAAGAGACAATCCACCTGGCAATAGTTCTTTTAGTAGCAGGCTTACCTTTCCCCACTTCACCATAAGTGAGAAACAATTGAAGACAGTTATTTCTGTGTGCCTTAGTGTGCTCTGTGTAGTAGCGAAGAGCCCTTTTAACATCCAAACTGTGTAATCTTCTTTCCTCTGAAGAAGAATGGTCAGTGAAAAACACAGAAGAGACACAGACTGGCTCAGATGAAAATCTGATACCACTTTGGGTAAGAACCTCCTACTGGTTCTTAGGACCACCTTATCCCTATGGAAGGAGATGAAGTCAGGTTCGAATGACAGGGCCTGTAATTCACTAATCCATCTGGCAGAAGTAATAGCTACCAAGAACACAGTTTATCATGTCAAGTACTTCAGTTTGGCCAAAGCCGGAGGTCCAAAGGGTGGCTGCATAAGCTGGGCAATGCAGACATTAAGATCCCAAGCCGGGGTAGGCTCTCGAAAGAGAGAGTTAATATGAACCAGACCTTTGAAAAACTTACTGAAAACAGGATGAGATGCCAGGGAAGAGCCCTTCCCTGCTGAAAGGAATGCAGAGACAGCTGCTAGGTGAACCTTCAGGGTTGCAGGCCTAAGGCTTAGACCATTAAGATGAACCAGATAATCTAAGGCAGTAGCAATGCCTGCAGAATCAGGCACAATGCTCTTCTCAGAACACCAAATGTTGAATCTTTTCCATTTGGAATTATAAGTTTTTCTAGTGGAAGGTTTCTTGGAAACCTTCAAAATATCCAGGACTCCTGAAAAGATGCAGGCCTGCATATTCTAACTCTTCAACAGCCAGGCCTTGAGGTTGATAGACTGGAGATTGGGGTACCAGATCCTCCCCTGAGAGGAGGTTAGGAGATTGTATCTCTTGGGAAGAGACAGGGGATGTGACACTGCCAGAGACAGCAGCAGAGGATACCAAGGCTGTCTGGCCCAAGCTGGAACCACCAGTATCACTGTGAAGGGTTGAGATTTGATTTTGATCAGGACTCTGAACAACAGAGGGAAGGGAGGGAAGGCATAGAGAAACCTGCCCTTCCAATCTAGAATGACAGCATCCAGAGGAACAGTCCCCAGGACTGGAGGTCTGCAACAAAACAGAGGAAGTTGGTGATTGTCCAGGGCTGCAAAGAGATCGATCTCTGGAGTGCCCCATCTGGAGAAGATGACCTGTAGTATGGGAGGGTCCAGGGACCATTCATGATGCCCCTGGGAGATTCTGCTCAGAGCATCTGCTAGTACACTGTCCTTTCCTGGAAGGTGAACTATCATCGGGTAAGTCTGAAGAGAATAGGCTAGAGACCACAGTTTCATGGCTTCTGTGCACAAGGCCGTGGACTGAGTGCCCCCTGCTTGCTGATGTACTACATTGTGGCGGTGTTGTCTGTCCTGACTTGGACCACCTTGCCCCTGACTGACTCCGAGAAGACCTGAAGGGCTAGAAAAACTGCCCTAAGTTCCAGGAGATTGATAGGAAGGAGGGACTCTTCTGGAGACCAGACCCTTGAGCAGCAAGGGCTCCCAGATGGGACTCCCCAACCTAGGAGAGATGCATCTGTAGTTAGGACTACTGAGTACACTTGAGAGAGAAATGGAATTCCTTGTCTGAGGTTGTCCTGGTCTAGCTACCACTGGAGAGCATGGACCAGAGTCTGAGTCACTGGAATCAATTTGGTGAGAGAGTCTCTTTCTGAGACCAAAAGGACCTTAGGTAGAACTGAATGTACTTCATCTGAAATCTGGCTCCTTGCACCACCGCAGAGTGGAAGCTGCCATGTGGCCCAGGAGCTGAAGAAACTGCCTTGTTGGATGACAGGCCGGAGGCCAAAAGGAGGAAGCAAGATCTGTTAGGGCCTTTACCCTTGTCAGAGGACGGAAGACCTTTGCTTGGATAATATCCAGTTCTATCCCTATTGAAGTAAAAGGTTTGAGAACAGACTTTGGGAGGTTGAGAAGAAACCCCAGAGAACTAAGCAAGTCTTGAGTGATTTGTAGAGCTGACTTGACCTGGTCTGATGACTGACCTACAATTAGCCAATCGTCCAGATATGGGAAAATGGAAATACCCTGCCTTCTGAGGAAGGCAACTACTACTGCAAGGCACTTTGTGAGCACCCTTGCAGCTGATGTTAGGCCGAATGGCATGGCTCTGAACTGATAGTGGCCTCAAGGCAACTTGAACCTGATGTACTTTCTGTGGGAGCACCTGACAGGAATATGGAAATAGGCATCCCTGAGGTCCAGGGTTGCAAGCCAATCCCCTGGCCTTAGAGAGGGAAGAATTATTCAGTCACCATTTTGAATTTTGGTTTTGAGATGTGTTTGTTCAAATACCTTAGGTCTAGGATGGGTCACCACTCCGGTCTTTTTGGGTAAGAAAGTACCTGGAGTATAGACCTTTGCCCTGTGCTGAGTGGAACTTTCTATGACTCTGACAGCCAGAAGAGATGAAACCTCGGCCTCTAGGGCAAGGGTCTCTGAGATGGATGTGTGGAAAGACCTGGCCCTCAGTTTTGGAAACCTTTGAGCTGAGGGTTAGTCCCTGCTTACTACCTCAGGACCTACTTGTCTGAGGTAACAGACTTCCAGGTCTGGAAGTAGTAAGCCAGCCTGCCTCCCACTGGAATGGAGGAGTCACCTGGGCTGACACATCAGGGTGTCTGCTTGGCAGGAGCCTTAGACTGAGAGAAGGAGGAGCAGCCCTGCTCATCCCCCTCCTGCCCTCCCCTCGAAAGAACCCCCTTTGTGGGAAGGAAGAGGAAGCCTGAGCTTGGTAGAAAGGCCTGTGGAAAGGCCAGCGCCTGCCCCTGCCCCTAAACTGCTGCTTCTGAGGAGTGGGTTGCCTCTCTTTGGCCTGTGCACTCCTGTAGGTGGTCCTGTACTCATCCATTTTCTTCATGTAAGCCTCTGTCTGCTCCCCAAACAGAGAGTTACCCACTACAGGGAAATCCATAGCCTTGGCCAAGGTATCCTGTGAAAGACTAGTACATCTGAGCCAAGCATGTCTCCTGAGAGACACAGATGTAGCCATGACTCTTGATGCCACATCATCGGAGTCCACAGCAGCATGAAATTGCACTTTGGATGCCTCAATTCCACCAGCAGCCACCTCCTCCAGCTCTTTGGCTAGCAGGGGGGGAGGCCTGTTTAGCCAATTCCAGAACCGTATCCCACCTGGACTTCTGGTACCTGGCTGTGTAGGCCATATAGTTAGCCTGCTTAAGATGCCAAATACTGTTTTTTGGTCATGGCATCGACCTTCCTGGAGTCTTTGTCTGGGAGGTGTGAAGCCAAAGGAATGTTAGCCCTGTCGCAGGCTACAGCCTGCACTACCCCAACATGACTGCAATGACTGTATAAAAACTCCGTACTGAGCCTGATAGCATATACCTCCTGTCCATTCTCTTATCCACAGAAGGTAAGGGTTAGGTATTCATAAAATCTTTTTGTCTATTTCTCCAAAGACTTGTGAAGAGTGATAGACAATCTTTTGGACTCTAGGATGTCCATCATCACTACAAAATCATGCTCTTCCTCCTCCTCAGCACCTTCAACCATTTGGAGCTGGAGGGTTTCAGCCATCTTCTTGTAAAACAACAAGTGTGAAGGGGACTCAGAAAGCCTTGGAGGGGAGACACTGGAGGGCCTGTCTGAGGAGATGTCTGGTTCAAAGGGCACATCCATACCTTCAAAGTCATTATCATCCTCAGGATACTCTTTGTCTCCCTCCCAATCCTAGTAGAAAGCATCTGGATCGTAATCCGATGGAGTCAGATCTGACTGAACCGACTATCTAACTGGCAATACCAGTTTGGACGGAACTGGGCGAAGCGATTGAACTATACTAACTGCTTTAACCATCTTGTCAGGAGTTGGAGTATGTGGTGCTGAATCCGAACCAGCTGCCTTACGCTTCCTTTTCGACGGAACTGACCCCTCGGAGTCAGACCACCTTTTGCCAGAGGAGGTATCGCCTAGGTCAGTAGGCTTCTCCTCAGGTTTGGCCGCAACCGAACCGGGCTGGCCATCCGGATCTACGGACTTCTCGGCCTCCCTTTCCTTCAGCCTACTCAACCTTTTCTCTAAAATGGCTTTAGGGAAGTTTTGACAAATCTGTCAGTCTGTTTTGTGGTGGTCAAACCCCAGACAGTAAAAACAGATGAGGTGGGGGTCGGCCTTGGCAAAGGCCTCCCACACTCAGAACAGTGTTGAAACCCAGTGGGACCATTTTTTTTCTTGGGTTTCTCAGACATGGCCAACCTAAACAATTACCCTTAAAAGCTTTTTAAGCCAGGTAATAACCAACTGATCGGTTACAAACCGTGTTACGGGTTCTGTAAAAGAACCAGAAGAAGTCTGGTTCTTTTGAAACCGATTGGCACTGGAACACCACACTAAATCCCAGAGGAAATAAAAACAATCAAAAACAAGTGAAAAGGTCGCTTCCTAACTGGACTGACCGATGAGAAACTGAGACAAAACAATTTCCACAGAATTTTTAAATAAAAGATAAGTCACCGCCTATCTACCACACTACCTGTGCTGTAGACAGAGGCTGGAAATCCGAAAATAATATAACAGTCAGACAAACCGAATGCTAATTCAAACTCTACCGAACCGAGCAGAGGAGAAATCTCCGTAGCGACTTCATGGTTAGGCGGAGTAAAGAATCTGACGGTTACACTGGGAAGTACCAGAGACAGAGGTTTGAAACCTGAGCTTCAGCTCAATGTTCTATGTTTCTGCATAGAGTTAACTCTTTCCTCTCCGGAGCAGTCCAAGTGCTGGGGCCAACTGCATATTGTCAGAATACAGCAAGACTTCATGTTGTTTGAAACGGAGAGTGTTGGTAAACGGTATACAGTCAGAAGAGATGCAAGTCACAAGTGAGGTAACTCAAGGATCAGTCCTGGGGCCAGTCTTCTTCAATATCTTCATCAGTGACATTGCAGATGGACTGGAGGGTAAGGTTTGTCTGTTTGCAAATGACACCAAGATCTGCAAAGAATATCTGATCCAATGGGATGGGCAGAATGAGATGAGATCTGGATAAAATGATCTGAAGAGTGGCAACTGGGGTTTAATGCAAAGAACTGCAAAATCATGCACATAGGGAAGAGAAACACTGATGCCACCTATAGGTTGGGAGGGGAATTGCTGGCAATCACAAGGGAAGAAAGAGACTTGGGCATCATCATCACAGATGACCTGAAATCATCCAAGCAGACCACTAAAGCAGTAGGTAAGGCTAGAGGGATGTTGGGGTGTATTAGTAGGGTATCACAAGTCGGAAGAGGGAGGTAATAATCCCTCTTTACAAGACACTGGTTAGGCCCCATCTGGAGTACGGCATGAAGTACTGGAGGCCGCACCTGCACAAGGACATTAACAAAACTGAGGCAGTCTAGAGAAGGGCAACCAAAATGGTGCAGGGACTGCATCAGAAAACATATGAAGACAGATTAATGGAGCTCAATATGTATACCCTAGAGCAAAGAAGGAAGACAGGTGATATGATCGAAACATTCAAACACCTTAAGGGCATTAGCAAGGTGAAAGAGTCTAACATGTTTCAGTGTAAGAAAAATAGCAGGGCAAGAGGACACAGCATGAGATTAGAGGGAGGCCGATTAAGGGGTAATATGAGGAAGTTCTTTTTCACAGAAAGTGTGGTGGATGCATGGTATGGCCTACCTCAGGAATTGTGGATATGAATACAATGCAGGGCTTCAAACAGGCATGGGGCAGGCATAAGGGAGCAATATGAATGAGTATGAATAAATAGGCCACTGACAGAGTAAAGGCCTATGGCACATTCATAAGGTAGGAAAAATGGGCAGAATGCGCCTCACGGTCCTTATCTGCTGTCAACTTCTATGTTTCTTTGTAAGATCCAGATCTTCACTCTCTGGACAATAGTACCAATCATCCTCCTTACCAACAGAGATGATGGCGTCAGGATCTGACTTGTCCTCCTCTACACCCTCCTCATTTAGAGAGCAACTGTGTGGAGGGGGTTATAGAGCCGTCAGCGTAGTGTGTGGCTGTGGCAACACCACACCCAGCCCCGGAGCCCAGGGAAACAGTACCACTGCTCTTACCGCAGCCATCCCTGATGCTGCAACTCATGTGGTGCTGCATACAGCATCGGGTAGTGTTCAATGAACTACACGGTGTCGACGACCCCACTGGCACTGAAGTGACCAGTGCTGCATACAGCATCGGGGTAGTCTCCAAGGGACCATATGGTGTCGACGACCCCACCGGCACTGAAGTGACCAGTGCTGCATACAGCATCGGGGTAGTCTCCAAGGGACCATACGGTGTCGACGACCCCACCGGCACTGAAGTGACCAGTGCTGCATACAGCATCAGGGTAGTCTCCAAGGGACCATACGGTGTCGACGACCACACCAGCACTGAAGTGACCAGTGCTGCATACAGCATCGGGTAGTCTCCAGCGGATCACACAGTCGACGACGCCACCGCACTGAAGTGACCAGTGCTGCATTCAGCATCAGGGGTAGTCTCCAAGGGACCATACGATGTCGATGACCCCACCGGCACTGAAGTGACCAGTGCTGCATACAGCATCAGGGTAGTCTCCAAGCGACCCACACGGTGTTCAAGTTCAAGTTTATTGCAGGAAAACTCCATTGAGCAAGCTCATTCACAAGGAGGTCCTGTGACATAAACACTTAAAGTACAAACACAGATAGGTAATAACAGTATATACATGAAATACACGTTACATGATACAGGCTGGATATACATACAAGGGTACCACATAGGGTGACCGCAGGTGGTAAACATTGATATGTTGCATACAGCATCGGGGTAGTCTCCAAGGGACCCACATGGTGTCGACTACCCCAACAGCACAGAAGTGACCAGTGCTGCATACAGCATTGGGGTAGTCTCCAAGGGACCATATGGCATTGACGACCCCACCGGCACTGAAGTGACCAGTGCTGCATCATGGTTGCCCGATCCCCTGAAGGGACAGAGAGGACATCACAACTGGGGCAGATGCTGGCAGCGCCACCCACGGTACCAGCCTGAAGGCTGGTGCAGCGGATAGCCACGTGCCTAAGTCAAGCAGCACTGTAGACCCCAGCCCAGCAGACCCTGGGGGTCCAGGGCTGTCTAGAAACAGTGCTGCATGATTTACATGCTGCACCAACTGCTCCATAAGAGCAGCCCAATAGCTGAACTGCCAATGGTGGTCCCTCTAACGAGGATGGAGACACTGACCTCACAGGCCCAGGCAACTCTGGTGTCGCTTAGACAAGGGTGAGGAACCCAGGCCTGCAGAAGACAGGTGACTCACAGCAGGAAGGCCAGAGGACAACCTCAACAGGTGCCATTTCTTGCCCTTCTTACCTAAAGAGGAAGAGACTGAACAGTGCAAAGACTCCGACGCCGAGTGTGTGCGGGATCTGGAGTGTTTCTTTTTTGCGGCTCCAGAAGGAGCACCCGTCCAGAGAGAGAGATGGTGACCAGATATAGCCCTGCTACCAAAGCAACTTGCCGTTGCAGGTTCCATACCTTCTTCCATGGTGGTCATCCGTTAGCACAAGGTAGGGTTGAGAGTAACTCAAAATTCTTTTAGTTAAACTAACTAAACTGACACAAAAACAACAACTGCTAGTATATTAAACACAAAAGCTGAAGAACTGAATACTATCGTCATACATATCGTCATTTTGGAGGCAGTATAGTGCAGTGTTGTAAGGCTCTGCACTGCAATCCTGGGTTTCAATCTCACAGCCCCCACTTGCATACTGTGCGACTCTGGGCAAGTCACTTAACTTCCCTGTGCTCCCAGGTCGCACCTGTAAACAAGCTTCAGCTTAGTGTGTCTCTCCTGGTTAAAAAAATAAACAAATAAAGATGGTGAAGTTCTGGCCCCGAAGAGGTGGCAAAATTACTGATACGTAACTGAGGTGGGAAAAAAGGAACTAAAGTGGTTGGGAGTGGGCGTCGATTTATACCAGCAGGCGCATACAGTGACGTGCTCGGAGCCTGTCGTGTCCCAGCTCCCACCAGAAATGTTCTGAGTCCTAGCACCTCTGGCACAGACCCACAAGTGGGAATCAATGGTGAAGACTGATTCTTGAAAGTCCTGGCTTTAAAGGAGTGGTACACCCTCATACCTTGTAAATATAATTTATTTGTTTGTCAACAGATAACCCTTCAGGTAGCTGATGGGGATATAAGTGTATGCTTTAGTTTGTTTTCACTGTTCACACCAACCCCTGTAACTAGCTGGGGGGGGTCTCCATTTTCTGGTTATTGAAATCTCGTTGTCCCTGACAGCTGCATTAGCATATAAGAACAAGATGCCACAGGACCCATTTAAACCACGTATCTCTATGCTGAAAGTACACATAACCTGAACAACTCTCTAGAAACACACAGACTGAATGCAATTTAAAGGGAAAAAACTGCATTACATCTACGACAGTTAGTAAAGCTAACTGAAGGTAACCGTGTCGTTTTACGCCTTGCTGCAACTTCTCTGTTGAATTCTAAGCAAGCAGACAGGCAGACTGTGGAGTCGGAAGGGTGCTGACACATCATGTTTTCATATGCTAACGCAGCTCTGGGACAATGAGATTTCAACATCCAGAAAATGGAGACCCCCAGGCTAGTTACAGGGGCTGCTGTGAACAGTGAAAACAAACTAAAGCAAACATATATATCCCCAACAGCTCCACGGAAAGAGCTGTCTGTTGACAAGGAAACAACATGTACAAGATATGAGGGTGTACTACTCCTTTACGTGTTTTCTATTAAGATTTAGTGTGGCTGCCTCTGTCTGTGTGTGTGTCTCTCTCTCGCCAAACAGTTATTTTCTAGCCAGCAACAGAAAACACACAACAATTAAACGCTATGATCAGTAGCACATGCATGGGCATAACAATTATAACAGATGCCAAAACAAACCACAAAGTGTGTTATTATAAGAGAGGTGCATACCATTCCTTTTCTTGGCAGCAGAGTAAATTTTCTTTAGGCCCTCTTCTAGCGCTGTTAGTTTGATGCCGGAGAGACTGTTCGATCGATCCCTATGTTGTGCAACTATTAAAGCCAACTGGCAAAAAGAAATAACAATTGAGATAAAATGCTACTTCCCTCATCTATTTTAAATAAAGCAGTCGGATTAAGATTTTAAAATACAGTACAGGTTGGTGTATTTTAAACATTTCCCAAACATGTGCAACCGCTATGGAGAAAAACTAATGCACTGTGAAAGAAGAAAAACACAGCAAAATGCATCAAAACTAAAAAGGGAACACTTATTTCAAGATACAGGATATAATTATCAGTTCTATTATGTACAAAGGAGTGAGAGGTCAAACGCAGTTCTTAAATGAAGCCATGAAGATCACCATTTTGGGCAGTATTACCTGATGTGCTTTTAGTCACAACTATCCAGTTATTAAATTAGTTATAAAAACAAATATGCTTTTTAAAAATTAAATGAAGATAAGCATTTGAGACAGCTGATACCCAAATTCTAAAGCAGAGGGTTTTTGTTGTCAGACACGCACTGGTGACTTTTTCAAAAACTGGGGTAACACAACAGTTAAGAATGTGAAAAAAAAAAAAGGCCAGCTCGGTGGCGCTGAGGGTTGAGGTGCTGGATGCCACACCTGACACCACGCTGGCGACCCGGGTTCGGGAATGAGCTCGGGTTGTCGGGGGTCAGCAGAGGAGGGAAGAGATCGAGCGTCTAGAGGACTGCTCTCTCTTCTCGGGGAGGGCTCTAAGGTATGCGTCGCACAGGGGTGACCTCTGGTGGAGACCGGGGGAATGCCGAGTTTGCATCGCCACGCATTGCGAGGGGGTGGTGCTGTGGCAGGCATCGGCAATAGTGCCACTGATGCCATTGCACGACCGAGCATCAGGGGAACCGAAGGAAAAAATGGAAAAAAAAAAACTTACCAGAGGATAGGCGATGGCACTGCTGCCAGCTCCACACTCCCAATGCTGGGCTCCTCACTCTCCTGGGCCTGCCGTTCCGACAGGCTCACTACACTATAAGATAGAGTGCCTTGAGAGGATAGGGCAGCCCTTCCCTGTGGGGGCTTAGATCCGGGGGTGTAGCCTGGTCAGAGAGAGGGAGTAGTTACGGTCGCCACAGCGAGAGGTAGAGAGTGGGCTAGTCAGAAGCTGGAGAGAGTTCCTCAGGTGGGGGCGAAGAAACAATGTGTAAAAAAAAAAAAAAACTACTTGCTTGTAACTGTATCTCTGCTTCTGGTATTCTTTCAACATGCACACTGATGAATGTCTGATAAGTACATGCAAAGTTCTTGGGTAGCTACTAGATATGGATGAAGTCACTGAACTTCGCTACATGGAGTATTTCTCGTAGAACTCGAATTTCACGAAATTCTCTGCAATGCGAAGTGAAGTGGGACAGCTTCAATGGGAAAGTAAATACGGGAGGGGCAGGGTGGGGGAGGGAGGAGGTGGACGGTGGAGGGCAACTGCAGTCTAATGACTGATGCTGCACACCTGAGCAGACTAGATAGACCATAAGGCCTGTATCTGCTGGCACTCTGCTTGTCTGCATTTAATAACTTTGCCTTTTGGGGAAACACTAAGTTGCTATAGGATAATATAGACTAAATGTTACTTCGCCTTTTTTTTGCTCCTGAAGGCCAATTTTGCAATGATTCATGGGATGCCAGGTCTCATGGGCTTTATATTGGCTTGCACAGCCTCAGTTCAGTGCAGTGAGTGCAGTGGAAAGCTGGAGTTAGTTCGCTCTCAGAGCTCGTAAAAAAAGAAATGTGGTAGCTGTGTTCGTCCAGTCAACAATGTAAAGAAAAAATACAACAAATATGTTGCAGATGATACGTTTATTGGACTAACAAAATTATTTTTAAGACTATATTTGAGATAAATCTTCTTCCTGGTCAAAGACTTTGACCTGAGGAAGACAGTTTTATCTCTGGAAAGCTAGTCTTAAAAATAATTTTGTTAGTCCAATAAACGGTATCACCTGCAACATATTTTTTTCTCTACTCTCAGAGCTCTGAGATTCAAACCTTTAAAAACATTCAAACAAGTATTTTTGTTTGACCTTTTGAGTCCAAATTTAGTACACTGAGTGTAGTAAACCCTTGCGTGTTTATATCATCGAGCACTTATTGATTTTGTGTGAATATTGAATGTTAAATTAGTACATTCAGTGTCTGTAATGACAGACACTTGCAGAAGTGTGCTTCGGGGGAGGGGCGGATCTGTGGTGTAGAAGGCAGATTCACAGACCACAGTGTGAAAGGCAGTCTTTCCAACTGTTGTTGCAACATGACAAACATCACCAACACTAAATAAAGAGAAGAAATTGGTGAAAAGCATCAGATGGTATATTGGAGACGGCATTAATTTAGCAATAATGCCATCCTCAAAGTGAAGTACCATACTGATCCACAGAACTGGAAAAGCAGTGCACCACAGACGCTGCACTTGTCTGACCCACCAACTGTCCATGACTGTGTCTCCGCATCACTCACCATGACTCTGTAGGAATCTGCAGGTGGAAGCACCAGTGACACGCAGCCCAGACTAGACCAACCAGAGAGACAGGTCCAGAGCACAATGGACCCTCATGCAGACCGCAAGCCGAAATGTGCTGTTGCGTCCATTTGTAGTCGGTAACAGTACATGGCACGGTGAACGGCAATTATTGCTGTCGGAAAGCGATGCACCACACCCCTACCACTTCCAAGTGAGTGAGGAAAGCAAGCAAGGCGGAACGGAATGGCAGGCATCAAAGAGGGGACGTAATCACATCGGAGCGATGTGCTAGAGACACACAGAAGGTCAGACAATATGTAAAAGAGATTCAGTCGCAGATAGTGTAACGGAGAAACCAGCATATAATGGACCTCCCATGGCGGCTATGACAATAATAGCCGCGCAGATGTGAATAATTTTCAGACACAAATGTTGAGACATACTTTCTTCATACTTATGCTTGCTATTGTTTTCACAATATCAGCATATAAATCGCAGTCTCTCAAATGTTCAGAAAGTGTAGCAAAGAAATAGAAAAAGTGGAAAATGTGTCTCTACTGTTGTATTCACACTATGAAAATAAGTCATAGTAACCAGATTGTCCTAAAACCCATGTTACAAGAGCATTAAGCCATTCCGAAGGTGGCATTTAATGTGAATTAATGCATGGTTGGGCGTTGTAGGCACTCCCAACCATGCATTAATTCCCTATTAGATGCCACCTTCATCTTGGCTTAATGCTTACTTGACTAGTGTTTTAGTATCGGTTTGTTCATTTCTATACACAGGTACACACAGTAATACCTCTAGTAATTTGTTATAGGTTTTTGCTGTTCGCTCTGCATTCATTTGGTTTGTTTAAAAGACTGTGCTGTAGATTACTGAACTGTTAAGTTTCTGTGCATTACTTTTAGTCTGTGTGTGTCCCGTCAAGTCAAATGCACCTTATTGTGCCACCGTTATAGCAGTATTCTTAATTTCTCAGACTGTCTGTGGTATTTTTTCCTGCTTCTATCTAGCTACTGCTATAACCCCCCACACACACACACAAAATAAGGTATTGTGTTCACTTTGGATTTCTGAAGACTGGTTAAGGTTCTGTTGGGCCTGTGCAGGTACATCTCTTTAGTGCCCAGTTTCAGTCTGAAGTCACTATTGTTGTTTTGTTTCCCATCCACCAAAAACTGAAAAAATATAATGCTGCTGTTAATTGTCTCTGTTCAATCTCTTGAAATTGTCACTGTACCACTCTCGCTCGCTTCCCATAGTACCGTGAACACTCTCCCAGTGCATATTACAGAATTTAAATGAACAAAAACAGACATAAAAGTACCTATTGAAGTATTTTTGTCATTGTACTTTCTTGTGAGCAGCTTGTATTTGTTACAGCAACAAATAAGACCAGAAAAATCACTTTTTTGTGGTGCACGTTTCTTTTCTTAGTGACTGTGTATTCTTAAAGCAGCAGTGCAACGAACAATGTATTCCAAAAAACTAATTTTCTGCTATGGTTATGAAAAATACTGGCAGAACTGTTGACTTGGGTTTTCTGGATGTTTCCTATGTTGTATACTGTACATTTGCATTTTTGTCTGGATTCTTACCCTCCTCAGGTCCTCAATGTTATTTCTATGCAAAAATGAGGCGACCATATTTTTTTCTTGAGAAATATTTTAAAACTTTCATAAAATTCTTAAATGATAACGGAAACTGAAAATTTCACTATCAAAATAAACTGGAAGACATCTAGCATTGATTAGGAAGAAAAAGGTGGGTCAAATTTTTGCAAATTTTCATTCCTGCTGCTTTAAAAATGCCTACGAACAGATGGTCATGCTAAGCTGTTTCGGCTGTGGCACTGCTGTCAAGAAGACTATTGCTTGGGTGCCTCCAAATGATAGCAGTGAAGTTGTGATCATGAGCAGGTCCATCAGGATTGAGCAGTGTTAAGTGTGGTTGTGGACGTGGTAGTACACAGCAGGAGGGAAAGGTAGTAGTTTCTGCAAGTAAAGGGATTTCTGTGACTCAGTTTTTCACTGTGAAGTCATTCGCTTCGATGCTGGTTGGAGATGCTGTTGTTCCTGCTGGTAGTAGTCAGTGACGGTGTGGTTGATCGCAGGAGTATTGCTACAACCCGGGCAAAGTTATCAGGTGGCAAAAATGTTGTGGAGTCAGAAGACTTGAGTGCAGTTAATGTCCCCACAGTAGTTGAACCTGATCCTGAACACAATGATGACTCACAGTCTCATTAATCAATCAATCAATCTGACTCACAGTCTCATCAATCAATCAATCAATCAAACTTTATTTAACCAGGCATAACACCATTGAGCAAGCTCATTTTCAAAGTGGTCCTGGACACAATACAATAAATGACAGGCAGATACAAGGCAGAAAAATAAACACTGTACATACGAGGAGCAAGACAGGCCTATACAGTGAGATATAACACAATTAAGTGCTAATCATAGCACACTAAACAAACAAGCAAAATAAATCTAGGGTTAGGATGGTTCGACCCCGGCCACTCACTAGGATATGTAGCCCGGTGGGTATTCTAGTATAAGACTTGGGAGGAAGAGGGGTATGGAGGGTAAAGGTATAGGAGACAAGGGAAAGGTAGGGTGATGTTGGCCGGTGGGTTGAGAAGAACAGGTTACTCACCTGTAACAGTAGTTCTAGGAGTGGTATATGTTGTTCATCCACACTGTTTGGCATGTCCCCTTCCACTTTAAATCTTGCCGGAAGCCTTCAAGCTGGCTCCTCTCACCCAACCGGGTGGTATATACCTCGGCTCCGCCTCATGATGCCAGATCTTAGCCCACTGGAAGCAAGGCTGTGCGCCTGAAGCCGGGGAGGTCGGGTGGGTGCATGTGGATAAACGACATATACCACTCCTATAACTACTGTTACAGGTGAGTAACCTGTTCTCCTAGGAGCATGGATATGTTGCTCATCCACACTGTTTGTCAGACTCCAAGCAGTTCTCCGGGAGGAAGGAGGCAAGGCACACACCCCCTACTTAGGAAACAGAGATTGGAGAACTGAGGCCCCAAAACCAGCATCCTGTCATGACTCAAGGTCGATGTGGTAGTGGGTGATAAAGGTGTTTGCTGCCTTCCAGGTAGCAGCCTGACAGATTTCCTGGACAGGGATGTCCCTGGAAGCAGTCACAGATGCCGAAGTATGATGGGTAGAATGAGCTCTTATCCCTCCGGGAGCCTCCTTGCCCGCCAACTCATAGCAGACACCTTGCATGATGTAATCCATCTTGCTATGGTCCGTTTGGCTGCAGGCCTGCCAGAAGCGGCTTCAGCGTAGGTGACAAAGAGCTGGCGAACCTCTCCACAAATTTCCACCGTCCTCTCCTTGTAGGAGGAGAAAGCATGTCTCAGGTCCACAGTATGGAGCCTGTACTCGGAATCCGAGGTGTAATTAGGGTAGTAAACCGGCAGAGTCAACACCTGGTTAAGGTGAAACTCTGACACTACCTTAGGAAGAAATTTCGGTTGGGGGCGCAGGACAAACGTGATAGCCACCAGGAAGGTCGTCCTCCACGACAAGTGTGATAGCTCACACTTGTGCATGGGTTCGAATGGTTTGCCCATGAGCTTTGCCAAAACCAGCAACGGATCCCACAGAGGTGGAGGTTCACGCACTGGAGGGGAAATGTGATCTAGGCCTTTGAAAAAGCACCTGACCACTGTCTCTTGTGCCAATGTTGACTGACCGGCCTGGGCCCGGTAAGCAGAAATGGGTGCCAGGTGCACCCTAAGGGTCGATGACCACAGACCCCCTTTGGAGAGAGACCAAAGGTAGTCGAGAATGTTAGCCACAGAGCAGGATAAGGGGTCCAGACTCTTAGCCTGACACCAAATGGAAAACCTTTTCGATTTGAAGGCATAACATTTCCTGGTCGATTCCTTTCCAGATGCCTCCACTATGATGTAGACATCTTTGGAAAGACCCAAAGCCTGGAACTCTAGCCGCCAGGTACCAGGCTGTGAGGCAGGGACTGAAGGTCCGGATGGAAGACCTTCCCTGGTTCAGATATATAAGGTCCGGGCGTGTACAAAGCTGCTCCGGGGGCCTGCAGTTGAGGCTGAGGAGATCTGGGTACCAGAACTGGTGTGGCCAATCTGGGGCTACCAGAATCACCTTTGCCTTGTCCCTCCTCACCTTGAGTAACACCTTGTGGATCTAGGGAAATGGAGGGAAGGCGTAGAGGAGGCCTGGGGTCCACGGCCCCGAGAAGGCATCCCACTGCAGCGAGCCCCGCTGAGGGGGGCGGGCATGATACAGCCTCAGCTTGTTGTTTTCCCTGGAGGCAAACAGGTCAACCATCGGTTTGCCCCAACGGGAGAACAGGCTGTAAGCTATCTCTGGATGGAGAGACCACTCGTGGGATGTCTGGCCTATGTGGCTGACAGCATCCGCCAGTTGGTTCGGGGCTCCTGCCACATGAATGGCTAGGAGATCTGCTTCCAACCGGCTTACGCGGGTCTGGATGCAGAGCGCCTCCTTGCACAGCAGATGGGAGTGCGTACCGCCTTGTTTGTTGAGGTAATACATGGTCATGGTATTGTCCGTCTGGACTTGAACCACTTGACCCCGGAGCTGAGGAGCGAAAGCTGACAGTGCCAGTCTGACTGCTCTGAGCTCGAACAGGTTGATGTGGCATCAGGACTCCTCGGGGGTCCAAAACCCATGGGCCCTGTTGTCCCCCATGGGGGCCCCCCAGCCCATGAGAGAGGCATTGTTTGTAAGGATGACCGTCAGCTTGGGGTGGACAAATGGGATCCCTTCCTGCAACCGGTCTGGGGCGGTCCCCCATTGGAGAGTGTCCCACATCTTCTAGGTTACAGTGATCAGCTGGTAGAAATGACCATATCGCTGAGTCCACTGGGCGTCCAGTTCCCATTGGGAGGGGCGCTTGTGCAACCGGGCCCAATGGACCACCGAGCTGCACACAACCATGTAACCCTGAAGGCACAGAAAGGACCAGGCAGGGCACAAGTGCCCAACCAGAAATGATTGGGCAAAGGAGGAGAGAACCTCCTCCCTGTCCGTCAGGAGCCGAGCTCTTGCTTGACAAGAGTCGAGCGCTGCCCTGATGAAGCCCGTCACCTGAGAGGGCACGAGTTCTGATTTGCCTCGTTGATCAGGAGGCCAAGTTGGGAGCAGGATTTGAGGGCTAGATCCCTGGACCTCTCCACCTCTTGTTGGGTGGAACCTGCCAAGCGACAATCATCGAGATAAAGGTAGATTCTGACTCCTCGACGCCGAAGGTGGGCCGCCACCACTGCAATGCATTTGATGAAGACACGTGGGGCCGATGACAGGCTGAATGGCATGGCTTGGAACTCGTACAGGGTCCCCCTCAACCCTGAAGCGGAGGAACCGCTGATGGGACAGATGGACTGGGACGTGAAAGAATGCATCCTGTAGATCCAGCGAACAGAACCACATGTTTCACTCCAGGAATGGTATGATCTGGTTCAGACCATCCGAAGCAGCGGGACCTGAGATATTGATTAAGGTTGTGGAGATCTAGGATGGGGGCACCAGCCCTCGTCCACTTGGGCACCAGGAAGTACCTGGAAACAAAGTCTGGGTCTGGCGGAGGATCCAGCACTGGAGCTACTGCTCTTCCTGGAGGAGTTGGGCCACGCCATCTCAAGAGCTGACTGGGGGCATGCAGAAACCTGCTCCTCCCGAGGGTGGTGGCTCTCCTGGGAGGGTACTGCTCGATTCGAGGCAGTCCCTAACCGACCACTTCAGAACCCACTTGTCTGAAGTGACAGCGACCAGGCAGAAAGGAAGTGGCGGAGCCAACCTCTCGAGGACTGAGATGGCGGACGGGTGTAGGGGTGACCACCCCAACCCGTCACTGGGAAGGCTTAGAAGAGGAGGAGGAGGAGGCTCCAGAACCTGAACCTCGGCCTCCTTACAGGGCTGCTGTGGACCCTGCTTGGGCCGAGGGTGCCAAGCTTGAGCTTGTTGCTGCTGTTGATGTTGCTGTCCTCCTTGATAGGAGGGCTGCCGGACCGCAGGGAAGAGTGCCAAATGGCTTTTTCTTTCTTCTGCTGGTTCTTGCCCAAAGAACCTTGGGCATAAGTAGCATCCAATGTGACACTGGACTGCTCTGTACGCTGAAGGTGACCGGCCACTCCTGGATTGAACAAGTCGGTACCTAGGCAGGGCACATCAGCAAGCTTATGCTGAGTATCTGCCGGGAAGGAGGAAAGCCTCAGCCAAGTCCTGCTGCTAGAGGCCACTGTGGCTGCCAGCGAGTGGGCACAAGAATCCCCGATATCCAAGGCCATCTGGAGCTGCTGTTTAGCAACAGCATGGCCCTGGTCACAGACCTGCTTGACCGTGGTCTGCATGTCCGGTGGGAGATGAGGGAGGACCTCGTCTAATGACCCAAGAAGGGTGCCATAATAATAGCCGAGCTGGCCTGACGAAGGCCCAGAGAAGAGGCCGCATAGACCTTATGGGCAGTGTGATCCATATTCTTGGACTCCTTGTCCAGGGGCCAGTCAGTGTCAGCCTTAACTACCAGTATGCCTGAACACAGAGAAGTCACTAGCTCGTCCGAAGGTGCTCTGTGAACCTGCAAGGGACCCTAGGCACCGCATACTTGCGGGCCATGCGGGCAGATGGTGCTGGGCAGGAGGCAGGATACTGCCAAAGTTCAAGGGCCTGGCCAACAATGGCCTCGGTCACTGGAAAGGCCTCCGTCGGGGTATCCCCTCTCTTAAGAATGTCAGTGAGAGGGTACTCTGCCTTTTTCTGGATAGGCTCCAGGGGCATTCCAGTGGAATCTGAGATGAGGCGGAGAATGCCCTGAAAGAGGAAGGGCCTTCCTCCATCCCTGCACCAACCGACGCACTCATCATCCCTAGGATGAGTGCAAGCCGTGACGCCCAAGTCTGAAGAATGTGATACAGAAGTCTACCGCTTAAGTCACCTTAGATCTCCCGAGTGCGGTCCGGGTGACTGTTATTGACAGACGCCGGAAGCCTGTGTCCTGTCGGTACTCTTTCGAGGGCACCCCTCCCTCGGGCTGTTTAGGCGGTGGTTCCACCCGAATCAGTGGAGAGACCGGAGCAGGCCTAACCGGGAAATGGCCCGGACCCACAGGTGGAGGAACCGAGGGCTACGGTATCGGAGGGGTCGGGCTTCCGCCCATTAGACAAGAGCCAAGTGATGGCCAGGGTAAGCAGCCGGAGCTGGCTTCGCCCGTCAAGATCAGCTGCTGCCACATAAGGTTCTCATAGCGCCAGCGGAGTTTCTGCTGGAGCCTCTCCTTGTCTGAGGAGGATGAGGACCTGTGGCGCCACCTCTTTTGAGTGCTTATGGCTCCTCCTCGGTTGTTCGTCTCGGTCCTGGACCGAGACCAGGAGGCCGACTCGGTCGATCGGGAGATACCGGGATCGGTGAGACCTGAGGATCCGGGTCGGTCCTTGATGGGGACACCAGCAGGCTGGGTCTCCCCATCTGGAAAGACCAGGTTCCAAAGAGTCGTCAGGCACAGCCAGTGACAAGGGCTCGATCAGGTCGAGGATAATTTTTACCTCACCGGCCACTTCCTCGGTCCCTTGGCCAGACGGAAGGTCCGAAAAGCCAGCGGCCGAGGATGCGATCTCGACCCAGGTTGAGATCGCATGCTCTGGGACTCTGACCTCCCAGTCCCAAGAGCGGCTCCATCGAGACGAGACAACAGGTCCTTCTCTCTCTTCCGAGAGCGGGAGGAGTGCGAGCCTGAGGCGCCTCACCCGAGTGGGAGAGACTCACATCTCCTGAAGAAGCCCAAAAGTAGAGCCTAGGTTCAGCGGGACTAAGAAGCTTCTCGATTGCTCAAGTGACAGTTGCTCTCCTAATGCTTTCATCTGTTCCAGCTGTTTACGGAGCCCGCAGCACGGGAAAAAGCCCACCTAGCCTCCTTCGATTTCACTGGTGGGTTTCTTTTTCCAGTCTCCCAGCTTCAAGTGTGCCTTGCAGTCATCCGGGGACATTGGGATGGAAGGCCAGGCAAAACCGCACGACGAGGTGTCATGTCCGACACTGAGGCAGTAAATGGACGTGAGGTGGGGATCGGTGCGCGACATCTTCTGGCCGAGGGCACCGCGAAACTGGGGAAGATTTTTCCTCCATAGTCAATGCGACGAAAGTGCGATCGCTAACTCGAACGAGTTTGATTTTCGGTAAAACCGACAACCTGAACCCCAGGGCCTACGAAATGCCGAGAGCACGAGGGAACCTGTATCTTCCAGCGGAAAGGAAGATCTGGCGTCATGGGGCAGAGCCGAGGTATATACCATGCGAGTGGGTGGGAGGAGCCAGCTTGAAGACTTCTGGCAAGATTTAAAATGGAAGGGGACATGCCAAACAGTGTGGATGAACAATATATCCACGCTCCTAGAAAAGAGGTTGCAAAATGTTGGGGCCCCACTACTAGGAAAGGTGGGAGCTGTATGTTTCTTGAGTGTCAGGGGATTCTTGGGGGTCATCAAGAGAATAATGGCCCACTGGTCACCTATAACAGTTGCAGGTTTCCTTCAGGTATTCTGTAATCAGCGCTTTGAAGGCGAAAGGACCGGGGAGGATTGAGAGCTTTAAGAGATCTTTGCATGGTATTCCATATGGAAGGAGGGGTTTCCACAGATCCTCAGGTTAGGCCATCCAAACAATCAGATGTTGACAGAAAAGTGTGGATGATCATACTGAGGCTGCAGTTGTAATATCGCCACAGGATAGCACCCAAGGTAAATTTGTGGATTATGATGTTTATGATGATGATGCTACATGCTAGCGAATTCTATTTAGGAACTGGACAAAAGAAAGTTAAGGTGGCTGTAGGTAAATAGTCTGTTAGTAAGGCCCCCAAAAGTTCTTCTGATATAGCTGTGTCTGTAGATAACCCGAAGTCAAACTCATAGATTGTGATATTCAGTCAAAGTTTGCAGCACACTCGAAATCATGCAGCACCCTCCCATTTCATCTCCACGAAAACTGTAATCCCAGTATGCAGCAGCAGCGCCTAGATAAAAAGATGAAACAGTGACAATCTGCCAGCTTTGCAAAGCATGTGTGAGGCGGTAAAAGGGTAGCCATCTTGGTACTGGCGGCAGCATACTATCATAAGAGCAGACACATGGCACTGTGGACTCGGCACCAGACAGGAGCTGAAGCCATAGTGGGTGTTCTCCTCATCCACCTTAGTGAGCATAGTATCCCCATCTCAAATCAGTGTAAGTAGTATGTAGGTAAAAGCTGTGAATTAACACTGGAGGATTACTACACGCATGAGGAGGAGGAGGATTTTGAATGTTCAGTAGTGGTCAGAGTAGCAGTGGTGGTCCATGTAGTAATTCTATTATATCAACCCCTGTGCTTAAAACAGGTAAAGTAACAGCAATTATTGGCTTGTCACCTGTAAGCCCACCATCCCTCGTCAAGCACCCCATCCATGGCAGTTCAGAGAAGAGGCACTTGGCATGCCATGTGCAAAACACAGAACAATGCAACCCTCATTGCACAGCCTTTTGAGTGGCACAATAAATACCCACTAAATCATGCGTTGCACCTGAACTCAATGCTGCCATATTGGAAATGCTTGCAGTTGACCTGTTGCCATTCTCCTTTGTGGAGAATGGGATTCCAAGGCTCTGTGGCATGCACAGGTCCTAAATGGAAGATCCCACCCAGGACATAAGTACTTGCCACCCGTAGTGTCCCTGAGTTATACTGTACTGTGACAGAGTCTATAAGACATGCCCTTCAGCATTCCGCAACACCTTACATTCACTTAAGCATGGATATGTGGACGAGTGGCAAAACGGCGGGTAGTTCTTATCTGTGTATTACTGCACATTTGGTGCAGCTACCTGGGGTTGTCTGTGATGGTGGCATTGGAAAGCACTGTAATAAGTCAAACTGTGGTGGTAGCAACTTTCTTGGCATTAGACAGCATGCCACACTTGCAATGCATACAAGCGAAAACATGCTAGACTTGCTACTGACAGAAATTGATGGTGTACACCCTGTCTCTAAAAGCTGACTTCATAGCAAGTGATGAAGGGTCCAATGTTGTTAAATGTAACAGCAATGGTGGCTATGTGAGGGTTCCTGCATGGCCCACTGTTTAAATCTTGTGGTACAGGAGTTTCTGCAGTACCCAGATATCAAGCAAATGCTGACTGTTGCACGCTGCATCTGTGCCCACTTTGCATGTTCTGGAAAGGACTGTGACCAGCTTAGGCAGCTACAGATCCAAAACAGCCTCCTCAGCACTGCCAAAAGCTTGAAGTTGTCACGAGATGGAACTCCACACTTTACATGGCAGAGCTCTTGTATGAGCAGTACAAAGCAATATCCAAGCACCTTGTCATACACAGTAGATGTGACAGTTCCGGGGCATCAATGTCTATGACAACTGAGCAATGGCGACTCGTGGATTCAGTAGTAGTAATTTTGAGGCAACATACTACACAGGCAGTGAGTGGTGACACTGCATCCATTAGTCAAGCCATTCCACTGCTACGCGTGCTAAGACAGACATTGTTGAATCTGCAGCCTAGCCTTGATATGGCCAGAGATAGGTCAAGCTATGCGTTACTCAAACACATGATTACAATCTTACACAGCACTACACACATCGCCAACACCTGGCAATCTCCCGAATTTGGAACAGCCACTATGCTGAACCCACGCTACAAGTGGGGCATTCCATCCATACTGGATGGAGTGCATGATCAGGTTCAAAATCTCACTGTACAGCTGGATCTGATTGGTTCATGGGGCACAGACGTCACATGCAAAGTTCTGCAAACCAGAGCATAACAAAGTCAAGGTCACTGTGGACACAGTGCATCCAGAAATGTGGCTGAACAGCAAGGAGTGGTGCCTGATTCACATCCTGCTTGTATCAGGTGACCTGCAGACAGTCAGACATGTGATCTGTGGGCTGTTTCTCACAAACTTTGCCTTCCCAAAGTTTAACCTGAAGTTAATGCGAAGTTTTAGAACACAAAGTCCATTAGAGGTGAATTTCACCTTGTAATTGAAACTTCACGTCATGATATGTGGATGCGAAGTTGGGCACTTTGCATTAACTTTATGGGTGTAGTAAAACTTCGCTGCATCTCTAGTAGCTACTGGCTGGAGCCCTTCGCATGTTCCCCGAATTATCCCCTATGATTTCTCACCCATTTAATCTCCAGAGCAAAACTAATAAAAGGTACAGTCGGCGAACTTCAGATATGAAAAGATGCTCTAGCACAGGTAGGACAGTTGGAACTGTGAAAATAAGGAAAAATTACCACGGAGAGGGGTAATGACAATGTGGAAGGCTCAAGGCCACCTTTTACCCCCTATCCATAGAGTCTGAGTCCCAAATACTGTGAACTCACCCACCCCTCTGGAACAGCTGAGGCAGAGTCATGGAATTAGGGGAGTCTGGAACCTTCAGAGGAGTAAAATAATAAAAGGCCTAGCCCAAAAAGGTTGTTGTTTTGTGGATGGCAGAGAGTTCCAACAGCAAGACCTCTGAGAAGGAGGCCGTCAAGGAGGAGAAGGTGACTTGGCAGGGGCGGAGCCTGAGGGGGTGCCTTCATGGGAGAAAGTGTACCGCTGGAATGGACCAGGAGAGTGCTTAATAGGAACCCTGTCGGAAGCATTTCCAGCGGGGTGAACATGACCTCTTGCAGGCACTGACAACCAGTATGTTACAGGTGTTCAGATACCAACTGTGAGTGGAAGGCAAAAAGTAACTCTCCTTTTACACTTAGGCTCTCGTGCCACAGATCTGAACACAATGACAAACTCAAACTAATGGCCCTCATTTGAACAATGTATAAACTATCAAACGGGTATCTTTTGGTGAGAGGCAAATTCAGAAAGGAGGTGAGGAAGTTGTCCTGCACAGAGAGGGTAGTAGATAAGCTGAATCATTTGCCATCTGTTTGGGCGCTATTGCCCGAGCCGCTAACTGCTGTTTTGCAGTTCGGCAAAACTGCTGGGAGAACACTTTGAGAACAGAGTTTCAATTTTTGACTGTTTGGCAGCTCATTAGGCCTAGATGCTGGGAAGAATGCTCGTATATTTATTAATTTTATTTTAGTTAGGACTATTGTAAGGGCTTGAGTGTTTAGGCAGGGCTTGATAGTGAGGTATGTTAGGAGTATAGATTTTGTTGTTTAAGAGTTGCTGTAGCAGTCGATATAGTCGGCATTCCATTTTTTCATCTCGGAGCGCACTGAAAAACTTGGCCACTCACCTAGAAGGAAGGAAGAGGAACAGGCAAAATTGAGGTCGGAAGCATTGGCTGTTTGGTTTGGAACAAGCCGTTGTATTGTTGCTCCTAGGACTGCTTTGGACTGTTTCAGGAACTGTGGTTTCGTTGCTGGAGGCTGCCCTGGAGGCGTGTTGAGGATCCGCTGTCTGGACGGTGGTTGAGTGGTGGGGGTAACTGGGTGGCAGGAGGTGGGAGCTCTGCTGCCTCCTGGGAGAACCCTGTCTGTCTCCTGTGGTCCAGACTTAAGCTGTGAGGTGGATCAGGGGCCCTAGATATGGCTGCCCGTCTGGCGTTTTCGTGACGGAGATGCTGTATGATTCCAGCATCAAAATCTGCAGTTTTCCTCTGTTGACTGTTCACGTGTCTGGACTCAATCTAGGATATCCTGTGGATAATTCTGTCCTGTGAAGTTGAGAGCTCGTAGCAGTGGACTTGGTGAGAGCTGTCTTTTGCCCTGCTCTCCTCTGTTTTGTGATTGGTGTGTGCCTATAATTGCAAAATTCATAAGTATTACAGTGGCTCTGGTGAGAGGAGAGCCACCTTCTGAACTTGCTCTTTTAGTGAGGCTTCTGGAAGATTAAATTCATTTTCTATACAATACTGTGCTGTATTTTCATCTTGAACCTTGGTGGTGTGAGCACCTGGATTCTGCCTGCACTTTCTGCCATTAGCCTAAGAAAAGGTCAGGAGGCTTGGATTGGACAATAATATATATAACAATTATATGTGGACATTTGAGACTGCTGTTTCTTTTCGAATTTGCTGCAGCATGTATTCTTTCAGTTGCGTTCTCCTTTGTTAACTGTTTTATATTTTATTTTTTGGGGGAGGGGCTGTACATTTGGGTGTGAGAGTGTTTGTGTTGTTGGAGGGACTGAACTGCCAGGTCAAGATGTGTCTGTGCCGTGACCCTGCTCGTATTAATTATGCTGCTACCCTGCTTTGGGACCTCCACCCCTTTATCAACCTCCCAGTTCCAGCTATTGCAGCAAGGCGCTGCAGGGATGTCGGTTGGGATAACCAAGAGGCGGAGGGGTCATGGGCTTTGGGCAGCAGAGGAGGGGGTGGTTAGTAGTATTGAGGTTGTTCGGTGCAGAAGACGCCCTGGGTGTAAGCGGTGCCTGGGGAGAAGCCAGACATGTTTGGTTTCCATGCCCAAGGTTCCCATCGGACCGAGTGGGCAGGTAGCTAGAGGGCCGGCCGTATCTTCTAATCCTCTTTGGGCAGTGCTACGCAATGCCAGGTCAATGAGGAACAAGACCACTATTTTTGGGGATCTGAGTTCCTCTTTTCACCTGGCTTGCATTACAGAGACCTGGCAGGGCGACAAAGATGCTGGCCCAGTTCTTGCGGCTGCCGTTCCCTCCAGGTACTCTGTAGCGCACTGCCCAAGGAAGAATCGCAGGGGCAAGGCAGTGGCCATTGTTTTTCGATCCAGCCTGGGCTTCTCGGTGCACCCAGTTGGTAGCACCCGATCTTTTGAATGCGTCGCCATTCGTGGGCGTACAGGTGCAGGTTGCATGATTCTCCTTATTTACCGCCCCCCTGGGGCGGGGGGAGATTTCCTACAGGAGGCAGTGGACTTCATCGTCGCCCAGATGTTTGGAGTCCCCAGACGCTAATCTTATGGCTTCAATGCTTGGACTGACAATGAATCTCGTATTTTGGTTATGACCTCCTCCAGTTGATGCAGTCTCTGGGCCTGTCACAAGCAGTTGCTTCTGCTATCCACCAGTTTGGCGACACACCGATCTGGTGTTCCAGCTGGTGTTGAGGTTGATGACCTGATTGATCAGGTCATTTGGTCTGTGGCGTTCGAGTTTGGGGCCTGAAGTCACTCCGCTCAAAGGGAATGGTCAGCTATCGCTCTTTAAGGGGCTTGCACCCAGAGGGACTGTTGGCGGTTGCTGATCTATCTAGGGTTGATGCGGCATGTGCAAATGGTGCCTGAGAGGCAGCTGCCACCTATAATAGGGTGGTTTCCAAAGCTCTGGATGCCATCGTGCCAGTTTGTTTATGACCCAGGTCTTCTCATGTGAGATCCCCATGGTTTGGCAGGATCTCAGGGTGATGAGATCAGGAGTCGGAGGTTGGGCGTCACTGGTGGAAGACCCGGCTGGAGTCTGACAAGCTGGTCCTGTGTGCCCACTATGTTGAGTACCAGGGAAATCTCCGTAAAAGGCAGAATTTCTGTCCAGGGAGACTGCTGCGGGAGGAACAGATCTTCTCAGCTATTTTGAACTGTAGACAGGCTTTTACATCCTGCCTGTCTACAGCTGAAAAAAGCTTTTTTATCCACTTTATGTGATGAGTTTGATCTGTTTCTTCTCCGACAGAGTGTCGGCTATCTGGTCGGGAAATCCGCCAGTTAAGGCTTTTGCCTTGCAGTGGTCAGAATGGGGGGAATAGAGGCACTCCGCCTGTCTGGGAAGAGTTCACGCCAACTGAGGTGTCTGATGTGACTACGGTGATCTAAGATCTGAAGCACATGTTTTGTGAACTGGACCCTGCCCTGACACGGTTCTCAATGAGATGTATTGAGGCTGTTGGCCCGGTGTTCACCAGGATTGTCAGGTGCTCGATGGCAGAGGGGGTCCTCCCAGTCACTTTGAAAAAGGCGCTGGTGAGGCCCCTCCTTAAGAAATCTTCCTCGACCCTGATGTCCTGGCGAATTACTGTTCTATCTCAAACCGGCTTTTTTTGAGCAAGGTTGTCAAGAAGTTAGTGGCACAACAGCTCGAGGATCGCCTGGTGTCCTCGGACATTTATGAGCCATTTCATTCAGGTTTTCCATCTAGACACAGCACAGAAACAGCTCTAGTGAGGGTGCATAATGATCTGCTCAGGGCGAGAGATAGAGGAGACAGGTCAGTTCTTGTGCTCCTTGATCTCTCCTCAGCCTTTGAAGCTGTTGACCACATTGTGTTATTGGATCAGCTCTGTGAGTTTTGTGGACTCTGGCACTGTCATCAGGTGGTTTGAGTTCCATAACTCAGACAGGGTGCAGGGGTGGTGATGGGAATTTCTCCTCCTCCTCCCCAATGCCTCTGTCTTGAGTTCACAGGGCCTGATCCTGTCACCGATGTTGTTTGCAGTGTATATGCTGCCCTGGGTGAGATCATTCGACAATACAGTGTGGAGTTTCATTGCTATGCAGATGATACACAACTGTATTTGTCATTTGCTCCTGGAACATCAGGAGCTGTGGATGTAACAACAATATCTGGCTAAAATCAATGACTGGATGACTTCCAGCTGGCTGAGACTCAACCCGGCTAAGACGGAGGTGCTCGTGATCGAGCCTGGTCGCGGGCGTGATGAGTTGTTGCCTGTGGCCGATTCTGGCCTTGAACTGGGTTCTACTCTATTGACAGCTTCCCCGAGGGTGCAAAATCTGGGCATGATCCTTGACAGCAGACTGACTTTTGAAGACCAGGTGTCGTCTGTAGCAGTTTTTACTATCTACAGAACATTGCTCGGATTAAGCCCCTTGTCCTGCCTGAGGACCTGCCGACGCTACTGCATGCCTTTGTTTCCTCCAGGCTTGACTACTGTAATGCTCTTCGCTTCGGGGTCATGGGAGGGACCCTCTGCAGACTGCAGCTAGTGCAGAATGCAGCGGCTCGGGTACTGACTGGTCTTTCTAGGTCCAGTCACGTGACCCCTGTTCTGCATGCCCCGCACTGGCTGCTGGTCAGGTGGACGGTCCTTTTCAAGGTGGGGCTTCTCACCTAAAAGGCCCTAAATGGGCTGGGCCCTGGCTATCTGTTAGAGCTTCTGACACCGGTGACCTCTGTGCCTCTTCGAGGGTCCTCCAGGATGTTCCCAGGGTTCGGCTCAAGACTTCTGAAGATCGTGTTTTTAGCATTTCTGGGCTGTCCCTGTGCAACACACTTCCATCTGCAGTCCAGGAGGCCCCCTCGGTAGAGGTGTTTAAGCGGAGGTTGAAGGCATACCTCTTTGGCCTGGCTTTTAATCGAATACTGAATTTTAACATATTGTTCAGTCCCTGTTTACTGTATTTAACTAGTGTTAAATTGTTTCATATTTTAGTTATTTTAAATTGTACTGACAAAAGTTTAGATTGATGTATTGTATGACTGTTTTATAATTCTGTGAGGCGCCCAGAGCCTCCGGGAATGGGCGCCATACAAATAAAATTTGCCTTGCCTTTTGAAAAAAATTCTCTTGAATTTGGTTCCTCCATCTATACTGGATTGATCTACATTAATTAACAAAGAAGTTCTTACTCACCAACTTAAGCACCCTCTGCTCGTTCAAACACAAGCTACGTCAAACGCTTGTGTCCAGAGCCACCTGTGACTGTTTCACCTAACCTCCCAGGTAGTCACTTCTGTTCTTCGCACCTCTCTGCTATCACCACCTCTGTCTGCCACCACCATCCCCATCCCCGTGCCTCTCTCCCTAGCCCAGGTCCACCACCTTCCTCTCTTACCCTCCTTCAACTCCCTTCCTCTCTTCCTTTTCTAATCTGCTCACTCACCCAATGTTGCCCGATCCTTGCCTCCCCCACCTCTCCTTCTACCTCCCACCCAGTTACCCTCTACACCCACTCTCTTCCACTTTCCTATGCTACATAGCACAATTGGCAGCAACTCAGTTTTTTCCACTCTACCTTTCCCTTTGACAATGCCCTTCTGGCAGCTTTAATTCATGTAAATATTATTTGTTGTGACTCATCATTCTTAAATGTATGCCTGATTATGTTGTTCTAACTGTTATTTATATCACCTGTAGCTTTAGACCATGTATACCATGTACTGAATTTTGTATTTAAACTGCTTGCCTGCTAATCTCACACAAACTGTACTTCTATTCTTTGTATAGTGACGTGGAACCTTTGTAAAAGAGCCATTGGCTCAAAGGTATTTATCCAAAATTTTAATAAATAAAATAAATAGGTCTTCAGCTGTTTGTCATTTCCTGGCTCCACCCCTGTGTACCACTTGTGGCTACAGTTCCTTGCTTTTCAGTGCCCAAAATGTAATCATCTTCCTACAGCTGTTATTATTCAATTCAGCCATTCAAGCAGAGATTTAGAGTGTATTTATTAGCAAATGATATTTGTGAATGTTCTCAGATTATTGTAAACATCAATGGTATTTATTGTTCTTCACTGCATTTATATTTGTGTTCTCCTCCAAGTAGCCACATTGCAAATATCTGCAATGTGTACATTTCGAATCTCTGCCAGGGTGTGCACTTGGCTCTGGATCGAGTGTCGCAAACCCGGCCTTCAGCTTGACCTGTGCCATCGAATAGCAGTGAGAAGGCATGCCACCAACCAAACAGAAATGCATCTAATGGCTGACAGACTGACCCAGCCGGGCCATGCTGAAAGAAGCAAACAGTTGTTTGGACTTACGGATCTCCTTTGCTCTCTATGTAGAAACGCAAAGCCCTCTTGACATCCAGGGAGTGAAGGGGTGCATTCCCCCTCATTCTGGAAGTTAGCAAAGTAAGTAGAAAAAACCAGGGGCTGGTAAAGATGAAAATCTGAAACCATCTTAGGTAGGCATTTAGGGTGAGTACCAAGTACCGCCTTGTCCTTGTGGTGAAATACAGTATACGGAGAGTCTGTAACCAGAGCATGTATTTTAGAAACCCTGTGAGCAGAAGTAATGGCCACTAAGAAGGTGGTCTTCTAGGTCAGGAATTTCAGATCACATGTGGCTAGGGGCTCGAAAGATTTACAAGTGAGCATGTCTAGCACAAGATTAATATCCCATGCAGCCACTGGTTTCCTGATCAATGGCCTAGTATGCAGGATACCATTAAGAAATTGTTTTACTAGTGGCAACTGAGCCAAGGACATGTTCTGTACTGGCTTATGATAGGCTGAAATCGCGCAGAGATCTACCTTCACCGTCGAATATTGCAGTCCTGCATTTGACAGACCTAAGAGGTACTTCAACACCTTAGTTGGTGGGCAACAAAAGGGGTCCAGGAGGGACTTTACGCACCAAATAGAGAAGCATTTCCACTTAGCTGTGTAAGTCTTCCTCGCTGAAGGCTTATGCGCTGCCAAGAGGATTTCCGAAATTCTTTGAGAAACCTTAAATATACCCACTTCTATCTCCTCAGGAGCCAGGCATGGAGATGAAGGGAGCACAGGTTGGGATGGACCAGAGGTCCTTCGTCCAGAAGGTCTGTCCTTAGAGCAGAGGAGTTGCCTCGGTGGCACCTCCAGCAACCTGTTGATCAATGGGAACCATATCTGTCGAGAGGCCAATATGGGGCGATTTGAATCATCTTGCCCCCCCGTGCCTCAGCTCGTCATCGGGTCATACCATTGCAGCTTAATAGTGTCACGGCATTATGCCGAGTCCCAGACCTGTGTGCGCCTGCTGGATCCTCCAGAGTTGAGAATCTTATTGGGGGTTTGGGAGCACAGCCCCTGTACGGGGGTGTGGAGGCACAGCCCCTCACAAAACACAGACATGATGCCTCATGGCATTAATCGCGCAGGTGATAGTGCCATGTGGCATTATGTCTTGCGACATAATGACCCCATGCCCCTCCAACTTGAGCAGCACCCTCCGAATTAAAGGAAGAGGAGGAAATGCATATGGAAAGCGTCTTGTCCACTGCAGTCTGAATGCATCCTGACAGAAAATGCCTGGTTCTGGATTTCTGGAGCAAAATAGAGGCAATTTTGCATTGAGTGGGGATGCAAAAAGGTCCAGGTCTGGGCTGCCTCAGTCTTCGCATAGCAATTGCGCGACGTCTGGTGCAAGTGACCACTCATGAGGATCTGCCTTTGTCTGGCTGAGGCGATCCGCCAGATCGTTCTGAATTCACAGCAGGCAGCCTGCCTGAATCAACGCATTTTGTTCAAGGCATCATTCCCACACCCTCATATTCTCCCTTCACAGTGGGTATGAGTGTGCTCCACCCTGCTTGTTGATGTAATACATTACTGCCTTGTTGTCCGTCTGAAGGAGAATTACTTTGTGGTAAAGGACGTCCTTCAGGGCTCAAAGTGCATACAGGACAGCCCTCATCTCCAATACATTCATCTATAGATGAGACTCCTCCTGACTCCACACTCCTTGAGTGTGGAGGTCTTGACAGTGAGCCCACCAACTGATCAGAGACGATCCATGGTGATCTGAGATTCTGGTGGAGCAAAGGGCAGACCCTGTGAAAGCTTGTCTTCCTGAATTCTACCAACTCAACGACCTCATCAGGGGCTCTGTTACTTTTATGCGGAAGAACTGCGGGTGCGTGGTCAGTGACCACTGTGTGCTGAACATCCATTGTGTGATCCTCATGTGCAGGCAGGCTGCTAAGGGCACCATAAAGATGGATGAGGCCATTATGAGGCAAGAAACAGCAGTCTAGAACTACAGATTTTTTTCTAATTGCCCTCCTTCCCACTCAAAGCCAGTTCTACTTTTATAGCCACTGGATTTGACTGACAACAGGAACTTCCTGTTTGGCAGTAGGAAGGGAAGGATCACTGAGACACATTAGCTTCATCAACCTTGAAGGAACCGAAAAAATAACTCTTTCTCCCCGGCTGCTGGAGGTCTGAATCCAAGCACGGAAGTAGGAGACTACTGAAGACTACAGGAAGTTCCTGTCCCAGAACAGGAAGGGCGAGAGTTGTAAGGGTACACAGGCAGTAGGAAAGTAAGTGTAAAAATACACAGAGGGAGGAGACAGTAAGCATACAAAGCAACAGGAGAACGGACACAAAATAAGTCAAGATGGGAGTGGTGCAGTGCAATGGCTGTGGGGCAGCAGTGTTCTGGGAGACATTCTGGAGGCTGCAATGCTGCCCTGTTTGCAGGCACCTCTCTGGTCTGAAGGAGGAGGTTGCCTGCCCCAGGCTGACCTGGCTAAGATTCTTGAACCTCTTCCCACCCAGGGACCACCAGGGCCACCACCGCTGCCCCCAGAGGTTGACAAGAAAGAGGAGCGGTTGGACCAAGGTGGGCTCAGGGAGGGAAAGGGTGGTGGAACAGAGATTCATCCCTCCAGTTGTACCTCTCCACAATTCATATGCTGTTCTGGCAAAGAGTGGTTCCTCTGTGGAGGCACCTGCAGTGGAGACCATGGAGGATGCTGGGAACCTCCACAAAGAAGACCCACAGGAGGGTGGCACGAGACCCCACAGGGGAAGGAAACAACTCCTGGCGGGGGACTTGATCATTAGGGGAGTAGAAGTGGGGGAAGAAGGGGATAGGGAGGTAAAGTGCCTGCCTGGCACCACAGTTTAGAGGGACAGGAAGCAAATCCTCAGGATCGCGGGAGCAGTTGCATGAGGGAGGGAGCTGGATGTCACTGTCCACCTAGGGACAAATGACCTGGCTGTGAATGGGATCAGAGCAGTGCAAGAGGAGTTTGTGGAGTTGGGGAGGGGCCTTAGACAAGTAGCATGTATGGTAAGCCTCCCAGAGGTGCTGTCTGTCTATGGCAAGGATGATGCTAGGGTATTTTGCACCATGGGATTCAATGAATTGTTGAAAAACTGGTGTGGAGCTCAGGGTTTTGGCTTCACCGGGGACTGGGGAGCCACCTGGAGGGATGCAGGCTTATACTGGTGTGATGGTCTGCATCTGTCCGGGGGGGAATCAGGATCCTACGTGACAGGTTTAAATGCTTCATTGGTAAGCATTTAAACTAACCAAAGTGGGGAGGCACTGAAAAGTAGCAGGGAAATCCCAGCCTCCCCCCACAAAAGACAGTAGTTAGAGAGGTAAACACCAAGGTACAGAAGTCAGGGGTGCAGGACAAGGATAAATGCAGAAAAAGGCAGTAAGGACAGGGATGGGGCTAAAAGGGGTAAGGCCATAAAAAATAAATGGAAGGTGACGAGTACCAATGCCCGCAGTCTGTGCAATAAGCTCCCTGAACTAGTGGCCTTGATGGAAGAGGGATGCCTGGATATTGTGGCAGTCACTGAAACATGGTACACAGAGAACCATGACTGGGATGTCAACATACCAGGATACGCAGTCTACAGGAGGGACAGGGTGGGTAAAAGAGGAGGAGCAGCAGCTCTCTCTATATAAGGGAAGGGATTAAAGCAACAGAACTAAAGAGTAAACAGGAAGTTGATGAGTCACTATGGGTCACCCTGGAAACAGGAAATGGCACCAGAATCTGCATGGGGGTTGTGTATAGACCCACATCTCAGGGGAAGGAAATGGACAAGGAAATAATAGAAGACATCCTTAAAATGGCAGAAAAAGGGGAGATATTATTGATGGGGACCTGAATATGCCAGATGTTAACTGGAGTACCTTTGCTGCAGGCACATCCAAGAGCAAGATCATTCTTGATGTCCTACAGGGGGTAAGGCTCAGACAGCTGGTGTTGGAACCCACTCGGGAGGGAGCAATCTTAGACCTGGTACTCTCAAATGGGGAAGGAGAAAGGATCTCAGATTTAGAAGTGGGTAGCCATCTGGGAACAAGTAACCACCAAACAGTGTGGTTCACAATAAACACAGCCATAGAGTCAAGAAATACAAAAACAAGAATATTGGATTTTAGGAAGGCTGACTTTGGGAAAATGATAGAGTGCCTCAGAAAAGCACTAGCAAACAGGCAAGAAGGAGGGGTAGAAGAACAATGCGGGAAAAATCAAAACAGCCATCGCAGAGGCAACAAGCCTTTGTGTGAAGCAAATCAACAAAACAAAACGAAGGAAAAAAACACTATGGTTCTTAAAAGAGGTGGCAGGGACGGTTAAAGAGAAAAGGACAGCATTCAGGAAATATAAGGAAATGCAGAAGGAGCAGGACAGAGAACTTTATCAGTTAAAGCAGAAGGAGGCAGGGAAGGCAGTCAGAATAGCAATGGCACAAACTAAGGAAAAGATAGCCAACTCTGTTAAGAAGGGGGATAAAACCTTTTATAGATACATTATGGAGTGAAGAAAGACCAAGGGAGGGCTACAGAGACTTAATAAAGGGGAGGGAATGTGGGCAAAGGGTGACAGTGAAAGAGCAGGGATATTGAATGAATATTTCTGCTCAGCATTCTCAACGGAAGAGGAGGGGGAGGTACCTAAACCAAACAAGAGAGAAACTCTGAATAGGGGGGTCAACACCAGTCCATTCACAGAAGAAAGGGTTTTGAAAGAACTCTTGAAACTGAGGATGGACAAAGCAAAGGGACCTGATGGGATTCACCCAAGAATTCTAAAAGAACTAAGGGTAGAACTAGTAACACCACTGACTACTCTCTTTAACAAATCATGGGAGGATGGGATGGTACCAGAGGACTGGAGGAGGGCAAATGTGATTCCACTTCACAAAAGTGGGAGCACGGCAGAAGCTAGAAAACTACAGACCAGTTAGTTTGCCTTCATTGGTAGGAAAATGATGGAATCACTTCTGAAGGAAAGAACTGTTGAGTACCTAGAGGCCAGTGGGGCAGAGGACCCAAAGCTGCATGGTTTCACTAGGAAGGTCATGGTCAGACAGACCTAATAGATTTCTTTGACTGGGTGACCAAAGTAGTAGACCAGGAGAGGCTGTGGACATGGCCTACCTAGATTTTAGTAAGGCATTTGACACAGTCTCACACAAAGATAAATATACAAGTTAGCCAGCCTTGGAGTGGGTCCCAAGGTGGTAGCCTGGATAAAAAACTGGCTGGACAACAGGGCCAAAGGGTAACATTAAGCAGGTCCACAATGAGAAAGGAGGGAAACTAGCGGGTACACTAGAGGTTCGGTACTGGGACTGGTCCTCTTTAATGTCTTTATAAGTGACATTGGAGAGTACCTGGAAGGAAAAGTATGTCTCTTTGCAGATGACACAAAGATCTGCAACAGGGTTGATACACAAGGTGGGGTGGAAAGAATGAAAAGGGACTTGGCAAGGTTGGAGGAATGGTCAAATATATGGCAGCTCAGATTCAGTGCAAAGAAGTGCAAGGTAATGCACCTAGGAAACAAAAACCAAGGGGAAGAGTACACAATGGGGGGTGAGATACTAACAACAACAAAAATCGAAAGAGACCTAGGAGTAATTATATCAGATGACCTAAAGGTGGGCAAGCAATGTGAGAAGCAGAAGGAGGGCTGGGGGATACTGGGATGCATAGGAGAGGCATCAACACTAGAAAACAGGAAGTTGTTGTCCCTCTGTACAGACAGTTAGTGAGACCACATCTGGAGTACTCGCGCAATTTTGGAGACCCCATCTTTGCAAAGACATAGACAGAGTGGAGACTGTTCAGAGGAGGGCAACAAAATGGTGCAGGGTCTGCACCAGAAGACATACAAGGAGAGACTAAAGCAGCTTAATATGTATACCCTTGAGGAAAGGAGGAGAGGGACATGATAGAAACGTTCAAGTATCTCAAGGAATTAAAAGTACAAGAGGTATTATCTTTCAGAAGAAGAGATGTGCAAGAACAAGGGCAAATTTGAAGATAAGGGGACGGTTTAGAGGTAATGTTAGAAAGTATTTTTTCACAGAGAGGGTTGTGGATGCATGGAACAGCCTTCCTGAGGAGGTTGTGGAGTCAGGAACAGTGGGAGAACTCAATAATGCATGGGACAGGCATAAGGCAATTCTAGTGGGGTGTAGGAGAAAGTAAGCTGTTGATTAACTAGACTCTGCAGCTTATTCATCAGGTAGGGAAATGGGCAGACTAGGTGGGCCAAGTGGTCCTTATCTGCCGTCAAATTCTATGTTTCTATCCTCTGCATCGACAGGGCTTGAACAGACTTGTCCTCCCCTCATGAAGCAAGTCATTTGAAGAATGTTGTTCTTCCTGTCCTTCAGAAGCAAAGCCCTTGCCCTGGAAGTGTCCAGAAGGGCTCCTATGAAGAGGAGCCATTGGGAGGGTTGAAGCTGGGACTTGTCCAGATTCAAAAGAACTCCAATGAAAGTGAGGAAATGAGAAGCCGTGGCGACAGCGTCTTCCATCTCCTGTCTGGATGGGCTTGCTAGAAGCCAATCGTCTGGGCAAGAGAAAACTTGAATGCCAAATTTTCAAAGATGCGCCGCGAAAACTGTGAAACACTTTGTAAAGACTCGAGGAGAGCTCAAAGGGCAGGACTCTGAAGTGACAGTGCTGGCCCAGAGCCACAAAGCGAAGGTACCTGTGGTGGTTTGGATGCACTGGAATGTGCTGGTTGGCGTCCCGCATGTCCAGAGACACCAGCCAGTCCTGCTGATGAATCAGCAGAAGGAGTCTTCCTAGAGAAATCATCTTGAATTTCTCTCTGAACAGAAACTTGTTCAACTTTCTGAGGTTGAGAATAGGGCGCATGCTGCCCATTTTCTTTGGAACTAGAAAGTAATGGGAGTAGAATTCGGTGTTCCGCTCTGTTTGTGGAACAGCTTCTACCACCCTGTTTTGTAGAAGGCCCTGAATCTCAGAAGCAAAGGGGTCCGACTGAGCCACCGACAGTATGTGCTGTCGCTTGGGAGGAAGGTCTGGGGGGATCTCTGAGAAATTGAGTGAGCATCCCTCTCAGATGATCCTCAGGACCAATTTGTCCATAGTAATGATCTTTCGCTGTCGAAACTGGGTCAGATGTCCCCTATCGTTGAAGAGGTGTCCACCTCGGGCAGCTGAGATGGAACCTGGGCCAGGTCTTCAGAGGTTGGCACTAGGCACTTTCGGACCCTGTGCCTTCTACTGCATTTTCTTTTGTGGGTGAGAAGCCTGGTTCTTGTTGAAGGCTCCTTGGCCTCTACCTCGAAAGGACTGCCTGTTACAAAACTGTCGACAGTTACTGCCTCTCTGAGAAGGAACAGGAGTTGGCCTGGCAATGTTTATGGTAGTCCTAGTTTTCTGAGTGGCCTCAACTGCCATTTCAACTTGAGGACCGAAGAGGTAAGTACCGTCAAAAGGGACGTTAATCACGTCCTGCTAAGCATCAGTTAAAAAAAACTCATGTTCTGAGCCAGCAATGCCTCCGTATACAAATCCCTGCAGCAGCTGCCCTAGAGGCAGTGTCACAGGCGTTCACAGAAGCCTTCAGCGGCTGGTTAATGGACTCTATGCCCCTAGTAATGGTCTGAAGAAGCTCCATGTTAACATCGGACTCTGGGAGATTCTCAACCATAGATCTGAGAGAGTGCCATAGGGTATGCTCATACTGAGGGTAATGACCCTGGTAACTAGCATAATGCATGCCTAAGGTTGCAGCTGCAAATGTCCGCTTCCCCAAAGCACCAATCTTGCGAGACTCCTTATTCACAGGGCGCGCTGTGGACTCCTGAGGGAGGACAACCTTATCATTTTCTGCAAGCATCAGCAAAAGCTTGAGAGGCTAGCATAGGTCTGTCTTTGGGAGGATCATATTTCCGATAAATGGACTTGGCCACCAAGGGAATCAGAGCCAGTCTGGCCCACACCATTTCAGAAAGAGTTTCAAAGGAAAGGGGGACTGGAGGGGCCAGGTCTACAGGAATAGTGGGGACATGCAAGAACTGCAAATGTAAAAGCTTACCTGGGTCTACAGAGGAGGTCTGTTGAGCTAAAGTGGACCCCATATTCCTTAGAATAGACTGGAAAGCAAGGTCCTCCACCAAAGATTCAGAAGAAAAGGAAGGCTTGCTTTCCAATGCATAAAATGAGTAATCCAGCTGCATCATTAGACAACAGTATGTCTGGATCTGACTCATCAAGCTCCACCTCTACCCCAGAAAGACCACCAAAAGGGAATCTGGACCAAGAAGGCACTGGGACAGATGAAGCCCCGATTGGCGTAGAGGACCCCAGCGCCAGAGGCAGCACCGGGCGCAGTGCCGCCTGTGGTGCCGGGGCTCCCGACCCCACCAGTGGCTGTGCTGCCCCGAGAGAATCTCTGGCAGATGTAAAAGAAAAGGGAGAGGAAAATGGTACCTGTGCCAGCCCCAGCAAAGGATCCAGGTGAGGGGTGAAGGCACGAGATGCAGGCGTCAATGGAACCGGCAGAGAGCGAGAGCGAGAGAGAGAGTGTGTGCCTGTCCATCCTGTCCTGACCCGGTCCAGCGGCCTGGAGCCTCAAAGGCCCCACAGCCAGATCTGATGGCAAAGGCAGCTGGGACAGATGCCTCACCCACTGCTCCATACGAGCAGCCCAGTGATGAAACTGCTCACCAGAAACTCCAACAGAGGACAGCAAGGGGCTCTGGTGTCAACTATCACGGCCATTAAAAGTGTGGGCCACAGGGGACCCAACTGGAGTTGGATCAGGCCTACCGCTCTTCACCACCGAAGACTGTCACGCAGACATACCAGAGGGTGACCTCGAGTGAGTACCGTTTGTTCCTAAATGGGAAAGTACTCAAGTTCGAGCAGCGCCGGGCCCCGATGTCGACACCAAGGACGGGCCCGCTTCTTTGTGCTCATGGGAGGAATGTCCTCCCCGAGCACTGGACTGCCCGTGGTCAGACCCCCCCCTCCGTAAAGGGCAGTGGACCAGACATAGCCCCACTGTCAGAACAGCTTTCAACCAAAGTCTCCCTACCGTCACCTGTACCATCCTTGGTCAAATCCTTTGATGGCAGGCTGAGATTTAGTTCAGAAAAACAATATAATTGACCTTTTTTTTTCCCTATATAAATTTTTATGTTCTTTTTCTGTACGTTTTCTTCCTGTTCATGACATGAGGCCCCGGCACATGGCCGCACGTGCGTGTGGAGGCATGCACGCACACCACGGCGCCAGCTCAACCCCTTCCGCCCACCCGTAATGATGCCACCTCCTCCCGCCTACGCTACCCACTGGACCTCCACCGGGTGGGAGCGGAACTACGGGGGGCAATAACCCACCCCCACCACCCACGGGAGAGGAGAGATGCCCACCGGCTTGCTCAATCCTGCTCCTCCCTTCCCCCCCACACATCGGCACCCAACAAGTCAAGGTCGTTCCTGAACCCAGGTTGCCGGCGAAGTGTGAGGTAAGGAGTCCAGCGCCTCAACCCTCAGCGCCACCAGGCTAGCCTTTTTCTTTTTTAAAGTAATAAAATAATACTAGACTAAGTCTAAAAAAAACAGAAATGACTAAAAGCTGCTATTATATAGTCATAAAGTTCTGACTCCCGGTAGGCGAGTGACATCGTCACTGACGCGCAGTCGATGGCGGGAAAAAAGGAACTGAGGTGGTCAATGCCGAGACAGCCTGAGCCAGTCTTGTGGCACTGCACATGCGTGGTCCTACCTTGGCGCCAGCCCTCCTGAAGATTTTTGGCTCCCGCTGGGCCTAGCGTCTCTGGCATAGTCCCACTAGTGTGAATGAATGGTGAAGACTTCTTAGTCCAGGAAGATTAGTCTTTTCAAGTTTCAGAGGTTGACCAAAGGGGAGATCATCCTTCAAAAACTTGACAACATCAGAAGGTTTCTTAGGTCTATTATTGGAGTGTGAGACCCATGTATTTCAAGGATATAAAGAGATGACTACTTACAGTACAAGTAATCCTGACCACGTCTTTATTACTTTGCCAGAGTTACGTGGACATACAGCATACAAGTCTGTGTCACAAGTGAACATGTGAAAATTATAGTTTCCATCCCTTATGGGGAACCCTAGTGAGAAATCAGGTCCAAGTAGTCTATGTCCGATCACCAGGATTAGGCATAGGTCATAGGAAGTACCACCACCTGCAATGACACCATCTGTTTGAGATTCCTTGTCCTTCTATGTCTACTGTACCCTGCAGGTGGCTGTCATCATCAGACACAAGAGCTGTAAGAAGTCTCTAGCTAGGCAGTTGGGTCTGGTATGAATATCTTGCCATATGACCTCAGATCTAGAACCCTTTGAAGAGGTAAGCTGGCTAGCTGGCCCAGTGCTGTGGAAGGCTGTGGCATCTATGCCTTATCTCCTGCCACATCGGCGACCTGTGTTCATGGTGCAAGCGAGCTGCCTGGAGGTCGATTGGGGAGGGAGAAGATCGAATGTCCGGAAGAACTGCTCTCCTCTCCCGGGGAGAGAGGGTTGGTGCTCCCACCAAATGACTGCTCCCGAGTGGAGGCCTGAGGGTAGTGTGGGACTATTGGGCACTAAGCCAGGGAGGGTGCTGTAAGACTTCCACGGACGTGCATGTGCTGCCACGTACTGCCACATACGCATGTCTGTGTGTGCACCCCAACAATGGGGATGGGAGGAAGAAACACCCCCTGGCCGTGGATGACGACCGACCCTCTGCAGGCTCCGCACCCGAAGACCGAGCAGCACTCTGGAAGTAACTCCTGGCGAGCTGGGGTGATGGAGCTGGGGGTCAGTCAGAAGAGGGGCAGCCAAGGGGAGATAGGCAATATTTATAAAAAAAAAAAGAAAGAGGTAATCTGGCCCTGGTCGTTCGGAAGTCCAGTTCCACCTTGTTGAACTCCGGGTATCAAAAGGGACGCAGCTCCGACTTCTCCAGGTTTAGAAGTCCATACTGGAGAAGGTCTCCATGGTCAGATACAGAGCATCCTGTAACTCCTGCTCTGAACTGCCTCTAATCAGCCAGTATTACAGGAAAGAGTAGCCATAGACCCTCACTGATGAAGACAGGCTGCCCCAGATGCTTGGTAAACACAGTGTAAACGTGGTTGAATGGCATTGCTCAGACTAGGTAATGGGTCCCTGCCACCTGGAAATGTAAGGAGTGCCATCTGTAGGACTTGATCAGCATGTGGAAATATGCATCCTTAAAATCTAGTGATGGGCTGAGTTGCTTTAACATAAACATTCTGAATTTTTGCCTTCTGAGGTGCCTGCTCAGAAGCTGAAAATCCAGAATTGGTAGCCCTCTTCCAGTCTTTATAGTAATCAGGAAGTATCTAGAAGTAAACCCCAAACCAACTGCTTCTGGAGAAATGCAAAGTCTGCAAAGTAGGGTAGGCTGTGTAGGCAACATACTAGAAAAAACACCTGAAATGACAGAAGATCACCTTGTATAGAGACTGCAGAGGAGTACAAAAAGAAAGCTGACATACCGAAACTACTAAGATTTTCTCTCTGATGTAGACAATACTCTGGATATGTTGGTTTTCTTTTTTTCTGCTTCTTGGGAGACTCCATACAAATCAGCCTTGGGCCACTCCTGGGTTAATTCAAGTTGTGCCTCCGGAGAGATCTAATGGGTGACTCAAGGTCCCCTGAGTGAGGTGACTTGCTCATACAAAACAATTATTCAGTATCATCTTCTATTGAGCAGAACCCAGACAGCAAGGTAGCCAATAACGCAGACTTTAAATAGAGACTGCCCTGAATGACCTTCAACCCCCATGATGATTGATGACCACTGAGATGGAAATGGGACAGCTTCTTGAGTCCATTTGGTAATGAGCCAAAATGGCCAGGGGCATGGACTATGCTCTGCCCTCCACCACCTCCACCTCTGCTCAGTGGGTGGTAGGAGTGGGGCTTCCTCCTTTGTTTTCTGTGTCCTAAGTGACCATCAAAGGCTGTACTTGTGGGGATCACAAGGGCCAGTGTTACTGGCTGGAGACTTTAAGAGTCAATTTGAAGTCCTTGATTCACGTCAGAAACTCCTCAAATTGAAGTCTAAACAGTGCTATGCTAATCTCCAGGAAAAGAAGGGAGGCAGTCATGAATAACTCCTCATGTACACCCCTGTGGCCACACATTTGGAGGTGGCATCTGCCTGTTTATGGACATCTACAAATAGTGCTTGGTCAAGGCCAACCAATAACTAATCACCTGGGTAAATGTGATGCAGACCACTAGGGCCCTCTCCTGGACTTCTGAAGCTGCTTGCCACAAACAGTCTTGGGAGGAGTCTTGGTTACTACTCTTGATGACAGAGTCAACCAGGGTCAAGGATCTGAGGTCCCCTTTACATCTTGGGCCCTGTCCCTCAAGCAAAACTCCCCACCAGGGGGCTGGCAGCCAAGATCATTCTAAGTCTCCTAGGACAGAACAGAATCCTAATACACTTCCTACCTTGACATCCATTGAAGAAAGGGAAAAGCTCGAGACACAACATCAAAGTGGTGCACATCGTTAAGAGTCAAACCTGACTCAGTTCAAGATACTTGGACTGTATGCGCAGTACTTGCTGAGCTTAATATCATACTACTATGAACCAGACATTCCAGGTAGAGATTGTGTCCGCTGATCTGTTATGTTCGGCAGTCGGGCATCTTAAGTTTGCACTTAATGCAAAACCTAAACCACATCTTTGGGCCCATCTTGGTCCACACAGACTCTGCCACTAGAAAAGTGATGTTAAACAACCGGTGTTCTAAGACAAAAGAGAATACTGATCTGGACCAAGTCATATTAAAAGAAGTGCTCCTTTTATTATTTTAAATGTAAAGAAATTGCTAAAGGAAACTCAAAATGAAGGAAAAAGGCATCATACAAGACAGGAGATGTGGGGCAACTAAAATAGAATAAAAAAGCATGAGTCAAAATGTTCACTGCTAGCATGCACTAACAGGGTGCAGGTTCTTAAGTGTCACTTAATGCATTAAGGTATTACTAAGGGTGGAATTACTGTTAATCAAACTGTGGGGCAATGAGGCAGGAGGCAAAGCCTTATGCCTCTAAGTTAGATAGGGCAAGACAATTTTATATTTACGGCGCCTTATGTGAAGGCTCGGAGCGTCTCACAAACCAAATAAATATACAATCAATGTTGAAAATAAATAATGATACCATAAATGCAGCAAGCATGCACACAAAAGTATAGCATGCCAAGTCAAATAAATGGGATTTTAATATATTTTTAAAGGCCTCCACCGAGGAGAGGTGAGTGACGCTAACTCAAGCCCTGGAGTGCCTTAATGTTATTATAAAACTAAATAATGCTATTTTTTAAAATGATGTTTGTAGTTTAAATTCTTACTATTTTGCTGTATACAAGGGCTTCTAGCCATTAACCCTTTAAAATATGATTCAGCAAATCCAAATGGTCCAATCTCAGTCGTCGTTTCATAGCAATGGACAAAACTTTTATTATCCCATTTCCAGCCTTCATTCTCAGACAGCAGTGCAGTTCATAAATGCCTTAAATACCTGCTTAGAAGTTGACTTCACATAGAAATTAGATGATCCACGTCATCCTTGTACATTTTACTAGACTTTTAGATATATATCATATATAGGTAAAGCCCCTGGTTAGCCACAGTTTCTAGACCGCAAAGATGGCAGCAGAATTCGGGACGCCTATTAAACTCCAGACTACCCCTTCACCTGGGCTAGCACTTCTTTCCCACTCTATGGATAAATCCTGTAAAAGCCAATCCCCCCATTTCAACCCTCCCACCCTCTCCACTCAAAGAAACATAGAGGTTGACGGCAGATAAGGACCGCAAGGCCCATCCAGTCTGCCCATTTTTTTTCTACCTTATGAATGTGCCATAGGCCTGTATTCTGTCAATAGCCTATTTATTCATACTCATCTGTAGTGCTCCCTTATGCCTGTCCCATGCCTGTCTGAAGCCATGTACTGTATTCATATCCACTACTTCCTGAGGTAGGCTGTTAACATGCATCCACCACCCTTTATGTGAAAAAGAACTTCCTTACATTACCCCTTAATCGACCTCCCTCTAATCTCATTCTGTGTCCTCTTGACCTGCTATTTTTCTTATACTGAAACATGTTAGACTCTTTCACCTTGTCAATGCCCTTAAGTTGTTTGAATGTTTCGATCATGTCACCTCTCTCTTTCCTTTGCTCTAGGGTATACACAAGGCCCCTAGAATTCTGCGGCTGCAGAATTTTGCTCAGAACTTGCAATTTACCGCAGAACTTCTGCGGTGCCGCAGAATTCACTCTTCTTGATGAGTTTTTGTTAATATTTCTGTTTATCCATAGAATCTGTTTCCCTTCCCCTCTTTTTATATCCAAAACCCCCATATGCTCAGAATGTGATGTTATCATTGCTACAACATCATACATTAGCTAATGAAATGGCTGCATTCTGCAACAGAAATGAACAGTCACTTATCTACCACAGCTCCCACTGCCAGAGACGGTGGCACAGCACATCATGCATGGTGATAGTTGCTCAACCTGCACTATAGTCTAATACAATTTCAGTCTTACATTATTGCACTAGAGCCAACTTAAACAAAACCTTGTCAATAGCACAGACCTGTTAAGTCCAAACCTCACTTTGTACAAACCTATTTGTGCTTTTAAGGTATAGAGATGCCATTTGAAATGAATAACTGGTAAAATGAATTTAACTGTCATTTTTAAGAAAAATAAAGTAATTATGCCCAGAAAAGTGAAATATAATAATGTGTAGACCTGTTGAAAGAATAGACCTGTTAAATAAATAATTGCACTGTACGCACTTTTGCCAGGGTTATTGATTACATATTGTCACTGGTTGATAGAATCACCTAAAAGTTATGGAGAAATGTTGTGTGCAGGGACAGCTGTTGGGCCAGAGTGTAGCATGCTGTGTTTCCGTGCCGGCAACTCAGGTTCAGAGATTAGCTCTGGGAGCTGGCTGGGCAGCACAAGGATTGGTGGAACACATCACTGCTTGGAGCTTGGGGTGGTATGGTGCAGTGTTCTGTCACATGGTGGACACATTGTGATGGGCTGGAGAGCACTATCTCACTATCGGTTCACATGCATGTCATGGCCTGATGGTGTTACACAGTGTGTCAGGAAAGCAGGTTGACATGAAAATGAGTTTTGCAATAACTCCTCTATTCCATTTCAATGGGACCTGTATGAATGAGGATGCAAGTTCATGGAAATAATAATAAAAAATATATATATATATATATACAATGTATATATACACACACACACTATCTCTGTCTCTCTCACCACACACACACACACACACACACACACACTCACACACTATTTGTATGTATGTTACAGATTGCATATAAATATATAAGTGATACACAGTGGGAACCTCATGAGTGGTGCAGAAAGCACATACAAATATATAAGTGATAGACAGTGGAAACCTCATTAATGGGATAGATAGCATGCATATAGAAATACATTATTTATCACATAAGATCCCCTCTGAATATCTCATTTATGCAACAGGCTAGGGCCTTAAGGGAGAGACATTTGTTTTGCTTTTTTAGGCATAAAATTATTTTTATAAGTCTGTTATTTTTGAACTAGTGTTACTGTGCTTTCCACCATCCTGATTGCTATAACTACTGCCATGAAAGTAAAGTCAGGATGACAAGCTGACACTGTGATGTGGTTGTTTGTTAGTACCAGAGAACTTCATGAAATTACAAACACCGCCACAGAAGTTCTGCGGCAAATGGTAGTCTTGCTGCAGAACTTGGTCCCACTGTGCCGCAGAAAAGTAGGGGCCCTGGGTATACATACTGAGCTCGTTAATCTGTCCTCATATGTTTTCTGATGCAGTCCCTGCACCATTTTGGCTGCCCTTCTCTGGACTGCCTCAATTTTGTTAATGTCCTTGTGCAGGTGCGGCCTCCAGTACTTCACACAGTACTCCAGATGGGGCCTAATCAGTGTCTTATAAAGAGGATTATTACCTCCCTCTTACTACTTGTGATACCCCTACTAATACACCCCAACATCCCTCTAGCCTTACCTACTGCTTTAGTGGTCTGCTTGAATGATTTCAGGTCATCTATGATGATGCCCAAGTCTCTTTCTTCCCTTGTGATTGCCAGCAGCTCCCTCCCAACCTATAGGTGACTTGGGGTTTCTCTTTCCTATGTGCATGATCTTGCACTTCTTTCGTTAAACCCCAGTTGCCACTCTCTAGCCATTTTGCCAGTTTATCCAGATCTCTTCTCATTCTGCCCACCCCATCTGGATCATCTACTCTGTTGCAGATCTTGGTGTAATCTGCAAACAGACAAACCTTACTCTCCAGTCCATCTGCAATGTCACTGATGAAGATACTGAAGAGGACTGTCCCCAGGACTGATCTCTGAGGTACCCCACTTGTGACTTGCATCTCTTCTGACTGTACACAGTTTACCACCACTGTCTGTTTTCTGCCCGCCAACCAGTTTGCCACCCAGTTGACCAACCTCTGACCCACCCGAGCCTACCCAGCTTATTAATCAATCTTCTATGTGGAACAGTATCTAAAGTTTTGCTGAAGTCAAGGTAGGCAACATCAATTGCACCCCTTGGTCCAACGCTCTGGTTACCCAGTCAAAGAAATCTATGAAATTAGTTTGACAAGACCTTCCTGTTGTAAACCCATGCTGTCTTGGATCCTGTGCTCCTATGAATTCCAGGTGTTGCACTATCCTTTCCTTAAAGCGCCTCCATAATCTTGCCCACTATTGAAGGTAAGACTGACTGGTATGTAGTTCCTGCCTCCTCCTGCTACCACTCTTGTGGAGGGGATCACATGAGCCCTTCTCCAGTCTTCTGGGACCTCTCCTGTGCTCAGAGACTCACTAAACAGTTCTGATAATGGCTCTGCTAGTTCTACCCTTAGCTCCTTTAGTACCCTGGGATGTATGCCATCAGGTCCTATTGCCTTGTCCACCCTGAGCTCAGCGAGCTCTTGTAGGACCCTTTCTTTTGTGAAGGGGCTTGTGTTCACCTCCCTCCCCCCAGTGTCCATGGTGCTGAGCTGTGGGCCCTGCTCTGCCTTCTCCTCAGTAAATACTGAGCAGAAGTATCTATTTAGGATAGATGCTTTTCCTTGGTCCTCCTCCACACACTCCCCCTTATCCCCTTTGATCTTAGCAATACCCCCTCTGGACTTTCTCCTTTCACTAATGTATTTATAGAAAGTCTTGTCCCCTTATTTTACTGTTCGTGCTAGTGTTTCCTCAGTTTGAGCCTCTGCCTGCCTTACTGCCTTCCCTGCTTCCCTTAGGGAAGTTTGGTATGCCTCCCTATTTTTATCCCTCTGCGTTCCCTTATATTTCCTGAAGGCCAGCCTTTTGGCTCTGACCTTTTCTGCTACTGTTTTTGAGAACCAAAGTGGTTTCCTCCTTCTTTTGCTCTTGCTTTTCTCCCTAACACAATGGGATGTTGCTTCCAGTATTGCATCCTTAATGCTTGCCCACTTTGCCTGTACCCCTCACCTGTGTTTCTTCTTGCCAGGGCTAGCTTAACTCTGTTGACCATCTTATCAAAGTCAGCTCCTCTGAAGTCCCATATTTTGCCTTGGAATGGGATGATTTAGTTCTAGTGGCCCCCTTGAGCCCTCTGTACCATTAAGTTTGGGATAAAAATATCATCCCAATGCAACGTGAAGATCCTTGTCTCTCTGCAGCACCACCTGAACAGAATGTTGATAGTCTCGCTCAAGCAGTGCTGTGTGATTGTGCACAAAGCACTACCGTGATGAGACTATCTGCATTTGGTAGGAACTCTGGAATCTGGATGGGGTGGCACTGGATACAAAGATGACACAGACTGGGATAAAACATCAGTGGGCTATGGTTTAATTATGTGCTGCAGAACTTTAAGCATCTCTGCCTCAGACGTTAAGCAAAACATGCGGCAGAGATTTGAGGGCCTTGCATGCAGGTCAAGTTACACGCTATGCACCGGTAGTGACACTGAAGGAAACCCCACCAACAACAAATGGGTCCTTTTGGTACCCTTTTCTCCACTGCTCCCACACTGCACTGCTCCACACTGGTACCTTTCCTCCACTGCTCCCACACTGCACTGCTCCACATCTCTGCACTGCTTCCTAGTTCCCTCTGCGCTTCACTACCTCATTTCCTCCACACTTACCTCTTTACACTTTTCAATCGTTCTCTCTTTTTTATTCCCTTCCTGCACTGCTCCATCTCTCCCTTACTTGGTCACTTATGAGATCTATCACTTCAGCAGAATACCATTCATCACTCTACTGCATGCAACAGCCAACCTGAAGGCAAATTTCCAAGCAGCTGGCTTAAAAACTTGCCTACCACTGCTTAGCGATGTACTGAATGGAAGAGATTTTTGGCCAACAATAAAGATAGTACAGTTACGTAGGAATTTACTGTAACAGTAGATCTTTGAGAGAGCTTCCTTCAGTAGGTCATCACATACAGGACTAGCACCACCAGGTGTCTGGCCACACGGCAGACTTTTTCTAGCAATACCTGATGGGGGACCACCCACCCGACGTCACGTAACCAACGTCAGCGTGACGCTGTATAATGGACAGTCTCCACACCTGCCCTCCAGTTCTCCCGCCAGAGCCTGGAATAAGCCTGACAACAGGAGGAAACAGAGTCTGGAGTCCCTAAATAAAAAAGGGGGAAGGAAGGTGGGAAGAATATGACCTACATAACTGTACTATCTTACTTTGAGAGGGTTCCTTCAGTAGGTCACTACATATAGGACTGAATCCCAAGCAGTCGCTCTGCAGAGAGACTGAGAGAAACAAGGGAGGAGGAAAAACTCCAATAACTAAGGAAAACACAGAGTGGAACCAGCCTAGGACAGAAGGCCCTTCAGAACGGCTAGGCCAAAACCTGCCCTCCGCCTAGAAGCAATGTCCACACTGTAGTGTTTGGTAAAGGTATGGACAGAACTCCACGTTGCTGCTGCACAGATACTGGCTGCTGAAATGTTGCACAGGAAAGCTGCGGAAGCAGCCATGCCCCTTGTGGAATGACCTCTGACTGGTCCCGGCAGAGGCTTGTCATACTTCTGGTAGCAGAAGCGAACATAGTTGCCCAACCAACTGGACAGGCAGTCCAAAGATCTGGGGGTAAAAGAGACAAAAAGTTGGTCATCCTTATGAAACTCTTCTGTACAGTGAGTATAGCATCGGAGGGCGTGATGCACATCCATAGTGTGCAGGAGTGTCTCACCTCTCTGATCACAGGGGACGGAAAATATATAGGGAGTGCCACTGATTGGTTCAGTGTGACCTCCGAAACCACCTTAGGCAAAAAATACAGGTTACTCACCTGTAACAGTATTCTAGGAGTGGTACATGTTGTTCATCCACACTTACTGGCATGTCCCTTTCCCCTTTAAATCTTGCCAGAAGTCTTCAAGCTGGCTCCTCCCACCCGCACGGGTGGTATATACCTCGGCTCTGCCCCATTACGCCAAATCTTAGCCCGCTGGAAGCCAGGCTGTGTGCGTCCGCAGCCGGGGAGGTCAGGTGGGTCCGTGTGGATGAACAACATATACCACTCCTAGAACTACTATTACAGGTTAGTAACCAGTTTTTCTTGGATTGTGGATATGTTGTTCATCCACACTTATTGACAGACTCCCAGCAGTTCTCCGGGAGGAGGGAGGCAAGGCACACACCCCCTACTTAGGGAACAGAGATTGGAGAACTGAGGTCCCAAAACCAGCATCCCGGCATGACTCAAGGTCGATGTGATAGTGGGTAATGAAGGTGTTTGCTGACTTCCAGGTAGCAGCCCGACAGATTTCCTGGATAGGGATGTCCCTGGAAGCAGCCACTGATGCAGCAGTATGGCGGGTAGAATGAGCTCTTATTCCTCTGGCTATGCCTGCCAACTCATAGCACAGACCTATGCATGATGTAATCCATCTTGCTATGGTCCATTTGGCTGCAGGTCTGCCAGAAGTGGCTTCAGCATAGGTGACAAACAGCTGGCGAACCTCTCCACGAATTTCCGCCGTCCTCTCCTTGTAATAGGAGAGAGCACATCTCAGGTCCAAAGTATGGAGCCTGTACTCAGCCTCCGAGGTGTAATTATGGTAGTATACCGGCAGAGTCAACACCTGGTTAAGTTGAAACTCCGACACAACCTTCGGAAGAAATTTTGGGAGGGGTCGCAGGACAACTTTGTCCCTGTGGAAGACCAGATAAGGGGAGTCCACTGAAAGCACCTGGAGCTCCCCTGTCTTTCTGGAAGACGTGATAGCCACCAGGAAGGCCGTCTTCTACGACAAGTCTGACAGCTCACACTTGTGCACTGGTTCGAATGACTTACCCATGAGCTTTGCCAATACCAGCAGTAGATCCCATGGAGGTGGAGGTTCACGCACCGGAGGGGATATGTGATCCAGACCTTTGAAAAAGTGCCTGACCACTGTCTCCTGAGCCAAAGTCAGCTGACCGGCTTGTGCCTGGTAAGCAGAAATGGCTGCCAGGTGCACCCTAAGGGTCGATGACCGTAGACACCCTTTGGAGAGAGACCAAAGGTAGTCGAGAATGTTAGCCACAGAACAGGATAAGGGGTCCAGACCCTTGCCCTGACACCAAATGGAAAATCTTTTCCATTTGAAGGCGTAACATTTCCTGGTCGATTCCTTTCTAGATGCCTCCACCATGGTGTACACATCCTCGGAAAGACCCAAAGCCATGAACTCTAGCCGCTCAGGTAACAGGCTGTGAGGTGCAGGGATTGAAGATCCGGATAGAAGACCTTCCCCTGGTTCAGAGATATCAGGTCCCTGCATGTACAAAGCCGCTCGAGGCGCCTGCAGCTGAGGCTGAGGAGATCTGGATACCAGAACTGGCGCGGCCAGTCTGGGGCAACAAGAATCTCCTTCGCCTTGTCTCTCCTCACCTTGAGTAACACCTTGTGGATCAAGGGAAATGGAGGGAAGGTGTAGAGGAGGCTATGGCCTCGAGAAGACATCCCCCTGCAGCGAGCCCTGCTGAGAGGGGCGGGCATGAAACAGCCTCAGCTTGGTGTTTTCCCTGGAGGCAAACAGGCCCACCATCCATTTGCCCCAATGGGAGAACAAGCTGTAAGCTACCTCTGGATGGAGAGACCACTCGTGGGATGTCTGTCTGAGAGCATCCGCCAGCTGGTTCGAAACGCCAGCCACGTGGATGACTAGGAGATCTGCCTCCAACTGGCTCACAAGGGTCCAGATGCAGAGTGCCTCCTTGCACAGCAGACGGGAGTGTGTGCCACCCTGTTTGTTGAGGTAGTACATGGTCATGGTATTGTCTGTCTGGACTTGAACCACTCGACCCCGGAGCTGAGAAGCGAAAGTTGACAGTGCCAGTCTGACTGCTCTGAGCTCCAACAGGTGGATATGGCATCGGGACTCCTCGGGGGTCCAGAGTCCATGGGCTCTGTTGTCTCCCATGTGGGCTCCCCAGCCCATGAGAGAGGCTTCAGTTGTGAGGATGACCGTGGGCTCGGGGTGGACAAACAGGATCCCTTCCTGCAACTGGGTTGGGGCGGCCCACCATTGGAGAGCATCCCACATCTTCTGGGTTACAGTGATCAGCTGGTCGAAATGACCACGGCGCTGAGTTCACTGGAGGGTGCGCATGTGCAACCGGGCTCAACGGACCACTGGGGAGCATGGCGCCATTTAACCCAGAAGGCGAAAAGTCCCGGGCAGGACGCAAGTGCCCAACCAGAAATGATTGGGCAAAGGAGGAGAGAACCTCCGCCCTGTTCGCCGGAGCCGAGCTCTGGCTTGATAAGAGTTGAGCTCTGCCCCAATGAAGCCCATCACCTGAGAAGGCCGAGTTCTGACTTGGCCTCATTGATCAGGGGGCGAGTTGGGAGCAGGTTTGGAGGGCCAGATCCCTGGACCCCTCCACCTCCTGTTGGGTGGAACCTGCAAGGAGCCAATCGTTGAGGTAGGGGTAAATTCTGACCACTGACACTGGAGATGGACCGCCACCACGGCAATGCATTTGGTGAAGACCCCGTGGGGCCAATGACAAGCCGAACGGCATGGCTTGGAACTCGTACAGGGTCCCCTCAACACTGAAGCGGAGGAACTGCTGATGGGATGGACGGACTGGGACGTGAAAGAATGTGTCCTGCAGATCCAGCGAACAGAACCACATGTTTCGCTCCAAGGATGGTATGATCTGGGACAAAGTGACCATCCGAAAGGTGCATGACCTGAGATATTGATTCAGGTCATGGAGATCTAGAATGGGGTGCCAGCCCCCTGTCCGCTTGGGCACCAGGAAGTACCTGGAGACAAAGCCTGGGTCTGCAGACGGATCCGCCATGAGAGCTACTGCCTCCTTGAGGAGAAGCTGAGCGATGTTGTCTTGAAGAGCCGACTGGGTGCATGCGGAAATCTGTTCTTCCCGAGGGGCGTGGGCTTGGCTGGGAAGGTACTACTCGAATTTTAGAGGCAGTCCCTGACTGACTACTTCGAGAACCCACCTGTCCGAAGTGACAGCGGACCAGGTGGAAAGGAAGTGGTGGAGCCGGCCCCCTACGGGAAGACCCAGAGTTGGTGTGATGGGAAGAGGGGTGGCAGCTCCCACCCCATCACTGAGCAGGCTTGGAGGAGGAGGAAGCTCCAGGACCTGAGCCCTGGCCTCCTCTGCAGGCCTGTTGGTGTCCAGGCTTGGGCCGAGGGCACCACGCTTGAGCCTGCTGCTGATGCTGCTGTCCTCCCTGGAAGGAGGATTGCTGAACCGCAGGGGAAGAGTGCCGAAAAGGCTTCTTCTTTTTCTTCTGCTGGTTACTGCCCTAAGAACTCTTAACAGAAGCGGCGTCCAAGGTGGCACTGGACGGCTCTACGCTCTGTAGGTGACCGGCCACTCCTGGGCCGAACAAGTCGGTCCCAAGGAAAGGCACATCAGCTAACTTGTGCTAAGTATCCACTGGGAAGGAGGAGAGCCTCAGCCAAGCCCTTCGCCAAAAGGCAACTGCGGTCATTGAGCGTGCATAAGAGTCCCCGATGTCCAGGGCCGTCTGGAGCTGCTGTTTGGTGACAGGACAGCCCTGATCTCAGATCTGCTTGACCGTGGTCTGCATGTTCACGGGGAGATGTGGGAGAACTTCATCCAATGACGTGAGAAGTGTGCCATGATAATGGCCAAACTTGCCTGACGAAGTCCCCAAGGAGGACGCCACACAGATCTTCCGCCCTGAGTGGTCCAAATACATGGACTCCTTGTCGGGAGGTCAGTCAGTGTCAGCAGAACTGCCAGTATGCCTGAACACAGAGGCGGTCACCAGGCTCTCAGCTGAAGGGTGCTCTGTGAACCCCTCAAGGGACCCCATGGGCACCGCATACTTGGGGGCCATGCCGGCAGATGGTGCTGAATATGAGGCAGGACGCTGCCACAGTTCGAATGCCGGACCAACAATGGCCTCGGCCACCAGAAAGGCCTCCATCGGGGTATCCCCTCTCTTGAGGATGTCCATGAGAGGGTACTCAGGGGCATCCTTGTGGAATCAAAGATGAGAAGGATCCCTTGGAAGGAGGAAGGACCTTCCTCCATCCCTGTGCCATCGGACGACTCGTCATCCCCATGATGAGAGTGGAGCCCTGTGACATCTGAGTCCGAAGAGTCGGGGTACAGCGGCCTGCCGCTCAAATCACCCTTGACCCACCGAGGGCGGTCTGAGGGGACAGTGACCGATGGACATCGGGGAAGCCCAGTATCTGGTCGGTCTTCTCTGGAAGGAGCCCCTCCCACAGGCTGCTTAGGAGGCAGCTCCACCACTATTGGTAGACCGGAAGATGGGCCAGCCAAGCGGGTGGAGGAACCAAAGGCTTTGGTTCTGAGGGGGTCAGCTTTGGCCTAGGAGGCGAAAGCCAAGTAATGGCTGGAGCAGGAGTCGAAGTTGGCTTGTGCCCGGACAGAATCAGCTGTTGCCACATGAGGTCCTTGTAGCACCGATGGAGTTTCTGTCTGAGCCTCTCCTCATCCGAGGACAACCAGTGGCGTTGCCTTTTTTTCGAGCACTTGTGGCTCTTCTTCTGCCGTCCGAACAAGGGGGTTCTAAATCTCAACCGAGATTGGACAGGCCGACTCGGTCGCTCGGGAGACGCCGGCAGGACCTGTGATACCCGGGGATCGGGAATCGGGTCCTCGATGGGGACACCAGCAGGCTGGGTCTCCTCATCGGGGAAGACAAGGACTGGAGTCCTTTTCAAGGAGTCATTTACAGGGGCCAGCGACAGTGGATTGATGGGGTCGAGGACAATCTCAACCTCATCGGTCGCATCCTCGGTCGGCTGGCCTGACGGAAGGTCCATGAAGCCTGCGGACGAGGGTTCGAGATCTGCTGAGACTGTCCGCCAGGATGTTTTGGATGCCTGGAACATGCACTGCCACTAATGACAGATCGTGCTGGACTGCCCAGTTCCATACTCTCATCGCTTTCCTGCACAGAGGGTACGAGTGAGTTCTTCCTTGTTTGTTGAGATACCAGACTACTGATATGTTGTCTGTCTGGATAAGCAGTGATCCCTTGGAGAGAAGGGTCTGGAATGCCTGAAGCACGTACAAAAACTGCCCTCATCTGCAGGACGTTGATATGCAACAACGCCTCTGAGCTGGACCAAAGTTCCTGTGCTTGGTGTTCCCCTAAATGTGCCCCCCAGCCCATATTCAATGCATCTGTAGTCAGAGATGCCGAGGGGATAGGGCTCCTGAATGGGAGACCCAAAGACAGGTTGCAGGGATCCCTCCACCACAGCAAGTCTTTCTGGACCACCAATGATACCAGGACAGGATGGTCCAGGTCATCCAAGAGTTGATCCCATTGCAGCCTCAAGGACCACAGAGTGATTCTGATGTGAAGCCTTGCCAGGAATGGTAGTGATGTAGGCCGCCATAAGGCCAGAAGGCTAAGGACCTCCCTTGCTGGAATGGTCCTGGATGAGGCCACCACTGAAGCTTGACAGACCAGAGTTTCCACCCTGTCTGGAGGAAGGAAGGCCCTGCTCTTGACCATGTCCATGACTGCCCTGATGAACTGAAGTCTCTGATTCAGGGAAAGAGATGACTTGGGGAAATTGACTGTAAACCCCAACTTGGAGAGAACAAATCCAGAATGAGATGCAGAGCTTCCGAAACAGCATCCCTGGAAGGGGCTGAAGTCAGCCAGTTGTCCAGGTAAGGGAAAACTGCTATGCCCTGGCAATGCAAAAAGGCTGCCACGACTGCCAGGCACTTGATAAAAACTGAGGCTGAAGACAGACCAAAAGGGAAGGCCCGGAACTGGAAATGCTTCCCCTGGAAACAAAACTGCAGGAACCGGCAGTGGCTGGGGAAAATTGGAATGTGCAGGTAAGCATCCTGCATATTCAGAATATAAATTTAATGGAAATATTAGAAGAAAAAGACCTGCCGGCCCGGTGGCGCTGAGGGTTGAGGCGCTGGACGCCACACCTCGCGCTATGCTGGCGACCTGGGTTCGGGAACGGACTTCCGAGGTCGCCCGGGGGTGTAGGGAGGGAGGATTGATATCCCAACGGATGTCTCCTCCCTCAGGGTGTGGAACCTATGGAACACGGAAATACTTCCGTGGTCTACATAGCTCTCCACGCGGTTGGAAGCACCGACCAAGAGAGGGATGAAGAAAGCTGACTCCGCTTAGCCGAGGTCGGGAGGAGGAGGCGAGGCATTGCTGGCGAGGGCTAGCGTGCGTCATGTCGCTCACTCGGGACGACGCCCCAAGCGCGACGCCCCAGGGGCGGGACGTAAGGAGAAAACCAGGAAAATACCCTCCGCAAGCCCTAGATGAAGGCTGCCTTAGCCCACCCGGACCACCAATGGACAGACCCCAATGTGCAGGGAGAAGGAGGTAGGGCACTCTAGGGGCAGATCCCGAGGATGACCCGGGGCAGGACACGAGCGGACGGAAGGAGGGGGCACCGGAGGCAGTAAGGAGGGATAAAGACGAAAATAAAAAAAAAGAAGAAAAAGACCTGGGAATCATTATATCTGATAATTTAAAATGTAATTCCCATATTAATAAAACTGTCAAAAAATGCCATATGATTTTAGGTAACATCTTGAAACACATTAAAAGTAGGAAACAATCTGTTATATTGCCATTATATTCATGTCTTGTTCGTCCACATTTGGATTATTGTGCCTCATTTTGTGCTCCAACACCTATTGGTTATTTAAGCATGGTAGAAAGAATACAATGTAGAGTAACAAAAAGAATAGAGAATATGTCAAACATGGATTATGGGTCCAGACTTAAATCACTTCAACTATATTCTCTGGAATACAGAATACTAAGGGGGACCTGATTTACACTTTTAATGCCTACCAAAATGAATATTTGTTGAACACGATTGGGTTAGAAAAGAATATTACAAATCATGGAGCGAGATCTCATAACTTTAAATTTAAAACTTCCCTATGTAAAACAAGGAAACGTTCTAAATTTTTTACTCAGAGGATCCTCAATTTGGAACTCATTACCCTTAGACATTGTCAATACTGAAACATTCAACAGTTTAAGACAAGACTTGACTACTATATGGTGACAGGAATGTTCCTTCTGCCACTAAATGTGGCAGCGAGTCCATTTATGGGCAATTTGCTCTCTGAACTTGTAAACATCTATGAATCCAGAGCACGAAGCCACTGGTTCTCCAGCAGGAGAGGGAGAAGGCTTTGGAGGGTCAGCATTCTGAATTTTTTGTACTCGACGAACAGGTTGAGACTGCTCAGGTTGAGAACGGGTCTCATGTTGCCTGACTTTTTTGGAACCAGGAAGAAGTGGGAGTAGAACCCCCTTCCCCTTTGCCGGAGGGGAATGCTCTCTATAGCCTCCTTGAGCAAGAGAGAGAGTTGATCTCTTTTCTGATGAGAAGAGCCTGGTCTCGAGAGTAGGATGACTGCATTGGTGGAGAGTCTGGAAGAATCTCCAGAAACTCTATGGTGTGTCCGGCGGACACCAACTGCAGGACCCATGCATCGGAGGTAATGCCCTGCCACTCCGAACCTCCCCCGACTCACCATGCTGAGGCTGAGGAGGGTGGAAGGGAGTCAGGAGGTGGCAGGACGGTCAGGGGGAGGGCCCCCTGAATGTCTCTGATTCTTGGAGGCTGGAGAGGTGGTGGAACCCGTGGACTTACGCTTGCCCTGGTGACGAGCCGAGGTTTGCTTCCTCTGCTTCCAGGTCCTTTTCGGAAAGGGCTGCTGCTGTTGTTGGGCACCCGATCAGTACAGGGACCGCACTGATCTCAGGGCCTGACCTTTATACCGGAGATCAGTGACGATGTCTTTGGTGTCGCCGCCAAAGAGCACTGAGCCCCAAAAGGGGGCATCCTGAATTGCATACTGGACCTCATTTGTGAGGCCAGAGATGCGAAGCCAGGCCTGTTGTCTTAAAGTAACAGTTGTCGCCGAGGCGCGGGCTAAAGAATCGACAGAGTCGTAAGTAGCCCGCAATGCATGCCTGCAAGAAAAACGAGACAGACGGAGTTCCTTGCCGAGCTCCTCCTTGAGATCCGAAGGTTCCACAGATTGAACTTGGGCCTCGAGCTAGATCAAGGTAGCTTTTTGGTGCGACACCATGTGGGCCACATAATTAAGGGACCGAAGCGCACATGTGGCCGAAGAATAGACCTTCTTACCAAACTGGTCCATCTGCCTCAACTCCTTGTCTTGAGGAGAGGTGCTCATGTGCTTGGGTGCTGAAGAGTGATCATAAGCAGCTGAAATCACAATGGAGTCTGCCTTCGGATGAGCGTTAAGAAATGGAGCATCCTTGGGTGCCCAGTAAACCCTTTCTGCCCTCTTGGGGACAGCCGGCATGGAATGAGGCATCTGCCAGATTGTAGAGGTGAAGTTCTGGTGAGATCCTATCCATGGGGGAACTGGGATCGGTGACAGAGACTCCAGGTCCAGGTGTTCGGCGAGTCTCTGCTGCATCGGATCCTGTTCCTCCGACTCCCACTTGAAATAGTTCTGCATGGACCTCAGAAGGTCCGAAAAGGCAGGGTCCTCTGGAGGGGATTTGGGGGAAACCTTGCCCTTAGGGACTGAAGACTCGTGATCTGAGGGCTCCTCCGGTGACTCATCATCATCATCCCCCACGTCCGGATGGTCTCCAAGATCCGGAAAAGTGATCTCCTTGTGAGAAGTCCTCAGGACATGAACCGTAGAAGGGGACAAGCTCCTTGGGGATGGAAACCTAGGATAGCGCGGAGGTGGGAGTCTGTTCTCCAGGTCAGATACCAGCTCCCGAACGTGCCCCCTGCCACCATGAATGAATAAGAGTCTTGAAGTCCGGTTGGACCGGAACCTGTGGAGGAGGCAGAGGAGGAGGTTGAGGTTGGGAGGGGGAGGAGGGATTACCGGGGTAGGAGGGTAGTGATACCCCTGGTAACCTGGGTAGCCATAACCTGGATACTGACTATAACCCAGGAAATAATGCCCCGTACCACTCCAATCTGGAGGAGGACAGCCGGGAGGTGATCCCCAGGATACCCCGAGGGTAATGTACGACAGTCCGGGGTCTTCAGTTTAGTTTATTGTTCTAGGAATTACTACCTTTAAGCCTGAGGCTCTTTTACAAAGGTTCCATGTCAATTAGGTACAGTACAAAAGGTTACATAGATAACACAACAATTTGTGTTGTGTCAAGAGCAAGAAAACATATACAAATACATATCAAATCACTTGTGCAAAAGGACATGAGATATCAATAATCACATTATTATTACAAGAAAGAGGTCATGCCAGATTAGGAGAAACAAATAGGGAAAAGTCCAGAACAGAGAGGGTAAGTGAAAGGTGTGGGAGCAGACAATAGCAGGAGAAAAGGTTTCCCAAACATGTCTTTGTCAAATAACGGAACAGGGTGGGTAGTGAGAAAATAGGAGGTTTAATCAGGGCAGTCGAGGAGCTGGAGGTGGCAAGTGAGAGAAAAGCCTGATTTGAAAATACCTAGAGAGGTGGAGGCAGTAATATGAGTGCTGAGGGCATTTAGCCAGCTGGGGGCACGATAGGCAAATGATCTTTGTTCCTGAGAAGTCCGCATCGGGGGACTTGGAGAGGCTGGTGTTTGATCTTCTGGTAAAACGGGTGCTAGCGCTGGGCATAACAGGTCTTGGATACAGGGTGGAGTGAGGCCCAGAGTGGATTTTTTCGCCATCAGGCAGGTAAGGTACTTTATCCGGGTTTGAGAGTTGCAACCAACCTGAGTCAGCATAGAGTTCACATGTGTGGTACGTCGATGTGCACCAGTGAGCAGCCGACAGGTCTTATTTAGGGATGTGTGTAATGCGACTAAGTGCTGTAGTAGTGGCAGATCCGTATATAACTAAGCCATAGTCAATGACTGAGATGATAGAAGATTGGATGGCAATCCTCAGTGCAGAATGGGTAAGAAGCTGTCGGTTCCGATACAGAATCCCAATTCGCTGATTAATAGTTTTGCTGTACTATCAATGTGAGTTGCAAAGGTTAGGCCTTGATCAAAGTTGATTCAAGATATTTAAAAATTGGCACTTGTTCAAGGGTATTTCCAGGTATGTATTAATGGTGAGTGGACTTGCCGTTTCTTGTTTTGTCGGGTTAGAGAAGAGCATGGATTTAGTTTTTTTGTGGTTTAGAACCAGCTTATGTTCAAGGAACCACATCTCAACTTTGGAAAAAGCATGCTGAAGGTTGAGGCGTCAGAGGTTCGGATCTTTATGAGTGGCAAGAATCACGGCATCATCGGCATAGAGGATTAATTGTTCAGGGCAGGATTTGGGGAGGAGTTTAGGAAAGGCTGAAAGGAGGGGCCCAGGATGGATCCCTGGGGAACTCCTGAGCGAACCGGTTTTGAGTCTGAGAGAACTCCAGCTACTTTTACAGATTGAGAGCGCTGAGCAAGGTAATTTTTTACCCAGTCACCAGGACCCTGCGAGAGCCCTAGGGATAGAAGTTGTTTGATAAGTAGGCCATGGTGAACTGTATCCAATGCCTTGGTTAAGTCAATGTAGACTGCTCCAGTTAGGTTTCCTTTGTCCATGGCATTGTGAATTGCTCCTGAGAATTCAAGCAGGGCAGTCGATGTGCTGTGCCCTTTCCTAAATCCATGCTGCTGAGTGCATAGGATGTTGTGCTTTTCCAGGTAGTCTGAAAGTTGGTCCGCCACCAAGCGTGCTCAAGGGCCTTAGAGAGAGGTGGTATTGATATCGGGCGATAGTTACCAGGCAGTGACTTATCACCACTTTGTGCACCGGAGTGACAACTGCAGCCTTCCATTTCCTAGGGAATTGGCTGTAGCAGAGGGAGAGATTGAACATTTTTGTGAGGGGAGCAGTACTTCTCCAGAGTGAGGGACAGAAGTTTAAGGTCAATAGTGTCGCTGCTTGCTCGGGACTTAGAAATGGCCTTCTTTACATATTTATAGACTTCATGTGCCTTTACTAGTTTGAAATGGAAGGTGGTTTGGTTGGAGAGGCAGTAGTAGAAGTAGAAATTGGAGGGTCAGCATCAGTAAAGAAATCAGATGAGAGGACACCACTATGGTCCGTGAAGGTATCATTTAGGTGTTTGCAATGATCTCTGGGTCTAATGTAGTGGTTCCATCCATTCATTCATTATTGTGGGAAGGATTTGGACTGCTGACCCATGATATTCTTCATGTTGTCCAGAAGGATTTCCTTAGCCCAGGAGTTGGAGAGGCATTCTGAAGTAGGAGCTCTTCATCGTCGGATCTGTTTAGTACAGTGGTTGCGAGCCTGTTTATCTTTTGAATGTCCGACAGAGTGCCAGTAGCTCTTGCAGTGGCCCAGAGGTGATCCTACTTTTGAATTGTGCCAATAAGCTTTGCGTGAGCCAGGGATTTGTGAGTGCTTTGATTTTTGCTTTTACTGGTGCATAGGTGTCACAGGCAGTGTTGAAAGTAGTAATAAAGTAATCAAGGCTAGGTCAACATCTTGAGTTTTGTAAATCAAGGACCAGTCTATCTGCATAAGACAGGTCTTGAGATGAGTAAGGTTGCCATAAGGTAGGACTCTGCTATAGATGTTTTTTTGGAGGCGAGCTTACTTAAACTTATTTGTCCAGGTACATATTATTGGAGAATGATCATGAGTGAGTCAGGGAGAACACTTACATTGGTTATAATGGTAGGGTGGCTGGTAAGGATCCAGTCAATGAGGGTGCTGGTCCCTGATTTGTAGTTTTCCTGGTAGGGAGTTTACCACTTGTGTTAAATTGTGGGCTCCTCCACAGCCATCTGGCCTACTCCGAGGCCCTCCCTATCCTTCTGGGGGATCACTCCCGACCCGATTCCTGTCCGGCTGGATCCTCCACAGATCCAGCATCGTTCCCCAACACTGGACCCCCCTACACGTCGGATTCTTGCAGTGAATCAGTTAACTGCAGTGAATCAGTTAAATCAGTGAAGGTCCAGCGTCAGAAGTCTGGCGAAGGGGAACCATGTAGGCCCTGCGTGTTGTAGAAATTGGTGGCAGGTCCAGCGTTGGGGGAGCCGTCGTTGGGACCACCATCATCAGGACTGGCACCACCCGATCAGGCACGGGAATGAGGTCTGGCGTCGGAGGAGCTGGTGTCGAAGCCAGGTGAAAGGGTTCTGATGGAGGGACCATGTCTGGCATCGGAGCCTAAGGTTGGAGTAGACGACTGGGCCCAGGCTCAGAGACTGTCGTAGGTGGGGTCCAGTGTTGGGGGGGACTGATGCTGGATCTGGTGGAGGGATCTCAGCCGGGACAGGAATCGGGTCGGGAGTGATCCCCCCAGAAGGGATAGGAGGGGCCTCCGGAGTAGGGCCAGATGGCTGTGGAGGAGCCTCCATCACTGCAACCCCATCAGAGGAGTGTGGAACGGACCCAGAGGAGTGGACAACGTCCAGGGGTTCCACACTGTCGTCGCTCTAGGCAGTGGCCTGAATAGGGGAAGCTACCGGCGAAGAGGAAGAGGGGAGAGAGGCAGTGTTCCTCGGGCTCTTGCAGATGTCAGGTTGGGCTCCGTTAGAGGCCCCGATGGAAGAGCTGCGTGTAAGCGTCCACCGGGGATGGGCGTCTGACGGGCGGAGCCGGGTGGGAGGGAGAACCCCTGCCGACTTGAGCTGGTGCTGTGTGGGCCTCCGAGGCCTGGGAAGCCGTCTTACCAGCGACGAGCGATCCTGGAGGAGCCGGAGATCGGACTTAACGGCTGGTGCGGTGCAGGTCACAGAGGAATGTGGTGGCAGACTTACTCCACAGAGGAGGGCTTCTGACGACTTACCTTCCAACGCCGGCTTGGCCTTAGGTGGCAGCTGGGAAGAAGCCTTGCTGGTCGAGGCCAAGAGGCCTCAGGCTGGGACACCTCCGCCGAGTGCTCCCGCTCCTGCTCCCTGTGTTCTCTTTCCTATGACCTTTTTTGGAAGAAGATGAAGAGGAAGATCGGATCTGCTCCATCTGCTTTTCTAAAGACGCCAGCCGGGTCTTCAAAAGATTGGCCTCCAGAGCCTGCTGCCTCCTTCTACGTGTGGCCTGGTTAAAAGGCTGGCAGTCTGGGCAAGAAAAGACTGGGTGGTCTCATCCTAAGCAGATCACACACTTCACATGGCCGTCTTTGTGTGGAATTTGCGTGCCACAAGTGGAACACTTCTTCTTTGGTGAAGACATAGAAGAAATTTGACAAATAGAAGGAAAAAAAGCTGTGAAAACCGACGAGAAAAAAGCACTTTCAATGACGATCGCTTGGGAAGTCTGCAATTCGACTGACACAAGGCAGCGGCAGGAAAGAACTGAGGGGCGGGCGTGGGGACCATCCATTATATAATGTCACACTGATGTCGGTCACGTGACATCAGGTGGGCGGTCCCCCATCAGGTATTGCTAGAAAAAGTCTGCTGTACAGCCGGACGTCAGGTGGCGCTAGTCCTATATATGATGACCTACTGAAGAAACCCTCTCAAGTAAGATCTACAGTTAGACTCCCTCCCCACAAATTGGTGACCAACAGTTCTGAGGCTCAGTGCTCACTTGGGAGATGTAGACATGTGCTGGCACTTAGGAAGGGCTCCAAAGTGGACAGGCTAACAAAAGCGGACATGGAGAGAAAAGCCTGTGTAATACTGAGTGTACCATAATGTCTTCAGCTTTAAAATTCTATGCAATCCCCAAAAAAAATGTGCAGGTCAAACGAACTTTGGCAGAAACCCCTAACCAGCACTGGAAACATGCTCCAAGATCCCTGAAATTTCCAAATGCTAGGATGATGATGATGAAGGCCTACTTACTTGTGACTATGACACAGAGGTTACTCAGCGAGACACTGCATTTGCTGCAGAGCTTCTGCTGTGAGATGACTTACGGCTTTCTGGAAAAACTGTTTGAGACCATAATGGCATTAAATGTATTTTTGTTCAACACACCTGTACTGAGATCTGTTGGGTGACCCACTCTTTGTTCATTGGACAACATTACAGACCCTCCCCTATATATTAACCTCATCAGCAAGCAAGACAGAATACGAGGCACCTTACAGACTAGAATACAAGTGGTTAGCAACCAGTGATGGTACAGCACTACTGGGACAGGGCACCAAATGCTACTGTATACAGTACATCCAAACTGGCATTATTTGGATCATTTAGTATTTACCAAGTCACTGCCTTCACTTCTGGATTCTTTGTATGTCGATGGAGAACAGCAGAACTCCTCCTAGAGTCAAATCTGTTTCAAAGAGAAAATAACACAGTTAAAGATCTACTCTGCGCTAAGAAATGGCCAAGGTTCTATATCCCTACCCCTTTTGGTGCTCAGGACTGCCTGACCCTGTCCAACATCTCTTGGCCTGCCTGAGTATATAACTGACCTACATCCTACTACCTGTATGTAATACGTTCTCTTGGGCTACTCAACTGTTCGTACATTGAATACTGTATATTTTATCAACAACTGTTCGTATATTGAATACTGTATATTTTATCAACTGTTCGTACATTGAATACTGTATATATTATCAACAACTGTTCGTACATTGAATACTGTATATTTTATCAACAACTGTTCATGCACTCTACGGCTTATTTCTCATGTCACTAATGTACTGTGCTAATAATGGTTTGTTTCTTACTCTGTACACCCCCACCCCGGACCCCTCCCGAGGTTGCACCTGGAAATGAACTATGGTTCTATGTGCCTTTCCGGTTACCAATTTTTAAATAAATAAATAAATAAATAAAATATATATTTTAAATACGGAATAAGTGCTGACTGTACTTTTAATGCATACATAGAATAACAGTAATGAAATCATCAGTAAATCAACTGTAATTCCATCAAGGGATTCTGGTGACATCCTAAACTATGAGAGCTTTGCTTTTCTCTCGTGGTTTATGATGTCACTGGAATCTCAAGATGGAAAGACAAGCCCATGCTGATGCTTTCCTATGGGTTATTTTATTATAATAACTGGGTCACTTTTTTTTCATAGGAAAAGGCATTTATAATTTGCCATTATAAAGGAGTGTTTATAACGGCAAACACATGCCACTTTCCTATGGTAAAAATAGCACGAGTCACCACTCTGACTCGCAACCAGTCCAGCTGTGTTTTCTCCCTCACAAACATTCCCTCTCGAACACTCACCTGACAGACCGCAACGCCGTATGCTGTGCCCGAACCAGTCACCACTTTTCAACCTTATCGCACCAAAAAAAGTAACAAAAAAGCCCAAAATAGCGCAGAGTAAACTCAGTCCCTAAGGTCTCCTTTCCCCCCTCCTTCTACAGAACACGTGGTACCATTCCCGTAGCAACCACCAGCCCCTAGCAACAGTTACACCCTAGCAACAGATTTTCCCCAGAGAAAATACTGAACTTCTCTGCTTGCCGAGTTTGCTCAACAGTTTTCTATTTAAATGTTTTTAAAATATATTCTTCCTGTTCCCTGTTAAGCAGTTTGTTTCCTCGCAATAAAATTGGACCGAGCAGCACGAAGGGGTAAGACTCTTCCTTACATTGTGCACAACTCCAATTTATATTTATTTTACATAACTGCTGCGGCAAAAATAGCTACCCAGCAATTACCTAAAATAAAATATGGGTTGGTGTGTGTGTAAACTCGACATTTACACACACCCTCGGGGTTAGATGCTTGCACAAACCCCTCGAGCTTCGCTCTCGGGGCTTATGTAGCACCTAACCCCCCGGGTGTGTAAACTTCTCGTTACACACCCCGACTCATACTTTATTCTCTGTACTGTATGATATACAGTGGGAAACACTCTAAACAGCCTATCTTGCAATACCACTTATCTGATGTCAGAACAATATTACAACTTTCTGATGCCATACTGATGGTATTAGGAGTAATGAATTTTTGATGTTGCTAGTACTCCATGGGAAAAAATGACCAATGTACAGTATATTACATAGAAAAAATGCAATGGCTGACATGAGTGAGGGGACATGACTATTATAAACTAAGTGGCTAGAGGTTGAGGTGCTGGCCGCTACACCTTGTGCCACACGGCGACCAGGTTGAGGGCAAGCCCGAACCGCCAGGGAGTTAACAGGAGTGAGCATCTGGAGGACTGCTCTCCTCTCTCGGGGCGGTTCTGTCATCCCACTCGTTGACTGCCCTCTGGCGGTGGCTGGAGGGCAGTATGGGTTGGGAGGCATGCAACCATCGCCCTAAGCGCCGATGAGTAAGGGGACAAGAGAAAATGCAAAAAGAGAGCTGCCAGGCTCTATGATGGCCAATCGCATCCCGGCTTCTAAAGTATGCTCTTTGGGAGAATGCCAGCACTCCCTCCTGGCCCCGCCCAACGGGGGTAAACCGCAGGGGAATTATGGGGGTCGGTAAGAGCAGGGACGTGCAGATACGTAGGATGAGTCCCTCCGAGGGAGGGCTATAGCCACCTGCCAGGCTCCAAGGGATAAAAACCTCTACGGAAGAAAAGACTGAGTGGCAGTTATGAATGAGTTTGAAAGTCCTACGCCTCAAGAGTGATAGAGAATGGCATATTCTGAGTGAGGCCATTGCTGCCAATCGGAGCTGCAAGGGGTTGTGAAGGCTAAGTTTTCATCCTGAGGAACCCCCTCCCCTCCAACGGACTTCGGCTGCCTTCCTTCCTGGCCCAGAATGGACTCTCGGGATTCTCTGCACCACTGCCAGCCATAAAGGACCCTCAGGACTCCTGGTGCAACTTCCAGCCAATCAGTGCCTGTGTCGCCAGGCAGAGAGTCAATTGAGCTTCCTGGTGACAGTTTTCAATTTCTGACTTTCTTCTTTTGTTCAGACCACAGCTAAACAGCAGCCGCAAAGAAAAACCTTATTCAGGTTGCTGCCGATTGGAGCAGCAAAGGGTCGTGAGGGCTGAGTTCTCATCCTGAGGACCCCTTCCCCTCCAATGAACTTTGGCTGCCTTCTTTCCTCATCTGGAATGGACACTTGGGACTCCTGGTGCAACCGCCAGCCAATCAATGCCCTGTGCTGCCAGGCGGAGAGCCAATCTGGCTTCCTGGCACCAGTTTTCAATTTCTGACTTGCTTTTTTTGTTCAGACTGTGGCTAAATAGCAGCCACAAAGGAAAACCTTCTTCAGTTCGCCACCAATTGGAGTTGCAAGAGGTCGTGAGGGCTGAGTTCTCATCCTGAGGATGCCCCCTCTCCTCCAATGGACTTCGGCTGCTTTCCTTCCCCACCCAAAATGGACCCTTGGCACTCCCGGTGCCACCGCCAGCCACAATGGACCCTTGGGACTCTCGGTGCAACCTCCAGCCAATCAGTGCCCTGTGTCACCAGGAGGAGGGCCACTCAGGCTGCCTGGCACCTTTTTCTGAACAGCACTCTTGTTACAGATAGCTGCCTGTGCTAGCGATCCTGAATGCTAAGGGCTGCAGTGCAAAGGGTGTCGCACTGCGGGTGTCAGCTGGGGAATCAGCTGTCGATCAGCCACTCTACCCCTTTTGGTACACCCTCTGTTGCTTGCCCAGTCCCTCTTCCAGCTAATCGACTCTGAGCAGGGTGTGCAATCAGCTCCCACAGCTATGACAATTTCCCACTGGCTTGTAAGCTAGTTTATATCCACAACTTTGATGACTGTTGCTTCCACTGTGAATACCCATTTAAACTGCTCTCACACAGAAGGCACCTTCCTCAATTTTCCTCGGTCCTGGTTACAAGATTATAATCTCTCATTTTGCTGACTGTGTGCCTCTAGACTGAGGTGTTGGTGGTGGACCCAGGTCATCGGGCAGAGGGGCTACCTCCTGGTCAGCCATCTGGTATTATACTGGGGGACAACCAGTTGAGGGCCTCTGAATGGGTGCGTAATCTGGGAATTATACTTGATGGCGAGCTGACACTTAAAGCACAGGTGTCGGCTGTTGTCAAGACCTTGTTTTACCATCTGAGGAATATCGCCTGGATAAAACACCTTGTTCTGCCTGAGAACCTTCCAATGTTGGTCCATGCCTTTGTGTCCACCCGCCTTGACCACTGCAGTGCTCTACACCTAGGGCTCGGGGGGTGGACATCCGCTGCCTACAGCTAGCGCAGAATGCGACAGCCAGGCTGTTGGCTGGCTTGTCAAGAGCCAGCCATATCACGCCCATGCTCATTGAACTCCACTGGCTGCCCGTGCGGTGGAGGATCACCTTCAAGGTCGCTCTGCTGACCTATAAGGCTCTACACGAACAGGGACCATATTATCTGCAAGACCGCCTTTGTCCCTACGGCCCCCTCTGTCTGCTCCATTTCACCAACGAGGGATTGCTAGAGGTTCCCAGGGTCTGTCTGAAGACCTCTGGAGCCAGAGCATTTGTTTTATGGTTCGACCCTTTGGAATTCTCTACCTCATTGGGTGAGAGAGTGCCTGTCCACTGAGTCATTTAAGTCTGCACTGAAGACTTACTTATTTGAGTTGGCATTTCCTGATATGATTTAATTTTAATAGTGAGCTAAATTTTATGATCTGGGATTTTAATTTAAATTATTTTAGTATTGTATATTGTACAGGTGCTTTGGTTTTGGAAAACCGCCTTTTTATAACTAAAATTTGACTTGACTTGTCTCTATTGCTTTACCTATTTAAAGCTGTGAGCAGCTCAAGATGTTTTGCCATAGTTCTGCCTGTCTTACCAAATACTTCACTTCTGTTTCAGATGTGAAATCGTGGTTGCACTGAATAATCCACAGCTAGTTTGCTATTGTATTATTCTATCTGCTAACTTCCTACCAATTTCACAGTTAGGAAGCACTCTGTTATTAGGCATCTGTCAACAATTCTGCTTTTTTCAACACAGGAGCCTACAAGTTTAATTGTTCCCTCAGTAGAAACATTTTGCCTGCCTCCCACTTTGTATAACTCGGGGTCATTCTGCCTATTAGCTAGTGTCACACACAGCTACGTCTCTGTAGAACTCAGTCATGTTGCCTGCCTTCCACTTTGTATAACTTAGTCATTCTGCCTATTAGCTAGTGTTGCATACAGCTAAAACTCATAGCCACTACTTCAGTCTACATTGTCAGTGTTAGTCAGTTATGCTTGCTTGTCCATAGCCTAGTCGAACATCTCCTTAATGACCTTTCTGCTTTGTTAATCTAGTTCCTTACCTTCTCACCATGTTCAGTTCCTTCCCCTCTATATTACCTTTCTCACTCTCCTGTCCCTGACTCCCTTCCTCATCTAAATACCTCTCTTCCTCTTGCTCACTTCTCCACCTCCACACCAACCCCACCCTTTTCCCCACTCACTCCCTCACCCTCAAACCTCCTCTCCCTACCTCCCCCCCCACCTTATCCCCTCTGTCCACCCTGGGCTACTACATACTCCCCCTTAATCCTGAATTTTCCATCAAGCTTGCCTCTCCTCTCCCACACCTCCCCCACCCCACTCAAAGGGTACAAGTCACTCCATTCTCCTGCTCCTCCTTCTTCTAGCTGGCAATGTTGAACTCAACCACAACCTGCCTCTCCCCCCCATCTCTACCCAAAGGCCCATTTGTTCCACCTCAGTGCAAAGAGTCTCCTCCCCAAATTTGACTCCCTTAAAGTTTGGGTCTCCCAGCAGTCTCCTGACCTCTTGTGCATCACTGAAACTTGGCTGTCCTTCTGGGTACCTGACTTCAGCTTAGCACTCCCTGACTACCACCTCTACCATCAGGACTGAGGCAAGCGTGGATGTGTGGTCACCCTCTATGTCTGACAAACCCTTTCATGCTCCAGGTCCCTCAATGAGTCTTATATGTCCTCTCACGAACGAACTGCTAGCAAAGCAATCCCTCCCTTCCTCCCTCCTTATCTCTGTCAGCATTGTCTATGCTTCTCAGATCTCTCCCTCTTCCATTGTAGACCCTCTCTCATCTCTTGTCTCCCGTGCTTCTTCTGGCAAGCATATCCTCCTCAGGGACTTCAACCTAAATTGTCTCTCTCCTACCTCTAACTCCACCCTGCACAAGACTGAGACTGAACTTCACACAACTAACCACTGATCCCACCTGACTCAATCTGCACTCCCATATCCGCTCCATCCTGGACTGGCTGCTCTCCTCCCAAACCATTGCATCAGCAGGCATTCTCCCGATGTCTTCAGTAACCACGACCTAACCTACTTTGTTAGGAAAGTGTGTCTCCCTCAGTCTGCCCCCAAATACCTTTGGCATATGCCTCTCAGATCTCTTGACACCGACACCTTTCTAAACGACCCTGGTGCCTCTGATTGGTCTCCAGTCTGCTCGACCACGGACATTAACTTAGCCCGCTCCCTCTTAATTTCCATTTGTTTTTAACTGAGTATACTTTATTGAAAATTAAAAAAAAAAAAAAGCAATACAGACAACAGTCCAAAAACTTGAAAGAGATGACATAAATCAAAATCAAAAACAAAACAAAATAAAACCAACAATCCCCCAACACAAACCATCACCCTACCCCTTCCCATACTCCGAGATTAAACTCCCTTTAAAGGGGAACATATAACAGTGTGTGTAACAGGGTAAAGCAGCCAAGAAGTCATGCATTACTTGCTTAGCAAGAGGTGCCCAACAGAAGTCCATCGCTAACACCAAACCCAATAAAATCCCGAGACGACAGAAACTGAGACAGGCACGAACAGAATTACTACATTGTTTGAACAGAAGTTAATGTGAGCAGAGGCTCCCAGATATTTTGGTAGTATTTCTGACGGTTAGATGTCTTTGCTATTATTTTTTCGGCTTGGACGGCAAACAAAATGTCCTTATGCCACTCTAGATAGGATGGAGTGGTGTGGTCACACCAGTACCTTAAAATTAGCTTTTTTGCACAGGCCGAAAATGTAAATTATGATCTTCCTGGATGAGGTCTCCACCACTCATTCACACTGATGGGACTACACCGGAGGCGCTAGGACCCAGCAGAAGCCAACAATCTTCAGGATGGTCAGTGTCAAGGCAGGGCCACAAGGAGCGGCACTGCGAGCCTGGCTCGTGCCGTATAGACTACCTCGGCGTTGACCCTCAAACCGCCTCAGTACCTTTTTTTCTGAGGAGGTGCAGTGTAAACTAACCTATGTCGGACATAAGATAGTCCGAATGACTCATGTAAGAAGGGTCAATCAACAGAGTCTTTACAGCCAAGCCATCAAGGGAGTAAAGACCAAGAACAGATAAGTGAGCTCATGGAATGGCGGATGGGTGTGTGAATAAGTGGTGGAGACTTTGTCAAGAAGATCAAGAATTACGGTAGGTTAAGTAATTTACATATCTTCCTGGACATAAAGTCTCCACCACTCATTCACACTGATGGGACAGTACCGAGCTAAATAATCCCCGAGGCGGGTGGTAGGAGAGAGAGAGAAGCTCACTTAGGACAGAAGTTCATTAAGGATTGTCCTGCCAAAGGACTGATGCAGCCTGGCATGGACATCCAAAGCACAGTGCTTTAAGAATGTGTGCACGGAGCTCCAGGTGGCTGCACTACAAATGTCTGCAATGGGAACATTACGGATTTCTGCCAGAGAGGCTGCGACTGTTCTGGTAGAATGAGTGTATACTCTGCCTTCTAGCTTGACCTGTGCCATGGAGTAGTAGTGACGGAGGCATGCTTCTAGCCATGCTGAAATACACTGGATGGCCACAGGCTGGCCCAGCCGGGCCACGCTAAAGGAGACAAATAGTTGTTTAGAAGTGCGGATTTCCTTAGTCCTGTCTAAGTAAAAGCGCAAGGCTCTTTTCACATTCAGGGAATGTAGGCTCTCCCTCATTCTGGAAATTCGCAAAGTAGGTAGGAAGGACCAAGGGCTGATTCAGATGGAATTCTGAGACTACCTCGGGAAGAGGAGAGAGCCCCAACTAGGTATAGAAAAAATTGAGTATACAGTCACACGACCGAGTACTAGTATAGGAGCCCCCTTCAAGAAGGGCGCAATATATTTGTGTGGAGAACAAACAGAGACAGGGAAGGAAAAGTACAGTTACGTAAGAACTTACCGTAACAGTAGATCTTCGAGAACAGCTCTTGCAGCAGGTAACACCATTAGGACTGAAGCCGGCAGGCGTCAGGACCCCACGGAATTCTTCTAGCTAGCTATCTTCAGCGGGACGCCTCATGTCGGGTCCTGCCTCCGGCGTCAGGCATAGTACATAAGGGGGCGGTCCCGCCAGATTCCCCAGTTCTCCCGCCGGAGACTTCCGGCCGCAGGACGACATCAGAATGGGAGACCGAGGATCCACCATCAGAAGACAAAAGGGCGTAAACCCCTGCCAAAGGCTCGGAAAGCCATGCCTCCTCCAAGGGGGAAGGTGGGCGGGAAGGTACCTGCTGCAAGAGCTGTTCTCGAAGATCTACTGTTACGGTAAGTTCTTACGTAACTGTACTATCTTACTTCGAGATACAGCTCTTGCAGCAGGTAACACCATTA